>JASERS010000001.1:35065848-36358198 GCA_036711965.1 Onthophagus sagittarius
TATAAGAAGAATACAGTTATTAATGACTTCTCATATATACCTCTCACATTTCAGGGTGTACCTTTATCAAACGGATATGACAGAAAGAACATCTATGGAATCCAACGGTAGCGGTCTTGTGGTCAGTTAAACCAAATTTGACTGGGTTATACAGTCTACCTGCGGTACTACAGTGCGATAAGGCGGAATTACAATCATACCTATTAAAAATGTACAAAGGTTACTTAGCATTCCGCTATGTTCCCTTATCCTGGAGGGAAGTAAGGGTAATTTTCATCCCTAAACCTGAGAAGAGAAATTACACTGATCCAAAATCATATACCAGAGAGACCAAATAGTCTCTCTTTTTTCATCGAGAAAACACTTGGAAGGATATGTGAAAGATATATAAGAGAAACGACACTAGAAATGTTTTCCCTGCACCCGGACTGGACAGTGGACTGGATTCTAAATATGCTCTCAAAAGGGCTGATCAGTGTGTAATTGATGCTAACAGCAATAATAACAATAATAATGACAATAAAATAAGAGCGATCGTTGTGGAAGCCTGCTGTGGAATCTAACCCGGAACAGCCTTGTAATACCTAGCTATTCTAATTCACGGGAAATTCGAAAACGTCCTATGTGACCAAATGCAGGCTGAATTGAGAATAATCGAACGCTGGTGTCGAGATAATTCTCTGTCGGTAAATCCGAATAAAACAGAAATGGTACTCTTCACAAGAAAAATAGGCTGGGTATCCTTAGAGCGCGTTGGCTTTGCAAAATTCCCTTGTTCCTTGCCGATGAAGTGAAGTATCTGGAGATAAGTATAAAATGCCGATTTAGAGACAGCATGTAATAGGTAAGATAAATAAGGCACGCATTGCGTTCACTCTTAGGTGAGGCTTAACACCCAAAATATCCCTGTGGATATACACTACAGTGATAATAGGATTAGAAATAAAACAATTGTTCTGCAGATACAAAGATTGCAATGTCTGGCTTGTTTCTACGTTATAGGATCTATGGCAACCACACCAACAACAGCAATAGTGACCTTCCCTCTCAATTGATATGTTTACGAGGCGGTAACATAATACAATAATACCATTAAAACGAAAAGAAACTATTAACTATAATAATAATCATTATTCTATGCTTAAAAGGTGCAGGAGCAGAGAAGGCAAAATTGTCACTGATTTTACTTACATCCATAGATCAGTAAACATCGCTATATATAAAAAAAGTAAACCTAAAAATAATAATTCAGACTTAAAAATATAAAATTGCAGATTTAAATGCTTTAATAGAAACAAGAAAACCGAATACAGCAAAAAGGTAACATTAAAAAAATGAGTGTTGAAACCTGGTGGATGTATGAACAGGGTAACTATATATCGGGTTTGTATCACGAGAAGTGAAAGTGACCCATCGAGTTCCAAGAACTTTGCGCATACGATATAAATACTATGTCCGTGCGTTGACGTGTGTTAGAGTAAAATGATTGCTGCTGATGTAAATTGTAAACAAAATTAGACCGAGAATTAAACCTTGTGGAAGTCCAGAAGCAATTTTTATAGTTAGAACACAATGACTTCACCCTAACTGCTTCCGATCTATAGGAGGAGACATGTAGCAAACAGTCGCTCCTGAATGGCAGGGTGGATTAGATTCCAACGCGATTTATCTCCTAACGACCTTATGAAAATGCACTCCAAGCGGAGCTGGTGGTCATTTTTTTGGCGGCTGAGGAAATTTCCAAGAAAATTAGTAACTAAAACATTATAATATATTTTGATTGCGGACAAGCCCCCCTTTCGCTCGGGCGTTATCGCTGTTCAACCTCGTTGCTTGAGGACTGCCATAACAATCTTTGTTAGGAAACCGCTAGCAATGGGGTTACGATCTGCTGGTCAGAAGGTCATTCGGGAAATAAGCTTCATGACATAGAATAAGTCACACCTATATTTGTAGAACCAAATATTAAGCTTTTCCATTTTTGAATATATCCAGATTGGCATGAGTGAAATCAGAACAGCACCACCAGGACAAATTCTAGTCTTTGCCCCCTTAGTAAAATGGCTGGAAGCACTCTAAAGTTAGCCAAAAAAAGAGAAGTAAGTGTAAGGTATATGCTGAGGTCAAAGTGCTGCAGATGGAATAACATGTCTTCCCACGAATCCAGAAGTCAGCGTAGATATACTCAAAAACTTTAATAGGACCTCAATAATAAAAATGTCGGAGGATAAGACTAGATGATTCCCAAGTCAAAGAAACCGGCAAAGTGATGTTATAATTATCGCTCACTATTGTCCAATAAATTGCCTGGGAAAGGTTTCATATAATATGGTAGGAGTTTCAGCATATAAGCACCATAGGTACTTATAATCTTAGAAACTTCATGTAATATCTTTCAATTCATTCATAGATTACTCCAAATTTACATGTAGAAATTTTTGTACTAACTTATGAAATGTTTCCACTGAATTTCATTCACATTTATAAATGAATGACTTGTTTAAGAATCCTAAAAAATATGTTCATATATATATTTAGGTTGAGTTCAAAAATTCTATTCAAAATGTCTCGAAAATGAATTGAGATACTCATAGATGATTTTGTTGTTAAGAAAGTACACACTTTACATTTTAAATCTAAAAAGATTTCGTTATAATATCTTAAAAACTCGTTCTTTCACAATTTTTGAAAAATGATTAAAAATTCTTATGTTTATGAAGTGCCACAAATTTAGGTTAAATTCAAAACTTGATATGTCAAACACGAATTGAGATACTCAAGTTAAGCTATACGCTTGTAGAAGTAATTACTTTCCTTTGTAAATTATAAGAAATTTCAATCAAATACGTTAAGAATTCGATTTTCTACGATTTTTCAAAAATTATTGAGAAAATTATTATTTTTATGAAACGCTACATATTTAAGTCGAGTTCAAAACATGACATCTCAAAAATGAAATGAGATATTCAAGTTTGATTTCATGCATATAAAAGTACATACTTTTCTTTATAAATTTTAACACATTTTATCACATAATTCATATTTTACACATAATTCATAAGATATCTTATCTTATGAATTCTTTTTTTTTTGATTTTTCAAAAGTAATTAAGAACATTTTTAATTTTATGAAATGCAACAAATTTAACTCATAAGATTTCTAAAAAATGAATTGAGATATTCAAGTATGGATTTGTGCGTACTTTTCTTTGTAAATTATAACAAATTTCATGGAGATCTCTTAAGAATTCGATTCTTTACGATTTTTCAAAACTGATTAACAATATTTTTTATTTTATGAAATGCAACAAATTTATCTCACAAGATATCTCAAAAACGAATTGAGATATGAGTATGGCTTTATGCGTATAAAAGTACATATTTTTCTATGTAAATTATCAGAAACTTAATCAAGTCATCTTAATAATTCGATTTTTTACGATTTGTAAAATATGATTAAGGACATTTTTAATTTTATGAAATACTGCAATTTCATCTCACAAGTAATGTCAAAACCGAATTGAGATATTCATGTATGGTTTTGTTCTTAGAAAAGTACATACTCTCCTTTATAAATCATCTACTCTACATACGGAGAGATATGCTGAATAACTTAGAATCCGGCTCAAGATGATGCCGGGTAACCGGGTACCCAACTAAAGGTGACGCCGGATATTTGGATATCTGGCTTTTCCTAAAATCTTTATTCTTTCCATCAATAAGGTGTACTAATTTATCGTAGATTCCTGTTATTTACAAACCCATCTCACGCTAACGCCATTAACTGTCTACAAATCTCACATTGTATTTTTAATCATATTTTTCTCAATTTTTTAGCATTACTCAAATACTTTCATAATTTCAACCGCATTTCAAGCTAACTTACAATTAAAATTTAGTTGTTTCCCATTTGAAACAATTTCTGATGATTTTAATAATAAGAGAAGAAAGAAAAATTAGAATATAATTGAAAATACTTTCAAAATCAACCAGAAAAGTTGTAGGTTTACGACACAATAAGAATCGATAAATAAATAGTAATAAATCGTTAAAACTTATCATCTTTCATATCAAAGAAGCTACTTAATAGTATTTTTTATAATTCTGAAATATCCCTTGTATACAAACTTTCTAAATGGAGATTTTTCTTTAGTTTCAGCATCTTCTAATGGGATTCCTAAAATTGTTTCTAAAAGATAAAATGTTTAAATTATATTTTTAAACGATATCTTTAAACGAACCATGCAAAATATCTAACACACAATCATTTACGTATGTATTAACGTTGATATGTTTTACGTTTTTTAATTTCAAAACTTGTCTGGAGGAGCTTTTACAAAAACTATTAACGTAAAGTTCCAAAATGTTAATGTGGAAATGGGGTTGAATTAATTTTCTGTGCATTTTCCATTTATCGCCGTTATTCGATATCAAACCTTCTCCGATGAAATTGTGCATAAGAGCGTACAGAAAATTCTTATCGTTGTGTTTACTCGACCCTATTATCGTTTGAATATCCTTTGGCTCTAACACCATAACTGCTGGAATTACTGACACCCATATGCGAAATATCCTTCCAAATAGTGTGTGACAAACGTTCGCCAAGTATTCCATTTCTAAACAAATCAACGAAACATTAACGTTAAAAAAAACTTTTTATGTGTTTATTTAACGTTATTGTCATTTAAAATTCAGTTAAATAAATACGTAAATATTTCGGTTGATGTTTATTCTATTAGATTTTTTGATTAAGAGTTCCTTTATAAATTATGTTTGACCTCTTATTTTTACATACACAAATTGAACCGAAAATAATTTCTTTTACTATACATATACGAATTTATTGAATTATTATCCTTTCACAACGGTGTTTATTTTTCTATTTAGCGGGATTGCTTTCTTTGAAATAAGAAAAGTTAGTTTGAACAGTACACGTCTTCAAATATTTTTGTATCTATGATTATGATAATTTAGCGTAAATCGAAAAGCAATTAATTTTTAATATTGGTATTCCTTATTTTTTAACTTACACGTGACAATTTTATTATTGAAGGCAAATTATAATATTTTGTATTACTTTTCTAAAAAAAATTAATCGTTAAAAAAAGGATAAATTAAAAACCTTTTCGTACTTACAATAATAATAACGTTAAACATTTTTTATTCAAATCATCACAAAAAAAAAACAAATCGTTTTTGAAATACAAATTTTATGGCTAAAATGCAAATGTTTGTATGTTTATCGTATTGATTTTAAAAACTTTCTTGCAACGTTTTAGATTGCGTTAGAAGTGATATAATACGCAAATTAACACTTTCAATACAAAATATTCCTATACAAAGTGTTCTTTCTTTGAATGCATTATAAAGGTTTTCATTTGAATGAATGTTGTAATCTTTATTCATGAATAACAATTAAAATTTCACGTAAATCAGTATTGATAAAACCTCAAACATTGTTATAAATTTTTTCTTAGCAGTTTTCAAGGAATAAATCATCAAAATGTGATAATTTTTTCATTTAGTTAGCGATTCCTCTCAGATCGTGAAAGACGCAAATTTATAAATTTAGAAACGCAATTTTTGAATAAGACCAACGAACTTTAATATATTTTTTTTATAAAATGGTTGTAAATATTTGATCCCCAAAGACAACAGACTTGCAGAAGTTGATTGAGTATCAAGATTGCTTCACCGATTTCTTTGACAAGCAGTCAATGATACAAAAATCATTCTTTAATTTTATTTGTTTATTTGTTTTTCAACAGGGTAGATGCGTTAAAAGCCAATATACATTATTCAAAAATATCTCTTTTTCAAATTTTGCTTTACTTTTTTCACTAACAACCTCAAATTACCAGACGTGCTAAAATAATTTAAAATTTAAAATAATATAAACAGCATACAATAAAGACTTATTGTTGACGTTGTAAATTAACAAAGGAAATGTAACGTATGCACGTTTTCGATATCGAACATAAAGTTGATTGAAACTATCGACTTTTACAAATTCTTAATTGTTATTGAAGTGAATGTCGAAAACGTTATCTTTTTAATGAGTACATATAGGGTATTTTCATAGTACACGTTAGTTATTTACTATTTGACATGTCCCCTGTATTTGTGTTCACGGTGGTATGGTAAAAACACGGAAAAAATAAGTTACAACAAAGTAGGAAGAATAATAACAATATTTATTATTTTTTTATAATTGATTTGCTATGCATATAACTGATTTAAAAAAATATTTTTATGTAAAACGTAAAGATTAATTTTTGAAAATAATTTGCCTTCCTGGCATTTAATGATATTACATTATTCAATCTGGAAGTAGTTACTCAAGATACAAAGAAATACAGTTGTTTCCACTTAATATAAATATTTAACAAATTTATAATCAAATTAACATTCTGATTATAACGAATTAAAACCTTATAAAACGACTAATGGTAAATCGACGTTTTACGATTTTTCAGAAATGATTAAGAAAATTTTTTATTTTATTAAGTGTCACTAATTTAGGATGACTTCAAAACTTGATATCTCAAAAATGAATTGAGATACTAATGCATAGTTTTGTTCTTAGAAGAGTACACACTTTCCTTTATAAAACCCAAAAGGAATCATGAAGATGTGTTAAGAATTCGATTTTTTATGATTTATCAAAAATATGCATATTTTAATTTTTTAAAATGCCACAAATTTTAGATGAGTTCAAAACTTGATATGTCAAAATCAAGAACAACACAAAAAACAACAATAATTCATTTAAAATTCCTAAAAATCAAAAATTCATAAAAAATCTTATGTAGCTACATTCAAACATCGTATATATACAAAAACAAGATGCAGCAGTTTTCTTTTCCTTAATGCAGTATGTGGTACACAAAACATCAATCTACTCAAAATCTGCAAACTTAACAATGTATTAAATGTTTTCTTAATAAATTTAATACATTTTAATAGAATTACAACATTAATTAATATTAAATTTAATAAATTTGTATTAAAGTTTGTTCGTGTTACGATCATTAGTTTTAAAAAAATTATTCCTCTCCACATTGTTTTGTTGAGAGGAAGTTGAAACAACAAAGAAAATACATTGTTGATTTATAAATTAGTTGATAAATTTTATTGAAATATAAAAGTGCATACTTTCCTGCATAAATCAGTAAAAGAAATGTCAAGATATCTTACGAACTCGATTTTTGACGATTTTTCAAAAATAATTAAGGAAGTTTTTAATTTTATGAAATGCCACAAATTTAGAATTTGTTCACAACTTGCTATCTCTAAACCGAATTGGGATACTCAAACATAGTTTTATTCTCGGAAAATTGCACATTTCCTTTAATAATCCCAAACAAAATTATTTAGATATCTTATGAATTCGATTTTCTAAGATGTTTAAGGACATTTTTGATTTTATAAAGTGGCAGAAATTTGGGATGAGTTCAAAACGTAATACCTTAAAAACAAATTGGGATGCCTACAGGTAGATTTGTTCTCGGAAAATCGCATACTTTCCTTTATTAATCACAAAAAAATCCTCAAGATATCTTAAGAATTCAAGTTTTTACAATTTCTCAACAATGATTACGAAAATTTCTAATTTTATAAAGTGCCAAAAATGTAGGATGATTTGAAAACTTAATATCTTAAAAATGAAGTGAAATACTCATTGATGGATTAGTTCTTGTAAAGGCGCATACTTTCCTTTATAAATCACAAACAACAATCTTCAAAATAACTTAAGAATTCAATTTTTTACAATTTTTCAACAATGATTACGGAAGTTTTTAATTTTATAAATTGTCAGAAATTTAGGATGAGTTCAAAACTTGTTATGTCAAAAACAAATTGGGATATCCACAGATAGATTTGTTCTCGGAAAAGCGCATACTTTCCTTTATAAATCACAAAAAAATCATCAAGATATCTTAAGAATTTAATTCTTTACAATTTCACAACAATGATTACGGAATTTTTTTTTTAAAAGTGTCAGAAATTTAGGATGAGTTCAAAACTTGATATATCAGAAACAAATTGGGATATTAACGGATGGATTTGTTCTCGGAAAAGCGCATGCTTTCCTTTATAAACCACAAAAAAATCATCAAGGTATCTTAAAAATTCAATTTTCAATCATGATTACGGAAAATTTTAATTTTATAAAGTGCCAGAAATGTAGGATGAGTTCAAAACTTGATATCTCAAAAACAAATTGGGATACTCACGGATGAATTTGTTCTCAGAAAACCGCATGCTTTCCTTTATAAATCACAAATAGAATCATCAAGATATCTTAAGAATTCAATTTTTCAATAATGATTAAGAAAATTTTTAATTTTATAAAGTGCCAGAAATTTAGTATGAGTTCAAAACTTGTTATCTCAAAAACAAATTGGGATATCCACAGATAAATTTGTTCTCGGAAAAGCGCATACTTTCCTTTATAAATCACAAAAAAATCATCAAGACATCTTAAGAATTTAATTCTTCACAATTTCACAATAATAATTACGGAAATTTTTGTTAAAAAGTGTCAGAAATTTAGGATGAGTTCAAAACTTGATATATCAGAAACAAATTGGGATATTAACGGATGGATTTGCTCTCGGAAAAGCGCATGCTTTCCTTTATAAACCACAAAAAAAATTATCAAGGTATCTTAAAAATTCAATTTTCAATCATGATTACGGAAAATTTTAATTTTATAAAGTGCCAGAAATGTAGGATGAGTTCAAAACTTGATATCTCAAAAACAAATTGGGATATTGACGGATGGATTTGTTCTCGGAAAAGCGCATACTTTCCTTTATAAATCGCAAAAAATCATCAAGGTATCTTAAGAATTCAATTTTCAATAATGATTAAAGAAATTTTTAATTTTATAAAGTGCCAGAAATTTTTTATGTGTTCAAAACTTGATGTCTCTAAAATAAGTTGGGATACTCACGGATGAATTTGTTCTCGGAAGAGCGCATGTTTTCCTTTATAAATCACAAAAAGAATCATCAAGATATCCTAAGAATCCAATTTTTGACGATTTTTCAAAAATGATTAAGGAAATTTTTAATTTTACAAAGTGCCAGAAATTTAGGATGAGTTCAAAACTTGATATCTCAAAAACAAATTGGGATACTCACGGATGAATTTGTTCTCGGAAAACCGCATGCTTTCCTTTATAAATCACAAACAGAATCATCAAGATATCTTAAGAATTCAATTTTTCAATAATGATTAAGAAAATTTTTAATTTTATAAAGTGCCAGAAATTTAGTATGAGTTCAAAACTTGTTATCTCAAAAACAAATTGGGATATCCACAGATAAATTTGTTCTCGGAAAAGCGCATACTTTCCTTTATAAATCACAAAAAAATCATCAAGATATCTTAAGAATTTAATTCTTCACAATTTCACAATAATAATTACGGAAATTTTTGTTAAAAAGTGTCAGAAATTTAGGATGAGTTCAAAACTTGATATATCAGAAACAAATTGGGATATTAACGGATGGATTTGCTCTCGGAAAAGCGCATGCTTTCCTTTATAAACCACAAAAAAATTATCAAGGTATCTTAAAAATTCAATTTTCAATCATGATTACGGAAAATTTTAATTTTATAAAGTGCCAGAAATGTAGGATGAGTTCAAAACTTGATATCTCAAAAACAAATTGGGATATTGACGGATGGATTTGTTCTCGGAAAAGCGCATACTTTCCTTTATAAATCGCAAAAAATCATCAAGGTATCTTAAGAATTCAATTTTCAATAATGATTAAAGAAATTTTTAATTTTATAAAGTGCCAGAAATTTTTATGTGTTCAAAACTTGATGTCTCTAAAATAAGTTGGGATACTCACGGATGAATTTGTTCTCGGAAGAGCGCATGTTTTCCTTTATAAATCACAAAAAGAATCATCAAGATATCCTAAGAATCCAATTTTTGACGATTTTTCAAAAATGATTAAGGAAATTTTTAATTTTACAAAGTGCCAGAAATTTAGGATGAGTTCAAAACTTGATATCTCAAAAACAAATTGGGATACTCACGGATGAATTTGTTCTCGGAAAACCGCATGCTTTCCTTTATAAATCACAAACAGAATCATCAAGATATCTTAAGAATTCAATTTTTCAATAATGATTAAGAAAATTTTTAATTTTATAAAGTGCCAGAAATTTAGTATGAGTTCAAAACTTGTTATCTCAAAAACAAATTGGGATATCCACAGATAGATTTGTTCTCGGAAAAGCGCATACTTTCCTTTATAAATCACAAAAGATCATCAAGATATCTTAAGAATTTAATTCTTTACAATTTCACAACAATGATTACGGAATTTTTTTTTAAAAAGTGTCAGAAATTTAGGATGGGTTCAAAACTTGATATATCAGAAACAAATTGGGATATTAACGGATGGATTTGTTCTCGGAAAAGCGCATGCTTTCCTTTATAAACCACAAAAAAATCATCAAGGTATCTTAAAAATTCAATTTTCAATCATGATTACGGAAAATTTTAATTTTATAAAGTGCCAGAAATGTAGGATGAGTTCAAAACTTGATATCTCAAAAACAAATTGGGATATTGACGGATGGATTTGTTCTCGGAAAAGCGCATGCTTTCCTTTATAAATCGCAAAAAATCATCAAGGTATCTTAAGAATTCAATTTTCAATAATGATTAAAGAAATTTTTAATTTTATAAAGTGCCAGAAGTTTAGGATGAGTTCAAAACTTGATATCTCAAAAACAAATTGGGATACTCACGGATGAATTTGTTCTCGAAAAAGCGCATGCTTTCCTTTATAAATCACAAATAGAATCAATAAGATATCTTAAGAATTCAATTTTTCAATAATGATTAAGAAAATTTTTAATTTTATAAAGTGCTAGAAATTGAGTATGAGTTCAAAACTTGATATTTCAAAAACAAATTGGGATACTCACAGATGGATTTGTTCTCGGAAAAGCGCATACTTTCTATTACAAATCATAAAAAAATCATCAGCTCGAAATAAATTAGTAATGAACTCTAAAAGAATTTTACTAATATTGTTTACACCTAATTCTCGTTTTACACCATTTTTTCGAAGCGTATCTCTCGCGTAAACAAAGATGAAGAAAGTGGGTGTAATACCCCGATTTTTTTCCGAGATTAATTCAATTCCGCAAAGAAAAAATACTCAGTTTCCGTTTTTCTCAAATCCTAGACAAAAAGCCAAATTTCCCCGATTTCAACCAATGCACATGTTTCGTTTTAAAAAACTACGACATAACACAAAGTTATATTTTTTTTCTATAATCAAATTCATCTGTCCTGTATATAAGGTATCAATACGACTCAAATTTGGGGGACATCCTTCCAGAAATGCGATCTAAACTACCAATTGTCTTTCCAATCTTTATGTACACATAGTAAGCTTAATAGGAACCCGGTTAAAATAGCCACAAATCTGGATTCAATAGTTATCATTTGTGAAAAAATTATTTAAAAAAGTTGAACTGAAAGACCCAGTTCTCCTATGGAAAGGGATAACTGGAACTTCACCGTATATTTTTCTTATAGACACATGTATAAAACCTATTGAATCATTTTCAAAGATCTAAAATGAAGATGTAAAAACCTGTATTTAAAATTGTATAAATTAACATTACCATGACTAAAATAAATATTACCCAAAACATAATCTAATCAAATAATCTGATATAAATAGAATTAACGTCTTAAATTTTAAAACTTCATTTAAAGATGCTTTCTTGTAATTGTCACATTCTTTATATCGATCCCAACTGTTATAGAATAGAATAAAATATTTTAATTCATACTAATTTTACTAAAATTTAAATTTCACGCATTTCCTTTATGCATCACGCCCGCTAACTACGTTACAAGGTCTAACGTAACACGTTGGATCAAAAGAGTATCACAAACTGGCCTGTGTTGTTTACATGAATACCAAAATTCATAGGAAATAAATAAAAAGAATTATTAATGCAAACACGGAAAAGTTATCCATCATGATATGATTTTTAAATTTTAAATATATACTAATTGCTTAAAACAAAGAATTACTGTTTATAGATATGATGATACGAAGAAAAAAGTATTGAATATCTTGATGAGAGGAAGTTAAAACAACTAAGAAAAATACATTGTTCGTTTTCAAATTAGTTGTTAATTTTTATTGAAAAATAAAAACTTAAAAGAAAATAGAAACAATTTAAAACAGGTTGTAAGCAACTTAGTTGCCAAGCTAACATTTTCAAAGCCATTATAGTCACTACTTTATAAAACTTGATACTGCTTTACATCAATTCTTGTATTTCTAAAGAGACACATGTATAAAACCTATTCAATCATTTTCAGAGATCTAAAATAAAAATGTAAAAGCTTGAATTTAAAATTATATATATTCTCTGTCTTGAAGTCCAGATGTGTGTCTCATCATCAAATAGATAAATTCCACATTAGCCCAGAAATACAAACTTGGGTCCACCTTCTTCTCGACCCAGTTACCTCACTTTATGTAGTTTCAATGACTAAAATGAACATTACCCAAAACATAATCTAATTAAAGAATCTGATACAATCAAGTTGACGTCTTAAATTTTAAAACATCGTTTAAAAATGCTTTCTTGTAATTGTCACATTCTTTATATCGATCCCCACTATTATAGAATAGAATAAAATATTCTAATTCGTACTAATTTTACTACAATTTAAATTTCACGCATTTCCTTTATACATCACGCTCGTTAACAACGTTACAAGGTCCAATGTAACACGTTGGATAATAGGAGACCTACAAACTGGCTTTTGTTGTTTACATGAAAGATATTCATGTAAACAACTTAGGCGACAAAAAAGATTCATAGAACATAAATAGAAAGAATTATTAGTGCAAATACGGAAAGTTCCTCATAATGATACGAGTGATAAATTAATATGTAGTAATCAAACAGAGAATTACTATTCATAGACATTAGAAAATATATTAATATAACATACAGGGTGACATAGAAAAAAGTACACTTTTGAAGAATACATGATTATGTGTTACGGCGAAGCTAGATCAAATTCTTACGAAGCTCAACGTGTCTATCGAGAAAGATATCATTTAAGACAAGTTCCTAATGTTCAAACATTTATTGATGTGCATAGGCGTTTGGGAGAAGATAGCTGTTTAAAACAACCAAAATTTAATATAGTAGGGTTTCCAGAACTGCGAAACCTTAACCGTGAATCAGTTAAACAAAATTTCAATTAACAACTTCTTCACCCATATCATTTCCAAAACATTCATTCACTATTGGAACATGACTCTTTTCCCCGTGTACAATTTTGCGAATGGTTGCAAAACCAAAGACAAAACATTATTGCATCAATTTTGTTTACTGGCGAAGCTGGATTTAGTCGTAATGGTATTTTGAACCTACATAACATGCACCATTGGAATGATGAAAATCCTCATCAAACTGTAATTCGAAGTCACCAATATAGATTTTCTATTAATGTGTGGGTAAGTATAATTGACAATTACTTAATTGGCCCATTTCGATAGCCCAATCGATTGTCCACTGTATCGAAATTGCTTGGAGAATGATTTAAACACATTATTAGAGGATGTCCCATTAGCCATTATTGAAAGAATGTATTACATGCATGATGGGGCGCCGGCTCACTTTTCTCGAGTGGCAAGGGAATATTTGGACAAGAGATTTGGAAATACGTGGATTGGTCGAGGGGGATCTGTACCCTGGCCAGCTCGTAGTCCCGACCTTAAACTCCTCGATTTTTCATTTTGGGGATTTATGAAAAATGAAGTTTATGCTGTAGAAATACATAATAAAAAACACTTCTGGATAAGAATTATGGAATCGGCAGATAGATTTCATAATAACCCAAGAATATTTCAAAGATGCCGTCAATCATTAACAAGAACAATGGAAAAAGGGATTGAAGTACAAGGGCAACAATTTGAACATCTTCTAAAAACTTAATGTTTTATTTTAATTAATCATATATTTCATCATACCATTCAAATTTAATAAGTATTTATCATTGTTTTTGCAAATAAATAAAAAAAATATTCAACACCCCGTATCTTTTTAGCGAGGGCCTTATGAAAATCTTATGTAGCAACATTCAAACATAGTATCTATAAATATACAGAAAGTAGCAGTTTTCTTGGTCATATACAATATGTGATACAAAGATAACAAACCAAATATGAATCTGCTCGAAATCTGTAAATTGTTTAAATTTAATGTTTTGTTCGTTTCTGTATTTATAAGTGTATTAAATTATGTTCGTGTTCACAAAAGATATTTAAATACTTTTTCTATATATTGAGAAAGTGCCATAAAAGAACGGAGCAAATAAATCAATTTTTGTACGAAAATAATCGTTAAAGGACAAAATTGACTTCCATGGAGAAACATCTCATTCAGTCATTCAATCGTTCACTTGAAGGCTGTTTTGAAGTGTAGAACATGGATTCCATATGTTTTAAATAATTACTAAATCAAGCGAAGTAAAAAAGTATTGAATGTTTTTCTGAGAGGAAGTTAAAACAACTAAGAAAAATACATTGTTCGTTTTCAAGTTAGTTGTTAATTTTTATTGAAAAATAAAAACTTAAAAAAAGCCAGAAACAATTTAAAACAGGTTGTAAACAACTAAATTGCCAAGGTAACATTTTCAAAGCCACTTTCTTTACTAATTTGTAAGACTTGATACTGCTTCTAAAAGACTTGATAGTAACTCCAGAAGACTTTAAATGTTTCCAGAACAGTTGATACTGTCCCTTGGTGAACACAACTTGTTTTGCGTTGTAGGCAATAATTTTACACAATCTCCGAATTCGGGTATTGCGAGTAACATATAAATTGGAGAAATATATCCCTTCGTTAGAAACCACGATTTTATTTATTGTTATCTTCCATATGATAATAAATACGCAGCTATCTGCCGGTAATTTTCCATTTATACACCTGATAAATAGTACAACACGTGCCTAGTTAGATCAATTAATTAATAAACCTGCTACGAAGACAAAATCACTTTATATTAACGACCACTTAACACACTTTCTCAACAAACATACTTATCAATGTAAGTATATGTACAAATATTAACTTTATATCGGCTAACTATTTTGAGGTGATTAACAAACCCATTTGTGTTCATCTGCATACGCAAGTGACAATTGTCCTATCCAATAAGTGTATATTGACAAATATCTGAAATATTTGCAAAATATAAAGCTTCGACTTGAATATTTCGAGAATGTTAAGATATATAAAAGTATTTCCCCGAAGAATTCTTAACAGATTTACCTATAAATATTAAGTTTTTGGCATCATTTAGTCACAAATTAACTAAATTGATGAAGATTTATGTAAACATTTTCAATCTAAACCTAGAAATGGCGAAGATTTTTAAAATTAACAAATTTTTAGACATTTTTTGAATGTTTTAGTTAAGCTTTTGAGATTCGTTTAATCGTCTAAGATTATTTTTGAAAATTAGTGTTCACAAAGGTTATATACTTAAAACTTTTTTAATATGTAGTTAACTCTAAAATCTTTTAACGGATTCCAAAAGCTGATTTCGTTATAAAATTATTTTTATTCTTTGATTTTCTACAAATTTTCAAAAATCATAAAGGAAATTGTTGAAATGCTACAAATTTAGATTGAGTTCAAAAACTGATATTTCGTAAACGGATTGAGATATTTAAGTATGACTTTGAACTCAGAAACGTGTATAGTTTCCTTTATAAATCACAGACAATTTTATCAACATATCATAAGAATTCTATTTCTTACAAGAGATGATATTTTACAATTCTATTTTGAAAAATAATTAAGAAAATTGTAAATTTTATGAAATGCTACAAATTTAGGTGGAGTTTAAAAATTGATATTTCAAAAGCGAATGGAGATACTGAAGTAAGGATTTATTCTCGGAAAAGTACATACTTTTCTTTGTAAATCATAAATATAATGATATCATAAATATCATTATATCATCATAAATATATTAAGAAACCGATTTTCTACGATTTTTCAACAATGCCAAAGGAATTTATTAATTTTATGAAATACTGCAAATTTAGGTTGAGTTCAAAACGTGATATCTCAAACACGAATTGAGGTACCCACGTATCGTGTTGTTTTCAGAAAAGTACATATTTTTTTTGTAAATCATAAGTAAAATAATCAAGATCACTTAAGAAATCGATTTTCTACGATTTTTCAAAAGTGATTACAGTAATTTTATATATTATGAAATGCTGCAAATTTAGGTCGAGTTCAAAACGTGAACGAATTCACATTTGAATACATCAAATGTAGTATTGTGCGTATAGAAATAAATACTTTTTTTATTAACCATAAAAATATTTATCAAGATATCTTAAGAATTCGGTTTTTGTTACGATTTCTTAGAAATGATTACGAAAATTTCTAATTTTATGAAATACAACAAATTTATCTCACAAGATATCTCAAAAAGGAATTGAGATAGTTAAGTATGGTATTATACGTATAACATTATAAACTTCTCTTTATAAATTACAACAAACTTCATCCAGATATCTTAAGAATTCGATATTTTACGATTTTTCAAAAATAATCAAGGAAATTTGTAATTTTATGAAATACAAAATATTTATCTTACAAATTATCTCAAAAACGAATTGAGATATTTAAGTATGGTTTTATGCGTATAAAAGTACGTACATTTCTCTGTAAATTATAACAAATTTAATTTAGATATCTTAAGAATTCGATTTTTACGATTTTTCAAAAATCATTAAGGATATTTTTACTTTTATGAAATGCAACAAATTTATCTCACAAGATATCTCAATATCGAATTGAGATATTCAAGCATGGCTTTATGCGCATAAAAGTACATACTTTCCTTTGTAAATTATAACAAATTTCATCAATATATCTTAAGAAATCGATTTTTCAAAAATAATTAAAGAAAAGTTTGAAATGTGTGGTTTTATGCCTATAAGAATACGTCTTTTTCTTTGTAAATTATAACAAATTTCATTTAGATATCTTAAGAATTCGATATTTTACAATTTTTCAAAAATAATTAAGGGAATTTTCAATTTTTTAAAATACAACAAATTTATCTCACAAGATATCTCAATAACAAATTGAGTGACAAACAAGTTGAATTTCCTTTGTAAATTATAACAAATTTCATCAAGACATCTTAAGAATTCGATTTTGTACGATTTTTCAAAAATGATTAAGGAAATTTCTGATTTTATGCAATACAACAAATTTTTCTCACAAGATATCTCAAAAACGAGATGAGATACTCGAGTATGATTTTATGCGTATAACATTATAAACTTCTCTTTATAAATTATAACAAACTTCATCTGGATGTCTTAAGAATTCGATATTTTACGATTTTTAAAAAATGATTAAGGAAATTTTTAATTTTACGAAATACAACAAATTTCTCCCACATGATATCTCAAAAACGAATTGAGATATTCAAGCATGGCTTTATGCGTATAAAAATACATACTTTTCTTTGTAAATTACAACAAATTACATTAAAATATCTTAACAATTCAATTTTTCAAATTAAGGAAATTTTTAATTTTATGCAATACAACAAGTGTATCTCACAAGTTGTCTCAAAAACGAATTGAGATATTTAAGCATGGTTTTATGCGTATAAAAGTACACACCTTTCTCTGTATATTATAACCAATTTCATCCCGGTATCTTAAGAATGCGATACTTTACGATTTTTCAAAAATGAATAATGAAATTTTTAGTTTCATAACATAACATCTTTTTCTTATAAGATCTCTCAAAAACGAATTGAGATATTCATGTGTGATTTTAAGCGTATAAAAGTACATGCTTTTTTCTGAATGCTATAATATATTTCATCAAGATAACTTAAGAATTCGATATTTAACGATTTTTCAAAAATGATTAAGGACATTTTTAATTTTATGAAATACAGCAAATTTATCTCAAAGATATCTCAAAAACGAATTGAGATACTTAAGTATGGTTTTATGCGTAGTAAAGTACATACTTTTCTTTGAAAATTATAACAAAATTCATCTAGATATCTTAAGAATTCGCCATTTTACGAATTTTCAAAAGTAATTAAGGAAATTTTTAATTTTTTGAAATACATCAAATTTATCTCACAAGATATCTCAATAACGAATTAAGGTATTCAAGCATGGCTTTATGCGCATAAAAGTACATTTGTTACAATTTACAAAGAAAGGTATGTATTTTTATACGCATGAAACTATATTGAATATCTTAATTCATTTTTGCGATATCTTGCGAGATAAATTTGTTGTATTTCATAAAATAAAAATTTTTTAAATTATTTTTGAAAAATCGGATTCTTAAGATATCTTGATGAAATTTGTTATAATTTACAAAGAAAATTACAAATTTATCTCACACCATATCTGAAAAATCACATTTTTTATGAAGATGTATTCTACATCCATATGTATCACTAAAGATATAAGAAATGTATATCTATATTCTACATCTAGAAGATACCGGACAGCTGTATATGATATAAAACTGATGTTGAAATTGACAGATTAAGAATTAACGAATTAAGATATTTAAGTATGGAAATACATACTTTTAGTATGTATTTCCAGTTAGAACCAATTTCTGAAGAAGGTTGCAACATGGCATCCGAAACGTCAAACATTTTTTTCAAAAATCGCACGGCGAAACCCGAATGTTTCTAGTTTTAGATCTAGTGTTAGTCCTAGTGATAGTTCTAGTGATAGTTCTAGTGTTAGTGCTAGTGTTAGTTCTAATTTTAGTTCAATTAACACCGGTCGTGAAAGCCTTCGTACTTATATACATACTTTTATTTATAAACCACAACAAATTTCATCAAAATATCTTAAGAATTCGATTTTACAATCAGTTGAAAAATTTGAGGATACACGACGGACTAAAAAAGTTTTAAGGATTATTTCCTCTTTGACAACTCTGTATAGCATTGTTCCTAACTTTATCTTTTATTACACAACCGTATATGAAGCCTTATATGAATTTAGAGCAAACATTCTTAGGCTAATCGTCATCATTGCAGAAACACCTGTATATATTTTACTTTACCTAGAGAAATTAAAAGAAAAACGAAATATTGATATTCTTACGTAAATAGATGAAAATAATATAAATATATGATAAATTACTGATATAAAATATGTATATTAAAAGATATTGGTTATTCAGTGTATAAAAAATCATAGTTTTAGCAATGAAACTAATTTTTTTTTTTGAAGTTAGTGACAACTTTATCTTAACCTTTTTGGACAAAATAATCCTACTTACTTGCTGAATCTGCAATAATCAAAGCATTTCCAACAATGGGTAAAGCAGCCGGTCCCTTTAACTTAAGTACCAGCCAAGAACATCTTATCCACGTTTTGAAGTAAATCATTAAAAGTATTAAAAGAAAAACCGCCACGAATGACGAAAGAGGAAGGCGATCGCCCAATAGCATCTGTTGAAATAGAACAATTATCCGTTTTACTATTTATCGATCGTTTGCATTCGTTTAGTATCCAAGAAAGTCCATTGTTATTCTTGTAAATGAACATTTTTATTGTACGTGATTAGGATATAATTTAAAATATTTTATTTAACCAAAGCCAACCACAACAAAGAAGAAGAAAAGAAATTAAAAATAGAATTATTACATTATATTATTTAGAAGATTGTTAAAAGATATAATAGTTAACAAAATATTATTTTTTATTAGAGTGCTTTAAATCTTTTTATTTTAAACGGAAAGAGTGAAAAAAACTTGACAGAAAATTTTTCTTTAAATTAAATATTAAATATTTAATTCATTTTACTTACTTTCTCAAACATTTTTGGTTACAAATTTCTTTATAACCGAAAGAAATTTCACAAACAAAATTCACTACCAAGAAACAAAAAAAAAATGTGTGATCTCGAGTACTACAAAGTGTAAAGGTGTTGACATTCGTTCAGTGAAGCCTATTTATGCTCTATTCAAGGCTGCGGTTACGTTAAAAAATCTTTTTGGAGGGATAATTGTTGTCTTTTTCAATACCGTTTATTGATATTGAACGTGTAAATATAATTATTTTTTATTTAAAATTAAGATTTTCTAAATAAGGAATGAACACAAAAAAAGTTCAAAAGCAAACATTGTAAAACTTAACTTTTGTTATAATATAATAAATTCGTTATGGCCAATACAACACTTTGGAAGTTTTAGAAAAAAAGTTTTTTTTAGGTTATATTGTATGCTTAGAATGAATATTTTTTAACATCCATAGTTGATCTATTCTAAATGTTCTTTTAATTTTAGTTAACAATCGTTAATATCAATATTTTAAAAAAAATTAAACAACATTCAAAGTATGAGAAAAATATTTACAATCTGCAGATGATTTCGGCTAAGTGGGACATTACAATTTTGGCATTTTGTTCAAATTAAGAGTGTTTCACAACTTTTCATACAAGTTTTAATTAACACCGAACGAAGAAAACATCTTATTTCAACAAAAAACTTTCCACAGGAATCTCCTAAATTTACGGGGTGAGTCAATAGTGTGGGGACGATTGTGGCTTTACTGTTGAAAACAAAAAATGTTTTTATGTTATCACAAATTGCCATCAAAGCTGTATCGATTAAAAGTCTTTTCAGCTATACAGAATGTTCACTATTCCAAAACAGTATTAAATTTATTGAAATAGAACACTATGTATCTGCTGATTAGTTGTCTTAAATGCTATAAATGCCTGTCTTGTTTTCAAATTTCGAATGCAATTCGTAATAATGCTATTCCTCACGAGCATTATTACTAAATATTGAATGTTGCAATTTGGCAAATCAGTAAACAAGGCGACATATTATAAAGGTTGTTTACCAGAAACTGTTAATTTAGGTTCGAGGAATCAAATCTTTGTTATTTTAAATGGCACACTCTCTAATTTTCTAAAACTTCGGAAGGTTTTATTAATTAAAATTAATATACAGGGTGAGTCAATAGTGCGGGAGATTGTGGCTTTACCGTTGAAAATAAAAATAATGTTTTTATGTCATCATACATTATTATCAAAGCTGCATCGATTAAAATTATTTTCAGCTATACAGAGTGTTTCACTATTCCAGGCCCGTATTCAACTTCATTTTTTTAAATGGAACCCTATGTATCTTTTCACATATGCAGATTAATTGTCTTAAGTGCTTTAAGTGCATATCTTGTTTTCAAATTTTGAATGCAAAGTTGCCAAGTTATTAATCATTTTGTGAAATTTTTTGAAGAATCATGTAGTCACTTAAAATTCGTTATCAGCATTACTATTAAATATTGAAGATTGTAATTTGGCATACCGATAAACAAAGCTTGGGTCTTTCGAACGCCACTAATACTGTTGGGTAATATTATACAAGATGGTTACCAGAACCAGTTAATTTGCGAAATGTTTGGTTGACTATAACTTTGTTATTTTAAATGAAACACCCTATATCTTTTCATGCTTCAAAATGCTTTAGTAATTAACTTCTATTTTTGTTAAGCACATAGTATGTCTAACACAAGTACTTTTTGAGATAATTAGACTGATTCAAAAATGTTGATATAAACCTTACTTTTTCACAAGATATAAGGTATAAAGAAGACAATTTTTAACAAATGCAAGTACGTGTAGTTCGTAAAAGATGAAAAAGTATACATCTATGCATATTCAGTTCAAAAAAGACTAGCATTTTCGAAATAGATATTAGAAAAAGTTCAACAAGAATATAATTTCTTTGAATATTTTCTATACAGCGAATAAGCTATGTTTTATCAAACCGCCTTATTCTTCATTACTACGATATTGTCAACATGAGAAATAATCCACTAACATCGATAGTCCCAAAATATCTAGGCAGGGATTGTACGGTCTTATTTGAACAGATTGTATTTCTTCGAGGTAACCGTCAACGAACATTCTTTTTGAATTTCTTAAAAAATCAATTGCCAGCTCTTTTAAACGATGTTTCACTACCTCCTCACTATGATAGTATTTTTGCAACATATTTAAATAGAATTTTTGAACAGTTGTTTTCTTAATGCTAGTGTCTGTGCACAGATCCATACTTTTCCATCTTTTACGAAATAAGCATACTAACATTGGTTTAAAAATGTCTCCTTCATAGTTTACTTGTAAAAAAATCAGGTTTATGTCGATATTTTTGAAATAGTCTAATTATCTCAAAAAGTACACAAGTTAGATATACCATATATCTAATAAAAATGAAAGGCAATTAACAAAGCCTTCTGAGGCGTTGAAAAAAATATACCCTATATTTTTCAATAATAATAATAACAATAATTCAAATGTTCCATTTAAAATAACAAATTTATGGCCCCCCAAACATTTTATAAATTAACGGATGCTGGTAACCTTACAGTATAGTATTTTCCAATAGTATTAGTGGGGTTTCAAAGACCAAAGTTTTGTTTATCGATATGCCAAATTACAATCTTCAATAACTAATAATAATGGAGATAAAGAATTTTAAGTCACATGATTTTTTTCTTTTTTAATTACTTGGCAATCTTGCATTCAAAATTTGAAAACAATATACGCATTTATAGCATTTAAGACAGGTAATCAACATATGTAACAAGATGCATAGGGTTCCATTTAAAAAAATGAAGTTGAGTAGGGGCCTAGAATTTTGAAACATCCTGTATAGCTGAAAATAGTTTTAATCAATGCAGCTTTGATTGTAATATATGAGACATAAAAACATTTTTTTGTTATTTTCAACAGTAAGGCCACAATCTTCCGTCCTCGCACTAATGACTCACCCTATATATATATATAATCTTTCATTTTTGTCAAGGATATAATATACAGGATCCTTTCGTTAACAGGAACATTTTTTGCGTATGATTATTTTTCTAAAATGTTTAGATTTTGCTACAAACGAATTTTATTTGTGAAAAATCTTTAAAAAAACATTCATTATATTCACTTTTGGAGAATTACGACTGATATATGATGATCATATTCGTTGACACATTGTTGTAGGCGTTGAAGAAAATGGAGAAAATTTGGGTTATTTGCTAACTGACTGCATTTTTTAACTTAAACAATACACGAGGCTCGTCCTTATAAACAAGTCCTTTCAGGTACTTCCATAGCAAAAGTTACATGTGCATAAATCAGGGCTCCGAAAAGGTCAAAGCAGGTCATCAAATCTCGAAATGAGATGATTACGAAACAGCGGTCAAAGAATCGCCATTGTTGCTCTAGTGGTGTATGCTATGGCTCCATTTTGCTGAAATCACAAATGCCGTCTACCAATATTCCGTTTTTGTAGATCGGGAATGAAAAACACATTTATCATGTCATTGTAACGCTAAAATAACTGTGATCACCGACTCGTTATTTTTAACGGAATAATTGGACGCAAACATTCGATGTTGTAGTGTCCAGATTCCATGTTATCATCATAATAGATAAATGCTGTAGACTAACAAAAACAACAACAAAGCACACGCGACTATTTTTTATAATGATAGAATAATACTCCTTTTAAAATCACTTGTTTCCCATGTTCAACCCTGTATCTAATACGTGTCCTTTTTAACATTATTAAACTGTTTTAGAAATAGCATCATAAACATGCTCTTTTTACAAAAAATAAGCTATGAAAAAGATATTTTGAAAAATGCAATTTCGTAAAAGATATAGTATTCAGAAACGAACTGTCTTTTTCGAATTGTCTTTTTCGCAGCTTATTTCTTGTAAGAAAATCAGGCTTCAAATCAGGAAAAAAGGTGATTGTAAAAGGGATATCTCACATATTTAAATAATTAATAAGTATTAAAAAATAAATTTTTATAAATATAAAAATTTATTTATGTTGCAATTTATTAATTCACTTAATAATATTTATTTTAATATTTAATTAATAATAAATTAACCAATTTTTACATAAATACATAAAAAAATTATAGTAATTCTTGATTTTTTAAAGAAAACTATTAAAATTAATTTGGCAGGGAAAATGTGCCAACACAGAACCTCCCCCCCTCAAAACATTATATAACGCAATGTGCAACAATACAAAAATGAAAAGTTTCTAAAACATTTAAATTTAAAAAGTCACTCTTTTTTGTAAATAATACATTCATTAGGTGATAAATCGTAAACTTGATTTGAACTTGAATCAGTTAGTTTTTTTAAAATAAAAGCTGGTTTTAAAAGAGATATTTATTGTTTGATTTTTTAGAATTTTGTTAGGAATTTGTTTTCTATTCGAAAGAACATATAATCTATTAAAAATAATTATTTATGAACAAATGGTTTTGGAAAACAATGATGAACAGCTGTCGTAGGTCCCAGATTTGAAAAAGTTTCGCGTAAACCATTTAATAAAAGAAAAATATCGATAACATTATATGTGTTTTCAACAAAAATCACCTGGAAGATGCAGAGGTTGACCATAAATCAACTCTACAGTAATTGCAGAAGTGTCTAAAAGTAAGTGTAATGCCTCTTGCAATAAGAGCAGTTTTTTAAGATCTGTTTAAGGTCTCTAGAATGCCGTTGCTTTGGGGATAATAGCTAGATATACGAATTTGGTTTGAATCGAGAACTTTATTAATTTCATTGAAGAGTTTCAATTCCAATAGAGCGCCTTGAACGTGCGTAATAGTATGAGTGATAACAAATCTCGAATAATAATTAGTAACAAGTGAATTAGTAATCGTGTGCGTTGTTATATTGGGAAGAGGAAACACTTCAGGCCATGCTGTAAACCGATCAATAACAGTAAGAAAAAGTGTACTTCCGTAATTGATTATGTGCTGGTGGATCAGGAAACGTAGGAGAGGATGGAATGGTTTAAAGTGGAAGAAGCGGATGAGTCGGATCACCATCCGTTGTAGGTGAAGCTGAGGGGGGTGGGTAGCAGAAGGCAATCGGATCTGGAGAGCAAGTTCGTTATGACAGGAAGGGATAGCATTCTACAGGAGAAACCTTGACTCATAGCAACAGAAGATATCAAGAGGTTGGAAGAGCTTATTCATTGGGAAACCAGGATAAGGTCATGCAGTAGAAAGTGATCAGAACTGAGTGAGAAGTAGGCGACAGAGATTAAAGGGATAACAAGGGATGGAGAGGTCTGGAGATATCTGGATAAAATAAAGAAGAGTAGGGAGAGGATAACTAGCAACAGATATGATAGAATGGCAATAAAATTACTTTATGGGATTATTGGGAGGGGTTGAAACGAGGTTAACAGGGCTGGGAGTCTGTGGGGTGATGGAGGAGAGGACATAGCAGAAAAGGAGATGGAAGCAAGCTTAGGGGATTGAAGAAGGGAAAGGCGCCAGGTGAAGATGAGATCCATAACGAGGCATGGTTGGAAGCATCAAGGGCGATGAGGCTGAAGTTGTTGGAGAGAATGAATAGCATATGGAGAGAGGGAGAAGTGTAGATAGCTACAGGGGAAATAACTTACTAGACTCGGCATTCAAGGTATACGCGAAGATACTATTGGGAGATACCGAGGAGGAGATGGAGTTGGGAAGAATTTTACCGGATGGACAGGCAGGCTTACGGAAGGGAAGAGTGGTTCTCTTACCATAACACAGTAACCATAACGTGAAAACACAGTAAAATTCCAAGCCTTGTATTGGCGATTAATGAAGCAACATTTACACACAATGGTATAAATGTCATAATACTCGTATCACGAATATCCACATACTGTTCGTTGTAAATATTTTTTGACTTCTTTTTGCAAAATAAATTGACAGTATTACAGTATTGACACAAGTTTCTTTGAATATAGGCAATTCAAAATGGCGCACCTTCATATTTTAATTCTTAGTTCGTCAATATTTATATAATGTATTTGGAGACAAGTGGGTTGCTCGAAGTTATCTTGCTTCATTGCCTTATTAGTCATCCAACCTTAATTCCCTTACATTTCTATTTGTGGGACGTTATGGAAAGCAGGGTCATCGTCGTACATCAACGTCGAGACAGGTACGGACACAATGCGAGGGGAAATCGAAAGTCTTGTAAATTATTCCAATTCATAGATACGTTGAGAAACTCTTTCTATACAACTCGAAGATGATAAAAAAAAACTACGAACCATTAATGTAAAGTAAATTCCATAAAAAAAATTTAAAAAAAAACCTCGTTTCAGTCAATGAGGTTTAAAACAGTTTATTAGTAATTTAGAATCAGTGCAACATGTTTCGTACATGTTTCCATTTCATGCTGGAAGTATATGAAATAAAAGTTGATATAAATAAATATGTATAAATAATGAAATAAGAATCATCTAAAGAAGATATAACCACCATTCTTGTTCAAAAGACCAATACATAAAATTTAAGATTGTAGAAATCAATTTTGTTAGATGTTTAACCTTCCTCTAGTGGCGTACGGTCTCACAGACCGACTTTTTACCTGAACGTTGTACTCTACCTGACTTACACCATTACTGAAAGATTAAACTTCCCTTGAAAATAAAATCAGATACTGTATGTAATTCGAAAATAATTATCATAACAATAGTAATCATCATCTGAGAATCTTAGCAATTCTTAATAAATAAAACGTTCCAATCGACCATCAATGAACAAATTGTAAAAGAAAATAATTTCAATTTTTTCTAAACTTTAATTTGATGCACTTAACTTTAACGGTTGCAATAACTCCTTGTTTATTTGAATATATTATTTTTTGTTTAATTTTTTTATTTACTTTTCATTATTTGAAGACTGTGCTAACAGTGCTAAGCATCTTTGAAGGTGTCGGTGTTGGAACCACATATCACTATACTAGCATACTAGTAATCTCCGGTAACAGTAACATAGCAATTATTTTGATGAGCATCGAAAAATATGATCTAATCACAATTCCAATATGGAATACGTACTGTTTTCGGTTATGTTTTGTACATTTTTAACTCACAATCAGTCTTACAAAGGACATGTAGGTTACTTACTGTACCATAACGCATATTTCTTCTGCATTTGATATTAAACCGATAAAAGAAAATAGTTTACGATGAAACATTTAGTTTATAATGTATATTTAATTGAAAATTTCACATATTTCATATCACACTTAAATTATTCCTCACAAATTTTAAGTTTACTATTACGACAACATGTTAAATAAAGTCGTTTGCGTGTCAATAACCGTTCTTATGTCGTAATGAAATTTTCACAATGAAACATTCAATGAAAAGTAATATTTACTCGCCAAAATTTATTTTTATAATTTTATCAGCTTTTTTACAAAAAGCTATCCGACTCGTTGTATACTCGTCAAATACAACAGCACATGAAAGTAATGTCACTTGTACTTACACAACACTTACACATGTACTTGATATGGGATATTGTATTTAACGAATCAAGCGGATTGACGGAACAAAGCGGATTTAAATACAAATTGGCCAACAAATTATTATTCTTTTATTCGATGAGATTATACATAAAAACACTTAAAAATAACAACAGCTTTGAAGGAAATAAATCACCAACAAGAAAATAGTAGAGAAAATAGTTATAAGATATCATGGGATTATATAAAATATAACTGACGTGGCAAATCTCCAGAAGATTATTACATTTGTTAATAGAAACCAGTAGAACCGAATGAAATAACAATGCACAACACATTTTTTTTCATACTCTGAAATTTTAAAACTATTATCCGAAACAAATATTTAATTTGCTCCACTACGTAACGATATTGAGATTTTCTTTTAAATAGCATTTTAAAAAGTACCTGAAATTTTACAAAATTTTAAGACAAGTTTTATACAGGTTGTATCTGAATGACGTTCACAAATTTAAAAATTTTATTAAAACTGAAATAAACAATCAATATACAACTTCAGACAGGCAAACGATCTACAACAGTTTTAATTTACCTTTATCAACAATAATATGCTTAATTGAAGTATATAGCGACTTCCATCTGGTGATTGCAAGGTAACTCAATACAGTAAAACTTAATATCAAACGCTTTCACAAAATTGCTCCTATTATCGGTAAAGGTGGAAATTATTTTAGTTTATCTAAGTCAAATGATTCCTACCTTCAAGAAGCTCGGCAATTCTGTAGTATGGGTATATTCTTAAGTATGGGTTCCAGCAATCCTTCGACAAGCCAGTGCAACAGAATGTCTGTTAAGATTATGGTCATCGATGAAATGTACAGGTATCCAAATTTTGGGTTTGCAGGGTATTTTGGCAATTATAAAATATAGAAAGTTGCGGTTTTCACGAAGTTGAGCTACTTTTTCGTAAAACTTATAATGGAAAACCAAATTTTCATAGCCCACTACGTTTTTGAGATATATAGGTAGTTTCTCAAAATATACGATTTTCAGACATCCCCTGTATCTCGGCTATCTGGAAACTTAGCAGAAAAGTAAAGACGGGTTCTAATAGATTTCTTCACGTAGAATTCAATGGTGCGCGTAAAAATTTTGTAGTCGTCACGGTTTTTGAGTTATAAATACATCTTAGGCTAGAACCATTTATATTTAATGTTGCCAAGTTATTAATCATTTTGTGAAAATCTTTGAAAATCTTGTAGTGACTTAAAATTCATTATCACCACTATTATTTAATATTGAACATTTCAATTTGGCATATCGATAAACAAAGCTTTGGTCTTTGAAACCACATTAATATTATTGGATAATATTACACAGCATAGTTATTAGAACCGGTTAGTTTATGAAATGTTTGAGGGACCATAACTTTGTTGTTTTAAATGGAACTCCCTATATTTTTTCAATGCTTCAGAAGGCTTTATTAACTACCTTTCATTATCGTTAAGCATACGGTATATCTAACATGTGTACTTTTGGAGATAATTAGACTATTTCAAAAATTTTGGTATAAACCTGATTTTTTCACAGGAAATAAACTTTGAAGAAGACATTTTTAAACAAATTCAAATAAGTTTAGTTCATAAACGATGGAAAAGTATGGATCTGTACATAGACAATAATATTAAGAAAACAACTTTTCAAAAATTTTATTTAAATATGTTGCAAGAAACCTATTATAGTGAGGAGGTGTACCATCATGCTGAGATTTTCTAAGAAAATCAAAAAGATCGTTCGTTAATGGTTGTCTCGAAGAAATACGATCTGATCAGAGAAGATTCTAAAACCCCTGCCCATATAGTTTAGGACCACCGATGTTAGTAGACTACGTTTCATATAAATTTACTGTTGACAATATCATAGTAATGAAGATTAAGACAGTTAACATAGTTATTTTTAGGTAACATCGCCTATTTGCTGTATTAAAGATAATCAAAAAAATTATATTGTTGTTGATCTTTTTCTAATACCCATTTCGAAAATTCTAGTCTTTTTTGTACTGAATATGTACACATGTGTACTTCTTCATCTTTTACAAAATAGACGCACTTGCATTTGTTTAAAAATGTCTTCTTCATAGTTTATTTCCTGTGAAAAAATCAGGTTTATACCAACATTTTTGAAATAGTCTAATTATCTCAAAAAGTACATGTGTTAGACATACCATATGCTTAATAAAAATGAAAGATAATTAACAAAGCCTTTTGAGACATTGCAAAAATATAAGGTGTTCCATTTATAATAACAAAGTTATGGTCCCTCAAACATTCCATTAATTAACCGGTTCTGGTAACCAGCCTGTATAATATTATCCAATACTATTACTGGTGTTCGAAAGACCTAAGCTTTGTTTATCGATATGCCAAATTACATCCTTCAATATTTAATAATAATGCTGATAACGAATTTTAAGTGACCACATGATTCATACAAAAATTTCACAAAATGATTAACAACTTGGCAACCTTGCATTCAAAATTTGAAAAAAGATATGCTCTTATAGCATTTAAGACAACCAATCAGCATATATGAAAAGATATATAGGGTTCCATTTAAAAAAATGAAGTTGAATACGGGCCTCAAACAGTGAACCACCCTGTATAGCAGAAAATAATTTTAATGGACGCAGTTGTGACAATAATGTATGATAACATAAAAACATTTTTTTTAAATTTCAACGGTAAAACCACAATCTTCCGTCCCCGCACTATTGACTCACCCTGTATAATACTGTATACTTACCTTTATAATTAACCTAAAAAATTAATAAAATACATTATATTATAAGTAGGCTATGATAAATTCGCGTTGCTAGGATACTTTGTTTTCTTTAATACTAATTACAGAAAAAACCTTCCATCAAATAAGACTGAAGATTTTAATTTAATATCGGTTTTTTGAGCATCTTCTTGTAGTTCATGTAGTTCCAGTGTGGATAAACTTCAATTAAAAAATATTGTTTTGTTGTTTGCAATACAACATTAGCGCAATAACACAATAAAGAATTAATATCTGTGAACTGTTGAAATTCTATCTTTTAAAAAACTATCAGGCTCCAAATGTTTCGATGAACAACATCGCTCTTGTTCTGCCTTAACAATGACAAATGGTTATCCCGATATATACTCCAAATTGCTATCACTTCCGGAAAGTGATTCTTGAAAGGAATTTTCCTTTAAATCTAAACATCAAAATAATCAAAAATGTGAAATTAAAAAAAATATTTTAGCGCCAGTGCATATTTCCGGCTCCGGCTTAATCTAGGTTTAAGATATGAGCTATACCTGAATATCAGGTATATAAAAAAATATACATTAGTATTTTAAGTTTACTTACCTTATTTTCATTTCCAGACATGTTTCTGAAATAATATATGCTGCAACAGCAAATAGCACAATAACACAATAACGAATACCTGTGACACAATAAAAAGATTTAAAAGAAAAGAATAATAGCGTTGGTGACCACTCGCTCTCGCAAAACAATATTCTAATGCAAAAGCCATAGAAAGGGAAGCCATAGAAATCCACCGACATAGAAACAATATCAACAGAGAAGATGGCTGGGAACTCACCAGAACATGGAAGATGATGGTGAACACTGATGATGCTGGTGGGTTTATTGTTTTTATTTATTTTTATTTTTTTTTAATTTATATTTTTTTATATTATAATTTATTAAAATAGTTAATAAATTAATTACTAATTAGTTTTCGACCGATATATTGTTTTACGATTCCCGATTTTGTGACTACAAGCCAGTCATCACTTGCAACGCTTCTATGGAGATAGTTTTGTAGCGAACACAACCAAACTCTACCCAATTCATCCTAATTCAACTCAATTGCACGACATAAGTAAGCCTAATTCGTCAGATCAAGAGACAAAGTAACCATCATGTAAAAAAACCTTTAATAAACACAGAAAAGAGCACGATGATCAGTCTATTTGGCGACATTTCCTAATAGCAACACAATAATAACTTCTGAGAGATCAACTATTGGTCTTATACATATTTAAGAATTATGCATGGTCGTATGTGTAAGTCATATAGACTCTTATGACTCATAAGATGATAAATAGAACTCATGTGTGAACGTTAAAAATAGTGCACCTAAACAAAGTACACTAACAAATTCATAATTTCGCGCGTAACAGCTCAAGATGACCTATTATTTATCATTATTCATTAATGTTGGACTAATAAATCCCGGTTTTAAAAATTTTGAATACCGAATATTGAGATTTTGATTCGGTATTGCAAGCCCTAAACCAACCCACCTTGATATAGCCTGTACCATGAGAAGTAATAGTGATTCATAAAATTATACGAAACAGACGTTCTCGCAAGAAACCTTTTCACTCTAATACACGTTATCTTACATGTACAATATCTATACCGTGTAATGAAAATAATAACGGAAATCATCAATTACTATCACTTCTCGTGGTACAGACTATACATTCTCTCATATTGAATTATAATATAGTAATATTGAATTGAACTTAGAAGTTTAGTTGTTTTGGATTTGATTTTTTGTTACATGAGGGATGGTATACTTAATACCATCCCTGAAGCTTGACTCAATCCATCTATAGAAGAAACAATCAAAATATTCCGTGGTTCCGTTTTTTCTTCTACAGTTGGATTGAGTTGAGCTCCAATTTCATACCATCTCTAATACATAATAATTTGAAGTTGGAACTCAATCATCGAAGAAAACGTTCATACCATCCCTTATATTGAATGATATGAAGTTGGAGCTTAAGCCAGTCCAACTATAGAAGAAAAAATCACAAAATATTTAAAAAAACTTTAAAAGATCCGTTAGTTTGAGTTGTGTTAAGCTCCAACTTTATGGCATTCAATATGAACAATGTTATGCATTAGGGTGGTTGCATTCAGTCTGGTTAAGTTGGGTTAGGTTTGGTTAGGTTAAGGTGAACTATTGATAAACTGGAGGAGATGGGTCTTGACATAGCTGCACAGAAAACAGAAATATATTTGCATATTTGTGAAAGGAAATGTGGTCGATTATTAAATCGAGACAACATAGTGAAAGTGATGTTAGAAAGTGAAGAATTATGGAACATTGTACAAGAAATGGTTATGAAAATAATGAAAGTGAAGGAAAGTCATGAAAGATTCCTTGAAGGAATTGAAAATGGTGAGGATGAGAACTTGGAGAATGTTGTGGAAAACAACATTGAAGAATAATAAATTGTTTATTATTAATATTCCCTGAAGCTAGTACCTTGGCGGGTGGTTCCGGGAATAGAGGGGGAAGGGTTTTAAACGGTCGAAGTTTACTTGATGTTTGCTTCAACCCGTCACTATCTGGCCACAAGATATCTTCGGTCAGGTGTCTGTTTACAGATTTCCTAATCCCCTCTATAATAAAAAAAAAGGGGAACTCCAACTTCATACCATTCAATATGAAGAATAGTATGAAATTGTAGTTCAACTCAAGGTCCGTAAAGCGTATTGTAACACGTTGGCCCTAGTCTTGACGTCACATGTTACAGACGCTGAGGAATAACGTGACTCACATTGAGCTGTATCTCGATATAAAATGAAGAAAGTTTTTTTGTGGGCTTAACAAGAGTTGTTTGTGGATTCATTCTGTGAATTGATGAGTGGATTCATACCATTTCCCAAAAATCGACCATAACTCAAAAATCAAGAGTTACAGAAAACCGTATTAAACGAATATAGTTAACGAATAGGATTTTCTCTTCTTTCCATAATAGATAATGAACCATAAAAGTATATTCTATAATCCGTTATAACTTAGAGATGACAAGATTGCGGAAGTAAAGAGGAAATCTTCGAAATACTAACTAAAAATCCACAACACATTAGAATTTGGCTATTAAAGTTTTGTAGTAATAACAGCAAATAATTCTTTCATAATCTAACAGTCAAAATGAATGGCCAAATGCTTCATTCGTTAAAATTGTTCATAATAGTGCGGAAATGCAAAATTCATAACCAGAATACAGCAAATATCTTCAAAATATCCTAATATCGAATTTTCCGTACAATAGCTTCAACAATGGTACACTTAAAAATAGTAATATTTTTCAACTGAAATTTTTCGAAATTTTTAGTAATATAGGATTAGTTTGTAATTTGCTAAAATTGCAGCAACATAAGGTAAAACTGAATATTTTCCGTCAAGATTCCCACACAGCGTTACTACTGCGTTAGTCCCGCCTTTTGCCGACTATTTGACATCGATAAAACAAATAGCATCGCTCTTCTTGTTTTATCTCTAGCTTTTTTAATGCGGTAGGGAAAATAATCATCTCTAAAAATGCATTTTGGACGTTGTTTAACTTAACTACATTTTCGAATTTATAGATTACCATTTATAGATTATTGTGTACCGTTCAATTTAATGTTAGCATAGTAAAGTTTACCAACTTCAACTTATATATTATTATTACCGGGCTAAAGGAAGTTTCTACTCTCGTCAATGTGAGCCATAAGGTCTATTGTAATTTTAGCCCTTCAAGGTTTTCACTCCAAACACTTGTTCCTTTATATTGGTGGTAATTGCTGCTGTTTCTAACTCGTCGTTACATAGAAATAAATAAATTTGATCTGCAGGTTGTCCATATGGAAGAGGTGATATCAGAACGATGCATGATTGGTCAGAAAGCCTGAGAACATCCTTAGATCCCATTTGCTCAGACATAAAATCTATCATACCTTTCGCTTATCTCTTTTCCTTCCGGCATGATGCTACTTTTGAAGTCTCCCCACTGTTGTTGCCTGTTCTATGTGGCTGTTTTGTAGCTCAGACTGCACAGTGGTCATTTTCTAATAATTTAGGTGGACAAAATACAAAGATTAAATTGCTCTTTATGGTGTAATAATTAAAGACCGGATTTATAGAAAATATGTTTATGCTCAAAATTAAAGGCATTACAAATATATTTAAATATCTTTACGAATCAGTTAAAAATAAGTGAAATAAGACCAGGTTAGTTATGCCCTTTTTGCCTTTTTTGAATTTTCATGCCTATTATTTTTTTTATGCCTATTTAAAGCCTTTTTCCAACTTTTTGGCGTCTTTTCCCCAAAAATTGGTTGAATTATGAAAAAATATTTCACTGCGCCTCTGTACATTTCCTCGTTGTGCCGTCTGACGTAAGATCCGCGTTTTTCATCGATCCGAATTTCAGATTTGGAATTCCCCGTTGTGCCGTGTCGTCTTACACGGGATTCCCCGTATGTAGTTTGACTTGCGTCGTGTCTTCAATTCATTTAGTTGTATTAAAGTTACTCGAGTGACAGTGTGAAGTTCTTGCGTAGTACAATGCCGAAACAAAAGCCAACCGTAGAAGAATGGATTAAAGACTACAAGGAATTGAAATATGAACGCAATCGTTTATTTTGCCAAGCCTGTTCAAAAATCGTAAGTATTGATGGAGTTAATCGAGTAAAAACAATTAATTATATTAATTATATTTTTAAATAATGATTAAATTATGTATAATACCAAAGACTTTTAAATATTTAAAACCGAAATTTAAATCTTTTTACGGTAAAAATTGGAAATTATAAAGAATAGCATGTCCCAAAATTCACTAGAAATAAAATTCACTATTGATTCAATGTAGTACTTCAATCACTAAAATTAATAGAACAATATATTGATTATTTAATAATTATGAAAGATATTATAAAATACTGACGTTATTAAATTACTGTTAACAGATTAATTGCGACAAGAAATACTACATAATTCAGCATGTCAAAACATCATTGCATAAGGAAAAATTAAAACTGAGTAAAAGTCAATCCACAAAACAACAAACTATAGGTACAGCTATACAATCTGTGGCATTAACATCCGGCTACACTGAACAATCAAAATTCAATTTTGATCTTTGCAAAGCTTTGATAAAAGCAAACATAGCAATCCATAAAGTGAAAAATAAATATTTCAAAACTTTTGTACAAACATATTGTACAATGCATATTCCCGATGAAAGCCATCTCCGCAAAAATTATATTACTTCAGTCTACAAAGAAGTTATTCAAGAAATAAAAAATATTATTGGAAATAATTATATTTGGATAAGTGTAGACGAAACAACTGATGTATGTGGACGATACGTGGCAAATTTAATACTTGGAGTATTAAGTGATGAAAATTCGTCAAAATGTTTTCTAGTAAGTACCAAAGAATTAAGTAAAACAAATAATAATACGGTAACAAGATTTACTCACGACGAATTAACGCATTTTTTCTTACCGGAGCCGGTACCGAATGATAAAATTTTACTGATGGTGTCAGACGCAGCGGCATACATGGTAAAAGCTGCGTCTAATATGATGATATTTTACCCTAATTTAATTCATTGTACTTGCTTAGCACACGGGCTTAATCGAGTAGCAGAAACTATAAGGTTACAGTTCCCATTAGTTAATAAATTAATAAAAAGCGGTAAACAAATATTTGTTAAAGCCCCTTTAAGGGTAGAATTGTTTAGAGAGAGGTTACCAAATACCCCATTACCACCACAACCAGTTCTAACAAGATGGTGAACATGGCTAGATGCCGCTATATACTACACAAACGCCTTAGATCATTTTAAACAATTAATAAATGAATTTCCGGCTACAAGTAGTAAAGCAATACAAGATTGCCAGGCCGTCCTAAGAGAAGTGGAGCTACAAAATAATTTGGCATTTATAAAAAGCAATTACAGTTATATAAGTGAATCTATAAAATCACTTGAAAAACAGGATTTACCTTTAGTGACTGCAGTAGAAATGATTAAAAAGTTGCAAGACAGCACGTATAGCGTACCAGGACATATTGGTCAAATAATTACGAATAAATTTGACGTTCTGTGTAAAAATGAAGGATTTGCCACATTACAAAAAATTGCATCAATTTTAAGTGGTAAAATTGTTACTGGATTTATTATGGATCCCGCATTAATTACAAACTTCAAGTATGCACCAATTACAAGTGTGCACGTGGAGAGAAGTTTTTCGGCTTACAAGAATACGTTAAGTGAGAGAAGACACAACTTCACAATGGAACATTTAGAACAGCATTTAATAATTAGTTGTTTTCGTGATTAGTGGTTTAATAATTATATATGAATGTTTAGTTTAACGATGTATTTTTTAATGAAAACGTTATTAAAATACATTATTAATTAGGTATAGCAATTTTTTCGATTTCTAATTTTTATGCCTTTTTAATGCTTTTGTTGCCAAAATTTCATGCCTTTTTAAGTGCCTTTTTCCGTCTTTTTTGTGCCTTTTAATCCGGTCTTTAGTAATAATGCGCTAACTTGCTTACTGCAAGACTAGCACATGTTTGTTACTTGTTTGTTATTTATTTGTTTTATTGTGTTAAGCCAATAAGAGCGAGTGAAATAGCCGTAACCATGGTAATAATTCCTTAGATAGCTTAACCAAAAGATAGTAGTAACCAGCCTTAATAATGAGAAGTTAACTACTATCTCAACTATTTTCTACAGTTAACTACGTAGTTAACTATAGCCCAGCTCTGACCTCTACTACATTATTTTTAGAGATAGAGCAAACATGTTTTAATTATTCTTTTATTTTATAGGAAGGTTTTTCGTCTTGAATTAAAATATTTATTTAATAATTTTTGCACTTTATTAAGACGATAGTATTTCATATAATGTTTCTACCGGTTTCGGTCACGTTTAGACCATCTTCAGGATACACATTTTTAAAAAATTGTTGATCGTATTGACGTTTTATTTTTATTTTTATTTCAAATAAAAATAAAACGTCAATACGATCAACAATTTTTTAAAAATGTGTATCCTGAAGATGGTCTAAACGTGACCGAAACCGGTAGAAACATTGTATGAAATACTATCGTCTTAATAAAGTGCAAAAATTATTAAATAAATATTTTATGTTTTAATTAACAAAAAAGAATGTAATGTAACGAACTTTAAGAAGCATATACTTTAATGTGTTAATATAATCTGCTGTATTATGCCAGAGAAAATCTACATTTTTTAAATCCAAAATAGAAACCTAAAAGTGATTTTCAGGTTTTTCCCTTAGCCTCTTTAGTTATAATATTTTTACCACAAATCTCTACAATGAGTAGTTTATTAACTGTTATATCACTTATTTAACTGTTTTGTAAAAAATATACTAAATGACTACAGAAAAATTTAGTAAATGTAAGTTTGGTCTAGTGTAATTCATGTCTAAACGCAAGTAAGTTTTGTTTTATTTTAGTTAAATTGATAATCCCAAAAAGAAACTAACTACATTCCTTTTTAAGTATATAACAAGAAAAATAACTGAAATATATTTTGTTTATAAATATTTATTATTAAGAATTATTAAATTGTATTATGCAACATAACAGGAACCTGTAATTTCAACCAAAATTATTTTTCATCAGGGGGGTGCACTAAGATAGGATTTGTTTATATTATGGTGACGTCACAAATTAGTTCAGGGACACGTACCACACGGGGGCTCTGATGGTCGTTATTTTATAGAAACCTGTTTTACCAGCGGGATATTTCTAAATATTAAAAATTTGACTTTTGATTTTAACCTTACACTGTGTAGGATTATGTATTTGTTTAATAGTGTATCTGTCGTATCCATAGAGTCGTATCCAGTCGTATCTGTTTAAAGTAAAGATGACAGCGTTTATTTAATGTCATGAATTAAGTTATTCGTTAAATAATAACGTTGATTATATTTGGAATGCGAGTTTAAAGTTTAGATAGGTAAACAGAATAGTTGCAAGGTAAAATATTTCCCAGATATTTATTTTGTACCCTTAGTCAGATAATAAGTTCAAGAACCCTTACCATCATTACCCTTTCTTAACAAGAAAATATTCTAAAGGTATGTTAAAAGTTAGTTAGTTGTAATATTTTTGTAACAAGTTTTTGTTGTGAACTTGAACAAAAGAAAAGAAGTTACGGGCGTGTTCTGTAACCGGCTGTAAAGACAAGACATCGAATAGGCACAGATTTCCAAATCCTGCAGTGAATATGCCAAGATTTGAAAAGTGGATTGAAGTTTGTCGTAATGAGAAATTGAGCACTATACTTCCAAAAAAAATATATGATAATTATCGGGTGTGCCATAAACATTTTACGAACGCAGATGTATTGTCCAATAATTTATTATTAAAAACAGCTGTCCCAAATAGGTTTTTACCAAATGTGCAGGTTACTAATAGTATGTATAAATTATGATATTATGTATTATGATTTAGTAAATAAACTTAATATATACAATTACAGATACTACACAGTTACCCTTAGAAAAAAGCTCCACAACAGATGCAAGTGCATTATCAATATCGCAAAATGAAATATTAATGGGTAAGTTATTAATTTCTAATCTTGTACCAATTAAACTAATGCTGTTATGAAAATTATAGAAGCTGAATCATATGTATTAGGACCAAGTACATCAAAAAATGCTAGCCTATCTATTATACCAGATGAAAAAATGTTATCATGTAAGATAAATTTTTATTTTAAATTATTATAAATTTTTATTTTTATTAAATGTGTTAAATCACAATAATAATTTGATGAATTTTTATTGCTTCAATATTTTCAGTTTCATTTGAAAAAGGGAATAAAGGTTCTCTATTGCAAGAAGTTGGAGTTCAAAGACAGAAGGATTTATCACCAAAAGCACGAAAATTATATAAAAAAGCTACTCATTATAAAAGATTAGTGTCTAAACAGAAACAAAGAAATGTTGTTATAAGAAACAGACTAGCTCATCTAGAAAATATGAACAGAAACGAACTGATCGAACATATTCTAGCCCCATACAGCACAACAGTGACAACATTTATTAAAAGTCAGTTACGAAACTGTTTATTGAAAAGCCATGGTAGACGGCATACTCTTGATGATAAGGTATTGGCATTGGTTTTGTTTAAACAAAGTCGTAGGGCATATAAATTAATGTCAAAATTCTTTGCACTACCAAGTGCAAAAACTATGAGTACTCTATTATCTAGAGTTCCTGTAAAACCAGGTGTATGTAACTCCATTTTTCAAAGAATAAGAAGTGTCACGAATGAATTACAACCTGAAGACAGATGCTGTTCTTTGATATGGGATGAAATGAAAATTCATTCTCATTTATTTTTTAATAAAAGTAATAAAGAAGTAATAGGGTTTGAAGAGCAAGGAAATGAACCATCAAATTTAATTGCAAATACTGCATTAGTATTTATGTTGAGGGGTATCAATAGGAATTGGAAATAAACTATTTGTTATTTTTTTACCCAAAATGCTACAAATACTGTTACTTTAGTCCGGCATATTAAAAATATTTTAACCAAATGTGGTGACTGTGGACTTGATGTAGTAGCCACCATCTGTGATCAAGGTACAAGCAATGTTGCAGCTGTTAATCAATTAATAGCAAATTCTAAAGCAGATGCTATCAGACAAGGTACCGAATGGCGTGGTGATAACTGCTATAAAATACAAGACAAAACGTTTTTTCATGTTTATGATCCACCGCACTTACTAAAAGGTATTCGAAATCGGTTAGTTGAAAAAAATTTAACCTACATGAGAGAAGGTCAACAATATACAGCAAAATGGCAACACATATTGGATGCTTACTACATCGATAATCCGTCTAGCGAATTTCGTGCTATGCCAAAACTGAAGGATGACCATGTAATCCCAGGCAAAATACGTGTAATGAAAGTGGCGTGTGCTACCCAAACATTTAGTTACACTGTAGCTTCAGTAATGGCAGTATTTGTACGATCAGGTAGCAAAATAATAATTCTTACTAATATTTGTAGAATGATAATTGCGTTTTGAACTTCACAGGTACAACTAGTGCAGATGGAAGAAAATTGGAGCAGTCTGCAATGGACACTGTATACATAATAAAATTTTTCAATGACAGTGTCAATTCCAATCAGCTTGCGCTAAACACGAACAGACCATTGCGTTGTGCAGTAACGTCAGAATCACCTCATATTCAGTTTTGGCATAATGCTAAAAAAATGTTATCAACAATGAAATTTGTAGACAAGAAAGGCAATAGATCAACACCGCCATCAATCAAGAATTGGATTGTTACATTAATAGTTTGGAGGGCATTTTCAAATATTTGCAAAAAAATTATGGTATATCCAGTCTAAAAACACGGCTATTGAACCAAGATCCCATAGAAAATTTCTTTGGACAAATGAGACAACATTCTGGACGAAACATCAATCCGGCTCCAGTTTAATTTTATTGGAAATTTTAAGACATTATTGATTAATAATTTCGTTAGCAGTCACTCACTGGGTGCAAATTGTGAAAATGAAGATGGAACTAAATTAATAAATAATGTTAGTCAGTTCCTTACATCTGATGCAACGGAAGAAGAATTTATTCCTCATACAATAAAATTTCCTACGATTCCAACAGCAACATATATGCCATATGTTAATAAAATCGCAGTGGGCTATATTAGTGGCTTTCTTGCCAAAAAAGTTGCTGGATTTTACAAATGTGAAATTTGCAAACAAAATATTTTGAGTAATGATAAAATTCAAGACTGGCATGATTTGGTGTCAGAAAAGGATTTCACACCCTTGGCTCCCTGCTTAAAGTATTGTACAAAAAATTTTATTCGAGCGTTATATATTTCATACAATATTATTATGTATTTAGTACCCAGAGTATGTTTTCAAAAAGGTTTCTTTCACACATTACATAATTATCTAACACATCAAGTGGATTTTAATTTCTCAGTTTGTGAACATACACAAGAAATTATCAGCAACATTTTACATCAATTTCTATTTTTTTGTTTATTTAATTGGACAAATGGTGTAAACCGAATTCTTAATGACAAAGATGTGCGCACCAAATATCGTAATGATCCAATATGCACTCAGGCTCATAACTTACAAAGAAAACGTAGATCATAAATATAAAGTTATTATTGTTTTTCCATTCTAGTACAATGTAAATGCTTATTAATTAATAATATTTTTTTACTTACTATGGTGTATAATTTTTAACTTTACTAACAGATACACACTCAAATACATTCCAACATCTTTAGCATTAATTTAATGCATTTTATATACCCAGTAAACTTTAAATTAATACTATCTTCTTACTATATAAGAGGAAAATGCTGTAAAATTTATAGCTATATCACTGTAAAATTAAAATCTATTATACTTATATTTTACAAAAATTTTCAAACAAATACAACTACATAAGTACAATAGATTGATTAAAGTTTTACAGTGATATAACTAAATTGTACAGCATTTTTCTCAGTGTACATTAAAAAATAGTTGTAGATGTAATTTAAAGAAACCGCTGCATATATAATGAATTGATTAGTTAGGGGACACGTGCCAATAGATGGCGCTAAAAATGCTGAGTCAGCAGTTTTTTAATAGTTACACATCTATTCTAGTTATCTATGTTTTTCATATATAAATGTTAAGTTATTGGAAATACTAATCTATTCGAAACTGATATTATATATATTTAAAACAATTTAGTTGTAATCTCAATAAATTAATAATGAATACAATATAAGAAATTCGCGATTTAAAAATTCTAGTACAATTACTTATTAATAGATGGCAAATTTTAAAAAAGATAACTTCATGTTGATGTTAAGTGGCGCGTGGGTCAACCATCTTTAATATTTGTTTCTAACCTAATTCACATGTCCGCATGTTCTAAGGTTAAATTGAAATAATTCTTTTTAATAAATAAGTTTTTTAACTGAAGTGACTTCGAATAATCACCAAAATGTTGGTGCTTTTCGAAACGGCGGCAGGATACGCCATTTTTAAGGTAAATACTTTCGAACCGGGGATTAAACATAACCTCATTTTAACCACGTTTTCGTTTTAGATGCTCGACGAAAATAAATTAAAAGAAACTGATAATTTGTATTTGGAGTTCCAATCGCCGGAAGCAGCAAATAAAATGTATATATATTTTATTAATACTTTTTTGGATTCTTTATTGTTTTTATTTTTTTTAATAGTTTAAAATTAAAACACTTTGAGAAGTTTGCTGATACAACGGAAGCTTTGGCAGCAACAACAGCAGCTGTTGAAGGAAAATTATCAAAAAGTCTTAAAAAGGTTTTAAAAAAATTTGTTGATAAAGATGTGCAAGAAAAACTTTTAGTAGCCGATAACAAGTTAGGTACTGCTATTAAAGAAAAATTTAGTTTGCAATGTTTATCAAACAGTCCAGTACAAGAACTTATGAGATGTATACGTTCCCAATTGGACAGCTTAATATCGGGGTTACCCAAAAAAGAAAACACCGCTATGATGTTGGGTTTAGCTCATTCGTTATCAAGATACAAATTAAAATTTTCTCCTGATAAAGTTGACACAATGATTGTACAGGCTGTTTGTTTATTAGATGATTTAGATAAAGAATTAAACAATTATATCATGAGATGCCGTGAATGGTATGGATGGCATTTTCCTGAATTAGGAAAAATCATCACAGATAACATTGCTTATGTTAAGCTTGTTAAAGTTATGGGAACTCGAGATAATGCTGCTAAATCAGATATGTCAGATATTCTCCCAGAAGAAGTTGAAGAAAAAGTTAAGGAAGCAGCTGAAATTTCAATGGGGACCGAAATTTCTGAAGATGACATCATTCATATTCAACATTTATGCGACCAAGTGATTGATATCTCAAATTATCGTGCCCAACTTTATGATTACTTAAAAGGACGAATGATGGCAATGGCTCCAAATTTAACAGTTTTAGTTGGAGAACTCGTAGGGGCGCGCTTAATATCTCACGCTGGATCTTTAATTAATTTAGCTAAACACCCCGCTTCTACAGTTCAAATCATAGGTGCAGAAAAAGCACTTTTCAGAGCGCTTAAAACTAAAAAAGATACACCTAAATATGGTTTAATTTACCATGCCCAATTAATCGGTCAAGCAAGTACAAGAAATAAAGGAAAAATGTCAAGAATGTTAGCGGCAAAAGCTGCTTTAGCAACTCGTGTTGATGCATTAGGAGAAAGTACTGGATTTGATTTAGGTGTTGAACACAAAACTAAGTTAGAATCGAGGTTAAGATTCCTTGAAGAAGGGAACATAAAAAGATTAAGCGGAACTGGAAAAGCAAAAGCTAAATTTGAAAAATATCATGGAATAAGTGAAATTAAGCAATATCCTGTTGCAGCTGATTCAACTTTACCATCGAGTAGCAAAAGGAAGAGGGATTCTGATAAACCGTTGATAGAAGAAATTAAAACTGAAGTAGAAGAAGAAACTGAAACCCCTGAAGTTACAAAACAGAAGAAAAAGAAACTTAAAAAAGAAATTAAAGAAGAGGAGGCAGAAGTAAAACAGGATGTTGAAGAACAAGGTGAAGGTAAAAAGAAGAAAAAGAGGAAGAAGCAGGATGTTGAAGAAGTTGAGGTTAAGGAAGAGATTAAAGAGGAAGTAAAAGAAGAAGCTACACCTAGTAAAGGGGAAAAAAAGAAAAAGAAGAAAAAGGGACAAGAAGTAGGGGAAAGTTCTACTGCTCCTGTTGAAACTGAAGAAGTTGTTCAGGAAAGTTCTGAAAAGAAAAAGAAGAAGAAAAAGAAACATAAGGAAGTTGTAGAACAGGAATAGAGTTTCTTTGTTTATTTCGATTAAAATGGTTAAATATAAAATTTCTTTTTATATAAAACTTGGAATGTAATTTTAATTACATTATTTAGCGTTAAGAAGATACATTTGATAAAGTTTTATTTTAATTTTTTCAAAAATAAAAACAATTTTTTGTTTATTTAATAACTTTCAATTTTTACACTCGCAATATTTAATTATGATTTAAAGTTATAAGATTTAAAGTATGCTATTATAAAAAGTATTATGGGCGCTTCGGAAAAAAAACATATTTTTAGGGATTAATATATTTAGGGAGCTGCAGACCGAAAAAATTTTGACCTGTGTCCTAAGACGTATGTAACAAGATTTATATTAATCATTCATATTTTCTATTTCAATTACTTGGAACTCGTAATGACTCAAATCATATTACCTCAATTTTCACCAGAATCCAAATATTTGAGCCATTAACAATGCCTGTGATAAATGAAATTTTTAACGCCTAATAAACAAAATTGTTTAATGAATGTAAAGACATGGTATTAGGAAGAATATAAATTTGTTGAGATTTTTTTATTAACATTTAATAAGGTAACGTCACCAAATACAGTCGCCTTAAGGGTGAACATTTTTTTTTCTCCCCAATGTTTTGAGATCATAATTTGACAAGTCGAATAATAAATACAGGGTATCTCTCAAAAGAACCGACACAGAATAGGGGCATGTAGATCAACCTAAAATATGATGATTTAACGCAACTTAAAAATTAATATCTCAGTAATGGGTTAAGTTAGAAAATCCAAATTTGGTATACGTTATAAGTGTACCAAGGGCATTAATCGGTAGAAAGTAGGGATCATTTAAAGCATTTCAAGGAGTTAATTAGGGATGATGGTACCCTAAAATTTGAAAGACATTTTTAACCTGTTAGCGGATTTAAAAAATTCTTATTACATTTTATGGTCAATTTAATTTTAAAACTTTACTCTTATCATTTTTTAAAGATCTAGTCGTTTTCATAGAAAACCTGAAAAACTAAAGATACGTATTTTACCAATCTTACTTAAAAACCGAAAATTCGTGATTTGAGTGAAAATCGAGGCCATTTTGAACAACACTTATAAATTACTGTTATCAAATCGTTTTTTTTTTGTTTAAATTGTTTGATTTTCTATTAAGTTATTTCTGATTTTCTATTCTACCATGTTATTTATTATTTTTATTTGTTTTACTTGTTGTATCTTCTTTATTTATTTATAAAAACTGTTTAAAACTATTTTTCTTAAAGCAATGTGGTAAAAAAGAATTTAAAATGAAATTCCCTATAAATTTTTTCAGTTTCGTTGAAGAAACTTAATATTAAATAACATATCTTATACGCTGAATGAAAATTTCCTAATATTTTCAAAACAAACAGTAAAATATTGCTAAAACCAAATAATTTTTTCCTAGTTGTCAAATTTGAGGTAACATCAAAGATTAAAGAGTAAACTCTTTAATCTTTGGTAACATTTAATAGCAAACTACCAACTTTCCATGGTTTTAATTAAAATTGATGAAATACGCGTCTTAAGTTATTTGGGTTTTTTTTATGAAAAAAACTAGGTTTTTTATAAAATAAGAGTAGAAAAAGTTTTAAAATTAAATTCCACATAAAATGAAATAATAAAATATTAAATCTACCGACGGATTAAAAAAGTTTTTCAAATTTTAGGGTACCATCATCCCTAACCAACCCCTTGAAATGCTTTAAGGGGTTTCTACCTTGTTGAGTCTAAAAACTTGATATTTTTCAAATTCTTTTAGAGAAAAATATTAAATATATACTGTTGAAATTTGGTGTAGTGATTGAATGAACTTTATTTAACATTCATATCTTTTTTCAAAAAGCTACATGCAAATGGTGGGGGTGAGTGAATCCATGAATGGCGGCACGGTTGCGAAGATTTGCTTGGCTTACGGACGTCCTATTGCCGATATAGATGATCTGAACAAAAAAATCAAACATATTCTTACTCTATACAAAACTACGAATAAAGTGGACTAAAATCAAGAAGAAAAAATAAGCCACTTGAAATAAAGGTTTCGATTTTTTTCATTTCACACTTGTGATGCATGTGTCTGTCAAATTTCATTACGATTGCTTATCTAGAGCGCTTTGTAGCACTTCCGTAAACTTGAAAAATGTAGTTTCGAGAAAAACACAAAGTTTTACCGAAGTTTGTTTGGGTATAAAACGAAAATTTTCATATTTACATTTAGTCTGCTATGCCAGCACCATAGAGTCCACCTTCCTTTTTTCAAAGAATTCCTCTTGAGCAGTTCTTTCGAGTCTTCTAGTCAATCTAGATTCTTTTGATGCCGCGGAATGTGCAGCGTCCGTTTTCCACACGCGCACGTTATCCATCATGCGTAACAGGGAAATGAATCCTTCGTTAATGATACATGCACTCATAAATGCCGCCAATTGAATTGTGTTTGCCGTACATAAATGTATTCCGGAGCAAAGCGCCAGAGGACAGAATTAAAATTTTCATTGTTATTTTGCGTATTTCCGCCCAAACACCGTTACAACGGTGTCATATATGGGACGAAGGAAATTTTGAACATTAATTGCAAGTGGTGCTGGGTGTTTATATTCGTGTAACTTGTTCTCCGCCATAGCGCGTCTCCACTTGCACCACGATTCAGGAGTGGTGATTTCGGATAATTGCCAAATCGTAATAAGAGGTCAGGTCGCGCATCAATTTATCCGTTAACTTGCCATCGCCCTTGCCACCAACTCCTTTAGTCTTTTCCTTTCCAGATCTTACAATTAGTCTCGATCCTATTCTCTTTTTCACGTGTCCAACGCACTCCGATTCTGTCACTATCAATTTATCACCATATGGCTATATTTCCAGAAGCGATTTGAAAGTCTACGCCAAACAATGATGAAAATCCTCTCTTGCTCCAAGTTCCATCTCCTGATACGGTCAAAATTCGCTCCGATTAGCGCTTCGATTTCATACCCCTTCGACGCTCTTCGATGGCTGATAACTTTTCCAATTTAACAGATTTTAACTTAAAATTTTGTGAGCGTATTTTTAAAACATAAATTTATCCGATAATGCAAAAAAAATTTTTTGACACAACAAGCTAGAAACCTCCCTTAAATGATCCCTACTTTCTACCGATTAATGCCTTTGGTACACTTATAACAATAATATTACAATTAACGTAAGAAAATCATTTCTTTAGTAAATTTAAAGTAGTAGTTTTAGTGTTTCATATTAAAATGCTTTGTGACCTTATTAGAGTAACTAAACCATAGACTTTTAGCAACGCATCTTATATGGACTTTTGATTCATAACACTCGTTTTTTTAAATTTAGAATTTATTTGCAAAGATGAGAACGCTACCAACAAAAATTTTATTACATACAAAGTCAAAGCACTTAATAAGGCCACCGAGAATGAGACATGGCCTTATTAGAAACATTAAAATTTATTATCTTTATCATTGTTATCACCAAAGTTCTACATATAATTCTATCATCACTAATATAATTAAGCTAAAATGAAGGAGTTATGTATAGGGTGGATCATATTGGACACTTGAAGAGAAACTCCTTTTTCTATAAGAAATAGGGGAAAAATGATATCAGTACCTGAGGCTTAATGGTTATAAAAAAAGGTGAAAATATATCACGTATCAATATCTTACGATTTCAGAGATAACGGATGTATTTCAAAAAAGTGCATTTTCGAAAAGTGGTCATTACTTTTTTGTTATTTTAAAATCTTCCTTTGTGTGGAAATATTTCTAAAGCAACTATGTAGAATTTGATGGAATATATCAATTCCCTCAAAGCTATATAAAATATTTTAACAGTTATTGAAATAAAAATGTTTTTAATGGAATATCATATACAGTGCGCGCGTAAAGTATGGAAACATGAACCACTTTTACCAACTTCCAGTTAAACTTACTAGCAGTAGTTATATCGATTTTAAGCGCTTCCATTGGTTATTAGCCGGTTTTTAACTGTTAGATAAATTTAACAGGAGGTGGTAAAAGTGGCCCTTAGGGCTGGTTTATTTACCTTTGGTTAAATTTAGCTACTGGATATTTTCCATGGTTACTGTAATTTCACTTGCCATGATTGGCTATATTAACAGTAACTATGGTAAATATCTCATAGTTAAATTTAACTAAAGGTGAATAAACTAGGCCTTAGGCCATGAAAACTATCCAGTAGTTAAGTTTAACCAAAGGTGAATAAACCGGCCCTTAATCAATTTGAACAAAAATTTGTATCCGTAGGTTACATAACCTTGCAAACTCAAATTTTCTATCGGCAATGTTGCCAAGTTTATAGCTTTTGAGATAATATTATAAAACTCTTTTTTTTTTAAATTGGACACAACATTTTCTTAAGAGATATTATTACCTATTCAGTGATATATTTATATACCTAGGTTTATACTTGTAGTTACTTAGGAATTATGATTTACAATTTATATTCTCTCAATGAAGCCTCCATGAAAGAAAAATGAACGAAAACTTTTTATAAAAGAGAATAAAATATCAGTCAAATATAACAACAGAGAATCAAAAATAACTATTTATTTTCTAGATCTATTGCTATATATAAGCCTCACTCTACAATTTCTACAATCATACTTGGTTCCTTGCTGGTTATAACAATTTGTCGTAATTGTACCAATGAAGAATCAAAGTCCTCTTCACAGTTTACCCCCACCGAATGCGTACTTACTATATTCATCATCAACAACGTTTTAAATGTTTCTTTTTGCAGATGAGTTATTGTTTCGGACTCTGTGTTGATGTACGTACGTAATCGAAGTAATTTTCGAGTGGATTTTGATTCTATGTGAGGGGAAAATAATACATTATACTCTGTGCCAAAAGTTCGTGGGTTAAATCAATAAAATCGTTGAAATTCAATACAAAATTTTTTAAACTGGGAGGTACCACTTTTCCCGTGGATCCCTCCTTTTAAAAATATATTCATTAAACCATATCTGAAAATATATCATTGAATCAAAATATATTCGATAATTATTATCAATGAGAAATCTTGTTCATAGTGCTGTTTACTGCTTTGCGTAAGACATTACAGTGTAAATATAGTCCTTACCAATAAATATAGTTCCAATGGCGACTGGAAGAATTATCTGTACACCCAAACACACCACAACAACGATACTTTTGAATATACCGTACCATTTTTTCAAGTCAATTTTCAAATTTGTAGTCAAACTGTACGATGACATGCGTGTGCGTGCTTTAATTTCGCCAAGTATGCAAATGTATGCCATTTAAAAATTTATTTTTATGTCAATAAGTACTAAAATATAGCTTTGATTTATTCCATCGAGTTCTACATAAAAATATAACATTGGAAATGTTTTCACAGAAAATCAAATTTTTCAATAAAAAAAAACGTTATGACGGTTTTTTTGAAAAGTATTTCGGGAACCATACGAGATATAGAAGTTAGGTTTTCGCCATCATGTTTCTTATAAATTTTAATGGATCGATTATAACGGATCGAGCCACAAACGCTCGAACTCATTTTTCCTCTGTCTCTTGTAAAAAAAGAAATTTCCCCTTAAAAGTGTTCAATTTGCCCACCTGTACATATAAAAATTAAATTATAATATAAATGTGCTGACTGTAATGTTATAAAAAGCACGATAAAATGCACAACTGTAAATTATCGGTTAATCTAGACAATCGTCAATACCAAATAGTGATCATTGTGATGGAACATGTGCGTGACATGTTTTTCCTCTGTTTTTTTCCATTATCTCTAGAATCTCTAGAAGAGTTGTTCAAACTACTGAAAAGCACCAATGCACCATTGTGGCAAGAAGGCAAAATTTGTAAATATTGGATACACATTAGTATCTACAATTATTGTTTATTCTTTCACTGCCAAATAGATTGTCAGAAAAACAATTTAAAGTTATGCATTCTCCTAATGTAGAATGTGCTCCAGTCGCTCCATCGAGCTGAAAAGACATTGTTATAAACTGATGTCCTTTACTAGAGTTAGCAAAAAGTTCTTGTAAACATTTTTTAACAGTGTTACATGATTTCACAGAAGATTTTCAGAGTATCTGTAATGCCAGTCATGATGAAATACACGTGAGGATCGGAAAAATTTCATATAGTGCCGCTATAGAATTTCATATTATACTGATTTTACAGTTGTAAATGCTGGCAACTATTTTCTTGTACCCATTTTACGGGAAATACTTCGTTTAATATAACCTAGCATTTAGTACTGTAGGGAAAAACTTACAAAACCTGTTTTAACTTGGAGGGTCTGTGTTTTAACAAGACATTACCACAACGGAAATAATGATTGAGATCCAGAAATGGCATCCAAAAGACCTCGTTTAAACAATGAATGTGGGAATGTCGCTTCAGAACCTCATAACCTATTTTGGGCATATTTTGAGGAATCTACAAAAGAACAGCCTTCTGAAGAATAACCCAATAATGCCACTGCTGAAGAAATCGCCCAGAGTAGTTAATAAACTTACACTAAATAAATGAATGCAGACACATTAAACAGACGTAAATTACAGTATATGGTTATTAGATTTAAAATAAAGAAACGTACAATAAAATTGTTGAATCTATGATACTCGTTTAAATAACATTATAACAGCCTATTTTTTTGGAAACTGATAGATTACCATAACACAGTGGCTTAGGGTCGCAAAAGGAAACATTAGAAAAAATAAAGGGTTTTATAAAAGAATATGATGTTATATATACGAAAGGCAAAAAAAAAGAATTTACAGCAGCTCCTTGAGGACTATCGGAAGCCACATAGTTGATGTGGGTGATACTTAAACAGCATTGACTGAATTGGGTGTGTACTGAATGTGTCGTAATATGATGAGTATTATGTAGTTCCGCAAAGATTTTGTTTCACGAATTTCCACACCAAATTCTGTTTCTACCAATGTTGCAAACCAATGCGTTTGACCGATAATCATCTGTTTATAAATTCTTCCAAAATGAATTTTATTGTTAACAAAGTTAAACATATATATTATTGTTGATGACATAATTAGTTATAAACAAATTACTATCGGGATGTGCATATTGGTAAAAAATGCATGTTTTGAAAAACCAAAATTTCAAAAAATAATTTAATTTGAAATTACTTATTAATTGTATTGACCAACGATAAAGAACAATACCACACAGTTTATAACAATTAACACCCAACTCACTTTAATTGTAAAAATAGACAATCCAGACGAATAACTTCTTGCCATTATCTCAAGAAAATCGCTATCAACTTTATTTGAGTAATCAACCAAAATGATATATGGAGCTATGAAGCCACCGTACTTCGTACTACCTCTTTTGTAAACCAATCCAATTCCACGCAATAACATAGGTTGAGCAGGGGTTACTTTACGTACATCAAAAAATGGAATAACAGTTTGAGCTCCATCTTGGTAAAAACTAGTTGCTGAAACTCTTATGCGACTATTTGAAAAATTTTGAATGGCTACTGGACCCTCCAATTCCGCTTGAATAGGATGGCCGACTCCGTCTTTTTCCAAATTAATACTATATTCTCGTTTTTTGTGATTATTTATCCATTTAGAAGACGACGATAAGATGGTTTTATTTACGGAGCATGAAATTAATTCAGTAAATCTTACATGTAATTCAACACCGTCCTCTACTTCGTGAAATCGTACTCCTAAATTTAATCAAATTGTAGTAAAAAATAATAATAATATATAAAAGATTTGTAATAATACCAGTTATAACTTTATAATTATCTGTTTCTATCACATTTAGATGTATTTCTCGTTTAACTGGATTTTTTAACTCAAATTTATCTACACCCTTATTGATAATCCATGTACACGTTCCTTCCATTATATATCCACTATCATTAAGTTCTGATTCTTCAATATCCAACCCAATAACTCCATTGTGTTTGTTAAAACGTATTCCAGTTACTACTCTATGAAATTTGATAATGGCAGTAATAATGAGTTAACTATTTATGCTGTCTAGTATACTTGTTATTCGCGATATCCGTTACCATTTCATCTAAACTGATGTATTTATCAGCTTGTTTATAATCGCAATAACATTCACAATTGACACATTTACTGTCTTTTTTAGTGGTTTCTTTGGTTCCACTGCAATTACGCTCCTCTTTAGCCAAATAACTTACATATTCATAGAGTCTGGATTCGGTTGTTTTCTGAATGTTCAACAAAAACTGATTTTAGTAAAATGTATGTAATTTATATTAATTTACGTACGCTATAACAAATATGTACATCTGTTACAAGGTGTATATCGGATGAACAATGAATAGTTCCCTTACATTTATGTTTATTATATTTGTCGCAATGGTCATGGCTAAAAATAAAAGATCAGATCAATAATAATGATTTAATCTAACAATTTTGTTTGTAACTTATTATTAGAGATGCCGCCAATAGTTGTTACTAGCCAATACTTTGAATATTTCGCCATTATTATTCAACATAAAAATATAGTAGTAAAAATAGCTATGTGAAACGAAAACAATAAAACCAAAAACGCCAATCTCCTATTACGCTGAATTTACATTATTAAATGTTGGCAACTCAACAGTTCTTCCTTGGAGTTCGTCGTTAATTCGTTCCTTAAAAACCGACGAACTCCGAACGTAATCCGCCGCAGTAAATTACTGAAGAACGGCATGATAGAATCGTTAATCTTATGTTTATCGTAACTTCAATCGGACTCCACATTACTGAAGTGTTTGTTTCGGTCCATTTGTCATTACTGCTCCATCCCGTCTTTGCCCTCACTACCAGTACTTTCCCTACTTTCAGCACGTTCCTTTTCATCGTTTCGGTATAAGCCTTATCTGTCAGTATAACAATCTGATATACATTAGTTAGGTTCAATGGGGTCGGCTGCTTCGGAGGAGTGGGGAGGAAAAATTAGTAGTTGGAAGGTGAGAGAGGAGGAAATATGAGTGATCACAGAACGATCACATTCGAGATAAGGGAGGCAGGAGGTAGAAAAGATCAGAATATCGACAAATTTACAAATTATTCATTAGTTAGAGTGTGCGAACATGACACCGAAAGCAGAACAAGCAAAAAACAAAAACTGAATCTGAGGATTGGTTTTACGTTTAACCTAAAGAAGCCTTGTTGGTCAGAAAAGATAGTATGAATACATATTAAATAATTACCTGGATCGTGTGCCGTTGGAATCAATTTTCTTTCCAATACGATCGCAGTCTCTATCACGTAAAGACAGACCTTTGAAAATATTATAAAAATTCACATATTGATGCCCTGAAAAAAATAATTTATAATGTTTCAAATAAAATTTGGTTTTAAAAATGTACCGATTTTATTATTCTCTGTATCGCCCACCCAATATCTGCCACTATACTGTCGAGCGTGTATTTGTACTGATAGAGTTAATAAATTCAGTCTCTCCATCATTTTCGTCATATACGAATTCCGTTGAGAATTATATGAAGTACCTGGTAGCAAAAATTTCAATCACAACATTGATAACTAAATTTACAATTCGTTTATACTTGGTCGTAAAAATTTTATTACTCCTTTAGCATTGGTAGCCATAATCGAACATTTGACTTCTGACACTGCCATATAAAGAGCTAAGTCATTTAGATATTCTAATGTAGATTTTTGTCGTGAAGCTACAACATATTTTTCCACCATCTGGAAGTAATGAAGAATTTAGAAATTTTAAATAACAATTTAAACAATTTTACTTCTCCTCTCATTAAATTAAAAAGTCCATGTTCGTCTATTAAAGTATTTAGCATTTTATTTAGGACTGGTCCCATATTAAAATCGTCATTTCCTAAACAATAATCAATGAACTCGTATATACTTCTATCTCCCGCTAAACTCGGATCTCCGTAGATATTCAAAAATGTAGCATACATCCGTTCGATACTTTCACCAAACTTAGTTAAACTTTTTAATTTTCCGATAAATTCAATTACATGTTTTCCATTTTTAAGAATTTGATTTTTGTCAATGTCTGCGATTTCACGTATAGATTTTACTTTTTTATTAACTCCGGCGAGTTCTTGTAACGCATTTTGATAATTATTTTCAGTCACTTCAACAACATTTTCAATGATTTCTTGAATTTTCGTTACTTCAAGGCTAAGTTCTCCGTACATATCCTTTTTCATTTCATTCGTGAATTTAATTACAGACTGTTTTATGATATCAGAATAAACTTTTAATTTTCCGTAGTAGTTATCAACTGTGGTATTTAAATCGTTTAATGTACTTGCTACGGTTTTAAGCTTTTTGTAAATTTGGTCGTGGGATACAGTTATACACGCATTTGAGTGTTGTAAAATTAATATAATGGAAAATAAATTAAATGAGTAATATAACATTTCATTAACATAAACTAATTAAAAAACTGTTCTACATTCAAAAATTACATTGACAAGTGATTGATAGAAAACTTGTAGAGATTATTATTTAAATTATGTTGTTTCCTAGATTAGATACATAATATTATACAAGTATATTGACATGAACTTCTTTAATTAATAGTTGTGTAGTACTAATAATAAATTAAATTGCCTAAGAATCTGATTAATATGAAAATTATTATCGAAACGTAATCATAATGAATATTTTTAGGACCACTTGATAATCGTGATTGTAAATAATATAAAGACTTTGAATCAATTTCTGTCGACAAATCAGCCAAGATAACATATGGTGATACAAATCCTCCATACATTTCACCTGATGTTTTATAAACTAAACCAATTCCACGCAAAGGTAGAGGATGCGGAAGTATAACTTCACGAGTATCAAAAAATGGAATGACTGTTTGTGCCCCATCGTCTTCAAAGCTTGTTAATGAAATTTTAATTTGCTCCTTAGTAAAATTGTATATGGAAGCTGGGTGTCTCTTTTCACCACGACTTGGGTTATCTAATGGCAAGTCAAGACTAGCGTTTGTTTTCATTCCTAAATTTGGTTTTATCCAGGAAGATGTTGTCGATAATAGTATTTTTCCTTCCGAACATCTTAGCAGATCATTGACTTTTACTTGTAATTGTACTCCGTCGTCAACCTCTTCAAAGCGTACACCTAAAATTTACCTCAATTTACTCAATGTTAATTCGACTCGTTAAACTTTAATTAATTTGCTAACTCAGTGCAATGTTATAAACAACTGTTTTATTATTGTACTTATTTATTACGATTACAGTAAACCCTCCATATAGCGAACATGCAGGGGGGAATGCAAGCCGTTCGCTATAACGAGATGTTCGCAATTTCGCTGTAACGAATTAGTTCGTTATATATTATGAATAATAGAGGCAGAGAGAGCCAAAGTGGACAAACCCACATATACGCTGGGGTTAGTCCACTTTTGTACTCAACGCCTCAATAATGAATAGGATCTTGGGGTGTTTAGAAACATATTAACATCGACTATGTAATAAGTTTATTTGTATTTTGTTCATATTGTAACCAACATTATTTTTTTAAGTAATCATTTATGGTGCTTTGCTTTAAAACGGGTTTTGTTCGTCTTAAACATTCTTCAGTAATTTTATTCAAAGAATTCGCGAAACCTTCGGAAATGTTTTCTTCTGTATCAGCAAACCTTTAAATTGTGATATAAATAATGAATTCGAATTCATTATTAACAAATCAGATGTGGATATAGAGTATAGAGAGCCACTAAAACATCAACTCTTGTAGGGGGTGTTACATTTACCACTTCTTCCTCATCACCTTCATCGCTTTCCTCATTTTCTTTCCATTCTTGGCCTGCATTCACTAATAGTAAATCGATTTCAATTGCTTCTGAAGTCACTACCTCACTCTCCATAGTGCAGTATTCATCAAAACTAACTTGTTTAGGTACTGACAAGATGTGTTGATAATTTTCCCAATCTACATCAGTAAATACATGCATAATACAATGCAGACAATAAAAGAATGTAAAGTAAAAAGTTACTAAGAAGAACTAATTATCGATTAATGTTTACCATCATTAACTGTTTTTCCTCATTTTCTTCTTGAGAGTCAGTTGTTAAAACAATTTTTTATAATGTTTGATGTTACTGAATTCCAAGAATCCGCAACGCTCGTATCGCTTGTAGAATATTCCATTTTGGATTTTCTTCGTTCGCTTCTATTGCCAAAATTGCTGCTCTTACAAGACGAGCACGATATCGCTTCTTCATGCACGCAATTATGCCTTGATCAAGAAGTTGGAGTGCACTCGTGTTAGGTGGAAAATAAATCACCTTCACATTGTCCAAATTGATATCCTTAACATTATGTGCAGCACAATTGTCCATCGTTAGCAATACTTTTCTGTTTTGTGCTGCCATATTTCGCTGGAAACGAATAAGCCATTCTCGAAATGTCACAGACGTTACCCACGCATTTTTTTGATTACTGTAATGGCCCGGTAAATGGGAACGATCTATTTTATTTAAACATCTGGGATTTTTTGACTTTCCTACTATCCACAGATTTAATTTTTCGCGTCCATCTGCATTGCAACATAAAACTGCTGTTACTCTTTCTTTGTTTTTAATGCCACCATAACACTTTTTACCTTTAAAATCCAAAGTACGGTTTGGCATAAGATTATAAAAAACACCAGTTTCATGAATGTTAAAAACATCTTTATCAAGATAGGCGTTTCTTATAAATTTGAACTCCTGTCTCCACTCATCTATAGTAAGTACATTAACTTTATTTCCTTCTCCAGATAAGGCTTGGTCTGAAATACCGTGCCTACTCTTAAATCAGTGCAACCACCCAGATGAAAAATCACATCCTATTATGTTCAATTCAGCAGCGATTGATTTTGCCTTATCTTGTATAAATGGCCCCGTTAAGGAAACATTTTTTGTTCTCATTTCGGTAAACCATTTACCAACTATTAATTTTTTTTTTCTAATTCTGGAAGTGCAGGTCTCCTCAACTTTTTACTAGACGTATGGTTTACCAGACACTACGGCACTATCAATACGGTTTTTATTTCTTATAACTGTTGATAGAGTTGATTTTGATATGTTAAATTTTTCCGCAATTTTAGTTTTTGTAATAGTATTTTTAAAGGAATTGATATCCTTTTCAAACTCATTTTTTCAATTAATACTGAACGAACACTTTTTTTCTAAACCTTAACACTTTGTACGCTCTCGAAGACCACACACTTGCATTTGATACTGCAATAGGACTTCGAGTCGATAAACAATCGACCTACAGACAAACAAGTTATTTCCCGAATATCACACCTTAGACCTTCGGGGAATACCTCAACTAGTCTTACATTACCTAGAGAACAAAAAAAATCGTGTTCGCAATAACGATAATAGTTTGTATTAAAATCATACTTATGAGATGAAATAATTGTTCGTAGTTCGTTTCCAGGAATTTTCGTTATAATGAAAAAAATGGCATATAAAATGTATTGAAGATATTTGTTGCGTTATTTTGATTCGTTAACGGCCATTTCGTTAAATCTATGTTAAGCGAGGTTAAATCTCGCTATATAGGGGGTTTACTGTGCCAATTTTTTTTCTGTCCTCACAGAAGTGTCATAAACGAAAATCTTTACATGACCAAGAAAAAAAAGACAATGAAGTCAAAACCAGTGAAAGATGCCGTCAACTGAATCATGTCTTAATGGACGTTCAATGCTATAGAATTCACAACACGTCGAATAGATATAATACTAGGAAGATCCAATCACATGATCATCCAAAATAGCTGCCCACATATTGATATTGATTTGTACTGATACCACATACTGATTTATGCCGCAATTCCTAGACATGTGTGGCATGAGGGCTTTCCTACGTCCAGTCACGGCTCTTTTGAGAATACAACTCCTAATAAAAGGACATTCGCCTGTGAAGAGAATGCATCGTTTTTGCAACGGTGCAGAACTCAACGTGTGGTGCAAAATCGACTGGCAGTACATTGATAAAGCAACTTTCTCTGGTATATAAATGAAAACAATTTTGTTAGAGCATAAGGTTTCACCGACTCTTTGTGGTTGGATTGAGAACGCTCTTAAACTTAGAATAATTAAGTTTAGGGCTGGTGTTGCCAGTCTTGAAGGAGGAGTTAGTCGAGGTTCTCCACAAGGGGGCATACATTCTCCACTGTTGTGAAATCTCACCCTGGATAGAATCTTGAAATACCTCACTGAATTCAACTTTACAACAGTTAGTGATGCAGATGTTCTAACTATCCTCGTCATAGGGAAGCACATAAATATGCTTTTTGATAGGATGTAAGTGGCTCTCAAATAGATTGAGTCTTGGTATAACTGAGAAGAACTCTCTGTGAACCCTTAGAAGACAAAGTTAATTCCTTTCATACGGTTGAGGTAGTTTAGCAAGCCCAGATTGCCATCTCTTACTAATACTCCATTAGTTTTGTGAAAAGAAGTGAAATATCTGAGCATTACAGTTAGCAACAAAATGTTATGGAAAACTCACATAGATATTATAGTAAAAAAAAGCGTACGTTGCATTCGGGTAATGCCAGAGGACTACAGGTAAAACATGGGTGTTGTCACCTAAGTTTATCCTCTGGATTTATACAGCTGTAATCTAACCTACACTTAATAAACTACAAAGATTTGTGTGTTTGGAAATCATGTTGAACCCAACGCTTCATATGTTCATTCGAGAAATGGCACCGATGATCATGTTTCGGCGGCAGGAATTCTAATAGATGAGAGAAATAGCAAAAATGCCGTACCCTGGAATATAAAACGGACATCACACCCATAAATCACATTTTTACAAAAATATCTCACCTATCCAAGTTCCACAGAAGTAGAAGTGAAAAACAATCTAAAAATCTACACTGATGGTTCAGCCAAACAGAAAGGAGCTGGAGAGGGAGTTTTCTTGTACGACCTCCAACTCTACGTATCTACTCCATTCGGTAAAGGTACCACCGTCATACAGGCGGAGCTAATCGCCATACTACCTGCTACTGACTTTATTGTCAGATTCAGCATGGAAGGTAAGATTTTTACAATTTACACTGACAGTAGACAATCTATTTTAGCCCTGAGTACAATAACAATTACCTCAGGACTTGTTATGGATTGTTACCAACTGTGTTATACTACAATTGACACTTGACCTGTTCAGGTAAATAGCACGCTGACAAGATTGCCAAAAGAGCTGCCAAGGGAGCGACCTGTTCACCTGAACTGATAATCGTTCCGTCCTTATCAGCTCAAATTGAGATAGCGCACAAAAACTTCATGAACTGCTGTGTTACTCCTCAGCAGAGAGAAGTAACTCAGCTTTGTCTTTCGTAAGGCTTGGTGGAAACACTGTAAGGTAAACAAGCATGTTCACAACCTTACGCTTGCTTTTGTGAAGAGAGCCAAGAACTGTTTGACATATCTTGTGTGACTGCTCCACTCTGCAAGACCTCAGAATAGAGAGGAATTAGGCTATGGCGAGGAATGGCCGAGCACGGCTGGCCACAGGAACACACCTCTGAGCTGAGTACCCAGTCTTCGGAAATTGCTTAGACTGGTTGATATAACCGGAGAGAGTGTAGGAGGATGTACAAGGGCCCGTTGGAGCCTAAATGCTGTATGCGTAACCATACCCTCTCCCTTTCCTACATACGTACAACGAACTTGATAGAACTTTTTTATTACCTCTAGGTTTATCATATAGAAGAATGTATTCTCCAAAAGTAAAGTGTATTCCAATCAGATTACCAGAAACTACATATAGAATTTAACGCAGGCACAAATCGGCCGGAAGTAGCGATTGTATCCTTTGGAGGTGATATGAATATAGATTTTGACGATGCTGTGCATTCTACATTGTGCTAAGAGCATCATCCATTGCACATGTGCTTCTTGGTGAATTTGCTTCATGATATTTATGTAATTGTTTTTGTCACAAATTGTAAACTGAAACGTAAAGTTCTATTCTCGGAAGTCCCTAATTCGTGAGGGTCTCCTTCACAAAAGCAAACATTTAGGATGTATTCCGTGAATGAGGTGTATTGAATGATGTCTCACAATTAGTATTTTTAAAAATTTTATGGTTTATAAAAACGAAGCGAACCATATTTAAATTGCTTGTATAATTGTACCTACCAGTTACAACTTTATAATTGTTGGCTTTAATTTCTCCTAACTGAATTTGTTGTTTTTTTAAATATTTAAGTCGAAATTTTCGAATAGCTTTATTAATGATCCAAACACTTGAGCTTTCCATTAATGATCCATCAAATTGTAGCTCGGTTACTTGAATATCCATCGTAACTGTTCCGTTGTATTTACCGAAACGTATTCCTGTAATAATTCTACAAAAAAAATATATTTCAAAAATATTTTATTATCGATTATCTCGTTATTGCATACCTGTTATTTTCAATGTCCGATACCATTTCATCTAAACTAAAATATACGTCAGCATTTTCTGCAGACTCTTCGCAATAGCAGAGACAATCAATACATTTTGTGTTGGGTTTGTAATGTTTTTTTGTACCACTGCAATTCTTCGTATCTGTTTTATTAAATAACACATATTCGTAATTACTGCTTTTGCCCACAACCTAAAGCTTATTTAATTTATAATATTTTTTAACTAAAAATATTATACATACATTATAACATATATCTACAGAAGATGAATTTGCTAAATTTGGAAAACAGTGGAGAGTTCCATTACAAAAATTAAAATTTTCAACCTCACATTCGCTACGGCTGCAACAAATAAAACATGTAATGTTACAAGTATATATTTATAAAATAAGCTTTCAGCAGTACTGTAGTAACAAATAGTTCTTCGACTTTTAGCTACATAAAGCTATAATAAAAAAAGTATTCAACCATCACTTTTATTGAAGGTGTAGTATATAAAGATCTTCAGGACTACATCATGGTAATATATTTTAAAATTATTTACAAAGTAAATCAGCAATCACAAAAATAATCTCTAGTGCCTAAGGCTTCATATAAAATATCAGTATTATCTTCGACTAGTTCACAAATTTCTTCATTGAAAGTCAAAGATTCCAGCTTCACTAGAAAGGAGTAACATGAGACAATTCCAATCTTTTGAAGATGAACTTAATGCTGTTCATTATCTGGTCAGCACATTGAAAAGGTTGAAAGAAATTTCTAAAACTTAGTTGATATCTAGCTAATTTGCTACATGTTATCCAAACATCTCAAACTAATCTTTATTAATAAGTGAAGTATACTTTTATTAATGAAGATGAGTTCCCTTCGGTTCATATGCGTTTCTTGTCATAGGTCCCACTTTGATATATCGAATAATATAAAGTTATCATCTATTGAACGGAATACGCATTACTAGAATGTGGTGATGTCACACATCTAAACTTTAGTTGATGAAATGCTTCCAGTGATGAGCGTCAGGTAAATACCCGGTGGATAGGTATTTATAAAATTTGTATTTATCCGGGTATTTACCCCAGTATAGGAGCAACTAGGACGCCTATAAACTTGCATAATTTTTGACTATATTTTAGTTGTGTGTACAAAGAAATAAAAATATCAGTCTGTGTAGCAAAGAACAGCATAGTAAAAATGCCAAAAAGAGGAAGGATTGGTGTTTTTTTTTTAACTGATAAACAATAATACGCAAATATGTAATATTGATATATTGGGAAGTATAAACAGGGCAATGTTAATAAAATGACAACCCATATTGTTAAAAACTGTTTTAAATAACAACATTTAAAAAATATTCATAAAAACAACTGCAAAGTATTCTCATATGTACAAAAGAAATAAAGTTAAGACATGATTTAGCAAATTTTTAAGATAGCAAAAGATATGAGCAAAAACTTGACTTCATGCCATCACATTTATAGTAGAGAGATGCGAATTGGCAGATATTACTATTCGAATATTATACAGACTGTTTCGGATGTTACACAGTCATTGCATAATTTTAACCTCTAATACTAGAGTAAAAATAATGACGATGCAAGTCAAAATTTAAAGTAGACATTTTTAAAGGTTTTTTTTTAATATTTTCTATATAGTTTGTCTTAAAAAGATCAATTTTAGCAGCTTGTGCAATGTTCATCATAAGAAATTATATAACATCCCTTTCAAAACTAAAGGTGTAAAGAATTCCCACATAGGTTGTTTCCTTAAAATTTTACTTTATTAATTACATTATTGTTTACATTGAATAGTATTATTATGCATCATCAACCTAAATAAATAAAATGCCACATTTTATAAAATTAACGATTTCCTTAATCATTTTGAAAAAATCGAATTCTTAAAATATCTTGATAAAACTTGTAAAACCTTAGCAAGTTTAATAAAACCTGTAATTTACAGAGGGAAGTGTGTACTTTTTCAAGAACAAAACCATATTTGAATATCTTAATCCCTTTTGAGAAATCATGTTTTCAACTTATACTAAATTTACAGCATTTCATAAAATTAACGATTTTCTTAATCGTTCTGCAAAAATCATAAAAATCGAATTCTTTACATATCTTGATGATACTTTCCGTAATTTATAGAGGAAAGTATGAACTTTTTTGAGAACAAAAGCATATTTTAATATCTCAATCAGTTTTTCAGTTATCAAGTTTTGAAGGCAACCTAAATATGTAGCATTTCATAAAATTAACGATTACCGTCATCATTTTGAAAAAATCGAATTCTTAAGATATTTTGATGAAATATTCTGTCATTTATAGAAGAAAGTATATATTTTTTTAAAAACAAAATCATATTTGAATATCTTAATCCCTTTTTGAGAAATCACGTTTACACTTATACTAAATTTGGAGCATTTCATAAAATTAATGATTTTCTTAATATTCCTGCAAAAATCATAAAAATCGAATTCTTCAGACATCTTGATGAAACTTTCCGTAATTTATAGAGGAAAGTATGAACTTTTTCGAAAACATAACCATATCTTAATATCTCAATCAGTTTTTCAGATATCAAGTTTTGATGTCAACCTAAATTTGCAGCATTTCATAAAATTAACGATTACCGTAATCATTTTGAAAAAATCGAATTCTTAAGATATTTTGATGAAATATTCTGTCTTTTATAGAAGAAAGTATGTATTTTTTTAAGAACAAAACCTTAATTGAATATCTCAATCCCTTTTCGAGAAATCGTGTCTAGAACCTAAACTAAATTTAGAGCATTTTATAAAATTAACGATTTCCATTATCATTTTGAAAAAATCATAGAAAATCGAATTCTTAAAACATCTTGATAAAATATACTCTATTTTATAGAAGAAAGTATGCCTTTTTCCAAAACAAAACCATATTTGAAGATCTCAATTCCTTTTCGAAATATGTTTAAACTCAACCAAAATTTAGAGCATTTCAGAAAATATGAACTTTTTCGGGAACAAAACCATATTTCAATATCTCAATCCGGTTTTTAGATATCAAGTTTTGAAATTAACCTAAATTTGAAGCATTTCATAAAATTAATGATGTCTGTAATCATTTTCAAAAAAGAAACGAATTTTTAAGATATGACACTTTCTATCATTTATAAAGGAACGTATGTACTATTTTGAGAACAAACCCATGTTTGAATATTTACTATTGGTGAGATGTTTAAGCCCTTAACGATTGAAGCTTGGCCTTAACTTATTTTTATGACCCTCTTTCCTGTTTAGCTGAGACTTACTCTTGAAGCGTGTAGTAAATTCATCTTTTGTAAAGGTTTAGTTTGGCTTGCTTAGTCAAACTAAACCTAGTCACTAAATCACCACAACTACTAAAGGAGTTTACTGATCTTCCAGAACGTGATGAACTTTTTTTTGGTGAAAGACCTTAAAAATCTGTTTTCTCGCCGAGCCATTTCTCAATTTTTGCGATAAATAACTATTTTATATGATGGCATTTTATATTTTATTATTAATTGATTGCAAAGGTTTCAATCGTTTTTTAAATTAAATGTATAAAATCTTCCTCATTAAAACATAGCTTTCTTGTGTTAAAATTTTATACTGCCAAATCCTTGATTTCAGGATTATATTTATGTATCAAGAAATTTTATTGTGTGCAATCGTAGTAGTTTACTTTCGCTCCATCAAATTGTCAAAATTGATACTGTGCAACACCCTGGTGTTTGGGTAAATACTCTACACGACTCTATATCTGCCAGCATTCTCCACACGATTCAAACTATTAAGGCAGATACATGTTTACACGATTAATTTTCGATAGAAGTTGTTCGATGTAAGTTTACCTATCGAAATGATGAAACCCAAACCAATGTCCAATTAAGGAACATGAAACTACATAACTGATAGACATAAGAGCCAAAAACATTTCTGATTCTTTTGCCAATTTTAAAAACAGATAATTTAATGTAATTATATCACACTTACTCAGTATTATTTCCAGTAGAGCTTACCGGTTGTCCTGCATATGAACACGATGTATCACGATAATAAAATCCTTTTAAAAATTTGCTAAACGCTACATACTTATGCCCTAGAAATCAACAAGTAGTGAATTATTACTAATTTATAAAAAGAGAATTTATATAAAATAGGTACCAATTCTATGTTTATGGGTATCATATACCCAGTATCTCCCACTGCACTTTGGGGAATATGTTATAAGCGAAACAATAACAGAAATGATTCTCTTCGGTACATTTTTCATATAATTGATATAATCGCCTTCATAATCTTTATCTAAAAAGTATAATTAAGAACAAAAGATTATTATATGTTTATTAGTTAATAGAGAAGTTTCTCTTATACAGGGTGAAGGAGACCACACGTTTCAGTATTTTTTTTAAGAACGGTGAGTCGTAGAGAGCTGGGATAAAAATATTTATTATAAACGTCATACTAAAGAATCGAATGGAGATATTATTATTTCTCGAAAAAGTCAACATCACGTATAGTTTTGTCAACAATGCCCAGCACGAAGAATTCTAAATAGCACCATAGGTCGAAAAACGTATTGTTGAAAAGAGCGTTAAAAAAGAAGGAAGTTTTATAGAAAAATTATTTTACTACTACCACCTGTTTTAAAAATTAGTCGATTAATGTTATTACATTTGAAATTCGTTGTTAACAAACAAAATTGATAAGTCGACTTTTAAAATCTAGTTACCGAATTAAACAATGTTACAACACGCGTTATAATGTCATTATTTTCATTTGTTGTATTAATCTATCATCAAATCATCCATTGTTTAAAATAATAATTTGTTGCCGGTTAGTGATATCCGTTTGTGGACAGATTATACGTATTATACATTAAATGTTAACTTCGGTAGAAAGTGAATTAACTTAAATTAGTGAAATTATGCCTTTTTCAAATTTAGAAGCTTTCGACATGTTAATGGTTTTGGGATAATGCGGGCAAAATTATAGAGCAACTGAAAGGATGTATGCTGAAAGATATCCTCAGCTCAATTCTTCAATATTTTTCGGACGTATTTGACCCATAGGGCAGGTACAACGTACAATCACGGAAGTAGAATTACATGATATGTACATAATAACAAGAAACCTGATATTCTCGCTGCAGTAATTGTTGATTCACATATTTCAACGAGAGAACTTGCAAAAGATTCTGGAATTACCCAATACTCCGTATGCAGAATTTTGAAGGATCACAAATTCCATCAATACCACATGCATATGCACCAAGAATTAAGTGAGAATGATTTTCAAGGTCGAGTCTTTTTTGTAATTGGTTACTAAATAAAGGTTCACATTTCGCACACTTTTCAATTTTATTTGTCAACAACGAATTTCAAATGTAATAACTTTATTTTATTACCATTTATTGCCACAAATAAAATACAAAACTACATAAAATACACAAGAAGAGAAAAAAAAAATAAGAACAAAATATATGTATGCATAATCCCATTGTCGATTGTTAGTCGAGCAATGAATAAACTTAAACTTAAACAGTATAAGCAAATGGATCATTTTATCGCACAAGCGATATCTGCCAAATGACCCAACAGAACAAACAAAAATAGTATTTACTAAAGCAAAATTATCCTAGGATTAATATGGCAAGTAGTGATAATTAGATATCATTAACATTTATCACTAAATAAGATTAATCAAGAAGAAAAGTAAAGAAAAAGATACGACAAGAGAGACAGAAGCTAAAAAAAACCAAAAGAATTTGCCGGATATCAGTTGCCAACAAGTGAAAGCAGTTGAAGAGAGGAAAAAGAGAAAGACAAAGAACAAAGAATCAGGAAACAGACAATTGAAGGGCAAGCAAGTGGCTCTTTAAAACACATCTAAAATTAGCAATATTAGAAATATTACGAATTTCAGAAGGCAGTCCATTCCACAGCGCAATCGACCGTACTGTAAATGATCTGTGATAAATTTCAGTGCTATGAACGGGAAATGTAAGAATAGCATCAGAACACGAACGAGTAGCAAACTCATGAGATGATAATTGCTGAAACCTATCTGATAAGTACTTTGGGGTGCAGTTATGAAGAATTTTAAATAAAATGGTTAATAAACGAAAGGATCTACGTCTCTCACAAGTTAACATCTGAATGTAATTGCGATACGGCGTTACATGCTCAAATCTATTTATGTCAAATATGAACCGGATGCAATTATTCTGTAGCCGCTGCAATTTATCCAGGAGAGTTACCGAGAGATCGGAATAAACCGCGTCCGCATAGTCGAAGTGAGGAAATATAAGTGAATAGCAAAGATTACGACGGACCAAAGGAGGAAGAGAGCAACGAAGTCTCTTTAAAGAGTGGAAGCAAGCATAAACTTTTCTGCAAACATGTTGAATTTGCGGCTTCCAAGACAGTGAAGAATCCATAAAGACTCCGAGATTCTTAACTGTGTCAGAAAACCGTATGACAGTACCATCCAGCATCAGATCACTGCAGCTAGATGGACTGATCTTACCAAGTAATTGACGAGTACCAAACACAATAGCTTGCGTTTTAACTGCGTTCAACTTAAGTCCGTATCTCCGAGACCAGTTTAAGACGTTAGATAGATCATTATTAAGTCGCACAATAGCTTCCGGAAATTCAGCAACCGTTGTAGTAGTGTATATTTGGAGGTCGTCAGCATACAAATGATAATTACACGAGATATGATCAGTAACACTATTAACGAACAAAGAAAAAAGTAACGGTCCCAATACACTGCCCTGAGGAATACCACATTTGATTGCACAAGCAGAAGAAACTGAAGAATTAGCGCGTACGCACAAGGAGCGATGGAAAAGATAGGAATGAAACCAAGAAACACAGGAAGGAGTGAATCCGTAGGCAGAAAGAGATGCTAAAAGTAGGTTGTGGTCGACAGAATCAAAAGCCTTGCTGAAATCGAGTAGAACTAGCACAGTAACACATCTGTTGTCACAGGCATACCTAATATCATCAGTAACTTTAATGAGGGCAGTAGTCGTACTATGCCCACTGCGAAAACCCGATTGGAACTCATTGTGTAAATTAAACCTCTCGAGATATCCTTGGACTTGTAAATAAACTAAACGTTCAAGAGCTTTTGATAGTACGGATAAAATTGAAATCGGACGGAAATCAGTGTTACATGAAGGGGACTTGGATTTAGGTATGGGGACGACATGAGCTACTTTCCAGACAGAGGGAAATAAAGACTGTTCAAAAGAAAAGTTGAAGATATGTGTTAATGGTGGAAGCACTATATCCAATATAGGACGAAGAAGGTTGGGACCGATACCATCAGAACCCACGCAAGGGGACTTTGAATATGCCATAGCATCACCCACTTCGGTCGCGGTTACAAGCGTAAAAGAGAAGAAACACGATTTAGGAGCAGTAAGAATTTCATTAATTGTAGCCGCCTTAGTTACGTCATCAATGATCAGAGGAGGCTCTGCAAAAAAGTTTGCCAGCGACTCACAATCAAGATCCATCTGGTCAGACGGAGAGTTTATCGCTCCGAGAGACCTCATAGTCCTCCAAAATGTTCTCGGCGCGACTCCAGATAGCCTCTGGTAGAAATAAGATCTCTTAGCATACTTGCACTTATGATTACAGCGGTTGCGTAGAATTCGATAGTTTTCCCAATTAGTACTAGAGGGTGTACGTTTAAATACCAACTTTGCATGGTTACGCAGTCGCATAAGAGATCTTATCTCATCACTCAGCCAAGGTGCAGGCGGATGCCTCATCTTGTGTTGTATAAGCGGGGCATGTCTATCATAGAGCTCAATAATTTTAGAATTAAAGTCCACTTTAGCATCAATATCTGCTAAACGATATAGTGGAAGCCAATCAATCATCAGCGCATCTGACAAGAGCAAATTAGTATCAACTCGCCCTAGATCACGGTAAGTCACAACACGCCGAGAACGACTCAGATGCTGCACCTGTAGAGCACAATAGATTAAATCATGGTTGGAAAATTGGAAGGCAGGTAGCTGACCGTGTGTAAGTATCCTGTCTGGACAGGATGTAATAATAAGATCAAGAAGAGAATGTGAGGTAGGAAGATGATGAGTAGGCAGAGAGGGTAAGATAGATAAGTTTAAAGAAGAAGTAACGAATTGAAGTTTCTCACTACGAGTATCATTTCTCAACAGACAGGTATTAAAATCGCCCAATAACAGGATAGTGTCATAGATAAGTGAGTGCCTTTCCAAAATCTCCTCCAACTGATCAAAATAGTTCATAGAAGGAGGGCAGTAAAAAACACCGAGTAATATTTTATTATTATCGGTTTTCAGCTGTACAAGCAAAAACTCCGCATTCGGCAACGTTCCATCGTTCCATCCAGGTTTCTACGATGGTAGCATGCAGAGTGTTTCGAATAAACAAGGCCACTCCCCCACCACGTAAGAACATACGATCTTTCCTTAACAAATAATAATTAGGAAGAGTGTATAAAGTAGAAGGTAACGAAGGCTTGAGCCACGTTTCGCTAACCATGATAACATCAAAGATATTGGATTCAAATGTAAGCAAAAGATCATCAAAGTGAGCACAAATACTTTGCGCGTTTATATGACAAACTGAAATGAAGTTGGTCAGTCCTCGGAAAAGATCAATTGAGGGGATCCCCGTATAGTATAATCGAATATTACTTAAAACGGGTGGTAATAGTAAAATAATTTTTCCTATAAAACTTTCTTCTTTTTAACGATCTTTTTAACAATACGTTTTTCGACTTATGGTGCCATTTAAAATTTTGGAGTTCTGGGCATTGTTGACAAAACTACTCGTGATGTTGACTTTATCGAGAAATAATATTATCACCATTCGATTCTTTAGTAAGACTTTTATAATAAATATTTTTATCCCAATTCTCTACAACTCACTGTTCTTTAAAAAAACTAGTGATACTGGTGGTCTCATTCACCCTGTATAATAAACATTTTTGAAACAATTGTAATGTAATTATATTCACCTAAATTTGTTAAAATTGCGATTCTTTTAGTACCAATTATAGTTAACGCAGCTTTAATTTCAGTCGTAATAAAATATGCAACTAAGTTATATAGATATTCCAATGTTGATAATCTTCGCGTTGCTAATATGTGTTGTTCCACTGTCTACAAAATGTTAACCATATACAATAATTTCGCTAATTTTAAAATAACATTTAATTAATTACATTTCCAGTAATTAAGGTAAATGCTCCTCCATCTTCAATCAAAATTTTTGACATAAAATTTAATGTTGCATTTAAACCGTCTTTTAAATTAAAACAAGCATCAATAAATATCTGATGTGACTTTAAATTGTATTGAATTGCATCTTTATAAAATTTTATAAATTGAGTGTAAAGATAGTCAATTTGTTTTGTACCATTTATAAAATTATCGAATGTCGCTATGAACCGATTCACCTGGTAATTATTAAAAAATTTTAATTCTATATCAAACGAGATTGATTCTTGGATGTCTTTTATCTTTTTATCGATTCCATAAATTTCTTGCAACATTTCTGTATGAATCATTTCACACTTTTCTACTATTTTCTTAAAAAATTGTTCATCCTTTGTAATTTTTTTAGAAACTCCAAAATCCAATGTAGTTCTTGAAAACTGATCAACGCTTTTTGCCAAATCTAAACTTTGAGTATACAACTTATAGTTTGGACACGACGACATTGAATTAATTATAAGTTCTAGAATTTGAACCCACATAAACATCATTATTTGTTAAATTTTGATTAACAAGTTTTCATTTTGACAAATGATTAATTAAAACACTTTAGTATTTGGAATTGATTTATTTATTTATTAAATACAATATTTACATGGAGTTAAATTACAAAATATACCATACTCAAATTTATAACAAAATCTGAAATTAACAATACAAGCGGGCGGTTTTCATCAATTATACATTATACATATTCATAAATGCTAATTATTATCTTTTAATACATCTTTAAGAATGGAGCTGGAATTTCTATTCTGCCCAAAATCAGCAAACGTGGGTAAAACAACTTCGTTTAATAATAAAGGTTGTGGTGTACCAGGTTGTTCTAAAGGTACATCAGGATTGAGCAGCTTGGGTAATTGTCGTGGCGTTGATTCGTTTTCTAAAAATCGGACGAAAGCTTGCGATAACGATTCTTGAGACATCCCTTGATTTTGCGATAAAATATTTGGATGTAAAATTGAGCCAAGCCAAGAACCTTGACTGTGTGTGTTTAATTTAACTTTTTCGTTATCCTGCTGATTAAAATCAAGAACAGTCGAAATGATCTTCAATATCTGATGTTGGTCTTTATTTAAAGCAATATTATTTGACGTAATAAAACCAACAACCAAATTTTTAACCAACATCTTATCCACTTTAGTCTCTTGGGCACCGGTCTCGTTTTGATTTTCCTCGGTTTTTCTCAATTTTTCTCGTAGCTTATCATCTGAAATCACAAAATTACTCTGAATTCAAAAAATTAGTATGTGAATGAATGAGTTAAAAATAAAAACCATTGCGTTGATGTGTTTACTAGTAAGGATGCAATTGAAAGTGTTATATTGCAAGTCTTACTCAGGGACTGATTATTTTAATCAACACCAGTACCTGAAGTAATACTCTCAATGTAACCTTTGTTTTCATGCTGGGTCATGCTAATACATGCTTCCGAAAAAGAAATGGACTGAAAATTAAAAATTATTACTGAAACATAAATCATAAAAAATAATTAAATTTGGTAGTTTTTCGATGAATTGTTTTTAATTTTTTATTAAAAGTAATATTCTTGAGTAAAACAAATTATTAATTAAAAAAATCTTACAATTATTCTTATATCTAATTGCCGTTCACGAATTGCAGAGATTTACAGGGATATTAATGCCAAAGCAGGGCAACTTTAAGTTTATAAAAGAGCTGATTTATAGTTGCTATGAATTTTATAGGAAAATAATACCACGTGGCGGTTACAAAGGCGGTCAATACAGTATGCTATAAGAAAGAACAACAAGCTACTTTAAGATGGATGAGGTATAAAAATGTAGCTGGCGAAGACGATGACAAGCGATATGCTCAAAATGAGAAGGAAAAGCCTGTTGATTCCTATAGAACCAGAGTATTCCAACAACGTGGAGTTATGGAGAATAATCAAAGACCGAAAAATTCGACTTCTATCAGTTACTTGAACAAACTTTTGAAAAGCCTATATAACGATAGATGACCTCCAAATCATGTATGTAAATGCTAATCAAGAAGACAACACCCCCTCTCATTCTAGCCTTTATAGGTTACCGAAGACGTTGCTTTCACTCTAAAAGCTATAGACTAATACAATACTAATTATCAACAAGGGTAAGGACATAGTAACGGAGAAAATCCCGATTGAGAGAGGTTCAACACATAAAGACACCAAACTATTTACCTGACACTGAAAGACATTTTCAACAATATATATTATGGTTAGAAGAAATTATATCAATATCGATGACACCTACTTAAATTTCCTGATATTCGTGGACAACATCATATTCATAGATAGAGATCGAGATAAGTTGAAGAATCTATAGCAGCTCCATAAACAATCAGTAGAAATAATAAAGAAGAATCATCAAATGCGCTTCCAGAAAAATGTGCTAATAGGCTAAGAATAAATTGTGTTATGGAAAGGGTATTGGTGTAGATCAGTCTCAGAGACAGAGTGCCAATGACAAGTCGTAAAAAAAGATCACACAGTGAAGAAGCGGGTAATAATTGGGGTTTGGGAAAACAGAATCAGAGATGGCTGGATACTAAAGACGATTCAGAGATATACAGGGCGATTTACATAAAAACCAACATAGAACAAAGACAATAAATTAAGATGTTTTAATGCAACTTATCTTTATATCAAGTTGTAAATTTGAAGAGTTATAGATCTTCAAAATTCATTTATACATTTTTTAAACATTCGTTCTCAGTAATGCATTAAGCTAGAAAAATCTAATTTTACATACGTTATGAGCAGGGGCGTGTCAATGCAGTGTGCAATGCACACAAGCGTCGTATTGGTAAAGGGGTCTATGTTTTCTCTACATTTAGTTTTAGTCAGTATGTGAAGGAGTCTGAAGAGCCTGAATAGAGGAAGAAATTTGCTTTGAAGGAAAACTTGAAATTTTGAACAAGAGGAATATTTAGATATTGATAGTTGTAGTACCAATTCAGAGAATCCATGACTGAATTTCAATAATAATTCTAAATTAACTCCTCAATTTAGAAGGTCCTGGTTTACGGTCATTAATAATATCCTATATCATTCAACAAGCTATTTTAGACAGGAATAAGAATTTGAGAGGTATGACAATGGATCCAATATGCGCGCTAAAAACGTAGGATTATAAAATAGAATTGTTTAGACAAGTCCTCGCACATTTTACGTTCCTTTCAAGCCATACATACTTTAAATTTAACAGCTAACGACGCTGCAAACATTAGGCACGAAACAAATACATCCTCTGTATCTAACGTTTCTGCTCTAACATTGAAATCGTTGTCTTAAACAAGATGGTCCTTTAAGGATTAGTAGGAGATTGATAAATCTTTGAGTGTTTAAAAATACGTTAATTAACTGAAGTTGTTATAAATTGTTTTAATATGTTAAAGACGGCCAATTTTTTCATAGCAGCATTCTGAGGTCAGTGAGGTACTAATCTTATACTACGCTATGCCAAAAGTGTTAATTACAAATTTGAACATATTTATATAAAATGCCTACTATTAATAACAGGTAAAACTTGCTACACATAACTGTATAGTTACTGATTGAAAGGTCGGGAAATTTCCTAGAGTTTTGTGACAGTTAAAACGGAATAAATATATTGGAGTCAAAACATCTATAATTTTTTTATCTGTTTTTGTTTTTGTCGCATTTCAATAATGTCCAATATAAATCACAACAAAATGATATTAATCTCATCCAAGTAAGAACAATTATCTTTGGATGTGTAACTATAATAGACCTCTACATCACAACATTGCACTGAAAAGATTTCCGCTACTTTGAGAATTTGAAAAAATTATCAATTTCAGAAACAACTTATTTAAACGAACTATTTAAAAGAAATTAGAAGAAGACATGAATATTCGTTTTAATGATCTGGAATTCTTGGAAATACCTTCATGGATCACCGATTCCTTTGAATGTAAAATCATGGAATTACATTTTTCTTTGCAGTTGGAAGTAATAGAATTAAAAGAAGATCTTGAATTTAAAAAATCACAATACGTGATTTTCTAAGTTCTTGTTTAGTGGAATGATGGTTTTAGCTACCTAAATATCTTATGAAAATCAAGAAATAGATCAAAATGTAACAGAACCTCGCGATCCAAGGGAAATCCTTAGTATTTTGTTGAAAAAAAAATATTTGTAGCATGAAACAGAATTGATCAAATCATTTCATTTGATGCTTGGTTCGTGAAAATCGGAATGTAAGTAACAAAGTTATTGAATGGGATATTTGTCAGGTTTGACGTAAAATTTCACGATTTCATAGCCGATCACTGAATTTTCCATGATTATAAGTAACGTTAATGAGCTTTTTAAAAAATATGACTGTAAGAACTTTTCGACTTAAATTCCACATGAAATGAGGTAATCAGATGTCATATTCGTCAAAAGACGAAAAAATCTATCAAAATTTAAATCGTTAACCAACCACCCTTTAAGATACTTCAATTGATCTCAACTTGCTACTAATTATTACCCTTGGTACATTCATAATTTGTCTAAGATTTGTTTTTCTTAGCTTAATGTATTACTGAGATGTATATTTTACAAATTTAAGATCCTGCTTTGAAATGCTACAACTCCTTAGTGGTATAAGTTAGTAAATTTTGTGAAATTATCTTATTTTTTTCTCCTCAACATGTTTCTGGTTTATGTCGGCTTTTATGTGAATTATCCTGTATGACGTCAGACTCCTAAAAAGACGTAATTTTTTAAAAGTAATCAATGCCTCCTTAACGAGATATGGGGCGTCAAAAGTTCTTTAAAATTAAACATTACTCGCACTTACACTAGCAATTTTTGTACAAAATGACCTATTACCTATTATAAAATTGGTCTTTCACTTGAAATTAAATTGATTAAAGTAACTGTTTCTAATTGTTAGAAAAACACGTTTGTAAAAAATTTGTTAATCCAATCCTTTTAAATTTGTCAAAGTAGTGCTGTTCAAAATGGAATTATCTCTAAGTTGACGCTACTGTTAATAATAATAAGAGTTTGACAAAATTAGCGAAGACATTTGCAAACTCATGAATGTTAAGACTACTGCTCTTAATTTTCATGTATCACCTGCTCTAGAAGTCCGTGCAGCAATTTTTTAATCAGCCTATATATCATATAGAATATGGTACGCTGTCGGAAATAATTAACGAGCATACCCTGTATAATCTGAACGTATGTGTCTAGCGCAATAAAGCTTGGTATGGAAGTAACACTAAAGTAGTATAACTCACCTTCTTATGGAGAGCGATATAACCCTCCCACGACGTGGTATTAAGCTGAAATGTGGCTATAATGTAGTGGAAGGGGTGGCCGACCACGCCGTATCAACTCGCCCCAATAGCTCCTCAACGTCAACAGAGGAAGTCGGATAATATTGAAGTCTCCGCCCCATCATAACCCAAACATTATTAATCGGCTCAGACCCGAAGAATGAGATGGGCATAGAAGCATTCTTATATGATGCACTTCCACAAAGTTATCTACAAAATATCCAATGTGCGGTCGAATATTGTCGTGCATGTACAGAAGACGTGGGCACCGCTGAAAGCAGGGAACCACAATTAGCCGTAGCACCACATCTACGTATGACGGACACACACCTCTGTTGCATGTACAGAAGACCATGACGGATCAACGATACATGGATGAGGAGATACATCCCATTGTACATGCAAAGCAAACCCCAAGTACATATCGAGCTTGTTATACAGACATTTGTCGAAGAGCACCATATAAGAATGCTTCCACGCCCAGCTTGTTCTTTGGATCTGAGTCCGACTCCTTCGCCTAACTTTGAGGAGCTATGGAGGCGAGTTAAATCAGCATGGTTAGCCATCCTCCTCCATGATAAAGCTACATATCAACTTCACGCCATGTCGTAAACTGATGGTACCCCCCGTTCACGGACAATACTTTCGTTATTGCTACATCCCCTTCCAGCAGGTTTGTGCTGCTTTATACATGAGGGTATACTACTTTAGTACTACTTCCATACTAAATTTCATTGCGCTAAACACACACATTCAGATTATATAGGGTGTGCTCGTGAATTATTTCCAACAGTATATTTATGAAAATAAATGGGTTATACTGAATGTATACCTTAAGAAGGTATGGCGAGTAAAGACCCAGTAAAGAAGTTAAACAAAACATATATTTTCTTGTGGAAAAGTAAAGAAATACACCTGATTCTCTATTACCTTCGAATTTAAGTTATTAAGGGCCGGTTGTACAATATGCCGATAAACTTCTCGATAGCGTTATCTGGCCGATAAGTTAGTTTGTACTGCATTAAAATGTACGAATACTTTTGTCGAAGAGATTTTCAGCAGAATAACTTATTACTATTTACAATTAACTTATATTATTCGCCAGATATCTACGTTACCAAGGTTTTTTTATAATAAAAAACCTATTAAATCTTGTCTATTGAAAAAAAAAATTCTACTTAAAAAATTATGCAAAGTAAGAAAATTAATCGTGCTAGTAATTATACACAAGAGAATTGACGATTAATTGAAATTGTCGAAAATTTAGCTAAGATATACGCATAATTGCATTTGTGAGAATTTCCAATCTATCCACAATTCGCCTAAATAGGTATTTAACAATTTCTTATTAACCGAAATCGACTAAAAAATCCGTTTCCTTCCCCTGTTCATTGTGGTTTTGTGATAGACCTAACTACAATTTCCATTTCCTTCATTTTATTTACATATTAAAAAATTCGTTTTCAGAATTGCTTATCGTACAAAATAAAAATTTTTCCAATATTTTTGAAGGTACAAACATATACTACTCTGCATACCACGTATTACTAAGTATGAGGCCTCAGTGGCACCGGTTCAAGTCAGAACAGATCAGACCAGATAAAATCAAATCAGACATATCACGTGTGTCACTGCCTTCATTTGCAGTAGACGAGTAAACACAATTTCTTGGTTAATATTCTGCAGAGTTATGTATTAACATACATAAACTCCATTCTCAAATTAATTTTTTGCACATCTGAAAATCTGCGCGTGTGATGAAGAAGGCTTTTAAAAAACGCATGTCTTCTTCGATTCGTTTACGTTTACCTTTCACAGAATCTTCTTCAACCAAATTCTATAACTATTTCATTTCCGTATTTACATTAATCCGCATGTTCCTAACATTACAATGTTTTCTTACCAAATCTAATTATTTTGGTTTATGCGCCACAGTCTCCATATTGTGAAAATGTGTTAACTTCTAATTTTAGTATTGGCCAAATTTGCAAATTGCTATATTTAGTTCCAAAACATACATAGAATTTACAGGTTTAGTTTAAAATTCAGGTTTATTTTAGGTACATAAGAATTTAGGTGGTGCAAAAATGGATGAAAATGTCAGAAGCTGTCAGAGCGTTCCCTTAGACATCGACTAGCAATTTGGCCTTAAAAAATAGTACTCTCCTCTGATCACTTACAACATTAATATGGCGATGCAAAACACTCGATGGCAAAATTTCACATTATACTAAAAATTATACCCGTTAGGCAATGATTATTGTCAAACCCCAATGACGATATGTATTAATACATGACAGTCTTCTATATAGCAAGGCTTGATTAATAACCTTGTGAAAATCAAATTCCTTTTAATTTTAGTTAGGTTTATATAAATAAGTGGACTTTCTTAAAAAAAGTATGAAAAACATAATGAAAATCTTAAAAAAATATTTTGTATTACTTTAAACTATCATATAAATGCCTTAAAATAATTGCAAAAACAAATATATTCACATCCACTACAAAGCCATATATGCAAAGCGTTAAGTATACAATAAAACTACAATAAACTAAAACAAAATAAAAAAATAAATAAATTAGAAGAAATACGTGGCGTGAAAAAGTACTGCAAGTTTTCAATATCTCATGTAGTAACTTGAGGTTAATGACACATCACAGCTACTATATGAGATTAGAAAAATACAGTTAGTGCAGATGCGGTGCCTGGTAATAAAAAATAAAATATAAACAAGCTTGACAAATGAATACAACATAAACTTTGGATTACATTCTTCTTTTTTTTAATAATGACCGGCTATGAGTGGATGTGGCATTTTGTGGCCGAGCGTGCCAATACCAGCTGATACTCTGGCAGCCAACATTCAAACCAGAATTACCAGTTGATATTTCACATTCAGACACATTCCCCCAACAACAACAAAACTTCTTAGTAAAAGCCGATGATTTTTCTTATTAAATTGGATGCACAATAAATTAAATAATAAGTAAAATATGTTTCCATTAAATAATGCAGTGACTAAGTGCTATTTAACGAACTCATATTATAATACGTGATAAACAGCATTCAAAAAAAATAAATAAATGCACTTACTTTCATCTTTTAAAACTAAAATTTGATGTTTGGACGATTCCATTTGGTCGCTGAGTCTTGAAGCGGCTAAAAGACCTTGTTTACTTTCGTCCAATTGATTTTTTAGACATGCTAATTCTTTTTTTAAGTCGTCTTGAACATTTTTCTCTACCATTATTTGTCTTCGTATTCTTTCGGTTTCTAGCTGTACACCTTTCTCTTTATCTGTGAAAAATAATGTTTTTATTAACTTTTTAAGTTTTAAAAATAATTATTTTAAAATTATTTTAACAGTTAACTTAACTTTTTATTAGGATGTTCAATTCCCGCGACCAAAAATGATTTTGGAATTTAGTCTCGAAATCATAATGCGTTTACAAAAAATCATTTAAAAACCTACACTAGAGTTTTTTCAATTAATTTTTTAAATTTACTGTACTGTTTAGCTTTTTCTTCCCAATTCTGGGACTGAGTTGCATCTGCTTTTAACGTTTTCAGTGGAGAGCATGTACTTTGAATTGGGACTTTGAATTGACTGCTTTAAAAAAAACATGCAATACTTCCAGAAGACTTAAACTGTTTCAAGAAGACACGACACTGAATGTAAAATATTTGAAATTTTTCCAGAAGACTTGAACTGTTTCCAACAGATTTACTACCGCCGCTAGAAGACTTGAGATTGCCTCTAGAAAACTTGATATTGTTCCAGAAGATACAATACTGTCCCTGGAATACTTGAAATCCATCCAGAAGACTTGAACTGCTTCGAGTAAACTTGATATTGCATGCAGAAGACTTGAAATATTTCCAGAAGACTTGTCACTGTTTTTAGATGACTTGATACTGACTCTGGCATTCTTGAAATGCTTCCAAAAACCTTGATACTGTTTCTACAAAGCTTCCTCTACTTCCAGAAGACTTGATACTATTTCTAGATGATTTGATATAGCTTCCAAAAGACTTGCGATGCTTCCATAACACTTAAGCTACTTCCAGAAGACTCGATACCACCTCTGAAATACTTGAAATGTTTCCAGAAGACCTGAACTGGTTTTAAAAGATTTACGACCGCCCCTGAAAGACTTGATACTGCGTCTAGAAAACTTAATATTGCTTGCCAAAGGCTTGAAATGCTTCCAGAAGACCTGATACTGCTTCTAAAAAATTGACACTGCATGCAGAAGACCTGAAATGCTTCCAAAAATCTTGATACTGTTTTTAAAAGACTTGATACTTTTTCTAAATAACTCTGGAATACTTGAAATACTTCCACAAGATTTGAAATGCTTCCAGTAAACTTGAATTGCTTCTAAAAAATTTACTACCGCCCGTGGAAGATAGCCATTGCGTCTAGAAAAGTTGATATTGCTTGCAGCTTGAAATACTTCCACAAGGCTCGACACTGCTTCTAGATGATCTAAAATGCTTATAAAACTTAAAATGCTTTAGAAGATCTGATATTGCTTGCAAAAGACATGAAATGCTTCTAGAAGATTTTCTATTGCTCCTGGAAGACTTGATACAGCAACTAGAAGACTTGATATTGCTTGCAGAAGATTTGAAATATTTGCAAAAGACTTTAACTGCTTCCAGAAAACTCGATACTGCATCTGGAAGACTTGAAATGCTTCCAGAAGACTTGACACTACTTCCAGAAAACTTCATACTACTTTTACGAGACTTCATACTACTTTTACAAGACTTGATCTCCTTCCAGAAGACTTTATACTGTTTTTAGATTACTTCATACTGCTTCTAAAAGACTTAAAATGCTTGCAGGAAGCTCAAAAATTGACTCTCAAGTACTTGAAAGGCTTCCAGAAAATATAAAATGCTTCCAGAAGATTTTCTACTGCCCCTAGAAGACTTGATACTGCTTCTAGAAAAGCTGATATTGTTTGCAGAAGACTTAAAATGCTCCCAGAAGGCTTAATACTCTAAAAAACTTAAAATGCTTCTAGAAGATTTGAAATGATTCCAGAAGACTTAAAATACTTCCAGTAAACTTGAACTGCTTCCGGACGATTTTCCACTGCCCCTGAAAGACTTGATACTGCCACTAGAAAACTTGATACTCCATGCAGAAGTATATATATATGTTTCCAGCAACGTTGATGCTGTTTCTACAAGACTTGATCTGCTTCCAGATGACTTAATACTAGTTCTAGATGATTTGATACTGTTTCCAAATGACTTGAAATGCTTCCAGAAGACTTAAACTGCTTCCATACTGCTTACTATCGCTCCTGAAAGACTTGATATTGCGTCTGGATGACATGAAATGCTCCCAGGAGACTTACTACTGCTTGTATTTCAAATGCTTGGAAGACTTAAAATGCACGCAGAAGACTTGATACTCTTCTAGAAGACTTATTATTCCTTCCAGAAGACTTGAAATGCTAACTACCTTATAATAATAGAGTAAGAATGTTATGAGTTATATTTATTTTGTAGCGTGTTATTTCTCTTTATTTTTGTAATATTGTCCTGTAACTGAACTTTTACAATATACAGGATTCCAGACTACCGATGCCTAACTTAATGCCCTATTAACATAGGTCATGTATAAGGACCTTATACATTGTAAGTTAGTAAAGGGTATCTTTATAGTCTAACTGACTTCAAGGCTTCTCTTATTAGAATTCAAAGCAAATCAAACATGACGTGAAATATAAACATTAAAAATCTCAACACCAGTGCTGTTCAAATATATTTGGCGCTCCAGAACTGGATTGAACGAATAAAACGTTCCTTTACATACAAAATTCAATACCCAAAAAAAAAGGGTCACGCACGTCTCCACCCAAGATCCCTCCACTCAAGTTTGAAAATAATCAATCTGCAATCTGATACTGACATTCCTGGGAAAAACACTACATATTAATATTATCCAAAATATAGGAACTAGCTTGACGAAAAATATGATAAAATATAACAAAGTATCAAATTAATGACTAATTTATATCTATCTTAATCAAATTCACTTGTCTGATCTGGTCAGCAATGTCATAATTGGAAAGAAGAGAAGCGAAACCCAATATTGATATCTAAGACATCTTGTGAAATAGGGTTATTAATGTTTTCAATAATAAGTCAAATGGAAATTGATAACGATTGTGATAAGCATTTGAAGCACAGTTCATTTCGAATCATTCCTTTTCATTTAACGTGAAGTATCATATGCAGATGTTTAACTTAAAAATCTGTGTTCTTAGAGTACATAAATGTTCTTCAGGGGGTAGAACAGTAGCGGTACAAAAAATCGATTTTTTTATTATTTATTTTAATAGATACACATCACAAGACTATATGTTCCAATTTTTCAAACGAATTTCGCAGAAATAGAGTCTAAGATGTTATATCTTAATATAGCGACACATAGTTACTAAAATTGATATGTGTGACTATTGCCAATACTAGTACTAGCTTGAAGTTATGGCTTTTGAAATTTTACTTCTGGTTATTTTAATTCTGCGGCTTTGAATGGTGATAAGATAACCGGATGAAATATTGATTTTATTGAAAATATGGAGAAATGTACTTAAGTAACTTTCTTACATGAATTCTTCACCAACGAAAATTGAGAATTTACTTATCGCTATGAATTCGTGTTGTTCATGGAAGAATGCTAACACTCTTGGTAATTTAAATAATTATAAAAAATTTGCTATGTCTGCTGAAGTTGCAGGAGCCAACCTGCAACTTAAATATATAAAACACCCCAATTTATAACTCTGTCATTCCCATTACGATTTTCATGACTCAGAGACAAAAGTTGGCAATCAATTGTCAATGGTATTATCTGGATTGAAGTTATCATCTTCAAATATTTTTTTAATTTAATATACAAAGGAATATTTTGAATTGAGACATGATACTGCTTCTAGGAGATTGGACAGCTTCCAAAAGACCTGAAATGCTTGCAGAAGATTCAATACTACCCCTGAAAAACTTAATACAACTTCTAAAAGACTTGAAATGCATCCAGAAGACTCATCACTGGATTTCTTAGTAGTCTCAAACTTATCATTTCTTTTATGAAATCCCGGGATCAAATTCTTGGACTTGATCAACTTCTTATTTATTTATTTATTTTTTGCTATGATAATAAAGTATTGAATCATGAATTGGTAACAATTAACGCTAAGATATAGAAGGTTTCTGGTGACTCGACATACTCCCTGCAGGAGGTTAAAGGGCAACCAAAATGCATCAATTTAAACCCCCTATGTGTATATCCGAAAATTAATACTTTTCAAGATATTTGGAATTTTAAGTTATTTACCAAAATGCCCATTTATTCACATTTTCTTAAATAAAGAAAAACTATTTATAGAATAGCATCGATTTGAATTTTAATTGATAGCCAACTCTTAACCAGACCTTTTTTCATAACCAAACGTCCGAAGACGCTGATCAATTCAAAATTAATCATTGACAAAAACTGCTATTTTTTTTGAAAAATTAGTTATTCTTGATATCGGGCGCTTTATTTCAAAAAATTCTTATGACACCAAGTGTGCGAATTGTTTTAATAATTTTCTTGTTTTGTTAGCTTTCTAAAAAAATACGTCGAGTTACCAGTAACCTTGTATAATGAGATGAAAAGAATCCTTAGCACAAAGAGAAAATGAGTTCAAACAAACTTTGATAAATAAAATTGTTTAACTTATTTTTAATATTATTAACTAAATAAAATATAATTTACCATCTTGAAACTGTCGTAGAACAAATTCCAAATTAGCCAATCCAGCAGCTTGCTTACTAATAGTATCCTCAGCATCCGACACCTTCTTTCTCAACTCATCCCTTTGATTAGTAACCAATTGAAGCTGATTTTGAAGCGTTTCAACATGTTGATTCGTCCGAATATTAACCGAAGTGTGCAAAGAAGTAGCCTGTTTTTCCCTTTGCTCCAAAATCATCATCTTAGTCTGCATTTCAGTAGCTTTTTTATCCGCCAACATAATTTCTTGCATGTGTTGATCCTCAATTTCCAATAAATGCGCGCGAAGCCTTTGAAGTTCTTTACTTAAAGAACTTTCTTTTTCCGATGTACTATTAGAGAGCTCATCAATTATTTTTTTCGAATTTTGTTGTTCTTCAACAAGAGTTTGTCCTAAAACATCACATTTACTTTTTAAAAACGAATTCTGTTCGGATAACTTGTCAATTTCTTCAGTTAAAGTATTAATTTTAATTAATAGTTCTTGATTTTGTGATATTTCAGTAGGTTTTTTTATTTCTTCGCTTAATATTTTATTTTTTTCGACTTCTACAGAGAGTATTTGATTTAATCTTTGTATTTCTATGTAATATTGATGACTTTCTTCGTGTTTCGCTGTTAAACTCGTTCGTAAATTATTGTTATTTTCGATTAATTCGGATAAAGTTGTTTCTAACATTTTTATTTTTTCGGTATAATTTAATTTGGTTGCATTAAGTTCATCTTGAAGGGTTGATATTGTAGTTTCGGCTTCTTTTTTGAAGTCGTTTAATACATTTTCACTACTTTCAAGCTTTGCATCCCACTCAGTGTTTTTTAGTAAGACTTTAAAATTTTCATATATAACTTTGAAGTTTTTATGTTCTTCCTTTACTTCATTAGCCTTTAGATACATTTTTTCAGCTTCACTTAATTTTGCGTTTAATGTTTCGTTTTCTTCTTTTAATTTTTCAATATCGTGTTGATGTTTTGTTATAATCTCATTTTTTGCCCTAACCTCATCTTGTATCCTTTTATAATCGTCTTCTAAATTTTTATGTTTTTCATTTAATTCAGAAAATTTAAAATTAATTCTTTCATTTTCATTCTTAATTGACTCAATCGTTGTTTGATAATTTAAAAGTTTTTCTTTTAATTCATCACAATCGTTTATATTTAAAGTTTTAAACTTTTCATTTTCATCTTTTAAAGTTTTATAATCAATCTTCAATTCTTCATATTCAAACCTAACTTTCTCTAAGACCTCATGATTTTCAAAAATTTTCTTCTCATTCTCCCATTCGTTTTTATCTATTAACTCTTTAAGATATTTAATTTCTTCTTTTAATTGTTCTGTTAACTTTAAATGTTCTTCTTCTAACGTTTTATTATGTATATTAATTTCAGCTCGTTCAAAATTTAATTTTTCCACCATTTCTTGTACTTCATTATAAGATTTGGTCATCTCCTCCAACTTTAAATTAGTTTCATTTAAAGCTTGTAAATCTCTATCACATTGTAGTTTTAAAGTTGTTTCCGACATCTTAATTTTTTGCAATTTCTCTTTTAAAAGTCGAATTTCATTTTCTAATCCCTCCCTGGTTTCTAATTCAACTGATAAAGTTTGCTTTAAATCGTCGATTTCGGTTTGTCCTATTTCAATTTCTCCTTGATATTTTAAATTATCGTGCTCATATTTTTTATTTTTTTTAATTAATGTATCAATTTGGCTTTGTAAATTTTCAGTTTCTTCTTTTAATGTTTCCATGTTGATTTCGCTGAATTTACTTTCCTCGCCTAAATGAACATCTTTAATTTTTTCGTAGTCGTTAAAAAGTGTTTCATAATCCTTTTTAACTATGTTCAATTGCTTCTTATTTTCGTTTAATTCCTTTTCCAACTTTTCATTTTTTGAATGGGACATTTCCAATTGATTCTCTAAAATAATCAGGTTATCTTCATTGGTTTCCGAAATTGTATGAAGACCTGAATTGTTTCTAAAATCTTCTAATTCAGAAATAAGGATATCATTGTTTTTTATTAATTCTCGCCGTTCTTCTTCGTAATGCTTTAAAGCGTCGTTTTTATAAATTATTTCTTGACTAAGCATCTCAGAATTATTTAATAATTTTTCGATTTCTTCATTCTTTTCTTTCAAAATACTGCTTTTTTCATCTAAAAGACTTGAAACTTGTTTCTCTAATGTATCAGTTTTATACTTGTATTCTAACAAGTGTTTCATTATTTCTTCAACTGTTGAAGTAAAAGAATTTGTTTCAACGGGTAATGGATAATCCATGAATTTCTTGAATGTATCATTTAAAAGTAGTGATAAATCAGCGTCGTTATTCGTATCATTTGAATTAACTTTAGACATATTAATTTCACTTTCTAGTTTAATACATTTTTCTTTATACATTTTTACATGATCTTCATATCCTTGCAAAATTTTCGCCAATTTATCGTATTCTTCTCGATCCGATATCCTCCCAGCTTGATAACTCTCAATTCTTGACTCATAATCCAAAATTTTCTTTTTTAAATCATCATTTTTCGAATTTGCAATTTTTTTATAATCCTCATTCAAAATATCATATTTTTCTTGCAAATTATTGTACTCAACTTGAAGTGCATCTTTCAAATTAATTATTTTTTCCGTAGTTTGTTGACAATCCAAATCTAATTGTTCCAAACTAACAATTAAATCTTTCTTGTCATTTTCTAACTCGGTTATTTGACGCTTCAGGTTACAAATAATATCTTCATTAGGATTTTTAACTTCCGCTTCCCAATTCCATTCGTTTGTTGAGTCGTAATTCGATGTTTCCACATTCTGAAACGCAGAAAAAAAGGAATTATTTTTCAGTCGATTTAAATTATTGTCTTGGGAATAACGTAAACGCTGTCAAAGCAGCTGCGTTCGGTTAATCATCAATACATATTCATCGTGCATACGGGTCAACGGAAGCTACCTTCGCATTTGTTACCTCTATAGAGGTCAATTAAGGCAAGTTCTAAAGTTTTAAATGTGAATTGAAGAAAACGTTGGTGTAAATAAGGGGGTATTCAAAAGCGGAATATAAATAAAACAAGATGTGGAGTAAAACAAATTTAAAAGTCGTTTGAAATTTGTCGGTTAAAAAATAATAATAAAGTATATTTGGTAAACAATCATTATTTACTCGAAACGATAAGATTTTATCTCGAGTACATATATGTTTAACAGACAAAACACATTCTCTTAATCAACGTATTTGTTAACATATTAAAAAATGAACCATTTATAAGTTCTATACAAATTAAGGTTGGGTTGGCTTAAATAAATCGAAAAACTTTCACGACTTTACCATTACATCTATATTAAAAATTAATGGTTGCTGTAGAAACTACAAACAAATTCTTTCAAAATCCGACCTCTACACTCCGGCATTCCTAACATACAGTGGTTGTAGTTTTCATAAATGAATACAGTTATAATACCGAGACAAATATTAAATTATTTGTTTTGATACGTTAGTTTCTGTTTCTTATTAGTTGGATAAAATAATTGCGTAAAAGAAAAAAATTAAACAATTTTGAGTTGTTCCTTTTGGAAACTTCGCAGGTCCTTTTATATGAGTTTATATCTAGCTTTAGGAAATTTTGTGCCTAGATTACATAAATAAGTTTAAACTAAAGCATATCCTTTCGTTTCGTATTATGAGCAGACTTTAGAATACCTGAAGATCGGTTAATGTCTGTATTGAAAATGAAACGTATCCTATTGAATTGGAAAGAGTTCATGAATCCTTTTAGTCGTATCAACATCAACTTAGCTAATGAAATTTTGTTGCACTGATCAATCATTTCCAGATTCTCTCTACTCTCCGACATGCGTTAAGGAAACATTTAACTACCTGCAGTATTTAGCACTGATGTTTTCCGCCAAATTGACATCGATTTAACCACTGCATTATTAGTTTCTCATAATATTAGATTACCAGACTCAACAGATAAGTTACTTAGACAAATATGTTAATTTTGTACACTGTACTGCGAATATAAAGGCATACATCGATAACAATCAAGTTTATTACACATTTATTTTTTTCTAGTCATGATGCATCCATAAATGTTCATCAATAATAATATAAGTGTCCTCATTTATTTAATAGGCGTTGATTGATATGGCTAATAAACACTGCTTAATTGTTCATTTCTCTAACAATAAGGTACTATACAGGGGATTTCAACATTCCAAGACCGTACACAACCTAATTTTTTTAATGGAAACTTATATATCTTTTTTCATATATTAATTAATAGTCTTAAATGTTATAAGTGCATACCAGTTTTCAAATTTTGAATAGAACATTGCCAAGTTATTAATCATTTTGTGAAAATTTTTAAAAAATCATGTAGTCTCTTTCAAGTTCATTATTAGCATTATTACTAAATATTGAAGATTGCAATGTGGCATATCGATAAACAAAGCTTGGATTTTTCGAACGCCACTAATACTGTTTGGCTAAGTCATTTTGGCCGGTCAATGGCACAAAAGAAGGACGTGAAAAAATAATGACGACGACGGCAGTAGGTACAGCGTTCGTCAAAAATGTATAACACGCCTATATTTTAAGCACAAAGAATCGAGCAGTGCTGACAACGCAACGTAAAAAACGTCAACTGAACCGTTTGGTGGATATTATGCACTTCTTAGATTCAAACGTAAACTAACCGCACAACACTCAAAGATCAAGCTCAAACTTCTTTAAATCTAGTTCGTTGATGCCAAAGTCAGATCACGCAAAGATCAATGATCCACCATGTTCTCTTATGGTGCGATAAAAGGATGTAGCCAATCGATAGTCGAGAAGAACCATCGATTGCCTAGCCTCAAATTTACCCCAGAGCTCAGTAATACATTGTAACTGGAGCTTTTAATCATTACAAGTAACCTATAATTTATTGAATATTGACTGAGCGTCCACATAGAGATATTTAAAGGTTTCGAGGTTTTTCTTCGAGGTCTACGTGAAAAGACGAGTCACACACAATTATCGGGGCGACCTCATCCAGCGACTTATTGTTAGTAACATTTATCTTTTCGTTTAAATTTTCATAGGTAGCAGCTTTTTTAACATGGTTCACTCAAATTGGAAGTGACATTTTTGCAACGCATTACATGAGTAGATGCAAAACAGATATAGATATAGATGCGAAATAATGTTATGAGCAAGATGGTTATAGAATTATTCTTCCCACCTGGTTTAATATGAACGCTACTTAACGTTTCGAACTGTACGAGTTATGTCGGACAAATAAATATTAAATTTATAAATATGAAGATCCAAGGTAGCATGGATTGATCGATGTATGCTGCAGTGACGGTATCAACATGAGCGTGCAAAAATGAACGAACTGTATCGATGGCCGTCTTTTTATGAAAATGAAGATTTCCCAAAATGTTATTAGTACTGGCTAAGAGTTAGAAAGAGTAATAACCAAACATCAGAGACATCATGATCAAAACATGCATTGGTTTACAGATAGTTAAAGTCATGACTATTCTCCAAACGAGCATTCAAGAAATTCGTGACTCCTCTAGTTTGGGTATCTCCTTAGGATGGGAACTTATCCGGCGTTATCTCCGGAGAAACTTAAGCTTTGGAGATAACACTACTGCGCATCTTACCTCGACCGGCCAAAACCATATATTAACCAGAACCGGTTAATACACGCGTGCTAAATATACCAGATGCTTAACAAGAATGAAAAGTAATTATCTCTGCGGTAGTCGCGTCGGGGAACAGAGGTCCACGCTGTTGATAAATTTTAAAATTGTTTATATATCGAATATATATTCGAATATCCGAAGTTTATATGGAAGTAGGCATCGTTAATGCAGGAAACACTTTATATTATATTATTTTTAGTTATTTTCATCTACTCTTATTTTTCATAAGTCCATGTTCGGAATGGACGTAAAATATATGTACTGGACAGAGTCTGTCCCAATACACATTGAAAGAACTTGGGGTAATTAAATTTTACAATGCAAAAAATTGGAAATTTCAACTATATTGCGGCACACAAAAACCTAGACCATATTTGACGTCCAATAAACCATTTGACATAGTCATGTGCCTAATTGATCTACTAAAAAAATCGAATAAAAGCCTCACTACAGACAAGTTGTGTACCAGTTATCCACAGCCGCAGAAATTATTAGAAAATGGAATTACTACTATTGGGACTCTAAAAAAATAGACCTGACATACCAATAAAATTTCTCCAAACTCAGTATGATACCACTAATATGATACCAGTTTTATTATTAGTTATATTTTTACAAAACGATTAATAACTTTTGGCAACCTTGCATTCCAAATTTGAAAACATGATACACACTTATAGCACTTAAGATAAGTAATCGGCATACATAAAGTTCCGTTTAAAAAAATAAGTTGAGCAAGGTCCTGAAAAACTGAAACAGCCTCTATAGGTAAAAATAATTTTAATCGATGCAGCATTGATGGTAATGTATAACAAAAAAAACATTTTTTTTTATTTTCAACACTAAAGCCACAATCTTCCGTCCCCGCACTATTGACTCACCCTGTATAAAGTATTTAGTTATTAAGATTTTAAAAAATAATAATTTAACCCTGTCTGTAAACGAAGGGTTTTTAGCAGCTTTCGTCTGTAAACATGTTTAATCGTTTTTCAAGTTCAGCCGATTTTTTATGGCATTATGCATTAAAAAAAATGAAGCAGTTTATTAAATTCATTACTGTAGTCTTGTGAGTTCATATTCTATCTCATATTACCTTCTTTTTAAGTGAGGGTCCACACAATGTGTATCAATTTATCAGTACATTTTTTACTTAAACAGTTTAGGTCGGACACGAAATACCCAGGTTTATAGAAGTTAATCTTAATTATCTAAAGTTTAATGTTAAGTATGTTATAGAACACATTAGAAGTAATAATTTTTATTTGAAGATTTGGAAAAGCATTATAGACCACTAATGTGCCTACTTTCACTTTGCTCTCAACCGATATAGTGCCAGACTGAATGCTCTTGGATGTACCAACCAACATCAACATTTTGTAAGTAACTGAAATAACTTTTAATAATACATGCCTAATTGCAACGTAGACGATCACATACAGCAAATGTGATCGTCTATGCCCCGCAATAGTTAAGTGTAAACGTGGCACGATAAGATCGCTTCACATTTGAGGGCATGCAAACGCTTCAGTTTTGCTTCCACACACGGTGTTTGGACCCCTTTATGTCGTATCTCAATAAAGTCCACTATGTACTTTATCATAATGTTTTAATTATCAAATTTACTCAACTAACTTATTTTTCCTGCATTTAGTTTCTTATATTACAAGCTATTTTGTAGGTTTTATATTTTTATAAAGTTATATGAAAAGAAGATTCTGAAATGTAAGGTTAATTAAGATCATATAAAGCATTATCAAAATTGTTATTTCCATCGTTCTCGAGAGCATAGAAAATTATGTCATAAATAACAACAATGATGTTTAAACCTTAATTAACCTAGGAGATTCCAACTAGTCAATGCAATCTCTATATCAACCGTTACGGGTTAACGTTAGTGTTGGCTACGTAATTTAAAAGTAAAAAACGTATTGGGATTGTAATATGGATTTTAATACATTATTAAATAAATTTGTATATTATTATAGTGAATACAAAATAGTCATTTTTATTTCATATATTACCACATGATTAGTAAAGTGATAAGGATTAACCTTGACAATTTATGATTATGTGTTACTTTGCTGGTATTGCGTCTCATATTGTTGAGTTTCATATTTGTGCATTGATAAAGAAATTCAATACAGATTGACATTCAAATTCAAATATTTGTCACAAAATAGAGACAGCCACGAAGTCGCGATATAATTAGCATAAGATGTTATTTACAATTTTATTGGTGAATTAATTTTTGTTGAGTTAATATTTTTGGATAGTAAAGGAAAATTCACTAGAAAAGAGAATTAAAACCATCTAAATTAAAAGTAGACAAAATTTATTAACTTCAACAAGTTTCATAACTGTCGATAGTCAATTTCACATAATATGTCAAATGTTTATACATTTGATACGATTTATATCATTAAATATTACGGAAATTGTTACTTCTATGAAATTTGGAGTATTGCTTCTATGAAATTTGGTTATTGAACATGGAAATGAAATGGTGAAAAAGTTTATCTGACAAAAATAACTTAAGAAGATCCAGTTAGAATTTAGCTAGTATTTCTTAACTGCTGACAACACACCATTAAAAGAATTAATCGATCGTATTAAAATAGATTATCTGCATATGTATAATTACAAATAACTTGTACAAATTATTATTATTTGGTAGTTTATAATCCTAAACGGAAACAAAGAATCGATTTTGTTATGAGAAAACGTTTTTTCGTTTTGATTAAAAGTGAGAACAATCATCATATCTTTTTTATTAATAAAAAAAAAGATTTTACTTGAAAACAGGATTTTTAGAAGTATAGTTATTAAATTGGATGACCTTGAAAGTATCTAAAGTCATAAAGCATGTGATGCAAAGTATGAAATATTTTAAAATCAATCACTTTGCTAGAGATCTGAGTATATTGTGATCTCTATTTATTGTCTATAAATATATGTAAATCAATGGGAAAAATTGTTAAAAATTTGCGAAGAAAATAAAAAGAAAACTAATTCCACAATCCACCAAAAATATCTAATATTAATCTCAAACAATTTGCAGGAAATCACTAAAATAAAGTGTAATGCGTTTATAACGAACGTTTATCTGTTTGGGAGTAAATTCCTAAATCAAATACGTTAATACCATTTAATCTACCGATTCTAAGTAAACGGTGAAGCAGAAATGTGTAATGAAGAAGATAACATGCTCCTTATACTGTTTATCTATAAATGTTATTCGCCGAAATAAACTTAACTTGCGAACGTGATGATGAAGAGGGTAACAGTGATGGTGAAGAAACTGAAAAGTAGTCTAATAATAAGTATATTAGAACATGTACCTCAAATAATAAAATACGATAATGAGTAAAATTAGAAAAGTAAACAGTAAATATTCTGGTCTTTAAAGTCATCTCAAAGCCTCTAAAATACAAACCAAAAAAGAGTTTTTTCGAAAACTGCTATTAAAAATTCACTTTTTCGAGAGCTGCTATTAAAAGTTGCTTTTGCGTAATACTCAGCAACCAATTGAATTGAATTGTATTATCATGAAATTTGTGACATTTCTGACATTTGTAAATATGTATGTGACAAATATGTTCAAAAATAAAATTCTACATGTCATCATTTAATTTGGTTATTTTATTGATTTGTAAAGCTTAAAACACGCAGTTTTCGAAAAAATCTTGTTTAGTACACGATAGCGAAATTCTTTTGCATTCTAGAACGATTTTTTGCAAGCTTTAGCGAGTTGCATTCGAGACTTTCATTCTCAAATACACAAGTGTTATTTCGCTCTCCAGAATAAAAAAAAAACAATTTTTAATAATAACCTTTATTTTGTTAATGATATAAATGTACTTATGTTCTTACTGGTTTCTTTTAATCTCTTACCAAATTGTTTTATTTTAATCAATTTAATAATGATTCTTTCTTTATACAGGCTGTTTAATAATATGTGCGTACGACATTAGAATGTGATAGCTTGCCCAAAAATTTTTCCCAATTTTGTCAAAAATATGTTTCTTTTTGTGAATATCTCCGAGACCAATTATGATACATAAAACAGCTTTTGGAAGCATTTTATACTCATAATAAGCTTGCTTTGTTACTTGTTCTAAGGTTTTTGTAAAATATTTTTTTTAACAATATCTAAAGTAATATCAAAAATGGCAAAGTTTAGAATGTCGAAATTTAATGTAGAGGGATATTTTAACGTTACAAATATCGTAATCAAAAGAAAAAACTAAATAATTTATGGAATCCAAGAGAAAAGCTTGCGGCGCATTTAAACCATCATACTTTAATTTTTATTTTTGGTTGTTCTACCATTCAAATTGTATCAATCGAAAAACAATCGAAGACGCATTTAACAGCGAAATAGACCCATTTCCTGCAATTATGTTATTCGAGGAAGTTATACAGAATGCTTCGAAATTGATGCGAAAGATTTCAAGGGGTGATTTTTGAGCGAAAATTCTTTCATATAATTTTCTTTTCAAGACTTCCTCTCCTTCATATTACAGCCCTCCAAATGTTATTATTTTTTTATGAACATACTAATGATTTTGACAGAAAATTTTAAGAGACAAAAAAGTTACGTATTGAATCTCTCATTTGCCTATCAAAAAGATATATAATTTTGTTAGAATAATTGTTTGCCAAATTTGGTTGTTCTTAATTCTTCACACTTTTCTATGAATGGAAAATAAAATAAACATCTATTTATTATACAGGGTGTTTACGATTATGATTTTATTTTCAAGGGATGTTTAAACATCTTAAAAGAAGTAGATTAAAAATTTATCTTAAACAAAGGTTATTTCAAACTTTTCTTCACTTGTATAGGCGACTGATAAATTAACATTTACACGTAACGTCATGGATACGCACATCTAGGCTGTCTAATAATCAACATGGTTTCGTCGTAATCCTTCTCAGCATACATTTGTATTGATCAATGCGGCCATCGGTCAATGGATATAGCCCCTTTATGTTGCTAAATCAATCGACTGTAAATGATTATATTTTTATTGCAAAATAACTTGACAAATCTATTCGAAAAGAAAGATCCGATAGAATGTGTGTGTACAAATGTGGTTTCTTCAAGATAGCACATAATGTATTACTTCGCGATCACTAGACCTTACACCCCGTTTCAGTCAATATACTTAAAAATAAAGACTACGTACTAATTTTACAACAGTAACATCTCTGTTATCATGAAATTTTTGTTAAAACATTTTTACTCCATAATCTGATAAAAAAATAGGTTGTCAAAGATACACTAGAACTAGAAACATTAGGGTTTAGTAGGACGTCTCGTAAGACGGCTAAACCGTAATATTTCTAGTTATAGATGTAGTATTAGTTCTAAAACTAGATTAGTTTGGGTTCAGTATTAAGTGGAAGAGGACTTGTGGGGTACCGCCTATCAAGTACTAACAAAGAGACTGGGCGTCAGATATGCAGGAGAAAATGATGAGGATACTGTAGAAAAGCAATTTAAAATGCTCTTTGCGACAGTTAAGGTAGAACTTGATAGAGAGGAACCGTCATTTCCTAGCGAAGCACACGATGAACCCTTTACGGAAGATAAACTCCAAGACAGGTTCGGGTATAGGTTGTATCACTAGAAACAATGGCGATGAGAAAAGAAGAAGACTGTGCCAGGAAGAAGAGAAATCTCCCCCAAACCGAAAAAAGAAATGAAAAGTATTCAAAAGAAAATGCTAGCCCTGTAAGAAGAACATCAAGAATGGAGTATGTAATACGAATGAGCGAAGACCTAACGAGGAGAGCTAGTGAAGGTACCAGTAGATAATCTCCGATGCAATGCCAAAAGGGTGTTTGGCACCAACCTTACACTATCCGGCCGTACAAGACTTCCAGATCGGGTGTCCGTTTAGCAGATTTTCCCTGACCTCGTTAAAAAAGAAGGATTCAGTCTTAAGAAAGATACGCCTAAACGCAAATGTTTTTAGTTCTAGGTCTAGTGTTAGCTTTAGTGTTGGTATTAGCTTTATTTTTAGTTGTTATTCAATTTTAGATTATTGTATATGTGTTATGGAAGTGGTGGATCATATTTTCGTTTAGACAAAAATTCTAGCAAAAATATCCGAACGCAAGAATATCTCACTTATTCTGTATTCTTGCCATGTAGATTACAAATCTGCTCTGCATAAATTTGGCCTTCAGCACTGAATTACCTACCAGTGTTCTATATTTTAATGCAAATTTTCGCAAGATAGAGTACGGTCTGGAAGCCCAATATGAGTATATATCAGCATACCGCTGAAGTTTTAGTTCAAACATACATTCGAAACCGAAACTTCACCGAAATCCCTATTTATGGTCGAAACTAACCGAAATCGAAATTTCGGTTAAACATTACCGCGAATATGTTATGCCAGCATAAAATAATCGAGTATAACTACTTATAGAACGAAAGTAATTAGAATACAACTACTTTGATACAAAAAATAGTAGTTGACTACGTAGTTAATCACCGCCCAGCACTGCTTAGAACAGAAGGGGTTTAGAACAAAAAGTTCTCTCTAATTTTCGTTGAAAAATCATCAATCTAGAAACACCCTGTATACAATGTTACTGCTTCGGAATGAATTTCTAAAAAACTTGTATGTTGACCGTCTTCTCCCAACGCTAAAACAATTTTTATGTGCTATCTATTATGTAGTTTCAGTAGAGAGGATGTTCTCAAAGTCAGACTCATTCATTACACGGTGCGCAGCAAATTGGGAATGGAAAAATCTTTTTATTTTTATAATGTAAGTTTTTTGTGTTCATTTATTGTTTTTTCTTGCCCTAATTATCAGTTGCTTGATTCACTAGTTTTTAAATTGAATTGTTCATTACCTCTAGCGGCAATAATATAAATTTATTAAAGTTGACCCTATTTATATTATTTCATTTCATTGAATTCTATAAATAATTATGATTGCGCAGTGGTAATAAAACATTAACAATAAATATTCCGTTATTAGTATATAGCATATACAAAGGAGGGAAGGAAGGATAAAGTCACATTCAACACTTTAATACGAAAAATGTTATAATTAAATTAGATCATAAAAATAGACAGCCGTTCATAATTATTGTTCAAGATGAAGATTATCTACTACGAAACTTTGAAGCAGAGTAATTAGGAAAACTGACTTTCAGATGCTTTCAAGAATACAACTTAAAAAACAGATAATATTAAAGAAGAATATTAGCAATTTTCTTCGTTATTAATCCTATTGAATACTGCTTAAAAATCCTTTGTTTCGAGTTTTTAATATAATGGCTATAAACAATCTTTATCTAAGGCGTTTAAACCTTAATCCATCACTGGACGATCGTTGTTTACCCAAACATTAAATTATTCAAGGTTTCGTTAATAGACCCAACCCAAACACATAATTTAATTAAAAAAATTAGTTTGGAACAATTTGATTTTATGAATATTAATTTCATAAAAAAATTTAATCAACTTTATGAAACGACAGTAAATTTTTAATGAGTTAAAGTTAGTTAAACGTTTAATCCGACCCTGGATTTACGATCATTTAACTCACACTCATTGAATTTTTAATGTACCACCCGCATGTTTTGTAAAGTTCGTAAAATATGCGTAAGAAATGCTGGCGTTGAAAGACATTTTTGGTTAAATAAACGTTTTTCTGTTATCTTACCCTATCTATCTAACATCTATTTTTATTTAATTTCACAATGGTTTCTAAGAAAATATTTAACACGCATTAAGCATGTTGTTCAGGATACAACATTCTAAAATTACCATTTTTTAGTAATATTATTTTAATATTCAACATTGTTCTCTTATATCATATTGTGTTACATTTCCCCATTAGAAATTGTAAAAGGAAGTACATTTTGTTGATTGTCAACTTCGATAAAATTTTATCGCTAGATAAGCCCCTTGAATAACCGACAACTTCTGGTTGAGATAAAAATTTTACAATTTTTTCTATTAGAAAATTAACATTATAACAAAATAAAAATAATTAATTTATTAACCTGGTTAAATGTTTTTAAAATTTGTTTAAATTATCATCTTAGATTAGTAAATGTAAATGATATATTTGAAATAGTGCAGAAATGGGGAAAATTTTTCCCGCGCATACATTAATAATAAAAGTATAACCTTATCACATTTACACATAATTCTAATTGACATAAAAAATTACTAATGAATCAAAATTAAAAGAAAAGTATGACTCACCTAGACGAAAGAAAGAAAGAAAACTGCGTAAGAAGTAAAATTCACAAAATCAAAGTAACTATCCAAAATGGCGCAAACATTTCTGCTTTCATCACTGACTGTTAAATTTGAGTTTGGTTTCAGCGACGAACGCAAGAAAACTAAAGGTGGGCAAATTGAGGCACTCGCACAGGTCTAAAATGATAAGAAACGCCCCACCACGGAGACGACGACGACGACGCCACAAATCGAAAGGCGCGCCGTTTTATCGTACCGGACGGCGACAACATCGACGACGAACGACGGCGTCGTCTTTACTCAGCTTGAATTCCTTAACGTCTTTTCAAATTTGCCTATCAAGCAGTTTTCAGAAAAACACACACGTTCCCTTTTCGAATGAAACGATCTTCTTAGTAGTGGGGAAAAAAATAATAAAATTTTTGTTATACTTATTCGACCTTGACGATTTTCAGTTTGGAACGTATGACTTGGAATAAATCAATTGCGTACAATACCTTATGTGCAAATGTTTGTATAATGTTGGTATAATATCCGCTATGAAACGAATCGGATTAGGTTCTAACAAAAATTCTTGAAGTTATTAATGATCGGTCATGCAATCAGAAAATTAATTGATTACTTTATCATAAAAATGATTTTGTAATTGGAGATTCCTACTTGATTACAGAACTCTTACATCAAATTTATTATCTTGTTACAAAGTTGCGTTAACTTTCATTAATCAGGTCTGGTAAATTGTAGGTTCATGGAATAAGAATCAGTTATTAAGGAAAATGATAAAGTAATACACTTATTAGAATTATTTTTGAAATCTGTAATCGTGAATAAATAATGATTTATTACAATGGAATCAAACTCAATTGATATTTAATAACAGTTAAAAAACTACTAGACTACAAAAATGTACCTTTTATCATCAATAGACGCTAGCGTAACACTTTGTTATCTTCAATAAAATAACAAGCGTATGTTTTGTATATCTCAAACATATGATATTGGCACAAATAAGTCATCATCAATCATATTTTGGCGTGGCGTTTATTATCTCCATTTTAGGATTTCCTTTTAATAATTATTTATGTATTAATGCCGTAATGAAGGCGTTTATAGTCCCTGGCGTGACGTTTTTGGTGTCATATGTTCAGAGAAAGATTAAAATATTTGAATGTGCGTTTTCAATATTTTGATAGCTTGTTTATTATTAGCAATAACAATAAGTTTGAATTGTCATATTAAATCTGAGTATTATTTGAACATTTCAATTTACCATTTAAACTCTGTTTATTAGCGTTTTGCTTAGCTTTTCATATTAAGGCTCACTTTGACCAATTAAACCAACCTCCAGTTAAACTAACTACCGGTGGTTATAACGATTTTAAGTGCTTCCATTGGCTATGAGCCGGTTTTTAACTGTTAGATAAATTTATCAATAGGTGGTAAAAGTGACCCTTAGATATTCGTAATTTTGTATTGATATCTACTAATTCAGACAATTTTATTAATGATCATTTTTCAATAGAAATCTGTTTTCAAATTTAAATGAGATAAATTAATTTAATAAGGTATACGACGTAGCTATTCTTTTAAGAAATAAACCTATCATATCCTAACAATTTTCTTTGTTTCAGAATTCATCAGGCTTGTTTTTCATCAGGCATTCATCAGGCATCTTGTTGAAAGATGATGTGAAGGACATACCCTCATTATCAATCCTAGAAACACTGAAATCATCCTCTGCGCTAAGCAGAAGAAACTGGCACACTTAACACCACTCAATTTCTGCCATAATCTAGAAACTTGAGGTAAAATATCATGGTGCTATCTTAGACAAAGGACTTGTAATTATTTATGCTCAGAGATTTTCTACTTACAAATTATCAATAATAATATTCATGACAACTGTACCTTACTACATTCATATTTTATATCAATTAATTTGATATAGATTATTTAACAGGACCAACTTGGAAATCACATATTAGTTGCAAAACCAAAAAAGCGACGATTATACCGGCCCAATGTCGAAGAGCACAATGTGGATTTACACTTCTGTGATATGATCCACGGAAACTCACGGAGCCATAACTTAGTATATATCTTTAATAGTATAATTTAGTTTAGTTGTAGTGCTCAATACTGAAACATGCATTTAATACTAAATTGCTGCATCAATTGCAATGATCATTTATCACGGGCGCCATAATATCTACGCCTATGATTGTGATGGCAATATTCCGGACCGAGCTCTAGAGCAAGGCTGTTCCCAAACAACTCCACCTTAAAACTCACACAGACTACATCATACCTACTTTCTTAATCAAGCTACACTTTGGAACGGAAAGAATACCTCAGAGCAATCTGAATTTGAGGCTGATGGTTCTGGAGAGCGAATTTTCAGTTTTCCACATCACTCGGGTCGTATTGCTCGACCGCTTAAGCCGGAATAATTGACATAAACAGGAGCCAATATTATCATTAAGGCCCTAGTGATCATCAACTCTAAAAGGACAAGTTGGCGAAACGGCGAAATGGCTAACAAGTCACCGATTTCCCGTGAAAAAATTATGAAAATATTATAAAATATTTAATATCAGTGCGACTAGTTTCGGGAGTATCCTCTCCCTTTTTCTAGCACGACTAAAATGTATGCACATTATTTGTTATTAAGTATTAAGCCAGTACAGAAAAATTTCTAAAGGGTTTAGCATTCTCAGGCCAAAATTTTTATTTATGACCTTTCATATTTCTTTTCCTTGCATTGATATTTGTCTGTTTAGTTTTTCAATTATAACTCAAGAACCATTGATGATTTCTCACTTTATTCTTTAGAAATATTGCAACTAAGGCTGAAATAAAAAATTTATTTTAACGTATCTGCTAATTTTCAGCAGTAGAGCCAGCAGTAAAGTTACACAGAGGCACCGGAATTTTGCAACGCATAACTGCCGAATACGTGGAAACCCAGAAAACTCTAGATACACAAGCACCCATGCGAAGTTCTTAACGGTTTTATCTGGATTAAAATAATCATTTTCAATAATTTTTTAATTTTAATGTATTTTTGAGCTCCTTCCTAACTCAGCCCCTGTATCTGCTGTAAGTGTTTTTTTTGGAAAGATTACATTTTTAATTGCGACATGACAGTACTTCTAGGAAACTCGATATTGCTTCTAAAAGACTTAAAATGCTTCCAGAAGACTTGATACTACTTCTGCAAGACTTGATCTGGTTCCAGAAGACTTGATACATCTTTTACGTGACTTGATACTGCTTCCCAAAAACTTGACATGCTTCTACAAGACTTCATACTGCTTGTACAAGACACGAAAAGCTATCAGAATACTTCCAGAATTGTTGAACTGTTTTTAGAAGAGTTGAAATGTTTAGAGAAGACTTGATCTTCAGCCTGTGCAAAACCTGAAACGCCTCCAGATAACTTGACACCACTTCTAGAAGGCTTGAAATGCATCCAAAAGACTTAATGCTGCTCCTAAAGGACTTGAAATCCTTCTAGAAGACTTGATACTGCGTGTAAAACTGCTGACAGAAAACATTTTCTTCGCAAAAAAAACAAGATACTGTTAATAAAATTTGATTTGATCCAAAATTAAAAACTGTTAATATTAATTAGCTGTTAAAATTTTGTCGGCATAATACAAAATCTTCATCTCAGAGGTTAAAAAACTGCCAATTAAAGACTAGATACTGCTTGTACAGTTGTAAACGCCGCTGACTAATGATATTTCCATTGGAAACGAACCGTAGGTGCTAGATATGTTAATGTTTTCCATTCTATTTTTCTTGGAAAGCCGTCATTCATCTTTTGAATCTTTTCCCAATTCGGCTTTTTCAGCACCCACGCGTATTTGCAAAAACCGGCACCTATAGAGTAACAAAAACATTATGGGTGGCTTAAAAACTGAAATAATAATTGCGATAACAATGACACTCATCATCGAAAAAGTCTAGAACAATGCTTTTGTACATATAAAATTTATATAAAATAAAGCATTTATTCTTCTTTAAACTATGTTTTTTATTAATTTTCAATACTGTTTATACAGGGCGGGGCAGAATGTAAGGGTAATTTTGAAATAAGAATAACTCCTCTGTTGTTTAATCGAAAGAAATGTTTATAAAAAAAATTACCATTTAACAATGAAAAACTGAAATTATTTAAATAAGTTCTGATAAGAATTGCATCGACGGAGAATTAACACAAGAAATATTTGGTTCCTACAAATTATATCACAGCACATACAACCAGAGATTCAATGAGAAAATGTACATCTTATTTTCCCTGTACAAGTGCCATATGCAACTATTCCTGATTATTTTTTATGGGGACAACTAAAGTCAAAGGTCGATAAACTTAGAAATCTGCAAGAGTTGATAGAAGCTATCACAACACTACTGAGGGACATTGACAAAAATGGTCATAATCTGTCTGACATCTTCAAAAATAATTATGCTTTCTTTTAGTTAAATGGTAACATCTAAACTTCACTTCTTCATAAATAAACAACAGTTATCCTCATTTCAAAGAAGCCCTTCCAATTTACCCCACCCTGTAGTTACAATTTGTAGAATTCGTGTAAAGACGCAATTGTTCAAAGAGACAAGTTTTTCTAAATAATTTGATAATTGTTTTAAGATTTCTATCCATATTGATAGAAATTATACATTTAAGTCTTAGCTAGAATTTTGCTGAAGTGGTTCTTGTTATCACTGAAAAACTAAACAAACAAACAGGAAGATAATACAAAAATTTAAAACGGTAATTAAAACAAAGTTCGTCATAAGAACTCCAAACCTTTTGGAGGTTTTACTATACTGATCTAGTACTTTCACCTTAACTTGAAATTTCTCAGTCCCCAGACAGCGACCCCGAAAATGTTCTACAATGCAATCAGATAAACTATAGAAAAGTTCATTTATTGAATTGTGATTTCATCATGTGAAACTAAAAAGAATTTAAATTCTATCTATTACATTTGGCAAAAAGTATTTTCAAATAAATCTGTGAAGAAGTTTTTTTTCAAATTTATTTAGTATCAAGTCTTCTGGAAACTTTTCAAGTCTTCTAAAGGCAATATCCAGTCTTATAGGGGCAGTAGCAAGATTTTTGGAAGCAGATCATGTCGTCTAGTAGTAGTATCAAGTTTTTTGAAAGCATTTCAGATCTTCTGGAAGCAATATCAACTCTTCTAGAAACAGTGTCTAGTCTCAATTCAAAATACGTGCTCTTCAAATAAAAAATCTTAAGAGTACCATAAAAAAAAATTGAAGATTACAACTTCAATTCCGATAAAACCATTAACAAATGTGCCTATTCGCATGCACTCAACATTAAAAATATTGTAGCATCCATGTATCCGGCGCCTATGGATATGGTTAATATAAAGTCAATGATGAGATTTGAATAATAATTCAATTACTTGAAATAACTTGAAAACTTGACAATTTTCCATTCTCCCCGATGAATTTCACCAATTAACAATGTATAATTCTTATCATACACAGGATTTGTAAAAGATCGTACAGATTATAGCAGGAATTTTTTGGATAAATCCTATTTTATATATTTTGTCAACGGTGCTCATCAATTCTGTCAATTCTAAAATTTGTCGGCAAATAAAAATTCTGAAAACAGAAGGAAAGAAATTTTACCTAACACACGTAGAGACAGGAATAATTATGAAAAGAAATGATAGCAGCGCAATTTAGCAGCTTTGTTATTGTAAATGGAATGCTACAGGTTTTATTGCACCTTATACTGCTAATTAACCTCAACTGCGGTTATACTACTACTTTAATAAATGTTATTAGTAACTATCATTTACGAGTTATTTTCGAACAGATACGACATTGAGAGTAATGGGAAAGGTATCAGCACATAAGCTCAGGTTTTTGAAAATATTTATGGGTGCTCTCCAAAATCTGAGTTGGCAAAATAATAACTATTCTCAAAATTAAGAAAAAAAAAATAAAATACATATGGGTGCTCATAAAAAAAAGGTTTGCAGTAGATGTTGGAGCTGAATTGGGAAGGCCAATACATTTAATTACATTCAATTACATATACAGGGTGTTTCGGTGAGTCGGGGCACATATTAAACCACATATACTAGAGTGAAAATGATGATGATTTGTGTAACAATTTTCTGTCTGAACCAATAAATGGCGGAGTAATAGCTGTTCAAAATTAAGAAATTTTAACTAATTTTTCTAAATATTTTCAATACTGTTAAAGGTGGAGCGCTGAAATTTGGTACAGTGTAAACTAGTGGCAAGCAGAATCATTAGTCAGGATGTGAGTTAAATTGATCTACGGGAACCATACTATACAGGGTGCTTCCAAAATTTATATGCTCAGAACCTTTTTATTCGCTCTTAAGCTTATGTTTATTTTTGCACTTTCAAATAGAAAGTTTATTTTAAAAACTTTTATGACTGTTACTAAATTTAGGTAAGATTCACCGTTGTTGAGCTAAATCCCCAAATGTTGGACCCCAACAATTAAACGGAAAAAAAATCTAAGCCAGCCATGACAATTGAACGACGAATTGAGTTACCAACTCGCTAACAATCGTTTAACAATTAATCGTTTGTATAAAAACTTAAAAGATTCATTGTATTATTGGCTTTTACATTCGCCTAATGTTAAAATCATGTCGATTTGTGCACTAAACGTATAATTTTCCATTTTAAACGATTTTTTTTAAGCTTTTGTTCAACTCATTGTTAAATGATTGTTACTGAGTTGACAGGTTAATTTGTCGTACAATTGTCATGGTTGAATTTGAGTTTTTTTATTACCATTACTGCCGAGATCCAACAAGTTTGGATTTAATTCTATTGGATGGTGCAAAAATAAGTGTAGGTTTACGAGCAAATTAAAAAGTTCTGAGTATATAAATTTTAGGAACATCCTGTATAGCATTGTTCCTGTGGATCGATTTAACTCATAAGCTGTTTAATGCTTCTACTTGATATTGGTTTACACTGTATCAAATTTCAGCGCTCTACTTTAAACAGCACAGAAAATATTTAGAAAAGTCAGTTAAAAATTCTTAACTTTGATAACCTATAACTCCGCCATTTATTGGTTTAGATCAAACATTTTTACGTGAAAAATGATAACCATTTTCATTCTAGAATATGTGATTTAATTTGGGAAGGCCAATTCATTTAATTACATATATTAAAAAATTTGTTCAAAACATTTTTATTAAATTGGAACTTCAATCCAATAAAACCAGTTCTGTATGAGCAACCAGAGCAGCTACGTATTCGGCGCCTATGCGTATGTCATTAAAAGTTATGTATGTCTTCTTGTGCACCCAAAGCAGTCATGTATCCGGCGCCTATAATATCAGTGTTTCTGCTACGAAGTTTAAATCTTGTGATGAAGATTTCGATTACCGCAAAAGGTACATGCAGACATAACCGTCTAAATATTATTTTAGAATTTATTAACAAATAAGAAGGAGCCATAAAGAACACGTTAGATACTTAACGTTATAAACCAAAAGTTTTCTTAACAAGCTTATGCCGCCAATAAACCGAGATGTGGATCTTTACCGGCACGCCTTGCTAAAACGAGTTGTAGACAGGACAGTTACACATAGAATACTAAAACAGGATTTAATCTGGAATTTAACTTAAAAATTATAACCAAGGAACAAAAGAATCTTGATTATAGTGATAGTAATTTTAATAATAACATAACTAGTAGTTTAGAGTTTATGAAGATCCTGGTGTTGGACCTTAGAAATGGCATAGAAATATACAATTTTTATAGTCAAATCGATGCCAATCAAATCCACCACACTGAACGTTCAATATCAATAATGGTTAAGGAGTAATGGTCGTGCATTACATCTTTGAGGAAATAAATTGAAAAACAATATTTGCTATAGTTGTCCTTATAATCCATGATAACGATCGATATAATATACATCTACGTTGTTAGTACGACAGTACTAACAAGTACACAGATGCGTCATTTTTTAGATTATATAGGCGATTCAAAAAAGCGGTGACAGATTTCTGGAGCTGGTAATAATATATACATTATATTAATATTCATGGGTTTACATGTATACATGGGTCCGCAAATGCCCCCTTAACAAAATATAGGGCCGTTTTATAAAATATTTTCTACGCTACTGCAAATTTAGTCAAATGGTCAGTATTATTGTGTAAAGTGATCAATTATTTATCAAATTAGGTCTTACAAAACTTTGACTAAAGCAACAATTATTAAGAAAAACAAGTCTGAAGAAAATTTGTTAATTCAATTTCTGTAATTCACATACAAACATAAGAAAACTTCATAATTCAAGGAAAAAATATACCGTATTCGTTCGAATCTAAGATGCACTGTTTTTGTTAAACAAATGTTCCTAATAATGGGGTGCGTTTTAGAATTCGCACCTATTTAGAATGGACTTAGATCTAGAAACTTTCGGATTTAACCATCTTAAGAGATGTACGGCTAAACCTTAAAGTTTCTGGTCCACTATCGGGTTTACCTTTAATTTTAGTTCTAGTTTTAGTTGTTATTCAACGCTACGTTGTATATTTTTCATTGAACTAAAACTAGAACCAACATTATACCTAGCACTAGAAGCATTTGGGTTTTGGGACGTAGCACCCGAATATATCTAGTCCTAGGTATAGTGTTAGTACTAGTTTTACTTATGATTCAATACCAATATGTTATTTCTGTTTAAGGAACTGAAAGTAGAATTCACACCAGACTTAGAACTAGAAACATTCGGGTTTAGCCGTCTTAAGAGACGTACAGCTAAATCCGAATGATTCTAGCTCTATGTCTACTGTCAGCTTTAATGCTAGTGTTAATTTTGGTTGTAGTTGTTATTTACTGTTAGATTGTATTCAGGGCCCTGCAATAGTGCGTCAGGCATCCGTAATTCATATACCAATTAAGTTAGGAATTTTTTTCAAACGCAGACTTGTACTATAGATACGACTGTATTTCTGGAAAATATTTTGATATTATACAGGATGTTATATTTATATATATATATTTTAATGGAATACCTTGTATATTATTAAATATGCTAGTTAGCTGTCTTAAATACTATAGCTGTATATCTTGTTTTCAAATTTTTAGTGCAAGGTTACAAAGTTATTAACCATTTTGTGAATTTTTTTGAAAAATTATGTTGTCACTTAAAGTTCGTTACCAGCACTATTATTAAATATTGACGATTGCAGTTTGGCATATCGATAAACAAAATTGGGCCTTTCGGCCACCATTAATACTATTAGATGATATTATACCGGGTGGTTACCAGAACTGGTTATTTTACGTGATGTTTGGAGGATCATAACTTTTTTATTTTAAATGGAACACCCTATATTTTTCCAATGCCTCAGAAGATTTTAAGAGTTATGCTTGAATGCCAAGATAAATCTGATTTTTTCACAAGAAATGAGCTATGAAAAAGACAATTCTAAACAAATGTAAGTAAGTTTAGTTCGTAAAAGATTAAGAAGTATACATCTGTGCAAAGACAATAAAAAAAAAAAATATATTGTAGAAATCCTATCATAAATGAGGAGGTGTACCATCGTGCTGAGATCACATTCTTTGTCAAACGTTTAGTGAAACATCTTCTAAAATACGGCCGATCAAATAAGATCCTACAATCCAATTAAGATCGCTGCCTAGACGTTTTAGGACCATTGATGTTAGTGGGCTAATTCTTGTATAAAATTAGAGTTGACAGTGTTTTTACCAAATATGGCTTATCCACTGAATAGAACACAATAAAAAAAAATGTACTCTTGTTAACCTTTTTCTAATACCCATTCCGAAAGTTCTAGTATTTTTTAAGGAAATATGCACAGATACATACATTATCATCTTTTACGAAATAAACTCACTTGCTTTTGTATAAAATTATCTTTTTCATAACTCATTTCTTGTAAAAAAAAATTTTATGTCGATATTTTTAACAGATTAATTAGCGTACATCTAATACGTGTTGAATATACCCTACACTTAACAAAAATGAAAGTTAGTTAATAAAGCATTTCGAAGCTTTTGAAAAATACAGGGTGTTCCATTTAAAATTACAAAGTTATGGTCCCTTAAACATTGCATAAATTAATCAGTTCTGGTAACCGCCCTGTATAATACTATGCAATAATATTGCTGGTGTTCGAAAGACTCAAGCTTTATATATGTGTCACATTGCAATCTTCAGTATGTAATGATAATACTGATTAGAATTAAATACTGAAGGAATTTTAAGTGACTACATAAATTTTCAAAATGGTTAATATATGCAGTTATACCATTTAAGACAGCTAATCAGCATAATGGGGTGCGTCTTTGTTTGTACCCCGAATGTTTCTAGTCCTAGGTCTAGTGTTAGTTCTAATTTTAATTGAATGGAATATACAGGTGTCTCACGTAACTGGTTCATTAGAACTTTTTTAGGTTCCACTACTCGTTAGAGACTTGAAATTTTGGTATCATGGGTTGTTCATACCGATCTATTAATCTAAAATATTTCCAAGATGGCCCGGTCTACCGGAAGTAGACCTCAACTTCGTTATTTTAAATGGAATGCTATAGGTTTTATTACACCATTCAATTATACGAAAGAAAATATGTTGACTTTGATAACAGTTGTTGGTACCTACCGTTTTTTGTTTTCGAGTTATTTTGATTTTAAGTATTTTTTGTCAAATATCACCATGCTCTTTACAAGCCCATATCTCAGCCAACGTTAATTCAAAAACGTTTTGCATTGGTACGATAACTCTTCATGTGCTGTTAAATAGATTGTCATTTGTTGTATCAGTATATCTTAGTTTTGGAAATATCAAAATAACAAGAAACCATAAATTTCTATCACCAGCAACCTAAGATAATAGAATAAATGTTTTGACATATTTTATTGCTTTTCCAAATTCTTCAGTAAGAGGTGCTTCGGTCGATTTAGATGAATAATATTTTACCAGAAACCACCATAAATAAATAAACTGAACTCTTTAGGAGTATCTCGCGCATCATTACATCGAATATTACGCCATATTATTGTTTTTCATTGTTTCATTTATGCGTTCTTCTGCTGGTTATTTTTGGCAAATAGAAGCTAACAAACTAAAGTTTATTCAATCGCAGATCATTCTAGAAATAATACCTATGATAATTTAAATAAATTAAACGATAAACTGTCAAAATGTCATAGTCTTCTAATAAAAACACTAACGGCTTCCAGCATTTTGTGTAGGATTTTGATAAAATACTCAATATAAAGAAAACTATAATAAATAGGTATAGCAATGTTTGTTAAATAGGTATAGCAACAATCTAACATTGAATAACAACTACAACCAGAACTAACACTAGCATTAAAGTTGACACTAGACCTAGATCTAGAAACATTCGAATTTAGCCGTATTATTGACGTTATATTGAGATTAGTAATTAAAAAGGACACGGAAAACAAATGCCAGGAACTGTATTTTTTTAGAACACCTAAAATAAGTCAAAAGTATTTTAAATTCGTGCGATATCTTAATGTACAAACATGAACTTCCGGAGATAACGAAACAGACCTTTTTTACACTTACGTTTCCTTATAATATGTAGTTACTCAACCGAGTTCAACCTATTTTTTTCCACTCATATTTTATAATCAACAAATAAGTTAAGTAGTTCAAGAAATTTTTTTACCACACATTTCTGTGTTAAATACACAAGAAATAATTGAAAATTTGACAAAGAAATTATATTAACGTAATAATTCACGCTTCCTTAACGAGAAATATTCAACAATGCGAAACAAGACGTAAACAACAATATCTTACAAGAACGATATTGTCGCCTACATTTCGTTTCAACTACTACTATTAACATACCTTGATATGTAATCGGCCCCACTTGGTCACAGCGGCAAACCGCGCGAAAGACAATGGTACACAGCAGGTAACGGTTTTATATGTGCTTTTTGTTGCTATTGACAACTGCGATAAGAGGCTCAACGTGCCTCATTTTACGCGATAATTTCGAGTGCACGTGTCTGTGTATACTTTACTTGATGCCACACATTTAACGGAAAAACTTTATTATTTTTTTCCTATTATTATTAGTGTGGGTTATCAAATCGATTGATCGGTAAACATAGCCTTGTATTAAAATTTATTAAAAGCGGGGTAGAATATTATTTATATTGTATTAATAAATACCATTTTATCGATTTGAAAAAATTGGATATCAATATGCTTCGGTTTTCGACAAAACGATAAAAAAATACTCATTAGCAAACAAAATGTTTAAAAATTTGACATGATATTTCGTTTAACTAATATTAGATTTTGTCTTGCAAATAAATCAAAACTTATTTATTTCTTATTCAATAAAGGAGAAGCAAACAAAAAGCTTTGTAATAATTAATTAATAGAATACTTTAAAAGGTTAACAGTTTCAATGATATACAATTTAGATAACCTCTACAATAAGTTTTTCTTTTATTAAATTAATTGTGATTAAATTTGATTGTAATTAATAACAATTTTGTTTCTTTGTTAAAAAAATAATTATTCAATTGGAATTTGAAAAAGAAAAATAATATATGGAACGGAAAATGTTGTCGGTTATGTCAATTTCCGCATTGGTTCACTTTTAAACCATATTCGTCCACGGAAACGAATGAAAACCGCAAATATTAGCTTATCGCTGTGCCGTCGTTAGCATAGGATATTGTGGGCGCAAACACAATTGCCAACGTTATTGGGTAGGGGCCATGCCACAAACTGGTTGGTTAGTTGGCCCTTTTATCAATGATTAAACAGCATATGCTCCGCTCACTCAAATAAGCTGATGTTTATTCAGTTTATCTCCCCGAAGTAGAGATATACACAACTTTTACCTGAAAATGTAGTAAACGATCCCAAAACTGTCATCATGAAAACCGTTAAACGGAAACAGTCAGAATTTTATCTCTTTGTAGAATTTTTTTAAAAATTAATTATAAAGACTTCAAAATAAATAACAAATTAAATACTTACTGAAAGAGGCTTGTTTACTGATTTTTCTTGAAATTCTTTGTTAAGCTTTCGCAACTCACGAATCTGTAATATAATATAAAAAAATATAAGATAAATGAGGGGATTTACAAAATAAAAGTAGTTTATATACATCACTAATCTACAAATGCATGAATTAGAACGTTAAAGTTTAGTTATTAATGATAATAATTATAATTATAAATTACATATTTTCAAAAGTATGCATCCAATCAAGAATTTGTTGATTTAGCATACAGGGTGTCACAGCGAGATCGTCCATTAAATGTTTATGGAGTTCGCTAAAATAAAAATTAGAGAATTCTTATTTACGTATAATCAATAGTGTTTTCTGAAAAAATATTTTTAGATTAGCTCAATTTTCGGTAAAATCGGAAGTAGCCACCTACTTTACTTTTTTAATGGAACACCCTATATATTTTTATATATTTGGACAGGAAATAACATGTTTTTTTTACAAAATACATTATTTTTATTGTTTTAAACTATTTTGCGTTTTTTTAAAAAACTAAATTAAAGCTAATTTAAACCATTATAAAACTAAAAAACCATTATTACAATTATCGAAATCATTTAAAGATGAACATATTAATGGTGATTTTAATGAAAAGGATGTATGGGAAGGTCAAGACTGTTTCGAAATAGAGTTAACCCCAGCTCATTACTTAGCTAGTATACGAGATCATCGATTTTGAGGAACAAATCTCAATCCGGGTCAATTAGATATAGGGACGGACCCAGAAAAAAGTTTTTTTGAACTACTTCCAAAAGACTGCCCTTGTAAACTTGAAATCCTTCCAGAAGACATGATATAAAAAAAATTTAAAAGAATATTTTTAGAAGATTTGACGTCGCTTCCAGAAAACTTGAAGTACTCTAGAAGGTTTGGTACTAATGCTGGGCAAAGTATCGATACTTGTCGATAGTATCGGTACTTATCTTTTGGTACCGAGATTCGATACTCGCAAAGTATCGAGTCGGAGTATCGGAAGTATCAACGTATCGATAGTGTCGAAATATCGAAAATTGTTTTTTATATACGGGAAATTGTGTTTACAGTATATTTAAAAGGGTGAATTCCACATTAAAAAATATTATGAAAACTTCATATAGAGATATGTCTTAAATACTTTAAGAGAGCCAAGATACTTTGAAGATGAGATTCAATATATGGTTATTTCTCATTATTCATCATTCAAACCAATTAGTATTAAAAACACGAAATGTACGAGTGTGGCAATTGAGAAAAATTATCAAACATCAGTGGGAGGAATAAGGATTACGGTCATACGCGGTTTTTAAAAATCATATGGGTATTGGGTGATGACAACAACTAAATTGGAAAAAGACTGCATGAACAATCACGTATCTTGCGCCTATGTGTTTTGAACTGTTGAGATGAAGATATTGCATTTTGCCAACAGTATTTAGTATTTTGGAAGTAAAATCAAATTTTATCAACAGCTTCTTGCCTGTAACACTTAAAATGTGTTCTTTCAGCACAATTTGGTGTGTAATTAACAGTTTCTTGCTTACGTAAAGATTTAGCATTATGTCCAATGTTTTTGTATTTAATATTTTCGAAACAAAGTCAAATGGTTTACCTTGTTTTTTGCATTGAACATGTTTTCTACCAGCAGTTTTACAAGTAGTATCAAATCTTCATGAAGCATTTTAAGTCTTCTAGAAGCAATATATCCAGTCTTTTGGAAGTATTTCAACTCTTTCAGAAGCAGTATTAAGTCTTCTAGAAGTAGTATCAAGTCTTCCAGAAGGATTATTAAGTGTTCCGCAAGCATTGCAAGTCTTTTAGAAGTAATTCAAGCCTTTCAGAGGCAACGTCAAGTTTTTAAGAAGCATTTCAAGTATTCAACAACCAGTACTAAATCTTCTGGAAGCAATATCAAGTCTTCTAGAAGCAGTATCAAGTCTTCCGGGGGCAGTATCTTCTGGAAGTATTTCAAGTGTTTTCGAAGCACTTTTCAAATCTTCCACAGATAATATCAAATATTTTGGAAACATTTTAAGTGTTCTATAATCAGCATTAAATCTTCTAAATGTATTGAAGGTCTTTCGAAAACAATTTAAGTCTTCATGATGCAGTATCAAATCTTCCAAAGCGAATATGAAGTGCTCCGGAAACATTTCAAGTGTTATAGAAGTAGTTCTACTCTTCCAGAGGAAATCGCAAGTCGTTTGGAACCATTTCAAGTATTCTACAACCAGTATGAAAACTTCCGGAAGTGATATCAAGTCTTCTAGAGGTAGTATCAAGTCTTCCAAAGGAATATTAAGTATTCTGGAAGGATTTCAAGTATTATAGAAGTAGTTCAAGTCTTCCAAAGGCAATATCAAGTCTTTTGGAAACATTTCAAATCTTCTACAACCAGTGTCAAGTCTTCTAGGGGAAGTATAAAGTCTATCAAGTCTTAGAAGCATTTAAAGTCATTTGGAAGCAGTTTAAAGTCTACCAAAGGCAGTATCAAAATCTTCTGAAAACATTTCAAGTCTTCTATAACCAGTATCAAATTTTCTGAAAGTATTGCTAGTCTTCTGAAAACATTTCAATTTTTCTGGAAACAATATCAAGTCTCATGAAAGCAGTATTAAGTCTCAATTCATAATACGTGTTCAAAAAAAAAAACGTTTGCAGCCGATGCTAGAACTGAATTGGGTAGAAAAATCCCAATGGTACATTAAACTTAATGTTGACCCAGGAAATAAAATTTTAAAAGACTTAATGTCGCTTCCAGAAGGCTTGAAATGCTTCTAGGAGACTTGCAATATTCCCTAGAGGACTTAATACTACTTCTAGAAGACGTGATATTGCTTCCAAACGACTTGGAATGTTTCCAGAATACTTTAATGCTTTAGAAGACTTGAAATGCTGCTAAAAGATTTGAAATACTTCCAGACGACTTGATACTACTTTTAAAACTGCTGGCAGAAAATATTTTCATCATAAAAAACAAGATACTGTTGATAAACTATCTGAGATTGCTTCGAAAATATTAAATACTATTTTAATTTAGTTATAAACTGTTAAATAAATACCAAATACTGCCCGCAGAAGAAGTAACAAAGACAAGTAACTGTTAATAAAATTTGATTTTGCTTTTTAAATACCATATGTACTGTTGGCAAAATACAAAATATTTATATCAGAAATTCAAAAATTGATGTATTAAAACATATTTCGAGAATTAAATGGAGTAGATAGTGCATCTAGCGGAAGCGAGTTACTATTTTTGTTTAAGCTTTGCATTATAGAAAGAGATCGCAAGTTGCCGGCACTCTTAAATATCGGGTATTTTTTTCACTTAACTCGCGATAAAACAAAAACAGAAGATTCAATAATTTCCAAATTAATATGAAAAAGAAATGTTCATGAATTATAACAAACTTTACCGCTATTCTTTTCAATGAGCGGTTATACAGATATCGATCATTAAATTTAGGGACATTGACTTTTTGCACGGGCTTAGTGTGAATGATGATGAACGATGTTTAATGAGTCTTTCATGTCTTTGAACTTTGGAAAAAGCTTGGTATAAATTGGATGGAGCTCCGGCGCATTGTACCCAAAGAGTATTTGAAGAATTCACCTCAATGTTTGAAAACAGGTGGATATGGTGGATAGGAGCATGGTACTGGCCAACAAGATCTTCAGATAGAGCGACTGTGAGCTTTTATCTTTGAGAATAAAACATCAGATATCGGAAAAGCGAGGAAGAAATTAGAAATTGCATGAGCATTTGAAAATCTCTCGCTGCAAGAAGTACTAAGAACATCACTTAAGGGTGACATTTTCACCTATAACGCAATGTTTGAGTACGAACGGTCACCTTTCCGAACATCTATTAAAACTTGATTCTAAATTTTTATTTTTTTACCAATTTTTTTGTCATTTGAAGAAAATGTTGATAGCTTCTGTTCAATATTCCGTAAGTTCTCTTACGAACTTTAGTTACGCATTCCATGTACAATAAATAAATTAACAAATTTTTGGAATGAATAAATATTATTTTCGTTATTGATATCAATTTGATGTTAAGGCACCTAAAAGAATTAAAATTAATAAATTAATTTACATGCATCAAATGACATAACCAAGGAAGACTTTGACAAGAGCTCATTGAGAGGGCTTGTTTTCCATGGCACCCTAGGTTAACTATCAATATGATCTATGTGCTTTTTTCAAAAAACCCAATTTTTTCCTAAACTATTTGAAAAAATTATGTTATGGGACTTCCAAAATTTGAAAATTTAACGTACCGTAGTAAACCATTTAAGTGATCTAGATAGCTGTGCTCGGAAGCAAACATACTCCAACGTGTTGTTTAAGCATATTCTGAATCCTAAATTGATATGCCAAAAATTGAGTGTTCTTTATTTTTTTGAAGAAATATCTTTCAGGCCAGATTTTCGAAAAAATGGAGTTGAACCAAATTGCAAAAACTAAAGGAATTCGTAAAGCTTGAAAATACACAAATCCAAAATGTAAAAATACATTGGTTATTCAAAGAGCATGCCATTGATTATAGTTAAATCTGAATTCTTAAACTGTTCTTTTGGTCAGAACCCCATAAACTGTAATGAACACCCTGTATATATTTGCCATTTTTAGACCAAACATTTTTATATGAATCGTCATTATTTTGACTCTAGTATCTATTTGTGAATGAAACTATTGCCAATTTACAAAAACAGTCTGTATACTGTTGGAAAAATGCCTCTGATTTATCGAAATAAATGTCAATATGTAATATTTAAATAATATTACATTATATACATATTCCTTATTATTTCAAAACCGGTAGAGTTAAATCGAGAAAAAATATCAAGAATATATGGTCAGAATAAGGGTCAGAGTGCGGAATTCATTTCTCTTTCTTTTTACCTTTATCCCTTCCACCATTCTAACCCCAAAATTAAAATCTACGAAGAAAACTGTACTTATTATGTACTTAGCATATTATTAAAATATTATTTCCATTAATTCGACACTTTATTCTACGAAAGTATCGATACTCGCTAGCAGTTTCTACGAATTCGAAATATGCCAATTGTGTTTTTAAAGGATTTTAAATTTATGTATTCGATTTGAGAAAGTATTACTACTTTTAAAATGATGATGATAAAATGATTTTTAAATGATTTCATACAGAAATATTTCATACAGTTCATTTAACTTCATACCGAAAAAGTCGTTAAGCATCCGACACAAACTTACAGATAAAACTTACTTTGAAGCACTTTAGTCATATTAACTTTACTTCCACATCGTTAACGAAGAAGTATTTGTCATTAATCACGACGGTTTTGATTTAGTTACAGATAATAACATGAATAAGTTTGCCCAGTATCGTAAAAATAATACTTTTTTGTTGTACCAATATTATAGAAATTACATTTTTTATTAAAGAGAGTATCGATCAAAATATTTTTATATAAGTACTAATATAAAATATTATAATACAATTGATATTTTACAGGTGTCGCACAATAATTGCACAATAATGCTTCATCAGCGTATTCACTGGTCGTAAAAAAAACCTAATAAACATAGGTCCGAAACTGGTCCGTCCTCGAGATATTCAAAGTTATAGTTTGATAAGTTCACCTACTATTAACACAGTAATTGTATGGTTATCATTAAAGACCGGATTTATAGAAAATATGCTTATGCTCAAAATTAAAGGCACTACAAATATATTTAAATATCTTTACGAAAGTTAAAAATAAGTGAAATAAGACCAGGTTAGTTATGCCTTTTGCCTTTTTTGAATTATTAAACTTGAAATATTAAATATACTATTAAATTGAATTATTTAATTAATTATTTGAACTATTATTTTTTTTATGCCTATTTAAAGCCTTTTTCCAACTTTTTGGCGTCTTTTCCCCAAAAATTGGTTGAATTATGAAAATGAAAAATTGATCCGAATTTAAGTTTTGGAATTCCCCGTTGTGCCGTGTCGTCTTACACTCGATTCCCCGTATGTGGTTTGACTTGCGTCGAGTCTTCAATTCATTTAGTTGTATTAAAGTTACTCGAGTGACAGTGTGAAGTTCTTGCGTAGTACAATGCCGAAACAAAAGCTAACCGTAGAAGAATGGATTAAAGATTACAAGGAATTGAAATATGAACGCAATCGTTTATTTTGCCAAACCTGTTCAAAAATCGTAAGTATTGATGGAGTTAATCGAGTAAAAACAATTAATTGTATTAATTATATTTTTAAATAATGATTAAATTATGTATATAATACCAAAGATTTTTAAATATTTAAAACCGAAATTTAAATCTTTTTACGGTAAAAATTGGAAATTATAAAGAATAGCATGTCCCAAAATTCACTAGAAATAAAATTCACTATTGATTCAATGTACTTCGATCACTAAAAGTACTTCGATCACTAAAATTAATAGAACAATATATTGATTGTTTAATAATCATGGAAGATGTTATAAAATACTGACGTTATTAAATAACTGTTAACAGATTAATTGTGACAAGAAATACTACATAATTCAGCATGTCAAAACATCATTGCATCAGGAAAAATTAAAACTGACTAAAAGTCAATCCAAAAAACAACAAACTATAGGTATAGCTATACAATCTGTGGCATCAACATCCGGCTACACTGAACAATCAAAATTCAATTTTGATCTTTGCAAAGCTTTGATAAGAGCAAACATACCAATTCATAAAGTGACAAATAAATATTTCAAAACTTTTTTACAAACATATTGTACAATGCATATTCCCGATGAAAGCCATCTCCGCAAAAATTATATTACTTCAGTCTACAAAGAAGTTATTCAAGAAATAAAAAATATTATTGGAAATTATTATATTTGGATAAGTGTAGACAAAACAACTGATGTATGTGGACGATACGTGGCAAATTTAATACTTGGAGTATTACGTGATGAAAATTCGTCAAAAAGTTTTCTAATAAGTACCAAAGAATTAAGTAAAACAAATAATAATACGGTAACAAGATTTATTCACGACGAATTAACGCATTTTTTGTTACCGGAGCCGATACCGAATGATAAAATTTTACTGATGGTGTCAGACGCAGCGGCATACATGGTAAAAGCTGCGTCTAATATGAAGATTTTTTACCCTAATTTAATTCATTGTACTTGCTTAGCACACGGGCTTAATCGAGTAGCAAAAACTATAAGGTTACAGTTCCCATTAGTTAATAAATTAATAAAAAGCGGTAAACAAATATTTGTTAAAGCCCCTTTAAGGGTAGAATTGTTTAGAGAGAGGTTACCAAATACCCCATTACCACCACAACCAGTTCTAACATGATGGGGAACATGGCTAGATGCCGCTATATACTACACAAACGCCTTAGATCATTTTTAACAATTAATAAATGAATTTCCGGCTACAGGTAGTAAAGCAATACAAGATTGCCAGGCCGTCCTAAAAGAAGTGGGGCTACAAAATAATTTGGCATTTATAAAAAGCAATTACAGTTATATAAGTGAATCTATAAAATCACTTGAAAAACAGGATTTACCTTTAGTGACTGCAGTAGAAATGATTAAAAAGTTTCAAGACAGCACGTATAGCGTACCAGGACATATTGGTCAAATAATTACGAATAAATTTAATGACGTTCTGTGTAAAAATGAAGGATTTGCCACATTACAAAAAATTGCATCAATTTTAAGTGGTGAAATTTTTACTGGATTTATTATGGATCCCGCATTAATTACAAAGTTCAAGTATGCACCAATTACAAGTGTGGACGTGGAGAGAAGTTTTTCGGCTTACAAGAATACGTTAAGTGAGAGAAGACACAACTTCACAATGGAACATTTAGAACAGCATTTAATAATTAGTTGTTTTCGTGATTAGTGGTTTAATAATTATATATGTATGTTTAGTTTAACGATGTATTTTTTAATGAAAACGTTATTAAAATACATTATTAATTAGGTATAGCAATTTTTTCGATTTCTAATTTTTATGCCTTCTTAATGCTTTTGTTGCCAAAATTTCATGCCTTTTTAAGTGCCTTTTTCCGTCTTTTTTGTGCCTTTTAATCCGGTCTTTAGTTATGGTTACGATGATTAACAAATAGTTAATATAGTTTATTAATAATTTAACAAGACAAGTACAAAGATTGTTAAAGAAAATCATAAGAATTAAAAGCAAGTGAAATAAAATAAGTAAGGAAAATTGAAATAATTAACAAGCCAATTGCGTGATATTAGTGCAAACGTTACACACCATATGCACCGATATGTTGAATAATACAGAAATAGAGATATAACTTTCTCATATTTTATTTTTATTTGAAAATGAATTAAACATCGCGTTAAACGAAGGTTTCGATTTTTTCTTTGTTATTCACGTCCACGCTGAGAGGCAAAATTTTTCAATCCTATAATAGCTATTTGATGCAATCTAAACTCTATACATTAATGTTTTTATAAACATCTTTTATGCGGCAATGGTTCGCCATGTTTTATCTACTCTTGTGTCTTACTCGTTAATTCAGGTCGGATTTTGGAGTGGACACTATCAAGAGCTACTTTACCCATAATAGTGTCCTTGGATGGAATTAAGATATAAGGACGCAGATTTGTCTTCGTCAACATCAGAACTAATTCTCGCCTTCCCTAATTATGGGTATTATCGTGTGCATATGAGTGAAAATCGATGGAACTCGATTATATGACGAAACCGTTCCGTTACTAGAATTAATCAAAATCACACAATAAATGGCAAATCTTCCATTTTTTTATTGGTAATGGATGAAATAAAATTATGAAAATACGTGACTATGTATTAATAATGATTTAAAAATGTAAACGATAAATAATTCTCAACAAAACTTTATAAGTGCTCAAATATCTGCCCTTTATGTTCTATGCACAGATGAAGACGATTTACGAAGAATGATATTTCAACAACGCAGAACAGCTATACATTGCTTAAGGCGTTCCATTTAAAATTTCCGACTTTCTTTTGCAATTGAAAATGGCAAAACATTAGTTAAATTTTTAAACATCCTGTACGAGATAAAGCGATGAAGCCAATGGCACTCCACATGATGCTAGAAATCTACAGGTAAGGTATTGCGCATCTTTAAGATGATGGACAATGCATGAACAACGTCACTAAAAGAGTGACGGTTAAAAAATTCGAATAAAAACAAACTTTACATTGAACTAGAGCTAACACTAGGTGCTTTCAGGTTTTGTCATGTGTTTACGAAAAATTGTTTGAAGTTTTTCAGCAGTTGGTCCGAAATGATTTCGAAGCGAAACTGGTTTTGTGAAGTAGTTGTGATATGTTTATAAATGCGATAGAGACAGTAATTCAAGAGGGTTTACACAGGATTCTGTCTATAGGCCCATATTGTGGAATGTCATTTCGATCACATAAAGATGTAAAATTGATCGCTTAAGCTGACGATTATTATATTACATTGAAGATATTGAACAAACTAGACAGCTGATGTTGGATAATATAGTGAGTAAGATGAAGGAAGTGAATCTATAACTCGCTTCTAAAAAAACGGAGACCTAAGGGTCAGACATAAAGATCGAATCAAAAAACATCATAGGTTTAACACACGGACCGAGGACACAAAAGAGCTAATGTATAGAGATCGAAGGAGTATGGCAGATCAAACCGATGAGGAGGGAAGCTATTATAATACCCACAGTCAGCCCTGGATTATGCTGGATAAGTTAGAAGAACTGGAAGACAGAAAAAAGGTTTCATACGCCCTCCTCCAATCAGTTATGCCATTGTAAAGATGATTTTAACAGATTGGGAGATGTCTTTATTTTGCTTATTTTCTTGATCAGTGGATAATGCGCGCCGAGGGTTTTTAGGCCAGATATGACAGCGTAAACTCAACAGAGATGGAACAAAGTAGTTCCAAAGAAAGCCCAAAAAAGTGTTTCCGGGGAAACAAGGAAAGTAAATTTTAATGCGTCGAAGTGTAGTACCCCAAACCCATACTATCTGGTTGCTTAAGATCTCACGCTGGATGTCTGTACGACAGATTCTCACCGACCTCGGAAAAAGGGGTTGTGTTGTGTTAGGTTGGTTTGTATTGTTAATTATTAGGGAAAGGTAAGCAACAGGTATAGAGACGTTCAGAGGCAGAAAACAAGGATGCCGATGGGTGAGGGAAGGTACAATGAAAGAATTACAGAAGAATTTATTCCTTTAGGTTTCATTCATATCGTGTTCCGTCTTCATAAATCAGCCAGACTTGCATGGTGTCAAGAACGGTAAAGGAAGGTTTATTGATTGACATCGTCTTCAGTGATGAATCAAGGTTTTGTTTATGGGTGAACAATGGTCAACAATGAATTTGGAATTCGTTTAAAAACGACACACACTCTTAACACCTGGTGTTATGGTCTGGGGAGTAATAAGTGTTGGACGAAGGTTGTCTCTTATGTTAATTATTCAGCCACAATATGCGCACGGTAATGACAACGTTTTGGAACCGTTGTTAGTACTTTTTATGCAGACGCTGCAAAATGCCGCTTTTCAACAGGATAATACAAAACCCCATACTGCTGTGGTCATACGAGGTTCCTGGAGCAGGTTGGATTGCAGATTTCGTGCTGGCCTGCACGAACATGTCTAGAACATGATGGGTGGGCGACTAAGTCAAGTACCCAGACCTTCTACCCATCTAGAGGTTGCATGGAACGAGATAATTAATGGGTGGTGTATTTTATAAAAACGAATTTTAAAACCAGAGTCGAAAATCGGTTAAGTTTCAACACTTTCGTCTTTTCTGTGTTCTGGGTTTTCAATTTTTGATATACCCGATACTACCCGACAAAACATCGGGAGAATTAGAAAGATTACAAATAAAGGACGCTCAGATATTACAAATCTCTTTTTCTGGCCTAGTTTTGGAAGCTAGTGTCAGAAAAAAATATCCTAATTTAAAGAAAGCAGTTTGTCGATTACTTTTGATTTTTGGTATAACATATTCTGGTAAGATAGCATTGTTCAATTATATCAGGCGTTAAGACTGTTAACCCTCGTATTCCGGTGCCTGGGTCTATTTGGACCCAAATAAATTTTTGCGAGAAATTGTAATATATAGATTTGTCGTTACTCAAGGAGTGCGTTAAGTTAGATCGGCGTCAAACGGACGTCCCGACGAAAAAACGACGAAAAAATATGTCTCGACCGTTTCTTTACAGCGCCAGGCGTCTGTCTGTGTAAGAGGCTATAGCGACAATACAATTACCATTAAATTCTTGATTTAGTTCACAGAAGGTGTATTTTAGAGCAACGATCTACATCGAAAAATAAAATGTTTGCTAATTTTGTAAATAATAATGATGATTATAACAATGAAGTGTCTTCTGATGATGAATGTGCGTCATTGACTTTTAGTGATGCAGTACCAGAAGAAGAGGATTATGAAAGTGATGAGTTTAGTGGTGAAAATAGTAATAATATGTCACACTGTAAAGACCAAAATGTTTGTGGACGAACATGGAGATATATTTCCCCCACAAACAGAGATGCAGAATTTGGTAAATATGATGCTACACTCACAGCAAATTCTGAGGGTGTAGAAACCATGGAACAATGTTTTGATTTATTTATAAATGATGAAATCATGGACATTATAATTACTTATACAAATGAAAAAGCGGTTAAATATTATGAAATGTTTTCAAATAATATATGGAAGCCGGTAGACCGTGTTGAATTGAAGGCATTTTTTGGGATTTTACTAATTACTGGCCGTTTTCGGGAATCACGTGAAAGTAAAAAAGATCTATGGAAGAAAAAGATTGCTTATAGTCGACAAATTTATCGAGTATCTATGTCTCGTGATAGATTTACAAACATTTTACGATTTTTGCGTTTTGACGACTTTCAGACACGAGAAGAAAGAAAAATGACCGATAAGTTGGCAGCTTTGAGAACCATTACAAATATTTTAACAAGAAATTGCAGAGATAATTACCGAGCGTCTAATGTAGGCACTATTGATGAACAATTAGTAACATTTCGAGGAAGATGTCCATTCAAGGTGTATATGCCGAGCAAGCCGGGGAAATATGGGCTGAAATTATGGGCCCTATGTGACGCTACTACATATTATTGTTGTAATTTTGAAGTGTATTTAGGAAAATGCGGAAATGCACCGGAGAAAGGACAAGGACAACGAGTAGTTAGAGTTCTTTCAGAGTTTTGGAAGGGATCTAATCGAACTATCACAACCGACAATTTTTTTACGGATATCTCACTTGCAGAGGATTTACTCAAAGATAACATATTTATAGTGGGAACAATGCGGAAAAATAGAAAGGATTTACCAAAATCTTTGATAACAATATCCGGAAGAGCTCAATTCTCTTCCGATTTTATATTTTCTGAAAATCTAACACTTGTGTCGTATATCCCAAAACCAAGAAAATGCGTAGTTTTACTTTCGAGCGTTCATCGAGAACATGCTATTTCTGACGAAAATAATAATTACAAACCTAATATTATCAATTATTAAAATTCAACAAAAAGTGGAGTAGATGTTTTAGATAAAATTCTAAGAGAATACACTTGCCGGAGATGTACACGACGTTGGCCTCTGTCGCTTTTTTTACATTATATAGATATTGCAGCCTATAATGCATTTGTACTATGGCAACTCAAAAATCCGGATTGGGCAACTGGTAACATAAAATCAAGAAGAAAACAATTTATAGAAAATTTGTCTGAACAGTTAGTTGCTGCAAACATAGATTCTAGAGCTAGAGCATTTGAAACCAATGCAGTAGTATTTTCGAGACACATTGTGGACGCCATCGAAAATACAGGCCGAAAAATAAATAAACAAATGAGTACAACATTAGAAAAACGCTCAAGATGTAGCTTGTGTATTGGAAATGACAATAAATATAAATCAAAATGTGATGTTTGTCATAAATATGTATGTAATATACATTCAACATGTACAAAAAATATTTTGTGTACAAATTGTAATGATTTAGAATAAATATTTTTTATGTAATTTTTTTAAAATTTTATCTTTATGTATTATTTTATATCCCTAATAATAGTTCACCTTTAAAATAAAATAAGTCAAAATCATAATGGCAAAAGCTTCATTTTTTATATTCTACGTAAACAAAAACTGTTCGGGTCTTGGTTGACCCAGGCACCGTCCGCAACGGTTGGCGAAACGTCAGTACTGCGAGGGTTAAAGAACGTTAAGACAATTATCTTAACGTTAATGTTATACGATGAAGGTTTATCAAGATATCACTGTTTCACATATTCTATTTTTACTTGAAAATGGCTGAAAAATTAATAAATAAGAGTACTGGCATATTTAGTACACATTAGGATATGTATGATCAAAATTTAGAATTTTTTATAAATCGTTCCTCTGTAAAATAATCGTAAAATCAAACTTCTTCGCAAATCGTCCGGAATCACATACATTTTTCCATTATATCTGTCATAACAAGTAGATGAGTAAGGGAAACATTTTTAAATTGCCTCTCACAGTCTCACATGAAGAGCATCTTTCATACTGCGGTGGATCGCCATGTTTTCTCAACTCAGAAAAGACCTTTCTCGTTAATTCAGGACGAATTAATTTTTGATTTAATAATTTTTTTGATAATGTTTTAATTTTGATTTTAAGTGTTATTTGGCAAATATCACCATGCTCTTTAAAAGCACATATCTCAGCCAACGTGAATTTAAAAACGTTTAGCATTGGTACGATAACTCTTCATATGCTGTCAAATAGATTGTCACTTGTTATATCAGTGTACCTTATACAGCGTGGTCAAAAATTGAATTACCGTGAGATATTTCTAGAGAGTTCACTTTATTTATTAAGGGTGTTTTCTTGGAAAATATTATTCACCTAAATCGATCGAAGCACCTCTTACCGAAGAATTTGATAAAGCAATAAAATATGACAAAACCTTCATTCCATTATCTTAAGCTGCTGGTAATAGTAATTTATGGTTTCTTGTTATTTTGATCTTTCCAAAACTTCATTACATCCGGCATGAATATAAGACGAATTTAAAATGTTGGCGTTGGAATAACTTACTGGAATAACTGTTACGTGAGACACCCTATATAAGGACACAGATCAAAATCAGAACTAATTCCTGTCTTTAATGGTAGTTATGGGCATTATCAATGGCACTCGATTATATGATGAAGCCCTTCTGGTCCTACATCTGTCCTTGCCGGTAGGCAACCGTGGCTCAATGAGCCGCACACGGCTCTTTTTTTGTTTAAATCCGACTCCAACAGATAGTATATAATAACACTGTAGAACATTTTCGGGGTCAGTGTCTGGGGGTAAGAAATTCCAAGTTAGAGTCAAAGTACAAGACCAGTGTAGTAAAATCTTCAAAGAGTCTGGCATTCTCAGGCCAAACTTTGTTTAGTGATCTTTTAAACTATCTTTTTGTTTGCTTTCTTACTTTTTTAATTATAGCTCAAGAACCATTGATGATTTCATATGTTACTCTTCAATAAACTTGTCGCTTATTTGTAAACATATAGTTGCTATCAATATATCAATGTAAAAATATAATAAGTCTTCAAAAAATGTCAAATTATTTAGACAAATTTATCTCTTTGAAAAATTGCGTCTTTACCCAAGTTTTATGAATTGTAACTGCAGTGAGCCAGATTGAAAGGCCGATTTTGAAATGAGAGTAACTCAGTTGTAGATTAATTAAAAAAGGAAAGTTATTTATACAACGTCTGAAAAATTGAGAATTGCGTCGACGAAGAATTAACACAAAATTGTCAATTTTTTTGGAGCAATTTCAAATCTTCTAGAAGCTGTATCAAGTCTTGTAAAAGCATCTCAATTCATCTAGAAACAGCATCTTTTGGAAGCATTTAGTCTTCTGGGAGCAACATCGAGTCCTGTAGAAGCAGTATCAAGCCTTTTAAAATTCATCTTAAGTCTTCTAAAAGAATTTCAAGTCTTTTAAAACCATTATTACGTCTTCCAGGCAGTACAGAGTTTTCTGAACACAGTTTAAGTCTTCTGAAAGCAGTATTAAGACTTGTGGAAGCAATATTAAGTTTTTTAGAAGCAATATAAATTTAAGTTTTCTAAAAGCGTTTTAAGTCTTCTGGAACAACCATCATGTTTAGCTCCTAAAAACAGTATCAAGACTTGTGGAAACAACATCAAGTGTTCTAGAAGCAGTATAAAACCTTCTAGAAGTATTTTGAATCTTCTGAAAGCATTTCAAGTCTTTTAAAATCAATCTCAAATCTGGCAGTATCCAATCTTCTAAAAGCAATTGAAGTCTTCTGAAAGCGTTTTAAATCTTCTGGAAGCAGCATCAAATCTCCTAGAAGCAGTATCAAGACTTGTAGAAACAATATCAAGAGTATTCTTAGGCGGTTATGCGTATGGTGCTCTGCACCATTACAATTTTTTATGTGTACTTACACACCCAGATTAACCACGGATTCGATGCTTATGAGTGACTCTATTACTGGTTTTACTAGTGATAATTCATAGATATATTAATAGATATTATTTATTTAAGCCTTAACTACAATTGAAAATCTAAGAAAACCAACATTAAAATAAGGAAAAATATGAAAGGTTATAAATAAAAACAATGACTGAGAACGTCAAACCCTTTGGAGGTTCTTGTATATCGATCTCGTACTTTCACCCTGACTTGGAATATCCCACCCCCCATAATGGCTGTTGCACTGTGTAATCAGAGAAGCGACATGTTCAGGCTGTTGATGTCAAGTTTTATATCGACCGGCGAACATCTTGTACGTACTAATAATCGAGCACCCTTTTATCGACCACATACACCCAACTCTTTTTTTACACGGTAGATACGTTCCTTAGAAAACCGTGCGAAAGAAAATCGTGTAAAAAAATTTATAATAAAATGTATATAACCATATTTATAAAAAATAGCTATTTATTACTTTTAAAAAAATAGTGTATAGTCAAAACTCCAACATAACAATAAAAATGTAAACTAAAATTAGAAATAAAAATCAATTTGATAACAAACATGCACATTTGTTACGGACTTGACCAAAAGCGCTATCATCAGCATCAGTAGATATGTCGGATAGCACAACTGTCGGATTTAATTCAAGTGAAGAATTTTGTTCGTTATTATCGGTATGTGTTGTTTTTTTTGTAGTTTTGAAGTCGGTTATTAGCTGCTGTTCTTTTGGTTTCTCAATAAGCTTATATAATTCTTCATATCCAGCTACACATAACTTAAGACTACGTTGAAATTTCAATGCACGCTCCATATCAAGATCATGAGTAAGAAAATGTTGTTCCATACTTGTAGCAAATTTCAAGCCATCGCGAATTAAATCAGCCGTTAACAGCTGAATTTCATCTTCTACCTTGTCATTATCGATTTCTTTATTTTCACAAATTGTCATAAATTCGATCAAATCATCTTCATCCAAAGGGCTTTCTCGCATCAATTCATCAATATCAGCCGTTTGAATGAGATACACAGCTGATTTTTCTACTACAAAACTTCCAATTTTGACGCATGCTGGCAATATTTTTTTCCAACAAGCATTTAAGGTTGATTGGCGCAATTGTTTAATGGCAACAGAAGCAAGTGTAATGCAATCCATAATCGTAAACTTTCTCCATGCTTCCAAAACAGTCAAATTTGTTTCTTCCACTGAATCTAAAATATATTTAAACGTTTGCTTTAAGTAGTACATTTTAAATGTTGCTATAATGCCCTGATCGAGTGGCTGTATCAGCGAGATTCAACTGGGTGGCTGGGCGCATTATCAACGAACAAAAGTATTTTGAATTCCAAACCTTTTTCTTCCATATATTTCTGGACTTCAGGAACAAAGCAGTTGTTGAACCAATTTGTAAACAGATCAGCCGTGATCCATGCCTCTTTATTCGCCATGAAATGGACTGGAAATTGTTTAATGTTCTTACCTCTTAATGGTCGTGGCATAAGAGATTTGTTGATTAATAAAGGCTTTAACATTATATCACCAGATGCGTTACTGCATAACAAGAACGTCACTCGATCTTTGGCCGCTTTAAAACCACCAGGTGATTTTTCAGAGTTTGCTATATAAGTCCTTTCGGGCATTTTCTTCCCAAACAATCCCATTTCGTCGACATTAAATATTTGTTCTGGAGTATAACCGCCCTCTTCAACGATATTTGCTAGTTTACCCGGAAAGATTTTTGCAGCATTTTCGTCTGCTGATGCTACTTCTCCCTTTATTTTTACATTGTGAAATGCGTGTCTTTTTATAAAACCTGTCGGCTATCCCTCAGTTGCATTAAATACCAATTTCTTCGTTGCTTGAAGACTTGTTGATGGTTCCAATTCCTGAAGTCGGTTATACTGTGAGCGTCAAAAAAAAGTAAACAGCTGTTGTTTTTCTATTAAAAGGTTAATAAAAATGCAGTTAATAACGAAAATCAAAAAGTTTTATTGCAGTCTTCACAACTCATCTATACTATATTTAAATCAATAGAAACATGAAAAAAAAACAAATCATTACCCGTAATAATTCAGATTATTGTAAATATCTACCGAATTTACGCGTCAAAAGAAAGTAAACAGAATTCGGAACTAATAGGTATTAAGTACAAAAATAAATATAATATTAACTTTTAATACTTGGTTTGAGCTCCTTTGGCCTTCAACACCTCCCTTAATCTCCTTGGCATGGATTCCACCAAGTTTTTTGTAATATTTTGAGGGATTTTCATCCATTTTTCAGTTAAAGCTTTTTTAAGGTCGTCTTTATTTGAAATTGTCCTTTCTCTGATCTTCCTGTCAAGGTGATCCTACAGATGTTCTATAGGATTAAGGTAATATAATACCAATAACTCGGTATAGCATCCATTCCTTCACAATTTTGGAAGTGTGTTTTGGATCGTTATCCTGTTGGAAGATTGAAGATTGGAAGATTCATTAATACTCGGGGAAATATTGTTCTTTAAAATGGTTAAATAGTCCATTTTATTCATTGTTGATTCAATAAAAACTAGATTACCGACCCCTGATGCCGCCATACAGCCCCAGACCATAACCGAGCCTCCACCGTGTTTGATGGTATTGGTAACAAATTTCTCTTTGAAGGCCTCATTTTTTGGCCGCCATATCTTTGGTGGTTTTCTTTTACCAAAAATTTCAAATTTACTTTCATCACTAAATAATATATTTTTCCAAAAATCTGGAGCTTCGTTCTGATATTTTTTTGCGAAATCAAGACGTTTCTGTTTACTTATTTTCGATATGTAAGGCTTTTTACGGGGTGTTCTTCCATGCAGGCCACTTCTATGGAGTGTTCTTCGTATGGTACTGGAACTTATGGTTGTGTTTGCTATCTGCGATATGTCGTTTGCTATTTTAACCGCACTTGAACAAGGATTATTCTTCACTTCTCTTACCACTGCTCTAGCCTGTGCTTCTGTAAGTCGCTCTGGTCATCCAACGCGTTGTAAATCGGCTACAGTATGATGTTTTGCGTATTTATCCAAAATTTTTTTTATTGTGCAGTGATTTCGTCCCATTATTTTAGCTATTTCGCGTAAGGATTTACCTTTTTTATTTAAACTTAATATAATTTTACGCGTTTCTATACTTGTTTGTTTTCCCATGATGATTTTTGATATTTATAATTAATTTCGACGTTCAACCACTTGCTGTTTCTTCTAAAATGTTCTAAAGTTGTCTTGGGAGGGGTTTATAAGTATTTATACGAAAAGTGTGGTACTTCCCCTAAATCTAAAATGAATTTACAACAACCGGACCGGCTGTTTACTTTCTTTTGACGCGTAAAAATCGGGGTATTTTTACTCTAAAGGGGATTTACCATATTTGTGCGGTTTTTGCTTAACTATTTTTTACGATAGGATTGCTCACAAATAAAGTCGTAAATTTTGGTATATAAATTTTTATTATAAGTTAACAGAATCGTAGTAAAAAGGGTTTTTAGAAGTAAACAGCTAGTGTTTACTTTCTTTTGACGCTCACAGTATATTCTAAGTAATTCTTCTATCCATAACACCATGTGTTTTTCCGTTTTCTCTAAGATAGGATTTCGACCATAAGATGATGTTTTGGAGCTTACTTTCGATCCAGAAATTATGGATTGTCGAATGGAATTCTCATTTTTTCTAATTGTTCTTATAGTCGCTTCGTTTAAACCAAAAGCTTTGCCAACAGATGTGGGACCTCCGTCTTTCTTTAGACAGTCTAAGATTTTTATTTTAGTTTCTAAGGAAATTGCTAGTCTCTTCGGAAGTTGTTGTTTAGAAATTTTATTAAACAATAAGGGTACTATAAAAAGAGTCCAAAATAATATTGCTTATAGAAATGTTCTAAACCGACAATCTAATACAATATTACCTGTTTTAGTAGCAAAGAATTATCATCATTACAAATAATACACTGGAAATTTCATCATCGAATAAAAAACACTTTAATTGAAACATCCACTTTTAGAACTTTACCGAAATTATTTATTACGTCTCACAAACTGACCACTCTTAACACAAAATAAATACTGAATAACGAAATCATGTGTTCAAGTTGAAGCACAACGAGATAAAGAAAAAAAAGTGATCATAAAATTCTGGTATTCCCCGTAGTAGACCAAGTTATAAACATGTGGACATAAACCGGCCGACTTCTGACCACGGTATTCCCCCATTGTATTTTGTTACTGTATACATAAGTTTCTGTAAGACACTATCAAAATTAGAATTAAGAATTTTTTTGGGATTCGAGCTATAACAAAAAATTCGTGTAAAAAAATTATTGGTGAACCGTGTTATTTCAAAATCGTGTTAAAAAAGACCATGTGAAAAAAGAGTTGGGTGTAGTAGTAACGAAGACGCTGAGATATTACAAATTTAAATCAATTCACTTTTCCTGGCCGAGTTTTGGGAGATGGTGACAGAAAATTACCTAATTTTCAAGAAAATAGCTTGTCAACTATTTTCAATTTTTGGTATAACACATTTTGGTGTAATTATACTCAAAGATGAAATGAGCAGAGACAATACATCGCTCGCAATTAACCAATCAACATCGTAATGTATTACTGTGAACCGCTTTAATAAATTATATACCGTAATTTAGAAAATTGTCAAAGTGCCTTTAGTATACAATGAGTTCTTTTGTATGTATATAAAGGTTTTAAATAAATATGTATTAAGAAAAAACCAAAGTCTCTTTCAAAATAAATGACTTCTAAACATTACAATTTTAAACTTAATTTCGTTACAAAATACATGAATCATCATTCATGTTAGTAAATGAACTGTATTGAAAACCGTTAAACATTAAGTAACCAAAAACGGTTTAACGGTTTATTTTAAAATATACAGAAGATAAGATTTTGAAAAATTAAATCCCCACATCAATCCATATATCGACCACAAAATGATAATAAATTTAAACTTTAACCGCCTCATCTCTATTTTTGTACAGAATGTTGTCATTTTCGCCAACAATTTCTATATACACTTCACTTATTTGCATAATCAGGAACGATAATCCACGATATATTAAAAATATCGATCGATACATTGTAAATCTCATTATCTCGTTACATTATTCCGGTTAATATATTCGAATATATTAACGTTTCGAACGCGTCAATATTGACCGTTGTTATCAATACCGTTCAAATATTTTCCCCCATGATCTCACAAAGCTTTACACAAGGATTTGAAAAAAACGTGACGCCCTTCTCCATTTCATCGATGATAATAATATAGAATATTTCCGTTACAAATTGTAACTGAAAAAGTAATTTTTATTTACATTTGCAGTGTTTATCAAATCAATTTGATGAAGATAACGAAAATATTTTATAATTTAATTTAAATTGTTATAGAGGCATAATTAAGGTTTTGCGATTGAAAAGTTTGAAAGTAATGAAATTTTAAACATTAAGACGCCATCTATAAACATAAAAATTAACAACGTTTACAGATTCCTGTAACGATGCAAAGTTGGTCATATAATGAAAATGATATAAAAATTATAAAATTATTTAAAAAAAAAAATAAGTTTAATAGTTCTAAAGTCTAAGAATTGGTGTTAATTATATCAACGATTTAAACATACCAATTATATCTCCTAAATCCCATAAATTACTAATTTCTATAAACATTCAAGGTTAATAAATAAGCTGAGGCTAAAATCCTATTAAGTGTTGACCACACAATATTTTAAATTTATCTCGGAGAATCCAAAGTGTTTTGGTATGACTCAAGGTTTAAATTAAAAAATGCTTATGCTTTGTAAATACGTAACAAAACTGAATTAATGGATGTTTTAAAAAGTACCTCATTCTCCTGAGACACAATTAATTTCTCCAATTCCTCTAATCGGTCATCTTTTTTACCATCTTCACCTAAAAATAAATTATTAATAATCCTTGTAATAATCTGACAAGTCAGCAAACAAAATATTTGAGGTTAAGTCGTAATATTTACAACACTTATGTCACCTACACATAAAGCTTAAATTACCTGGTTCGTTAACTAAACCATCGGATAAAACACCACTTGCTAAATTACTGAGTTGGCCCCGAAGATTGGTTAAACTGTCGTTGAAATTTAACCATGACATCTTAAATAATCACACGATAATTTTCTTGTTTAAATTGAAAATAAAAACATTCAACCCGAAAACATTTTTAGATTAATCTTGCCAACACAATATTGTAGATAACTGTATTATTACCACTTAAGTGGCGGAGATGTGTCATTAATAAATTACTTTTATTATCTGCTTGTATAATACTGTATAATAATTAACGCAATTATTAGTAATTCGGACTGATAAAAATAAAAAATAAAAAGTACATTTAAAAATATAACAAAATATCAAGATTATAATAGATATGAAGTTAGCTTCGAAATGTCAACATTCCTAAAAACAAGGTTATGTTGCATCCTTGTCATTCTTGACAGTTCTAACTTTTTCTTTCAAGCAATTTTTACCGTCTGTTCGAAGTGTACGGATGTAATCCAGTTTATTATATATTTAACACCCGCGATTGATTTTCTTTTAATTGGATTAATGACGAACTCAATGGTGAACGAAGAAGGGGGATTTTATTTATATCGTGGACAAATATAGTATTATTTGTTTAGCGGTTCACCGAAATCGCTTTTTTTCTACTTAATCTTACATAAAGTGTTATTATTAAGGATTAAAGGTAAGTGGAACAACGATCTTTTATCTTAATTAATGATATAGATTTAAGCTTAATTTTGCCGGTGTAAAGCTAAATGTTGCATGCATACAAGTTGTCAGAAGTGATACTTGGAATTTTATAAAAATAAATTTATAAGATATGATAAGATTATTAAGAGCAAGAATTTACATTATTACGTTTTGTAATAAATGTATAAATAGATTAATTTTGTACAACTTTTTTTAAATATTTAATTGTTATAAAATTATTACAGTTTATTATTGCTTTAAAAAGTTTTTGTATTTTTGATACAAATTACTATCTCTATTAAATTTATTTAAGATATAAATCCAAATTTAGAATATTAAGAAATATCAGATTGGAGACAACATCACTGCTATAAAAAAACTTAAGTAACTGAAGACCTTGTGGTGATTATGGTCTGGTGAATTTCATTACCGTTTTGAACGGCTGTCACTTACCGCGTAAAAGATGCTTTAATGTACAGGTTGGGCAAATTTGGGTTTTATTATAAACTACAGGTAGTGTCAGCTTATTTGATGCAGGCAACAAAATTATGTTTCAAATCACTTAGCTTATGAACCAAATGAGATATCGAAAAACCTGATATGGTATTTTAGAGGGCGAACATTTTCTATTTATAAAATAAACATTTCAAATGGTTCATATTTTATTCGTAATTTTTCTAATATAAAAAGAAATAAAGAAAACAGTATTTTTACAATGAGCAGCTTATTTGATGCAACATTATAAAATTGAAAAACGAAACGAATATTTTGATTTTTGCAGTACCTTCAGTCTTTTGTATTGTACCCTTTTTGTGAGATTACTGCCTTTAGCCTTTTTTCCATAGAATTTACGAGTTTTTTTGTTACTTTTGGCGAAATTTTAGCCCATTCTTCAACTAATGCTTTTTTCAAAGTTTCTTTGCTAGAAATGTAATGTTTTCTAATATTGGTTTCTAGCAATGTCCATAAATTCTCAATAACGTTTAAGTCCGGAGATTGCGCCGGTGGTGCCATGAGGTGAGGGCAATTCCATATTAGCCAAGTCTGAAGGTAAAAAAAAGGAAGTAATCTGAAGTTGCTACGCAGACCCAGTTTTTCAGCACTTTGTTGCAAATTCTCTTTTAATATGCTTAAATACATGGTTTTATCCATGTTTCCGTCTATAAAAACAAGGTTTCCAACGCCTGATGCTGCAACACTCGCGCATAAATTTTTTAATTCGAGCTGTTTATTGGGCTTCCGCCATACAAACGACCTTCCATCAGAACCAAATATATTAAATTTGGTGTCATCAGCAAAAATTACGGTGTTCCAAAATTTTGAATCCTTCGAAACATGATTTTTGACGAAGGCTCGCCGGCTAATTTTATTGCGTTGGCTAATAAAGGGCTTCTTGAGTGGTACTCAACCATGAAAATCACGTGATCGCAAGATACGGCGAATTGTTGATGCACTACAATTCTTACCAAGAAAATTGTGTACCTCATCAGCTAATTTTTGAGCCGATAACTTGGGGTTTTCACAAATTTTTATGATGATCCATCTTTCGTCACTTGGTGTAAAATTTTATTTGGCGCGTTTCTGCCTTTCTCTTTCACTCGGTTGTCCTTCAAGAATCGTTCTATTATATGTTGGACTGTAGATAATGGTATGTTTACCATTTGAGCTATTAAACGTTGGCTTTTTTCATGTTTAAAGTGGTGAATTACTAATTCCCGTTGCTCTACGCTTGTACGTCGACTCATGTTTAAAAAATTAATCTGTCCCCTCTATGTAATTTAACATACACACTGACAACTAATTACTCAATGTGTATTGGTGTAGTAACTGCCAAATTTCATATTCTACTATCTGACGTTGGCTGCATCAAATAAGCTGCTCATTGTAAAAATACTATTTTCTTTATTTCATTTTATTTGATAAAAATTACGAATAAAATATGAACCTTTTGAAATGTTTATTTTATAGAAAACGTTCGCCCTCTAAAATACCATATCAGGTTTTTCGATATCTCATTTGGTTCAGAAGCTAAGTGATTTGAAACATAATATTGTTGCCTGCATCAAATAAGCTGACACTCACTGTATCTCAGAAACTATGAAGATACGAAAAAAATAAGTCCATGTCTGACTCACTTTTTTGAGACAAATCAATTTCCGCAAAGACCAAACCTCTATTTTTTTTAATTTATTTATTTTTATTTATATCACCAGACCACCTGTAGAGCAATAGATGGAATTTTTGTTATTTAATAATATAATCAATACAATGTAAAGGAGTCGCGAAATAACGTGTACAGAGTGGGAAAATTTGGACACTCTTAAAGTGAACTCTTTATATAAGAGATGAAGTATAAATATATAACAATAAGGAAAAACAACCTGTCTTTTTCAAAAAAGTGCATTTTCGCAAAGTCGTCATAAATTTTTTCTTGTTGAAAAATCCTCCTTTCTGAGATAACATTTCCAAGGCAACTTTTTATACAGGGTGTCTCACGTAACTGGTTCATTAGAACTTTTTTAGGTTCTACTATTCGTAGAGGCTTGAAATTTTGGTAACATGTGTTATTCATTCCGATCTATTAATCTAAAATATTTTCAAGATGGCCACCACTTCCGGTCTACAGGAAGTCGATCTCAACTTCATTATTTTAAATGGAATGCTATAGTTTTTATTACACCATTCAATTACACGTAAGAAAATATGTTGACTTTGATAACAGTTGTTGGTACCTACCGTTTTTTGTTTTCGAGTTATTTTGATTTTAAGTGTTTTTTGTCAAATATCACCATGCTCTTTACAAGCCCATATCTCAGCCAACGTTAATTCAAAAACGTTTTGCATTGGTACGATAACTTCATATGCTGTTAAATAGATTGTCACTTGTTGTATCAGTATATCTTATACAGGCTAGTCAAAAATTGAGTTACCGCGTCTCTGTATTCAATTGCGTGAAAGTCAAAAATTTTAAATGGAACGCCCCATATTTTCATACGCTATCAGAAAGGGAATTTAATTCTCTACAAATTATCTATAAATATTCCTATACTTATTTATTATAGTTTTCTTGCTATTGAGGAATTTATCAAAATCATACGTGAAATGCTAGAAACCGTTTGTGTTTTTGTTAGAAGGCCATGACATTTATACATTGTGACAGTTTTTTGTTTAATTTATATAAATTATTATTAGTATTGGTAATTCGTAATGCTTCACGGATGGAGAAGTATGTGTTTTGGTTGATGCAGTCTGTCAACAGGAGACTACGACAAAGTACTGAAGATGCTAAGTGAGATCTTGGCGAAACGTCTGCCCCTGTCCACAGGGAATAACCAAGAAGATGAACGGATGATACCTCGGATCAACCAAAACACATACTTCTCCATCCGTGAAGCATTACGAATTACCATTATAAACCTCTACGGGGAGGAAACTTACAGGAAAACCAAGCTCTTTGAAAGACTGAGGAAAAAGAAAACCAACTTACTCTGCGACTTGACATTTCTAAAACGATGTCGTGACAATGACTTACAGCCTACTTTCACCAGATTTACTCACCACACCAGATCCCGACAAACTGAAGCAATCCTCAGGCGAGCCAGCAATTCGCTCCTTAAAGAAGAAATCCGAAAAACGAGGAAGACTCTCAACAGCACCGAACTCGAATTATACCAGCTTCATCTGTTATTGAGCCAACAGCTACATATGATCATCTGGACCCAGTTAGAAATTTTAACATTCTGGCGTTGCGAAACGAACAGAGCCCAGAAAACCAAGAAACTCCAAAAGAAGTTCGAAGGTTTAAAAGCAAGGCCCGCAAAAGCATCTAAGCGGCCACACCTCCAAAACCAAAAGATCGTCCATAACCTTTCAGGATACAACCTTTCAGATGCAGAACGAGCAGTTTTAAGTAGGGATTCAACTACGCCTTAACCCCAAGGACTATTCCGGATGAAGAAATCATCGCTAACGTGGAATCCAGCTTAACTTCAATGGAGAAACAAAAAGCCGAAATTTTAAGAATGGACATCTCCAGGATTTTACGTTTAGCTAAACGACAATATCATCATACTTCCGGCGGACAAGGGTAATGCTACAGTGGTTATGGATTCGGTGGATTACAAGCAGAAGATCATGGACTTGCTCAAAGATACAGCCTACAAACCAGCAGCAAGAGACCCTACAACCTACCTAGAAAAGACAACCAAGTCGAAAATAGAGGCATCTCCAATAGATCCGGAGATAAAGAAAACTCTAATCCCTCGAGAGAAATCAAGCAGGTGCCCTAAACTTTATGGTCTTCCCAAGATACACAAGCCAGATGTTCCACTTAGACTCATTGTGAGTGCCTTCAACTCACAAAAACTTGAAAAGTACCTAGCGAAGATCATGCAGCCTATTACACAACAAGCCGACTCCTTCGTGCGAAATTCTGAACATTTCGTTAAAATTCTGGACAACGTCCAAATTGATGACAGTAACATCTTGGCGAGCTTCGATGTCAAGTCTCTCTGTCCTAGTATCCCGATCGAAGAGGCCCTCAAGCAGATCAGAGGAAACGAAGACTTGCCCAGCCACATCGTAGACCTCGCCAAATACTGTCTCAACATTGCTTATTTTCTATTTGACGGTCAGATTTACAAGCAGGTAGAAGGAGCAGCTATGGGTTCTTCACTGTCCCGAGTCATCGCCAACCTGTTCATGATTTACCTCGAGAAGAAAGCGTTAAAGGAGGCTAAATACAAACCGAAGTTATGGATCCGGTACGTTGATGACATCTTCGTCATTTGGTTCTTTGGAAAAGAAAAGCTCCAGGAATTCCAAGAATATTTGAATACCATTCATCCAAAGATCCAGTTCACCACGGAAATAGAAGAAAACGGACAGCTACCTTTTCTCGACGTATTAGTAAAGAAATCTCTCAACAGCCTGCAGCATACTGTGCATCTTCTCAACATCATCCTTCACAGATCCAATCAGTCGCCAACTCACTAATCTCAAGATCCATTCGACTTACAGATAACGATAACAGATCAGAAGAAATGACGAAAGTCACCTTGGCTCTTGCTCAAAACGGCTACTCCAAATACATGGTGAAGAAAGCCATCGATCGACAATTCAAGCCGAAGGACCCACATCCACAAGAAGAGACCAGAAGACCCAACGTCGTACTACCCTACATCAAAGGAACAACTGATTGCATAGGAAGACTTCTACGGAAACACGACATCAGTACCACCTACAGACCCGGCAAGACTATAGGAGCTTCTCTCAGGAATCCAAAAGACCAAATAAAATTGGAAAATCCAGGAGTTTATTCCATCCCCTGCGGCTCATGCGACAAGAACTACGTGGGACAGAGCAACAGAAGAATAGCTACCAGAGTAGAAGAACACAAGCTGAGCATCCGAAACAAACAGCTCACTTCTGCTCTCTTCCGCCACCATCTGGACACAGGCCATACCATCAATTTCGAGGGCTGCAAGCAGGTAGCCAACGTTCCGCATTGGAGAACCAGATTGATCCGGGATTCCATTGAAATAGCGAAGAACGGCACCCTCAACAAGGATGATGCCCTACATTTGTCAGCAGCGTGGAGGACGGTCCTAGAGTCAGGTAATAAACACCCCCACCACCCCACCCCCGACCAATCGCTATCACCTACGATCAAGACGACCTACTATAAAAAGGAGCCAGAGCACCGCAGTACCTCAGTCTGTCAACAGGAGACTACGACAAAGCACTGAAGATGCCAAGTGAGATCTTGGCGAAACGTCTGCCCCTGTCCACAGGGAACAACCAAGAAGGTGAACGGATGATACCTCGGATCAACCAAAACACATATTATTAGTATTATTTCGACAATGAACTGTGATTGAATAAACTTTAGATTTCTAGCTGTTATTTACCAAATGAAACAATGAGAAATAACAGTTTAATGACAAAAATTACAATCAATAACATAAAAGGATGAAAAACTTAAAGTTATAAAAGTAATTTGTGGGAATTTAATTCTCTACAAACTATTTAGATACTTTCCTCTGCCTATTTGTTGTAGTTGCCCTCATATTTGGAAATTGATGGACGCATGCAACGCTGGAAAGTTTCTTGTTTTTATGTTAGAAAGCTATGGAGTTTTGACAACTTTTCATCCATATTTATGTTATTGTTATCATTACTTAGTTGTGTCATCACTTACATCTGTTAATGTCTTTGAATATCATGGTGAATTATTTCCAACGCCAACATTTTAAATTCGTCTTATATTCATGGCGGATGTAATAAAGTTTTGGATAGGATCTGCTTCTTAGTTTTGGAAAGATCAAAATAACAAGAAACCATAAATTTCTATCACCAGCAGCTTAAGATAATAGAATAAATGTTTTGACATATTTTATTGCTTTACCAAATTCTTCGGAAAGAGGTGCTTCGATCGATTTAGATGAATAATATGTTACAAGAAAGTACCGTAAATAAATAAACTGAACTCTCTAGGAACATGTCGAATATTACGCCATATTATTGTTTTTCATTGTTTCACTTATGCGTTCTTCTGCTGGTTATTTTTGGCAAATAAAAGCTAACAAACTAAAGTTTATTCAATCGCAGATCATTCTAGAAATAGTACCAATGATAATTTAAATAAATTAAACGATAAACTGTCGAAATGTCATAGCCTTCTAATAAAAACACGAACGGCTTCCAACATTTTGTGTAGGATTTTGATAAAATACTCAATATGAAGAAAACTATAGTAAATAGATATAGCAATGTTTATAGATAATTTGTAGAGAATTAAATTCCCGTTTAGATAGGCTAAAAAGATATGGGGCGTTCCATTTAAAATTTTCGACTTTCACGCAATTGAATACAGAGACGCGGTAACTCAATTTTTGACCACGCTGTATAAGGTACACTGATATAACAAGTGACAATCTATATAACAATTTTGTAATTTGTAAAATTGTAAAAAGGACATCACGAAATGTTGGACAAACAAATGAACAATGTAAAATTTTTGATATTTCGATTGTTTATTCAATCTTCTTCAGAGCATTTAAACGTTATACGAAGCTTGAAATTATGAAAATCCCCACAGCATTACTTAATCGTGTCGAACACATTAAAATATTAAAACATTTTGTTAAAACTTTAAAATTGTAAAAAGGACATCACGAAATGTTGGACAAACAAATGAACAATGTAAAATTTTTGATATTTCGATTGTTTATTCAATCTTCTTCAGAGCATTTAAACGTTATACGAAGCTTGAAATTATGAAAATCCCCACAGCATTACTTAATCGTGTCGAACACATTAAAATATTAAAACATTTTGTTAAAACTTTAAAATTGTAAAAAGGACATCACGAAATGTTGGACAAACAAATGAACAATGTAAAATTTAAAAAAAATCTATATAACAGCATATGACGAGTTATTGTACCAATGTAAAACGTTTTTGAATTAACATTGGCTGAGATATGGGCTTGTAAAGACCATGGTGATATTTACCAAAAAGCACTTGAAATCAAAATAACTCGAAAATAAAAAACGGTGGGTACCAACAATTCTTATCAAAGTCAACATATTTTCTTACGTATAATTGAATGGAGTAATAAAATCTATAGCATTCCATTTAAAATAACGAAGTTGAGGTCTACTTCCGGCAGACCGGAAGTGGTGGCCATTTTGAAAATGTTTTAGATTAATAGATTCGAATGAACAACCCATGTTACCAAAATTTCAAGCCTCTACGAATAATGTAACCCAAAAAAGTTCTAATGAACCAGTTACGTGAGACACCTGTATACAATCCAATGGTACATCCGTGAAAGTAATATTTTAGTATTTATTGACATAAAAATGACTTTTTTAATGGAAAACCCTGTATATTTTTACAAATTCGACAAGAACATAAAATTTCCGAAAATCTGTTTCGTTTTAAAATTGGAGATGTCGGTGCCGTAACAATTGTGGAATGTACATAAAGCATATAAGTATGTAGGAATTTACATAAATAATAAATTTATTGACCTATAGACCTCCAAAAAATAACAATACAGACTTCTTGACATAATTCGAAGATGCTTTAGCATTGTTATCTCTAGAGGCATTGCTCTGAAGGGGTGATTTAAACATCGACCTTCCGAGGCCTGAAGTGGACCTGAAGTAGCTGCACGTTTTGGAAATGTTCGGTCTCCATAATATAATTTCTGAACCGACGCGTATAGCCCAATCATCTATCACACTTATTGATCTTATATTGGTGACTTTGGACAACTTGATAACTGATTCTGGTATCATTCACGTGATACCATCAATTTGACTCTGTTATCTTCTTTAATGAGCTGCAATCACTCCCTTGGCGTAACATATATGACTAACCTTCTATAGACCGTAAAGTAACTTTTTCAACACCAATCTAACCGCACTACTTGACTTGCAGCACCCTTTAGAACAGCTCAGTTTTTTTTAAGAGGCGAATTCCCGCAGATTGGAATATATGTAGGAACCTACGCAATTGGACAACTTCGCTACTAAAGCAACTGAAAAGAACTACCTTAACACGAAATTAAAATAAAATGAACCAACAGCTTCATGGAGAGCTTTTCGTTCTATTGGTTTATATCGATCTAAAGCGAATGATATCTCGGAATTTCTGATGCCAACTGAAAAATTAAATCATTTTTTATTAAATTCTATTTCGCAGTCAACTAATAATTATAATAGATCTCCGAATTTCGCCAATATCCCTTTATTTTCTAAAATAATTTCTAATAGTGATGTTTCAAACGGATATTGTTTTCCTTTCATATTGTGTTCGAGGATGTCATAAGACTACTCTAAGCAAATTCAAGTCACCAGCAGTGGGTTTTGACGATATTCCCTTACATGTTCTTAAATTATCATGTCCAGTTTTACTAAAATACATTACACATTTAATTAATTCGTCTATTACGCAATCCACGTTTCTTTCCTGCGAGAGTATCGCGTCAGTACATCCAATTAATAAATTATTTAAAATTAATTATTAATTAAGCAAATGCGTGTCTCAGATTTATATAGGGTCTTTCATGTCAGCTCACCGTTTGCTGTAGCTCAGTTATTAATTAAGTTAGGAGTTTAATATTTTGCAACCTTATACTGTATCTCACATCGCATTTCAGGAAATTATTTTTTGATTATACAGGATGCCCCAAAAAAATGACGCCATGATATATATTTTTTAAATTGCACATTTCTTTTCTCACATTTTTGGGTATCATTCCTCACATTCCTGACATTTAAAATGTTATTCACCAATATCTCGTATTTCATCTATTCCAACGGCAATTTTAACTAATTTTTATTGTTGATATGAAAATAATTTATTTTATAAAAAAATACAACATAAATTAACAATAATTTAAAGTACGGAGCTCCATCATGTTGCAGCCACATTTCTGCCCTTACAGCTATGGATAAATTTTTAAATAAACTAGGTACTGATTATACAAGAAATCAGGTAATAATTAACAAAATGTTTAAAATATATACATTACTAACGTCAAAATATGTTTTTCTTAGTCAATTGTTTATCATAGCCACGCTGGATTTTTATTAAATTTACCGTTGGAATAGTTGAAATACGAGTTTTCGGCAAATAACTTTTTAAATGTAAAAGATTGTGATGGGGTTGTTATTACAAAATATTTTTGTTTTTTAGTTTTGCATCGATTAATATAAAAATAAGAAGGGGGTTCAATTTAAAATAAAAAAGATAATCTGCTTCTAAGATAGAAAATTTTGACACGAGATTTTGGCCATCCTGTATAAATTTGAACTACTAGAATTTGGTTAATAAAATCACTAAACCTTAGTAATTTTGTTATGAGATATTATTCATGAGACACTGTTTGTAATTTTATTTAATTTTTAAAACCGGCGATGCAACTACGATTTTTTTCGTTTAATGTTTTTGTGCTACTGTTATTCAGGCGATTTAAAACCCATCAAATCCATAAAAGACACCCAAAAATGTGAGAAAATATATATCATCATGGCGCCATATTTTTATCTAACTCTTATATTTTTCGAGATAGGCCTATTCAGACTTCGAATTTGAACCATCCTGTACATGACATCTCAAGATAAAGAAGAAAAGTTCACAGTGGAGAAAACATCTCAAAAGTTATAACTTTTAAATTACAGCTGTTATCTCATCAAACTTTTTGTTAAAATCACTACTTATACAGGGATCTTCAGCTCAGCTCCCGTATTATATAGCTCAGTTATTAATTAAATTAAGAGTTTGATATTTTGCGGGCTTGTAATGTTTCACAGACCGCATTTTAGGAAATTATTTTTGATTATTCAGGCTGTCCCAAAAAAGTAAAACCCCAAGTCTTTTATGGGTGCCTACACCCCTCTATTAACACCCCTCATATTTTTATATTAATCGATGCAGAATTAAAAAAACAAAAATAACAACCCCATCGTAATTTTTGACGTTTAAAATGTTATTCGCCAAAAACTCGTATTTCATTTCATCTATTCCAACGGCAATTTTAACTAATAAAAATCGTTGCTATGAAAAATAATTCATTTTATAAAAAATACAACATAAATAAACAATAATTTAATAATGTAATTTAATATGTTCCATCCTGTTGCTGCCACATTTCTGCTCTTACAGCTATAATATATAATTTTTTAAATAAATTAGGCACTGATTTTGCAAGAAATCAGGTAACAATGAACGAAAGGTAACGATGTTTAAAATATTTACATTACTAACGTCAACATATGTTTTTCTTAGTCAATTGTTTATCATAGCCACTTTGAATTTTTATTAAATTTGTCGTTGGAATAGATGAAATACGAGTTTTCGGCAAATAACTTTTTAAATGTTAAGAATTGCGATGGGGTTGTAATTTCTGTTTTTGAATTCTGCACCGATTAATATAAAAATATGTAGGGGGTTCAATTTAAAATAAGAAAGTTAATATGCTTTAAAGTTTGAAAATTTTGACACTACATTTTGGCCTGTAGAAACTTGAGCCAATAGAACTTGATTATCAAAACCACTAGACCTTACTTAATAAGTTTGTTATAAAATTTTATTCATGAGACACCGTTTGTAATTTTAATTAACTTTTAAAACCAGCCACGCAAATATATATGTATATTAGATATTTTTTCGTTTTTATTTCTTTGTGCTGCTGTCATCCCAACCCATAAAAGACAGCAAAAAATGTTAGGAAATATATATCGTGCAATTTTAAAAAATATAACGCTATGGGGTCACGGTTTTTTGGGACATCCTGTATAATCAAAAATAATTTCCTGAAATGCAATCTGAGATACAATACATCCGGCAAAATATCAAACTCTTAATTTAATTAATAACTGAGCTATGGATCACGGGAGCTTAGCTGAAGGACCCTGTATTTGGAATTAGGAAATATGATCACATATGTCATAAACTAGAATTATCTAGTTATTATAACCCACTCCATATCAATGGGGTGGCTGAATATGGACAAATTTTATATAATATTATTTGTCCATAAAATAATAACTAAATTTAAGATAACTTTTTATAACTCCGATATATAAAACGTAATTTTTTAAACGATCTGTCAGATATCAGATAGTTAAGGTATACAACGATCTACCTGACGCGATGAAAACATTCATTTTCTCGATATCCAATGTCGATGTTCTTATTATTAAGCGGGGTCGCTGGTAGATGACTCTTAGGGATGTCATTTCGGTGATCGTCGTGATCCTGAGTGTCTACACAGAGATCAAATGGCACTGAAACTGTTGGTTATGATACTTGAATTAATGTTTATTACACATTATATTTCATCTATGTTAATTATTCGTTGATACACGTTAACACACGTTGATTCGCATAGCCTTTGCATAACAGATCCAGGAGAACTGCTTATTGTAATATTTCTATACCATATTTATTTGTCTTACTTGGTAAGTACTGCCAGAAACTACATCGACCACGAAAGGTTACGTTTCATGTACTGTAAGAAAATAAGCAGGTGTAAATACAGTCTTCTTAGTCTTACTATTGTTAACGAACAACTGGAAAATTTCCCTTGTAGGCGCTAATTTGTCGACCTTTTCTCTTATTTCTCTTGTCATCAAACCTGTAATGTCTTGGAAGCAACAGCATCCAATCTCAGGAAATTACTAAACTTCGACAGAGATGTCTTTAATTTCGAAGAGATATCTAAAATTTAGCTTACTTAACTATACTATATATGAAACATTGCTGCTACATTAAGGTCACTAAGTCTATTACGGACCTGAAGAAGCTATAAGTATTCTATTATAAGTATTATTGCTTGTCATATTTCTTGATAATCCTATTCAGTTTATGGGTCTTAGTTTTTATTATCAAAACATTCACGGTTTACGATCTAAGTTGAGCACTTGTTCCATAACTTCTTAATATTCTTAATATACGAAATTTCTGAAATAACTTTGATTGGCAATCTATATTTGCTAGGATGGGCGTCGAGAGCATGGTTGAGGCTTTATATGATCGCATTTATTGTGTCATTGATGGAGATGTTTCTAAGCGCACCCTGCCCAAGAAAGAATTTCCTCATTGGTATAAACGGTATTCGTGTAATCAGCGAAAAGCTACGCTTTCATAAAAAAATGGTAATAATAGTATATTAGCATGGTTCATAATTCAAAATTGTATTGCATAAGCGGTCTAGTTAAGCATAATATTTCCTCTTCATTAAGAGTTATTAGGAGTGTTATGAGCTCATGGCCATCAGCATTCTTCTCAGATGATGAATTGGTTATTTCTTCAATTTCTTTAGGTGATATGGGATTCGTAGGCTTTTTATTTGTTATTACATTTACCTTTTATTTTTAAATTATAGCCAAATAGTCAAATTTTCACCATTTGAAAAAATACTCATATTTCGATTATTTATGAAATTAAAGAAAATCGGGTAACACATTCTTAAAACACTTTTTTAAGTAGTTTTAAGAAAGATTTTATTTTTTTTAAATACAAACTATGCTTGATTAAGATTTTACTGAAAAGAGCAATTTTTCATCTTTTCGTTGACGTACTTTTAATTCTAAAAAATTAAAGATTTTTGAATAAATTTAATTAATTTGTTTATCTTGACGAAATTGTTATTGCCAATAAAGTTTTTGCGATTAACCCAAACTTTTCATAATTTATTTTTGGTGTTAAAGCAGTGGATGTATTGAAACCATACATTTTAAGGTGGGTTCCGTGGTACTTTTAGATCTCCCAATAAGAACTGAAATCATTATTCACAATCACTAATAAATTGCGACTTTATCATCGACTTTATTACGATTCTTGTACGATTTGCGGTAGATGAAACAAAAAGACTGGTGAAATATGCACAGTTTCTTCATTGACCATTCCGTTCGTATCGTCTCTTACCTGATCTTCAGCCTTCTTAGGTCGTCCTCCATATCGTTTACAAATCGTGTTTTCGACCTTCCGGCCGATCCACGGCAATAAAAGCTGGTTATTATCATAAATAATTTTTATGGCTATATGGCTACGTCCATTTTAACGCATCCACTTTAAATAAATTTAACTCTCTCTCATTGGTAATATAAAAGATGCAGTTGGAATATGTAGATAAGAATAACCATAATAAGAAGATAAGAAAATGTAAATAAACCTGGATCTTCACTATTGTTATAGATCCTGGTTTAATTCCAATTCAAATGTATAAGACTATCTTGATTTTTGAAATTATTTCATAGAGCACTAGTTGCCTTGGCTCACCTCGCTGATTAAACTTTTATCAGAAATTCTAAGTATTCGAAACTGTTAACCATCTCTATGGGTCAGGTAAATATGGGGATGACCATGAGGACTTCTAATAGCTTCTAAATATTTACTATATATTATTTACTTCTTATTGTTATCAATTTCTGCATCTCGTGTAACCTTTTCCAAGGTCAATTTCCTTGTGGATCTGTATGGTTTTAGTATGTTGTTGGCAGGTTTCCGTCTGTTCTGACTTTATGGGAAACTCTTGGGAAAACGTATAATTGCTCCCAACTAAGGAAGTATGTTACACTATTATCTGACTGTAGCTCGAGAGCTATCTCCTAATTACAGCCTTTCATTTCTTTATAAATTCCCGTGTTTATGGAAACGTATCCATCTCCACTTTGGTATGGATGCAATGAAAATTTAAAATTGTTGAGTTTCTGTATTTATTTATGCAAACTATTTAAAGCTTTAATAAATAGGTAATAATACTGCGAACGCTAATCGTGACTAACAAAAGTCTCTATAAGTCATAACTAGCGTTCTTGAAATTACGTAATCAACACGAGTTTATGGTCCTTAATAACGGTATTATTATTAATATGTATTTTTGTATCTTCAAAGAAAGTGAATTCATTTCACATGATATGCATACGAATATACTTTGAATCATGCAAGATATTTTTTATATAATTGTCAATTATTCTTTAATTCTGACCTTACTAAAGCCTACCCGGCGTTATTAATATTAAATGTTTTACGCATATTGCTACTTGTGATTATCATTGTGAGGTTTTTCTGTTTATTTTCTGAAAAGATAAACGGGTAAATTTTTAAAACTTCAACATTTATGGGTTGGCACGTCATATAAACATATGCATCATATTTGATATTATTTATTAATATGAAAGTACATTGCTTTTTAATTTTTGCACAACTCTTTATCCTTTGGGGATATGCTAACTTTATAGAAAAACAGAAGCAATAGCAATTACTTAGTTTTGTAAATGAAGTTACAATTTACTAACACGTTTTTTAAGAAGTTTTAAACAACATTTCATTTTAACAGATCATTTTTATTGATAGTCGAATTGGGACTGAAAATCTTAAGATCTACTTTCCAAGCAAAGTTGAGTATTGAAAATATTAAAGTATAAATTCTTATTATAAATCAAACAGCATAGAAAAAATAACGTAAATGGATGCAAGTAATAAGATTTAGCAAAAAAAGAACGGGATTTTTTAAATATACACTTTGATTATAGTGTAAAATTGATATAATGTTTAGTATGGTATCAAAATCCGGGAAATAAATCACCGTGGGAAGGCCACATTTTAGTTCAGTGACATCTAAAACCACATAACAAAGGATAGCACATTTTATCACGTACAAAAGCTTTATCGTGTTTTTAAACGTTGACATATTATATATTTAAAATTCTTTTAAGGCATTACTTTTGCTTCTAAAAAACACTTATACAAACATGTGTTGTTTTATTATGAAACATTACATTTGGTCTCCAGACTCTAATATTCTACCGTTAATGCATGACATATTTGAATGTTTTGTGAAACGTAGCTGGGTGAAAAATATTATATTTTTTTGTTATATCGTTTTGTTATTATCATGTTTCAATGATTTGAAATTTAAAATGAAACGTGAGTGTAGAAGTAAATAAATGTCATTACGCTTAAACCTGATTCGATAACAGTGAAAAGTAATTCGATACTTAAGATTAGCTCGTTTATGTAAACCCATTCAATTATTGCGTATTAAAAAGTTTAAAACTATTTGGTTAAAAATTAATAGTATCTAGATATCAAATATGATTGATCGAAAATAAATAGATTTCAACTGCATTTTATCAATGTATGTCATATACTAATGCGAATTAGAACTAATAAGATTTGGTATAAACAATTTCAATTAATATCGTCCTTTGATGTATAATACATGAAAAAATATTGCTTTTTCGCTTATCATCGATCTCATCAAAGAACATTTGTCACTTGTACAATACTCATCATTTATATATATATCAAAAAGACATTTCTTATGACGAAGTAAACTTTTTCGGTTTTAAAATTCATTTCTTACTTTTAACTTGTCCTTGTGAACTTCAAAACAACATATCTTGGTTAAGATGACTTTCAACTTCAAAATGATATTTATCACTTATACATTACCATTATAACGTTCAAAAAGACATTTGAGTCTACATTGAGATAAATACTACATACGAGATAGTGGACATGATCAATCTTAAAATGACATTGGTTTTAAGCGATATTATGAACTTCAAAACGACATTTCTTATGGTGAAGTTGATTTTTTTAACATCAAACTGAAATTTGTCAATTATGAAATGTCTTTGTAAAATGACATTACTTATAGTCAAAATAAAATTCAACTTCAAAATTACATTACATTGTCCGGCATTAATTTTAGTGATCGAGTTGATATCAACCTCAAAATGTGTTCTTTTTTAAGTCAAGATGACTTTCCATTTCAATATAACGAGTATCATTGACATTGATTTTAAACGGTATTATGAACTTCAAAAAGACATTTCTTATGGCATTATTCACAGTCAAGATGAATTTCAACTCTAAAATTACATTGTATTGTGTGACAATAATTTTAAGTGATTTTATGACCTTCAAAATGACATTAATCACTTTTAAAATATCTGTGCACTTCAAAATGACGATCTTTGTCTCGACTTGATATCATTGATCTCAAAATCAAATTTCTTGGTCTCTAGTAGACATTGAGGTTGATGCTCAAAATGTCTTTTTTAAAAGACAAGATGGCTTTCCATTTCAAAATATCCAGTATGATCTTTGACATTGGTTTAAAGTGTTGTTATGAACTTCAAAATGACATTTCTTATAGCGAAGTTAACTTTTTGAACTTCAAAAAGAAATTTCTTACATTTGTGATTTTTTGTTTTCGAGTTATTTTGATTTCAAGTGTTCTTTGGCAAATAGGGTACACTGATATAACAAGTGACAATCTATTTGACAGTATATGAAGAGTTATCGCACCAATGCAAAACGTTTTTGAATTAACATTGGCTGAGATATGTGCTTTTAAAGAGCATGGTGATATTTGCCAAAGAACACTTGAAATCAAAATAACTCGAAAACAAAAAACGCTAGGTACCAATAACTATTATCAAAGTCAACATATTTCCTTACGTATAATTGAATGGTGTAATAAAAACTATAGCATTCCATTTAAAATAACGAAGTTGAGGTCTACTTCCGGTAGACCGGAAGTGGTGGCCATCTTGAAAATATTTTAGATTAATAGATCGGAATGAACAACCCATGTTACCAAAACTTCAAGTCTCTACGAATAGTGGAACCTAAAAAAGTTCTAATGAACCAGTTACGTGAGACACCTGTATATTATGCATATTTATGTATATTTAGATTTCTACTTCTAACTTTAATTGATAAAAACCAACAATGGTTTATTAAATAAGTTTTATTTTATTTCTCTTTAAAGAACAATGATTAACAACGATTACTGGAAGAATCGTAGTCATATTCTTGGACACGCGGTCTTTATCATATGCCTCCATAGTATGTAACAAAATTTTTGCAAGCAATTCACCTCTTCGCAAATACTCGTTGATCGTTGATTGTTTATATGCACCTCCAGTTATATAATTTCTTTGATATTACCTTTCCACACTTCTACCAATTATTGTAGACATAAGTATACAATAATATAAGTAATATAAGTATTAATTAAATATTTTCTATGGACATAAACGAAATAAAATAAAAGTCAATTATGACAATTAATTATTAACGGTTGCTAACGTAGATTGCAAATTGCTGGTGAATTGTGTAGGCAGCACCATCTAATGGATTGTAATAATAAATAAAATTCTGTCGTTATTTTATACCTATCAAGAAAACACACCCTGACTTTTTCTTATTGTCAAGATGATTTACAACTTCAAAATGACATTTATCAGGTATACAATATCATTATAAAGTTCTAAACGGCATTTCTTAGTCTCTAGTGGTCATCATCAATCCCAAAATGATTTTGTGTTATATGACATTGGTTTTAAGTGATATTATAAACTTCAAAATGATATTTTATCACATACAATATCATTACGATCTTTGTTTCGAGTTGACGTCAATGACCTCAAAATCAAATTTCTTAGTGCCTAGTAGATATCATTAACCTCAAAATGTCCTTCCTTTAAAGTCAAGATGACCTTCCATTTCAAAATATCCAGCATAATCTTTGACAATGATTTTATGTGATGTTATGAACTTCTAATTAACATTTCTTATGGCGAAGTTAACTTTTTGTACTTCAGAAAGAAATTTCTCAGTTTTAAAATGTCTTTGTGATCTTCAAAATGACAGTTCTTAATCGTCTCTAGTGGACATCACCAACCTCAAAATGACATTTTTTTATTGTCAAGATTACTTAGAACTTCAAAATACCATATATCTCTATACAATATTATTATAGCGTTCTACACGACATTTTTTAGTCTCTAGTGGACATCATCCATTTCAAAATGATATTGTGTTATGTGATATTGGTTTTAAGTGATATTATGAATTTTAAAATGACATTTTATCACATACACGAAAGTTTATTAGAAAATAGTTTATTATAAAATGTCTTTGTGAACTTCAATATGATTTTTCTTTGTCACAAATTGACGTAATTAACTTTAAAATGACATTGTTTATAGTTAAAATGCATTTCAACTTAAAGATTACATTGTATTCTGTGATGTTAATTCTAAGTGATTTTATAAACAACAAAATGACATTTATCACTTATAAATGTCTGTGAAATACAAATGGTGTATCTTTGTTTCTTGTTGACGTCGATGACCTCAAAATCATATTTCTTAGTGTCTGGTAGACATGATCAACCTCAACATGTACTTTCTTTAAAGTCAAGACGGCCTTCCATTTCAAAGTATTCAGTATAATCTTTGACAATGATCTTATGTGATGTTATGAACTTCAAATTGACATTTCTTATGGCGAAGTGAACTTTTTGAACTTCAAAATGACATTTATCACTTTTAAAATGTCTGCGAATTTCAAAATGTACGTATCTTTTCTCAAGTTGACGTCATTGACATCAAAATCAAATTTCTAATTCTATAGTGTACATCATCAAAATGTCTTTTATTAAGTCAAAATAACTTTCCATTTCAAAATAACGAGTATCATCTTTGACAATGATTTTATGTGATGTTATGAACTTCAAAATGACATTATTTATATAACATCATTATAGACTTCAAAACGACACTTTTTGTGACGAAGTTTTTTTTTGAACTTCAAAATGTATCTTTGTCTCCAGTAGACACCATCAACCTCAAAATGTCATCTTTATAAAATCTAAATGGATTTCTATTTCGAAATAACTAGTATCATCTTTGAAAATGATTTTAAGTGTTGTTATGTACTTCAAAACGACATTTATCTTTCATAAAATGTTACTATAAGTTGCAAAGCAACATTTTTATGGCGAAATTCACTTTTGTCCTTTAACATGAAGTTTTTCATTTCGACAAGATTGACTAAGTAGACATTAAAATCTTCAAAATAACATTTATTATAGTCCAAAGGACTTTCAATTTCAAAATAACATTGTGACGTTGAATTTAGGTGGCGTTATAAGCTTTTAAATCAAATTCTTCAAATGATCTTGTGTCAAAATATCTAGAATTATCATTAAGAATGATTTTAAGTTATGTTATGAACTTCAAAATGACATTTCTTGTAACGAAGTTAATTTTTTTGAACTTCAAAATGTATTTTTGTCACCAGTACACATCATCAATCTCAAAATATTATTTTTGTAAAATCTAAATGGCTTTTTATTCCAAAATAACTAGTACCATCTTTAAAAATGATTCTAAGTGATGTTATGAACTTTAAAACGAAATTTCTAGTAACGAAGTTGATTTTTTTGAAGCATTTTGTCTCCAGCACACATCATCAACCTCAAAATGTAATTTTTGTAAAATCTAAATGACTTTCTACTCCAAAATAACTAGTATCATCTTTGAAAATGATTTTAAGTGATGCTATGAACTTCAAAGTGACATTTATCTTTTATAAAATGTTACTATAAAAAAAAAGCGAAATTCACTTTTTGTCTTTTAAAATGAAGTTTCTTATTTCAAAATGTTTAACTAAGTAGACATCACTAACTTTAAAATAACATTTCTTATATCCCAAAAGACTTTCAACTTAAAAATACCATTGGTGCCATCTATGACGTTGAATTTAGGTGACGTTCTTTTAAATCAAACTTTTCAAATGATCATATGCTTTCTTTGAGCTAGTCAGTTTAATTGAAGTCACGGAATGCTTTATTTTATCTTCATAAGCTTCGTTTGGTCTTTCAGAACTTCGCGCATTTTCAACATCAACATCAATTCTTGTATTGAAAATGTCCAAATCAAATAGATCTTGAAACTGTAAAACCTCAGCCATCAGCAAATTCCTCAGCAGAATTTTAGTATCTACATTTATCATTATCATGAAACATTAAAGTGGAAAATAAATTTCATTTTGGCTGATATCATATGTGATCATAATAATTATTGTGTTGTTGTATTTTCATCAATTAAAATGATTCTTTGCAAAGCCGGAAGTATAAAAATGTTTATAGTTGTCTTACTAATTGTAAGTAGTTGAAACTTAAATTATATAAGCTTATTAACATCACGTTTCTAAGAAAATGCATTAAGACCGATAAATTACCAAGAATATTAATAAAAATGTTAAAGATGTGAGCAATACATAAACCAGTTTGGAGCTAAGAAGAACTTTATAAACTTTCAAGAAAACCCAAAAGTAATTTTAAAAATATAAAATAGGCATTAGATTTTTGAGTTACAATTTTTAACCGCACTGTTTTTTTTTAATTGAATAAAAAAATAATGATAATGGGATATTTTTAACAATTCAAATTTCAACCTTTTTATGGTCAAATCTGAGGTAACCAAAAATCCATACAAGAGTTAGTTATAATCAGTATAATCAGTTTCGTACCAAATTAAAATCTAAGAGGATTTGGCTAATATTTAGAATATCTTTGTGAAACCCCAGGAAGTGTATTAAGAATTATTTTGTTGTGTAAAAATGAATGAAATTCCAATAACATTACTAAATATTGATAGGACGACAAAATCAAAAACGAGTTTAATAAACATTTAACTGAATTAGTACAAATAATTGGAATCAATCGTGTCAAAATTCAAATAGTTTCGTTATAAGAATGAATTATTTATAAATAATTTTTTACGTTTACATAAAAGCCCACATGCAACCAATAATTGGCAACAAAAAATTTTACAATTTCCAAAACCGTTTTTACGTAAATTCAAGTTAAGTAATCTAATTATTTTTATGCAACTTCTAATCATTAATGCATTGACCAATTCAAACCAGCATAACACTTTAACATGATTAAAAAGTGTTTATCGAAAAATACTTCGGGCAGAATTTAATATGGAATTTAAATGACCTAAATCTTACTCATACAAGTCCTGTGACTTACTTAACATAAAAATATCCATGACAAGAAAAGTTGAAAGTACGCGTTATTTCAGTCGAGTTGCAACAGGTGACGCTTATCTCAAAAATTTACCTCAGTATCAGCGTTTTATTGCTGGAAGATTTAGTTTTATTATCGCAGTATTTATAAGTGTACTAAAAAGAGTAAATGTAGGAGCAGACTTTTGTGAAATCCGACGAGGATGATCTCATAATATTTATAAACAACTCCCCTGGGCAAAACAAGAATTAGCTCATTATATGTTTCTGGGAACGGTTAATTAAAAAGCGGCCTTTCAAAGGTATAAACCTACGACTGTTTAGTGAGTAAGGTTATTAATATAACATCGCATCGAAAAAACTTTAATTGAAAAATGAAATACAGTACAGAAAGGGAAAATCTCTTTTAATCTCTTATCAGTCTTAATATCTTATGACCCTTAAAATTTACAGATCGTTAACTAAATTATTATCAATTGTTATACCTAAGACTACTGCTGTTCCCAATTTAATATTTTCTAAATTTAAATTAAAAGCTGCTAAAATCGAACGCAAATTGTTTTGTTCCAATTTAAGATCAAAAGATTGCTCTCACACCTCTTTACTTAGAGTATGACTTATTTTTTGTCAATTGTTTCTTGGTGGGACTGTGGTGATCAGACAAAATATTACTAACCAAATTAGTCTGCAAGAAGAATATGCACGTTATGTAGCAGTAAAACCATAGATTCGCGTATTATGTAGTTGCACAGTAAGCAATAAAGTTGTTTTAATGTTTATCACCGTTTATAACTTTTGGTTTAATAAATAATGTATTTTTTAAGTTATTCATCTACTCGCTTTCCTGTATGATGGAACTACTATAATCCCACCTTCAAAGTTAAAATTCTTAGGAAAGGAATCATTTTATTGCTATTTATTACCTTTTTCAAAGCAGTATAGTACATTTTATGGGTTATTTTTGATTATATCTACTGCGTAATACGGTTGAAAATTACCGCGAAATGTTCGCTCTATTTCTGTGCTCACAGAGTTAACTGTACCCGTGGATAATATCCGTATCATAAGCATACATTACAATATGGATACCAGCCAACAAAAGAGGCAAATTATTAATGAAACGTTGAAAGAATGGTGGTTTTAATATGTAACCTTGGAATACTCACCTTAATAGACCCCAAGTTGCAGGCGTTATGGTATTATCAATACCACCTGCATTCCATGAGAAATGAGTATATCCATAATAATAGCGGATCACAGATACGTCTGGACACTAATTACTTCACTACAGAGAAGGGATATAGGATATCAATTGCACGTGATAGATGAAAAAACAAAAATTGTCCTACGGCATACTTGCCACAGTCTAAATTATCGTAAATAAATTGAGCAATCTTAATGCTTCAGTCTCGTTGATCTAGTTCGTCTACAACTATGCTGGTTATTAATAATGACATTATATTTATTCATATAAGTTAAAAGGAGATATTCAATAACTAATTAAAAAAATTAGAAAAGACACTATTTATAGATATAGGCCAATAGTTGCTAATATCGGTGAGCTACCCCTTCTTATAGACTGCAATAACATTATTTCCTTTGTGGCCTGTAAAGGGCCTGTAATCCCATGAAGCACGGCCTTCATTGCTACGTGAACATGCCAACGCTACTAGTATTTTTGAGTCACCTCACACCCCGAAGTCGAGCAAAAATAAGGATGATGAAACTGTATATAGAAACTGATGTATGTAGAAACAATCATATGAGCATATAAAGTAATGTATAATGCTGATAGTGAAGAAAGGTTTGCAGGGACTATCTTGCAACAAATTATGTAAAGACGCTCGGACTGAAGGAGCACTGAAGTATTAGAAGGATAATTGGACATCAACATAGTAGGATAGATGATAATAAAGCACATATTAGTACAAATTAGAACAAAGTCCTAATTTAACAAAATGAGAAGAAATTTTTCCTGCAATGTAACGATTACGAAAATATTAAGTATCCTAAAGGAAGGATACTAATACCAAATTTATGTAACCTGCAATATTCGATATCTATTTAATAACCGATATTTTACTCCCGATGAGTTTAAATTAGACTCATTTGAATAAATTTCTTTAAAGAAATTAGAAATGTAGTGTAAAATACAATTCTAACATGACAATATTTTCTAGGTGGAATATAAATACTTAGAATTTGAACTCTAGAAACTGATCTTCAGAACTATTCTTAAAATAAGTGTAGTTGATCAAGGTTCTAAGTAACCTTGGGCTTGAAATGCTTAATTCGCTGTTAAATGACTAACCAAAGTGATAGAAAATTTGCGGCATGTTTATTTTAGGATGGGCAACATTTATATATTTGCAATATTGTCATATTTACCGTACTTTTTATAATACCCAATTATAATATTTAATTATATTATATTTAGTTAGAATTAGTTTGTGCAGGTTAAAGTTTTGATATTCGGTGTCAAACCGGGAACCATGCATGACCCTTTACTTCTTTTAAGTTATATAAATGATATATTTGATGTTCCTCTTAACTCTAAAACAGTTACTTATGCAGACGACATGATCCTTCTTACCCAGGACGACTCGTGGATCAAATAATTGAAAGTATGTCTTATGATCTGCGAAAAATTAAAGCTTGGTTGAATAATAATAAATTGTCTCGGAATTTAAAAACAATCGCATTTCATTGTATTCAAGTAGTTAACCTAACATAAATGAAACGTCTTTCCACTCCGATAAATGCGAAGCTTGTGTCTGCTCAAATGAGATTAATCGTGTAATATCCTCCATATACCTTAGTATTATCATCTATCAATGTTACCGATGGTATAAACATATATACGATTTATGTGCTAGACTAAGAAAGTTGTTTTACATATTTAAGGCTCCTTAAAGGTTTGATGAGAAAACGTTTGACGATAGAGAAACGAAAGTTCAGAAAAGGGTAGCATGTGTTGGTAAGATATTTCTACTGTTTTCCTATTGGCTATGACTAACTCGTTGTTCCTACATAAAATTCTTACAAGAGAAATAACACAACTGTGGCGCATCGATTCCGATATAATTCGAAAAAGTACATTTCTCCATATTTCGAAAGCGAAAAATGTTATGTAAATTTATTAAATTGCAACTGATATTCATTTTTAATAAGCTGTCCTTTGATATATTACACATATGTATACTATACTTAAAGGGTGAAAAGGGGCAATGTTTTGCATCGATTTTGTTGACGTTAATATATGACTGAAGGTAGTAATAATCAGCCGATAATATTTGCGTTTTGCTATCAAAATTCGGAAAAATTAACTTTAGCACACACTAAAAATTGACCATTGCTTCAATAAGTGAAGTTATAATAACTTATAGAGTGAAGTAACTTGATTAGACACTCATTTTAAACAGTTATTCATACCTGCAGTGTCATAACAATTGATCAAAAATAGCCCTTAGATTCATTTGATTTCAGGGTATTGGAAAAATTTTATTAGAACATTCTTTGTCCAAGTTATTTTATACCAGTATGATGTTAACTTAAATCGCAGGGATAATATATTAAAATTTCATGCTCTAACCTATTACAAATTGAGAACACTCTCATACGAGTTATACATGTTTTTAAATAAGCAGGGTTGCAAGTGGGTATCTAGATGAGGGATCAAATCAATTTGAAAAGCCAGCAGTTTTTCGTTTGCTTTTCGGGTGAGAAGCTAACATGTGCTATATGTGGGGATGTAGTGGTCATAATATATGCATAGTGTCAAAAGTCTTTATGTTTAAATTTTTTTTCGACTATCATTTTGCCAAGAATTTAACGTTAAACCATTTCTTTTGATAATTGGTTTTGAATTCATAAATAAATAAAATAATTTGATGAAGAATGTTTGAGTTATAAACACATTTATATGAATAAAACTGTGCATACTACCGATCAAGGAATGAGTAAATAGATTTATGAATAATCTATTTACAACTTGAAACAATTAAAAACTGTAGGTACCTAAAATTTGTTAAACTAATTTTATATTGAATAAAAATAATAAATTAAGTTTCGGTGAAACTCAAAGTGAGTAAGCAGTTGCTTACTACTTACATTTTTAATTTATTTGTAAAATATAGACTGTTTATTTGTGGGTAGTATATAGACTGTTTTTAAATTAATGCGAAAGATTTCAAGTTGCAGACGTATTAAAAGTTTCTAATGCAAAATATCATAGGGGTTGATTTTTTCACCCCTTGGTACATAACATTTTAGGATTACTAAAATCGCCAAAAAAATGTCACTTTATTAGTCGTAGTTTTCTTTCAAATTTCATTTATATTAATGGTTCCAAAGTGAATTTATTGAATAAAAACATTTTTTTCTCCGAACTTCAGAGGGCTGTGACTCGAAGTAGAATATATGAAAGACACCCCTTAATTTTCGTTGAAAAATCACCGCTTGAAGTCTTCGCATCAATTTAGAAACATCTAGTATTTTTGCATTTAAAATTTTTAATATAATAAATTACCTGATTAGAAATTTTATAGTAGATATATGTTGCAAAGTACATAACTCCTAATATACTTTTTATTAGTTCAGGTACTATGCGGTCATAGAGAAATATTTTTAACTCTGGATATATTTTTTCATTCCAAAACAATTCATACCTTTCAAATATTTCAATGTGTGGAAAAAATATGCATGAAGAAATGTGTATAGAAAATGTAAAATATTTTGAGAGACACAGCGATGACAACATTCGTAGGTTAAAATCATTATTGCATTATTTAATCTTAATGACTCATTGAAAAATTGAACGCTAAGCACAGACATTAGTGTGCGTTAAAATACTATTTGAAATTTTTGAATATCCAACTGATTTTGATAGAATGTATTAAATTCTTACGTTTAAAACATATTTTTCAAAACTGTCAGTTTTCAACAGTATTTAACAAGTTATATAAAACCTCTTTAATTTTCGCTGAAAAATCAATTCTTGCAATCTATTCTTATATTATCCGTTCATCTATTTGGTTGTTCCCTGTGGATAGGGGCAGACGTTTCGCCAAGATCTCACTTGGCATCTTCAGTTCTTTGTCGTAGTCTCCTGTCTTGGCAGTCTATCAGACTGCCAACACGTCTGCCCCTGTCCACAGGGAACAACCAAGAAGATGAAGGGATGATACCTCGGATCAACCAGAACACATACTTCTCCATCCGTGAAACACTACGAAGTACCATTATATATTTAACTTTCGACACTTTTACAATTTTCACTTTAAATTATTTCAATGTGTGGAAGAAATATGTATATGTGTCTGCATTCTTTTTTGCATTACAAACCATTCGTTAGAGAGCCAGCCCACATGTCTTTTTCTCAACCAATCATCGCTCGTGAGATCCGAGAAGTAAAATATATTCCAATATATTAATATTTAATGTAAAACCGTAAACTACTAATTACGAGTTCATTATTAATTTTTCGTAAAAGTGCTACAGGAATAATGTTTCTATTTTATTATTTTATATCCGGGCCAAGAAAAAAAACGTCAAAATCTTACTATTTTAAAAAATAAAGCAACATTTTTTTTTCAAATTTCATTTTTCGTTTTCCCGGATTCTTAACTATTATAGAAATATGATATACGAAGAATTAATTCAATCCATTAATAAATAAGGAAGTTATTGGAAATCTACGGTGACAGTCTCGGTAAAGGAGCCTTAAGAGAATTCGAGAAATTCTGCCATTACACAGTCTCTGCTGATAATTATCTTGTTAGTAAGGTAGAAATAGTTGCAAGGATTTTCTTAAAATTATGATGAATACGCCGTGTTATTTTCGGCGTTATCTCTGTTTGCTCTACCAATGGTCTTTAATATAAAACGGTTACACACTATGGCAACTATCAAATATATTATTAGTAATTCAGTAACACTGGAATTCCCTGAACACGGATAACACCAGAAATGTATTTAATGTTCTATCTAGATCAAGGATGGGTAAAGTTAGTAGTGGTTTGATCAGCATTTAGTAGATCGACTTTGCAAATTTATGATTAGCTGGCTTAAAAAAAAACGGTTTCAAGATCTTTGAGAACTTAAAAAATTTGTGATTTGAAATTTTCTGAAATTTGTGTCCAAATACATGATATTTTACGTCAGTCTATTTTGCTTAAGATTGACGGCAGAAGTCGATCGACTTCGTAGACGCTGGCCCCCTCCAAGAAATCTGATTTACTTATAAATATGATCTAGCACATATTGTCACAATCGCATGCAATTCAGAATGTTACGTAGACTTTGAGAGTATCATACGTACTGAGTATCAAATTTTCGACAAAATAAATACCCAAAGTATTTTACGTGAGACTGAATTTTTGGATGAAATACACGGAAGAAATAACCTCGGTCGACTTCGAAGACGTCGATCGCCACTAAGAAATCTGATTTACTTATAAATATAATCCACCCATATTGTGACAATAGCATACAATTAAAAATGTTGCGTAGACTTCGAGTTTTTTTGAATCCAAATACATGGCATCTTACGTGAGTCTGATCTATCTTACTTAAGAGTGACAGCAGAAATAATGTCGGTCGACTTCGAAAACGTCGGTCGTCTTTAAGAAATCTAATTTATTTACAGATATGATCCAGCATACTTTATGCCATTTAGAATGTGGTTTTGTAGATTTTCAGAATATCAAATCTTTGCCAATTCAAATATGTACATGGTATTTTACGTGAGTCTGAGTCTATCTCAAGGATGATAGTCTGAGTCTATCTCAAGGAAGATAGACTCAGAATATCATCCAGCACAAATTGTAATAATCGTGGATTACGAAGAAGCATTTTATCGCATCATAGAGTCTCAATGAATATTATGTAGATACTGGTATTTATTCACTGGATTGGGTTAGGTTGGGTTAATTTAGGAAGGTTGTGGTACACTTTCCTTCCCAAACATCTTGTTCGTTTTTTTTGCGGCAAATTAAGGGAGAAGGCACTCTCTTTGTTCATCAAAGAAGCTTAAAAATAAAATGTAGATAGATAAGTTAGCATATTCGTTGTTGTCATTGTTGAACGCACTGTTATTATATCATGTTTCTTTCACCAATAATTTCGTTTGATAATTCACTGAGTTGGGTTGGGTTGGTTTGATTTAGGAAGCTTTTATTTAGTTCGTCTGTCTGCAATAAATTGAGGAATATTTAAGCGTAGTTGTTGCCATCAAAGATGTTCAAAAGTGGCAAACAGATTAGTATGAGTTTAAGAAAGTTCTTTTTTACTAGTTTCTCTGCAACAAATTAGACAGTACTGAAACATAGTTGCCTTCAAGGAAGTTGCGAAAACGGAGTGGCGCACAAATTAGCATAAACAATCAGCGCAAAGATGAAGAGTGCAATTTTAGACATTTTCTTTATCTTTAGAATATGGTAAGCAATACTAATAGCTTTCTTAATAACATAACTTAAACAAGTTTTTGACGTTCTTACTATTTGTGGGACTCTTAAACGACCGATGTCTTCGATGTCAATCGTGGTCCCTTTTGAATGTAAAAAAAAATAAAGATTAGCTAGCAATTTTATTGCAATTTAGCATTGGTCAGTATATTACAATCCATTTTCTTACAATTTAAAATGTTGGGTAGACATTGGCAACATCAAGTCTTTGTAAATCTAAATAGATGATATCTTATGTGAGTCTGAGTGTATCTTGCTTGAAATAGACAGTAGAAATACCCTCGTAGACTTTGAAGGTGTCGATCGCCTCTAAAAAATCTGGTTTGCTTACAAATTTAATTGTCTAACACCACTCCACAAAACTCTTTTCCGTTGACTTTGTCATTTGTTTGTCTTTAGTTTTGAGATAATAAAAATTATTACTATTATTAAGGTGGCTTCGAAGACAACATGAAACAACATTGTTTCAAAGCCACCTTAGGACAAACGTGTTAGTAAAGATGAAAAATTGTATTTGCAATAAGAAATCACTCCACAAAACTCCTTTCCTTTGATTTTGTCATTTGACTATCTATGGTTTTGAGATAAAAAAGTTTATTATTAAAACGATAAATTTAAGTAGAGGTGTTGTTACATAAATGATTAAAAAAAGATCACGTTTTCCTCTATAAATGTTTTATTAAACGGTTTCAGGCGTTTCGGGATCATCTCCCATCTTTAGTCAACAATAATGTTACTATGAATCACAAGCATATTCTTCTACCCTCTTCCCCATGGAATGATGTGTCCACCATATTTGTACATAAAAGGTTAAAAAAGACCATCTTTTTCTTTATAAATGTTCTATTAAACGATTTGAGACGTTTCGGGATCACCTTCCATTTTCAGTCAACAATAATGAAATGATGAAACAATAATGATATGTCTTCCATAAAGCTACCTTTATGCGAGAGAGAATTGGGTATTTGTGTATCGGGTATTTCGTTCTGATTGGCTGATGGCGACGATTGTAGTGTCACGTAGTCGCCATCAGTCAATCCGGATGAAATACCCGATACACAAATACCCAATTCTCTGTCGCACTCAAGGCAGCTTAGTTGTAATAAAACGATAAATGTAAGTAAAGGCGTTGTTAAAAAGTAGTCTTTTTTAACCTTTAAGGTTACTATTTCGTTATTGGAAGCTATCCTTATCACAAAGTTGTTATATAAATAATGGTTTCAATACAAACTATATACGATGTAAGTAATTCTAGCATATGGCGACTTTAAAAGTCCCAAATTGAAAATTGTGACAGGTTAGGTTGGGTAGAGTTTTATTTTTTTTGAGTTGCATTAGGTCAAACTTTAAAGGGCCGGAATTTTTGGTAATATATTGTCTGAAGAAAATCAATACAATATGTATTTCACAGGATATCTTTATTATACAGGGTGTCTCACGTAACTGGTTCATTAGAACTTTTTTAGGTTCCACTACTCGTAGAGGCTTGAAATTTTGGTATCATGGGTTGTTCATTCTGATCTTTTAACCTAAAATATTTTTAAGATGGCCACCTCATCCTGTCTACCGGAAGTAGACCTCAAGTTCATTATTTTAAATGGAATGCTATAGTTTTTATTACACCATTCAATTATACGTAAAAAATATGTTGACTTTGATAACAATTGTTGGTACCTACCGTCTTTTGTTTTCGAGTTATTTGATTCTAAGTGTTTTTTGTCAAATATCACCATGCTCTTTACAAGCCTATATCTCAGCCAACGTTAATTCAAAAACGTTTTGCATTGGTACGATAATTCTACATATGCTGTTAAATAGATTGTCACTTGTTATATCAGTATATCTTATACAGGCTTGTCAAAAATTGAGTTACAGTTTCTCTGTATTCAATTCCGTGAAAGTCGAAAATTTTAAATGAAACGCCTCATATCTCTTTAGCCTATCAAAACTGGAATTTAATTCTCTACAAATTATCTATAAACATTCCTATACCTATTTGTTAGAGTTTTCTTGCTATTGAGGAATTTATCAAAATCGTACGTAAAATGCTATAGACCGCTTGTGTTTTTGTTAGAAGGCCATGACATTTTGACAGTTTTTTGTTTAATTTATTTAAATTATTGTTAGTATTATTTCTACAATGAATTGCGATTGAATAAACTTTAAATTGCTAGCTGTTATTTATCAAAAATAACCAAAAGAAAACCGAAGAAATGAAGCAATGAAAAACAACAATTTAATGACAAAAATTAAAATCAATAACATAAAAGAATCAAAAACTTAAGATTATACAAATAAATTAAGGGAATTCAATTCTCTACAAACTATCTAGAAACTTTTCTGTGCCTATTTGTTCAAGGTGCCCTCATATTTGGAAATTAATGGAAGCATGCAATGCTGGAAAGTTTCTGGTTTTTATGTTAGAAAGCCATGATGTTTTGACAGCATTTCATCCATATTTATGTTATTGTTATCATTACTTAGTTATGTCATCACTTACTTCTGTTAACGTATTTTAATATCATGACGAATTATTCCAACGCCAACATTTTAAATTGGTTTTGTATTCATGACGGATGTAATAAAGTTTTGGATAGGATCTGTTTCTTCGTTTTGGAAAGATCAAAATAATAAGAAACCATAAGTATCTATCCCCAGCAGATTAAGATAATGGAATAAATGTCATATTTTATTGCTCACCAAATTCTTCGGTAAGAGGTGCTTCGATCGATTTAGATGAATAATATTTTCCAAGAAAGCACCCTTAATAAATAAAGTGAACCTTCTAGGAATATCTCGCCCATCATTATGTCGAATATTACGCATATTGTTGTTTTTCATTGTTTCATTTATGCGTTCTTCTGCTGGTTATTTTTGATAAATAAAAGCTAACAAATTAAAGTTTATTCAATCGCAGATCATTCTAGAAATAATAATTTAGATAAATTCAACGATAAGCTGTCAAAATGTCATAGCTTTCAAATAAGAACACGAACAGCATTTTGTGTAAGATTTTGATAAAATACTCAATATGAAGAAAAGTATAATAAATACTGAAATATAAAAAAAACTGTCACAATGTATAAATGTCATACCTTCTATAAAAACACAAACGGTTTCTAGTATTTTTCGTATGATTTTGATAAATTCCTCAATATTAAGAAAACTATAATTAATAAGTATAGGAATATTTATAGATAATTTGTAGAGAATTAAATTCCCGTTCTGATAGGCTAAAACGATATGGGGCGTTCCATTTAAAATTTTCAACTTTCTCGCAATTGAATACAGCGAAACGGTAATACAATTTTCGACCATCCTGTATAAGGTACACTGATATAACAAGTGACCATCTATTTGACAGCATTTGAAGAGTTATCGTAGCAATGCAAAACGTTTTTGAATTAACGTTAGCTGAGATATGTGTTTTTAAAGAGCATGGTAATATTTGCCAAAAACACTTAAAATGAAAATAACTCGAAAACAAAAAACGCTAGGTACCAATAACTGTTATTAAGGTCAGTATATTTTCTTACGTATAATTGAATGGTGTAATAAAAACTATAGCATTCCATTTAAAATAACGAAGTTGATGTCTACTTCCGGTAGACTGGAAGTGGTGGCCATCTTGAAAATATTTTAGATTAATAGATTGGAATGAACAACCCATGTTACCAAAATTTCGAGCCGTCTACGAATAGTGGAACTTAAAAAAGTTCTAATGAACCAGTTACGTGAGACACCCTGTATACAAAGTGCTGATAGCATAGACTCTGGTGGTCCCGGTCCTCTAAAGGTTAACAGAGCCTGCCATAAACAACATTGATTAACATACATAAAATAGCAAATAACTGTCAAATCCCAAATATATATTAATATTACTCTTTTTTACGAGCGTGTTACAATCTTAATGATGAAAGGATATAGTGATTTAACAAAATCTTACAATGAATACACCAACAAATATATACAATGAAATACCAATTGGTATAACGATACATATTCAAATCGTTCTGCTATCTTTAGGTAGACAGTGCAAACAACAGTAAGACGTTTTGAGGAAACTGGAAGTATGAAACACCATTAAGCGAAGTGATGATAGAATGGCAATAACAGTTTAAGTGCTTTACGAAGTTTTCTTGTAGGTAGGAATGAAATGCTACCTAGAAAAAGATTTGAAGATAAAGTGAAACTTGTTGATGCCATTAAGAGTCATGGTTTTCATAAGACAGAGTTGAATCTTGATAGAGATTTTGCGGCATTATATAGATGAACAATTTCTTGGGCTTAGAAAAGATAACCATCTCGTTCTGTTGAATGGCTTTCTCGTTCACTACATCTCAAAATCTAAACACAATTTTAATGGTGAATACTTGAATAGTTGAGGTTATAAAACTAAACCTGGAGCATTTTCTAGATCTTGTTAAAACTTATTTCATAGTTAAATAAAATAATAAATATATGAAAAGTAAAATATATTCCGACAAGATAAAAAGAGCTAACAATTAAGTCAGAATTTATTAATCAGCATCAGATGAATTCTGTTAAAAAAATAATTTTATCAAGATTAACACTCTTCATACCAACTTTGATTACTTTATGACTTAATGCTGTAATGTGTTAGATAACGCCAAACATTTTAGTGAATTAAATCTCACATTACGATTCAAAATAAACAAATGAAACATATGGATTAAATTTCGTAGTTACACCAGTTATATAAAAAAGTATTTCACCATGTTCCAATGAAAAAAAAATTTCAAAACTACCTTTGAACTTTAATTAACTTGCAATAATTGTTTCCTATTTTTCAATCACGCTTTTTTGCCTTGTAATTGTTTAATGGACTTTACAACATTACTTGAGTAACAATTTAATTTATTTTCTAGGTTTTTATTTTTTGGGTTTTGGAATTACGACCGGTGCGAATCACCACAGGGAATCTTCGTTATGAGTAATTATAAACCGACGTTCCTGAAACCGGCCGACTCTTCGAGTTACTTAGACAGAAACGAACCGAACTTGATCGAGTCCACCAACTTCGTTTACAATCGATACGTAAGCCAGACGGTACAAGCTCAAAGGCAAAAGTTGCCGATCTTCAACTACCGGAATCACATCCTGTACCTGTTAGAAAAACACCAGACGCTCGTTTTGGTTGGAGAAACCGGGTGCGGAAAAAGTACTCAAATACCACAAGTAAGTTACGTTATTTAGTTATTTTTTTATGTAATTTTTTTTAGATTATCGTTGATTTATTATCTAGGTTTTTATTATTATTAATCTTAAGTAAGTAGGATTATTGTTATTATGAGTGGGTTTAAAATTAAAAAACGGACTGAATTTTTTATCAATAACATATTTTATTGATTTTTATAGATATAAATAACTTGATATTGATGAAGAATAAATTACACGTATATTAAACTAAAAACTAAAAATAGATTAATGAAATACAACGTGCCCACACTCTAATAACATCAAGAAGCGAATTTTTCGCTAATAAATATCCCTGATGTGATAGGTCAAAAAAGTTCAAGTTTAATGAATGCCACTTTGTGAAAAAATAGAAATAATTTTTTAAAAAGGGACTTAAAGAGCTATTTGGATTACATTTACAAATTTTGTTGAACAGATTCAATTTAGATTTTTGAGATAATACATGGTTATTTTTAGTAATTTCTGATATAATTTTTTGTTTGTTATCAAGCATACAATAAAGAAAATTAAGGATATGCTTAAATTATATTACTATACTTGAAATGGCTTTAGTTTAGGGAATATATTTATAATTGAGAATACATAAAATACAAGGATAATGTAATTAACGACCTGGCATATACATTTACGTGAAGAGACTTGAAATATGTCAACACCATGCACACAATGCATAATCACCTCTATTCTGTAACTAAATTGGAATCAAGATCGATTATCGTGGTGGGAAAGCAATTATTTTGTAATGGGGGTACATTCAAAATTTATAGCTTCTTCGTCTAAATATACTGGATTGCAATGATAACAGTAATGAAGGCGATATAAATCTGTCATCTTTTTATTGTTTTAAGAACTTTATTAATTCTTAGAATTTCAACATGAATTTATAGTTTGTTTTTAACTATAAAAACTAATCCACTTGCAGTAAGACACTTGAATGGACTTCAAGTTATTCTTCTAAAGTTTTCTTTTTTATAATTGAAATCCTAGTTAACTAACAATAAGATAATTGACTAAGATAAATTGAGTAATAATGTGTTTTAAGCTCCATATCAGAAATATCATGTATAATAACTTATTAAAAATATCGAAAATTTGATTTTTAAGAAGTTCCAAGAGTATTCTCTAGTAAATTTACATAGAAAATTAATTATCTGCATCAACATTATGGTTTTTTAAATAGGGATTTAATGTGCATACAATTGAAATCAATCAAATCTGCAGAGTGATATCTAGAATAAATTTTATTACATTGTAAAAACACATTCTAAACTGTACAGTGAAGTCGTGATGTTGCGTTGGCTTCATGCGATTCCCATGGCTCTCTCGCACCACATGTCGCATTTATGCACTTTATGGACATTAAAATTTATAAATAACGAACATTAAACGTTCAGTATGTGTGGATTTTAGACTTGTCTTATAATGCATTAAATACTGAAATATAAAAATATATGTTTATCGCGATATTATGCATAAATTATGTGGAAACATATCTTTGTATGTTTTATAATATAATTTAAAGTTATTTAGTACTTTATATAAAAAAAAGACGAAATAAAAAATTGACATTTTAAAAGTTCAAAAACAATTAAATAAAAAAAATCCTATTATGTTATCAATTTTTTATTTGATTAAAAATTTTGGCCTTCATACGTGTGATATGATGCAAATTAACAACTATAACTGCAATAAAGAATATTGTAAAGAAATGGTTAAATTTGGAAATACTTTTCTTGTTTTCTTAGACAAAATTTTGTGTTTTATGTAATAAATTATTAAATCTCTTGAGATGTGGATATTGGTCTATTGTGCAATCTTTTGCTGGTTTGAAGAAGTCCAGCGGAGTCAATTCATGTGATCTGGCATTCAATTGGTCCTGTTAGTGATTGTGTGATGACGCATTATCTTGTTGAAAGAAATTTAGTTGGGTCAATAATATCGGGAAAACTTGCTGATATGGAAGGAATGATATTGTTTTGTAGAAAATCTAAATATCTCTCCCTTTGGTTAAAGTTCTCTGAAAAAAGTAAGGGTCCAGAATAATATCCTGTATTATTCCGCACCACACATTATTTTTTGCAATATTGGGTGTGATCTTCTCTTGACCAATGTGGATTTTGATTACTCCAATACCGACAATTTTGCTTGTTAACTTATCCACTCAATGTAAATATTGCCTCATCGGAAAAAATAATATTTTTTAGTTAATATTTAGCGGTTTTTAATGTGTTGTGAACTAATGGCAAGATTCGGCCATTATTAGTGAATTTTTTGATAATACGGCTTACTATATTTTGGATTATGAATTGGTGGTCAGAATAAGATACATTGAAGAGTTCAACTACTTCTTTTCGAGTTCATGTTTGATTCCAACTCCAATCATACACCAATCAAACGCACAATCATACTCCAATCAAAGCCTATGATGGCGTTTCTTGATTTATACTTGTTCACGTTAACGTTGTAAGGGAACAGTATTCCTGTTTTAAAGTATTACGTTCTATATTTTTTTTTGACCTCTACTTATTGTATTTATTGTATCTTTGGTGTATTCAACGTAATTTTATTTGTTTTGTTTTAATGTTTTTAATTAATAAAATAACTCTAATCTCTGGAGAAAATATTATATTTTTTCAATCCACTTTAATTCTAAAATTAGAGATGAACCTGGAACTAAACATTGCTAATCTTTTCAATAGACATACCTAGGGTAGAACCCAAAAACTTCCAGTTTTAGTTCTAGTATTAGTCCTGGCAATAGTTTTAGTTCAATTAACACCGATTGTGAAAGCCTTCGTATTTGTACTGTTTTAATCGGTATTATAGCTTCAGTGAAGCGTATGTGATTTAAAAGATAATAATTAATATTAAAACAGTAGACTTCAAAAGAAAAAGTTCAAAAAAATATTATATTAATTTATTTTAATACAATTTAATTTATTTATTTTGTTAATTCATAAATACAATTAACAAAAACAAAAATATTCATTATTGCTCCATTTTGTCGCATTAACGCTCTTATTCCCTCTTCGCTTGTGAATCTAATAACATTCTGGATATCTATTTCTTCTCATATTACATCACTCGTAATGTGGTCATGTAACGATACTCCTCTAATCGATCCCATTACATTTAATTCTACTCTTCTAACCAAACTTTTAAATATATTTTAAAGATTGACAAATTATAAATTTTTCAATTGATATATTAAATTTTTCAGATGTTGATTACAATTATTCATTGTGGTTCATTATCGCATTTTGCCATTAGTTTGGCATCATCAGCGTTAGCGCAGTATTTTTATTGCTTTGTCGGCCATTTTGCAATCTGGTTCCACTTTTCAACACCCTGTCTGATTTTATCAATCACAATATTAAAGAGATTTTTGTTCAGATGTATAACTGTAATACAGTTAGGATTAATAGTAGTGTTTTCTTAAGTTTGGTATAGATTAAACGAAATAGAGGTCAATCGGTGTCTGTTTCGTTCTGACTGTTTCGCATAATATAAATGAAGGCACTTGATACGGAGAATACTCTGTTATAAGTAGAAATGAAAAAGTTGACTAATGCGTTACAAAGGACTACTGACTTACAAGTGAAAACATAAAGAATAACTACTGGATTACAGTCAACCACAGAAGGCGGGAGTAAGGAAAGTCACAAACGAAAAAAACAAGAGAATTCAGACACAGAGAAGATGGTGGGTGAAGCTAGGGCATACAATTTCTCGAATCCCGGGATCCCTAAATTTTCAAGATTTACAAAATAAGTATAGTTGCTGTAATCTGTACCACGAGAAGTGAAAGTGACTCATCGACTAAAAGTGTACAGAACAGACGTACGCGCTAGAAATCATTCCACTCTAACACTCGTCAACGCACGGATCTTAATTATGAAAGGATATAGTGATTTAACAAGATCTTACAATGAATACACCAACAAATATATGCAATGAAATACCAATTGGTACAACGATACATATTCAAATCGTTCTGCTATCTTTAGGTAGACGTGGCTTTATGTCCGTGCAAAAAATAAAAACCTGTCAAATATGTGCGATTTGGCGTTCTCGGAGCATTTTGAGGCATTTTAGAAATTTCTATCTTCATGAGTGCCAAAGTTACACAAGACCTCTTAATAATATTTTTAATCGGTATACAGACACGTCAACGCACGGACATAATATTTGAACGTATGTCTAAAATTCTTACGGAAATCAATGAGTCACTTTCACTTCTCGTGGTACAGACTATATTGAAAAAACTTAGAATATCACATTTTTTAAACTAATTCATTACTTATTGGAAAATATAGTATAGTTATAAATACTAACAACAAAACTATTTATTCACAAAAAGAAAACTTCAATCTGCAACTAATCAATAGAACACGAAAATACAAATCAAACTACACTTCATTTATGTTTTTTTTTTGCTTTAAAAAATGCACGCATAATTTCAAAGTTATGAATTGTTGTACCAGAAAGAGAAGATCTAGGTTATGTATATGCTATCTAGAAGCATCTAGAATATGCTAGAATATGCTATCTCCGATTCAACGCAGGGAATACCGTTGGGCATTATACTCTGGGAGTAATAGACATGAGAAATTGGTAGACCAACTGTAGATATCTTCCACGGCTAACTACTCTTTCAAAAATGGTTAACTCATCTTTAATTATGTTGGTTGCTTCTATTGAAGCTTTCTTCAATTCTTTTTCCATTGACATTCTTTCATTGTTATCGCAAACCTCCTGTGACGGCTCTAACTTCAACACATCATCATCATTCTCTTGAGCTTGAACAATTTCTTCACTGTTCTCAGAGTGTATTAGTATAGTAGTTTTATGTATAGAGGTCTTGTTGGGAATTTTAAACAAATCATTATTTTCTTGATTTTTGGGATTGTAAATGTATCTTAAAACTCGAGAAAGGTGTTTATTACGCCTCTGTTCAATTATGGTTCTCAATGCATTCTCCATATCAGTGCTAGGCTAAGAATTTAAGTACTTTAACTAATCTAATACCGAAAATCCCGAAAAAATTCAGACATAAAATCCCGGGATTTTGGGATTAAGATTTTGTCGAGATTCTGGGAGTCAGAATCTCGGAATTGTTTTTATGCCCTAGATGCAACACTCGGAATCTTACACTTATATACCAGTTTATCAAATGACGAATATGATACTCAGATACTGGCATGCATCAAAAAAGCCATAATAAATAGTTTGTTTAAATCAAATATGCTTGCAATCTGATATACATAATACATACTTGCAATCTTCTGAAAGAGGTCTCCGTATATTAGATTGGAAACATAATCTGGCTATGCAAGTTTTATAATTTGGCACCTACAGTCTTTGTAATACAACAACATCTTCAACGGGTTTCACTGTTATTTCCCTCATAAGCTGATTTCCATATTAACAACATCGACGAAACAACTCCTTGATTAACCAACAACAAACATGAATGTTTCACTCAAAATGTCAGTCGAAACATTTTTGCAAAACTGGTGCGTGAGTATATTGCGTGTAGTCTAAACCCACCTTTAGAATTGTAAATACATTAGAAACTTTCACTCTATCAAATGTTTTTTAAGCAAGGGTTTGTTGTTATCTATCGATTTTTCATTTACTGTTGTCGTATTATGTGTATCCCAACTACAGTTTGCGTTCTTTACTAAACCTTTGTTGTTGGTGTCACTTATTTCAATTTCTCTACTATTTTTATAGTTATAATTTTAGTTAATAACTTGTATGTAGTATTCAGTAGAGGCATAGCCATGAAATTGTCAAGGTAACGTTTACTTTTCCTTTTATAAAGATATACTCTTTTCTTTCATTCGAGTTTGATTCAGTATTTTCATATTCTTGACTAGGAATTTATCCATGTTAAATATTGCAAATGAAAATCGGTTTTCTTCTTTGGTATGTACAAAGAAAGTAACTTTTTACAAAGCTTCATGCGTTTCAAGGTATGTTCCTAAGAAGATTGCTTGAAAACACAATACATCCTTATATAGAATTAGAAGTTGGCTAATAGTTATATCCCGTTTAGGTATGTGACTTATTATGGGCAAATGAGTTTCTTACCAAATGAAACTGAAAATATTTCTTTACTCTCGTATATAAACACGTTTTCATAGCTATACATTAGTTTATTTATCGATTTGTTGATCAACTTAATGAAACTTTATATTATAAAACAATTATACATTTAAATTTTCATGTTTGGTTTATTAGAAAGTCCGAATTTGTATCCTAAAGCAAGCCACCATGTAATTTCGAAATTACAATGCTGTTTGATTTGACAACGAAAGTTGACTAATCCAAATCTAGGATAGATATATTTATCTTATCCGCTCACAATGCATACATTTGGCAAGTAAAAGTTTTAAGTTTCTCTTTTTGTTCTTTAAACCGATTTTTAAATTTTAGTATCAGATTTGTGTTTACTTGTTTTTGTTTCACTACTGTAAACGTGTGAATTTAACAACAAATGTTAGCTTACAAATATATTCTACATAAATGCAGGATTCACATTTTAAACTTCTGGGATAAATTCAAAAATTAATTAAAAAAAATAAATCTGAAGATATGTAAATATTGTTACGTAATTAATTCTGTTTTTAAAGAGCAATCTGTTTTTGTATAACAAATATTTGAATTTGTTTTACATCTTAACTTAAAGTACTATTAACAAGTAATGCTTATATTTTTTTGCTATAAAACAAAATCTATATAAAAAATAAAACATGAATATACAGATAATTATGTAAAAAGGAATTTTCAGTTTATCATATAAACAGTGAAAACATACCTACGTAATAAACGATGAGGTTAAGACTAAATTATTTGTATTATTTTAATTAACCTATTAATCATTTACACTTCTGCGAAAGTAATAATCCGTTATTTCAGTAGAAAATTGTTAAAAATAGCTAATGTATTTTCTTAAAAGTGTAAGTTGATTATCGATAAAATGACTGAACTAGTAGTAGTTATTATTCAAGAAACGTCAGCTTGTCGATCAATAAAAAACGAATTGTCTCGTTTAACTTAAACATGAGAACGCATCTTTAATAGACGCTAAATATGCGCTTGGCTATATTAAATATTAATCTTAAATACTATCTTTCTTAGCCATGACCGTTTCAAAAGATATATAGAGAAAAAGTACATAAAGCGTACATTTTAATAGAAGTTATATTAAAATACAATCTGTATTGAAACAAAATTAAGTGCCAAATATTTATGTTCCTTGTAGTAATAAGGAAGCTCATAAAAGTAATGTTCACCGTAAAAACGTTGCAGTAAAAATTATCTAAGAATGCGCATATATTATGGTATTTTAAAAAACCATTACATAAAAATAAAAAGCCATGCCTTTTCGATGTCTGTTTTAGGTTAATTATAACTTTAACGAATATTTCATTAATACATCTTAGAAAAATTTATGTAAAATTAAATATTGAAAAAACAATTACTTAAAAAACTCATTTCATCATTACATACTTGTTGAAAATAGACAAGATTAGATTTTTATACCGTTTTTGCTTTAAAATGTCGTTAGAAAACAGTAAAATTCTTTAAAAAATCATACAGGATGATTCAGTTAGAGGATTCAATATTATCTGTAAAACTTATAAATCATATATTGGATTTAAAAATTATTAAAACTTCAATTTCATTGAAAATTGTCATTAACTTTTAAGTATTTTTATAAGTTTCAAATTGGATTATACTGGCTTTTTAATCTTTGTAAATCTTGTGTTGGTGAAATTTTTGAGCAAAAGCTTTAAAATTAAAGGGTTATATTAAGGTAGTGTACCTTGATATGATAAAAAATCGACTTTTTGATTTAATGAATTCTATATACGTTTAAGAATATTTTAAACATTCAACCATTAAACGATTCAAAATGTTACCGAAGTTATCGTTGTAAAATATGTTGAAAGTCGAATCAAAACGTAGGTTCTGAAAATGTTGGGCCCTTACAACAATTGCTTCATAGAGTGTACAGTGACATAATGATAAAACACCCTAAAATTTTAGTGAGTTCGGCCGAATGCCTAATATTATTTGCTCTTAGGATAACTACGGTAGCCGATGTATGAGAAAATTTTATTTCTTACTTGCCGAGAAAATCTAGTTTGCGCAAATTTACTGACACATAATGACAAGGCACAATTTTTTTCCCATGATTTAGTGTTTATTCAAACTTCTGCATAGTAAGAAGCCTCCTCAAGATTAAGTTAAAATACGATTAGACATGCTTCCGAAGAGAGTAGAAATCATGTGGTGCTCAATACTGTCATACTTCTTGTGGATGGCAATCTTCAACCAGGCAACGGACGCATACTGCTTGTCTTGTACACTCGAAGAACCACAGCTTAATAATCGATAGTATGGCCCATCCTCGAGATTAGGTTGAGATACGATTGGACATGCTTCCGTAGAGGGTAGAAATCATGAAATCGATGCTGTCTTCTTGATGGCAGCCTTCAACCCAGCAACCTATGCTGGGGTTGCTGGGTTGAAGGCCTGGCTGGGTTGATGCCTAAAGGTTTTCCATGAGGTTTGCATCAGAGCATCCTGTCTATGAAAGGACAGAGTTCGTGTTCGGGAATAATGTCTTACTATTATAATCGTTGAAATGTGCAAATATAATGATGACATTGTACAAAACACGACATGTATCCCTTGTTACATGATTCTTTTATTAAACTGTTGTGCGCAATGGAGTTGGATACACCGGCTCACCAATATATGGTGAGCCGGTATCAATGTATCAGCACAATAAATTTGTTGCGTTACATATGGTTGCTCTAGATCAGTGGTTAATTTATTTGGCCTACCGCTCAACAGTGGTCAATTTTACAAATTTAGTGGGACAATATTCACAATTCGAAAACCCTGCAAGCTGTAGCCAAGTTTGGGTCATATTCGTCAACTGCAAGTGGTATTTTATTTGAGACCATATTAAACTTGTTTTATACAGGGTGGTCCATTACTAATGAGATACAGAGCAACAGTGAATTCCTTACATCAAATTATTACGATGTTACTCAATTTATCTTAGTCCAATTATTTATAATAACGAAGATACAGATGGGTCAAGTTAACACTTTATTTTCGATTTTCTTTGACAATTTCGTTTTCCCTTACATTATAAACATGAAAATTGGCGCATTAGCAGTTTTTAAGACGGTTCAATGTTAAGTTCATTGTCCTAAGAGAAATTACTGTCAAGTATGATCAGCTTTTGCAATTGCAATGACGTAAATAAGATATGCAGACTCAGCTTCAAAATCTTATAAAAAACAAAAAATTTAGAACTAAATTGACTATGAATTAAAAGCTTGAAAACAAAATTATAAATCAATAAAGGGAGTTTATTATTTCTTGACAATTTTCTGCATATGAATTTTTAATTTTACTCAAAATATTGGAACAATCCCAGTTAAATTCAGCAGTTTATATCTCAAGAATTAAGTGAGATATCTCAAAATTTACTTCATTTGTGGAAAGTAGATGCTCCAATTAGTAATAGAAAGTAATTTCCTAACAATTTTCTTATTTTCCTAAACACCAATTTTTCCAGAATTTTTAAATTTACTCAAAATATTTGAAAAATCCCAGTTAAGTTCAGCAATTTATATCTTAAGAACCAAGAGCGATATCTCAAAATGACTTCATGTTTATTTCATAATAATTTTCCAAAACAATCGATTTTTCAAGAACTTTTATAGTTATTCAAAATATTAGAAATTCCCAATTAAGCTCAACTATATCTCAAGAATTAAGTGACAAATCTCAAAATTGACTTCATTTTCGAAAAGTAGATGCTCTAATTAGTAATTGAAAGTAATTTCGTAATAATTTTCCCTAAAAACCGATTTTTCCAGAATTTTTAAATTAACTCAAAATATTTAAAAAGTCCCAGTTAGTTCAGCAGTCTATATCTCGAGAACTAAGGGCGATATCTCAAAATGACTTAATTTTTGGAAAATAGATGCTCTAATTAGAAATTGAGAGCAATTACGTAACAATTTTCCAAAAAAATCGATTTTTCAAGAATTTTTAAATTTACTCAAAATATTGAAAAAATCCCAGCTAAGTTCAGCAGTTTAAATCTCAAGAACTAAGAGGTATATCTCAAAATCACTTCATTTTTGGAAAATAGATGCTCCAATTAGTAATTGAAAGTAATTTCGTAACAATTTTCCAAAATAATCGATTTTTAAAGAATTTTTATAGTTATTCAAAATATTGGAAATTCCGAATTAAGTTCAGCGACTTATATCTCAAGAATTAAGTGAGATATCTCAAAATTGACTTCATTTTCCTGAAAGTAGATGCTCCAATTATTAGTCGAAAGTAATTTCGTAACAATTTTTCTAAAAACCGATTTTTCAAAAATTTTTAAATTTACTCAAAATATTTGAAAAATCCCAGTTAAGTTCAGCAGTCTATATCTCCAGAACTAATGGCGATATCTCAAAATGACTTCATTTTAAGAAAATAGATGCTCCAATTAGTAACTGAAAGTAATTTCGTTACAATTTTCCAAAAAAATCGATTTTTAAAGAATTTTTAAATGTACTCAAAATATTGGAAGAATCCCAGTTAAGATCAACAGTTTATATCTCATGAACTAAGAGCGATATCTCAAAATGACTTCATTTTTGGAAAATAGATGATCCAATTAGTAATTGAGAGCATTTTCGTAACAATTTTCCAAAAAAATCGATTTTTCAAGAATTTTTAAATGTACTCAAAGTATTGGAAAAATCCCAGTTAAATTCAGTAGTTTAAATCTCAAGAGCTAAGAGCGATATCTCAAAATCACTTCATTTTTGGAAAATAGATGCTCCAATTAGTAATTGAGAGCAATTTCATACCAATTTTCCAAAATAATCGGTTTTTCAAGAATTTTTAAAGTAATTCAAAATATTGGAAATTCAGCAACTTATATCTCAAGAACTAAGTGAGATATCTCAATATTAACTTAATTTTTGGAAAGTACTTACAGGACTTCATATAACCAATAACTTTGCCATTCGTGGTTTTATGTCTTGAAAAATATCAACGTCAAGTAAACTCTAGTTTTGTTTGGGTAGGCATAACTTAGGCGAATTGAATAAATAGCTTATCAAATTATCAACAAAATCTATTACACCACATACATAGATAATTGAAACGTACTTAACCCATCATAAAAATTACCACAACGGTTGTTTTGAGAGTTTAAGCGGCTAAATGTACTCGGACCTTTCAAAATTATTTAAAAATATCGGCGTTTATTAATTTGTTTTTATTTTTTCTGTCACCATTCAAAAATTCAAAATTTGTTAATGAAAGTAAAGTACATTCCGGTATAACCAGAAGTACAAGAAATCCTAAAAAATGTTTGGGTAGCTAGAATGCTATTTATTTTACTTACATTTAAATTTTCAAATTTTTATTTTCACCTTATAAACATCTAATAAAAAATCTCGAGACATCCTGTATGACTGTTTATAGACGAATTTAATTACTCTTAACATTTTTTTCAATTGATCGTGAACTCATAAAATGTGTAAAATTTACTAAAGAACGTAAATTACCCATTTTATCGGTTTATCTATTTGAAATGATTGTTTATTGAACTGAATCACTCTGCAGATTTCAATCGATGTGTTTTGTTGGTTACTCATCAAATTATTTTTTTCCAAAAAGAGTATTATTTTTTTGCTTATCATACAAAGTTTCAAAACAACTTACAAAGTTCTAAAATATTTAATGTCTCATATGGGCACACAAAGAAATAATATTGAAGTAAGAAATCGATGAACCCATGGAAACTTGAGGTAGTAAACAAGAAGTGAATCGAAGGTGATGATAATAAAATTGAGTAGGGATGTAATAAATTTTGAACAGTGTAATTTTATAATCTACTATCAATATTGTATACAAAAACTATAAAGGTATTAACATATGATTTTAAATTCCCTATAATATAATAGACTTATCACTGTTTGTGAGATGAGCCACTCAGATTACCTCCAATGGCATATTTTTGAATCATCACTTATCCAACGATATGTAATAAAAATTTATATTTACGTATTATCTTTACCTTTAGAGATAGATTGATATCGAGCAGTATTTATAGTTGGTCACGAATCGCGCCATGTGTTATACGTACATGATCAAGTTACAATATTGTCGAGTGCTAAATTTGGTTTAATCCCACATAAAAGCGAAATAACAATTAATTGATTTAATAAATAGTAAGTAATATTAAAAAAAATGTTACATTTTTAATTTTAATTAAGTGCGATCGAGATTTCCTAGAACAGATAAGAACATAAAAACAAATAATAATTCATTAAAAATTTGATTTTATTTTGTTATTAAATAAATTGAGCTCAAACATTTTTACTTTACTTATAGTTAATCTTAAATACTTACAGGTCATTCCACAACGAATATCTTCTATTTTAATTTAAATCAAAAAGTTATTACAAAAATGAAAGATATATTTTCTTATCAAGGAGCGTAGCGATAGTATTATATCACTTCCAAAATAACTAGATTCAAATGTATTACGTAAACTTTCGAGACTGATTCGCCGTCCGCAAAGAAATACCAAGAGGTGTTGAAAATTGTGATTTTAAACCTCAGGACAAGATCGAAAAATACTAATAAAAAAAATGATTGGGCCGTCATCGGAGATCAGCAAGTTACTGCTTGTGTTGCTACTCTTCTTATTAGCTTGGTACGTCTACATGGACGTCAATCTGTACTTTAGGATCCACAATTATCCTATCGACGATGACATCAAAGATAATTCAACGATTATCTACAGCCAAGTCGCTTGGATCAACTGTAAGATATCACCGATGTGCGATATAACCCCCAAAGCTCTACTATTGGATCAAACGAATCATTATCTATTCGGTCCATTGGTGAAGATCGTTGATAAATTATTTAAAGTATCCGATACTCAATGGATTACGCCGAATTTAATTAGTTTTTTTCACGTTTTCGTCGCGGTTGTGAGTGCAAAGTGCTTTTCTAGTGATAGTTTAGCTTATAGAAGGATCGGAGTGGTTTTGTTCGAATTTAGGACATTTTTGGACGACATGGACGGTCACGTGGCACGTGAACGCAAAAATATTAAAGGTGAAATTTCCGAAGTCGGCACAAGCGGTTATTACATAGATGGTATTTGTGATGGTTTAGGAACAATAGCTTTGTTAGTCGGAGTTTTCTTATTTTTAAAAAACAATCCGCCAAGACGCGGTTACATGCAACTTCCCACCATAATAAACGACAGTGAAACCACCGTGTATCGCGTAAAAGTTACAACAAAAAAAGTTGTTTTAAACGTGGTTTGTTTCGCCGCCCAATTACTATTAAGTTCAATGGGTTGGAACCGGTACATTGCTATTTATCAGGATATGTTAGGTAAAGAAAGCGGCGATTGGTTGAGGAAATGTGAAATCTTAAAAAGTTCGTTCTTTTTTACTGTGGTTATGGTGTGGCGAATAGTTAATGTTCACAATTTAATGCATTTCTTGCTATTATCTGTGTTTTGCGATAAACTGTGGGAGTTCCTACGGTTTATGCAATATATTGGTTTTGTGATTGTACTCGGTGCTATTTGCGTCGCCGAAATACACATTATGGATGTTAAAAATTTTTTGTATCATGATTTATCAAATGCTACGATGTACTAATAGTTATAAGTGATAAAAAGATTTATTGGGTTAAATTGAAAATGCAATATTAGGACGTTATTCATGGAAAAAAATCGGTTTGCTCAAAGAAATTATGAATATTTCAATGATTTAAAGGCTAATTCCTGATTATTAGTCAGTATTGATTAAAATTTTTTAATCTTTCTTCCTTACATCTGTCTTCTACTTTTTAGAATATTAAGCGTCGTATCGGCGGCTTGATATATTGAACGCACAATATTCCTTAAAAACACCAACTCTTTTTACGAAAAATTATTATTCTTAATAAAATAAGTATTGCTGATGAATAATATACATCTGTATATCATACGGCGTGCATCGCATAATCTCTTAAATCTAATATTTTAAAAACCCGTAAAGATGTTTGTTTTTTACTGTTATTTTTTTTTATTATATAAAAAGAGAAGAAATCATTTGCACAAGCATAATTACAACATGTATTTGATTTACATTATTATGAGAAACATTTTAACATTAACTTTCTTCAGGTATGAATGATGTACATTAGGTATACATCAGTTAAAATATCTTAAGTTATTTGTATAAGTATTTAAACTATAAAATTACAAGACTCCTTTTCTTGTAATTTTTTGAAAATTTTTAAATTCAATTTCCAAATTTTTCTTCTACTGTACAAGAATGATATTTTTTTAATTAATACTTCTTTAATACTTTTTACGTTGTAATATTAGTAGAGCCTGAGGAAGATTAATAGTTAAATGTAACATGTTGAACTGATTAAATAAAAAAAAGTTTCTTCGTTATTTTTTGGTTTTATTTTATCTCTCTATGTCTCAAATAAATGGTTTCTTATTACAAATTAAATCTGCCCCCAATGTCTACGTTTCAAAACGGATAGTGCCATCTTCTTTCGCGATGGTTTAATTCTTGTCGTCGTACAAGAATTAAAGTCTGCGTAATGAATTCTTATGGCATGTTAAATGTATGTATTTATTCACTTTGTATACATTTTGCTTCTCTTATTGGAGTTTAACTTTTGTTATTCATTTTAAGTTATACCTTTGAACTTAATTACAATTGATTTAGGAGCCTACAGATAAAGAAAAAATAAAAATGGTCGCTTATTTATCCTTTCAAATTGTTAATTTTGGTAACACTAGCATTCTGTGTTAATCCTCCAATTGGCGTCATCCCTGTTCATGTTATCAGCTTTGAATTTCCATCTATTTTTTCCTATGCTTTTTCTGGATTTCATTGAACATTATAAGTAATCTTCTAAATAATCGAGTTTTCTTCATTCTTTTGTCAATAAGTCACATCGTATGTTAGAATTCTTGTAAATTTGATTCAACATTCTCTAATTGTTTAACTTTAACATTTATATTACTTGATATGGTATTTTCACCTTTTAGTATGTCCAACTACTTTTCTTCAAAGTTGAAGCTGGATCTAGCTTCGAATCTAGAAATAAGACACTTCACATACCTATGGAGTATAATAAAGTTTGTCTATTGCTATTTGTTACAGAATGTTTAAATTCCTCAAACAGTGAACACTGGGTTATTATTTGAGTGGATGCCTTCTGAAAAATCGTTAGTTACAACTAATTAATTCAAGACTGAAATTGTATAAGCATACATTATTACCAGAAATGTTCTAAAGCATGAGATTCTTGTTTTTCTTGCAATCTAGTTGAATCTCCACACGTGATAACATCCCCAATTATTAGATTGGTGCAAAGTAATGGGGCACTTGTAAACAATTTGGTTGTTAAATATTTATTTTAAAGAAAGAAACATGTAAAATGATGATTATTCCTGCGCCTAATCGCTATCTACTGCAATGCAATTTCCGACTTGCTTAGAAGACGACTCTATTAACCAAATTGTTATACTCTTTGTTTGCTTGTTAACATGTAATATCACTATTTTTTTTTTGGTAAAATTCTTTGCCAGATATACATCATTTTTGATGTATTTGAACGAAAATCTAGGTCGTTTTATTACAACAATTCGATTAATATTGTTGTAAACGACTTCATTGTAGTCGAAAACTTCGTGGGGAACCCAACTTCCACTCCTATGTATGTAAGAGGTTTGAGAGGATGAATGATGATAAAAAATCTGCATTGAAGTTCTCGGAGAGCGCTTAAATTATCAAGCTTTCGTCCCATTTCATGGGTACCAAATTACTTGATTCTCGAAACTTTCATCACATTCCTGCTAGGTTAACTACTACATTGACTTTCGCTAACAAAAATGTGTTAATCTGGCTGAAACAACAGGCATAAATCAGTTGAAGAAACAATTTAATGATTTAAAAAAGAAATTTAATGATTTTTATGAATAACTTATACATAATTTCTCATATGGTAAGCGGTGAAAAAATTATTACATAACGGCACACTACATGTTTTGCAAACACATCTTGTCCACTTCTCGATTTTTCTTTCTGAATGTTTTATATACCTTCTTCGTACCTCCTCGACAATTGATATATGATCTCTAACATTTAATATTATTTTCTGCCTCTTTGATGGTCGTCCAGATGTTGAACGTCTCTTCACCTCGGCTTTGATTTTTCCTTGCTCAATAAGACTTTCAGCCAAGGCTATTACAAAGAAATCCAGAAATCGTATCTTTTTATATCTAACTTCATTGTAATTATTATTTACACATTGTAAATAATAAAAGCGTTTAACAGTTATCATCAACAGTTTGTAAAATACTTTTTTCCTCCTTTGGTAGACTTACGATCAAAATCATATAATCGGTCTCACCCATACACTTGTAAAACGAAATCTTGGGGCTAGTTTTTCGCCATTCTTCTGTTTTCGCCTTACAAATTTAAGTTAATTTCCATGAGAATTGCAAATACTTCTTCGGTGGTGATGAAGGTTATCCCGTCATTTGTACAAAAACATTTGGATTCGCTTTTCTCTAATTTATGTTTTGGTCTTTTTGGTATGTTTTTCAATTCCCAATACAGGTTCCTACTGCAGTATTGTTTTCATCAATGTCTCCAACGTAACAATTCTGTCAAAGCAAATCACAACATCTGTATTCGTAATCGAACTAGTAAGTTTTTTAACTACCCTGTCTCTTAATGTTCCATCTGTATGTCATTACAGATACATTATTAGATTATTATAAATACATACATTATTCCACGTTTGAAAAGTTTCAAAGACAAATACTGCTTCAAACTTGACTTGTCCTTGTATTTGGCTATACTTTCATCTATAGAATAAAAAAGTGAGTCGGTTCTAGCTTGTTGTTATGTATATTTGAAGCACTCTAGAAGGTCCCCATCATAATATATCTTAAAGCAACTAGTCGGTTTAATTCTTTCTTATTGAAGTATAATTTACAAATTAACATCTTATAACAATCACGTGACATTGCATTTTTTATTGTAGTGTTGTCCATAAAGGTATATTTTGACAAATAGCAATTTAGGTTTGGCAGCGTATTATAAAGCCATTACTATCATTATTACCATCATAGTTTCATAACGGTCAGTTGGTTTACTTTTTGTAGTTCTTATTTGTAAAAATGATTGATCCGTCATTTATACACAGGAATATATACACATACAGGCTTTTTGGAAATAACTTCAGGAAAATGGCAATTACTTATTCATAAAATTCGAAAGAATTTCTGCATCCCTTGCATTAGGTGATTGAATCCTTTGGGTATAATTTTGCGGAACAGAATACCAAATTATGTTATGTGATACCGGCACATTTAGATATTGGTATGGTGTGGTGTATTATTGCTTTTATTGTTGAGAACAATATTACAATCTTCAGACATAAACTTGTTTTCGGAATCAGAAGAAACCTAGTTTAGGTCTGCACCTTTACCATTAGAATATGGATCAGTAACGCTCTCGAACAAATTTTCAGCGAGTTGCTCGAGCTCTTTTTGAGTTAATTTTTGCTCTTTCTACGAAAGAATAAACATTTTTATGGATAAATGATCCCACTAAAATAGCCTAATGGAACATAATGTACTACGAAGCCAAAAAATAACGTATTTTGTATTAGCAAATACGTCAATTGATTCCAAACATTATACGTGCTACTATATAAGTACTTAAATAACAACACACTGTACATAGTAAATAATTTGTTTAAAGAACACTTAGAAACACAAATAGATGCATAACATGCGTCCACGAGTTTAATAAAATTCAGGTTATGTTGATTGACACAAAAGCAACACTCGGACCTTGGTCATTCAAACAGCTGAATTGCCACTAATACACATAAATGAATCCTGCCTTGGGACGTATTGTCCCGTTAGTCTTGAATGGGATAAGTCATTCTTAGAAGAAGTGTAAAAAAAGAAGTGTGAAATGACCCCAGTTACTAATTTTGAAATTTTCTTTGACTTCAGGTTGTAACAAAAAAGCACTAAATTTTTAAGATTGAGTATTGATGAGATTTGAATAACAAAAAAATAAAGTTTCAAAATATCGACGTTTTAAAAATGTAGTCTTTTCTGTGTAACCTTACAACCTGAAGTCAAACAAAATCTTAGAATTAAGTTATTTTTTCCAAATTTAAATTGAATACTTCGTTATAGCAATCGTTAAATCGGTTATCTGAGTTTTCTTCAATTTCCGCAGCATATTCACTATTGTATGTACGTCAAAGTTTGTGGTTGTTTTCTATACTTAACCTTAATCGTAGTAACCATGACCGGTTGAGCACATTAACATTATGTGCCCATCTCGATAACCCGTTTTAAGGATTAAATATCTAGTTCATCTCAGCATGTGAACCAATAACATTTTTTTAGGAACTAATCATATTTTCCTAAAATTTCCCAGTAAGAGGTTATAGTCATGAACAGCCAGTAGACAAGTATCTAGTCCATCGCAGTTTGTTTAAGAATAAGTCATGATTTCCTAAAATGAATGTAACATGACCATAACTTTATAATAGTCACCAACGTCAAAGCTGTGATACTCTACTATTTCTACACTTCACTCGTCAATTTAGCTGTGATGACTTATGGCAAGTTTCTTCGTAATGTACTTAGACAGGTTCTTTAATTAATACTCTTTCGTCCAGAAATAAATGTCCGATCTTCTTATTGAATTTTAACTACAAATATCGATTCTAAGAAGCTTTTGACGGTCATTGAAGTATTTAAACAGAATATACGGTGTCTTTTACATGTTGGTAAAGTCCAAAATTAAAATGAATAGAAACTGAAGCATATCCATTCTTTGTAAATTATCTGTTTTTTTCAAAAAGTATAGAAGGCCAAATGCCAAGTTTTCTATCGAAGATTCTAAGAAGACGCTTTCTTTTACAAGTTCTATGTGATTCCTCTTCGCCTTCAACTACGTAATGCGCCTCAGCTATTTTTGAGATGTAAATCCATTTCTCATCTAAAGAATTCGATCATCCATATCGATGAATATTGTATTGACGAACAATATTTCAGTCTTTCCATTTATTTGACTTGTGTGAGGAAAGACTTGATTCCATTTGAGTGGCGTCGCAATGCTCCGGATTTCTATCTATTATGAACGTTATATAAGAAGCCAACGAACCAATTACTGCCGTCTCAATATTCTTCGGATTTTGACCAGCACTTGTTTTTTCTCATAACTTTACATCTGCTGAGGTATCACCTCCATCGACTAACATTTTTCGAACTTGATGCCAAATTCGGCTTACAGTTTTTGTGGACATTTACTCGCTGTAATCTTAATTGAGCCTCGTCTAAGTTGGATATCATTACTCAATTATAGTAATGCATTAAAACAGCTTGTCTTGAGTTGATACAAAAATTTGGTCCTTTACGACTATTTCTTGTGAAAATTTTTATCCTCTCTGCCATTATTTTCTTAAACCCGATTTTTTATGACGTCTTGAAAAGTAAAGTTTTTTGAATTGACTTATACTTTAAAAAAAATTACAAAACTTTTAAATGGCACTAAAAAAACTTATCATTTAATGTTTCTAATGTTTTTAATGCTTAACATTTCTTAATTTTTAGGAAAATATCGATATCGGACACTTATTTCTGGACGAAGGAACTCTTTCAATTTATTGGAACCATTTATTTGTTTACTTTGTCATACTAACTTTTTCACTTTGTAGCAGTTTACAATGGCCTATCTTTCAGGAAGATATAGTAAAATGTGCAACCCCAATTGTTAGTTCATTCATTTCTATACTTGAAATCCCAGATTTACATTTTATGTTCTAAATGTACATATTTATTTTAACTCTACTTCAACTATCAATGCTTTACATTTGAACGATAGTTTGAGTTTCGCCACACGTCAAAAAAATTATACACTTTTACCATAATAGATTTGTAACGATATCGAATGCTTCTCTGTTGATTACTTCAAGGTATTCGTAGACATGGTCTGAAGCATTACTAACAACGAAATTATCTTTTCCAGTTACAGAAATGATAAATCCTATCAATTTCTGCTGCTTAATTCGACTTATCAGCTGTTTTTTAAAATAATTGCCAATTTTAAATTGTTTTTTTTTAAATTATTAACAATAAAAAACCTTTCATATTAACACGTTTCCGCCATATTCGTCCAAAAGTTCTTGCCTGTTCCATTTCTCTGATAATGAGATGTATTTCTTTTTTTTAATTATTTATTACAGTAGTCTGTCTTAACTATCCAAAAAACAGTAGTGTTTCAGTTGGTACAATATATATTATGACTAATTTGTCTAATTTCTAGATTCTTAATAACAACGATACAACTTGAGTCTTCAACACCTTGCCTCTTTTCGTGCTAGTTATTTTGCATTATATGGCTCACTTTATAATAATTACTATATACCCTCACATATTTTACGTGATCTCATCAAAAATAAATATATCCATCTACAGAATTAAACAATTACACAATTAAAATAATTATCCCTTTTAAAAAAGTTTCTGAATTATATTTGCCGTAAGAGATAAGAAAACCTTGATAGTAATCAAGGTCGTCTAAAACGTAATGTATGTATTTGTAAAATACAAATATATTTTGCAAAATTTTTTTAAACGCAATTTAACACATCTATTAAATTAATTTTTAAATCCCAAATATCATTTTATTAAAACATAATAACTAGTAATAATGTGATGCCACAACTAATGATTCACTATCAGTTATGATATTAATCGACATAACTTGTCTTATCTAATTGGACGAAACCAAACCTTAATTTATGTATTTATAAACAATGAATGCGATTATGATTATGTATATGTTAACCTTCAACAAACAAACGATTCATATTTCGTAAAATTAATTTTTAATTTACATTAATTTAAATTTATTTTTTTGTATATTGCTTTTCTAAGAATCATACTAAAACATGTTATAGACTGTAAATTATTCATCAGTGAATAAAAAAAATCTAACACTATTCACAATGTTAAGCTTGTGGGATAAATCGTCCCCGTTAGGGCAAAAGTCAATAAGTTAGAATATAAAATGTTACGAAAATCAATGAATCAAATAACCACACTATTAGATAGTTTCTTTATGCTTGTTTGATTTCCAAAATTTTTGGACTTAGCTATTGTAGTTTGGTAGTGAATGTGGATTTAGTTAGAAATGATCAAAAATATCTCATTACACAAAATCATAAAAAATCTAAGGGCAAACTAAATAACGGTTTATTAAAATTAAAATTCCTTCATTTTTGACATTCTTGGAATGAAGGAGGGTTTTAGACCAATGCTAATATTTCTCTGGTGTGACATTCTTTGCACAAAGCGTCATACTAATAGCATGCTTTTCTCAAAAATTGGTTGTTGATTCTTGTATGCTTTTCCACACGGGGATATATTCTTTTGAAATTTTGTCGTACTCTACATAGTATCACATTCCATCATAGTGTGGCCAGGTTTTAGAAATTTTTGTTCAATAATGTTTAGATGTGTATTTTGTAGCATATTTGTCTTTTGACCGCCACATCCGAAAACAATGATAGTTCCTTCTGGTAACTGTTTAAGATACATACATCTTCCAATTTTTAAATTTTCCCATTTGCTTTTTCATTCTGAGTATTTATTTTTATTTCCGTTTCAGCTTCAACTCTATTGTCAGGCTTTGATTTAAGATTATCACTAAAATTAACTTTGTCTTCTCTAACTTCCAATTCTCTATCTTTTTTCTCCAACATCAGCAATATATGATCTATCCGAGAGTTTTGTTGAAAGTGTTCCTTCGGCCCATGTGGTTTGTAAATGTTGAAACATTGAACATGCACTTTTTCTCCTATTTGCAATTGTGGTAATGGCCTAGATTTTTTGTCATAGTAAATTTTGTATATTTTTTCTTTTCACTTCAATATCTTCAGTAATAAATAATAGCTGATGTTAGCTATTATTTTATTTTTTAATTCAAATGAAGGCAAACTATGTATTTATGTTCACAAAAATCTTTGTGCAGGACTAGTATTCAATATCCTCAACTTTTAATAAGATTTTTTTAATGAAATTTTATGATTAAACTAATATTTCGCCGCAAATTGTCGCCTGTCTTGATTGATAAAATTTGTACCATTATCACTTATGATTAATTCTGCTATATCAATTTTTTTTGCCATAGGTAACATGGTATTGGAGTCGTCAGCACAGGCTTCTTTCTTTGGTTATTAGTGTATTTTAAGCATATTTTACTGTTTTGTATTCTTTCTTTAATGTTCGCCATACCTGGCTAAAATATGTTTCAATGCCATTTATGGCTTGTATTCTTTTATCATATCGTTTCTCAAACCATAAGGAATGACGATTTTGTCAGATCTAGTAATAAGTCCATGCTGTATTTCGAATACACTCTTGTATTTATGAAATATCTTAATTTCATCTGGTATATCTATCTTCATCGGTGACTCGTATAAATGATCAGACACTAAGCAATAGCACAAACAAATACAAATGGTAAATAAGTCAACAAAAACAAAATATATTTATTACAGAGAATTTGTAGAAAATATAATTATTAAGGATAAAACAGTATTTATGGCTTACGATACCATATAAACAATATAAAAAAATAACACAAAATATAAGGCGCAGAAGTCATCGGACAGAATTTTATAAAGTTATTTAATCTCATTTTAATATCTTGTAAGATTTCCCTTGGCCGATAAAAAAGCTGCCAACCTTTTCAGAATTGAGCTAACCAAATTTTGTGTAATAGTGGAGGATGTATTTGTCCATTCTTCTTGCAACGCTTTAATGAGCTCTGGTTTGGAGGATATGGTTCGTATTCTAATTCGTCGATTTAATTCTTCCCAAAGATGTTCGATTGGGTTTAAGTCAGGTGATTATGGAGGTGATTCAACACCCCCACAATAAGGCCCATAAGGGACATTATGAACCTATGCTTTGGATCGTTATCCAGATAAATAAACTGATAATAATAAACCGATTGTGCGTGGTTATTGTCGCGAGTTAATTTGGTGGTTCCACGATTAAACTCTCGAACCCGTATGTGTTTTTATCCACCCGTTTGTAGGACTAATGTTTTAAAAAAGGCGCCGATATCTCATATGATAGACAACGTAAACGAGCGTTTCATTTATTAGTTATTAATACCAATTTCAAATTGATTTCATGTATTCATTCATTCGAGAGTTTTGATTTTGATTTAGTTATTATTTTACTTTGTTTTGTGCTAGTGCATTAAGTTTATGTTTTGTAATGCATATAAATATGCAAGATTTGTGTATTTTGCCCTTAATTTGGTAAACTGTTGGGCAATAAAGTATAAAATAAAAATAAATAAGTAAAAAAAAATAAATAAAATTGCAAGTTGTTTTGAAGGCCCATTTTATTTGTAGACGATTTTTAATGATTCTTTAAAGTATACAAAATAACCATATTGGTTCATTATGTCATCAATTATAACCAAATCACCTACTCCAGCTGACGACATAACCCCCAAACCATAACTTCACCATCACCGAGTTTTACGATTGGTACTAGATTTTCCTTTTTCATCTCTTCATTACATTTCCACCAAACCATTATCCGGCGCTGCCAAATATATAAAATTTACTTTCATCCACTAAATATTACCTTATTCCAATAGTCAATATCCTTTTCAATTATGTATTTTTACTAACTCTTCTGTCACACTTCTTCTATTATATCTCGCATTTCTGATAACGCGGTGTATTATTTCAGGATGTACACATTTTCCTCCACTATTTTCTAGACTAACCGGTGACTAACCCCGCAAGCTTAGGGGCACTCAAGCGAGAATTTTTTTAAATTTTTTGCGCAAAAACTCTTTTTCCTGCCTCATTCAAAATGTCTGATGCGTCTTCTTGGTTTATTTGTTGCCCTACCTTTATCTTTTAACCGCTTTATTATGTCATGTACTGTTGATCGACTAATCTTTACAATTTTTTAAATTTCACGTATTGATTTTCCTTTTTCACGATGAGCAATAACCAACTTTCTAATTTCAATAGTCGTTTCAGTTATTTTCGGTGGCATTGTTGTAAAAAATACAAATAATATTCTTGTTTTTATACAAATCTTGGGTTTGATTAAATTATTGCAATAAACAAAGAATATACTAAAGCTAGTAAAGGAGTGTTAATAAACCTATTGTGAAAACATATATTTATTTCTTGTATATAAGATATATATATGAAATATACATAAGTGTCCGATCACTTATGTGAGCTTATGAAACATTAATTATTTCATGGTTGGATCTTTGCTTATCTCTTCTCTTATTGACTGCAGTTTCCCATCAGTGATAGATAATTCCTCAAGCGTATTAATTGTTAATTCTGTATATTCAAAAGTTAATTCTTTTGAATATACAATACGTTCACGATGAAAAGAAAAATTTTGTAAATAAAAAAAAGACATGATGCACCAGAAGAATTTAAATTTTTAATTTGTGATTTATTTAGATACTTTCCGTTAACACTTATTACTTATTAATTAAACCTTAACGCAACCCAACTAGCTAGTTAGCATAAAATATTTATTAGGTTGGGTTGAGCCATCAACCATATATAAACACAACCCAAGTAGTTCCCACTAGATGTTAATTGAGTTGGGTTGAGGAATTAACTTTAACACAACCCAACTAGCTAATTAACACGTTAATAGCTACGCGAGTTAATATCAGGTTACACCTTGCGAGCCACCTTTTGCCGATTAACATATTAAATATTACTTGGGTTGGTTTGAACCATAAACCTGGTTTGAACCTAAGCCAACCAAACAAGCTAGTTAGTGCATGATTAATTGTGTTAGGTTCAGCCATTAATCTTAACCAAATCTGACCCAAGTAGCTAGTTAGCTATCCACTTTATCTGATCCCAACCCAACCAATTAGTACTACATATTAATTGGGTTGGGGTGAGCCATTAACTTTAACCCAACTAGCCAGTTAGCATTAAATATTAATTGTGTTAGATTGATCCATCAACTTGATCTGAATCTAACCCAACCCAAGCAACTAATTAGTGCTAGTTATTAGTTGGACTAGGTTGAGCCATTAATCTTAACCCAACTAACTTGTTGGCACTAAATCTTAGTAGGATTGAGCCATCAACTTGATTCTAATTAACTATTTAGTAATAGATATTAATCAGGTTGGGTTGAGTCATCAAAATTAAAAATTAATCAAGCGAGCATTCAAAATTTTATTGAATTTATTCCTTTCATTATGAACACACTGTATTACTATTGTTCAAAAATTAATATCATTTCATTTTCTATAATTTGCAACTAACACGATATTGTACAAAATAACTGGTCCGAGCAATTTTTGGACAAATTCTACAGGTCCGCAGGTCAACAATGTATCAACAATTATATTGCTCTTGTCAGGAATAAATTCCAGTTTTATATTATATCTCTGTAGAATCATAAGTTTAGCCTGCAGTCTTTTTGGCGCTTTCAACACTTTTGTCAAATATGGCGAATCGTCACTTTTGAATTACTTACAATGTACTTATCAAATCTCGTAGCAAAACAATTCCTTTTCTATCATTGCGTAATTTTTTTCTGACTTTGATATAACTTTTGATACATAAGCAACAATGCCATCTTTTTGTATCATAACAACTCCAAGACCTTTCGAACTAGCGTCACATTCAAAAATAATTTCTTGTTGAGGTTTGAAATACTTTAACGTTTCTATAACACTAATTGTCTTTTTAAGTTTCTTAAATTCTTCTTGCTCTTCCTCTTTCCTTACATGCCATTTCCATGCTGTCTTTTCGAATAGCAATTTTCCTAATTGTACTATTTTGTAACTTAAATTCTTGATGTATCGTCCCAAATAATTCACCGTACCTAGAAATCTATGTAATTTTTTTTTGTTTTATGCTCTGGCATATCCAGATGGCATATCATTCATTGCTTAGAATATGTTTATAGAACTTCACTTCACATACTTCTTACATTTTCATCGAAAGTAATTCTGGCTTTGGGGACAACACCAAATGGTAAGTGTGGCCACCGATATCTACCATATGGTGTCGAAAATGTTGTCAATTTGTTACTTTTCTCTGTCAATTTCAAACGCCAAAATCGTTTTTTGTTGTATCGACAGTAGAAAATACCTTTGCTTTACCTAGTTCCGGTAGTATTTCATCTATTGTATTAAACTACTTGTGTTCCTTTTCAACCCATTTTGTATGTTGATCTTCGTTTGTATCTTCTTTTGTTTTCTCCTCTTCTAACCGTTGTATTTCTTTTTTGGAACCTTTCTTTAGATTTATTGGTATTCTTCTTGCTGGCTGGATCACTGGTTTTACCATTTTGTCAATCTCCAATTCGACTTTTCTATCTAATAAACCTTGACCAGCACAAAAATTGAATTCTTCAACTATAGTATTAGCTTTTATAAAACCATCATCAGTGTGTTCAACTTCTTTGCAGTACTTTTTACTATTTGAAATAAGATTTTGCATTTCCTCCAAAAATTCTTTTGAATGTGGAAAAACATGCAACTTTTTCCTTTCCTTCTTTCCACAGCTCTTCGTACAGAGTATACACTTCAGTAATAGATAGTTTGCTATCTTGGTTACGGGGAAGCTTTCAATGTGTTGTTTGTTTTTTTTTTCATATGGTCATCCCTTCCATGTACCAAGCTGTTTTATTTATAGTCCTGCATTTATGTATGTATATCCTGTATTATTTATAGTCCTGTTTATGTTTTCTTATATAAATTCCGCTTGAATGTTTGTTTCAAAGAGCATTGATAAGAGTGCTGTTGCTTATGTTCAATGTGCAATATGTTACATCATTTTCAAAAGACAAATATCTCACAGTGTGGCATTCTTTGGTCTTGGTCTTCAGTGCTAATCTTTTTATGTCGTATAGTCTTGCAAGGACAATAGCCCTGACAGATTTTTATGTGATCTTCTTCAGTGAAACTTGAAGAAAACTTAAATCTACACTTAATACAATCCAAAGGTTTTGTTTTTTTTTTAAAAAACATCCTTTACTAAATACTTTTGCCCCGAATTGCGCTTATTTTTAACAACGTTGCGCTGCCAAGTGATGGATCAACCTTCTGTTTATTTCATCTGTACCGTTTATTGTTTTTTATATCTTTCAAGAAGAATAAATTAGCTTAATTATACACTTTTGAGGTTATGTGTTTGCAACAAAATCATTAAGTCCCAATGAAACACAAGCTCCATATAATAAGCTTAGAAATTACTTAGTTACTATCACCTAGATCTAGAACTTATGGCTTCTATATGACTTTGGAATTTAGTAAGCTTTTAGGTACAAACAGAAATATATTATGGACTTAAATGCGTTAAAAACAAAGAACGATAATTTTAGACACGGTGACTTCTGCCTTAAGGGCGACATAAATCCAATTCAAGTAACAGTTCTACAAATCAACGATTAAGATTGACTTAAATCCTGCTTTAAGTTTAATTATATTTATACAAAATCTATACAATCAACCTAAATCTTCTAACAAGAAACTCTTCAATCTTTCTCTTCTTCCAAACCGTTTTTTAATTTGTCAATGCGTGTTGATTTTAAATGAATCTGTGAAGACAAATCTTTAATTAGGATTTGTCATATTTAAATTTAATATTACCCAGTTAAATAATGGCTTAATTTTCAACGATATTTATCGCATGTTAGGCCTAAAAATAACATTATATATAAGGCAATATATGACTAAAGATTATAACGATAAAAGATTTATTTCTATCACTGCCACATGAGTTAAAGTCATAAAATTCATGGTGTTTCAGATAATTTAACAGAACTTAGAGAATTTTCAAAGAAATTAAATTATATAAATTTTTCAATTTAAAAAATTCAATTTTAAAAATTATTGCAATTATCTGAAACACCTCTAAATACAAATACAAAAATATTAGTGAAAAACTTTTTTATAATAAAAATTTTATAAACACTATATTTTAAGATTATTATAAATAATGATTGTATTAATATTGCATTTTCAACAATCACCTTATATTTACTAATAAAAGAAAATGATTGATAATCAAGACGAAAGAATTTATTTTTACACCTTAACGTCTTAACAATGAAAGCAAAATTAGATTTTATTTAAGAAACTCATTTCATCATAAGTAAATAGATTTATGGAATTATTAAACACATCATTATTCAAGTTGTATTTCTTGCACTATTTATTACCAAATTGTGTCTTATTGTTAGCATTTTACATTTTTTTTAACTCTTTATTAAATAGATATTATTAATTTTATTTGAGTTTTCTAGTTGTCTTCCGTTTTAATTGATGTTTACTTTTAAGAAAAATGGTATAATTGCTTTGTTTCGATTAATTGGTAACGTTGCTTTTGCATAACTGTATTTATTTAAAAGAATAAGAGAGTACGTATTTTTATCATTGATTTAGTAATTTATATTTAGCAAAACATAATATATGTTAATAATATATATTTAGTACAAACGAGTTATGTATTCTTCTCATTATTATTTGGCGCTTTAAATTTAGTTCCTCAAGAAATCAAAAATTTATTAAAAAATAATTATTATAATTATAGCACTTTAACGTTTCATTTACGGGTCTGTAATAACATATTGTTGATGTGTAAGAATGTTTGAGCTCAATAAAAACGTTGTTTATCAAATTTGCTTTTGGTTTTATTTATTATTTCGTTTTTCCTTATTCTTTTCTTTAGTATTTAATCGAAGCAGAATGGCCTGCACAAATTGGTATATGCGAACCACGACGAGTTGCCGTTTTATCTTTAGCAAATCGAGTGGCAACCGAAACCGATTCTGCAGTTCAAGGAGATATGGTTGGTTATGCTGTTCGTTTTGATGCGTGTACTAATCGACCAAAAATGAAGGTAATAATACTAAAAATTTTATCTAAGAAAATATTACAATTTAGTTTGTCCTAGATAATCAGTTTAAAATATAAACTTAAAAACATTAAGAATGTCACCTAAATACATCTATTGTTGTAAGGATGTTGTCTAACATCCTTCCCGAAATCGAGAACGTGCCCAGATCGGACAATCGATTCAGCCTTTGATATCCCATATTCATTAGTTTGTAGTTGTTTAACATATTAAATTTATGCATAAACTGACTTCATTAATTGGCGATAATCATTGATAATATCTAAAATTAAGTTTGTATCTGATTATCTGGGACACTGTATACAGGGTGATATAGAAAAAAGTACATTCCTATGAACATGGCTCCACAAGGCCTTCGCTTAAATGATACGGGGTGTTAAATTTTATTTATTTGCAAAAACAATGATAAATACTCAACAATTAAACTTTAATGGTATGATGAAAAATATGATTAATTAAAACAAAATATTAAGTTTTTAGAAGATGTTCAAATTGTTGCCCTTGTATTTCAATACATTTTTCCATTCTTCTTCTTAATGATTGACATCTTTGAAATATTCCTGGGTTATTACGAAATCTATCTGCCGATTCCATAATTTTTATCCACGACTGTTCTTCATTATGTATTTCTACAGCATAAACTTCATATTTCATCAATTCCAAAATGAAAAATCGATAGGATTAAGGTCGAGACTACGAGTTGGCCAGGGTACAGGTCCCCCTTGACCAATCCAGGTATTTCCAAATCTCCTATCCAAATATTTCCTTGCCACTCGAGGAAGGAGAGCTGGCGCGCCTCATCATGCATGTAATACATTCTTCCAATAATGGCCAATGGGACATCCTCTAATAATGTGTTAAAGTCATTCTCCAAGGAATTTCGATACAGTGCACATACACAGTGAAATAGGCCAATTAAGTAATTGTCAATTATACATGCCCACACATTAATAGAAAACCCATATTGGTGACTTCGAATTTCAGTTTGATGAAAATTTTCATCACTCCAATGTACTTTTTTCTATGTCACCCTGTAAATATTTTAATGTTACAAAAGTTTATAATCATTTTAGTATATGACTGAAGGTATATTAATAAGGGAAATGATGACCGATCCTTTATTGAAAAATTATTCTGTTATTATGTTGGATGAAGTCCATGAACGTACACTCTACACGGATATTCTTATGGGATTAATGAGAAAAATTCTTAAGGTAATAACATTTTAAATTGTTCTAGTTATTAAAGACCAAGTAAAGAGAGCCCAGACGCGGCATAAATAAGTTATGATTAATTATGATTCAAATTAGCTTTGTTGATAAAAATTAAGCTGAGATAAATTAGCTGAGTAAGAGTACATGTAAATGCTTCTGCATTTACATCTACTATTGTATTTCACTTTTCCATTTTGACTACATATAGTTATCAAACCAAAAAGTAATTTCAACTTCAATGTCATCTGCATCAGATCTTTGATGTGGCACCCAATTCATCAAGTGATGAACCCAACCTAACTCATCCTAAATAAGGGATCATAGACCTATTTATATCAATTATTCCAACCAAGCGATTGTTCAAAAAGTGTTTTGTACACTGCATCTTTGATAGTTTCGATCGCATTATCTCAAAACCATAAACATAAACTTCTTGACCATAATATGCAATTTATAACTGTTTTATAACTTTTAAAACTATCAGTGGCTACAGTAATTTTTTTTTATTATAGAAAAGAAAAGAACTCCACCTTGTAGTAACATCAGCAACAATGGATGCAGAAGAAATATCATCATTTTTCAATTTAAACGAAACTAACGATAAAAAATTGGATACATCTGTTATATTAAGTGTAACGGGAAGACAACATCCAGTTGATATATATTACGTTAAAGGTAAATCTAAAATTTATTACTAACAATACAAAAATTAAGACATTGTCCGAAATTTTTACCTACATGTTGCGAGTAAGTTTAAATGAATACGACGAAGATTGCATTTTTCAAATAAAAAAAGAAAGAAAAGATAAACAAAACGAAAGAAGTATTAAATGTGGTTGGTTGAAAGTATGTTAAATGGGGGTAGTTGATAGTGTAGGTGAAATGATGAAGGCAGGATTTTGGGGAGATAATTACTCATGCTGCCAACAAGTTGCAATCATTTTTTTGTTTATCTGATACTTTTTCGAAATTTCAATTAAGAAATCAAAAGTTAAAAAATCGCCGGAAATATTTAATTTCTCATAATTTTTTTATCATTTCACCAGATCGCAACAAAATTTCACCAGATCTGGAAACAATGCTTCAACCAAGCTCATGCCTTCATCTTTTTCATGGTTTATATACCTTCTACCTCTTCTTTGATAGTCTTTTCATTTAAATTTTTACAAACACGTTACGATATATTTTTTACATTGCGAATTTGGACTTGTTATTCTTCATTTTTCTTAGAATAACTTCTCAACAACATGTCTGAAAATTCTTAATAATTAGACGAAATTATTAAGTACTAATTTAATATCAATTATAACAGAAATTAAACTATTTTAGGATATATTATAACACTTATTCTCCATCATCCGTTTTTTTGTTTCTTATGTGTTTAAATTATAAATAACATTTTTCCTGGTGATGGCAGTCAGCCCCCGAAACGTTGTAAATATCGATTAATTGAGTTGGTCAATAAAAAATTGTTGGAGAAATAAGTGTTTCTTAATGAAAAAATAATAATACTATTACAAAATCAAATTCTACGTAAACCATTTAAAATGAAAACAATCTTAGGATCTATAAAATGTTACCAATCCTATTATTTTTACATAGTTTACCAATTTTTTGAAAGATGGTGTCTCCATTCGTATGAGGGTAACGACCCTATTCTAATTAACGTACTGTAATTGCAAACGATTCCAAAAATGTTAGAAATCAAGTCAGGGGAAGCCCCAATCAACCCCTAACATTGAAATAAAATGTTAAATACTCACAACGCAATGTACGTACAAATTTCGGACATTGTCTGAATTCGGGTATTGCGACTAACATATATATTTCTAGTGTATGTTGTATATTTCACAATATCTTGCTCAATCACTTTTTTTTAATTAATCAAACACCTTCAAAACTTTCAATATTGAAGTCATACAATATTTCTTCTTCTACTTCTGTAAATACATCCATTCAAGCCACTTTCTAATATTTTTGTCGCTCTCGTTGTTTTTGAGTTGATCTGAGTAGAGAGATAGCAGAGAGAGCATATTCTCTAAGTGTTAAACTAACCTTTTTAACTGAAAACATTTTTTTTCAATAAAGTAGAAAAATACTATCATACAGCCGTATCCATTACAGCCATAGATGCCAATTTTTAGAAATACATACGACTGTTTTGAATTGAAAATAAATTCAAAAATCGTATAGGTGCTCTCCCAAAGAAACCATCCTAACAAGTGCTGGAACTAAAGTGGGAAGAAAAAGGTCAATCTTACATTTAAAAATATTTGAAAAGAATTAAATGGACTACTTTAATCATTCAGATAAACTCATTAACAATTTTGTATAAGTGCTTATTCACCCAAAGCATCCACGAAACAGGTGTCTATGATTACAGCTCATTTATTGCTACTACAACTTTGAATAAGTTTCATCTTTGTGTCTCACTATTTGTTTTACGTTGGGCGCAATTCCAATTTACCGGAAAAAATCAAATCCACTAAAACTAAAATTTCCTGTTTATGTTCCTCATCCAACAACACGATCAGTTTAGCGGCTCTTACACGTTCAGTAATATTAACAATACTGTAACATATTGTCAATAATATTGACCGTGTAAGATGAGAAATTTTATTTTCAATAAATATTGATGGAATATCGATAAAAATCCGTATTCCAGATTTTCTGACATCAATACTGAAAGATGGAGATGATATTGACAATACTATCGTGTAGAGTTGGCGTCAATGTTTCCATCAATAATAAGAAGTTCAACAATGAAAATTACATATTTTTAATTAATTGTTTCATGGATGCAGAAGTATGTATTGTGGTCGATTTGAGGTTTAATCTAATCGTCTTGATGGTTGGGGCTGATCTATAGGATACTGTTATAGCTTTGTTGATAGTTGTTAGAGACATTATAACAAAAAGCTTCCCGTCTTCAAAATTTCTTCCTGTATTCCAAGTACCTTAAGGTAAAGACTTTTCTTTTCTTAACACATACTTTCTCTGATATTGCTATCAGAGAATATATCAATTCCTGTCTTTTCTGAAATTGCTGATATCATCCATTCGAAAGTAGTTCTTTGAAATCACCAATTTCGCAGAAGCTGATTTCTTTATAGTACTAAATGGGAATATTCTAATCTTTCTTCTTTATTCACTCTATCTATTGTTTCGTGATATTGTTCATGGTAAAAAAGTAACTTATTGAGTAAACTCATTGACAATAATATTGATCGCATAAAGTAGTGAAATATTGAGCCTAATTTATTGAGTTAATTTAGTACATTGACAATACAATGTCAATACTGACATTATCAAGACTATTGATCGCGGATTTTCATATTGTTCAACATTTTTATCCACATACAACTTAAACGTTACGATACGACGCGGAGTAAATTTACAAATAAAACCATTCAGCCCAAACATGTTTTAATCGTAGAGACATTTTTGTTGACTTTAGCTTTCCCTTTAAAAATCGGTAATAATATTATATCTTTGAATCTATCAAATCATCCTATTACGTATTGAAAATTTTGCAATCGCCTTGTAATAATCCTTTTAGCTTAAAATCACATTAATAATGCAATATTAAATTATATCATTAAATAATTAAACTGATGCGATCCCGACAAGCAAATTTAGAAGACTTTGACGATTTTCCTTCTAAAGTGACTACTAAGTGAGTAAAATTCACTTGTAATGTAGCTACAACAACCTAACTAACAACAAATGAACCCTTGTAGTCGTATGTGCTATATGTTATATAATAAGTAAGTGAACTTTGATCCACAATCATATACAATCAAATGTTGTGAAGTATAAGAAATGTCTGAGCGATAATTACACCTAAGCGTAATCACTTCGAATAGTATAGAGGCATTTATAACATGAGTAAACAAGTGCATCGAAGTGGAAGATCTCCATTTTGAGCATTTAATTTAATCTAGTGATGAGTTGAGATAAATCAGATCAAAAAGTAACAAATAAACATTTATGTCATGACACCATAAACTGCCTTTTGTGTGAGAGAGATTTGGAGATTTTGGTAGTTGGAGACTCATTCAGATTAGCTGATGGCGAACGAACTGGCGTCACGTGATCGCCATCAGTCAATCCGAACGAATCCTCCAACAACCTAAGCTTTGAGCGAAGGAGGCTCAAAAGGTAGCTCTATAGGCGAGGAAAAACAAAATAAATAGACCAAATTAACGTAATTAAAACCCGAATTCTGGTCTAAAAAGGAAGGTTCGTAGTATTTTAAATTTGTAAGTTGTTTTCCCTTCCGCCGTCAAGAGGTGAGAGAAGGAATCATCTTTACCATCACTGAACGTCCCCCTTCAAAGAAACAAATTTTATCCAGACCTTTTTTTAGTACGATGCGTTGTTTTTGAGGTGAATTCCGTTTTGTCAGGTTAAATTGGACACCCGTTATAATACTCCAACATGTTGCAGACAGTAACGAATTAAATAACAAAACGCTTATTTTCATACCAACTCGATTCCTCCTATTTATAAACAAAAAGAAACAGATTTCAAAACTGTTAATTAAGAACTCTTCGTTAAGGATAAACGAATTGATTTATATCTCAATAATAAAAATGTTAAAAACAAGTTAAGATAGTATCTTTAATAATTTTTGCAGAGGTGACTATAAAGACAAAGTCATGACTAAAGTCTGGATTTTTATGCGATTGCATGTTTTGCATATAACTTAATATTTAGCACTTTTACCGCATATAAATTTAGTTGTCCATATACGTCTGTGTAATCGCATAGTGTCGCATATAACCACATATTTCCACATATAACCTAGTCAAGAAAATTTTAAGTATTATCTAAAATGTAATTAAGGACAAGCTAGATTCTAAAAATGTAACATACGTTTTGAATTAATTTCACATTTGCACAGAACAAAACTTTTTCTAATTTAATGATAAATTTTATACAACGAAGGACTTCCAATCAGTGGTCTTCAAAGATAATTTAATTAATAATAACGTTACAAGATGGTATGACGCACCTTAAATTCCACATTTCTAGTTTCAATACCATCTTAAATCTCGAACATTAACCCAAGATTAATCTCCCTCTTAGGAATTTGCAACCTTCTTTTGCTTTTCCCCAAAATTCCATCAGCCTCAGTAGAGATGTTACTCACTTCTCGTCGACGTCCATGCTAATCTCCTTAGCACTAGACTCAAGTCTCCGCTAAGACTCCACGCGAGACTGACTCCCGATTCTAGAATTAACATTTCTTAGGGAAATGATTAACAGGGCAAAAGAAAATGTCACGCTTTAATTAGGGTACGAAAGAAATCTTCATGGTATAATCAATGTTTGCAAACAAAGCTGTGGTGTGATTGACAGTTAAGAAAAAAAAGTTTCACGGTTTAATTGGGGTACAAAAGAAAGCTACCTGTGTTAACCTTTTTTTCTGTTACAATGGGGTTTCTTCACGTTTTAATTGAGGTACAAAAGAAATCTTCATGGAATGATTAATGTTTGTAAATAAAACTGACCAACTTAACATTCTTTCAGGGGATGATTGACAGGTCAAAAAGAAAATTTCATACTTTAATTGAGGTACAAAAGGATGCAAACTGTGTTAAACCTTTTTTCTATTACAATTTGGATTTCTTCACGCTTTAATTGGAGTACAAAGGAAATCTTCACGGTATAATTAATATTTGTAAACAAAACTGATCTACTCAATATTTTTTTCGGGGGATGATTGACAGATCAAAAGAAAAGCTTCACGCTTTAATGATGTCCGGCATAACAACCGACACAGAGCAGGGGCATGTAGCCCAACCTAAAATATGATGAATTAACGCAACTTACCTTATACTAAATTGCACCCCTTTTTTTTACGAGGTCGGGGAAAATCTTCTAAACAGATATCTGGCCTGGGATGATGGGCGGCCAGATAGTGTGGGGTTGGGGCTAATAAATTAACCCTGACCCACTAAAAGCCCCTTTCCTCGTCTTCTCCGGAAACCGCCGATGAGGGATTACTTCGAAGTGCGCAACGGACTGCATCCTCCTCTTCTTTCCTCTTTCTTTCCTCCTTCTCGTGTCCTTCTTTCCTCTCTTCTCTAAGAACTCAGACGAAACTCAGCATAAACACCCACATTAATTTTTTTTTTCAATAATAGATTTTTATAAAATTGCGTACCTCGAAGAGGGGGTAGCTTAAGTTAAGTACGTAAGTAGTCTCTATGCTTATCGAACTCGGAAGTCTTCCTCTCCCTGGTTGGTATTCATTGAGGGAACAAAACAAAATTATAGGCATTACTGTTTTATGTCTAGAGCATTTTGTACTTAACATACGGCGGGGTGTGTGTGTGTGTGTGTGTGTGTGTGTCCTCCTCGACCAGGTATGTGCTCTATATCCTCTTCTTAACCATCCTAATCGTCCAGCCAGTGTCCCTCATTCACCAGAACTCGCTAGTTACTCCCTGCCCTGAGCCTGCAGGTTCCTTTCGTAGACCTCTTTAGCTCTGATAATTTTCGTTATCATATCTTGCACAGCCCTCCAGTTATCCTCCGATTCCAGCATTTGCTCAATCATATTATCTTTGCCAATGTAGATTCAATGTTCATTGTTGTATGTATTGTATGTAAATTAAAATACTATAGATATAGTTTTTTCAACAATGATTTTTATTCCTTAATATAAGTGCTATAATTATTTCGAATGTTTAGCATTCGTCATCAGGCACGACGTCAATAAGAGTAAAATTAAACACTTTTTTCCACATCAACCGTGTTTAAAAGAACAAATAACAAACTGGACGACACAGTTCGTTCTTGTCATCCAGTTTGTTCAGATGTTAAATGTTCGTAATATTGTCTTTTACAATTCATGTGATTTAATATGTAATGTTCAAGACGATTATTGTTTTCCATTATTTATTCTTGACCTGCGATTATTTTATGCTGTGGATGTATGTCTTGAAAACACCGTGGCCCGTTAGCGCCTGCGAGAGGCAGTAATCTACCTCCCCCACGCTCTGTTTACCCATTCGTTAATATCTCTTATCAGCATCCTAGCCCAGCCCTCGTTTTTTTCCCATCTTTCCTGCCATACTTCCAGTAGTTTCTGTCGTTTACCTACTTTTTCCTTCCTGCCCTCCCTATAGATTTCGCACCTTTCCTGTACAAGTAGGTCTATCGGAGGGATTCCCGCAATCACCTGTACTGATTCTGCAGCCGCTGTGCGATATGCCGATATTATCCCAATCGCTAATTTTCTATTCAACGAGGTCAACAGGTTTCTATATTTTTTGTGCCTTAGGCGTCTTTGCCACGTCGGCGCAGCGTACAGTACCACAGAAGTTACTGCGGTAGATATTAGCCTTCTGCTTCTGGCTTTTTGTCCTCGCAATCTTGGCATTAGTCGGAGTATAATGTTTGCCATTGTTGTTGCTTTATTTACTGTTTTGGTTACATGTGTTGTCATACTCATGTCCCTGTTCAAGAAAACCCCCAAATATTTGACAGCCTCCGATGTCTGCATCACCTCCCCACACACATTTAGGTTTAGGGTCCTCAGCTTTCGCCGCCCCTGCAGCAGCACCATCTCTGTCTTGTGGGCAGCTATTTTCAAACCCATATCATGGAGCGTTGTGGTTACCCGCCATACCGCATGTCTCGCTTTTTCTTCTAAATGTAGTGCATCTCTGGCCCTAACTACTAACGCCAAAACGTCGGCGTACGCTATAAGTTCGACTCCGTCTTCTAACTTGGTGTCTAAGATTTTATTGTAGAAAAGGTTCCATAGAAGCGGATCCAGCAGCGAGCTCTGCGGAACGCCGCTTGTCACTTTGTACTTTCTCCCATTTGGTGCTATTATGTACCTTTCTGATAAGTAACTTTTAATCATCCGTATAAGGCATCCACTGACTTTTCCTTCTATCAAAGTTCTGACAATTTTCGCTCAAGGGGCCGAAATTGCACCTCTGAGAAGGCCTGTAACTTGGCCTTCAAAGTTGAGTCTTAAATTTCGAAAAAAATTAATATCTCAGTAATGAATTAAGTTAGAAAAACCAAATTTGGCATATGTTATGAGTGTAATAAGGGCATTAATCGGTAAAAAGTAGGAATCATTTAAAACATTTCATGGGGTTAGTTAGGGATGATGGTACCCTAATTTTTGAAAGACATTTTTAACCTGTTAGCGGATTTAAAAATTTCTATACATTTTATGGTTAATTTAATTTTAAAACTTTTTTTACTCTTATTATTTTTTAAAAAACCTAGTCGTTTTCACAGAAAACCCGAAAAACTAAAGATTCGTATTTTACGGGAAAATGGTGGCCATTTTGAACAATACTTATAAATCACTATTACCAAATCTTTTTTTTATTTAAATTGTTTGATTTTCTATTAAATTATTTTTTCTCACCATGTTATTTATTATTTTTATTTGTTTTACTTGTTGTATCATTTTTATTTATTTATAAAAACTGTTTATAATCAGTTTCTTAAAAAGGTAAAGTCACAAAAAAAAATAATAAAATTAAATTCCTTATAAATTGTTTTAAATCTGTCCAGGCAATCACATGTGATACTCTTCAACACTTTTTCTGTAGTTTCGTTCACAGAAACGTAACATTAAATAACATATCATCTTATTCGCTGAATGAAAACTTAATATTTTCAAAACAAACAGAAAAAAATTATTAAAATCAAATAATTTTTTCCCAGTTGTCAAATTTTATTCGGGTTTTTTATGAAAATGACAAATTAAAAAATTTTTTCAAATTTTAGGGTCCATCATCCCTAACTAACCCCTTGAAATACTTTAAATGATCCCTGCTTTCTACCTGATTAATGCCCTTGATACCCTCATAACGTATACCAAATTTGGTTTTTCCATCTTAATCCATTACTGAGATATTATTTTTTTTCGAAATTTAAAACTTAACTTTAAAGGCCTGTAACTTCCCAGGGGTATACTTGGTACTTGGTATAAGGCAAGTTGCGTTAAATCATCATATTTTTGGTTGGTCTACATGCCACTGCTCTGTGTCGGTTTTTAATATTGTACAGAATGTAATTGGAGTATATATAGCGCATATTTCAGTCAAGACACATCGAAAATGAGTTCCTAACGTGAAGACAGAAAAGAACACGAACGTGTGAAGATGAAAATCTTAATTCTATTCAATGTTGTATTTTTATCATTCTTGCTTATCAACTTTTTTTTTTGTTTTTACCGTATATTTTACAGCATATTTCGACCAATTTTAATCGCATATTAACAACTTATATTGCTTCTTTTTATCGCATATAAATCCGGACCTTAGTCAATAGGATAAGTTATTGGGCCGAAATTGCTTGTGCAAGATTTTGTAAAGAATATATTTCAGAAGTACAAAATATAAGTTATAATTATAATTTTTTCTATAGATCCGGTTCCTTGCTATTTACAAGCAACAGTAGAAACTGTTCTTATGATTAATTCTGGTAAAGATAAAGGTGACATTCTCGCATTTCTTACTGGTCAAGAAGAAGTAGATAAAGTTGTGCGCCTCCTAACCGAACACGCAAACTTAATCGAACAAGAACGAAAACAAAATAAAATGATAATTTTTCCCATGTACGGAGCTTTAACAAATCATGATCAATTAAAAGTTTTCAAACCGCCCCCGGATGGTTATCGAAAAGTAATTATTGCTACAAATATTGCCGAAACATCGGTTACTATTCCAGGAATTACATTTGGTAAGCTTAAATTCCGCAAACTCAAATAATTAAATAAATTTAATTATAAATGCTTACATTAAAATTAATAATTTTCATTTTTAGTTATAGATTGTGGTTTTTCGAAATCGAAATGGTTCAATAATGAAACTCATACAGATAGTTTAATTATAACACCGATAAGTCAAGCTTCTGCAAATCAAAGAGCCGGTCGAGCCGGGCGTTTAAGACCCGGAAAAGCTTATCGTTTATACACTGAAAAAGATGCGACGAATTTAGCAACAACAATGCCACCAGAAATAATTCGTACCAACCTAAATTACGCTGTTCTCCAATTAAAAGCTTTGGGAATAGGAAATTTAATGAAATTTTCTTTTCCAAATCCGCCTCCAGCGAAAAATTTAAAAAGCGCCTTAGAAATTTTATACGCCTTAAACTCAATCGATATAAATGGAGATTTAACCGACCCATTAGGTTTTAATATGGCCGAATTTCCATTAGATCCTATGTATTCGAAATTGTTGTTAAATTCTGGAGATTTTGGTTGTTCAGAGGAGATGTTGACAATCGTTTCGATGCTTCAAGTCGAGACGGTTTTCGCAAAACCAACGACTGGCAATGGAATTATAAAAAGTAGAATACAAAAGCGACATTTTGAAGTTGAAGAAGGTGATTTGATGACTTATTTAAATGTTTACGGTGGTTTTGCAAACAATAACATGGATAGAGGGTTTTGTCAGAAGTATTTTTTAAATTATAAAGCAATGAAAAGAGTTGCTGAAATAAGAAGTAGGCTAGAAAAAATGATTAGAAATTATAACATTCCTCTTGTGTCAGCTAATGGTAAGTAATTTTTAATTGATTTATGTATAGTAAATGCTTAATTGTTGATTTAATTTTAGGTAAAACTGAACCTGTGTTGAAATGTCTTGTATCAGGATTATTTCCAAATACAGCTTATTTACACTTTTCTGGAACATATAAAACTATTAGAGGGGATGTAGAATTACACATTCACCCTGATAGCGTTTTATATACTTTACCACAACCCCAATGGGTGTTGTTTGCCGAAGTTTTGTTTTCAACGAAACTTTACATGCGAGATTTAGCAGTTATTAATAGTGATTGGTTGTTGGAAATTGCTCCTCATTTCTTTCATAAAACTATTGATAGAGAGTTTGATTAATTTGTAAGATTTTTTCAATAAAATAAATACATAAAAATTGAACCTTTTTTTTAATTGGAAGAATAATTGATTTTATTCTATTTATTGCTTAACTGTAAGGTCATAATAAATCACTTAACGTAGAAAAGAAATAGTGGAAGAAATTGCAACAAAGCCGAAACTAATAAAACAAGTCTTGAATTAAGGGAGTGCATGTGGATAAATCCCATATGGATCCCAATATTTTGGACCTAAAGAGAAGTTGTCGCATATTCGTAAAACGAAGCTTGCAGCTCCAATTTTTCAGCTGGAAAACGTGAGAAAATGTTGGGAGGAGTGTTTGTCATGGTGGTTTTCATAAATGTGTAATTCTTAGGAATGTAATATGTATATTATAAAGAGATTGAGTTATTAGTATCCCAGCATTCTATAACTTCTAAATCGTTATTAACACTTTGAACGCCATGTGTTATAGCGATCTACAGGGTACAACTACGTCAAGCCAAATCATTAACTACACACCGACAAAATGAACATTTAAAGTTTTGTTGTATCATCAGCGTATACCATTCTATTGCTTTTATATGGATTTTTAACAACGTGTGAATAGTATTAAAAACTTGCCATGTATAATTTTGAGTTAACTTTATTATACAGGGTGTTTCAGAATTGCAAGGCACTATTTCAGGGATACGTTCTCCAACACGAAATAAAAAAGCAAGTTTATATAAACATAAGTCTCAAATTAATTTGTTATCGGAATATTGAAAAGTTAAAGATAAATATCTAAATGTCTTGAATTTAATTAGATTGACGTGGATTGCAATTATAAGAAAATTAACGATTAGTGTTAAATACTGTTCGTGTAAATAAGTAACCTGTTTTATTATTTCTGCACGTTTTCGTATGAGTTAATAAGAAGACTTCCATTTTGTATATCATGGGAGACACCATAAATTATTCACTTTTGAAGAACAAACAGACAAGATTTTAATTTATGGCGAGGTACATAAAAATGGTGTTGCTCCTGTTCGAAAATATCATGAAACATTTCCCACCAGGAGGCTACCAAATCGGAAGACGTTTGAAACCTTTGAAAGACGTCTTAGAGAAACTGGCACGCTAAAACCACAACGAACGAGATTTCGATTTTCACAACGACAAAACGCTGGTCGACAAAGATTTCGACGAACTGCTAACGTCGAAGAAGGGATACTCAATGCTGTTCAGCTATCTCCTACTACTAGCACCAGAAAATTGTCACATCGTTTCAATGTTTCATCTGCAACACTTCTGCAACATTTGTGACCAGAGGATTATAACAAGCGCATAAATTTCTGCCAGTGGTTGATTCGACAATACGCACGAGATCCTAACTTCCTATTTCAGGCAATATTTCAGGGATATGTTCTTCAGCACGAAACAAACAAGAAAGTTTATATAAACATAAGTCTCATATTAATTTATTATCGACATATTAAAAAGTTAATTTATTTAACAATAAAACATTCAGAGTAACTGTTCAAAGTGCCCTCCGTTTTGTTGAATGCAGCATTCAGCACGACGAATCTATGATTCTCTGGTACGGTTTAGAACATCGGGACGACTTCTGATAGTAGCTGCTGCGTCTTCGATGTGATTTCTTAGCTCTTCTTGCATGGCAATAAACGTAGAGTAAACCTCCGACTTCATCCAGCCCCACACAAAATAATCGAACGGCGTTAGATAACAGATAGGTATGTTGGTAATGCATAATAGCAGTCGTATGAGGGTTTTCGTCGCTCTAAGTATGAGTGTTTCAAAAATTAATAGTTTCATTTCTGGTAAAGCAAAATTCATCGGTAACTAGCTAGCAAGCAGCAAATTTTTGCGCTTGTTATAATCCTCTGGTAACAAATGTTGAACACATGTAACGTGATATGGATACAATTGTTGCTCTCGCAATGTTCGCCATACGCGTGCAGATGAAACATTGAAACGATGTGACAATTTTCTGGTGCTAGTAGTAGGAGATACCTGAACAGCATTGAGTATCCCTTCTTCAACGTTAGCAGTTCGTCGAAATCTCGTTCGTTGTGGTTTTAGCGTGCTAGTTTCCCTAAGACGTCTTTCAATGGCTTCAAACATTTTCTGATTTGGTAGCCTCCTGGTGGGAAATGTTTCATGATATTTTCGAACAGGGCAACACCATTTTTATGTACCTCGCCATAAATTAAAACCATGTCTGTTTGTTCTTCAAAAGTGAATAATTTATGGTGTCTCCCATGATATACAAAATGGAAGTCTTCTTATTAACTCATACGAAAACGCGCAGAAATAATAAAACAGGCTACTTATTTACACGAACAGTATTTAACACTAATCATTAATTTTTTTTGCAACTGCAATCCACGTCAATCTAATTAAATTCAAGACTTTTAGATATTTATCTTTAACTTTTCAATATTTCGATAACAAATTAATTTGAGACTTATGTTTATATAAACTTGCTTGTTTATTTCATGTTGGAGAACATATCCCAGAAATAGTGCCGTGCAAATCTGAAACACCCTGTATAATTGGAGTACCTATGTGATTTTGAAAAATTAAAAATCTTTGCCTGTACTTGGACTCAGGAATATGAAACTGGATGTAACAAAAAGTATTCGAGTCATATTTGAAACATAGTTCCCAAAGAAACTATATATGTATACAAAAACCTGTATAAGTATTGCCTATATACGTTTCGTTTGGAGCAGCCAATCAAAACCCAATTCTCCCTCGCACTAAAGGCAGCTTTAGGGCGATTACCGGAATATCGTCATTAATCGACCGAATCAATAATCCGGTCTGTGCAGGTCTCGGATTCGCTAAAGATGTTCGTAACCAAACTGGGTTTTGCGCGGACTTCAAGTTTTAGTGTCGACAATTGCTTCTATAAGTACACCTAGCTCTCTTTTTATACGAAATAATAATGATTTTACATTCAGTTAAAAAGAAAAAATCTCTTTGCACGCATTCTTTCACACGATTTTCAATATTCAATTAATTTATAAATTAAGTAAAGTATGAGCGGCTTTAAGCTACTTGCAGCACAACTTTTACCCCATCATACCATTCAAGTTTTGCGGGTTAGGTTTTTGATTAACTCAATATGAGATATCAAAGTTGGGGTAAGTGTCGGCACGGGGGAATAGGGCTTATTTGCTTATTTTCCGAGTGGGTGAGTAACCCTTAATCCACTGTATTGTGACACTGTTTAGGGTTGCTGCTTCCTCGCGCCAAGTGACAATCCATGAGCAACGCAGAGGTAACTTTATCAGATTGTCTACTATCGGTAAAGATTGTAAAGGTCTTACCACTGAAATTGGAGCTAACAATATAGTCAGCATCAAATTTTATAACATCTAATTCCACCTGCATGACGATGATGCCTTCTTCGAGTGACATTGGGAGATGGAGCTGTAAATCTTTGGAAAGGATTCTCTCACACCAATCTATCGACGAGATCCATTAGTGTAGATTTTAATGATGTTAATTCCATCTATATCTGTGGAACTGCGATAGGTGAGGTATTTCTTGGCAAATGTGTGTTCATCACCGCCTTCCCTAGAGCGCTCCACTTCTTCCGACTTCTTTTTCCTTGAAAAGTCCTACATCTCATATACAGTCGTAACATGGTAATCAGAGCCATCTCTTGAATGTGTAAATGTAAGGATGGGAGGTTTAACATGTTTTTCATGACCGCAGTGGGAGGTCGTCCGCATGGCACCTGTAACATACATACACACAAGTCTCTATATTCTATTTAGCGCAGCAGAGGCGATCACCTGTATGGGTTTTGACCACCAGACTACTGCACCATAAGTAAGCATAGGTCTTATTATGGCTGTGTAAATCCAGAGGGCATTTTTGGGCGACAAATCCCCATGTCTTCCCAATCGAACTGCGGCACTGGCCGAAGGCGACATTAGCCTTCTTTACTCTATTGTCTAGGTGTGATTTCCTTAACTTAGTGGATATTTGTCAAACAAGGATAGTGGAAGATTACCAATTTTTCTCAACCTTGTGAAGAGAATTAAGTCAGTATTGTTGGGGTTTACCGACAACGTCTGCCTTTCGCACCATACCTCTACTAAATTAAGACAATGATAGTAAGATCACCAGCAGAGCTGACGGTAACAAAATTTGCTTCTTTGTGGCGCTTAATAAGGTTATTTAAAATAATATTCCATAAAAGTGGTGAAAGAAAATCTCCTTGAGTACATCCCCTAGTTACTGCATTTTCAAACGTGGCATTGCCAGCCCTTACCTTAACAATTCTAATGTCTGAGCACAATGTCCCCATTTGAATTGGGGTCTTTCCAGTTGTGGTTTCATGAGAAATACCCATCGATGCTAAAGAACCGTGTAAGACTTATGTTTTGTTTTAATGTTTCAGGAAACCGAAAGAGCTTTCATTGAGCCGTTAAGAGCAGGCTCAATGAAAGATGCTAATTTAAATAAATCGTCAATTCACTTGACAAAAGTCCTGGATGACCAGTAGAATGTTTATAGCATATTTTCAATAATACTTCCTCTCAGAATCAATCCAGTTTTGGGGCACGCAAATGTGCAATTTTGCAGTCTTCCACCTAACACTACATCCTTAATACAACCACTGGACCAAGAGATGATTGCTACTTTTAAAACATACTACATAAAACATTCATTCCAATACGTGCTAGATAAAGTAGACCATAACAAGGATTCATGGATGTGTAGAAAAACTTTCCTCTTATGTAACCTTGAATTCACATATAGAAACATATCTAGTCAGAAAGTGTGAAAAACAAAGATCCTGATCCTGCATCCGTAATAACACTGGCAGAGACACAATTGGTGGAGATGGATTCGATGAGCTATCATCTACCGTTATAGAAGAATTATTAGTTGATAAAAGCATGAGCGAAAATGAAATTATAGAGACCTTTGACTTGTCGCGACAAAGAAAGTAACGATAATGACGAACCTTCCATTTTAAATGTCACTCTAATCAAAGAAGGTCTTACTCTTGCCAGGAAATTAGGTAATCATTTTGAACAACATTATCCTGATGATAATCGAGCTGCAAAATTTCAATATGAACTGAAATCATTAATAGCATCTTACTTCATAAGAGTTTATCATAAAATCAAATATAATCTCTAATCTATCAACACAGGAGATTAGAGATAATAATCCAGTAATAATTTCACAAGATGATGAGCAATATAATTCTAGTAATGGCGATAGTTTTACGCAAATGTATACGTATATTGTCAGAAAGTGATAATGCATATAATTTGTTATGTTTACATTATTTTGTAAATAATCGCAATTCTTTGGCGATTATTTCACCTTTAGCTGGCTTGGAAATTGAAACCATATATTCCGAGGGTCACTATGATCAAAAAATGGTGTATCATCCAATAAGTAAATTCCTCTTTGCCTCGGAGATATCGAAATAAACAAAAAGAAAATTTGTTCATTTATGAATGGGTAGCTAATTAATACAAAACTATAGCAGATTCAAAATAAGAACAGGCATTTCTTAAACATGCAGCTATCCTCCCTGTCACAGAATGTTGTGATATCTGGTCTACGAACACTATACACACGACATTGTAGGCAACCCCACAGAAAAAAATCCAGAAGCGACATATCAAGTTAGCGAGCTGGCATGTATCATCTCATCCTACCCACCTTTTCGGAAAATTTAATAAATAGCGTCACTTGTTTCCCAAAATATGGTGTTGCACCATCTTGCTAACCACATTAAACATCAGTTTCTAGAGAGATATCTTCCATGTAATTCGGCGATTCTTCCTAAGTAAGTTTCTGCATTAAGACGTCTTTCAAAAAGTGAGGCTCAATAAGATGATTAATTAACATTGGCACACCACAGAATGACGGAAAAATGATACTGATGGTTCTATGATACTGACGTTACTACGATTTTCCGGATGGGCGTTGATACGTTCAGATGTGAGAATTACGTGTGTTGTTAATACCATTCCTTGTAAACTCTTCTTTACCACGTGAGTCTCCGCGGGCTTTGCTTCTTCGAGTGGGTCTTCCAGTAGAATGGCGCTTCTGAATACCTTCTTCAGACCATAAAGACTATCCGGCAGCTGTAGTGTGGTTCAGATTCAACATTCTCCCAATTTTCTGCAATGAAACACCCACCTCTTTCATAGCGATAATCAAGGTCATTGTTATCGCATTGGAGAGGAGCCTACGATATTACGTAATATCGTAGGCTCCGATTGGAGGCATCTATTTAACAATCAAATAAACTGACATTTTGTGTGCAGAAATTCATTAATTGCTAGGAAAATATATTGAAAGTTAGACATAACAATGGCACAGGAAAGAAAACAGAGAATTTTTTTCGGCAGAAAATTGTTCGTTTCTTACAAGTAACACTAGCGAAGTGCCATATATCGATTTTCTTGAAACTTGGCATACAAGTAGTGTATGGAAAAATATTCGACACGTATATCGTCATATCTGCCCGATCGCCGTTTTTCGGGTAGAAATCACCCTTTCCGATTTTAGAGATATGCTCGACTGTTTTATGAATTATTTTTACGATTCTTGCGAAATCATATCTCTAAGGGGTTTTTGGGGTCGCTGATGACGAATCCGATGTTCATTTTAGAGAATTCGAAATGGCGGACATAAAATGGTGGGCGCATTTTTTAAAATTTTTACACCCTTGTTAAAACTTTGCGAAAAATTAAAAAGAAATGTTAGAAATGAGGATAATATTAAGGCGGATTTCTAGAAAAACTGTTCATATCAAAAACTACCCTTAACAGTAACGCATCATGAAAACTCATCACTACAAGTAGTGATGCGTATAACAAACAAACCTTTCTTATTGTTTGCACTACCCAGGATGAGCGACGTAAACGTGATGTGGGGAGTGCTCATTTATTACCGCAAAGAAGTGCTGCATACACATTGATGTCAAACACCAAGCACATTTTATTATTGCAATATCATTACAGAGTTCATATGAGCTATTGCAGCTTTTGAAACAGAAGTCTGCAAGGGTTTCGCATTTGTTGGGTTTTTCTGCAATATACCCACACATCCACCAAGCGTATCGAAATATATACTTATATTTCGGAAAGGAATACTTGTTGTGTATTAATGACTGTATTTTGAGGATGTTGTTCCGTAAATGTAAATTTACGGAACATCTTTGCATCTTTGCAACATCTTAAAAAATTCTTTTAAGATTTAAAAACATGCATCGTAAAAATTTTGATGTTTTTATTGCCTTTATTAATATTGTCAAATTTTTTTCAGTCTGGCCAGTCCAAGAATCTAGCAAAAGAACAGAGCTTTCCTGGATATTTGGTAAAAAAACGTGTTAGAACCAATTAATGGCAAATCAGATGTTAATTTACCTGATTTTGTTGCAAATCCGGCAATATTGTCTACTTTGTACAATTTTTTTTCAACGGTTTGTCCAAATTTACCATTATTCTCTTACAGAACTATTAATAAAGGAGGCATTAAATCTCCGTTGGCAGAAACGATTGGCTGAATAGTGTGCGTCAAAGAATTTAAAGATTGCGCTAAACACTCGACTTTCAATGATCCTTTTATAGCAAGCGTGCGACCTGCACGTGTTTCTAAATTAAATCCCGATTGATCGGAATTATAGATATTTGTGCTTTTTAGTCACAAATTTATTTATTTTTCGTGATACAGTTCAATGATTCACTTTAAAATTATGTTACCAAAATGTGGAATCAGGGAATAATGTCGGTTGCAAATTGACTTCTTCCCTAGCCCATAAAGCCCATCTTTTTATATCAATATCATTGAACACGCAACTATAAAGTTGATACAAAAAAAAAGGTGATAGTTCGAAATATTGGGGGTTATAGAAATGAATAAAAGTAAAAGAAAAAGAAACTTAAATGATTGAAAATTGGTTATAATAATTTATAATGTCTTACATTGTCCTTTTGTTTTTTCACGTTCTTTTTTAAAAGTTTGAATTTAAAGCCAGTTCTTTTACTAACACGCGAGTGGTCGATGTTTATTCAAACCAGTTACAAACGATAAGAGATCTAAAATCACAGATACATTATAATTTATACGTGCGCTCGAGGTGGGGGCGCGACACATAAGTCAAATTAAAAGACGATACAGTTGTACCATATTTTTATAACCTATCAGAAAATTAACGTTGGCTGAGATATGTGCTTTTAAAGAGCATGGTGATATATAAATAACTCGAAAACAAAATACGCTAGGTACCAACAACTGTTATCAAAGTCAACATATTTTCTTAGGTATAATTGAATGATGTAATAAAAACTATAGCATACCATTTAAAATAACGAAGTTGAGGTCTACTTCCGGTAGACCGGAAGTGGTGGCCATTTTGAAAATATTTTAGATTAATAGATCAGAATGAACAACCCGTGTTGCCAAAATTTCAAGCCTTTACGAGTGGAACCCAAAAAAGTTCTAATGAACCAGTTACGTGAGACACCCTGTATAATGATTTCAAATCAGGAACTTTCCTAAATCTGTGCTGAACTGACTTTAAAGGCAAAGCTTTTGTCCTAGCTACCTCTCCTAGCTATCTCTGCAGCTATAGCATCATTAATCAAATTTCTTAGATTAGCTACAAAAGACTTTCTCCTCCTCTGTACTAACTGAATCAACATCATATTCAGGAGAATTAAAACTTTTTTGTAATAAAACAACAATGTTTCTTGGGTTCATCGACATTTTCTTTACAGATTCTTTAAATCCGTAAATCGAAAGCAGCAAAAACAGCAGCAACTATTATTAAAACGCAAAAGTCCGACGATTTACATATGTTTTTGATGTAACGTACAATAATAATGCAAATTTCATCGTCAATAATGTATCACTATTATACTTATTGAGTGATGAGTTGTTAGGGGTAGTTTTTGATATGAGCCACTTTTCTAGCAATTCGCCTTAAAATTATCCTCGTTTTTTAGATTTTTTTAATTTTTCGCAAGTTTTAACAAGGGTGTACAATTTTTTAAAAATTCGCCCCCATTTCGAATTCTCGAAAAAGAACGTTAGATTCATCATCAGCGACCCCAAAAACCTCCTAGTGACATGATTTCGCGAGAATCATAAAAGTTCGTAAAATAATCGAGCATATCTTTAAAATCGGAAAGGGTGATTTGACGATATACGTGTCGAATATTTTTCCATACACTACTTGTATGCCGAGTTTCAAGAAAATCGACATATGGCACTTCCCTAGCGTTACTTGTTTGTTGATAATAAAGCATTTACCGAAGTTTCAATTTTAGCGTCTGCTGGATTTCATATTAAAGTGAGCATACTTTGATAGACTTTATCATATTTGATACTGATAAAGTCTATCATAGTGCAGAATTTTCCTTACATTGGTAGAGGAATTTGATTTTATGGGATTTTCTGCAAATACTTATTGAAAAACTTTTGAAAATTTTGTGTGGTGAGGACATAAATCACCATCAGGGATGTTTACTTCAATTCAAATATATAGGGTTGGGTAGAAATAGAGAGACGTCACTTTACAAACTGATTTGGCAATCATGTCTATTTCAATTCAAGTAAAACTACAACTAGTACTAGACGTGGAGTCTTTTTTAAAATTTTGTAAGAAAAGGGGCGCACTTGTTTCGTTCGTCCAATCAAGCCCTGGGGCGCCAAATATCTTAGGACGGCAAAGATCTTGACCGACGATATTTAGAAACTCAACAAATAAGTAAACAGGATTTAACATTAAAACTAACGAATGAGTAAACAGGATTTAACATTAAAACTAAACCGGGGAAAACAACGTTTCTAACTTTAGTATTTTTCCCAATGAATTTACAGAAAATGCATAATGTGTGCCAGTGCTTATAGTTGTAGTTATTGCATTCTGCCTATTTCTGTCATTATTTTTGGTTTAAATATGGTGAGTCAAATAATTTTTTTTAAACATCATTATTTACATAACATCATTATTTACATAACATCATTATTTAATGATTAATGATATACTGTTCTTGATTTAAGAAAGATTATTTTAGGAAACGTCAATACTGTTCTCAAATTTAGTAGCAAAATAAGTTTTTCTTTTACCTGCTTCTCATTATTTCTTTCACTTTTTGTCTCTTGGTATATCCTTGATGTATCCCTGGTATTAGACGAAAAGGTTAAATGTTTCTAATGCTTAGAAATATTCTAATCCTAAGAAATCGTAATAACTCTTGATTCAACTCGTATTCTAAAAGGATTTCAAAGGTTAATAACTTTTATTTCAAATATTATACAATGTATACTCTAATAACTGCGAAATTTGATGGTCTACTACGTATTGGTAAAATTGTATCCATTCATTATATATGCCAACAGATTGATGATTTATTAGTCAACTGACACTTCGACACTGCTGAAGGTTTTCACAATCCATCTATGAATAAAATCATGAAAATTTAGATTTTGAGTCAGACTTATCTCCCATTTTAACATAGTCCTCCTCAGACCTCATACAACATTGACTACGCCAGTTCTTACAGTCTCTTCTATGCCTAAAATAAAAGAAAACATATAAAAGGAAAAAGTTGTTAAAAAAAGTGAACGCACCTAATCCAACCAAAGTTTCTATAAAAAGAATTAGATTCTTATTGTAACCAATCAGGTAATCTCGGTAATAAAACAAATAATTATATAAAAATGTATATTATAAAAATAACGTATGTTATTTGATATACATATACACAAATAATATTAAATTTGTACAAAACTGTTATAATTTTTCGACGACTGTACATAAAACGTCTAAATATGACGTACAGGTAACTTGTAAAGATGAAAACATTAATAAAAAATTAATACGAAACGTTCGACGATGGCAGATAAACAAATTGCGCTCATTGGAATTTTCAATAAATATTAATAATTAATTAACTAACCTGAAGTGTTATAAATAATATTATCTACGGTCATAAATACTGAAAAAAAGTCTGTCTTACGAATAAATAAACTACAAATTACTGTCTGCTATAAATATGATTGTACATAAATACTTGTAAATATAAAATATATATTATTATTATCAAAATAATTCTTTTATACAGTAGAAGTCAATCATCTCTACACATGCATTGGGTGATTTGAAGGCAAAATAGCTGTCGATTAAAAAAATCTATTACAAAAAAATCTTTTACTCCTTGTAGTTGAAATTGTTTACTTTAAGTAAACTTTTTTAATGCTATGATTTTTATGATAATTATTTTATAATTGCGGCAAAAGAGGCTGAATAATAAAGGCAAGATATTGACTAGATTATTTCTACTATCTGTGTAAAAAAATTATACAAGGAATAAAAGATTTAAACATAATTTTTTCCACAAACTATCAACTAACCTCATTACCTTCGTATTTTCTTTTACACGAATCTAATAACCTAAATACGGGTTCAATATTGTAAGGAAACAAATTACTGTCAACTAAACGCTTAATTTGTTTTCGTAATCTCAATAAAACACCCATAGTATTATCAAGTTCGTTTTCCCTTGGGGAAGAAGAACATTCCGAACAACTCGATAAAAATTTCGGCCAATTACGTTTCACATATTTAAGAAATCTTAATAAATACAACAAAAAACACGTTTCGTTGTTTATTAGGAAATCTAATAAAATGTCACTATCATGACCGACGATATTTAAAAACTTTACGAATGAGTAAACCGGATTTAACATTAAAACTAAGTCGGGGAAAACGGCGTTTCTGTAAGAGATTCCAATAGTTATATCTAACGTACAAACCATCGCTTCGATCATATAATCGTCTTGATCGCTAAATAATTGAACCAAAATTTTAGAAAAAGGCGTTTCGGGGTGAAATTCTAAAGCATTTTTTATAAACACATCAACTTTTTTTAAAACGTCCCGTATCGATCGTTCAATCATTTGCATATCTTGATAAAAATCGAAATCTTCCGATCCCACGCTTGAATCGGAACTATCGGATCGCGCTTCTTTTATTGTTATTGCAACCGATTTTAATACAAGAAGAACCATTTTTTGTAATAAAGTTTTATCTAAATTAGTTTGATTTAATTGCACACTAGGAATTGTGCCTACAAAAGTGTGTACAGTTAAACCATCCCCTCTCCTATAAGGTAAACAATCTAAAAGTCTTATATCTTTAACATAACGCACGATCATATGAGCTATTTGGCAAGTATCTTCCGGTAAAATATCTTGTAGCGCTAACGTGCTGCCGTAACACAAAACTTCATTGAATAACGATAATAATTGCTTCCATATTATCGGAGACAGTGAGTTTGGTAGCAGCCCAACAAAAATTTCTAAATGCGTATAAAAAGGTTTTGTATCAATTACACTTAAATTCGCTTTTACCGATATAATACTTTCCCATAAAGCCAAAAACGTTAAAATACAAGTTTGTGACTCCACACTATCATCTTGCGCTATCATATGTTGTATTCTACCTATTAAGTCGGGCCAAATCGTTTCTAAACCGCGTATAATTAATCCTTTAATTGCAGATGTATCATAACTGTCTGAATCGCTGTATGTAATGGTTGTACAATTTTGTTCGGCGCTTGTACTCGCAGTTTCATTGTTCGGTTCTTCTAAAACATGAATTTCAACGTCTTTCCATTCGACAACGCGTTTTATAATTTCTAAAGAGAAATTCATTTTTTCGTAATCGATCGTTTCTAATTTAAGGAAATTAAATATCGTTTCTAACCATTCGTTGTTAACGTTCGTTTTCGCGATTATCAAAAAACTACTTAATACTTTCGCGGACATAAAGTTTATGTATTTACTACCGATATCGCAAAGCGACATTATTTGTTCTATTAAATTGTATTCGTTACGAACAATCACCTCGCACACGTTCACAATTCGCGAGCATAAATAGCCGCTGTTATTTTGTTTTAAGTAAACATCAAATAACAATTGTAGCTTGGATAAGAATTCTAATGTTTTATGTATCGGCCATTCAACTAAATTGGCCGTTCTCGTGCCGTTTCCGTCTGTTATTTGATGTCCCTCGAATGGTTTTCTTAACGTCGCTTCCGATATCGCACATAAACACTGTTTTATTAAATAATTTTTAAACGTATCGAACTCGTTATCAACGGCTAAATTAACAGCCGTCGCATTCACTAACGGAGTATTTAACGAAGAATTTCCATTTTCTTGTTGCTCGTCGTACATCGATGCGGAAAACATCTCGGGTTGAACGGATGCGTTCATATAAGAATTGGATAAAACGTACATATTGCTGGGATCCCATGTTATTTCGTTGGGTTCACGAACTTGGGGTTGCTCCTCTGTACTTATAGGTGATTTTGCACCCTGACTGAGGAACACGTTGCTTTGGAAAGGATGTTGGGCGTCAGATATATTTTCTGTTATGTTGTGCACAAAATCTGGCTCATCCGTTTCTCCTTCACGACGTAATTTCTTCTTTACGGGCTGCTCATTGGCCATCGTAAAGTCGCGCTGTCGCTGAACCATTAGATCCGGAGGTATTTTTTCTACTGCTTTATGATTTGGATATATTTTCTTAATACCTAAAACAAAATTTAATAAATTAATATTTTAACGCCAATAGTACATTTATTTGTATTAGATATAACACCATCATAATTGAGTTATAACATGAATTGATAAGATAAGCTACTTAAACTAATTATTTAAATTAGAAATTATCAATTGTATAAAAAAGAATAAAATATTAATTGTTTTATTTATTTATTATTAGTGTTCTTACTTAAAGTGATTTTTTTGAGTGTCATCACTCACTTCTTAACTACATCTTGAGCAACAGGAAGTATTCCTTCCTTTATACATTTAAAACCTTCAAAAAACCCAAATATGTTTATTGCATAAAAATTGTTACAAAACAAATAAACGGGTTTTCCACAATGTATTTATTGTTATCATTATTTCTAGAATATCTCAGGTAATTTGTTTGGTAACATCGTTTACCTGAGTATATTGTTTATCTATTGTTTTCTTCATGTCTATTTCTCCCAGTAAATCGGGTATTTGGCATAAGCACTCCTTTACCAAGCGGTCAGATTTTGGTTTATGTAAATTTTTATATTAAATATAGCATTTTATAATGTCTTCTACAGGGTGGTCCATTACTAATGGGACACAGAGCAAAGGTGAATTCCTTACATAAAAATATTACGATTTAACTTAGTCCAATTGTTAATAATAACGAAGCTACAGATGGTTAAACTTAATACTTTATTTTCGTTTTTCTTAAATAATTTGTTATTCTCTTACATTATGAACATGAAAATTGGTACATTGGCATTTCTTAAGACGATGAATACAAATTTGGTATCAGTTTTCATCCACCGGCCAGGTGGCGCTGTCTACTTTAAAATGCTTCCTTAAAGTGGCCACATCTTTTTCATCGTTAAAATGTTTACAACTCACATAATTTAATCAAGTTCCTTAGACATTATTACATAAATTTGGTATACCTACTAATATTCTCTAAAGTTCTCCGTTTCCAAGATAATCACCGTTCAAGCGCACATTGCAACATTTAACTATACTCAGTAAACATTAATTGGCGGTGAAAAAGTCTGTATTTTCAATTGGACTAAGATAAATTGGGTTAAATTATAAAATTATTACGATTTCATTCAATTTATCTTAGTCCAATTGTTAAACAATAACGAAGTAGAGATGGTTTAAGTTAGTACATTAGTTTCGCTTTTATTTTAATAATTTAGTTTTTTCTTAAATTATGAACATGAAAATTGCCATGCTATCACTTTTTAAGATAATAAATATTGATTTGGTATTAGTTCTGATGCATCTTTGTCAACGCCAACTGATCTCACTGAAACGAAAAATTTTGCAAATTGCCCTTAAACAGTGATTATCTCGGAAACGGAGAGTATTAGCGAAATGTACACCAAATTTATATAATAATGTCTGAGGAATTTGTTTATGTTATATGAGTTGGAAAAATGTTAACAAGAAAAGATATTTTAAGATCAAATGAAGAACAAAAAGACTTGTGGTTGTACTAATTAACGATGTATATTTTATTATTTATTTTCTACTAGTTTCGGGGAACATCCTCAGGAAAATACCTGTATACAGAAAAATTTTGGTATAGAAACTTATGTAAACTAATAACTAACATGATATTAAATAGACTTACGTTAAAAGTTTGAATTTGCGTCCAAAAAACAAAGTTTCATTTCATTTTCTATAAAAACTAAAAGTTAATCTGTAAGTGTAGTTTCATTCAATTTATCTTAGTCCAATTTTCATATTCATAATGTAAGAGAAAACGAAATTATTCACGAAAAACGAAAATAAAGTATTAACTTTAACTATCTGTATCTTTGATGTTTGTTGCTCTTAGTGAAACTTGGCTCAAAGATAGTGTTCCGGATTACGAAATTTTTCCAGACAAATATGACATTTTTAGATGTGATCGACCTATCCGTAGGGGCGGAGGAGTATTATTGGCTATTAATTCTGGAGTTGCTACTTCGAATATCATGTTTGTCTCTTGTCCTGTTGAATCAATTGATTTGGTAGCTGTTCGGCTTGAGTTTAAAAAGACGAAATCGCTGATTAACATAGTTGTCTGCTATTTCCCACCTGCTACACCTGGAGTAATATATGGTCACGTCTTCGATTACATTGAGTCAATGTTGGATATGTCTTTGGATACTATAATCATGGGTGACTTTAATATTCCGTCTCTTGACGCTACAAATGATGAACGTGCCACTACTCTTTCCAACTTTCTTAGCTATAATGACTTTGTACAATTAAATAATGTAATTAATAGTATTGATAGAACTCTTGATTTAGTACTTGCCTCTTCAAATTTAAGTCTTCAAATTATACACTCAGACTTTATATTGGTGAGAGAAGATAATTATCATCCGGCGTTACTACTGACCTTTGCAGTACCGGTGCCTATACGATTGCTAGATAGAGATGTATACCGCGACGCCCGGTACTGTTTCAGGAGAGCTTGCCTGATTGAGTTATACGAGGCACTGTTGAACATTGATTGGACTCATTTATTTACGTTGTCATCGGTTGAACAATCCTGTAAAGTCTTTTATGAAGCATTATACAATGTTCTTGATGCTCATGTACCTAAATCTAGAGGTAAACATGTAGGGTCGAAATATCCTGTATGGTATTCAGCTAACTTAATAAGAATGCTTAGATTAAAAAAGCACCATCATAAATTATATAGAAAAACTCATTGTGCATATCATTGCACAAGTTTTAGTCGACTTCGCAGGGACTGTAAGTCACGAATACGGCAGGATCGTCGAATATATATCGAATCCTTGGAGAGGGACATAAAAAGGGAACCAAAAAACTTTTGGCGCTTCGTTAACATGACCAGGAACAATAAAACATCTCCAAGCTCCCTTCGTTTGACAGGTGAAATTGTGTCTGACTTGCCGGCAGTAGTTAACTTGTTTGCCGATCATTTTGAAGCCATGTATTGTCCTGCATCTGTTATACGTACCTGTAATACTCGCGTAATGCATGACACTAATTTTGTCACTTTTGGCATCTCCGAAGTTAGCCATGACGAAATGATTGAATCTTTCAGAAAATTTAAGGCAAAGGCTACTACGGGCCCAGATGGGATTCCTGCATTTTTGGTTAAGGACTGCGCCCCTGCACTCCTCCATCCACTTCAGCACATCTTCAATAGAATTATCAATAGCTCTGAATTTCCCAAGATGTGGAAATTAAGTAGAATTTGCCCGGTTTACAAAAAGGGAGATAGGTGTTGCGTAGCGAATTATCGGCCGATAGCCATCATCAATAACTTTGCAAAGCTTTTTGAACAGATTGTAGCATCTAAAATCGAATTCTATACTAAGGCACGAATATCGGAATATCAGCATGGTTTCCACAGAGGAAAATCTACCGCCACAAACTTACTAAGTTTTGCTCAATATATTTCTACCGCACTTGACTGTCGTGGACAAGTTGATGTGGTCTACACTGATTTCTCGAGGGCTTTTGACTGTTTGGATCTTTCGTTGTTGTTAGTCAAGCTGGGAAATTTTGGTTGCGATTGCTCTCTTACACAACTTCTTACGTCTTATGTATCTGATCGTAGGCAGTACGTTGAACTGGGTGGCGTGAAATCTAGATATATAAACGTCACTAGTGGCGTACCTCAGGGTTCCATTCTGGGCCCTCCACTATTTAATATTTTTGTTAACGATTTACCTGCGTGTTTCACTACACAGGCACTTCTTTACGCAGACGATCTTAAGTTATTTACCACAGTATCTAGTGAATGAGACTGTTTATCGCTTCAGTTGGATTTGGATAGGCTATCTTTATGGTGTACTGACAATAGAATGATCTTAAATACTTCCAAGTGTCAGGTGATGACATATAGCCAGAAGAGGAACCTTGTGAATTTTGAATATACAATTGGAACGGATCATCTATCGCGCATCTCTACTGTGAAGGACCTTGGGATATGGTTTGATGCATCTTTGACGTTTGGAGAACATATTAGGACAGTCTTTGCTAGTGCTCTTAAAACATTGGGCTTTATACTAGAAATAGCTCAGAGTTTGCAGACATCAAAACCATACTTATTCTTTATTTTACGCTTGTACGAAGCAAACTCGAATACTGTAGCAACGTTTGGTCTCCGACTCTTTTGACACAAATCGCTTCTTTAGAAAAAGTACAACGTAAGTTCATCAGATTCTTACATTTTCTGGAGTTTGGTTTCTATCCGCCCCGCGGTGAATTGAACTACCCGACTCTTTTACATCATTACAATCTTCTTAGCCTGGAAGATAGAAGAAAGGATATGTCTGTGAAGTTTGTGTGCGATGTGATGTCGGGTGTGGTGAGTGCGTTAAGTATTCTAGTCCCAGTTTAATATAAGAGTGCCGCGATTAAGTGCGCGCGTTTCTGATGTGTTTTCGCCAAATTACGCTAACACCAACATAGGTTTTAATTCGCCCGTTAATAAATTGATGCGAGCGGCTAATACCGAGCCTGTATTGTTTTTTTGATATGTAAATCTCCGAGTCATACTTCATTGGTATAATGTTTCTGTTTTTTGTAATAGTATTTTTGATGTCTTGTGCGTGTTGCTTTTATTGCTTCAATATTACTTTAGTTTCGTTTTTTCTCCGCGCTTTCTTATTTTCAAAATTTAATTCATTGTAACTTTATATTATTTCCTTTTATGGAACAATATATTTCCGTTGGGATAATAAAATTATTATTATTATTATTAATAATTGGACTAAGATAAATTGAGTAAAATTGTAATAATTTGATGTAAAAAATTTACTGTTGCTCTGTGTCCCATTAGTAATGGACCATCCCGTATGTATATGTAAAATGAAGTAATGAGCATGCAATTTTCACTGTAATTAATATGTCCAAAAAAGCAGCTCAAAAGAAATTGATTTTACAATAATATTTTTGAAGAATTAAAGATAAGTTTTAATAATAATAATTTACTTTACTGCCCAAGTTAAAATGTAGGACAATATTACCAGAAAACAAGAGGAATGACACATGCCACAAAACAAACATAACTCAAAACATTCCTACTCTATTGTTGTACTCTAAGTTGTTAGTTTATATATTCTTTACACCGGAGAGTTGATTAAAATATTAGATGTGCAATTCCTCAGATAAAACGTATTAACTTTTATACATTGATGTCAGAAAACGAACGCAAGTTTCTGCGGAAAACTCAATACCTTCAATATGTGCTATAAATATGTGGTTCAATTTGCGATCGAAAGTAACTACCATATCCTTGAATGTAGATAGTTTATCCAGACACCTTACGTATAAAACTAACAGCACCGCAAATATTGACATTAATTGATAACTGTTACACCACGTCCAAGTCAAACTGACGACTGAAATACTCACGCTAGAAGAGAATTTGGCTAGGTCATTCAAAAATACAATAAACAGTGGGGTGGGGGATTAGATTTGTGGGTTGAGGACTCAGCAACCATATCGAATTTTTACTTCTTCTGCAAAAATGCTATTGAAGAAATTGGCATAGATGTCATAAAAATAAAAAAATAACAAGTCTGTATGTTAAGTCTTATGAAGATCGCAAAATATTATAAAAACCTGGAACTGCTATTCTATATTAAAAATTCAACGACAGGTTCAACTCTACGAATTGAAGACTGAATCTAAAACTTGACTATCAACCTTTTTTTGGTCGAGGCACACCTTATGTAATGCCACCATGTCGTCGGAATTGTGCCCATATCAATGATTCATTAGCATCAAGTTTCTTCTTCAAAGCATTTCTTTGTTGAAGCTGTTATTTTTCAGATTTCTCTAAAAAAGAAATAACTTCATTTTTTAAGGACGTTATGCTTCTAATCTTTTTGATATATTAACTGTAGAATGGAAGGGAAATTTATGTCCTTTATTTAGGAGTTCGATCTCATCCTCTGTAAATTTGGTATTAGACAAATTTGTAAAAAGTTGAACTATCTGGGATTATCGAGTTTTTTCTTCTTTTTGTTCAGGTCATCTTGTCACACTTGCATTACCTATGATCAAATTCCGTTTATTAATTCTTCAAGTTGTATGTGGTGGAAGCTTTCTCCTAATTCTCTATGGTGCATGGCTATCTTCCCTAGATTGGTGTTAATGGTCTTAAAATGTTTTCTTTCTTCACTCATCTTTGAATGAGATTTTGTTTCGTTTCTTCTTTCAAAGATGACCATTTGATTTTGGCAAATGATGATGTCAACTTATCCCTTATACAGTTATTAATAATCTTTACTGTATCAATTCTAAAATTTGGTGGCATACTTTAAAAATTTCGTGGCTCACAAAAGTGCCATAATGGTTGAAAATCGCTGGCTTATACAGTCAGTTATAGTCAACTTTCCCGTCGACTTTTCAATAAGATTGATATTGATAACATTTAAAATAATTTTTTTTTATGAAAAAGAAACTTGATGATAAAATTAATCTCTTAAAAAATTAAAAGTGCGTCAAATCATCGGGCGCCACAACCTCTTGGAATCGTAGCCCAACCCAACCCAATTCAATCCAACCCTCTCTCAACTCATTGCCACAACAGAATCTGGCCACCAACATCTTCTTTTCCCCACTCCCTTGCTTCACAAGATATTTTAGAAGCACCTCTGTAATTATGTTGCCATATTTTTCGTTGAGTCTTTCCTCTCTAATATAACCTATTACAACCTTTTTTTATAAGGGAGCCCTCTCTCCTTCGCACTTCCTATGCCTTCATTTCATCACCATATCTACATACTGTTCTGTTACGCTTTCTCCACTGCTACCTTCGCGATGAGCCCCTCACATCTCTCCTGTATTCCAGCTTTCCCAACATTCCGCCATAGCTTTAATGCAGTTTCTTGGGGTTAATACCGTTCATAGTTTCTTCCAGGTTTCCTGTATTTCATCTTACAAGGTTCCATACTCAAAAAAAGGTGTGCTTCACACCATCTATGTTGTGTTTAAAAAGACAATCTCTGAAGCCGTGTCCACGTTGATCTTTTTATTTATAAATCAGTGTACAGTTTATGATAAACTATGCCAACTCAATAACCACATTTTCTGATCCATAAACTACTAATAGAATAGTGACTGAAGTGTCCAGTGTAAGTTTTGAATTTACTACAAAATCCAGAGTTTGATTCACATAACTCATAAAATTGTATGCCACATTGTAGTCTCTTTGCTGGATTATACTGTGCAGGGTGGGCACATTGATTCCCAGTAATTCCAAAAGTCTATAACAACATGCAAGGGGTCTACGTAAGCGAAAAAAAGCGTTTTTACTAAGAGTTTTTAACAGTAAACGTCACGTGGAACCTCTGGTATAGGCTATCTCAGAAACAGTAAGAGATAGGAAAAAAGTAGGTGCCATGTCCCGATCTCTTCGTCCGACAAGATTCTATCTCGCAAAGATAAAACCTCCGTCTTCTTTTGTTTTAAAGTTTTAACAAAAAAAGTCCAATTTTCGCCATTTCAACAAATGCTCGTATTTCGTTTACTTTCAATATAGAAGAAAAACGATTAATGCATTCTTAAGATAGTTTTTTTATAATTTTAGAATATTGAAAGCTGAAAAATTTTTAATACAGTAGATAATGTTTGTGATGATAATAAAACAGTTAACAAACTATAACTGATTATGGTGTTTCTAAAAAGAGCACATTTTTAATTTTCCAATGATGTATCGCATGTATGGTATATTTGCGAAAAATAAGTTTTCAATTCTAAGATATTAAAGGAAAATTATGAAAATTGTTATTATATATTATATTATATAGTACGTGAGCAAAAAGTCGGCGAATTTACCTGTCATTTCATTCACCATTTCAACATGAGATGACGCAGGTTATGCAAGTTGTAGCAACTTATGTATTCAAAATAACGGGGAACAATTTGAAAATTTCAACACCATTATTAATCAAATGTAAGTACCGAGACAATATTAGAAATCTTAATAATGTCATTGTTTCTCGAAATATTGGAGTTCATTTGATCTACATTGTGACAAATTTTTTCACCATGTATATTACTATGCACAAACCAAAAAATGCTATAATTTTATCAGTATTAGTATTTTCTCACTTATCATCAAAATTCTTTTTGCGCAATATTCTTCATTTCGATTGGTTTTTGTTGCTAAGTATGTTAATCTGTTGAAATTGTTGAGATATATCTTTAGCATTAAAGTATGGTTTTATACAACTTTTGTCTAAGGAAGTTTTGTCTGTATCATAGAAGTTCATAAAATATTTTGAGTTATTAATAAGTAACTAAAAATTAACACACACAACAAGTGACTATATTGAGTGGTATAAAAGCAAAGAGGTGAGACAAATGGTAAATAGCCAAATCAATTGTATTAAGAACAAAGAATGAGACTTCGTGTTATAAAAATTTTATATTCAGAAAAAGAAAACCTAGAACCCCTCGTACTTTCCTACTGTTATCTGATACACATTGGCAATTTGTTAAGGTATATCTTAATACAAACTGCAAATCAGATACTGGTTAAATAATAAACTAACATTATCGACTTTCGAATCTAAGGCGCGAGATATAACCGCCGGGAATTACCAGAAATTGTACTGCGATGCCGATTTGAGTTCCAGTTTAATACATATATGAAAGAAATTCTACGATCAAATTGCTTGTTTAGTACTGGAGTGAAGATGTTGCATCGGATAGTGTCCAACAATAGATTTTTCTTAAGTAATCTGCGATTGCTAAAATTCATCAGAGATGTAAAAAAGTAGATACATTACCACCAATACTCAATATTCTTGATAAATTTGTCAACCCAACCCAACTTAATCCAACTCCAACCTTCTCGACACGATATTCTTGATGAATTTGTAACAAACTGCAAAAATGTACAGCAAAATTGGTCAATATCAATATTAAGAATAGGCTGAAGGTGACCACTAGGCCTCCTGAGAGGCGTGAAACAACGTGAAACTTAAAATTTTCTTTAAAAGAGCCGATAATTTCTTTTTGAATAATTATTTCCAAAAAATCAATAACCGATTAAATTGTTCAAGTTAGCAAAAACTAGGCGTTTAGCATAAAATTCAATAATTCATTTAAACATGTAGTTATAGATTGACACTTAATTCAATACGAAATTGTATGGTTTTGGAATGATGATGCGAAAATAACTTTTTCGTTATATATGTTAGAAACAACAAGAAGAAAAAAAAACGAAACAAAGATATTAAATGTTTAAGAAACTATTTCTTACAAAATTTAAATATTAATATTATCCAATTTTAGCTGATTATCTTTTAAAAATATATAATACCTTATACGACTTTATAAAAAATTATAGAAAACATATGTCTAAACCAAAAAAAACAAAGAAAGACGAATTGTTTTGAAAGAATTTAAATCTTCAAAAAAATAATTCACTTTAGAGCAAATTTATCTAAATAAATAGAGCCTTTTTTATTTTAGATGTTTTTAACTGTCTATATCTACATTATATCCTAAATTAAGCCTATTTTCAAATTACCTTTTCACTCGTTAAAAAAAACACGGAAAACGATGTGGTTCTCAGATTAAACAACTTGTTTGAATATTTCAGAACGGATGAAAGCGTGAAGAAACAAACCTACATACAATAAAAATGTAAAGAAAGGAAATATTTTCCAAGAAGTCAATCAATCAGCGGAAGAATAGGAAGTGGGATGAAAGAACTGCGCGGGATGTGGTGACAAGATGTTTTGAAATACATGTAATTCCGACAAGTGTCGTAGATGCCGACGTTGGTTTCATTGTGGTTGGTCTAAATAAGGCGATTTCTGAGATTTATGAGGAAAGCAAAAATAACCGTAAAGTCTTTATTTCGATATTTATGTATTAGCAACAATCACTTGCAATCTTTGAATTATTAAATTAAAAAATGAATGTACCTATTATTATCAACTACATATATTTATTTGTTACTTTAATCCTCAAGAAATTAGGGTATACTATTAAAATTATAAACTGTTTTTAACGGTCTACCCACGATAATGTATTTTATTATAAGTAACTTATAACAAAATGAACATTTTTCTATCATTTAACTTTTTTAAAATTATAACGTTTAAAATAATTCTAGTCTTTGTATATCAGAGGATAAATAGTAATTTTGGATATATCATGTACCATCGTACAATTACAATTCATTTACAGACGTCATCAAGCATTTACTGGAATTGATCAGAAGTGCAAAAAAATCAATGATTATTGAGGAAATCCGATAGCCTTCACTGATTATCACGCTTAAACAACTATGTAAGCTTATATTTGTCAGATTTGAAGACCAAACTCTTCAATTATTTCACACTAAAAACTCAAGCAACGCACAAAAATCATATATCTATATGGAAGGTACTCAAGAATGCGAGAAGCCTGTTTCAAATTAGCATTCACCTGATTATGCCAGTAGAGAAAACTAAGATGAACTACATTCTACACAAAATACTGTTGTAACTGTTAAAGTTGTAACTGAAAATCCTGTTCTGACATGTATTATAAAGCCCATACAGGCATAACTTTAAACGCTTGATACAAAGAATACAGACTGCTCGCGCTCGAGCTGCGGATAGGCTTAACGTAAGTGGGAAAAGAACGGCATAAGGTTTCTATTAGTTAACACAGAACAGATATACTATGTTTACTTCTCAGGCCGATTGGAGTTGATATGTATTTCTTTATCTAACTCATTAAAGTCCTATGCCTTGTCTAACACATTGAAAAGCCCTATCCGCAGGTTGCTGCAACCGCACAAAACTCGTAGTACGACGGAGACAGACGTAATCAACCGCACCGTTCTAGCCGTGATACTCGTACGGAGGGCGGTACAATGCGATTTTATACAAATTGGGAATTTATCTTTTTAATTTTATTAAAAATGAAATCTTTAGAGGTTCTAAAAAATTGATTTTTATTTTAACAAAAAATCGAAATTTCTGGCATTATTCGTAGGTTTGATAGTACTTCGATAGAAATTCTCTTACTTTTTCGCACAGAGCTATGACATCATTCCTAGACAGGCGTCAAATCATCCCAGAAGAACGATAAAGACTGGTTTTTACTCATTTACTGCATTTGTTTAGCGATTGTGGTTGGGTTAGTGTGCCTAGCGATTTCGCTAAAATTTGTAGTGCACAATTTCTCAAAATGGAGTATTATACGCCCGAAGAAAAGTTGTTTATGATAAAGCAATTTTATGGTGGTAATTCTGCGGAAGTATGTCGCGATTTATTTGCTGTGAACTATCCGGAAAGGCCAATTCCTTCTGCAAATACCATACGAAATATAGTGAAATATTTCGAATCAAATTTCACATTAATAAATAATAAAAACAAAAATGAAGCAGAAGATAACATCAGCACTTTGGAGATTGCAATATGTGCATTAGCAGAATTGAATCCGCACAAATCTTCTCGCGAAATTGCCCGTGAAATTGGTATTGGAGCAACAACAGTGCTAAAAATTTTGCATAAGCATAAATACCGGTAAATTAAATTTAAATAACATAAATTTGTACAACCGGTTGGGTTATTGTTCAGCTCAAGAGGGTGGTTTATTTGAACATTTATTAAATAAATGAGGAGAATTATGTTTCATTTTATTTGTTTTATATTTTTTTTATTGGTATGAAGTTATGATGAAAATTTGTTGCTGCAATATTTTTGCACTAAAATGATCTGATGCTTCATAACTAAGAAAATTACTAGTACTGTGTACCAGGGATTTATTTCTTTTTAATTTTAACAAATCCTTCTTATTTTACATAATTTTACAAATTGTGGTTAGTAAAAACAATTGATAACTAACTTTAATAAAAACCACCCGTTCTCAAAGCATTAAAGGTTTCGATATCTGAGAGCGCAAGCTCCGCCCACTTACGGTCGCCCAGCTATTGCTAATGCATCTATCCGCAGGTCGGCCGCGTGCAGTCTGTATATCTCAAACAGTAATTCGGTATTTTTAAGCACATTACACAAAACAACCACAGAGCTAATTTAAATAATATCATGAAAATTATAAAAACCTCAAATAAATCTAAGGAAATGGATATGTGGGAAGAGGTTTATATAAAAGAATGTTGTTGAATGACATAACTGATTTTAATTACAAGATGATATTTTTATAAATTTTGAGACATAACATAAATCCTGGTCCTGCGATATTTTAGTATAAAAATAGTCTATAATTACGTGCCACAATTTATACATTTTAATATTCTCATTGAATTGTTTTGTTCGTCGCTTTTAACGTGTCGCATATTTATTACATTATTAACTACTTATTTTTCAATTTTAATATGTTTAATCTATCTTTGTGATCTATTAGTTTGTTTGCAGAATGCGTGATTATTTGTTAAAACGGAATTGATTCATCTTAATATGTTTTGTCACTTACTCTATCAATACTTTCTACTGATAATTAGACGGTAATATTAATGAGTAAAATAAAGTAATTATAAAGATTAATTTTAAATTTCAATGATACAGTGGTAAAAGAATTTGATAAACAGATTTGTAGTGTCAATATGAAAAATAAATTATCATATTTTAAAGATAGCTTTTTAAATACATATAAATAATAATATAAAAACGAATCTGAAGGGAAACGTTGTTAATGAAAACCATGTCTCAACATCAATGGAAATTTACTGTTAATATTTGTGCTGAGGCTGTATTGACCATAAATCAAAGTCAATATTATAGACCATTGTATAGGAACTGCTTGAAAATATCTCAATTAATATCTAAAGAAATATTGTTTGTACCATGATGAAGCTTTGGATCAGATTACTAAAATTAAATTCAAAATTTTGATACAAATAAATGAGAAGAAGGATTTCTTTGGCTGCATGTTCAGGTTTATGAGGTATCTTAGCGCTTAATGATATTCATGAAGCTGTTTTGAAAACTTTGACTTTTTATTGCAAATTGTTACACTTTGGGTGTCTAAAATGGTAATTGTAACATCAAATAACTTTTACTAAATTTGATGCAGTAAAATTTGTATAAAATAATTCTTCACTTAATTCCTTCCTATATTGATTTTGTTATTAAAAGTTTCTACTTTATCTTGGCACAAAAAAAAAGTTAATTTCAGTATCCTTTTAAAAAATTAGGAATTTACAAGATTTACAAACGTGTATTTAAAGGAAAGGAAAAAATTATTAAGTTTAATTAAATTGACATTTAATTAAAACCCCAATAATGAAGTCAATTAATTCAATAATTTACAAGCATCTTCCATTTGATTATCTGTTAGTTATCATTTTCGTGATATTAGTTTTCATTAATATACTGTTTTGATTTGCTCGGCATATATCCGAACCTTAATACCAGACATCTGTATAATCCCACACAATCATTCTTAGCAAAAATATAGACATCTTTGAGTTTAGGATCGATAATCAGAATTTGACAATGCTTAAAAAGATAAATAAATAACTTATATTAAATTAAATAATATTATAGGTAAACATAACCTCTAATATTTCTTTTAAATATAAGTAAAACATAGTTTTATGTTATTTCTGTCGTGAAAATTCTTAAAAATGTGATAACATTTGTATATGTCATGTTAAATCTTACCACATGTCTTGCACATAAACATTTTTTCATTATGGTTTAAGGATTCATAAGCCAACTCCTTAGAATTTGGCTATTACAGTTTTGTAGTAACAATAATCTCTAAAATATTAGAATTGAAGATTTTTATTGCAAACTCTCTCATAATTCAAAAATTAAAACGGATGATTAAAAATTTCATTCACTAAAATTGTTTATAATGATGTGGAAAAGTATAATCCATGACCAGTTTCAACCTGAACATAAAGAATTTGCAGGAATACAGAAAATGTCTTAAAAATATCATAATTTCTAATTTTCAGCACAGCAATTAGCCACAACACAGAAATAGATTGATACCTTTTGCATGAATCATAAACTCTTATCAATAACCAGACACAATATAAATATGAAAACTCAGAGAAAGTTGCAAAAATTCTCTGAAGAGATACTATAAAAATCAACCAAAATTCTAAAATTGAAATTGACGGAAAAAGATCTAATGCATCAACATTTTTTGTTATGGTCTAAGGATATAAGGATTTTCAGCACAACAATTAGCCACAACACAAAAACTAAAATAGATTGATTAATTAAACCTCAAAAATTGAAATTGATGGAAAGAAATCTTATGCACCAACATTTTTTGTTATGGTCTAAGGATCCATAATATAATGTAAAAATCAGTATAATAATGTAAAAAAACTCTAAAATATCATAATTGATGATTTTTATTGCAAAACTCTTTCATGACTCAAAAATCATTATTAATGGTTAAAGACCTCATTCAATAACATTGTTCATAATGACGTGGAAAAGCTTAATTCATAAACAAAAAGAATTTACAGAAATTCAGCAAATGTCTTCAAAATATTATAATTTCAGATTTACAGCACACAAATGAAACCTCAACTCAAAAACTTAAGCAGAAAGAAAGATATTTTTGCCTGAACATTGTTGGCAATGAATTATAAAAGTACACAACCTAGATATAAAACCTTTATGGGAATTGTTAAAAAGTTCTAAAAGTTATTATTTAAGAGTCTTATTACAAAAATTAATAAAAACCTTTTATATAAAGATTTAACGAGGGTTATGAAAATAAAATGTTTTTAAGAGAAAATTGTCTAAAATTAGTTTTAATGTTTTACATAAGTAGTATTTGCCAAAAATGTATTAAAATATTATTGTGGAGTTTACTTTCTTTCATGAATTCTGCTCTGTTATGATAACATTTGCATTTCTTCTTGTTTTTTCTTTCTTACGTCAATATACGTTACCATCAATCATCTTCTCAATTAGCATGGAATTAAAGTATATCATATATTTGATTATAACAATGGTTAAGTGATATTAGCACCACTTATTTTCTTTTATAAAACTGTATAATGTGACAGTCATATACCACAATGAATACTACGTATTTTATTACCTTTTTTATGGATTATTTATGAATATTTTAATTTTGTTGTGAAAATACTTTAAAATGTGATAACATTTTGTATAAAACATGTTAAAAATTGATATAAACAAGAAAAGTTTACCTTCATGTCTTGTTAAATCTTACCAAAGTCTTGCATATAAATATTTTTTCGTTATGGTTTAAGGATTCATAATCCAACTCCTTAGAATTTGGCTATCACAGTTTTGTATTAATAATGTTAAAATCTCTAATTAAAATCTAATTAAAATTAATAAAATCTCATATTAGAATTGAAGGTTCTTATTGCAAACTCTCTCATAATTCAAAAATTAAAATGGATGATTAAAAATGTCATTCACTAAAATTGTTTATAATGATGCGGAAAAGTATAATCCATGACCAGTTACAACCTGAACATAAAGAATTTGCAGGAATACAGGAAATGTGTTAAAAATATCATAATTTCTGATTTTCAGCACAACAATTAGCCACAACATAAAAACTAAAATAGATTGATTAATTAAACCTCAAAAATTGAAATTGATGGAAAGAAATCTTATGCACCAACATTTTTTGTTATGGTCTAAGGATCCATAATATAATGTAAAAATCAGTATAATAATGTAAAAAAACTCTAAAATATCATAATTGATGATTTTTATTGCAAAACTCTTTCATGACTCAAAAATCATTATTAATGGTTAAAGACCTCATTCAATAACATTGTTCATAATGACGTGGAAAAGTTTAATCATAAACAAAAAGAATCTGCAGAAATTCAGCAAATGTCTTCAAAATATTATAATTTCAGATTTACAGTACACAAGTGAAACCTCAACTCAAAAACTTAAGCAGATAGAAAGATATTTTTTCCTGAACATTGTTGGCTATGAATTATAAAAGTAGACAACCTAGATATAAAACCTTTACGGGAATTGTTAAAAAGTTCTAAAAGTTATTATTTAAGAGTCTTACTACAAAAATTAATTGAAACCTTTTATATAAGGATTTAATGAGGGTTATCAAAATCAAATGTTTTTAAAGGAAAATTGTATAAAATTAATTTTAACGTTTTACACAACTAGTATTTGCCAAAATATATTAAAATATTATTGTGGAATATTACATGGTTTACATGTAATAATATACCACTTTTTTCATGAGTTCTGCTCTGTTATCATAACATTTATATTTTATCTTGTTTTTTCTTTCCTTAGTCAATATACTTTATCATCAATCATCGTCTCAATTAGCATGGAAGTAAAGCATATCATATACTTGATAATAAAAATAGTTAAGTGATATTAGCACCACTTATCTTTTTTATAAAACTGTATAATGTAACTGTCATATACCACAATGAATACTAAGGTCTGGTTTATTCACCTTTAGTTAAATTTAACTAGCAGATATTTACCATAGTTACTGTTCATATAGCCAATCAAGGCAAGATAATTTCAGTAACCATGGAAAATATCCAGTACGTAAATTTAACCAAAGGTGAATAAACCAGCCCTAAGTATGTTATTACCTTCTTTTATGGACAATTATGAATATTTTAATTTTGAAATTAAACCCCAATGATGAAGTCAATTAATTCAATAATTTACAAGCATCTTCCATTTGATTATCATGTTAGTTATCATTTTCTTGATATTAGTTTTCATTAATATACTGTTTTGATTTGTTCAGCTTATATCGGAACCTTTTTTATATTAAACCTGAAAAAATTAAATTGATGAAAAAAAATCTTAGGCATCAACAAAACAAAACTTTCATGACTCAAAAATCATTATTAATGGTTAAAGACCTCATTCAAAACATTGTTCACAATGATGTGGAAAAGCTTAATTCAGAAACAAAAAGAATCTTCAGAAATTCAGCAAATATCTTCAAAATATTATAATTTCAGATTTACAACACACAAATGAAACCTCAACTCAAAAACTTAAGTAGATAGAAAGATATTTTTGCCTGAACACCATTGGCAATGAATTATAAAAGTAGACTACCTAGATATAAAACCTTTACGGGAATTGTTAAAAAGTTCTAAAAGTTATTATTTAAGAGTCTTACTACAAAAATTAATTGAAACTTTTTATATAAGGATTTAATGAGGGTTATGAAAATCAAATGTTTTTAAGAGAAGTTTGTCTAAAATTAGTTTTACATAAGTAATATTTGCCCAAAATGTATATTATTGTGGAATTCACTTTCTTTCATGAATTCTGCTCTGTTATGATAACATTTGCATTTCTTCTTATTATTTCTTTCCTTCATCAATATACTTTATCATCAATCATCTTCTCAATTAGCATGGAAGTAAAGCATATATTTGATTATAACAATAGTTAAGTGATATTAACACCACTTATTTCTGTTATAAAACTGTATAATGTGACTGTGTACCACAATGAATACTAAATATTGTTACCCCTTTTTATGGATAATTATGAATATTTTAATTTTAAAGTGAAACCCCAATAATGAAGTCAATTAATTCAATAATTTACAAGCAGCTTCCATTTGATTATCCTCAACATCATTTATGTTAGGCAATTTTGTTAGTTATCATATTCTTGATATTAGTTTTCATTAATATACTGTTTTGATTTGCTCCACATATATCCGAACCTTAATTCCAGACATTTGTATAATCCCACACAACCACTCTCAGCAAAAATATAGACACATTTGAGTTTAGGATGAATAATCAGAATCTGCCAATACTTAAAAAGATAAATAAACAATTCATATTAAATTAAATAATATAACATGTAGACATAACCTCTAATTTTTTTTATACAAGTAAAACATCGTTTTAGGTTATTTTTGTTGTGAAAAAACTTTAAAATGTGATAACATTTAGTATAAATTGTGTTAAAGTTGATATAAACAAGAAAAGTTTACCTTCATGTCTTGTTTAGAAAATTCACTGTCAGTGATTAACAGTAAAAATATCTCTCTTAGAACCCATTTTAGAAGCAAGTCCAAACGTTAAACCACAAAATTGCACCGAATCCAAACCGAACAACCACATATTTAATTAAAGAAAAAAGTTATACTGTTTATCAGGTATACAAAAGTTGTGTATGTATACGTGAATACAACTCCATTGCGTACAATATGACGCGGGAGTCAATTTAACACCAAAAGAAACACAAAACGGCACAATTTCTCAACGAATAACTTGTTGTGAAACGTTAAACAATCGAATAAGTCGTTTAAAACCGGTTCGATTTTAAAATTATTTACTAAAAACCGTTTAAATAATTTTAAAACGAGGTACGTTTCACAAAAGTTTGCGGACAATTGACTCCTATTAAAGAATGTGCGACGTTGCCACATAAACGGCTACCATTCATAAGAGTAGGAGTAGTTTTTTTGATTGTAGTAAGTGAAAGAAGTAGGAGAAGGTGAAGAAAAAATGTTCTTGATGTCACCGTGCATCGATAAAATCGCGTACACGGTTGCTTTCGTACGTTTAAGACTGTTCTTTTTTATTATTATATCCGGACAAGTTGACTCCCTGCGTAACACGGGAGGACTTGTGCTGCGTTGCCTTGTGTTCTCGCCCATGCATCAGCATCTTGGGGTCTCTCTTTTCTATACTCATCTCACAGAACTCGTCTTTGAGCGGTCTTTTAGCTACCGAGAGTTTTTAACATCCTACAAAACTAACTTGCTGTAATCTTTCTTTTAAAACTTATACAAAATCATAAGTAATATTTTTAAATGTCATTACCTCAACAAAAAGGATATTCATTGCAATTTTCATTTACATTCCTTACAATTGATTCTTTTCCTTTCAAAATATACCATCCAAAATCATTATTTAAAATTTCTTGTAAATTTTCGTTTAAACTCCTCCAATCCTAAATTCTTGAATTTTTGACCAATTACAATTTCATACGTTCTTATTCAACTGGTTGATATATTCCTTTGCTTGTTAAATTAAATGAATGCCTTCAATATTATTTATAACGTAAAATATTCTTATCTTGTTAGTTTTTAAAAACTTATTTTTATAATGTTTAAATTAGTTTTGACATATTTGACATAATCACATCGATTATTCAAAACTCTGGAAAATTCTCTGTTGGCATATTTAAGTATTTTATTAAAATATAATTTGAATGAGAGCTCTAATATATTTTTATATAAATTAAAAGATCATTTTTTATTTTATTATTATATAATTAGTTTTAAAATTTTGACATAGATAAATCTGGAATATTCTGTTACCCCCACCACTTTAAAACGCAGCAAAATGGAACCCATGAAAATAAATTAGCGGGAAATTTAAAGTTGAGGATTAAAATAAATTTATTTTAACTTCTTTTTAATTACCTAAATTTAACGGATCTGGTGAAAATAAATTTAAATGAGATAACTAAAACAAAAATACTAAATGTGTATATTATAAAACAAAGCATATTTATTTTATTTATATTTTCATATTTTTTTTAATTTTGACGAATCTAACACAGGAATATTCGATGATTAGAGTATCAATTTTACCAATATAGTAATATGCATTGAAATTTAAATTAAAATTGGTGTGTACTTTGTGTACTTTTTTACTGGTTTATTTTAAAAATTCTGCCTTACATGTTTCGACTATTAGTCATCTTCAGAGGCGTCGTCTTTCAATTAAGAAAGTTGTTCAAAATATTTCATCTTAAATTATGTTATAGTTTAATCACAATGCAAAGGTTTTCTACGACAATCTCAGTTTTTAATATAAATTAAAATCAAAATTAATATAGATTTAACACTTTAAAATTACAATTTAAAACTTTTAAGGACGTTACATTATAAAGTTAAAGTATAAAAAAATTTAATCTAAATTTCAATGTATATCTAAGAGTAAAAGTACAAGAGAATATATTGTTAAGAATAAAATTTGTTACAACTTTTTTTCTAAAATGCTCTGATTTGGAGGTGTTATCATCATAGGCATCGGATGCGTGGGTGCTCTGGGTGAACAACCTCACATACAAAATTTTTAGTGCTTCTACAAGATTTGAACTGCTTCCAGAGGACTTGATATTGCTTCTAGATGACTTGATGTTGCCTCTAAATGACTTGATATTTCTTTTAAAAGATTTGAAATTATTCCAGAAGACTTGAAATGTTTCCTGAAGACTCTATACTACCTCTTGGCAATACTACATTCAGAAAACTTGAAATGCCTTCAGAAGACTTGATATTGCTTCTAGAAGACTTGAAATGCTTCCAGACGTCTTGAACTACTTCTTGAAGATTCCATACTACCTCTGAACGACTTGATACTGCTTTTAAAAAAATTCAAATTCTTTCTGAATGGCTACAATGCTTCCAGAAGACTTCATAGTGCATCTAGAAGACGAAATTCGTAGTAGAGATATTGCTTCTAGATGACTTGATATTCCTTCAAAAGATTTGAAATGCATTCAGAAGACTTGAAATGCTTTCACGAGATTTGAAATGCTTCTAGACGACTTAATACTGCTTCCAGAAGACTTGAAATGCTTTGGGAATTATTGATATTGCTTCCAGAAGACTTGAAATGCCTCTAAAAGACATGAACTGATTCCAGAAGACTGAACACTACCTTTGAAAGGCTTGATACTACTTTTAAAAGAGTTGCAATGCTTTTTGAAGGCCTAAACTACTTCCAGAAGACTTGATGTGCTTCCATAACACGAAATTCGTAGTTTGGTAGGTAGACTTAATATTGCTTCTACATGACTTGATATTGCTTTTAGATTACTTGATATTACTTTCAAAAGATGTGAAATCCTTCCACAAGACTTGAAATGCTTCTAGACGACTTAACACTGCGTTCAGAAGACTTGAAATGCTTTCAAATGAGTTGGTATTACTTCCAGAAGACTGGAAATGCATTCAAAAGACTTGAACTGCTGCCAGAAGACTCGGCACTACCTCTGAATGACTTGATATTGCTTTTAGAGGAGTTGAAATGATTTCTAAATGCCTAAATTGCTTCTATAAGACTTGACATGCTTTCAGGAGACGAAATTCACAGTGTAGTAAATAGACTTGATATTGCTTCTAGGTGACTTGATATTGCTTCCAAAAGATTCAAAATACTTCCAGAAGACTTAAAATGCTTCCACAAGACTTGAAATGCTTCTAAGCGATTTAATGCTGCTTTCTGAAGATTTGAAATGCTTTTAGAAGACTTGATATTGCTTCTAAAAGAGTTGAACTGCTTCCAGAAGACTCGGCACTATCTCTAAACAACTTGATATTGCTTTTAGAAGAGTTGTAATGCTTACTGAAGGACTAAACAGCTTCCAGAAGTCTTCATATTGCTTACAGAAGACTTGATATTGTTCCAGAAGACCTGACGTTTCCGCTGTAAGACTTGAAATACTTTCAGAAAGCGAAATTCGTAGTCTAGTAAATAGACTTGATATTGCTTCTAGATGACTTTATATTGCTTTCAAAAGATTTAGATTATACTGCTTTTAAAGAAGTTGAAATGCTTTCTAAAGGCCTACACTGCTTCCAGAAGATTTGGTATTACTTCCCGAAAACTGGAAATGCCTTCAAAAGACTTGAACTGCTTCCAGAAGACTCGACACTACCTCTGAACGAGTTGATAATGCTTTTAAATGAGTTGAAATGCTTTCTAAAGGCCTAAACTGCTTCTATAAGACTTGAAATGCTTTCAGGAGACGAAATTCGTAGTCCAGTAAATAGACTTGATATTGCTTCCAAAAGATTTGAAATACTTTCAGAAGACTTAAAATGCTTCCATAAGACTTGAAATGCTTCTAGGCGACTTAATGTTGCTTTCTGAAAACTTGAAATGTTTTTAGAAGACTTGATATTGCTTTTAAAAGACTTGAACTGCTTTCAGAAGACTCGGTACTACCTCTAAACGACTTGATGCTGCTTTTAAAAGAGTTGTAATGCTTACTGAAGGATGTAATGCTTACTGAACTTAAAATATTCTCAAAAGGCAAAATTCGTAGTCTAGTAAATAGACTCGATATTGCTTCTAGATGACTTGATATTGCTTCTAGATGACTGATGTTGCTTCTAGATAACTTTATATTGCACAAGTCTTGAACTGCTTCCAGAAGACCCGATACTGCCTCTGAACGACTTAATACTGCTTTTAAAAAAGTTAAATTGCTTTCTAAAGACTACACTGCTTAAAAAAGACTTGATATTGCTTCCAGAAGACTTTATATACTTCCAGAAAACTTGACATTGTCTCTGTAAACTTGAAATGCTTCCAGAAGACTTGAAATACTTTCAGAACACGAAATTCGTAGTCTAGTAAATGTAGTCGACCGAGTAGTATTACTGCTTACAGCATGTTGAGTTTTAGTGTTTATTAATTCAAAATGCGCTTCACTAACCGTAATCTTCGTGAATGAAAGGGTCTATTTAGTGTATCTGTTGATGAGTTGATCAAAATTAAATCATTCCTGTCTAGAATCGTAAAAGTAATTAAAGATGGTTTTGAATGTGGAATTGGAGGATTTAAAGACAGAGAATAGTGACTATTGGCGTGAAACAATACATACGTCGAAACAGTTTTCGAATATTTCGTATTATTAATTAAATATATTATAATATATAAAAATTATTAATTAATCAATCGAGCTAACAACAAAATATAACTAATTTGACATTATCTATTTGATATTACCGATCTGCTTAAGATAGCGAATTTATTTGCTATAAATCATTACTACATGTCTCTATGCCTATCAGTTGCAATTATTGAGATATGACGTAATTAATCAAAATCCTGCGATGAATCCAGATCTTGTTCATTTTTTCATTGGTAGGTCGTGAACTAAGATCATGAAAATACGTAATTGAAAATGAATAATGATTTAGAAAAGAAAGTGATAAATAATTTTCAATCAAACTTTATTTATAAGTTAAGTAAGTAAGCTTATTGGCAATTCAACCAAAGTTTGGTTGAATTACTTACTTAATCCTTAACGAGTACAATCAGTACTTCCACCTACATTTATTTATAGATGTTCAAATAACGAAATAACTGCCCTGTGTAGACGAATCTGATTTACGAATTCACACTATCCTCTGGTTCAGCACAGATGTCTCTAAAGCTTTCTCTAGTTCTACTTATCATATTTTCTTGCGCCCTTGGAACATTAGCGTATACTTGGGTTTTGATCTATCCCGAAAAGAAGAAATTGCAAGGAGTTAGACCAGGCGATCGTATTGACCACGGTATTGGACTTCCGCGATCAATCCAATCCAAATTCAAGTGCCCAATACTGAATATTTAAAAAGTTTTATACATCCCTAGAATAATGTACAGGTGTCCTATTATGCTCATTCACTTCGTAAATGGCATAGAATATACAGAGCAGATATTTGAACACTGGTATATTATCTTATACATCTACAGTGTGTCCCCGATTCGGGTGCTTATCAGCATAAATGCTGAGATAAGTTTGAAAAATCAGTAATAAAGATTTTTTTCCTCTTTGTAACTCGATCCGGGGATATACTGTATATAAGGTAGAGTGATGATGCCAATGGCAGTCTATTTAAGGACATCTAAGCAGCAACTATGACAAATTCTAAGTTTCTCGCACGATCAGTCTCCAAGAAATTGTAATTTATAGGACACAGTGTTTATTACTAAAAATGTTTCTAACTAAAATAACTTAAAAACCAGAAACGGTAGGTATTAATATATCTTATCAAAGTCAACATATTTTGGTGTGTAGAATCATAATATGCAATAAAAACTGTATCATTCTTAAATGGAATAAAACAAATGTTATTTCGGTATGTTATTATGGAACATTCTGTTTTTATAAAAATATTTTCCGTTTATAGTGGGGTAAATTTTCTACAATTTTTGTCTAAGGGGGAACTCTGTATCTCGGCTCCTTAATGCTATTTATGTACAGGGTGGGCAAATTTTGTTGTTATTATAGGGTATCTCCGAAACTGTAAGAGATACGAAAGAAATAGGTGCCATGTCCCGGTCACTTTTTTCGAGAAATATTCAATCCCGCAAAGACAAAATCTCTATCTTCTTTTGTTTTTAAGTTATAGCCAAAAAGTTTATTAAAGTTTAAAAAGTTATTAAAGTTTATTATTAGTTATTTAATTTATTTTTGTAATTGAAGAAACGCGGTTAATACATTCTTAAGACACTTTTTTGAGTAGAATGTAATGCCGTTGAAAAATTTTAAATAAAGTTGATAATTTCTGACATATAACACAAAGTTGTGTTTTTTAAAATACAACCAATATTATTATTATTCAATTTTAAGATATTAAAGGAAAAAGATGAAAATTTTTATAATAGTAGGCGTGGAAAACATCATATGCCACTTAGTCACTATGGTAACGAGACGTTACTTATCATTTCATTCATGTTTTTTCTCATCATGAGATTTCCTATTAATAAGTTCCACATTATCTTTAATAAACGGATCAAATTAAATACAGGATATATTAGAGTCTTTAAACTTTTATTGTCTTTTTATTGATTAAAATGATTTATATATATGATTTATATATATTATTTATATATATGATTTATATATACAGGGTGTCTCACGTAACTGGTTCATTAGAACTTTTTTGGGTTCCACTATTCCTAGAGGCTTGAAATTTTGGAAACATGGGTTGTTCATTCTGATCTTTAAACCTAAAATATTTTCAAGATGGCCACTATTTCCGGTCTACCGGAAGTAGACTTCAAATTAATAATTCTTGCAAATTATCTATAAACATTCCTATTCCTATTTATTATAGTTTTCTTGATATTGGGACATTTATCAAAAACATACACAAAAAGGTAGACCATTTGCGTTTTTGTTAGATGGCCATGATATTTTGACAGTTTATCGTTTAATGTATTTAAATTATTATTGGTATTATTTCTACAATGAACTACGATCGAATAAACTAGCTTGCAAGCTTTTATTTGCCAAAAATAACGAACAGAAGAACGAATAAATGAAACAATGAAACACAGCAATTTAATAACAAAAATTGAAATCAATATCATATAAAAGAAACAAAAACTTACAATTATTAAAATAAATTAAAAGAATTTCATTCTCTACAAACTGTCTTTAAACATTTCTGTGCCTATTTGTTGTAGTTTCCTTCATTTTGCTAAATTAATGAAAGCATGCACTGGTTTTCAGATTAGAAGGCTATGAAATTTTGACAACTTTTCATTCATATTTATGTTATTGTTATCATTATTTAGTTGTGTCATTACCATCATTACTTAGTTGCGGCATTACTTACTTCTATTAATATTTTTGAATATCATGGCAAATTATTCCAACGTCGATATTTTAAATTTGTTTTATATTCATGGCGAATGTAATAAAGTTTTGAATAGGACCTGTCGAACATTTAATGAGAGATATCCAAACCTAACGCTTATCACAAAAAAGAAATTTCGAAAAATAGAAATGAATTTTGTTAATTTTGGAAAGATCAAAACAACAAGAAACCGTAACAGCTCTATTACCAGCGATGAAGATAATGAAATAAATGTTTTGTCGTATTTTATTGCCTATCCAAATTCTTCGGTACGGAGCGCTTCCGTCGATTTAGGTAAGTAACATTTTTTCAGAAAACATCCTTAATAAATAAACTGAACTGTTTAGGAATCTCAGGTCCCTCATTACATCGAATATTACGCCGACACAAGATGCACCCCTATGCGTACAATATCTTGCAGAGCCTTTTACCAGAAGATTACGTAAAACGACAAGAATTTTGCGAATTTATATTAATTAAAATTCAAGAAAATCCTTTATTTTTATCGCGAGTTATTTGGACGGATGAATCAAAATTTTCGAGGGAGGGTATAGTCAATAGACAAAACTTACATATTTGGGCTATCGAAAATCCTCACGCTGTGAGAGGCAAATTTTCAACAAAAATTTAGTTTTAATGTTTTTGTTTTACTAATGGGAAACAAACTTCGTTTTGAAATTTATAATGAAAACCTCAACAGTAAACGCTATTTAGAAATTTTAAGAGGTACTGTAACTAATTTTTGTAAAAGTTTGCTTCTTGACACGTATACCAATTGTTGGTATCAATTAGATGGCGCTCCAGCGCATTCATCATGGTAAATCTATCAAGAACTAAATAATTTGTTTGATGATGGCAATGGCCCCCACGATCTCCAGACTTAACACCAGTGGATTTTTATTTGTGGGGTTATTTAAAAAATCAGGTCTACAGTTCACCTATTAACACACCACAACAGTTATATGATAGAGTGGTGAGAGCCATAAACACTATTGACGGCGACCAACTTCTAAGAGCCACAACCTTAGAGGTCGAGAGAAGGGTTGAAAAATGTTTAATGTTGAATGGTCATCATATTGACAGTTTTAATTTATAATTTTAAGTTTTTGTTTCTTTTATGTGTTATTGATTTTAATTTTTGTTACTAAATTGTTGTGTTTCATTGTTTCATTTATTTGTTCTTCTGTTCGTTATTTTTGGCAAATAAAAGCTTGCAAGCTAGTTTATTCGACCGTAGTTCGTTGTAGAAATAATACCAATAATAATTTAAATACATTAAACGATAAACTGTCAAAATATCATGGCCATCTAACAAAAACGCAAACGGTTTCTACCTTTTTGTGTATATTTTTGATAAATGTCCCAATATCAAGAAAACTATAATAAATAGGAATAGGAATGTTTATAGATAATTTGCAGAGAATTAAATTCCCTTTCTGATAGGATAAAGAAATATGGGGTGTTCCATTTAAAATTTTTGACTTTTTCGCATTTGAATGCAGAAAAACGGTAATTCAATTTTTGACCAGCCTGTATAAGATACACTGATACAACACATGACAATCTATTTGACAGCATATAAGGAATTATCATGCCAAGGCAAAATCTTTTTGAAAGAACGTTGGCTAAGATATAGGCCTTTAAAGAGCGTAGTGATATTTACCAAAAAACATTTAAAATCAAAATAACTCGAAAACAAAAAACGGTAGGTACCAATAACTATTATCAAAGTCAACATATTTTTCGACGTACAATTGAATGGCGTAATAAAAACTATAGCATTCCATTTAAAATAACGAAGTTGAGGTCTACTTCCGGTAGACCGGAAATAGTGGCCATCTTGAAAATATTTTAGGTTTAAAGATCAGAATGAACAACCCATGTTACCAAAATTTCAAGCCTCTAGGAATAGTGGAACCCAAAAAAGTTCTAATGAACCAGTTACGTGAGACACCTGTATATGATTTATATACAGGGTGTTCCCGTGACTCGGGGCATAAAATTAACCACATATACTAGAGCAAAAATGATGACGATTCGCGAAAAAAATTATTATAAAAGTCTTTAAATGGCCAAGATATGGGCCATCAAAGTTCAGAAATTTTAACACATTTTTCTAAATATTTTCAAAACCATTTATGGTAGAGGGTTGAAATTTGGTACAGAGTAAACAAACATCATGTAAAATCATTGAACCAATTTTGACTTTGATCGGACGACGGCAACCATGTTATACAGGTGTTCCTAAAATTTGTTTGCTCAGAACTTTTTTGTTTGTTCGTAACCCTACATTTTTTTTGTACTTTTTAATAGAAAATTTATTTTCGAAACTTTTTTCACTCTTTGAAAATTTTGATAACATTAACCGTTTGCGAGTTAAACGCGAAAATATTAAGCTTCGATTTCAATGGTAACACTAAACACAATAATTTTCGAAAAAGTTGGCCATGGCAATTAAAAAAAAAACAAATTGAGCCGTCAACTTGCTTATGTAGTTTAAACATAAAGTTGTTTGTTAATGAAGTTTTTATTAATTTTGCGTGTTCAAAATGGACAATTACACATTTAGTGAACAAACTGACATGATTTTGACATTGGGAGAATGTCATGGAAACGCCGTAGCAGCCGCTAACCGTTATCGGGAGAAATTTCCGAACCGCAGAGCGCCCAATCGAAAAACATTTTTAAGAATTGAAACCCGTTTAAGGGAAAATGGGACGTTTAAGCCGAATTTTAGTAACAACGGTAAAGTCAGATCAGTCCGAACAACCGAACTAGAAGAAGATATTCTAGACTACGTACAAGAAAATCCTACAGCTAGTACTTTGGATATGGCGAGGCATTTTTTAACGTCAAAAACAACTATCTGGCGTGTTCTTCACGAGCAACAGCTTTATCCATATCATAGTTATAAAGTTCAGGAAGTTCGACAGGCTGATTACCCACTACGACTGCAATATTGTCAAATAATGCAGCACAAAATCCAAATTGATGATCAATTTTTAGAAAAAATACTTTTTGCAGATGAATCGACATTTTCTAAAGATGGAATCATCAATTTGAGAAATTCACATAGTTGGGCGGACGAAAATCCAAGATTTAAGAAAGCTTGGAAATCGCAATGGAGGTTTTCTCTTAACGTTTGGGCTGGCATTGTGGGCGATGTCATTATAGGACCCGTTTTCTTGCCGTCAAGGCTGGATGGCCATACATACAGGGGACATTTAGAGCAATTAAATGATTTTTTAGATGACGTTCCTTTAAACACAAGACAAGAAATGTGGTATATGCATGATGGTGCTCCTGCGCATAGTACACATGCTGTCCAAGAATTTCTATGTGAACGGTTTCCGGAACGGTGGATTGGACGAGGAGTGGATGCACCGATAAGTTGGCCCCCCCGATCGCCGGATCTTACACCTCTAGATTTTTATTTATGGGGACGCATTAAATCGCTTGTGTACTGCGTTGAAATAACTTCAGTTGATCAACTGAGGTTACGAATTGTTGATTCATTTGATCAACTTCGAACTGAAATCAACGTCCTCAGCAGAGTGCGCTTTAATTTAAGACGGCGATATCAGGCGTGCATTGAAGCCGGCGGGAGTGTTTTTGAACATCTGCTTTAGTATTTTTTTTTGTTCTGTTTTATTTATTACCATTTGTTTATAATTTTATTGTTCTTGTTCATATTTTTGTTAGAATTTTTATTATGTTCTTGTTTGTTGTTACCGCGAAAATTAAATTTATTGTTTTGGAAATTACATTCTTTTATTCAATTAAAATAAATTAACACTGGATTTAACTAAATCTACACTGAGAAATTTATGCAAATAATGGTTATTAGATCAGTTCGTTTTTCAATTGTCATCGCCTTCTTAGATCTTGCGGAATATGTTTTATTTGTTACGATTGAAATCAAAGCTTAACAGTTTCGCGTATAACTCGAAAACAGTCAATGTTATCAAAATTTTCAAAGAGTGAAAAAAGTTTCGAAAATAAATTTTCTATTAAAAACTACAAAAATAAATGTAGGGTTACGAACAAACAAAAAAGTTCTGAGCAAACAAATTTTAGGAACACCCTGTATAACATGGTTGCCGTCATCCGGCCAAAGTCAAAATTGGTTCAATGATTTTGCATGATGTTTGTTTACTCTGTACCAAATTTCAACCCTCTACCATTAATGGTTTTGAAAATATTTAGAAAAATGTGTTAAAATTTCTGAACTTTGATGGCCCATATCTTGGCCATTTGAAGACTTTTATAATAATTTTTTTTCACGAATCATCATCATTTTTGCTCTAGTATATGTGGTTAATTTTATGCCCCGAGTCACGGGAACACCCTGTGTATATATATATATATTTTCAATGACAACCAACAAAGAAGGATTTAGTAAACAAAACTATATTACTTAAGTTGAAAATACAAGAGACAATAACTTAAACTTATTTATAGAAGTACATTAAACTAAGCAGTTAACAGTTGTTCAAATATTCTTTTGCCGTTTTAACAGCATTTTCGTCACATTTAATGGACAATAAAGTCGAACTCGAATGATTACGTTTCAATCTCATTTTGTTTATGTGTTTTAATTTATAATTGTTAGAACCTTTATGAAATAATGTGCACTCCATTGCTTTCTGCGATGAAATAAATACATTGTCTAAAGTTTTTCTATTTATACCCCAAAAGGACTTTCTCACCGCATCATCGATCAGTTCATCGATATTTTTTTGGGGTAATTGATGTTGAATTGATTGAATTGAATTGAAAAAACCTAAATCCAGTACATTTAAGTCAGGACTGTTTGGTAGTTGACATTTCAGTTGAATATTCCAACCATCTGCACTGAATGCCTGGGTTAATGTAGGATTGTTACTGTACAAATGCGGTTTTGCATTGTCTTGTTGTATATATATTGTATTTTTCCTAGAACCAACAGGCCATTTATTGCGTATTGCTGGAACTAAATTATGCAGAATCATTTTTCTTATTTCTTCTTTATTGACTGTTTCTACAGTTTTGGTTACTAAAGTGCCCTTAGCTCGATTCTTGCTGTTTCTTTTAGCTGGTGAAGAAGAAACAAATGGCCAACTTCCTAATTTACCATCAAAAATATGCTTTCTTATGAAAATCCCAACGTGAACGAGCCACTGTTGCCATAAACATTACCTTTGTAATAAATCTTTTATTTTTGCATGGTCTATAAGGGTGTTCTTCTTCGGAAGATATGTAAAAACTCTTTTTAGTTCTAGTTAAGTAGAACCATTTTTCGTTAATATGTACATAATCTAGCAAGTCCTCAAAATACCCCGATAGCAATAAAAAATTTAAACAAAATTCGATTCCGCGGCGTTTATTTTCTTCAGTCAGCAATGGTTTAACAAAACTAGTGATTCTTTTTATTTCCTTTCCTTTCTTTAATCTGTCATGCAATGTACTTTTTGGAATTTTACACGCATAACCTAACGACCTTAAGGTCGTTCTTTTACATAAGGGAAGGGAGGAAATGTTTGAAATTTGATGGCGATAATCTTTCACTTTTCGACCGCATTTATTTTTCTTAGAATCTACAATAATTGTTGAGTCATTGTTTTGGCATTCTTTAACTTGTTTCCACAATTTGGAAATGATTGAACGGCTACAACAAAACTTACGTGTAGCAGCATTTATCGCACCTCTTTTAAGTTTTTCGTCCGTCACATTTTGCAATAAATAATGTAAAATTTGCTTACGTTGATCGTTACTAAATTCTCCACCCTTTTTACCACCTTTTTGACTAATTTCCGTAATATTTCTCACCATTTTTTAAAAGCAGCGGTTAAGTTGCTTAAATATTCAAATTTAACATTTGACAGTTACTTATCACAAATCAAATACGATAGTTAAGTTGTATTTTGGACATGGCATACTTTGATTATTATATTTTCAGCCCTTTGAATACAATACATCACTTTACCTTTAAATATTTACAATATTTATTGCATTGAACTGAAATGTAGCAACTATTTTCGGACAGAGGTAGTATGACTTTTTGGCCATAACTTAAAAACAAAAGAAGATAGAGATTTTGTCTTTGCGGGATTGAATATTTCACGAAAAAAGAGACCGGTACATGGCACCTATTTTCTTCATATCTAAAATTATATGAAAATTTAGGGTATTTCTGGTAATTATAGGGTATTTCTGAATCTATAAGTTTCTGAAACTATAAGTTTCAGAAATACCCTATAATAACACCAAAATTTGTCCACCTGTACTTTGCCGCTTACGTGGGACACCTGTACATCATGGGGGGATCTCTAATGTATGAAAATTGTAACCATCGTCAGCGCCATCCGATGTCAGCGTAGATAACTAATCGCCATCTTTTCAAAATAATTCCAAAAATATAAATTAACATAAATAAATAAAATAAGTTAAAATAAATAAATTTATTTTTGACATACTCATTTTCCAATTAAGTAAGATTTTAATTTTTAAAGATGTCTTTTATTAAACCTTGTTGTGTGCCTTTTTGTAGTGATAAAGACAACAAAAGGTAAACTAAAAAAAATTATTAATTAATACGGCGCTATCATTTTTGTTTCTATATTTCTAGATATTATTTTCCTATAGACCCTAGCATTTGAAAGGCTTGGCTCTCGCAAGTAAAAAATCCTAAGTTATATGAGTTAATTAATGAAGAACGTCTGCGCAGCTATTGTGTGTGTGCGAAACATTTTGCACCAATGTGTAAAATGTTGGAGACGAATTGAAAAAGCGTGCTTTACCTACATTATTCTTACCAGGTAAATGAAGTTTTACAGAAAATTATCGTTTTTTAATATATTATATTATTTAGATTTATATGAAGAAACAGTTGTTGATTGCTTTTTATCTGAATCATATCAACTAACTCCACATATTTCAGGTATGTTGCATGGTATGAAATTAATTATTTAGTTTCATAATTGATAGTTATATAATTCAATATATACCAAATTTAATATTGTATATGTTCATGTTTTATAGAATCTATCCAGGAAGAACAAACCGGCCAACTAACTAGTCCTATCAAACTATCCGATTTTAAATCAAGTGTTGTACGAGTCTATCCTGGATGCAGTAAACAACCAGGTGAAATCGCTTCAAGCTCATCTTATGAAGAAAATTCTAACATATTATTAGAATTGAATAGGAAACGGCTTCACACACGTAACGAAAAAGAAATGATTGGTAAAAATTATAAAAACTGAATAAACATTCTTATTTAAAATTATTTTTAATTTTCTCTAGATAATAAACGGAGGAAATTACCTTTTGTAAAAAACTGCAGCAATTGCAACACGGCTGTAGTAAAAAGAGCATTGTAGCACGCTAAGAGAAATGCTAAAACGACAAGACAAAAACTAATGGAATTGAGGAGAAATCCTCAGCTGTTAGTGAATGTCAAAAATTTAAATCAAGCCACTATAAATTTCTTTAGCAGCCAGTGCAGAAATCAAAAAAAAGAACCACGCGGACGACGGTTTACATTGGACGACAAGGTGCTAGCTCTTTCGATTTACAAGCAAAGTGGTTTCTTATCAAATTTCTTTTCTTTGCCATCCAGGAAGACTCTACAGAAGCTTTTAGCTTATTTTCCTTTTAAGTCTGGAATTAATGAATCCATTTTTGAACATCTAAAACATTCTGTAAATAAAATGCAGAATGATTTAGATAAATATTGCATTTTAATGTTTGACGAAGTGTCATTAAATACTGGCTTGCAGTATAATGCCAACTTAGATTGTATTGATGGTTTTGTAGACATGGTTGGGTCAAACAGGAAACCTAAATTTGCCAATCATGCATTATTATTCATGGTAAAAGGAATCCATAGAAAATGGAAGCAAGTAGTTTGCTTTTATTTTGTGGAAAACTGCATCAAGGTGTTACTAATACAGCCGCGATTACCTTCTTCTTAAAAGAAACTAATAAAATTTGTATTAAGAGTAATATAGAAAACAGGTATCAAGGATATCTTATAGATGACGTGGAAATCATTCATTTATATGATGGTCCTCATCTTCTAAAAGGTATCCGGAATAATTTGCTTACGAAAAATTTACATTTTACCGAAAATGGTGTTGAAAAAATAGCATCTTGGGAACATATTGTAGACTTTTACCATTTGGATAAAAGACTTGGTCAGCATTACAATTAATGTATCAAATTAACACCTAAGGCCTCTGATATGGCAGATTTATGTTTCTTTTTTAACAAACTTTTTGATCGTATCAACGGGAGCAAATTATATGGTTCGCCAGGAAAGAATCTTCGGTGCGTAGTATCAAAAAAATCGCGTCATGTGGCGATGTCGCAATCTGCAAGACCAATTCTACAATCTATGTAGAATCCATCTATGTACTAATCCATAGTACGCGATTTATTGGTTTGGTGTTGGATGATAGACTCTCATTTGTTAATCACATAGAAACTGTGTGCAAAAAATTGAACTCAGCCTATTATGCAATTTTGAAATTGAAAAAAAGTTTAAATATAAATTCGCTATTAAGTATGTATTACGCACTGTGCTACTCTGCTATTTCCTACAATATACTGGTGTGGGGTGCTGCAACTGACATTGAGTTTAAACGCGTGTTTGTGGCACAGAAGCGCATCATTAGATTAATGTTCGATTTAAATGGCAGGGAATCATGTAGGGAAGTTTTCAGGGAACAGTCGATACTTCCTTGCCATCCATTTACTTATTGAAGTCTTTGTTATATGTGAAGACTAATATGCGCAGTTTTGAAATGTCCACTCATGAATATAATACCCGTGGTAGAGATAATCTGGTTCTCTCTCAACATGTCACCACCACATTTGAAAAAAGTCCCTTTTATGACTTACCCAAAATATATAATAAATTACCCCGTTCAATCAGATCTCAGGAGTGTCCAAAGAAATATAAACAAGATGTAAAACGATATCTCTTGGATTCTGTGTTTTACTCTAAACGAGAATTTTTAGATATGTAGTGACTTATGTTAGTTTTAACAGATTGTATAATTTGCTGTTGTATTTTGATGTTCTATGTACTGACTTGTCACATCTACTTATGTGTGATTTAATAAATATTATTATTATTATTATTATTATTATTATTATGTATTTCACGTTACCGCAGTCTGAAAAACATGTGCTAATTCCGTCTTTGAAGAACTGGATTTTTACACTTGATGGTTTCTTATACTTGTGGAAAAAATTATCAGGGATAGGATTTCAACATATGGCTCCACGATCATTTAATCATGATCCCGTTGAAAATTTCTTTTCAAGTATAAGAAGCCATGGAGTAAGAAACATCAATCCCACGTGTTGATCATTCATTTCTTCTGCTAAATCTTTAATAATAAATAATTACGTTTCTCCGCATTCCACCGCCGCCAACTGTGAGAGAGATCAAACAGTTTGTGCTCTTTGTGATTTAAAATCTTTTTTGCTTGGTACTCATTCTGCGATTGTAATAGAACAAATAGAATTATCCTTGTCTCATCAGACTTCAGATCCGTTAAAAGACACTGAAATGCAATATGACTTTGCAACAGCTTATGTTGCTGGAGCTGTTGCGAAAAAACTTTTTAGACGAATTAATTGCCATACTTGTAAAGAGAAAATGCAAGCTCCATACGATATACCACAAAATTTATACATTCGGCTAAAACAATATACTAACTGCAAACTTTTTCAACCGAACAGCAAATTCATAGAGATATTTGCAAATCTTAGTATAAAGGCGTTTACAGTATTACCTATAATAATTTTTCAACACGGTGTGAAACAAAAGTTATCTGAGTATTTATTACGTGGGAAAACTGAGTACTCAGATATATTTTGTGACGCACATCAAAATTGCATTAATGATTTTATTTTAATATTTGTTAATATTTTATTATGTTAAAATAATTAATAATATTTTAAGTGGCAGAGATTTAAGTTATATAGAGTTAGATAATTTAACAGCAGCTGCATATAAAACATATTTAAAAAAATTAAAACTAAGAAAAAAGTTCATTAGTAGTTAGTTCTTATAGTTATTCTTAGTTAGTATAAGTTATTATTACAATGTTATTTTATAAGTTAATAATTATGTTGATTTACTGACAAAAATACATTTATTTTCTATTTTCAAAACAATATTTGTTATTTTTTTAAATATTATTTAATTTTTAAATTTGGCGGTTAAAATTAGCGTAGTTTTACACCATTGTTGTAGCAAAAATTGGTTTTGATCTGTGATTAGTACTCTACGCTGACATCGGATGGCGCTGTACGCAGGGTATAATTTAATCAGACAGAGTTGGCTATCTCTATCCTTTCTTGTCTCTGCTGTACATACACTTAGCAGCAGAAGTCTGCGTACAAAAAACTTCTAACACTTTAACTGAAAAAATAAGGGTCATGATCTAACGTGATAAACTTCAATTTTTTTTTATTTTGTGTATTAACTACATATAATTCTATTAACAAAATATGCATCAATAAAACAGAAATATTAGTTACAAAAAAAATTAAAATTAAAAATTCTCCAAATAATGCGTATGCAAAAATCTGCGTACAAATAAAGACGCCTTCTCCAAAATATACTTATTTACTTAAATACGTAGTTGGCGATGTACGCTTTCCGATTTAAATAAAAGATAATCGGTGTCAATTATATTAGAAAGAAATTTTAGAAAAATTATTGTAAAGTTATGGAAAGAGGGAAAATCTTTTCGAAAAATAGGAGAAACTGTCGGCAGGTCACACTCTTCCATTCAAAGAGTAATTAATAATTATAAAGACACTGAAGATTACCTCTCACGTCCGCGATCTGGTAGACCACCCCTTTTAACAAACCGAGAGAAGCGAAAAATTGTACAGCAGGTTAGAAAAGAACCTAGGCTGACGGCAAAAAAAATAGTAGAAAATGTACAAGAAGAATTTCATAAAACTATCAGCAAAGATACGGTGAGAAGGACGTTAAAAAAAGCTAACTATCACAGTCGCGTTGCACGAAAAAAGCCATTTGTGTCAGAGGTCAATCGTCAGAAGCGGATCGCCTTTGCAAAAAAACTCTTAGACAAGCCCATTGAATTCTGGGAGAAAGTTCTCTTTACAGATGAGAGCAAATTTTGCATTTTCGGCATTAAGGGTAAACAACTTGTATGGAGAAAACCTAATACTGCCCGTAATCCCGAAAATTTGAAAGCGACTGTAAAACACGGAGGTGGTGGAGTTATGGTTTGGGGGTGTATGTGCACCAAAGGTTGGTTTTCTTAACATCGACAATGGACCATAAAATGTATATAGACATTTTAAAAGAAAATTTGAAGCCTAGCATCGAAAACTTGGGCTTGGGGCCCGAATACTTTTTTCAACACGATAATGACCCCAAACATTGCGCCCACAACACCAAGCTTTGGCTACTATACAATACCTCAAAGCAACTTAAAACACCTCCACAATCGCCGGACTTGAATCCCATCGAACACCTCTGGGATTTACTGGAACGCAGGGTTCGGCAACACAACATAACGTCGAAGGAAACGTTAAAAAATGTTATGATTGAGGAATGGGCCAAAATTAGTTCGGACGAAACGAAGAAATTAGTGCACTCCATACCTAAACGTTTAAGGGAGGTCATTAAATGGACCTCCCTTAAACGGACATTAAACGGGAAAGTTTTTTGTACGCAGACTTCTGCTGCTGAGTGTATATCACAGCAAGGGCACAGAATATCTACAACCAGAATGTCAACTCTCTGTCGGCACGTTTGAAGTATAAGAGTTCGGGTAATGTAACCTTGGACGCCATGTTGCCTCGGTAAAAAGGTATAATTTTTGGAAGAACGAATTCTTATCTTAATATAAAAAATGGAATTATTGTATCGTTCTAATAGAACGATACAAAAATTCCATTTTCTTCTAATTGTACTGTAGACATAATAACTTTAAAAACGGAACATCTTTTAATATTACTATAAAATGTTATAATAATAATCCAAAATAACACCAACAAAAAAGATGTAAATAAGATTATATATTATAAAATAAAGGGTAGGCAATTATATACACTGTATTTAGTATATTAAATTTATTTAGTGTTAGTAGTGTTACAAATAAAAGGGTATAAATAAAACAATATTATTTTTTATTCCCAAACAATAATTTTTTTATTATGGCTTTTAAAATTACGGTTAATATATTTTAAAGTGTAAAACAGTTTCACTCTAATGTACAATTTTTGACAATATACATAGGGGAATGATAGACAGGGATGTTTGTAGTTGCTACTTATATTAAATAAATTGAAAAAACATTTTAAAACATTATTTTTGGTAGCAAAATTTTCAAAATTATTTTTAAATAATATTTCTAGCGATGCCACGTAATAAACGAAGTCATCATGGGGCATTTGAAGGTTTCCAAAAATATTTTTTGATTGTGTTTCATATGCTTTAAAGTGGCAAAATAACATAGACTCATCTAGTTCCTTTTGTGTTTTTGCGTATTCAGCACACACATCACAATTGTGTTTATTTAAACATTTTTTTATAAGATATCCACAAATGTATCTTGTAAAATTTTTTTCTAACTCATTACTCCGCTGATAATCTTCATGTCCGCTAAAAACAACATTTGTGGAAGTTACATCTTCACTTTCCGATTCTTTACTTTCACAATATCTATTTTCACCTAATTTTAATAAAATGGCGTCACTGTCTCCCTCGCAATTTTCGTTTCCGGAATTTAATAATTTTACACAAATTAGTTTTTTTTAAACTTCTTTGAAATTGAATTGTGGTAGGATGGACACAATTACCGTTGCTTTGCCGAATCGATCCGAAGAAATTTTCCAAGGCATCCTGATTTAATCTTCTAGTTAACACATATTCTACTATGAGCGTCAAAAAAAAGTTGAAAACAGCTGTTGTTTTTCTATTAAAAGGTTAATAAAAATGCAGTTAATAACGAAAATCAAAAAGTTTTATTGCAGTCTTCACAACTCATCTATACTATATTTAAATCAATAGAAACATGAAAAAAAAAAAACAAACCCTTACCCGTAATAATTCAGATGATTGTAAATATCTACCGAATTTACGCGTCAAAAGAAAGTATACAGAATTCGGAACTAATAGGTATTAAGTACAAAAATAAATATAATATTAACTTTTAATACTTGGTTTGAGCTCCTTTGGCCTTCAACACCTCCCTTAATCTCCTTGGCATGGATTCCACCAAGTTTTTTGTAATATTTTGAGGGATTTTCATCCATTCATCAGTTAAAGCTTTTTTAAGGTAGTCTTTATTTGAAATTGTTCTTTCTCTGATCTTCCTGTCAAGGTGATCCCACAGATGTTCTATAGGATTATGGTCTGGGGACTGCGGTGGATGATCAAGGGTTTTAGGAACTCGGTATAGCATCCATTCCTTCAAAATTTTGGAAGTGTGCTTTGGATCGTTATCCTGTTGGAAGATCCAGTTCTCTGATAAGCCCAATTCATTAATACTCGGGGAAATATTGTTCTTTAAAATGGTTAAATAGTCCATTTTATTCATTGTTGATTCAATAAAAACTAGATTACCGACCCCTGACGCCGCCATACAGCCCCAGACCATAACCGAGCCTCCACCGTGTTTGATGGTATTGGTAACAAATTTCTCTTTGAAGGCCTCATTTTTTGGCCGCCATATCTTTGGTGGTTTTCTTTTACCAAAAATTTCAAATTTACTTTCATCACTAAATAATATATTTTTCCAAAAATCTGGAGCTTCGTTCTGATATTTTTTTGCGAAATCAAGACGTTTCTGTTTATTTATTTTCGATATGTAAGGCTTTTTACGGGGTGTTCTTCCATGCAGGCCACTTCTATGGAATGTTCTTCGTATGGTACTGGAACTTATGGTTGTGTTTGCTATCTGCGATATGTCGTTTGCTATTTTAACCGCACTTGAACATGGATTATTCTTCACTTCTCTTACCACTGCTCTAGCCTGTGCTTCTGTAAGGCGCTTTGGTCGTCCAACGCGTTGTAAATCGGCTACAGTATGATGTTTTGCGTATTTATCCAAATTTTTTTTTATTGTGCAGTGATTTCGTCCCATTATTTTAGCTATTTCGCGTAAGGATTTACCTTTTTTATTTAAACTTAATATAATTTTACGCGTTTCTATACTTGTTTGTTTTCCCATGATGATTTTTGGTATTTATAATAAATTTCGGCGTTCAACCACTTGCAGTTTCTTCTAAAATGTTCTAAAGTTGTCATGGGAGGGGTTTATAAGTATTTATACGAAAAGTGTGGTACTTCCCCTAAATCTAAAATGAATTTACAACAACCGGACCGGCTGTTCACTTTCTTTTGACGCGTAAAAATCGGGGTATTTTTACTCTAAAGGGGATTTACCATATTTGTGGGGTTTTTTGCTTAACTATTTTTTACGATAGGATTGCTCACAAATAAAGTCGTAAATTTTGGTATATAAATTTTTATTGTAAGTTAACAGAATCGTAGTAAAAAGGGTTTTTAGAAGTAAACAGATAGTGTTTACTTTTTTTTGACGCTCACAGTATGTTGATAGTCGTTTATAGTAATTCCCATAAATGAAATAACCCATTTATAGTAATTCTAAAACATTTTATAAATTTCATTTGTTTGGTTTTTTCTGTGTCCCCTTGAAAAACTTGTAGAGCTTTGAAAAACGAGTCACAGTTTTTTTAAAAATGAGGTTTGACCATTCAATCCTTTAAATGGTCTCTTGTATTCTTTTGTGTTATATGTTGCAAAAGAATTTAAGATGTCAAATAATTTGTCAAGTCTTTCTACAAATTGTGACGTTGCAACTGCAGATTCTGAGATGAAACCAAATCTTATATACAAATTTAATCCAACAGTTACTGCATTGCTAAACACTTGCGTTGCCAATTTCACCTTCATCTTCTCAAAGTTGTTTGGATAAATGTGAGAATCGGTCAATTTAGGTGCGGCTCTTGTTGGGTATTGTTTGTCGTGGTTATAAAATTTTACAATATGTTCCCATGAAATAGTTGCCCCTTCACTTACGAACGTATATTTTAATAAATTATTCCTCAGTGCTTTAAACAGATGTGGCGTGTCAAACATAAATATGACTTTTTCACCATCTACATAAAGATAGGGGCGATCAACATCAATATTTAGTAGCCGTATAGCTTGTAAATTATTGGAGCCCATATCACATACTACGACTACTACTTTAACACCAATTCCTTTTAATTTTTTAATAGTTTCTATAATAACTTCCTTCAACAATTGGCCAGGACATCCAGAATTAAAAACATAATATGCAGTGGCTGGCTCCATTTTGAATATATTCCACGCACCATAAAAGTCAAGGCACTTAACGCAGGTTTTAATGGCCGAGTAGCACCTTGCCCATCATCTTCAAACCCTATTACAATATCACTCCCAATTGAATAAAACAAATTTGATTTTAAGCTCATTTCGTCAATGCAAAGGACACATATTTTATTTTCTTTATTAAAGTTTTTCACTTTTTCTTCTAATGTTTCAAAAAATTGAGGGTTATCTAAACCAGGCTTTAAATTCATATGTTGTACAAGTTTCAATAAAGTATTGAAGCTTGGCAAACAAAATTTTTTTCTTAGACATGTTTTGTAATTTTTAGGGTTTCCAAAATATAATGCCAAACATTGTTTCTTAAATTCAAATGAATATCTCCTTCCTCTCGGTTTTTTTTGTCCTTCAGTAATTTGAACATTAATAAATTTTGCAACTTCTGCTGATGGGGCAAATTTGTTTGTTATTTTTTTATAGTCTTCCAAACTTAAAAAGTTGACAATATCGTCTTTCATCAAATTTATTTTCTCAGAAAGTTTCTTATTTTCCTTCTGCAACTTACATATTTTACCTCTCTGTTGCTTTATTGTCATTCTTAACTTGTCCTTTCTTGGCAAATGAAATGTTAATTGGTGAGGTGTTTGAGTGCTGCTGCTTGGTGACAACAGTGGTTCACTTTCTGAATTTTCATCTTCTTCGGGAATTTCAAGTTGTGGTAAGGTAAACATTGGTTCATCTAAAAATTTTAATTTATTTCAATTACAATTTACATACAAATATCTTGGCTTGATAAACCCAGATACATTAGATTATATATTTACCTAAGTTTGTTCTGATGTCTTCAATTATATTTATTTTTCCAGATATTTCACTTCTTTCTTTTGAAACTGTCTTGGAAACATCATCTGTTTTATCGGCAAAATTGGGAAAATGTTGGTTATCGACTGTAAATAAGATATCATAAAATGTTAGTTACATGCAAAACAATGGACAGTATCAATTTTATGAAGTGATATTCACTTCTCAGAAAATAAATAATTGCTAAGACGTTGGAGTTGACATTCTGGTTGTAGATATTCTGTGATATTCTATTATCCTAATCATAAATTAAAAACAACCATAGAAATTTTTATTTGCATGTAATGAATTACCTGTAATAAATTAATTTCCCGTGAAATATTTTTATCCAAATATTTTAATATTTGGATAAAAATATTAAAATGAACTTATACCTACTGAAGAAGTGCAAGGTTCGAAACTAGTTTAGAAAAATAAATTTTAATTATCACCAAAAGTAAATTTTTATATAGACCCTAATTTAATAATTGGTGAAAAAAGGATAAGAAAAATTATTTTTATATTACTCAATGGCTAACACGGTCAACAATATCCTGACTTACAAGCGTACGACATATAAAATAAAACTACAACTACAACACATAAAATTTCTAAGAATCTGCTTAACAGAGGGATTATTTCCAAAATTTACTAACAAGAAATATCCACAACATATAAAAAGTGATATGGTTAATAAAATGAAAATTCAACATATACGTATAACCCTAAATAACCATTATAAGAAACTTAACGAACTCAACATTAAACTTTATAAATGCTACCAGGATTTAAATAATCAATATCATTACATTGAAATCGAAGAAATTATCAAAGAAGCTAAATTACATGATACAATAATTCTTAATGAAATTCACAAAAAGAAACTGAAAAAACTAAACAAGTTGAGAACAGAGAAAGAAAGAGAAAAGAATAAACATCAAACAAACAAACTAGGAGAAATTCATAAATTTTTTCCCAAAGTAACAAATACTTCAAACGTGATCTCACAGAACAAGAAAGAAGATTCATGGAAAAAGGTTTGAAATATGCTCCAAAAAGAGAAATTAACCTCCCAATACTAGCAATAGAACTTCAGGCAGCTATCAAAGGACACGAAAAGGAAAACATTATGAATAAGGAGATTCAACAAATCCTAACTAAAGAAGAAAAGAGACAAACAAACAAACAAACAATAAGAAATGGAGAAGAAGAAAAGGAACAAAAAATTATTAAAAACATCAAGCGGAAAATTAAGGAAAACGAATTAATAGTTACTCCTGCAGACAAAAACGCAGGAATGATAATTTTAACCAAAGATCTCTACATAAATAAGACTGAAAGCTTTATGAAAGACAATAACTTTAAAACTATCAATAAAAACCCCACAAACAATTTTCACAAAAAAGTAAAATCAATAACTAAAGAAAACAAAACGACAATAACAGAAATTGGAGGTACCTTGACCAGCCTGTTGCCTATGAATCCGCAAACCCCTAAATTGTATGCACTACCTAAAGTTCACAAAAATGGATTACCAATAAGACCCATTATAACCTCCATTGAATCCAGCACATACAAACTCGCAAAACTTTTACAAAAATTTATAATAAATGACATCAATTTTAAACCAAAATATACCATAATTAATCGTTACCAACTTCCTGATTTAATTGACAAAATACAGCTACTAGAAGGTTTCAAAATGATCTCATTTGATGTCAACAACCTATATACAAACATACCCATAACCGACACGATAACGATATTAGAAGAAATATTAAAGACTGACCTCAAAAACAAAGACAAAACTCGCTCCATCTTAACGCTATTAAAACTATGCTTAGAACAAAATTTTTGTATCTTTAACGATAAATACTATCAATATCTAGATGGATTACCAATGGGATCACCATTGAGTAGTGTGATGGCAGATATTTTCATGGACAACCTAGAGAAAAATCAAATTATGTGTGACAAAAACCCTTATAGAGACGATATTATCCTATGGACAAGATACGTGGACGACATTTTAGTACTGATTAAAGACGATTAACATATTAATAATCTTCAAAATATATTAACAGTTTACACCCCAATATTAACTTCACTATCGAGACTGAAAACAATCAAAAATTAAATTTCTTAGACTATACACTACGACATTCAAACAACAAAATTAAATATAACATCTACAGAAAACCTACACAAACTAGTACTACCATCCCATTCGATTCTCATCATGATGAAACTCATAAAATGGCAGCATACCGGGCTTATATACACAGAGCTTTCCATTCAAAATTGGAACAACAAGACCTAGAAAAAGAGATCGAAATTATCCACCAAATTGCAAGCGACAACAGTTTCCCACCGACATTTATCCAACGAATATTTTCGAAAATACAAAACAAATATAATCTTCAAGAAACAACTTCCCTATCCGACCGAAAACCTGATAAACCAACAACGTACAGATCCATAACTTACCTAGGAGAAATATCCCATAAAATCAAGAAAATGTTCCATAAGTTCAACATAATAATGACATTTAAAAACAAAAACAATCTGAAGGCATTATTAGTTAATAACAAAAACAAGACTACAACTCTCGCTAAAAGTGGCATATACTAGTGGTGTAACGGATATTCGCATCCGCATCCGCAACTGCGGATAATCCGCATTGTTTTGAAGATCCGCATCTGCATCCGCATCCGCATATATTTTAACGGAGCTCCGGTAAAATAGTGACAGTTTTTTGTTTCGATTTTTTAGATAAAAAAAATTTTTAGATATTGTAACATGCACGAACACGTGAGGTAATCGCGATGTGGCGACGGACGATACGACTCCTATATTGTCGCGTCGCAACGCCTCAAATCGGGGGCGCCAATGCATAGCGCTCTAAAAGATCTTAATTCCTAAAGACGATCAGTTGTTGAACGGATGGCAACTTGTATGTATGCTTTTGCGCATTTATCGTCATTCGTTTTATTGTTTGCTATCCATCGAAATTAAATTAATTAAAATGAAACCAAAAACAAGCTTTATTTGGGAATATTTCTCGGAAATTAACAGTTTGATTGCTCGTTGTAAGATTTGTGAAAAGGAATATTCACGAAAAGAACGTACCACATCTTTAGGAGTTAGAAAAACATATAGCTGAAAATGCAGAACAGAACCAGCCAAGTGTAGTACATCTACAGATACAACAAAACAACTTACTTTACAAGAATGTTTAACGAAGAATGTATGTTGGGATTTCTCATATACAAAATCCAAAGATACGGATCGATTAATAGGCGAAATGATTGCTTTGGAAGACTTACCATTCAACTTCGTCGAAGGTGTTGGTTTTCGGCGATTAATCAATACAATACTTCCACGATATAAATTAAGGGGACGTCAGTTTTTTACGTCGCTTGTATGTGACGATTTATATAACGGTGTGGCAAATAAAATTAAAGCACTATTAAAAGATCTTAAGAAAATATCCTTTACAACTGATGTTTGGTCAGATACAAGTTGTGGGACTTCATTAGTTAGTTTGACTGCTCATGGTATAAACGAAGGTTTTGAAAGAGTAAGAATTATTTTGAAATGTGAAATAATGGAAGGCCGTCACACTGGTCAAGCTATTTCGACAAAACTTGAAACCATTCTTGAAGAATGGGGCATAAAACAGGACAATGTTCACTGTGTGGTACGCGATCGTGGTAGCAACATGATTAAAGCAATGCAGATATCTGGATTTACTGATTTTGATTGTGTGATTCATCAAATACAGTGTTGCATTAAAAATGTTATATTATCGGAAGAATGGGTTCAAGAAGTAATTGAAAAAGTGAAAAAAGTGTCAACACATTTTAATCATTCCCTAGTAGCACAAGATGAATTAAAAGCTATACAGGTAATAAGATTGAAGCAACCTCCAATGTCAACAATACAAGATTGTCCCACTAGGTAAGCCAACGATTGTCTATAAATTAAAAAGTATAACTAATTTTCATTTCAGGTGGAACAGCACATTTTACATGTTGGAACGTTTTGTTAAAATAAAAGATTCTTTACTTCTATACTTAACTACAAAACAACTTGTGTCATTTTCTCCGGATGATTTGTCAACAATTGAACTGTTGTTAAAATTGTTGGCACCTTTTGAAGACCTTACTAAAGAATTAAGTAACTCGAAGAACAGCATTTCTATGATTATACCACTTCTGCACGTTACTTTGACAATATTAAAAGCTGAGAAAGATAGCTCAAATACGCCAGAAAATATCAAAGCACTTTTTGTTAAAGTTATACGAGTAATAAGTGAAAGATTTGGCGATTTAATCAGAAATTTACTATGTTCGATTTCCACGTACTTAGATCCCACATATAAAACCAAATTTTTTAATAGTTTTGAAATAGAAGAAGTCGAAGCCACAATAGCTAATTTGTGCCAAATTCAAACGATTCATCAAGATAAAGATTGTAGTCCGATACATAAGAAAAGAAAAATTGATAAACAAATTATTACTAATTCTAGCTGTTGTTCTTCCAAACTACTGCAGTCAGTACAATCCGTTCTAAGTTCAAGTGAAAGCGAGGCAGAAGATGACCAATTAATAACACTGAAAATTGTGCTCCAAAATTATATTAAAGAAAGAAGACTACCTTTAGAAGAAGATCCATTAATGTGGTGGCGACAAAATGGGTACAAATATATCGTTTTATTGCCGGTTGTTCGACAATATTTATCAACACCACCAAGCAGCTTTACCAGTGAACAGCTATTCAGTGGATCATCGTTAATATACACAGATAAAAGAAAAAGTCTGAAAGGAGAGAAGGCATCAAAATTGCTGTTTTTAAAATATAATTTGCCTATAATAAATTATGAATATTAATTACTTTATTTGTGCATTAGATATTTTCAAGAAAATTTTAGCATGTAACGTTTTTCAACAACTCCGCATCCGTTAAATCCGCATCCAAAAATCTGCTTACGCATCCGAATCCGCAAAATTAGAATTAAAAAATCCGGTTCCGCATCCGCATCCGTTAAACCCACATCCGTAACACCACTAGCATATACCAATTGCAATGTGGGACCTGTTCAGCCACATACATAGGTGAAACGGGAAGAAGTATCCAAACAAGGCTTAAAGAACATAAAAAGAGTTCAAAATCGGCATTCGGAAAACATTTAATTTTCAACAAACACGAATTTGACGAAAATAAAAATATTAAATTACTACACCAACTTAATAAAAGCAACCTTATGGAAATAATGGAAATGTACGAAATCAACAAGTTTATTGAAATTAACAGTAATATTATAAGCCTTAATGAACAAATTATCCCGACCCAAAAACCAATCTATAGTTGCCTGCGAGATCCGTACCTAAAACACAAATATAAAAACAAAAACAAAAAAACGTAACGTCACACAACAACTTTTGACGTAAATTTTGAAAAATTGTAATTAATTTTTCTAATTTGTTAGTAATAACGTAAGATTTTACTATTTTATTTTTATATTAATATGTTCATTTTCGTATATTGTAAACTTATAGGTACCTACTGAAGAAGAGCAAGGCTCGAAACTAGTTTAGAAAAATAAATTTTAATTATCACCAAAGGTAAATTTTTATATAGATCCTAATTTAATAATTGGTGAAAAAAGGATAAGAAAAATTATTTTTATATTTTAATATATATTCGAATATAAGGGGATAAATGTAATTCAAATATGAGCATCCTCTATTATCCTAAACACAAACTAAAAATATCCTATCAAGCCAGTAACATTACCGTTACCAACCTAAAATTTCAGTAAACTTCAATGAATTTGTAATAGATGTCGCCCCAGACAAATCCTGAATATATCGTATTACGAAAATAATACACACGCAAAATGCAACCGTGTATCTCCACCCTATTTCGCATTAACATTTCGACGAAATAGTGTTTCGCGTCGTGTTCGGGTACCGGCCCCGCCCCACGTTACAGTGCTGTCCCCGTTGTCTCCAGGAAATCACATTTTCCCCAAAGAAAAAAACCGTATACCGCATCGTCGACCCAGCACCAACAGAACACACTCTACTCGTTCGTACTCGGTGGGGGTGTCTAATAAAATGGCTACGTGAAGTGATGATAGTGAATGTGTAACGTTTTAAATGCTCGAATCGGACCGTTTAAACGTCAATAAAAAGGTAATTATTATTGTTTTTCTATCGTGTTTTCGGTGGTGTCCCGCCGGAAGCGCCGTATGATCCTCTATATTTTGGGTACAGATTGGTTTATTGATGTTTATATTTAGGTTACCACCGTCATACCGATATCCTACTTAGCATACCATATTCATTATTTTTTTCTTTTAGTTCCGTATTGTTTATGCAATTATTTCGCGTGTATATCTGCTTGGTGTTGAGTTTTCACCTTTTAGGTTATGTCTATCTTACCCATCTTATCTGTATTTATGTACATGATATGTTTTGTTTATTATTTCAATTTGCGATATGTAAGTATGTTTATTTTGCAAAGAGTGCCCCAAAAAACGTTTATTATAATAAGTTGTTTAAGGAAATGTCTCACCTTGACATCTGTAAAGGAATGTTTAATTTATTAAATCCCCTTTTTTTAAACAATATTTTAGTCATTTATCATGTTGTCTTTGTTTTTAAAGTTTTATTTGCCATAAAGAGCATATAACATTCCCTTGTATCGATTTATATTTTTACCTGGATGAGTCATTATTTACAATTAACTTTATTTATACGTCTTGTTTTTTAAATTATTTCTTTACAGATGTTATCCCAAACAAAATTCTTATCTCCAAATAGTACTTTAAATTTATCACGATAGTTAATAATGATGAAATTTACAGTTACAAAGTTATAAATCAAATCTACCAACATATTAATCTTAACCTTTACTTTTTAATATCACATTGCAAAATTGCTGAAGAAAATAATTTAATCAATGTTTAAATATTAGACAATTTTTAACGATAATTTCCTAATAACATATTTCAAGAGTTACTTGTGCATTAAATGTTGCAATCATAAACTTTTTCATTAATGTGTAAAAATCGAATTTTAAATGGTTAAGTAATTCGCTTTGTAATTATTCATATTAATATTTAATGGGTAAACATAAAATTAAAAGCTTTTCTAAAGTAAATCTTGGAAACATGTTAAATGGCTGTTAAATTGTTAATTTGCTGTTGAGTTAAAATTAATTGGAATTTGCATTGTACTGTTTTTGTTCCATTTCCACAAAGTAATTTTTGCAAAAATATTGGTTAGTACTCTTTTAGTAAATTTAAATCTGTGTGGTGTTGTTTAATAGCAACCTTCATAATTCTAGAAAGTTTTGTATTTTATTTATAGTATTTTAAATAAACTCGCTGTCATAAAAAACGCATCATCTAATATGATGACCAGTTTCAATCTATAATAACTTTTGAACGTATTGCTCAATTTGAATAATGTTTTTCTGTATTTGAAAGGTCTATCTTTTGCCAATATTTTTGTAGGTGCTTTCCCTATTTTGGCGTTCTTCCATTTCCGCAATGGCGACTAATAATAATAATTTCTAATAATAATTTTTTTATTTGATGATATTTTCATAAGATATTACAACATGTTATAATCTCACCTAACTAGGATATGGTATTGACGTACAAATCGAAACAAGAAAAAAGAAAAGAAAACAAAATAATTTATTATACAGGGTGAGTCGGGAGGATCGCACCAAACTCTACGAGTGTATTACACACGTGAAAATAATGTAAAAAAATCATATGTTCTTATCCGATTCTCATTTGTTTTCAAGTTATAGCATAGTAACAAATTTCACACATTAACGTTTTATTAATCATAGCGTTCTTTTAATAAATGTTCAAAAATACCGCCATTAATGCATCCCGTGTGTTCACTTTTATTTTGTATACTTCATTTTTGATCCAGCCCCATAAACAATAATCTAATGGTGTGAGGTCTAGAGATCTTGCAGGCCAATTAATAGGACCTTCACGACCAATCCAATGCCCTGGAAAACGTTCGTCCAGACCGTTGCCAGACCGTTGCCAGACCTGACGAGCGAAATGGGCAGGACCTCCATCGTACTGATAGTACATCTGCATTCTAATATCCAAAGGAACATCCTCTAGCAAGCCATTTAATTCATTTTGTAAAAAATTGAAGTAGTTGTCTCCTGTGATAGCCTCACAGGATAGCCTCACAGGAGACAACTACTTCAATTTCTCTAAAATGAAAGGGCCAATTAAATAAGAGCCGACCATACCACACCACACGTTTACAAAAAAAGTATTTTGAAAATTGCTTTCGACTGATGCGTGGGGATTTTCGTCGCACCATCCATGACTGTTACGAGTATTATTAATACCATCACGGATAAATGTAGCCTCATCCGTAAAAAGTATACGCGGTACAACACGATGATTATTATTTATCCACCGACAAAACTCCATACGGTTAGCAAAATCTTCTGGTTGTAGGTGCTGTACTGTTTGTATGTGGTACGGATATAAGCCTTGCTCGTCAAGTGTTTTTATAACTCTCTTTTGTGGAATTCTCAATTGAGTAGCAATTCTTCGGGAACTGGTAGTTACATCTTCTTCTAGTAGATCCAGTACATTTGGTACTTCTTCTAAACCTTGTCGAGTTGCGCGTTCAGATGTTATCTTAGCACTGAGAAGCTTATCAGTCTCGCACAATTTGTTGAAAACTCTGATAAACATATTTTTATCAGGATGTCTTTGATGTGGAAAACGTTGACGATATTCTTCAACAGCAGCTGTAGCATTTCTATATGCTACAGCTGCTAAATAATATGCCAAATTTAAGTAAGTGTCTGGCATTTTGTAACGCTAATAATCACATAAATTCGAAAGTAAACCTTCAATTACTGTCATCAAAACATTAGAGTTATCTACGTTAAATTTAAAAATTACATCAACTATTAAAACGTTTTCTGTATGGTGTGAGCGTAATAGGATTATGTTAAACGTGGATAAAACAGTTTGCGTTAGTTTTTACAAGCGTCGCTCATTGCCGGCCAGTTTTGAAAATAAATTTTTATTTGCCCATAGTACGCGATTTCTTGGTTTGGTGTTGGATGATAGACTTTCATTTGTTAATCACATAGAAACTGTGTGCAAAAAATTGAACTCAGCCTATTATGCAATTTTGAAATTGAAAAAAAGTTTAAATATAAATTCGCTATTAAGTATGTATTACGCACTGTGCTACTCTGCTATTTCCTACAATATACTGGTGTGGGGTGCTGCAACTGACATTGAGTTTAAACGCGTGTTTGTGGCACAGAAGCGCATCATTAGATTAATGTTCGATTTAAATGGCAGGGAATCATGTAGGGAAGTTTTCAGGGAACAGTCGATACTCACCTTGCCATCCATTTACTTATTGAAGTCTTTGTTATATGTGAAGACTAATATGAGCCGTTTTGAAATGTCCACTCATGAATATAATACCCGTGGTAGAGATAATCTGGTTCTCTCTCAACATGTCACCACCACATTTGAAAAAAGTCCCTTTTATGACTTACCCAAAATATATAATAAATTACCCCGTTCAATCAGATCTCAGGAGTGTCCAAAGAAATATAAACAAGATGTAAAACGATATCTCTTGGATTCTGTGTTTTACTCTAAACGAGAATTTTTTGATATGTAGTGACTTATGTTAGTTTTAACAGATTGTATAATTTGCTGTTGTATTTTGATGTTCTATGTACTGACTTGTCACATCTACTTATGTAGCCCACGTGATTTAATAAATATTATTATTATCAAATGTCTATGAGCTATTTTTGAACATTTATTAAAAGAACGCTATGATTAATAAAATGTTAATGTGTGAAATTTGTTTATTTGTTACTATGCTATAACTTGAAAACAAACGAGAATCGGATAAGAACATATGATTATTTTTACATTATTTTCACGTCTGTAATACACTCATAGAGTTTGGTGCGATCCTCCCGACTCACCCTGTATACATCTTTCGAAAAATTCATGTATCCTGTGTATTGGGTTTGAGCTATGTAATTCTTAACGAACAAGTTCATTCTTCTAGAAAGCAATTGTCTAACAGACTGTAGTGGCGTGGAACTCACAATTCGTCCCCTCCGTCTTGTCGGATAATTTTGGATATCTGCATTTTCATGAGGTTAATGCATTGCTTGTTAGTTGCTTTAATGCAGCTGAATATGTACACAGACGGTGTGGTGAGAATATTGTGGAGTGCAAAATATTCTCTAAAACTATCACTACTCTGTAGATTGATATATATCTCTTGGATTCTGTGTTTTACTCTAAACGAGAATTTTTAGATATGTAGTGACTTATGTTAGTTTTAACAGATTGTATAATTTGCTGTTGTATTTTGATGTTCTATGTACTGACTTGTCACATCTACTTATGTAGCCCACGTGATTTAATAAATATTATTATTATTATTATTATCAAATGTCTATGAGCCTCGAACATGGCATACTTTAAATACGACAAAAATGACTGTATTGTTGAACATTTATTAAAAGAACGCTATGATTAATAAAATGTTAATGTGTGAAATTTGTTTATTTGTTACTATGCTATAACTTGAAAACAAATGAGAATGGGATAAGAACATATGATTTTTTTTACATTATTTTCACGTCTGTAATACACTCATAGAGTTTGGTGCGATCCTCCCGACTCACCCTGTATACATCTTTCGAAAAATTCATGTATCCTGTGTATTGGGTTTGAGCTATGTAATTCTTAACGAACAAGTTCATTCTTCTAGAAAGCAATTGTCTAACAGACTGTAGTGGCGTGGAACTCACAATTCGTCCCCTCCGTCTTGTCGGATAATTTTGGATATCTGCATTTTCATGAGGTTAATGCATTGCTTGTTAGTTGCTTTAATGCAGCTGAATATGTACACAGACGGTGTGGTGAGAATATTGTGGAGTGCAAAATATTCTCTAAAACTATCACTACTCTGTAGATTGATATATATCTCTTGGATTCTGTGTTTTACTCTAAACGAGAATTTTTAGATATGTAGTGACTTATGTTAGTTTTAACAGATTGTATAATTTGCTGTTGTATTTTGATGTTCTATGTACTGACTTGTCACATCTACTTATGTAGCCCACGTGATTTAATAAATATTATTATTATTATTATTATCAAATGTCTATGAGCCTCGAACATGGCATACTTTAAATACGACAAAAATGACTGTATTGTTGAACATTTATTAAAAGAACGCTATGATTAATAAAATGTTAATGTGTGAAATTTGTTTATTTGTTACTATGCTATAACTTGAAAACAAATGAGAATGGGATAAGAACATATGATTTTTTTTACATTATTTTCACGTCTGTAATACACTCATAGAGTTTGGTGCGATCCTCCCGACTCACCCTGTATACATCTTTCGAAAAATTCATGTATCCTGTGTATTGGGTTTGAGCTATGTAATTCTTAACGAACAAGTTCATTCTTCTAGAAAGCAATTGTCTAACAGACTGTAGTGGCGTGGAACTCACAATTCGTCCCCTCCGTCTTGTCGGATAATTTTGGATATCTGCATTTTCATGAGGTTAATGCATTGCTTGTTAGTTGCTTTAATGCAACTGAATATGTACACAGACGGTGTGGTGAGAATATTGTGGAGTGCAAAATATTCTCTAAAACTATCACTACTCTGTAGATTGAGAAGTGCCCGAATTGCCCTCTTTTGTAATAGAAAAAATTACTCTGCTGCTAGTTGACCAGAAGACTTGATACTAGTTGTAGAATACTTGAAATACTTCCAGAACATTTGGTGGTGCCTCTGGAAGATTTGAAATGCTTTCAAAAGACTTGACGTTGCCTCTGCAAAACTTGAACCACTTCTAGAATACTTGAAATGCTTCAAGAACACTTAGTACTCCCTATGGAAGACTTGACACTGCTTTTAGAAGATTTAAAAAGTTTCTAGAAGACTTTCAATACATTCAGAAGATTTGATGCTGATTACCGAAGCTTTGAAATACTTCAAAAACACTTGGTATTGCCTCTGGAAGGTTTGAAATGCATCCAGAAGTCCCGATACTGAATGTGAATGACTTGAAATTGGTTCGAAAAGACTTGAAATGCTTCCAGAACACTTAATATTCCCTTTGGAAGACTTGATATTACTTCTAGAAAATTTAAAAAGTTTGACTTGCTATACAATCATAAGATTTGATGCTGGTTATAGAAGCCTTGAAATGCTTCGAAAAGACTTGAAATGCTCCCAAAAGACTTTATACTACCCCTAGCAGACTTGATACTGTTTCTAGAATACTTGAATTGCTTCCCAAAAACTTGACATTGCTTCTGGAAGACTTGACCTACTTCTAGAAAACTTGAAATGTTGACAGAACACTTAATAATTTTTCTGCAAGACTTGATACTATTTCTAGAAGGCTTAAAAGCTTTTCAGAAGACTTACAATCTTTGAAATGCTCTTAAAAGACTTGAAAATTTTCCAAAAGACTAAATATTCCTTCTAGAAGACTTAATAAAAAGCTTCCTGAAGGCTTGTATGTATGTATGTATGGAACGGGGAGGGCATGCAAGGCATGCAGCACTTAGGCCTCTCAACGGGCTCCTTGTACAACCTCCCTAGGAGACTTGTGGTGTTCTGAGAAAGCTCTCTGCTCAGGTGACGATACCGCTTACTCGTGCCTATGACGAGTTACCGCCGCCCTGACCACACCGACCGTTTGCTTTCGGCCGAAGCCTAGACGAGGGCGGGGATTTGATACTGCTCTTAAAAGACTTGAAAAATTTTCAAAAGACTAAATATTCCTTCTAGAAGACTTAATAAAATGCTTCCTGAAGGCTTGATACTGCTTGTAAAACTGCTGACAAAAAATATTTTCATTACAAAAAACAATATAAACCATTTGACTTTATTTCGAAAATATCAAATACTATTGGACAAAATGTAAAATCCTGACATAAGTAGTTCAGAAACTGTTAATTGAGCTCTAAATACTGCTGGAAGAAGACAATTTTAATGCAAAAGACAAGAAGCTATTAATAAAATTTTATTTTGCTTCCAAAATACCAAATAGTGTTGGCAAGATACAATATTTTCATCTCAAAAGTTCAAACATTGTCAATTCAACGCAAGATGCTGTTTGTAAAACTTAAAACACTGCTGGCAGAAGACATTGCTTTTGCAAACCAACCATAAGCGTAAGATATGTGGTTGTTCATACAGTCTTTTTCCAATTCAGTTGTTTTTATCACCCATACCCATAGTATTTTGAAAAGCTGGCGCCTATGCCCCTAACCCTTATTCCCACCATATATTCTTGATAATTTTCTTGTTTATTGTACTTGTAAATTTCGTGTTTTTAACCCTAACGGATTTTAAAATAACGAGGAATAAGCACGTATTGAATCTCATCTTCAAAGTATCTTGACTCCCTATTTTAGTTTTCTCAATATTTTTTATGTGGAATCACCATTTTGACTGTACTGCAAATGCAATTTTGTGTTTTTCTGTTTCTCGTTAATGCGGACCTGAACAAGTTCGATATACCGGTCTGTCCGGCGTTTAGTAAATATTATTAAACAAGAATTAAAAAATCGATCCAATCGGGTCACGCCGGGTCCCGTCGAAACCACAGTTGCTCACGATCACGCACGCTCACCGTGTTACAAAATCAACATACCGCAATAGTTGAGATAATAAACTGTTTGGAATAAGTGTGTCAGATGAATGTGAGTGAACGTAGGGTATGGAGCAAATTTGAAGAATGAGATTGAGATCACAGAGTGTAGCAACTGGTCCAGAGTTTCGTTGAAGAACATCGTGTTGCCCGATTATAATTTGCACGAGATCATGTTCAGTGGACCAATGCAGTGTGCTTTTGGACCAATGCGGCGTGTACTTTCCAGTAAAAAGCGTTATGCTTAATGCAACTTCTCTGAAAGACTACAATACCAGTTTGGGCAGGAATCTGCATTGAAGCACGTAAGGAGATTTTTTTAATTAAGGACAATTTAACCAAGAATATTTTTAAATGAAAGAAATTTTGGTTGAACACACCAGTTTCTACATCGATTCTCTTCAGCCTATTTATCGCTCCCATACAGCTCGCAAAGTGTTCCAACATCTAGATGTTTTGATATCAGTAGAATAAATCCCATAGAGCACATGAAGAAGATGCTAGTGAAACGATTTAGAAGTGATTATAGCTTTATTAAATTTCATGGACATCCATAATTTCCGATGACGTTGCCTTAAAAATTGAAGAAAGAAAAAATTAAAATTGAAGAGTGGCAAAATGAGGAAGGAGCTACAGAAATATTGGCAAAGAGTGAATTTTTCTAATAAAAACAAGTTTAAATCGCGCAAAACGTTAAAAAGTTATTGTACATTGAAACTAATCATTATTTTAGGTGAAAGGCTTTTTATGATGCTGAATGTGGTGGTTATCAGTAGGTTTAAAACATGCTATTTCAACGTGTTTCGTGTGTTGTTCGGTTATCTCTATTTCCTATCTTTAACCTTCATGTGCTGAAAAGTCTAATTGTGTGAAATGAATGAAAGGTTCTTTTAAGGAGAAAGTTACTTGTATTTTTTTAAACATTGCTGATTCAAAAGTCAATCAATTAACAGATATATCTAAAGTATATATGAAGTTAATGTTAATAATTAATACAACTTGTGCAAGTAGGTGTATAAATTATTCTGAATTTGATAAAATAAAAGACAGCGAAAAAGAAAAGAGCACGAAAAAGAAAAAAGCATAACTAAAGTGAGGTGGGTTAACTGGACCCAATTGCTGAAGAAAATTCAAAAAATTCAAATTCAAGACCTCGCAATTATAAGTGTTCAATTATATAACCTAACTTATGCTGCATATCAGTTACAGTATCTTTACTTACAAGGAATGAATAGCCACAAATTTCCTCTCATATTATTTGTATAAAGTAGTGTACTGTGCGTTGTGATAGCTACATTTATTCTTGAACTCCTAAAGAATGAACAACAATATAATCTATTCAATGATTTTCCGAGATCTAAAATTAAGATTTAAAAGTGCTTAAAGAAAGGAATGTCACCAGTGAATAAATATATTGAGAAAACCTACAGGTTTTAGTGTATCGGTAATACATTGACGTTCTTCTTTTGATTTTTTTGATTTCTCTTAGAGCATTTACTTTCGCTTTGAACCAACGATTCCAATGATTTCAATTAAATGACCCTCAACAGCACATAAAACTCTTCCTTATATATTTGTGCTGAATAATGAAACAATAAATCAAAAATTAGAATTCTACTTGCTCAAATTAACCAGTTTACGTTTATCTACAGTCTCTCGCACTTTGTAATATAAAAAATCGAATACAAATTTGGGTCGCGAATAGATCACTGTCAAACGATATTTTATAGGTAATTTTTGTTGTTTTAGACGCTTTACTTCATGCTTCATTACATTCAACTGTTCTAATGTGGAAATTCTATATTACTCGAAAAATACAGACCTGGGGCCCAATTACCTCTCCACTCAGTTGCCCCACCTCACCTTACGCCTTCCAAAACAAAAGGAAAATGAGTAAATTCAATGAAAACTTTTAAAACATAGGTAATCTATTATATGGTAGAAAAGTTGTCGCCCCATCTTCTGCTTTTCCGAGATTTTCTGCTACACCAATAAAGAAATCAAATTATTTGAGCTTAAAACACCAATTGACGCTTTAAAAGTTAAGAAATCGCCTGGTTACAATCTCATAACCGAAATGGCTTTTAACAGGTTGACTGCCACAGATATTTGCATTGCGTTGCCAAAATTATATTATGTATCATATATGGTACACGTTTAAACTTCTTTCTCGAATTAATGTGATATGTGATGCTCATAGAAAGCTGCAATACTTATTAATAAAATACAGTTGCTCTCATACACCAATATAGGTGTACCATAAATGGTACAAATGGCAGTCAACCTATAAAACATATTCAAATCATATTCCATTACATTCAAAACTGTTCGAATAACTTTTATTAAAGAGAGTTCAGAACATCATTGTATATAAAAAGGTTAATCCCTTACTATTAATTTAGATTTAGAAACCAGTACGGCATTCTATAACAAGTAGGGAGATCAGCTAAAGATGTCTTAGAGACCAAAAAATGTTATAGGTTTTTGACATTGTATGCCATACGACGATCTTATAACCAAACTTAAAACCTATGCACGTTAACCATTTAATCTTATCTGACGGGGAGATATTTTTTTGTTTATCAAACTAACGCATATTCGCCGTTGCTACCGACACATGCTGGAATTCTTCAAGGTAGCATTTTGAACCTACCCTATAGACATGCCTATGACAAACAACACTACGATTGCAACTTATTACATTTCCTGAAATAACATCACATAATCTATAATATCACTTTTTGTTACTGAAAATATGGTTTGAACAGTGACGAGTAAAAATAAATCCGAATAAGTCTACATATATTACATTCACTCAAAAAAAGGGAACCTGTTCTTTTTGTGTTACATTTTAATAATGTTCCATTGCCTATTCAAGTCGAAGTCAAATACCTGGATCAGCACCTAACCTGGAAAAAGATGTAGGAATCAAACTTAAACTACATAGGAGTTTTATGTAGAAAAATGGACTCGTTTATTAATAGAAATCCAGCTCCATCCTGTTATAATCACATGTTCCCACTGGGTGGAGCTTTAGGATTTTATTTATTTGATGTCTTGCATTTGACTGAACACCGGCGACATGATCTTGGATTTTTGATGAATGGATTTTCTCGTTAAAACAAAATTAGTATTTTCTCGTTAAATTAGACGATCTTGTTGGCCACTTAAATTGCTAAAAAGAGAAATAATTTTCGGGCTGCCGGAAATTAAGCCTTCGGAATTTCGATTGAAGTTTTGAAACCACATGTTTTCTAATCCCAATTTATCTAACTGATGAACGAGAAAGTCATTGAGAATGTCTCTGTAGCACTCTCCGTATTTTATAATTTTTTTAGCTACAGTTGCGATTTTCTTAGCAGAACAGCTAGTACGGAAGAGGGCAAATCTCACAGTATCTCGTGTTGACATTAGTTTTAAAGCAGAACTGACGTTGCTGCCTTTGCAAACGTATTGTCGTACGATGCTATTACAATATAATAATAGGTTTTGTGCCTATATGATTTATTATTACTGTATTTCAATAGACAAATTACCGAATGACATGATGTTTAACTTAATATACATCGAGTAGTCAGTATTAAGCTGCCTTTTCTGCGAGGAGATTTGGAAATTTGGGTATTTGGAGATTCATACGGATAGGGTGCAGGCGATCACGTAACTCCAATACCTTCGCCATCAGCATTCAGCTTTAGGGTACGTTTTAGTAATGAGTCAACTCGATTTATAATGTCGAATTAACTCGAGCTGAGATTATTTCAAGTCAATTCGATTTAAACAGTTACTAACTTGAGTTGAGTTTACATACATAAATAGCAAAATTTCAATTACTTACGGTTTATGAGATTAATAGAATATCAGCAAAAGCTATTTTCCTTAACCTTTCCTGCAAAAGTTGTATTCTGTTGTATCCAACACAATACAATTTCGACCAACCGTATAAGGTCATATCTAGCTGTAGGAGGAACCCTTGCTTGGTATACCGATACTTCAAAGACAGTTGAATCCGGAGTAGGCATGGGCATTAGTGGCTCAAACAGCTGCATTTTCAGACAGAAGTTCTTGCTAAAAACTTCTGCGCTACTGTGAACCTCCAAAAGGGACAAAAAGGTGCACATCCAGTCCTTCACGTGTAACCAGCAAGCTGAAAGAACTCGTTATGAGAAATGATGTCACTTTATAGAGAGTTCCAGATCACAGTGACATTATGACATTATGAAGGTATACATGCTGCTCAGAGACAATTGGGAGGCCTCAAAGGTAGCCTCTAGCTGGAAAAATCTTTCAGGTCACAGAACGACCTGGAAGTTCGAAAGGTATGATAACTACCAATCCAACCCAACCCCTCATATACTACTTTTTCCATACTGGACAAGCTTGTCCCTTATGTGTTGCAAAACATGTCGACTTTGCAACGACGATTGAAAAATAGCTGACCACACGCTGTGTAACTGCGTTGCCAAAGACCGATTGATAAGAGCTACGATACTGGTATAGCAAAGAAAATGATGACATTGTTTTAAATGCAATTGTTTGTGTCGGAGCATTACTCTATAAAAATCCATGGAAATTAATTCAGTGCTGCTCATAACATGACCAGTCCAAAATACAAAACGTAAGCAAATGTTTCTTAATCCTTTCATATATTTATGTGGGAAAAAAGGTAGCATAACCCAACCCAACCCCAAAATTAGTAAGTAGGTCTAAACGCCTAGGCTATCTTAAGAAGTTATCAGAAGCGAGGATGCCACAACAAGGTGCGTTCCTGATACCTTATTTATTCATATTGACCTGTAACGATTTCCGTGATAACGACTCAATACAAGATTAGCTATTCCACCAGATGATCTAACTAAACTTTTCGCTGATTATGGTTTTAAAAAGTTTGATATGAGTTGACACGGGATTTCTTTTCAGCTACCTTCCTGACATGATTGTCAAACTGCTTATAATTTATTGTTGCTGTTTTCTCAAGTGCAATAGTAGTCCATCATTAATGTGGAAGTGATCATCATCATACTTAAAGCTAAATCAGATTGTCTGTTTTCAATACAAATTAGAAAAGTGTTACTTTTCAAGTAGGAGTTTGCACAATAGTTTGTAAAAACTTAAATTACTAACTACATGTGTTAAAATGTAATGTTTTTATTTACAAGCTTCGAATAGATGAGGTAAAAGGAAAACCTTCTTGAATCTTTGGTGTATATTTTAGGTTATTGTTTATTTTAGGTTCTCTTGTTGTTCTCTTTCTAAATGTGTAATTCCATGTACTTATCTAGCTGTACTATGGTTAGTTCAAACCGCATCTGTTTAAAAAACATACAAGTTTTTGAATTGTCTTAAGTATGGAAGTTATTACAAACAATGTGGTTTCACCTTTTTCTATAAATGAGATATATGATGCTTTGCCAGCGATTTCCGCTTTATATAATTTATGTATTGTAGAATAACTTATGCAGAGGTAAGATTAATTGCCTCTTGTAATCTTTGAAGCGACAACTGAAATGGGGGGTGATAAAGTGGAAATCATGATTGAAATCTCGTATTATTGAGCTCATAAATCATAACAATGGAGTGACTGATTATCTTTCAATGGCAACTGTTTTCTGTAGAAAAGTTCGAACTCGTCGGAATGTGAATGACAAAGGTACAATTGGTACATTATAAGAAAACTGATTTTTGTAACACACTTTTTCACTTGCAATTACTTAAAAAATTGGAAGGCTGATTTTGTCAAAGTATGGTTATCTCAATGTAAGATAAACAACGTAAGTCCAAATTTATGTATTTCTCTCGAAGCTTTATCATCCGAAACAATCGGTAGACCTATTCAATTTCATGGCAAATACACCGGGCGAAATGACTCAATTTATACTTTGGGACAAATTCGGTGATATTTATAGTTATCTTGCCCCAACTATAAATTGAATCCTCCGTAGACTGCTACAGCTCGCGGAGCATAGGAGGACGCTCGTAAACCTTATGACTTGCACTAATAGGTAATTTTGTTATGCAACTTTTGAACAATATTAGAGAGAATTTACATGCTATTTCCATTCATTTACAGAAAAATTAGTTGAGTGCTCAGCCACGGAATGCTGTTGGCACTAATTACAATCGTCGACCGATAATAAACTACAACACCCGCTTATGCAGCTTAACTAAATTACCTTCATTTAATGGTACATGTCTCAACTCGTGTACAAAATATAACACTAACAATAGGTCATTTAACGCAAACATTTTCGAATATCTAGATTATTATATATTTGTTAAAGTTATTAATTTATCTTTTAATTGCTAAAGTGATTAACATAATATTAACTACAATACGTTACTTTTTGCATCATTTTTAAAACTAACCATCGCTAATTATTGGTTTAATTAACGTGTTTTGTTGAAAACAACATAAAACTACATAAATAAAGAAGAATTTATGATTACAGTATAGTATAAATAAAAAAGACGTTAGTGACGATAATAACACCATTTTAAAATTGATTTGTAATACGTATTGTAGACCGTATAAAGATACAATAAGTAAGGACTCATGAATATTATCCATAAAGATTTATAAATACAAGTTTTACATGTTGACGTAAATTAAATAGAAACGTTAATATTTTAAACATTTATTACGTAATAGTTCCTTGGAATTAGGTGTTTAGAATGAACGAAAGAAAAAAAAGGTGTAGCTTTATGACTCATTGACAATTAAAACCTCATCGATTTTTGTTTCACCAATCATTTTGTTGGAATTACATGAAAATCGAACAATCTTTAGTTAGTTCATCATAAAGAAAGTGGCCTATATACGTTATAAATTGATGTTATGAAAATGAATAAAATTTAAAATCATTAAGCAAGTAAATTATTCAACAAAAATTTCTCTTTAATCAATCTTTTTTTTCGATTATCACGTAATTGATTATTCTTTTATCTAATTTTAATTATTTCCTATTTTTATTTTTTTTAGGCAAATCTAATGATTTAACCAAATGAGTGAACTAACGGTGGCAGTCATGCCAGGGGAAAAGCGGCTTCGGCAGCTTGAGGCCCTATTCCTGGGTGGGCCCATGCAAGGCAGGGGGCAAAGTCTCAGCATTGAAACCCTGATTGATGTTCTACTAGTTTTGTACGATGAATGTTGCAATTCGAGCCTGCGAAGAGAAAAGACAGTTTCAGATTTTATCGAATTTGGTAAAAATTAAATAAAACAAACATTAATACAAATTTTATTAAATATAACGATTTGTGTTTTTTTAACAGTTAAACCAGTTGCAACGTGCATTAAATCGTTGCGATTGATCAGAGAGGATTTCGACATAATTAAAGTTATTGGGCGTGGTGCGTTTGGCGAAGTATGCGTAGTTAAAATGAGGGGATCCGATAAGGTGAGGATAGTTTAAAAAAATATTTCTTTTTTTATTTCGCCTATGATGATAAAATTGAAATGAATGGTTATAAGTAAGACTCAACTAATATCTTTAAATAAATCCCTTGTAATCTTGGTGTTTAACGTTTTAAAATTGATCACTGTAAAAACAAGGGTAGATGTTGCCATAAGGTTTCTGCGGAATAAATGCTTTTAAGTTTTAAGCATTTGTTATCAAACCTATGGAACAACATACAAAGAAATAATAAAGATGTTAGTTACTTTTACCATATAAGTGATATTTCTTTAGTAATCTGAGGCATATTTAAATTAATTTTTTAATCAAATACATATTGTTTATATGTTGATTTATTTCGACTTATTTAATTTTGTATTACAGGTTTTCGCAATGAAAATATTAAATAAATGGGAAATGTTAAAAAGAGCAGAGACTGCATGTTTTCAAGAAGAACGAGACGTGTTGGTTTATGGTGATCGAAGGTGGATAACTCATTTGTATTATGCGTTTCAAGTAAAATATAATAATTATTGTATTAATGATCAAAATAATGAATCAATCTTTCTTGTCTAGGATGACTCTAATTTATACTTAGTTATGGACTATTATTGCGGGGGAGATTTATTAACTTTATTGAGCAAATTCGAAGATAGGCTTCCAGAAGATATGGCGCGATTCTATATCGCCGAAATGGTTCTCGCCATTGATTCAATTCACAATTTAGGATATGTACATAGGTAAAATGATACTTTAGATTTTATTGACTATATTTGTTTATAAATATCAATCAACATATGGACATGAGAAGACCAGAGTGTTCTAATGAATTACAAATTGTTTTGAATTAAAAGAAACCTTTAAAAATTTATATTATTCTTGAAGTTATATTAAACTTCACTAAATTCTCGCCAAGTTATTTTTAGTATTACATATTTATTTTTATCCTTGACCATTATGAAGGTTGATCTTTTAATTAAAAACATTATTTTTATTCTTGGTTTTTGTTTAAACAAAGTTTGTATACAAATATATTTTGATATGGTGATATATTATACTACATATATCACCATATATTATTACTACATTAATGCTTTTAGTTGTATGCAAATAGTTGCTTTGTCTAAAGAAGAATAAACTAGTTAATTATGAAAATATTAAAAGTGGTGTTACAGTTATAATGGTGAAACTTTTCACTACATTAAATCTACTTTTTGAAAGTTGTCTAAGTATGATGCTAAAGAGATGACTAAGCATTTAATTATGATCTCAATTCTCCATGAATTAGTGTTAACTGTTATAATATTCACTACTTAAAAATACTTTGTTCAGAGCGTTTCTTATAAGTATCTAATAAAAATCATATTTTATTTATTTAATTTACAACGCCACATAATTTACTTTTTTTTATTTAGTTTATGAATCATTAAATGCACTCATTTATTTTTGAAGTCCTTGAAGCTCCAAATTGTTTACATGGTATTAATATCTATAAAGCTACAGAGCTAATCTTTTTATTTTTTTTTTGATCAACATGTGTGTGGAAACAATGATACAATCTAATTGAATATTGAACAAATTAAGAATATTTTTTATTATTTTGGGCAAATACTAGTAACATTTGACTATATTTAATCTACATTGTAAAAGTTATCTAAGCATGATGGTAGGAGATGTCTGAGCAGCTGCTTTACCATCTCAATTCACCAGAAAATGAATTATTGATGATTGTTATAATATTTACCACTTTATTAAAATGACAAAAAAAAACTTTGTCCAGAGTGTTTTTTATAACTATCTAGTAAATATCATGATTTTTCTTAATTTATAACGCGGGATAATTAACTTCTTTAACTTAATTAATGAATTACTAAATACCATTATTTATTTTTGAAGTTTTTAATATTACAAGTTATTTACATGATATCTATAAAGCTACAGAGCTAATGTTTGTTTGCCAACATATGTGTGGTAGCCACGATAATATTTTTGCTAATTAGTTGTGAATATATTAAAATGGGTAATAGGAAAACTTTTGCCTATATTTAATCGACTTTCTAAAAGTTGTGTAAGCATAAGAGATAGCATAGAGATGTTGGAGCAGTTAGTTTATGATTTCAATTCACCAGAAAATGAATTACTAATGACTGTTATATTTACTTTATTAAAATGAGAAAAACTTCATTCTGAGCGTTTCTTACATTTGTCTAATAAATGTCATCTTTTATCTTAATTTCCAATGCCAGAGATAATTTACTTTTTTATCTATTTACTTAATGATTCATTAAATGCAATGTGTTTTGAGGACCCTAAGGGCCCTCGCCCACGACGACTTTTTGTAGCGATGCAGTAGCGATACTGTCGCATATTCGTATCGATACAGTCACGATGCAATCGCTAGCACCACACCGCGATTGAAACGATGAAAACGTGATTCATTAACGGCAAAAAAATTGCCTGCGATCACTACAGTTGTAAGATGGATTACGTTGAGGTCACACAAGCATATTTTTCTACATTTAATTTTTGATCAAATTTCAGAATCAAATATTTCATTAATTTCTTCCCATGGCCTTCTTTTTGCAACCTTATTTGAAAATTTAGAAAGGCGCAAGTCCCACCTTACAGGACGGTTTTGAATTGCTATAATATCTGGTTCTGTGGTCGCCTTGGGCGAGGCCCTAAAGCTCTAAAGTTATTTACATGAGATTAACATCTGTAAAGCTACAGAGCTGTTCTTGTTTCTTGATATGTGTAATTAATTGTAAGGTTTCTTTGTAAAACAGTCACATTGTCTGCATTTGAATGTAGAGTCAACATATGTATGACAACCATGATTGTATTTTAAAAACTTTGCATGTGTTTTATTGGACATATTAAATAAATAGTTTCTTATTATTATGAGTTAAAGTCCCATTAAGGATATATATTGAGGAAAAGTAAATGAATGTACGAGATTTTGTTTCCATTAAGTGCAATTAATTTCAAACAGTTAATCACTACTAGTTACTGATGCCTTACTCTATTGAAATATACAGAATAGTCTTAATACATATGAGTTTGCAAATGCCTCCTTAATGCGATATAGAGCGTCAAAATATATTTAAAATTAAACATTATCTGTACTAAAAACACTGTTTTAAAAACATTCTCTACTGGATTTTTTCAATCTATTCTATATAATAGATTCTTTAGAATCTATTTTTTCTCAATTCGTCTCTTATAAAACTTTGAGGTATGCAACGGTTTTTCGATAATTTTTATTTCAACTTATTTTGTCAAAATGAAATAACGTAAACAATAAAATAAATTATGAAGTAATCGTAAGTAATTGGTAATAATGTAAAAAATCTGAATAGAAGTTGCAATTGTCCATCTTGTGGTTCGACACACTTTAAATTCTTGCTTTAATCAAAGTTATGTAAGAAACCAATTTGATACATAATTGATCACTTTGCACAAAAATCGTATTTGGCAGAATTGGTAGTAGCTGTTTATATTTTTTATCAAAAGATTTTCATTGCAGATAATGGTTAACATTAAAGAAATTTTGATGCCCTATCTAGAAGTTTGTCAGCGATTTTGTTGAATCACCCAGCATATTTGCAATTTCTAAATTTAAAAAAATGGTAGGCAAATGGAAATCATAAAAATTGCCCAATATTCGATTTCAATCAACACACTTCGTAATAAAAGCATGACTCAATTTTCTGCTACTTGAGAAATTGATTAAGTTTTTAAAATGAATTACAACACAGATTGAACACAATTCAATTATATACATCAATCAATTGTTCAAAAGATATTATACTGTGCAGGATTTTTGAAGTGGTCCCCCAAAATTTTAGTGATCACTTTTATACCATTTTACCCCATTATTAAACTATTTTTATTTGCGCCTTGGATAACTACGGTAGCCGACATATGAGAAAATTTTATTTCTCAAACTTCTGCATAGCATCAACAGGTTAATATAATAATTGATAGCATGGCCCTTCCTTGAGGTTAAGTTGAGATGTGTTTGGGGATACTTCTGTAAAGGGTAGAAATCACGTGGGGCTCGATGTCGTATCACTTTTTAATGATGGCAGCTTTACTGACTGCTTGTTCTTGTACACACGAGGGACCAGGTTGCTGCAGAGATTTTCCATGGGATTTTGAAAAGACAGAGGTGTTCTTAGCCGCGAATTAAGCCTTAATTCTCATGAACGCCTCCTCGTGAACGGAACGATAGTGGTCTGAAGCATCGCCGCCTGATGGTTTATTTAGAATAAAAGTTCAGCACATGACTGATTATACACCGCCAATGTTCCTCTTCTCAGGTATTGCGGTTTAATCTCAACGGACCAGACGGCTAGAACTGTTAAGGGTGTGATATTTGCAAGGAATCTTGATACTTCAGATGGAGGAATTTCGGTGGTAAATCGGTCATGTGCTGGGCACGTTGTTCTTGTTTGTAAAGCTGCCCATTTTCTCTCGTTTCGTTCACGGGAAGGAACAGTGGCTGCCACCTAATTAACCAGCAAGACTACGCCTTCATCCATGCCAACACCTCTATAAACACACGTTTCGCGGTCAAGAACATCCCTGTTGTTGGATGGCCAGAACGTTCCCCTATTAAGAAAAAAAAATCCCAAATTCCATAGAGAACTTCTGGAACATCCTGGTTTGTCCTGTAAACAAGAACAACAAGCACTACACATCCAATACCGAGTTAAAGACTGCCATCAAAACAAGGAATGCACTGTAGCCCAGAGTGAACAAAATTTGTGTCAAAAATAAAAAATCATTGAAATAATAGTTTTCCATGCAGAAATCATTTAATAATAATTTAATAATATTATTTATATATGATTAATAGTTCTATAATGTCTGTATTTAGTTTTTTTCATTTAGCTTTCTTTTTAAAAATCGCTCTCAAAATTATAGGATCCGATGGTATTATGGTATTATTTTCAAAGTGTGGCGTTCTGTATAACTTAATATCTCTGTATGATCTTTCTTTTATCAGGCATTTACATGTCTTTATCTGCTTATTCTGATAGTGCACTAATTGGCAGTCTAGCATTTCTAATTATATCACCTCCATGTACAAATATTTTGTCCACTGTAATAGGCATATAATAGCAAGGATATAAAGATACAAATATCTTCACAGTTTCATTTGCAAATTCGTCAAACGCTATTATATTAATTTCATATTTATCATTAATTGTTTTGAATATTAAGAAAAATCGGTAAATTATTTCTTCGTTTACACTGGTAATCTTCGAAGAAAGCTTACCATTTTCAAAAAAATCTTTTGGCATTATTACCATGATTAGTAGTACCACTTTCAGCTGATTTTGGTATGTCAATTAATAAATCAATTAAAGTAAATAAAGTAAATTGCAATTTGTGTTCAATTTCATATTCGGTCAACTTTTGAAGAAATCAATTCATTTACTTCTCTTTTAATTAGCTTTAATAATTGGGCGGTTTCCTTTCGGTATATAAACTTTATGGGTATGCACTACCTCGTTGAAGATTGTCTAGGATTATGCCAAATAGTTTTTTGTTTTTCTTTTTCGTCTACATAGAAAACGGCACACGCAGGATTAGAAAGATATCTACATTTTTTGGCCACTATTATCATTGATATTAATTATATAATTTCTTTTTGTAGCAGGAATATTCGTGCACTTAGATGTTTCAGTAATTCTGAAGTTTAATTTTTGCCATAATTTCATCGACTTCATGGATTTCATTCATTCACTTGATGGACAGTAATTAATTTTTGCTTCTATTATCGCATTATTAGGTAGGCATAAATCGCACCCTTTTGATTTAAACACGTTTCTATGTAGTTGATATGAACGTTTTCTCAATTTAGACTCCACAAATAAAAACAACGCTTCTTCAGGTGATAACCGGATGTGAACATTTTTTGAAGGCTTTTTGTAAGAATCTAACAATTTTTTACATCTTGTGGGAAACTTTGACGTCACTTGCAATAATTTTCCTACAATTCCATGTTCTGTGATTTTTTGGTTAACAACGTCAAGTGATTAACTTACATAAAGAGATTTAATTTTTCATTATTTGCTTCGTTTGTAATAATCACTAAAGGTACTGATTGGTCTACACCTTGTAGAAGTAGATTTTATCATTTTCTGTTCGAAGATTTGTTCAAATATCCGCTCCTTTATAGACTCACAACAACAAAAATTGTATACAAGGGTTTTTAAATTTCCTTTTCTTGGGTACACACGACTTGATTAAAATTTCGAGTGCAGTTTTAATATTATGTTATCATTGTGCAGCTTATAGGAAAAAAAACTTTTTTCAGAAAAGCGAATAAAGACGAACTAAAGTTCAACAGCGTCTGAAAAGTGATAATTTGTGCTACATTTTGATACAAAGAAGAAGAATTGATTTGTTGGAAAAGTTGATTAAAACTCAAGTTATAGCTTGGGTTAAAAATAAAATAAAATGGCATGCTATTGATGATTAATCTATTGTTGTTATGTAGAAATCTGCATAAATAGTATATCATGAAAAAAATTCTGGTGGTCTATCATTATGTCCCGGTAAATTTCCGGACAATCAAGATTTTCTCTAAGTTGGCTACCCTAGTTATCCAAGGCGAAGATAAAAATGGTTTTGATTTCCATTTACTATTTCGCTGGAATCGCTAAGATTTAATACAATATTATAACATTTCGTCAACTCATGTCCAAAACTATAAATTGCCAATGATGAAAAATTTAAATGATAAGTGTAAGTAAACTGAATTATCCTTTGTAAATCTTGGTGATTAATTATTTTAAAATTATTCACTGTAAAAACAAAGGTATATAATCCACCAATTTTCAAAAATATTTTTTACATATGCTTTCAAGTTTTAGCCTACGTTTTTTTTTTAGCAAAATTGGAACATTTCTAAATTTTACTTCTGGTTACTTACATTCACAATGATTTATTTTTAGTATTTTGAGGCACTACTAATTACAGAATGAACTTAATTAATAACCATAAAATTAGTTTTATACTTACATGTCCTTTTTAAATTTTCCAGAGACATAAAACCAGACAATGTTTTATTAGATGCTAATGGTCATATAAGATTGGCTGATTTTGGAAGTTGTTTGAAGCTAAATGAAGATAGCACTGTACAGTCTAACGTTGCTGTTGGTACACCAGATTATATCTCACCTGAAATTTTAAGGGTAAATTATATCATCTTTTAACACAAAATTATTTTTTTAAATGTCATCAATATTTTATCATAGGCAATGGAAGATGGACAAGGAAGGTATGGCCCAGAATGTGATTGGTGGTCGTTAGGTATGTTTAATTTAAAATTCAGGGCCGGATCAATCTATTACCCATTTTGGTTGTTGCATATGGTCTATAATGAATTTTTGATTGTTTTAGAATTTGTTTGTATTCTTTGTGTAGTTTTCAGTTCATAAGGACTCATTAAAAATTCGTGTTAAACAATTTCGTTATTAGCCAATGTCATGTTAGCAAATAAGATAAATCCAGTTCAGAACAGAGGTCATTAATAATTTAAAATAGAGAAATATATTTATAAACATCAAAAAATCGTACCTCTTAGGTTTTATGATTATTCCGGCCTATTAACATACATTTTGTGTGACTACTAACCTTACACTTTTTTAAAAACAAATTAGGTGTGTGCATGTACGAAATGTTATATGGCGAAACGCCGTTCTACGCGGAAAGCCTGGTGGAAACGTACGGAAAAATTATGAATCATAAAAACTATTTTGATTTTCCAACGGATATTGAAGTAACCGACAGTGCAAAAGACCTTATTCGAAAATTAATTTGTACCCAAGATTTTCGATTAGGTCAAAACGGAATAGAAGACTTCAAAGTTGGTTAAACCAATTTTTTTTCAGACTATTATTTTTATCATGAATTTGTTCATTTTAGAAACATTCTTGGTTTGAAGGGGTTGATTGGGACGGAATTCGCGATAGTAACGCGCCATATATACCAGAAGTATCCAGTCCAACTGATACTTCAAATTTCGACGTTGATGACGCTGATATACGAACCTCAGATGCTGTACCTCCAACAACAAATTCTGCGTTTACTGGGTTGCATTTGCCATTTATTGGATTTACATTTATGCAAGGATGGTAAATAAAAATAAATTTATAAATGTTTTATTCTAAATGTTAACTTTTTTAGTTTAACTTCTGATTTGGGAATGATTGTACCATCAAATAAGACATCATTGGATAAACAAAACTTGAAAAATAGCGGTGATATTAGAGCATTATCATTTACATCAGAAAAAGAAATAGAAAAGCGAATGTCCCCGGATGGAACACGAAAGTTACAAGATGAAATTAATGTGCTTACCAAACGAAATTGCGAATTAGAATCTCAATTAAGAAGTTTAGAATCGACGAGCCAACAAAATAAAGATATACACATTGATTCCTTAGATGGAAGTGAGACTTGTAAGTTTAAACTTTCTTTCTTTTAATTTAATTACTATAATTCTCTTTTTCCATAGTATTAAAATTAAAAGACATGGAAAAAACAATACGGATTTTAAAACAAGAAAAAGACGAAGTGTGTAAAGACAAGATGGATCTTCAGGAAAAATTAAAATTACAAGATAAAGAATTAAAAGACGCGGTTGCACAGAAAAAACTTGCAATGACGGAGTATACGGAAGTTAGTGATAAATTATCTGAGCTTAGACAGCAAAAGCAGAAGATGTCGAGACAAGTGCGGGATAAGGAGGAAGAACTAGAAACGGTAATGCAAAAAGTTGACGCATTAAGACACGATATTAGGCGGGCCGAAAAATTACGAAGAGAATTAGAATCGAGAGTAGAAGACGCACTCGCTGAAGCGACGAAAGAACGGAAATTAAGGGAGAGATCTGAGGAATATTGTAGGCAAATGCAAGCTGAATCAGATCGGTTACGGGTTCGAAACGAACTGGGACCTAGGGACCAACAAGATGCTTTGAGACTTAAGGCTGAACTGGAGAAATTAGAGGTAACAACTTTAAATAATCATCAATGTTCTCTAAATAGTAGTTTGGGTAATTTTGATACAAGACTTTTATTTATAGAACTATTACAAATTTTTAATTGTTACAGTGATATGTACGCGGTTTAATTTTTGATTGGTAAAAGAAACGCCAAAATTTTTGTTTTAATTTGTTATGTAAATTGGAAATAAAATTATACAAGTTAAATCTGTAAATTTTAAAGTCTTCTTTTACTTAAATTTTAAGCTTTTTAATTACAATGAATCTGTAATTCTTAATTTTTTTTTTGAGGGATTGTTATTAAAATAACAACTAAGATACTGTTTTATACTTTAACGATGACATTTTATATTTTATTTTTCAGTTTCTACCGGTTTCGGCCTCACTGGCCATCCTCAGGAAACCACCTAATTACAATAATCATTTAAAACTAAATTCTAATTAGATGTTTTGTATGTTACAATGTTTTTGTTAACTTACGTCATTTCTTAAATGATTATTTAAACATATTCCCTCCTTAAATTTATGTTTATAGTTGTAAAAAGTTGTAAAGTTTAATTTATAAAGTAATGTTATTAATTAAGTGTTATATTATGGCACGAGAATTTCTTATAATTTCAGGTTATGTGTTCGGGTGAATTTTGTGCTTGAGTTGTTGAAATGTTTGGTATATAAAATTTTGTTAAAAGACTAAAAAATAAATATAACACTCACTGAAATAATTAACTACAATGAATGATTGGATTAGATTTTAATTAAAAGATGGTATTTTTTTGTGAAATTTGAAATGACGTAAGTTAACAAAAATTTTATTTAACATTGTAACATACAAAACATCTATTTAGAATTTAGTCTTAAATGAATGATTGTAATTAAGTGGTTTCCTGAGGATGGCCAGTGAGCCAAAACTGGTAGAAACTGAAAAGTAAAATATAAAATTTCATCGTTAAAGTATAAAATAGTATCTTAGTTATTAGGTATATTAATAACAATCTCATGATAACATACATTTTTGATAACATTTTTAGTGTAATAATTTTTTAGGTTCAGTACAATGAGAGTCTCACACAACAACAAACAAGGTACAATATGGAGATGTCATCATTACGTGAACAACTTCAAGAAGCGGAAAATCATCGTGATCTTTTAGAACGTGAGGTAATTAAAATTCTTACTTGTTTCATATTTTTTTACCATTAATGTTGTAAAATGTATTAGAATGTATGATTTTTAGTATTTTGTTTTTTGTTATTTTATTTTCGTTTTTAAAATTAAGGTGCAATTGCTAAAAGAAAAGCAAGAAAAATGTAGGCTAGAAACGATCACGGATGCCGAACAAATGATAGACGAAGTGAATCATAGGCACGAACGCGAGAAACAGCTTTTACGAGAGGAAAACGTTAAACTATCATCAGATGTAGAATTTGTGAGTTTTTGTTTTGTTCAGCGTTTTGTCTTAATCGATCTAAACGTTTGTGCTAAACGTCTTATTTTATTTCCTTATTAACACAATCCTCACACAGCTTTTTGTGATTATCTAAATTGCTACTAAATAAAATTCATTACTTTTATTTAATTACTTTATTTTTTATTCTTAAGCTTTCCGAAACTATGGAACGGTTACAAAACGAACGAAGGACATTAGAAGCGGAGTACGATCAACTTCGCGGCAAACAGGAAACGTTGGGTCAATGGGAATCGCAACTTTCCGAAATTATACAGTGGGTGAGCGATGAGAAAGACGCGAGATCCTATTTGCAAGCTTTAGCGACGAAAATGACGGAGGAACTAGAATATTTGAAACATACAGGTGCGTTGTTTTAATAGAATGAATAAATGTACTGATTTATTTTTTATTTTTGGGTTGAAGGTGTTTCAAATGCTGTTGGTGCGGGAGATAAGAATTGGAGGAATAGAAGATCGCAGAAATTAGATAAAATGGAGCTTTTGAACTTGCAAAGTTCGCTGCAGTCGGAGATTCAAGCCAAACAAGCTATCAGTGAAGATTTGAGTAAAACAAGGACTGAATTACTCGCTGCACAGAAGTAAGTTTTGTTAACGATTTTATTTTGATGAGGAAATTAATTATCATTTCTCAATGTCTTTGGTCTAAAAAATTTCCATATTTCTAAAATTTACTTCATTTTTTTATTAAGAGTTTTTTAAAGATTTTAAAGTTTAAAACCAAATTTGGTGTAAGGATATCTTGTGTGATTGTACTTCTATCAACCTTTTTTCTTGCTAGGTTCTCTATTAATAGTTGCCTGGGGTTATTATGAACTCTTCAGTCTGGCATCTTATCAACGCGAACTATGTTTAATTATGACTCATAATTTATTAAATTACTTAATTTATGAAAACAGAAGGAAAGAAATTTTACCTAACACACGTAGAGACAGGAATAAATATGAAAAGAAATGTATTGTTATCATTTCTTCTGTTTTCATTTATATGTGTTACACGTAAAAATTCCAATTAATATTTACTTAATTTATTGTGTTATTTGTGGTTATCTGTAGTTTAAAATACTCCAGGTTAACCAAAATCCTCAACATTTCTAGAATGAAATTAATGATACATATTAGGACATGATTTTCATAATCACGAATTGTATAAACTATAAAGAGTCCTTCACCTCAGCTCCCATTTTCTATAGCTCAGTTATTAATTAAGTTAGGAGTTTAATATTTTGCAATGAAATAGATGAAATAGAAGTTTTTGGTGAATAACATTTTAAATGTAAGGAATTATGATGGGGTTGTAATTAGAAAATATTTTTGTTTTTTAATTTTGCATCGATTAATATAAAAACATGTAGGGGATCCAATTTAAAATAAGAAAGATAATCTGCTTTAAAGTTTGAAAAATTTGACATTAGATTATGGCCGCTCTGTATAAATTTGAACCAATAGAACTTGGTTTCCAAAACTACTCCATCTGACTTTTTAACTTTGTCATAAATTTTATTCATGAGACCTTGTTTGTAATTTTAATTAAGTTTTAAAACCGGCGATGTAAATACAATTAAAATTTAATTTTAAAATTTTTTTTTCGTTTTTATTTTGTTGTGCTGCTGTCATTCAGCCGATTTGAATAAAATTTTAGATGGGTGTGGGCACCCATAAAAACATTCAAAAATGTGAAAAAATATATATCGTGCTGTTTAAAAAAAATATATTTCAATGGGGTTACTTTTTTTTTTTTTGGAAAGCCTGTATAATCAAAAATAATTTCCTGAAATGCTGTCTGAGATACAGTACAAGCCTGCAAAATATCAAACTCTTTACTTAATTAGTAACTGAGCTATAGAAAACGGGAGCTGAGAAGAAGGACCCTGTATACAGTATTGGAAAAAAATAGAGCATCTTTTAATTTTACTATATTGTAAGTTTTAAATTTATGTTTTCATCAGGTTTTACATTACTATTAATTACTTCCATAGTAATTGTGTGTGTTATGTAGTAATTGTTTAGTAGAAATTTGACAAAGAGAAAGCTTTATTTTTATAAAAATTAAACAGAATTTCAAAAGTGGAGTTGGAAAAAAGTAGAGCAACTTAACAATTTATAGGTAAATAATAATCAAATTTAATAAAAAGCAAAGGTTTTTTTTAGTACTTAATACAATCTCTTAAAGCACACTGAGCATCACGATCGCAATGGAGGTTGATCGCGGCTGTAGAGAATGAATGATATGTCTCACACCGCGATCACCCCAGTGAAGTACCTTTATATTATTAATGACATAGTGACACTTTCGTGGTATTGAGTGTTTAAATTGTCAATGGTTTCTTAAGATATATTTGTTTCAATTCGTCACAATTTTTGTGAATTTTATTTCAAATTCTATTATCAACTGTTTTCCATACTTTTTATATTGGATTTGTGGAAGTCTGATGACTGTATCCGCCAAGTCATCACCTTTATTTTATTTTGTTCAAGCCATTATGACTTATGTGTTTCTGATCGTTGTTCTATTGAATAAGGGATAGGCAGATTTTCGTCGGTATAAGGTTGTATGATATTTTTTAATATAATACTGTAAATAAATCTGTCCATTATTCGCATCATTAATGTATAGGGCCTACACCAAAACCAGAGAAAGATTTCCAAACCATCACAGAACCAAATTCATGTTTCAATGTTCGTCGCATCTACTTAGAAGTCAACCTTTTTTCCTATTCGCCGAATCTCATATTACACTCTATCATTTTTCAGTAAATTTAACTTGGAGTCATCTCTAAAAAGTACCTTTTACTTTTCATTCGTTATATTTCTATTCTTGATGGGTGCGTGCAAATAGTAGTCTTGCAGCTTCATTTTTTTATAGAAGTAGTTTTATTGCCGATCTTCGAGCAAACAGTTTATTTTCAATAAATTTATTATGTATCATATTTGTAGATACCTCCCAATGGTGTGTTTCTTATAACTAAGCTTTAATTTTAGCTGAAGAATAAACTTATAATTATTCCATCCATTTTTCCAGTTTTTCTAGGACCGCCAAACTTTTACGACTAATCTAGAACTCCCGTCCCACGATATTGTTTAATATACAGTTGTCTCATCTTTTAAAATTAACAAAGAAATTTTAATAAACATAGGTTGACAAACGTCTTATTTCGAAGATACAAGCTGTTCAATTTAATTTGATTTTTCTTTATATAACACGTGTATTTGAACAGATGCTGTTCAAATTTGGTATATGCAGGTTTTTTTGGCAAAACCGACTCCACAATCGTCTTCCTCCTGTTAAAAAACCTGCGAATACCAAATTTTAATCAAACCGGTTGAAATATACGTATAATATTAAAAAAAAATGTATTTTGAAATTTTAATTTGAACATCCTGTATCTCCGAAACAGCGTTTATCGACCTATGTTTACATGAAGTGTTTATGTTCATTTAACAAGACTATTGACTGTTAAAGTTATGTTGCAAAAACCGGAAACACCCTGTATAGATATTAAATTGTTTAACATGGTATTTAAAATCATTAATAACCATTTCTTCCACAGTTTTACAAACAGCTATATCACAAGGCAGGTTTAAGTTTGGTCTTATCTAATGCATTTTATAAAAAACTCGTTCTTATTTGCCATATGTTTTTATATCTCTAAGTTATTTTATCATTTTCTAACCCAACTTTTAAGAAAGTCCTAAGGAAAAACTTTCATTTAAAATTTTATTTACAAAAATTCAAAGTTGCTCTACTTTTCCCAAGACTGTTTTTCTTCGTTTTAAATGAACTCGCTTGCTTTTGATTGAGGTTAGATGTCTTTTGTGTACAAGTAACTTTTTAAGAGTGAAGAATGATTTTACAGACATACCTTTTGCCACGAAATGATGCACTATTATTACTACAATACCACACACACAACTCATTGCTCACGAGACGTCTACTACGAATTTTATAGCTTTTTGTTGCCAAACTAATTATCCATTTTTTATTTTTCGGTTTGCCATATCTTTGGTTTTCCTTTCTACATAAATATAAGTTGTTGGTTTAGGTAGCAAATTCGTAAATGAAACAAATCTATAAATATTGTAACGCAGTCATGTAGCACATTTAGTTTAATACCATATTTGTGATTTTATTTTCTATATGCTGGTAGAAATGCATTCTTTCACACCACAACATTATTGATTCGTCTACACCAATATTTTAATAAATATATCTCAAGTTAATTACACGCTAATACCTATTGTTCACGTTATCAAAGCACGTGTTGCTGTGTGGTATAACCCGACAACTAATAAATCGTAATCACTTGATTACAATTTGTAGTAATTTTCGTAACCTTGAAACATAAAATAAGAATTAGCCAAAAATAACTACTTAATAAAACTTTTTGTGATATGATTCATGCAGCTCCTAACCTCGATTTAACTGAAAGCGTTTTGCTACCATTGAAAGACAGCGAAATTGCAATAACTTATAGTTAAATTGTCTTCATTCAATCTGTGGTATTTGTATCCTCATCTATATTTCATTTCTAAAACAATGATGATATCCATATTTGGATGCGTTTATTTAAACATAATAAAATATCATATTTTTTTGAGAACTCTCTTAAGTTCTCAAAGAAAGTTCATGTTCTTCATGAAGATAGTATGTTTCCTTCTTTATAACAGCTCTGACTTTATCGCGGTGAATTTTTAAGATTTCATACTCTTTATGTTCTAAATATATTAATATTCATAAAGTATTTTGAGTTATTTGATCTTGTGTGATAAAGTTATTTACAATGATAACAGATAGCGGTTTCATCATGCAACCATCAAGAAAATAATACTCTTTCTTGCTACACAATAAATACCCCTGTAGGTGTGTCAACGTCTTCCGGTATATTGAGGCCGTTTATTTCTAAAAATTCTCTTTTATTCTTTATGTAGTTATCAACAAATGTGTTTCAAATAGTGATCATTCTTGATTTTTATACCTTATAAAGAAGTGTCGTCGTCATTTTCCCATTGCTCCTCAATGTCATCATCAAGCAGCAGGAAAATAATACTCTTGATGTTACAATTTTTCAAAAACTTTATTTTGTATGATATATTCATTTAAGACTTTGTAACGGCTGATTGCTCATCTACTTTTCTGTGTTGCATATTAATTGGTTTGAAAAGCGATTTCATTGCTAAAAGAAATGTATCATTTTCTAGACAAATAAATACCTCTGTAGGTATGTCATCATCTTCCGGTATATTGATCATGGTTTTAGATAGATCATGTTTTCTTTATCTATCGATGTTTTTTAATTCGTAGCGAACAACCTGATGACGATTTAAAAGATCGAAACCTTTCGTTGAGAACATAATCTATCCATAAAAGAATTTTATCTTCAGATATACAATTTGTATTATTTTCATCAATTACAACATTACTTGAAGACAATGGAGAAATACATTAATTTATGATGAGCTGGGACTTTGGAAACATAATGGTTCATGCTGTCAACAAGTTGGCAGATATTTTTTTGTTTATTTGATACTTTATGCGGAATTTCAATAAAAAATGAAACGTTGAAAATCATCCGAAAAGTGAGATATCTCTAAAGCTTTCACCATTTCACTAAATCACAAAAAAAATTATCGAATATGGTGAAATTTCACCAGATCTGGCAACAATGTTAAGACGAATTGTAACATGATAAACTAACCAACATTCGTAACATATGAATCACAATCGACATTAACACGTTGACTGCCAACTACGAGATAATTCGTAGTCTACGTTCTGGCCTAGGACATAGACTTCGTGGTACAAGTTATCTCGTAGTTTGTTTATTTTCCATAACCGTACAGTTAGCATTATATTAAAAAAAACATATGTTTCCATGAATGGAAAATTTGGTACTGTCTGATTTATTCAAAATCATTATTGCCTTTATACAAAATAATACGTTTATTGTTTATGATACTTTTTGAAACAATCTTCCACACAAAGGGCTAGTTTTTCTTTACAAGCTGGGCAGAAATAACGCGTTTCTCGGCGTTGCTTAGCTTAAGTACAAATTCGACATGGCTTTGTGGGCCGCTGTTTTTTCTCTCTGGGTGGAATACATTCCAAATAATGAAGATTTTGCAATCTTATTTTCTCCGCAATTGGTTGAAACTGTTCTCCTATCAACGCAATGACGAATTCTTCCCTAAATTTTATTAGTTTTATTTTAGATGCAGTTATTTTTTTAAATAATATTTTATGCGCATTGTGTATATATATTTCTATAATGTGTAAATCAACCTGTTTAGGCCACCTAATAGTTTTTCTTAGGCATGTGGTTTCGTCGAAAGTTTACCATTGCGATTGGATACGTCCACCATTTCAACAATATGTATGTTGAAATAGTCAATATTTCTCGTTTGTCTTTCCATTTACATACAGTAACGGGACCGTTTCGTTGCCACGTAACTTCTCCTTTTTTCCGCGTTTGATTTATCACATCTTGGGGATTCTCCTTTCGGTTCTTTCGTAAAGTTCCACATACATAAGTTTTTCGAATTGTCAGTAATTTTATAAGTGTAACAGAATTATAAAAATTGTCCATGTATAATGTATATCCCTTAGCGAGATAATCTTCACCTAAATGTAAGACAATATTTACATCAATACAAACATTTTTATTTGGCACATAGTTTTGGCTCATAATATCATTGAAATGATTTAGTGTAGGTCTTACCTTATATAATCTATCAGAAGATGGTACTGAGTTATCAACTAAGTGAAAATAACGCAGTAGCAATTGAAATCTATTTCGACTCATATGCGATCGCCAAAACATTACATTATATAGTTTATTTCTACTCCAATAATGCTCTATTGAAGGAAATGTACAAGGGCCCATTTGTAACAAAAGTGCAATAAAAACATTCATTTCTGACACTGTCACATCTATCCACTGTGACACCCTGTTAGATTTTTTTATGTTTTTAAGATTTGCAATTTCTTGCTTAGCGTGTAAATTAGTTTGTTCAACCAATAATGCAAGAATCTCCTCCGAAAAAAATAAGTCTACCAGCGTTTGCACTGTAAGATTTGTCTTACCCAATTTAAAACCAACGTTTTCTTGGAAAACAAATAATTCAGGGTTTAGTGAAATTTCTGTCCACAAATTGTCATCCGTACTTAATGTGGTTATTTCTGACATCTCATTATTGTCTTCAGTTTCGGAAACAACTTCATCTTCAGTTTCGGAGACTACTCATAATCACGGTCCATTGAATTTTCAGAAAATTCGGAATCGCTACTGTCGTTACCACCACCGTCCAATTCTGAATGTATATATCACGTACTCAGTGGTATCAAAGCGACAAGTTGAAACGTGTTAGGTATGTACGAATTAACTCGTAGTTGGCTTCCGCGAAGAGTTTTTTGTTCAGAAAGCCAAAACAGAAGAATCTCGTAGTTACAAAAGCCAACTACGAGATAATTCGTATGATAGTTGTTTTCTAAAAAACACAATCCCTGCGCTTTTTGATTATTTATATTAACCCTAATTAGAGTTTATAACTGTATAACATAATAAAATTAATTTGTCTTTTTGGACCGGAATCTTGAAAATTGTCGTGGCAGTCAACGTGTTAACAACTTCCAAACTTCCAAAATCGATGTTGTTTGAAATTGTGTGATATATTGCCGATATTTCTGATGTTTTTTAAGTCATCCGGCGTTCGGAAAAACATTATTATTAAACAAAAATTGAACCAATCGGGTCACGTCAAAACTAAAGTTTCTCTCGATCACCCACGTTCACTTGAGTGGTATAAAAATTGATGCCCGCTCACGGTGGGTCACGCATGATCCATCGTGAAACATAGTGAAACCACAATTTTTATCATATAATTTGACATTATAAATATTAATATTCCTTACATAGTTTATTTTAGGGACGTATAATAATATCTCTAATTTAATTTTGAACCTTAAATTTCCCTTACATTCTTTAAAAAAGCATAACATGAATTGGATTAAATTTATAAGTACTATTCTAAAAAACATTTTCACATAAGTTAGTACACTAGGAACAAAACAACAATTTTGAAAAAAAAATTAAGAATTGGTGAGAATCGGACAACTTCTGAAACAAAGATCCACCCTTTGTTTGCGTGAATGATTGGTTGTAAATAAATCGTTCAGTTTGAAAGCAGCCATTTATTTGGTTCTTCATAACAATTCATAACAAAAGAATTTTATTTATTTATATTTCGCCCATATAATAGTTTTCTTGCATCACGAAATCTATTTCTTGTAATTATACCTTTTTTCTGTGAAAGTTGCAGAATAGACTAATTTAGTCAGATCATTCTTTTTTGGCTGAATATACACCTTCGAAATTCTTGTCACGAGATATTTAATTAATTATCTTTTTGATTCATTATTACGTTGAATGAGTTGTACTGAATTTTAAGTACTTTGGAGAAGTAGATTATAGTAAATCTTCGTAAATCTTTATTTTATCTTTCAATAACAACGAATATTTTTCATCACTTTTCTTTCTAGATCCTTAACCGATAACCAGTAATATTTCGGAGTTACCATTTTGTTGATGATAAGTCGATATATTAAAGTTATTATATTTTCTTAATAAAAAAAATGTCTAAAATATTTTATACATGGCATTAAATTAAAAGATAAAGCCCCGATTAATTTATCAAAACTTGACCGGAATCTAAATTTTTTTATCATATGAATTAGATACAAGTAAACCTGACTCATTTTAAATTAATCACGTGGAATGCAAAATTGTGTAAACAATACGTAGATAAATATAATCGTTCTTAGCCGTTCTAAATGTATTGCAATACCTTTAGGCATCAGTTTAATTATTACTACCATGTTGAAAACATGTTATTAATGTTTCTGTTTTTTTAATAACTAATTTATAGAGAACTACGTGAACAAAAACAACGATTTGATGCCTTAGCAGTGGACTCGAAACGAAAAGAGAAACACATCAAGGAACTACAAAACAGATTGGATTCTGGGGAAGGCTGTAAGTATTTAATAACAATTTACACAACTCTACAATTTTAAAGAGAGAGAGAAAGCTTTTTTTCACGATTAGGATTTCGAGTGAAAAGCGTTTCGTTTATAATAGGCTTTTAGCATTAATTTATTTACACCCGAAACATTGCGGCCATACTTTCTCTAAATACATTCCGAGACGTGGATTTTAATACTAAAAGTACGGCCGCGGTGTATATTAGCACTCCCAGGCGAATAGTAACAGTGTGTATGTGTATATTATTTAGTCGGTACATGGTTGCGACAGCTGCCTTTGGTCATCGGAGTTACATCCTGCTTCTGGGGGATTATGTTACTGCTATTGCGACTGTACAATTAGAAACTGTACGATATACACGCAGGTCCTAAAGGCATACAGGCTGACTATTTTCAGTGTATTTCGCATAAAAAACAATTCAAAATATTTTTTTTTTGGTTTGTTGGGTTGAACAATGGGATGCAGAAAAGACAAATAGTAAAAAAAAATAATTTAAAAGAAGTGTGCTGAATGAGATTTATGTACAAATGATTTAAAATGAAATGAATGACTTAAATTAGTAATCTTGAAAATTTAATCAATACTTGTCCAAGGTTTATTGAGAGTGACAGAAAATCTTTAATTATTCTTAAACTATAATAATATTAAGTGAATATTTATATACTACCTATATTTTTTGGAGAATATTAATACTTCAAGCTTTTGAATAAATTCAATTTCTGAAATAAAAATTAAAAGTTATTTTTTTCAATCTTTCGAAACGTGTTTAAGTGCGTCGTAATAATAATTCAGTCTGGTTGATCACCTTAGGATGACTAAGATAATGCGATAAAGTTGCGTTGATTATGTTTGCTGACTCTAGACGAGTATATTTACTCCATAATAATCAACATTTGTTCATTCTTATTCAGGATATGTTGGCAGATAATTTCTTCTTTTTATTTTAAGAAAGATAAACTTTCCGCTGTTTATAAATAACAAATCATAATAGACTAAAGTTGTCAAAATTAACAGAAACCATCTATCAGAATATCAGAGCAGAGACAAATTTATAATTTTTTTGATTAGCCTGGGTGAGTCCCTACAATACGGATTACTTAGACACTTAAATAATATTAACACAAATAGATTATTTATACCGGGTGAGTTATTAGTATCCCGGCGGACAATAGTCACTAAACCATTTAAGGGAGAACAAAATGTGTTATAGAAAAGTTGTGTCCACTCACCATTTTCTATTACCTAAAATTATTTTCCCTTATATAGGAAGTTCTATTTAGGTGTAACAGAGAGTACGTCATTTCTTTAAATAGAACATCCTGTATATTTTATCATATTATGAATACTATATACCAATATTGTTACTATAGCCGTATATGTTATTCACTTATAAAATTTATAGTTTCTGAGATATTCAATTGTTTCTCCAAAATGTGCACATTACAGGACCTTCTTAAAAACGTTGTGAAGACAACATTTTATCCGATTTTGCCTTGAAACTACGTCAGATAAAAGTCAACGCAAAATATGACAATATCCAAAAATATTAGATAGTGTATCTAATATTTTTGTACAGCGTGTTCATAAAGTTCACTTTTGATATTTTTCAAATGTTTTCTTAAATTTTTTTAAATGGAACACCCTATATCTTTTGTGTTGGTTGGACTGCCCATCAAGTTCCCTTTAATTAATAATAACTATATCATATGTCTAAGTTTAATAATTTTCCTGATATTTATAATTTAAAGAAAAATGTGTAATAAAACACGCCATTGCACTTAATATTATATTCTGTTTATTTTTATCATTTTTTTTGTAGTTTGTTTATTGTTTGATTAATATTTTATAATGTAAAATAATTTTGCTGCCATATATCCAATTTAAATGCGACTTAGTACTTTATGAAATTTAAAAAGATTTATGTTATAAAATATGCAATAGTGATGCAATATAATTTTATTTTTTGTATTTTTATCAAGTTTAGATCATTTATTTATTACAAATATTTTGCAAAATAAAAGAAGAATTAATTAACTTGATTTACATTTATGATGAAACCAACATGCTCACATGTAGTTTAAATGCAGTGTTAATTTAATTTTAAAAATTTTAGCAAAATATTATTGATAAATAAAGAAGCAAAACCTGATAAAAATATAAAATATAAATTTATATGGTACCGTAATAACATATTTTTTTACATAATTCTTTGTAAATTTCATAAATTGCCAAGTCGCATTAAAATTTGGTATGACAGAAGAATTATTTTACATTATAAAGTATTGATCAAATAATAAAAAGGAAACAAAAAATAGATAAAAATACACAGAATATAATATTGCAATATACATTAAGTGCAATAATAATGGCATACTTTAACACACATTTTTCTTTAAATTCTAAATATCAGGAAAACTATTAAAGTTAGACACATATCGTACTTACCATTAATTTCAGGTTATCTGATGTTCAGTTCAACCAGCACACAATATATAGTGTTCTATTTAAAAAACTTAAGAAAAGGCCATTTGAAAAACATCAAAAGTAGCTAAACTTTATGAACACGCTGTATAGCGTATTTAATATCTTTCGATAGTGTCATTTACCTATTGACTTTAACTATTATCTGGCATAGATTCAAAGAAATATTGTGTGTAAATGTCGTATTTATATCATTTTTAAAAAGATACTGCAATGGGCACATTTTGAAGAAATAATTGAATATCACAGAAACCATAAACTCGATGTATTAGTAACATACACGGTTGTATTAGCAAATTTAGTAGTAATCATAATATGATGAAATATATTGGGTGTTCCATTAAAAAAAATTGACATACTGTCCGTTACGCCCAAAAAAAAACATCCTGTATAAGTGAAAATAATTTTAAATAATACAAGGTAGTGAGTCAAATAACTTTTGTATAAATCTTTTTCTGCCTTGTCAAACGGTTTAGTGACTATCGTCCATCTGGATACTAATAACTCACCCAGTATAATTATATTTTTAAAAAATGTTTAAATCAAATGACTTCAGTTAAAACGAATAACTTAAGTAAAAGACGATTTAAAAATGCAATGAACTAACAGTTCTGGCTTCTTTTAAGCAAGTAATTTTTAAAGAACGTGCTCTAATCGGTAACGCATAATGTTTCAAAATGTTCTCTTCTTGCAACATCGGTACATGATCATGTTTTTGTTTTTCATATAGCGTATTTCAAGCTTATATCGTACTTTTGTGAGAAACTAATTTTGCCTATATACCATTATGTTTTATTTCCATTTTGTGCTTTTATTATATCACATAGACTTACATACTCCATAGACTTACGAGACTTACGACTTAAGAGACTCAACACAAAAAAATACCGTTCTCTTGAATTCAATCGCTTAATTACTTATCTTTTAATTCTATGTATCGTGAATAAAATGTTGAAGAAGTTGTAACAAAACCTAACTGCCGTTTACAATAATGAAACGCTATTTTCAAGAAATGCCATAAGTGAAGTAGATGACCAGCTGATGACTCTCTATTATGTTTAATATATTAATTCGTAAAATGTGTGTATGTAGCCAGACTTCTTTTAAAATAACAAATATTATCAGTAATCTGGTGGAGGAAATGATTAAACTTTTTATCAAATAACTTGAAAGTGTTGACGGTAGACTTTAAATGCGTTTTAACTTAACGTAAATGTAAAGAGATTTAAATCTACAGCGATCTTGTAGTCCAATCCCAAAAGTCTTTCAGTTTTCACAAGACATTATTATTTATTGATTAACAATAAAGATTTTTTTACTTATTGAAAATTATCAAATCATCAACCAAATAAATCTTATTGTTAAATATAAAACTGGCAAAAAAAACATTTTTGATAAAAAATCTTTTAAATGTATAGATATTTTATGAATTCATTTCATTTACAAAGAAGTTTTTACATAGAATATTCGTTGGGCACACTTCTTTTAAATTTAGCGGATTATTATTTTTATTTTATTATATTATTATTATCTAAGCTTTTGCTTTGTAATTATAAAATGTAGCATATTTTAAAATTCAATTTTTATTATTTAAAAAGACATCAAAACCGCCAATTGGAAATTTTAGGCCCTTATGTCCTAAACTTCAACTTCAAAATTATTTAATTCTATTCGACTTTTACAGATTATCTACATTTAATTTTTTACTATTATTTTGCATTTTTAGCATTTATTTTTTTTATTTCAAAGAATAATTTTTCCTTGCCGTTAAACCCAACAAAAAGAATAAAAACATCGAAATACGCGAATGTTATATTTTTTTTATAGTTATAATTTTTTAGCTGTATGTTTTTACCAAGTACAAAGGGTAACTTTTTTTTAGTTTAATAGCAACGTTTATACCTGCTTTTTGTTTTGTTTTTTAATTTTATTTACTGTTATTACGCTGAGAATTAAACAAATTCAATAAAGATAAGATTAAAAAAAAAGGAACAAATTTAGAGTTTATTCAAATTTTACGTTAACAATTTGGGACCTATGTGTGGTACAAACAAGTAACTCTGTAAATACACTGTTACATGCAGCAAGTTCCGGAATTTCTTCATTCCTACGAAGATCTGTTAAGGGTTCGTTTACCAATTGTATTTTGTTTTTTTTTCTCTTTTATATTTTTTGTATTACAAATTAGAGCCTGTAATGTTTTTATTTTGTATTTATTTATTTTTATTTATTTAATTGCTTGGTTTTGTTCTATTTGCATTTTATAGCTTGGAGTGCTAATATTTTACACTGTATACAACAATTAAACGTGTTGATTTTTCCCTAAATAGGATTTTTGCTAACTAATTTTTAAAATATATGTGACGTTTGCTGTATATTTTTTTTGAAGATTTGATTATGACCAAATCTAAAAAGCGAAGAAGTGACTCAAAAAGTAATTATATAATTATTTGTAATTTTATTATTCATTATATTTCATACCAATACATATAGACATTTTGAATTAAGGGTAATATTCTTATTAAGATTTATTTAAATTTTTTTGCATGTAATTCAAGTCATTTAAAGAGTATTCATTAAAAAGATTTTATACATATTTTATCTTATCTCAATAATCTAAATTAAATTTTTAAATATAAGCTTGTTCCATTTAATTAATTATGTTAATTAATAATATTTAAAGAATGTTGTTTCCAGTTTTTTTGCTTTTAGTTTGTTTTTTTAACGACGCAAAAGTCAAAATAGTCGTTAAAAAGTTAAAATATTCTTGTTGATTTAGTTTTAGAACGTCCACCTTCTCAGATGTCCTATTTGGAACAATTTTTAAAAGAAACCACCAATCAATCCAGTCAATCGCAACAGCACAACTTGCGTCAATACGAACAACTTACCTCTCAAGGATTGTACCAAGGAGGCTCAATTGAATCTGAGGAAGGTGATATTGAAGATAACAGAGACGGAATGGCTAGTTCAAAGAGTAATTTATCTGATATTAGCATGGTAAGATTATAATTTTGTTTGAAATGAGTTTATTAATGATTTCTTTTTGTGTTTAAAGGGCCACGATCCTCATTCACCAAAACATAAATCTCATCAATTTTTGGTTAGAACATTTTCAACACCAACCAAATGTAGTCATTGTACTTCTTTGATGGTTGGATTGATGCGTCAAGGAATGGTTTGCGAAACGTGCGGGTTTACGTGCCATACCGCGTGTTGCCCCCATGTACCACCAATTTGTCCTGTTCCACCAGATCAAAGTACGTAAATTTAACAGGTTTATGGAGAATGGTTAAAGTTTCTTATAATGTTTCGTTAGATTGATGTATTTATTTGGAGTTATTATTAAATTTTGATGGGAATTTAATGGTTTTAATGTGATCAAATTCATGAATTTAATGAGTTGATAAGATAAAAACTTGGCAAAAGCAATATGGATTATTTGTAATATAAAAAATGTTTGTTTTAGCTAAAAGACCATTGGGTATTGATCCAACTAGAGGTATTGGTACAGCTTATGAAGGTTATGTTAAAGTACCGAAACAAGGTGGTGTTAAAAAAGGTATGTAACAAAAAATTGTTTAATTAAGATGCGCCACTACCACTTATCTTTAAAGTTGTGGTATAAGTTAGCTCCTTTTAGTAGTTAGTGGAATAATTGGTTATATTGCTGTATTTATTTTTAGTTGCTTGATCTTGTAGACAATGGTGACCTAACCAAAACTCAATCAAACTTAGTCCATTATTCTGTTTAATATTAGATTTAGAAACATTATATTGAAATACATAATTAGGGCAGTAAAACGGATTATTAGGACACAAAATAAATCATTTCGTAGCTCCAGTTACATCGGATGTGAGTACTCATTTCGCTATTTTTATAAATCTGAAAATTGTTTTTTTCGGATGGGTAGGCGGCATCATCTCACATATCCTTTACTTAAAGAAATTTCACGATCGCTTAAAGTTTTGAGAAAAAAATATTTTCGTTATTTTTTAACGTTTTACAACCTTCGCAAAATGTACTTCATTGGTTATTTCACAAGCAATAATTACTACTATGCTTTAGGTAATAGGTCTTTTTAAATAATTGTATAAATTAAAAGTGTTTTCATATTGTAAACACAGAGAAGTCTTATCAAATAATTTTGTGTTAAAAACTGTGTTATACAAAATATTCATTAGTTTAAAAACTATTCCAAAACTTTTTTACACCTACAAACATTAATCAAATATTAACCCTCCACTCTTTTGGCACGCTCATGAATGTTTTATGTGCTAAAAACGTTGCAAAAGATATATCCTTCAATAGTTCATTTCGTTTCATCCTATATGTTGGATTATACAGGCTGTTTTGAAACAACGTTTAAATATTTATAGGGGTAATAGTACAGTCAAAAACAAGTCGAAAACTGTTACAAGATATTCACATTTTTGGGTTTCTAGGTTTCTTCTTTTAAACTATAACTATTATAGATTAGATTTTTAGCAAATCAAAATTAAAATTCAAAAATTTTATTCAATAATTTATTAGATAACTTAATCTAAACAAAATTAATTCGAAAAGTATATAAACATAATTAAAACGTTGTAACATCAATACACTTTCTCATTCTACGTTCAAAAAATCGATTTTTCTTTACGGTATATGAAATCAATTTTAAACATCCTTAAATTTTAAAAGTAAATTACGTCCCTTAGAAGGACCATTGGATCAAAAGCTCTGGTAAAACAGCTACATATTCAATTCAGCTTCACCACAAAAAGTTTCATGCAAATTCGTGAAGAGTGCGATGATTGCGATGTCTCCTTGTAAGTGGCGTATGACGTTTTCCACGCCTGCTATAAAAATAGTTTTATTTGTATCATTTAGTATCTTAAAATTGAAAAATAACGCTTATTTTCCAAATACAAATACACCATATATGGGATACATCATTGGAAAGCGAAAAATGTGCTCTTTTTAGTAACATCATAATCACTATTGGTTGTACTCAAAAAAATACAACTTTGGATTATATCTAAAAAATTATCAACTTTATTTAAAATTGTTCAACGGTATTATATTGTACTCAAAAAAGTGTTCTAAGAATGTATTCACCGCTTTTCTTCAATTTAAAAAATAAACGAATAATGAGCATTTCTTGAAATAGCGAAAATATAACTTTTTGGCTATAACTTAAAAACAAAAGAAGATAGAGGTTTTGTATTTGTGGGACTTCATTTTTCTCGAATAAAGAGACCGGGACATCGTACCTACTATTTCGTATAAGTAATTGAAATGTAAAATGGGGAGGTAGCCGGCGATTGCGAAATGTTTCAGCATAGTTTTTATGCTCTTAAATTATTTCCATTGGCATGGCCGTACATAAACACCATATCGCTTATTTTAGCATTTGAATACAAGATCATTGCAAACGTGTTTTCATTTTAAGTTTCGCAAAGTCAAATTACGGGAGTTGTTTGGTTATTTCGTAGTTTGAACGAAACGTCAAATTAATGCATCTCAACAGTTTGTATGTAAAACAAAGCTTACTCCTTGTCACAGAAAAAAATTGGTAACTAATGGCAGTACACTCAGCATAACGTTGTAACAGAGTAAATCATACCATAAGTACGAAGGCTTTCACGACCAGTGTTAATTGAACTAAAATTAGAACTAACACTAGCACTAACACTAGAACTATCACTAGAACTATCACTAGGACTAACACTAGATCTAAAACTAGAAACTTTCGGGTTTTGCCGTGCGTTTTTTGAAAAAATGTTTGACGTTTCGGATGCCATGTTGCAACCTTCTTCTAAAACTGGTTCAAACTGAAGAAGGTTAGAAGGCAGAGAGTTAAGAAGTTAGAGGTTAGAAGGTAGAAAGTTAGAACCGGTTTCTGAAGAAGGTGGCATCCGAAACGTCAAACATTTTTTCAAAAAACGCACGGCAAAACCCGAAAGTTTCTAGTTTTAGATCTAGTGTTAGTCCTAGTGATAGTTCTAGTGTTAGTGCTAGTGTTAGTTCTAATTTTAGTTCAATTAAATCATACCAACTGGAAGCAATTGAAATATCATACTACTCTCAAAAAGACACAATTTCATATTGCATTGATTTGAGAAACTTATAACAACTGAAAGTATTAGTATTACATTGTGTCAATTCAATTTTTCTAATAATTTATTTTAAAAGATGTTTTTTTTTGGAAATCTTACGGAATACAAATTTTGTTTTTGAATTAATGTTGTTTAGAATTAGTTATCTAACCAATTGTTAAAATATTTTTTGAATTTTCTGAAAAATAGTGGTATTTATTTACTGTTGGTCAAACCGGAAGCAATGGAAACATCATACTACTCTCAAAAAGAGACAGTTTCATAATGTATAGATTTGCCAACTATCAAATATGTGGTAGTTACACTTTTAAAAGAAAAAAGATAGACTATTTAAGAAAGTGTTTTAGAAGATGTTCCACAGTGTTGTTATCGTTACAACATTAATTTTTTTCTTGAATTCTTTTAATGTGTTTGTTGGCGTCAGCTTATTTATAAACAAGATCTTTAATATGCACTCAACATGGCACTGAGTCAGAGGACTTGACGAGAGGACAAGATCTTTAATATGCACTCAACATGGCACTGAGTCAGAGGACTTGACGTGAGGACGGTTGATTACCACTAACCTGAGTCAGTCTACCTCTGCGGAAGTTCATATTTCGGCTATGTGCGAACTTGTATCGTCCTATGAGGGGGTTGGGTTGAGGGGTACTTCTTGTGGCAATACGGAATGTCTATAATTTGTTGTCGTTACTGAAAATAACCACAAACCCAATCTAGCAAGGTACCTTACACCAGTGCAAGCTATAGTAAAATTATGATTGAACAATTAAAATATGAAATCTTATGAAATTAAAAGTATAAAATTTTTATGAATATTACTTACAATAAAAATTTCAAGTAAATAACATTGTAATGAAACTCCAACTCCATTATTGCACCTTTTTTTAATAATATTAAAAAGAATATGTAGGTGAACACACATTACAAATTTGATAAATGTTTTTAAAAGAATTAAAAATCGTGTAATGGCGACATGCAAAACAAGTTCTGAGGGTAAGAGTTCAATGCGGACGTGGAGAAGAAAACAAAAAACTGGTTGATCTTATTTTAAATTCAAAAATTAAAATTTTAAAAATATTGTTTTAATATTTGATTTATGAAATTTGTAATTAAATGTTTTTATTATAAAGTAAATATAAAATAAGGAAAATTAATGGATATGAGAAATTAAATGGGAATTGAAGATTATATAAAAAAGGGATATAGATTAAAGGGAAGCGTGTTGGGAAAAGGAAGATGTCTGTCATAGGGACCCCAAAAAGTGCGTTTAATGTATGCAGCCAAGTATATTAATCCTTGGCATTTTGGGGAAAACGTGTGGATAAGAATTTATATAAGGGAGTTCTTTAATGTGAACCTGATCATTAAGACATTTCAGGTGATCATTATTAAATTTAAGTTTCTCTCTTTCATATGTTTCTAATAAGTTTAGCTTCAAATCTTTGTTTTGTTTATGTAAGATTGACACATTATTTTCGGTATTGAAATCATGTGTGTATATTATCATGTGTCTACCAAAGTAAGAATTTTCATTATATTTATGTTCTTTTATCCTAACTGTGAGTGATCTACCAATTTCTCCTATATAAGAAGCACTGCAAGTACCGCGCACTAGATTATATATAAACGACAAACAAACAAAAATTAAGAATGAAAGCTGTTATTATTTTACAATCTTTAAATAAAGCATAAAATTTCAAGCCAGTCTAGGTTGAATACAAAAATCAGTCAGTGAATTACATCTTGTATTTATATTTAATGATTAATTCGTTAAAAGCTATATTTGTTAAAAGGAACTTTTTTTAACAAATAGAATCAGGTTTGTTGAAAGACAAAATTTTCCCCTCCTTTGTTGTCATACCTATTGGGAAATACTCACAGAAAATGATCTGTCACCAGAGGCAAGCAAGGAAAACTTGAAGAGCTTGCGATTATTTTTACATACCGTTCATGTTTGTAGGTGTAATAGCTTTAAAAGCATAGCCTTTAAGAACGAATAAATCTTTTGTAGTATCTCTGTGCTTAATTGGTTTCAGCACTACTTAGTGCTTCTCTGTAACTGAAGTTAGTGGTTTCATTAGCAGCTGGAAGTTTGATCACCAAGCAACCTTTATAGTTCAAATATTTTCATGGGGAATAAATTCAGGTGACGAATAAATTATAATAAACAGTGTCTGTCCATCATACGCATTTTTAACTTGACAAGGACTACTGCATATCACTAGTTTAGATATAAAATATACACCATTACACTTTTTTAATTATACAGATTTTCCACCTTAGACAAAGAGGTGTTCCATAATAACGTACCAAAATAAACATATGTTATCTTAAGTGAAATAAATATAATTTTAATGCATATTCTGATTCTACACACCAAAATATTTTAACTTTAATAAGATATGTTGATACCTATTTTGAATTATTTTAGTTAGAAACTTTTAGCAATTAACACTGTGCCCTTTAAATCTGAATTTCTTAGAGACTGGTTAGACAATTGAAATTTGTAATGGTTCTTGCTTGGATTATATAGGTGTTCAAACTGTATAATTCTTACTACATTAATCCTGTTATACAGTTTGAAACCTGCATAATCCATACTAAACTGTTTTATGATATACAATTGCAAAAACAGTGGGAAATTTTACTTGGAACCCCATGCATGTCCCTATACCTATCGAAATCATGCAATGAATGTTCATTTTTTCATTGGTATGCCATGAAACAAGTTCATGAAAATACGTGATTAAGTATTATTAATAATTAAAAAAGGAAACTATAAATGAGGAGCTCGCTGCAAAACCGGTTATATACATAGTTTGATAAAATTTATTTGGCATTTTTATGTACTTGGCTAAATCCATTTATAAGTAAAAGCGGATATATTATACTCTAATAGCTTATTTAATGTTTGCGTCTGCCTTTAAGGGCAAACTGTCATAAGTTCTTTTTCCATTTTCTAAATCTTTTTTAAAAATGATGTTATACGCGAGCTTCACTAATAATTCTTAACTAAACTTTATTTATAAGTGTCCAAATATCTGCTCTATGTGATCTATGCTTGTATCAGCTTCATCTATAAACTCGATAAGTTCTTTGCTTATCTGATATGTGGAGGTAGTGATAATGCGATTCTGCTAACTATAACTTTAAAAATCTCTTACAAAAAATATTGTGCAATTTTAGCTTAATGTTATTATTTTGTAAAAATTTTTCCCTTTTCTATTAAGCTTTGCTGTATGCATTTTTTCATTGTTTGTCTCTTTGTTAGGTTGGGTTAGACAATTTGTGGTTGTATGCGACTTCAAGCTTTTCCTTTACGACATATCGGCCGATCGAAATGCCTTGCCGAGTGTGCACGTTTCTCAGGTCCTTGATATGCGGGATCCGCAGTTTAACGTCAACAGCGTCAAGGACTCGGATGTCATTCATGCCAACAAAAAGGATATTCCTTGTATTTTTAAAGTAAGAATTGTCATTTCTTATTTATTTTTTTAACATTTAGATAAATTTGGCGTCGTATGATCCAAGATATTTTATGATAACATTTTTTATTCATTGTTATATAAGTGTATATTAATTATATATTTTTTAATTTAGATAACAACATCGTTCTTGGAGCACCCCGGTCCTAGAAACGTTACATTAATGTTGGCCGATACGGATGTAGAGAAAAATAAATGGGTCGTAGCGTTATCAGAATTACATCGAATAATGAAACGAAATAATTTACCAAAAACGACGATTTTAGTCGCTCGCGAACTCATCGATAGTTCCTTAACCCTGTTAAGAAGTGCTTTAAGTGCGGCAATAATCGATCCTGATCGTATCGTTCTCGGTACAGAAGAGGGGTTGTACTGCGTTGATTTAGATCGATCAGGTATTTTTTTAAATTCCGCAAAATAAATAAAATTAAAGTATTTGTTCTTTCAGAAATTGGTCGCGTTGGTGAAAGCAAAAAAATCTTTCAACTTGATTATATTAGCGAAGAACATCTTTTAGTAGTCGTTTGTGGTAAACAACGACAGGTCCGTTTGGTTCCAATAAGAGCATTAGACGGTGATGACACAGAATGGATTAAAGTAGCAGAGAGTAAAGGTTGTTCTGTGTTAACGGTAGGACCCGTTTTAAGAGCACCGTTAACGTTTTATTTGTGCGTTGCTGTTAAAAAACAACAAAATCTGACTACCGTTATGGTTTATGAAATTACGCGAACTAAAACTAGGCATAACCGACTTAGAGATTTACAAATGTACGTACCAGTCCATTCTATGCAATTACTTTCTGATGGAAGATTATGTGTTGGATCGCCATCATCATTTATGGTGTATAGTTTACGCGATGATCAACCACCAATATGTAAGTACACATTTTATTTAACCTTAAAAAGAAAAATGTTATGAAAAGAAAGAATAAGGATTTTAATTGTGCTTACTTTTCAAATTTGTCACAACATTCATAATTTGTGGTTAACGCGAACACGAATATCAGAAAACTAATTTAAGTTCATTGTATTTCGTATCAAACACAAAAATGTTGATTTTAATTTTTGGCCGGGAAACCAAGCTAACTTATCTTTTTTCGTTGATAAGAACCAGACATAACATTAATCATTTCATTGTGCCATTTAATCGTAATGAGCTCAGAAGTTGATAACCATTTAAAAGTTTTATAGTTTTGCTAAAAATATCTTTTATTGTTAGTTTTAATAATAAATATCAAATGAGGGGTCAAAGGGAAAAATGATGATTTCTCATAATTTACTTATTTACAATTAACTCAAATACAAAATACATTATAAATATATTATTTATTATGGTATATAAATATACATAAAATTGTAGCAGAACTAATTATCCAAAATTATCGGAAATTAAAAAAATGTAATAATGAATTACTGATAACATTACCAGTACTCAGTAGTATGTTGTATAAATTTTAGATATACTTAGGTGCTCTATCATTTTTTAAGGTTCTTTCATGAAATGAAATAAATTTAAATTTCAATTTGTAATTTTAAGTAAGTATATTTCGAGACAATACACAAAATGTATGTATATATGTAACAAGAAGAATGTGATAAAACTTTCATCCTTTAAATCAATGCTGAATGCGGTAGATTATCTTCATATTCATACTTCGACTTTCATATCTGTTCTCTTATAACAGTAGAACCTCAATAATCCGAACTAATTAGGACCGAAGGAGGTTCAGATTATCAAATTGTTCGGATTATCAAATATTACTACTAAATAGCTAAAAATAGCCGTATTGAATAAAAGAAATAAAACACGTACATATTAGAACTTAAAAGAGTATAATTTTGCGAACTCAAAACAATTATTGTAAACATAAATAATATGAACAACAGAATGAATTATGTTTTCTATCTTTAAGGGCCTATAGATACATATGTCAGGTTCAGTTAAAATACATAATCAGAAATTTTCTTCTGAACTGTTCTCTTAACCCTTTTTTTCGCAGCAAGATCCCGGATTCGTTTTAGTAACAGCAATTGTGCAGAATTAGACTCGGGCTGTTTTCCGAACCATTTCATGACAGTTTCCATTGAGTGAAATGCTTCTGAATGTGAAGAGGTAAAATTATCATCAATATCGTCATCATCGCTGCTATCTTCGACGTTAGCATTATCGTTGTTGCCTAGTACCACGTTGACAATTTCATCATCTTCATAAATTTGAAATCCTTTTAAATTATCGTCAGTTTCGAGCCATTCATTCACATTTTGTTCGTCGCACTTTTCGAATCCGGGTATTTTTTGACAAGTGGTTACATTGGCTGTTGTTATATTATCCATCTGGACACTCTCGTTTTCTTCGTCAGTTTCTTCCCACAGTTTATTCCAGCCATTTTTTAAATTAGCTGCTATTAAACTGGTCCACGAGTCCGCCAACATATAATAACAGTCTTTTAAAGTTAACTGTTTCGAGAAAGCGATCACACTGTCTTCGTCCTGGTCGCTAATAAGAAAGCGTTGCAATAATTACTTTCGGTATAATTTTTTTAATTTAGTTATGATCCATGGATATGAATCAACTAATTCAGCTATGATTATGGTCCATGGATTGTAAAAGAGACGTCATATTCACACGTCATTTTGAATCGACGTCATATTTGGTGGAAAAAATATCACCTTAAAATCTCTATCAATTGTGTTTAAATAAGCAACAATACTTCCCCAACTTTGCCCTCTTTCTTTCTGTATTTTTTTTTTACCTTGGGTATAAAAATCTTAGAAAACCATTCCAAGAAAATTTCGGATTCCATCTAAACATTTTTTTTGTCCTCTATAAGTGACAAGAAGACGTGTGACATTTTTGAAGCAACGCGGATTCTTGCTTTTGCCTATCACCAGCAAGGGAAATGAATGCATGCCACTTGCGTTTGAACAGACCATAGCAGTAATTCTATTTGATTTGATTGGTAACGCACGCCAATTAACGCCTGTTTCATCTACGTTGTAAATATCATTCCTTGAATATTTTTTGTCCTTACAATCTCGTTAAATAGCATTTTAAATGCTTATTTTTATTTCCATATTTTCTCCTTCAATTTGAGCTCTATAATTCCGTGGCATGTTTTAAAACTTGCAAGCCATCCGCTACTTGCCTTGAAATAGGAGGACCCTTTTAACTTTTCATTTAATAGTAGAGCCTTTTCACATAGGATTGGACCAGAAACAGGTTCGCCCAAACTACGTTTCTGAGTAAACCATAAATAGACAGCGTCATCCAATTTTGTATTTTGTGCAGTTTTTAAAGTTTTTCTATTTGTCCGCCCGTCATCCGAATCCAATTTTGGTAATATAATTTTGTATACATTGCCGTTTATATCGATTATTATTAATATCGGTAATTGTTGCCTTTCCCACACCTTAAATCTTGGCCAGACTTGATCCAGATTCTCCCTTTTCCAGTCTATTTAAAATTTCCATTTTTGATTACATTATACACAAATATATGTAGTTATTGTTCTTTTTTATTTCAAATTTAAATTTTTGATATTATGGTCTTAAGTAAAAAAAAGTATAAAATTTCATTAAAATTTTAGTAACATTATTTTTTTTTAAGCGTTCGAATTAGCGAGGTTCTACTGTAATTAGATTATGGTTCTGCATTAAATATTATATTTTTATCATATACACCGCTAAATGTGAATATGATGATAGAATATACGATAGAATATAAAATATGAATATAAGCGTAGAATATAAAATATTAATATAAACTTCTGCCTGATGGTGGGTTAAGTTGGATTTTTTGGCGTGGTATCATTTCTAATATCAATCCAAATCAAATTAGATTTGCGTAGAACTATTATTTAAAAAGTTACAGATTTTAAAATAATTTTTTTGAGTAGTACCTATATATCGTACAAACTAACAAAAGGCACTACTTTTGATTGATGTTAATATTTCATTTGCTTTTAGCATTATTACATCCTGAAAATCCTTTATACAACACACTTTCATGTAGTGTTGTGGAAGCATTAAAGGTCATAGAACTCCCGCGCGGAGAATATTTATTGGTGTTTGGATCATTGGCTGCGTATGTAGATCGATTGGGAAGACGATCTAGAGATAGAGAAATTATGTATCCTGCTGTCCCACTTGCTTTGTGTAAGTAATTTTTTTTTTTGTTTCGAATGGTTTTGTTATTTTCTTTTCAATTAGGTTACCGAGATGGACATTTGGTTGTATACAGTGAAACTCACATCGATATTTTCAATTGTGCCTCTGGCGAATGGGTACAAACGTTGAATGTTAAACGAGCGAAACCTCTCAACGAAACAGGAAGTTTATCTTTGTGCGTTTTGTACGATTACGTACATTTATTGTATCTTTCGAATATTTATCAACGTAAGTGTAAAAGAAGAATTTTTTTTATGATATAAACCGTTTTTTTTATGTTTAGGAGAACTCATTAATTTAGATAATATAATAATTCAAGATAGGGATGGTCGGACCATTCAAAAACCAAGAAGGAGATTTTCTATACGCGAAGGCAATAAATCTCAGAGAATGTAGGTTTTTTAACGGCCTTAACGTTTAGTCATTTATTTATTGTTTTGTTTAAATTTTAGTAATTCGGATAGACGTTCGAAATTGATATCAGCACCAACGAACTTTAATCATATAACACATATGGGACCAGGTGACGGTATTCAAAAACAGAGATTAATAGACTTGACCACTAATTTGGTGGATTCCTCAGAGCAATTACCATCTCATCATCAAAGGGTAATGTATATTTTCTTAATTCAGTTTTTAATATCATGAGTTTTCTACGATTATTGTTATATTGTTGTACAGTTAAAGTTCCTGCAAAAGCTTGTATTCTTCAATTTTAATATATCTAATTTTAATCTCCCAAGTTGCGGTTGAGGAAAAAGATTCGTTATGTATTTCTTCGTTATATAAATGTCTGTAAGAAAAACTAGAAAGACGATGGCAAAACGATATCGTGTTCATGTATCTACAAATTGTAATAATCAAAGAACGATATGCAATAATGTGCAATAATGTTTTATAATTTATTAATATTGGTTGACAATTATTGAGATATATGGAATTAAAAAAAAAAGTTTTAAATGATTACAGACGAAGAACAACATTTTGAAAAACTTACTAAAATACATTACATTAATACCTCTAATGATTATCTAAGTGGTTGTTATCAGCTTACAGTGATTCAAGAATTTTTTACGAATTTTTGTCTTAAATAGTTTTTCATAAAAATGAGTTACAAAGGTTGAATTGTCTAAATAAATATTACAGCTAAATGATTTTCATTCCTGTAGTCGGTGTACTTGTTACACAGATAAATAACTAAATAATTTTGCAAAATTTACTAAAATATTGAGATATTGGTTTCTTAAGGGTTTGTTCTAGTTAGTTGTGAAAACGGTAAATGTGGAAAACCAAATATTATATAAGGAGCTTTTTTTGCAAAACGCAAGTCACAACAAGTCACAAAAATGAGTTTTTGAGAAAACCAGAACTGCTTGTGACGATGTTATCCCAAATATAATGATGGTACATTCTTTTTTATATGCTAGTTACTGCATCATTTTTTGAACACAAATAATTGCTCATGAAATATTCTTTATCACTGAGAATTCCCAGAAAAACCTTGAGAATATATGCTGCACTTTGAAAATAAAGGTTGCAGTTTTTTACTTTCTGAAAATAAAATTTAGTTTTGCTGTTTTTTTTTAGATACGAAAAATTACCTTACGCTGTAAGAAAAAAATATTTTTTTAAAATGATAACGCAAACTCTTAGGTAGATTAAGAGAAATGCTAATACTTTGGTGCACATTCTTCTTCTAAGCAATAACATTACTAATTGTGGTCATCATGTTATTCAGTAAAGGTAACATTAAAAAGAAAAAGGGCATCCATGATCTTCCCTTTATCTTGTATCTTGTAATTCAATAGCGATTCACTTTTTATAGCATTCTAGTTTTAAGTAGTTTTATAAAAGTGTTTGAAAAATATAAGTATGAAGGCTTTCACGACTGGTGTTAATTGAATTAAAATTATAACTAACACTAGCACTAACACTAGAACTATCACTAGGACTATTACTATATCTACAACTAAAAAACTTCGGGTTTTGCCGTGCGTTTTTTGGAAAAAAACTGTTTGACCTTTTTGATGCCATGTTGTAACATGGCGTCCGAAAGTTTCTGGACTTTGTTGAAACTTCAACCGAAACGCATATTATATGAACTTGTACAGTTTGATTCAGTGAACACTGTGGACATGTTACGTTTCCAAACTAACATTAATTTGACGTGGACAATATAATGGCAGTCAAATACTTCGACCAGAATTGACGATGTATAATATTCTAATGCCGATATAGCTCGTAATTCCATCTGTAAGCCATTTTTTTTTAAATGTGGACATGTTGCGTTTTGTAAAAAAGTTCCTCATACAGAGTGTTCCTGTAAGTCGTGACATGATTTTAATCACAAATATAACTTTTACTAGAGATAAAATGATAGGATTCGTGTAAAATTTTTGGATCTAAACTCATAAACGACTAAGATAAAGGCCTTCAAAGTCAAGAAATTTTCAAACATTTTCTTATGTATGTTCAATATGATTTGTCTTAGAAAGATATAATTTGGTAAGCAGACCATGTTATCATGAGAAATCGTTTAAGATCACTTTTGAAAAGATATGCAACAAAAATTTGAAATTTTTAGAGTGAAATAGTTTTAGAATGAAATAAGCTTTTAGAATTAGTTGCAAAATTTCAGGGTTAACGACATAAGAAAGTTTTAAGGAATATCCGGTATAGCATTGATTCCATTGTAGTACATTTTCAAAAGTAATCTTAAACGATATCTCATGATAACAATGCTCAGTTGATACGAATCGTTATCATTTTATCGGGTTTAATTTATAGCAGATAGTTTTATTTTGACTTTAACGTTTTGTTGCCATGGAAAAAATTCGAAATTAAAATCCCGGTAATATTACGATAACTTTAGCTAGAGCGATTTTTTCTTTTGATCTTGATTCAGAATTTTTCCCAAAGGGCAACAAAACTTAAGTGAATTCAAAATAAAATTATCCTGATTTAAAAGTTAGAGTGAAGATTAATGCAGGCAATTACATTTGTCAAATTTGACAGGCAAACAAAGAATGCCCCAAACTGTAACTTTGTCATTTATATTCCGATTTTGATGATCCAGATATCAAATGAAAAGATGTGGTGAATATAACACCATCTTTAATTTCAAGTTTTTGTCAACAATGTTGCATGAAATATAGAATTCATCAAACTATTTGATAATTGGCCCATAAAGATCGGAATATAAATGACAAAGTTATAGCTTGGGGCGTTTTTTGTGTGACACTCAGTATATTGAAAATTGTGCGAGTTATTACTTCTGCCAAGCTGTCATATGTGTTTGTTAAGAAAACTCGTTTAAAGTTTTGTGGACTCTTAAATATTTTTCCAGAAAAATGAGTTATGGAGGTTGAGATTCGGTAAATATGGAAGCTAATGATTCCTAATCCAGTAGACTCCTGTACTTAAAGGGCATAATACATTATTTAAAGTGAGTTTGCAAAACTTTAAATACTCTATTGGTTCGACAAGGTTTGTTCCATTGCCTTTTTCATGAACACAAGTATTTAAAACTGAGCTCGGTCATTTTGCATAATAGAAATAAGATGAATTGAATTGAAATGAAAATTTGTTACTACAATTGATGCGCAACTTGATATTGCCTATTAAAGAGTTACTCATTTTAATGCGGAAAAACTTCTTGATTGCCACTGTTTCTACAGTTATTCTATAACTTTTTTTGTTGAAAAGCTAAAATTGTTCAATGAGGTTCAAAATAATAAGGTTACTTACATCTATATTTGGTTAGACATAGCTAGGTTAGAGTCATTTTGTCTGTTCAATGGTTTTTATTTATAAAAGTATTTAAAACAGAAATACTCACTAAAAACCATTTCACTTTAACACATGTCAACATACGGGCGTAATATCTGCAACGTATAACGAAAATAATAACGGAAATTTATGAATCATTTCATCAATTTCCAATTTTCGCCGAAGAATAACGCTTATTTTCCGCAAATACACCATGCATGTGATGCATCATTGGAAAGCTAAAAATGTGCTCTTTTTAGTAACATCATAATCACTATTGGTTGTACTCAAAAAAATACAACTTTGGGTTATATCTCAAAAATTATCAACTTTATTTAAAATTTTTCAACGGTATTATATTGTACTCAAAAAAGTGTTCTAAGAATGTATTCACCGCTTTTCTTCAATTTAAAAAATAAACGAAATATGAGCATTTCTTGAAATAGCGAAAATGTAACTTTTTGGCTATGAATTAAAAACAAAAGAAGATAGAGGTTTTGTATTTGTGGGACTGCATTTTTTGATTATGGTGTTTTTTAGTAACACCATAATCAACTATTGGTTGTATTTAAAAAAATACAACATTGTGTTATATCTCAAAAATTATCAACATTATTTAAAATTTTACAACAGCATTACATTCTACTCAAAAAACTGTCTTAAGAATGTATTAAGAATGTATTCTTTAATTTTAAAAATAAATGAAATAGGAGCATTTTTTTGGAATGGCGAAAATATGACTTTGTGGCTATAACCGGGACATGGCACCTACTTTTTTCGTATCTCTTATAGTTTCTAAGATAGCCTATAACAACACAAAATTTGCCCACCCTGTAGAGTGTATTATTGCATTCAAAAAAAAAATTTACCGAGTAATTTGAAAAACAAAAGTTGACAATTGAAAAAATTTATTTGTAGCATAAAATATAGAATTCAGCAAATACGCTCTGTGTATTGAAAATTGTACGAGTTATTACTATAAAAATGCAAAATTCTACTAAGAATTTTAATGGCTGAATTAAGTCTTATTCCATACTAAATGGAGGGTTGAATCGTTTAAGTGGTTCCAGTAAAAAAAATTGGCCATAAACCGGATGGATGCACAGGTTTACAAATGGACATGGTATTAACGTTAATTAAAAGTGGCGAATGTGAAACTGTAGCAATTTATATCTATTGTACAACTCTTTTTAAGAAAATTTATTGAAAAGAAGAATGATTTGAATATACAGTATACTCGGGATATAATGAACCCTCAAGAGACCTGAAAATTAGTTCGTTATATTATTATTATTCGACAACGTTTCAGTTTCCTCATGATAACTGTCGTTCTCTTTATCACCTTGTTTAGCAACAATTTCGAAAATGCCACATTTTCATCACAGTTTAGGTATTTTTTTTTTAGAAGTACCAACACAACTTTTAGAAATAAACAGTACAAGTGACATGTTGTGGTCTTCATCAAAAATTTTTCCTTGTTGACAATGAACCGATAAATTAAATAGAATATAAAATATTATCATATACTAAGGGTTTGAACATATGTTTGTGAATACTTAAAATGTATTGTGATTGTTTTAACTTTTAATTTGTTAACTGACATGTTCTTCTGAAGATGGTAATGTAATTACCGAAACCGGTAAAGACGAAAATAAAAATTTTAAATATCATTTAGTATATGATAATATTCTATAACATATTAGTGATAATGGATAAAAACATAACTAAAAATAAAGATAAATTAAATAGTGCTAACGTATTTTGTTTAGGAATTCCCTCGAAAACCGGAAAGCGTTCGTTATAACCGGAAGTACGTCAATAATCATTTAAACAAAGTCAATAAATAATTAGTTCGTTACATCTGAAAGTTTGTTATAACCGGATTCGTTATAGGCAAATTTATTTAGACTATATTAAATAGAGACATTTTCGAGACTACTACCTTAGTTCGTTATAACCGGAAATTTGTTATAATTGGGTGCGTTATAACCGGTTACACTGTATTACTTTAAAAAAACGTATTAATTGAAATAGGTTCCTAATGGAACATTAATGCATGCTGCTCAAAGAACTTTCCCGTAATATATGTAAAAGACCAAAAACTCGAGAGCAAAGTTTTCATAGATATGAATAACTGGTTATTATATATTTTTTCCAAATATTTTATTTCGAAATGGCTTAGATTTTGACCATTAATAGCTAGATAAGGAATCTTTTTTATTTCTTCCTCAGGATAACAACAAAATCTAAAATAAATTAATCTACCTACAAATGGAAGAATTCAATTAGTTCAGGCAACATAGGCATTCAATAATATCTTCTGTATAACATACTCTGTCATTACGTATTTATATTTCGTATTGAACTAAAATCCAATCAATACTGGACGTTTATTTTATTAAATCATTTGTAAACTAGTCTTTTATAAGAAAATTTAATATTTTTAGGCTCCTCCTAAACTGATGCCATTACCTTTAAAACCTGGTGAAAGAAAACGACCAGAAATCTCAAATCCAATTAAAACCACATTCCCAGTTTATAATGGTGCTAAAAGGACGGCTCCTTCTCGACCTAGAGATCTTCCGCCCGCACTGCCAAGACCTTCTGACACATCGCCATCACCAGATCCTGCTAGCCTTGGTAGTATGAGTTCATTACATGATTTAATTAAGGTAAGTTCGCTTTGTAAAATCCTATTTTTAAATCCTATTAAAGTTAACTAACAAATAATTTTATTTTCTTAGGGAACTGATAGAGGTAGCCCTCGTCATTCAATTGCAAGTAATAACAGTTCGAATTTGTCAACACCACCATCTCCACAAGCTGATCACCACAACAGTTCTAGTTATGACAGTTAAATTGATATATTTTCGAATTTCTAGTATTCTTTTCGAACATTTTTTCAACATTAAAACTTTTTTATATAAACGAAACGAGCGAAAAAACAACAAAGAAAAACATTAATATCATTCGTAGATAGAAAAGCTTTTCTGAAAGTGATACAATCGAAATTAACGATGCAATACGCAATTTTACAAACGATTACAAAAACGTTACTTAAATAATCCATAAAAAGAAATGAAGTTGGTTAGTTCTTGTAGTTGATTCGAAATACAGTACAATCCAAGTCCAAAATATTCGACGTAGTTTAAACCTATAATCCGACTAGTTACCTCATGTGTATATAATATATATATATATATATATGATAATGTATATCAGCTTTTATGTTTTTTACCCTTTTCTTAAGTAATGGCATTGTACTTATTGTGTTAAATATTTTCGTTTTTTTATTTAAATATTTTTTAACTGATATTGTATTATAATGCAAGTCAATTATTGTATTCGTAGTTATTTAATATTAATCTTCAGCAATATATTTTGTAACTTAGTGTATAATTTTATTTATTCATTAAAAGAAATTGGATATATAAATTTTTATGTATGTGTAATGTAATTATGTATTTTTTGCTGTGAGAATCTTTAGTACAATTATTGTTTTTTTTTATTTGAATTTTTTAACAGAAAAATATTTTTTGTCTAACGATTTTTAAGAGACAACCGAAAAACTTTTTTACAAAAAAAAGTGATAAATTAGTGATTATATTCGAAATGAGAAAGAAAAACAAAAAAATACACTTATTATTATTATTCGTTCTCTTTTATAGAAATATTTAAACAGCGAGACAATATGATAATATGTATTTCACGCGGTTGATCGTATCTGTTTGTTTGTAATATTACCGCGAAATATAAAAAAATAATATTTAAAGACGTTTCAGATGCGGTGTCGCGTGATTCGCGGACGAGTTTTTAATAAATTTTTTATTCGTGAAGTGTACAATAAGAACACACGAACGTAGAGATGTTTTACTTACTAATTATAAAATAAAATTGAGAAAAAAGTGGTAATGACGTCACAATGATAATATATAAATTATTATCCCCACATTTTTATTTTATCTAGTAGATTTATATTCTAATTAACATTTTTTTAAATTTTATTTCGTTGTAAAGCGAGAAGTTTATTGTAATAACAGTATATATGATATATTAACATAGTATTATGTAATTTTGTTGCATATCTATTTTTAATTATTTTCTTTTTCGACATTATTTATTTTACACCACTGAAGCTAATTTTATGTGTGTGATTATTATATAATTTATTTACAAGTATATTCAATCTTTTCTTTTTTTTATTTATATTTTTTGTATCTAAATAAAAATTCGAATTGCATAAGTCATTTTTTTTTAATCACCAACCTTGAAGGTAGAATAGAATAGATTATTATCATAAACAACGCTAAATTGGGACACAGTGAGATCAAAGCAAAAGCCTTGTCATTAATACAATCAAATCAGTAGTGTTATAGCAAAACATGTTATCTGCAATTTTTGTTATTTTACAGGAGAAGAAAAAAGAGTTTTGTATTGGAGCATGTATCATTGCCATATTAACAATTATTAATTTATTTTAGCCTTTTTTCTAGAAAATTAAACGTTTCTAACACTCAGTATACAGGGTCACCCTTATTTACGTCATTTTCACTACAAAATCACAATGTGTTTAGCACTTAAATAACGAATTAAATACTAGGGATTTTTTTCCTCATAATTCCTGTTCATAATCAACTGTAGAGGTAAGGTCTGTTGATTTCAATGCCCCCCAGAGAAATCAGTACCAATTACGATAAGAGTTTGTAATCCCAATGACGTAAAAAAGGGTTGCAAATGATCAAAAATTCCAATTTTTTGGCTTAACCACTAATGTAATCAAAATCTTATAAGGCACAAAAAAGTTCCAGACCTAAATGGGCTTTTCAGAAATTTTAATTATGTAGCCATCCCCTACTCAGCAAAAAAAGTATGGAGTGATAACTGCTGAAGACATGGCTTTTCGATAATTTCTGTGTTTTTAAAACTTCACCTAAAACCATAAAAAGCCGTTAATGAACGTGAAATAGCAAGGTCTATTGTAAGGCACAACTTTGTAATTTAAGTGCATTGTTGTGCCGGGAGAAAAGAAAAATCTGCAAAAAGATATGCGTAGGAGAGTCTGGAGATTGCTGCTGTGGTGATGATTTTGGGTGGTTAGAGAAGGGAAGGATTTTTGCTACGAAAAGGGTCGGTTAGAAGTACCGTGCGATACTGTAACTTCAAATTAATTTTTCTTTTTCATTATTTTTCTTATTTTTGTGTGTGTTCAAAATTCGTGACGGGTGCAAATCAGACTTTTAAAATTAGTTGTTATTTCGTTCTTTGTGTTAGTTGGGGATAGTATTTCATATGGGTGAGCAATTCAAGAATTCTTTATTCTCTTATTTTTGTTTGGGCACCTAATGATCATCTCAAAAAGCTTAAGGCTCGAATCATTGTGAGCTGGATAACGTTTCATTTTTTTTTTATTTTTATTGTTCTTTTACAGCTTTGTAACACGTTTCGTTTAATGATAAAATAAAATTTTCTTTTTATAAAGGCAAATTTCCTTTTTTTACCATTTGTTTTACTTTTCATTAACAACTTCCAGCTCTTCGTTTTTAAGCGAACGCATGCAGGGTGCCAAACCCTAATCTTGTCACTACTAGCAACCAAGAGGCAGAGGAGATTGTCGACTGTCGGGTACACGAGCCGCACCATGGACCTGGTCAGGAAACTCTCTCCAAGAACAAAAGAAGATCTTAAGGGCTAGGTTTGTGACAGTATTCAGCCAATTAAAATGCGTCAAAATAGAGAATTATGGTATAGAATAGGTTTGGGCAACTGTCACTATCGGCGTTATAAAATATGGAATTGGTTGTCTTTATAATCTGTCCAATTCACAAAAGGAATTTTTCCTTGATAAATTACATGAAACTCTTACGCATATACTGGGTATATCTAACATGTTTTATTGCGCAGGTGATGGCAACATTGACTTTCGTGACACTATAAATTGTTAGACACAGAAATTCAATGATCTTCTAGTTGAAATGTTAGCTCAACAGATTATTACTTTTCCTACTCTAAGCTAATAGATTTTATAGTAACTAATAATCCTATAAATTCCCTATCAAATATAATACAGTTACAAAACGTATAGAAACTTTAATAACATTCATTATGAAACGTTTGAACGAGATCTGAGCTGCCTTCCATTGCAGACTATCTATCGCCTTTCTAACATAGATGACAAACTACAGTTTCTTAACGACCAATTGCTTTTCTTGTTGAATCTTCATGCACTAATTCGTACCGTTACGTTTCCGAAATCTTTTGCCCTAGGAACTCACATCTTAAAAATGGTTTTGAATGATTATCGCGGACTTCCGTTGTACACGCGTTTCATGGACATTCTGTATTTTGTCATAAAATAAAGTATATGTTAGCTCCTATTAACAACTAATGAAAACATAAATATTACTACCCTTGTTTATATATACTTAATAGTTAGTCAACGGGCTTGTCTGTACAACATGTCATGTTTTGTCATGTTTTCCTCTATTAACCACAGGTGGGACCTTCTAATGTTTAGTGCAGAAGAAAACCTAGTGTCAAACGCCGTTTAAATGTGCTAACATCACTGCCTGGCAATAAATCATCACTTGCTTTCTTCTATGAGTCCTATAAGTGCTTGCCTAAGAGAACTCTAAAGAACGCAGTTTCTTTGTCGCTCTTTTTTTTACAGTCATATCGAATTAAATGGAATACTATATAAAAAAACAAGTAGTAAGAAAAATAAAGAAATTAATTTTATTATTATATCTAAACAATGTATATGTTACAGTTAAAGCATTCATTACGTGAATGTATACACTATCTAGACAATGCATACATTAACTAATTTACTTAGTTAATGTGTATATAAAATACGAAATGTAAACTTTTACTAGTTGATGTATACAATTACTAACGATACTCAGTTAAAGTTTAATATACGTTTAAAATGTATTATATAACAAAAGTTGTAGAAGTTGTTTTAAATAAAAAACGAAACGAAGACTCGACTATGACGTGACCGTATGAAGAAGGAACAACAAAGGTATAAAAATATTACAACTCAAGAAATACAACTATTTTTAAATTTATGCGAATTATCTTTGAAAAAGCGAAAAAACGAAAAGAAAGGGTTGGTGGTTAAGCTGATGATATTTTCACACTATAACTCTAGATGCCAAGAAGTCTTAATAGACTTTCAATCGCAACCTGACGGAGAACTTAAATTTATATTGGTCTATCAAGATCATCTGACGAAATTTGTGATACTTAGAGCACTTAAAAGTAAGCAGGGATTGGAAGTAGCAGATCAACTACTTAATATATTCTTATTATTTGGTGCCCAATCCATGCTGCAGTTTGATAATGGACGAGAATTTGTAAATAATATAATAAAAGATTTAAAACAACTATGGCCTGAATTAAAAATTGTTCATGGTAAACCGCGACATAGTCAATCGCAAGGCAGTGTAGAACGCGCCAACCGAGATGTAGAAAATATATTGAACGCTTGAATGCTACAAGAAAGATAAGTAAAGATAAAAATCTTTCAATCAAATCTTTCTTTTTTTCTACAATAAAAAGCGCTATATAATAGGGCGCTTCATGCAGGAATCAAAAGAAGTCCATATGAAACAATGTTTGGAGAGCCAGCGAATGTTGGACTTCTTCTTCACTACCACGAGATGTTATTAAAGAAATTAATACTGAGGACGTCTTGGACATATTAATAAAGACTTCTAATGCATCTAATACAGAAGAATAAGGTGAAAATGAAATCACTTTTCATAGCAATGTTGCTATTTTGTAGGAATCTATCCCAGAAAGTTCTTTGGAAATCTTAGAAGAAACTTTGCAAGAAGAAATTTTGCTAGTAGAGGAAATAGCAACAACGTGTGTTGATAAAGAAGAAAATAACGATAGATTGAAAGAGAAGAAGTGCAGAAAATGTGATGTTTTGTTATTGTCGGAAGATAATTCAATTTGTAATGTTTGCGTGCGTCTACATGAAATTAATAATAACAGAAATGAGGCCAAAGAAAATTTAAAACTTTAACTTACACGTATCAAAACAATATCTGATGCTTCTCATATGGCAGCAGAAAACGAAATGACTGTCCGGATTAAAGTACCTGATGTAGACAGGGGAAGAGGAGATTCTCGTTCAATCTTAGGATGTATAATGAAAAACACCGATGATGGTTATTTTCAAATAAGAACAAGGAATGCCATTTTGAAAGGTCTTTACACTAGATCCCAATTTAGTGTATACCCAGAGAAGATACTAAACATCGATGATATTCCACCACAACAATTACCTCTTAGAACAGTGGTCACAGAGCAATCGGTAGGAAGTGGACAGGGATATGTGAAATGCAATTGCAAAACAAAATGTAATGGTAATAGATGCACATGTGTAAAGAAAAAATTTGTGCAATTCGCAGTGCCTCCAAAATTTACCATGCTGTAACAAATAAAAGTTGTATTTGCATTAATAGATGAACGGATTTGTTCTTTATATTGTTTGTTTTTGTTTATTAATAGATGAACGGATTTGTTCTTTATATTGTTTGTTTTTGTATTTTTGTTTTAAGGAATAAATATTTGTATTAAAAAAATCCGTATTTAAATTTTTATTACATATCTTAGTACGAAGCTTCCAGTTATTTTTCGGTTTTTTGATACTACGTCAAAAATGTATTTATTACTATACTTACTTACCACTTGCAAATCCGTCTATTAAAAAAAATTATACCGTTCTTTGGAACAACTTTTACAGATATTTGTTAGCAAATGTATACACTACCTAGTATATGTACACATTCACTAGTAAATGTATACACTCTATGATTAGTAAATACTTTCACTAAAACGTTACGTAAATGTATACATTGACTAGTTAATGTATACATTAACTGAAATGCACACTTTACCTGTAACATATATACAGTGATGGGTAAATGTGTGAAATCAAGTAAATATCTCCGAAATTGTTAGAAATATCAAAATAAAATTTGGGAGGTACATACTACAGTAAATTACGTATTTGATTTTATTCTTTTTGCACTTTGAAACTCGGTTTAAGCGGATATAAAACCGATTTTTAAATTTGTAATGAAACATCTGCGCATTATTTTAATTTCGAATAAATCATTTTATTACGAGTACGAAAATATGGGATTCGATATTTTTTATTTAACGTAATCGAGATAATTAACAAAAAAAACTATATATGTACTTTTTGAGAAAAGAGCTAATGAGACCGAATAATCTGTTTAAAGTGTATGGTTTAAACTGGAAGTTTATATTTATTTTAAAAAATTCAATTAAACATGCAATTTGTTGTAATATCTACCTACCAAATTTCATTTCGATATGACAATTCCGTAGATATTTAGAACACGTTATTTTAAGATTATTTTCCTAAAGAAATTGTTTCATACTCTTTATAATAACCGCACTGGAACTGTTTAAAGTTGTCCAATAGCGAATATGGGAAACGACTGCGACGATCGTAAATGAATCTCAAGCAATCGGTCAAATCCCTGCCTATCATTCGTTTCTTAGCCGATTATTATTTCTCATAAGAATTTGTTTGTTTATTTTTCTCTTTGTAATGTTTAGAATTGAATTGTTATGATAACATAAATATCATTAAAGGTTAAGGGAACATGTTAAAACCTGTTTCAAGTTTTTCATTACAATAATTCAATAGGATATCTGCTATAAATATGCACGACCAAAATAAACACGTTAGAGACGGGTGATAAGCTGGGGGTTGTGCCTGAGATTGAGGTTGATTACCTGAGATTGATTTACGACCTCCGCAGTCGTTTCCCAAACTCGCTATTGAACAACTTTAAACAGATCCAGAGCGGTTGTTACAAACAATATGAAAAATTTCATTATGAAAATCGTCTCAAAATAACGTGTTCTACATCGCTATATATCTCTGATCCGGACGATACCTGTATGTCTAAACAGTAAAATATTAAAATGTCAAAATGACGAACTCGATCTCCTACGTTATCAAATTTGTTTTTCGTGAAAATATGATATTAAAAAAAATTAAAAAACGAACTTTAACGATAAATAAACTGATTTAACAAAAAAAACTAGTTTTCAAAATTTCACCTTATTTATTAATAGATATTATTATTATAGACAAATATTAGCAAATTATTGATAACTTCCTGAAGACGTATGAAACATGGTACAACATTTTCGCTTTAGAATCGAATGAAGAATGTCGCTAGGTAAAGATTATCCGCTAATTTCTGAACATCTTGCTTGCGGTTGAAGAAAAACGTTGGACAAATGGAAAAAAGAACAAATCAGGAATTGCAACACCTATGTACAGAGAGTTCCACTAAGTCTGTATCATAAAACCGCAACCAATCGATATATTTAATTTAGCTATTTTGTAATATTAATAATTTTGGGTTTTGTTGTTGATTGCTTGATTTCAACAAGGATGACATTTCCTTGCATCTTTTGTGAATTAAAGTCCTCACTAACAACTCTAACAAATATGTTCTATGTTGTTGACATTTCCTTTCCACTCGGGCAAATTTCTGTTTACTTTCTTTTTAATTTTTAATAATAACGTTTTATACATTTGCTTTTTGGAGGCATATTTTTCAAATAAATTATTGAAACATAACATGCTTATTTTTGTTGCTTTTGTCAAGAAACTTGTTGTTTTTTTCAAGGCGGTCAGATTATTTATGTTATAATTTCTATAGAAAATAAAAATGTTGTCTTTATCCGTTAGTTCTTGCGCACAGATAAGATCACGCGTGCAGTTGCTGCATTGGAATTTCTCCACACATTTTTTGGCTAACCATCCTGCCATATAAGTTATGGCACAATCTTCTAAGGTGACATCGTGGGAGGTCCCTGTTTCATCACCATCACTACTAGATGAAGATGATGTTGCTTTTTCAGAGGAATCAGTTTCATTAACATTTTGTACATTTGAGAAATCATCCATATTTAAGATGTTTTCGTCAAAAGCAACATCGGTAGCACAGTTGGACGTTTTTGGCGGTTTCATTAACTTCATAATCGAGTTTGTTTTGAATGCTTCGGACAGTCGGATTTCTGTTGTATCCTCCTTTCTGCCTGTATATAGAAAACTGATTTTCTAGGATATCTTGATTTAACCTTGATGTTAATAAAAATGAATAACCTTTTTTTGTTTGTATTTGTGAAATAGTTTTAACAGCGTTTATCGTTAACAGGAAGCCGTCAAAACAAGGTGGTCTATTTATAGTTTTCTTTTGTACCCTGGTCCCTCTTCCTTTTACTATTTTTTTAGGTTTTCTAATACCTTATATGCCTTGTTTAGAGCAGCGATACAATGAACATCATTATCGGAGAGTGCTCTTCGATATACATTTTTATCATGCAATGTCCTGCTATTCAATGCATTAAAGGCGTTATTGATAATATCAATAAAAGTAGCAGTGGCATCAGCTGTTGTGGACTTCGGTTGACCGGTTTCCTTTGAAGTTCTGATTGCTGCCCTAATGGAGTGGCTTAACACTTGCGCAGCTAATCTTACATTCATTCTCTGAAAGGGATTAAGACGTAAGTGTATGTCTGTAATGCGGGGTAATACTCGCCCAGTAGATCTGCTTTTATCTAGCGCATAAGTAGCAGTGATATCTTGAAAAGATATCCGCTGGTGGTTATAAATAAAATCATTATTTATTAAGTTATTTCTGACGCTTTTCAATAAATGAGGTGCGTCGTACAACATAATATATTTGGTTTCGCCAACTTTAAAATAAGGTTTATTAACTTTTACGCCCAGTAGTGAACACAATTTTTGATTCGTTGTTGACTGATCGCATACAGTAGTCACAGGTTCTAAACCAATTGTCCTTAACGCTTCGAGACTAGTTTTTAATAATGTCTCTAGTTGTTCAGCTCGGATACCGCTATTTGTAAGATAAAAACCTATTGGAATTTTCCACGAAGAATACAAACCCCTTACAATCAGTACCATTGCCTGTTTTGCAAATTTAGAAGTTCGACCGAGTTGCCCCAAATCTTCAAATCCTTCAATGAGTTCTCTATTGTTGGAGAATTCTACAATTTTTTTAGAGCCATTTCATCAAACGCTAAAATGCACTCTCTTGTTTTTTCCATCATTGTTTCTACTTTTAAGGCCAGTAAGCGCATTAGCATTTTATTGTGGCCTGGGCGAAAGGTATATTTTCGTAGCCACATTTTTATGGCTGATGGTGATAGCAAGATCAGATCTTTTCTTCTCATAAGTTGATATGTGGACGGTGATTTATAAAATAGGGATAATGCCGCCTGCTTCTCGTCACTAAGAAAAGGTTATCGACTTTTATGGTGTACTTGCATTCTAACAAATGATCTAGCAAATGGATTCAACGTACGAAGGTTTTTTGAAGCTGTAATAGTTGAAAAATTCTTCAGAGCGGATTTTGTCTTCACTAATTTATTTTTAGTTTCAACTAATTTTCTTTTAAGTTCCATTTGAGACCAGTCTTCAAAAGGCGTTTTCCTCTTGCGAGATGGTGACGGTAAATTAGATATATTTGTGAGTGTATTGCTTTCTAAAATTAAGCTGTTATGATCACTGACAGGTTCTTTCTCTGGCGTGATTATATGCACTCCACCTTGTAAGTTTTCAACATCACAGAAAATTGCGTCGATAGACTTTTCAGGTGAGCTATGGAAAATGTCTCCTGATATAGATGGTAGTGCTTCATTCGCATTCTTATTGTATGTATATCTGCTTGAAGCATGAGGATAAACTGGAGAAACTTAAGACTACGAAGCCATACTGGTTTGAAATGATATTGGTATAGCGGTGGCGCTTAATTCCTTAGCATAAAATCTTCTTGTTTGAAGTGGTCGCACACAATACACGCTTTTTTAAACGATCTGGACTTAATAATCTGGATTCGTAAACCAATAATAAAATGTAAGCATTTCAATACACTATTATATATGCACTTCGCTTACCTGATGTTTTGTAAATTAATAAAAACACAAAAAGTTTATAACAATATTGAACACTTAACTAAGTTATCTAATAAAAACAACTATTACAATAACAAAACTATTAAAACACGAAGCAAAAACGATAACTACACCATAAATTCCGTATCCACGACTACACGCTAGATAATTTGTTTTCCCTTATATTGGCGGGTTTGTACAAGAAAATCGAAAGCGGCCTCTCTGATTGAGACACGTAATTATCTAAATATTAGCTGGAGTTAGAACCAAAAGATTATTCCCCTTTCGACAGTGTCACCCCCTGGGTATGTTCTCCCTTAATTAACCGACCGTTGACCAACTATAAGTATATATAAACAAGGGTACTACTAAAATAATATAAATGGCATTAACTAACTGCAAAACTAAAGAACAAATCACAAATTAATTACTTAGACATCTTCTGAATCAGTCAATAAATTTGCATGAATGTCTAGATGTCTTGGCGAACGTAGAAGATTTTTAAAGAAATCGTAGTTTCTGATTCCTAATTTGAACCTTTGGTTTGATTTCTTGAATCATTGAAACCGTTGAGCATATCTACAGTTTCTTTAGTAACATTATTGGAAAAATTACTTTCAGTTTCTACTAATACCGGTTACTAACTACATCTTGTGTTTTTGAAACCCTTTAATTTTTCTCATCGGTATAATTATTTGTTACAACGCGATAATTCAGATGAACTTTCTGATGTGAGAATTCATTACTTGAGAGATGTACGGCTAGACCCGAATATTTCTAGTTCTAGATCAGTGTTTCCCAAAGCCTTTTGGCCCACGGACCCATTTTCTTAGTCAAACCTTGCCGATGGACCCCCAGGGTGAAAAACTACATTAAATACATAATAGAAAAATGAAGACTTTAACTTTGTTGTGTTAATGGTAAATGGTGACGTAAAAATAAAATATAAAGTAAACATTTTGTTGAAGAAGTATTTATTGATTATAACTTTTGTACGAAAATACAATAAAATATTAATGGCTTGTATGAACCTGATGGGATGTTATGAGTTTATTTATGTCCGGCTGGATGTTTGTCAGTAGCAACCGCAAATCCCCCCGATTACTAATTTCCAGTCTGTTTCTTTTCTTTATGACGAGGCTCATAACCGCACTGAATCCATGTTCTACCAAATACGAAGACGGAAAAGCAATCAACAGCTTCTGTACAATATACCATAATGCTGGATATAAAATTGGCATCTGTTTTTGTAACCAGAAATTTTCGTATCCTTGCTTAAACATTGGTTTCAGCTCCTCATTTGTGGATAATTCAATAAGTTGCTCCTGTACTGGCATGTATTCATCTGCATTTATGCTCTAAGTTTAACTATTTACAAAAGGGTTCAACACCAAGTCGAGAATATCCAAATGAAGAATGTCTTCAAATCTTTGAGTAAGGTCCGAATGGAGTGCCGTTAAGTGTTGACAATAAGCAAGCAAATCTTCGTCTCTATTTTGCAATTTTGAAAAATTTTAAAACTGAGAACATTCTCCTCTTCCCAAGTTTTGTTTGTATAGCAAAAGTTTTGCAACAGAGGCAGATATTACACTTTTAGTTTTGATTAAATTTAGTGTCTCACCTTGTAGTTTCAAATTAGTCTCGTTGAATCTGGAAAATAAATCAGTCATATAAGCGATGTCATTTTTCGAGATAATTAAATTATGACGCAAATCATTGTCTTTACTCTCCAGGAATTCCAACACTGAATCAAAAAGCGAATAGAAGCGATTCAAACACGCACCTTTAGACAACAGTAGTAAACGATTATAGTCATCATCATTTTCCAAACAAAGTTGAGCAAATAATCTCTCATTTAAGGCATTCCTTTTGATTTTATTAACTGCTCTAATGACATAATGTAGTGATTCATGCAAACGTCCACTAAGGTTTTTGCCACCAAATGATGTCGCTGAATAAATAACACAATGTACCGATAGTACATTCGGATGACTTGTTTTAAATACGCCAAAAAGCCTCGTTGTCGTCCTACCATTGCCGGAGCACGATCAGTAGCAACGGAGATGATATTAGTCAAGGGTATAGCTTTTACATCAAGAAATCTTTTTAATGCAGTAAATAATGTTTCACCTTTCGTATCAGTTTCCAAACATTTAGCAAATAACAATTCTTAGGAAATTTTTTCTTCTTTCACAAATTTCACATAAGCTAAAAGTAAAGCCTCATTTCCAGGTAATGTTGACTTGTCAAGCTATTTGACGTTGAAAATTTTTTGTCATTATGGATTTTTATTAAATGTTCCTTAAGCTTAAGGTTTCATTTAATCGTTTGACATCGTTTTATTACATAGAAGACAGAAAGGTAAAGTACTATTTTCTAGTGATGAAATAAAGCCAAGTTTAATATATTCAACACTGTATTGCCTGCATTTTTTCTTCGGTTCACTCATACTATTATCAAAATTAATAATTCAAAATTAATTAACAACGGAATACACTAAAACACAGTAATTCCAAACATTAACTGAAGAAACTTAAAATTCCTTAAAAAATTTTAACAAAAAAGAAATCCTTAGCGAGAATTACTGTGATACATAATTTTTTTAATCAACTTAAACAAGAGAAGCCAAGTTTATACAAAAAAAATTAATTGTAAATTTAGTCATAAATTTAAGAACTCGACAGTTGGGTAAAAACATTGTTTATCTTTTGTCCAATCACGAATCGAATTCTTCAATTTAAAACAAAATTTACCGCTGAATTTGTTTGTAATAAATTTAAATTTAAGAGATATCAGTTTTATTCAAATATACTTACGCAACGAAAGTACACTATCTGTGTAACAAAACAAAAAATTATACTTCTTTTTGTCCAACACTCGAAAATTTGTTGTATGCACTTCACATCATGCACAAGACGGAACTAAATTGTTGTACAGGTAACCCTCCTATAACACGGTAGATAGGTTCCTTGGAAGTGTCGTGTTATGTGAAATCGTGTTACAGGAGGTCGTTTAAAACAAAATAAGTAATACAAAATGATTTGAAACAATTTAAAAAAACAATTTTTTAAAATATAACTCTGTGAACATGATGTTTCTCATCTTCTCTCACTAGTTGGCCATAAATTGGGCCTTTGTCCTGATGGCTTGCCGGGATGTTTTGTTGCTAAATGTGCGAAAGAGTTGGCAGTTCCTTTATTCATTATATTCAGCCGTTCAATTGAAAATTCAGTCTTTCCTTCAGGATGGAAAACAGCCTTCATAATTCCAGTCTTTAAATCGGATAACAGACATTTTTTTTGTCATTAGTTTTTTTTGTAAATTTAATTTACTCAATCGAGTTGCATTACATATTTTTCTGATGCACATTCGTTTGACATTCGTTTAGCATATTTATTTGATTTTTTTTGCAGCTGGTGGGGCAGAAGGGAAAAACAATTATAATAGTCCGTTTTATAGACCTTAAACTGTTTTTCTAGTTCGCTTAACATCAGGATTATATGAACTAATGTAGTGTCTATTTCTGTTATTGTTTCATGTTTTCAATACTTTTTTGTTTTCTTATTAAGTTTGCTGTTTCTTTTGTATTATTGTAGTGGACACGTTTTGGGATTTCTCCTGTATGTGTCCCGAATATAAATAAATAAATAACGCATCTTTTATTAAAATAACTACAAATGAAATAAATAAACAGTAAAATATATAACAATAAACAAAAAATGTATTCTAATAATATTAAAACATAGTTTTAATAAGTTTCTTCATCACTCGATATAACAAGTCGAAGTCGTTTTTTCGAAGGCTCGTCATCCTTTTCTTCGGTAGGGATTTTTCCATCTTTCTCCTTCCTTACAAAATCTGTTATTTTGGTTTGCTTCGAAGCCCTTGTAAGTGCTTGGTAAATTTCACTATAGGGTGATAGGGCATTTTGCTGTTCCCGTTTAAATTTTAAGCTCCTTTCAGAACAAGGATCTTCGCTTAAAATATATAATTCGAGATCTTTTGCCAAGTTTAGTACTTTTTGCACTTTTTTTAGAGAGCAATTAGCAGCTTCGGAATTTTCTTCATCAGTGCTGTCTTCTGATTCTATGGGATCATCTTGTGATATCATTAGCACTAAATCTTCTTCACTAGTTCACTTCTTCACTCACACTTCTTGCTCTACCAATAAATTTTGGACATCTTCAATATTCATAACTGCAAAATCTTCTCCTCCGATCGTCTTAGCAACTTCCAATATACCTTACACTCCATTTTCTGTTAATGGAACACAACTCTCCACCGATGATGGCCATATTTTCTTCCAACATACATTTAGGGTTTGTTTTTTAAGTTCCTTCATGGCAAGCAGAATAATGTCCATGCATGTTTTGATTGAAAATTCATTCCACGCTCCCATTATATCATTTGTTTTTGAATACATTGCTTCTAAAATCCATTGAAGGGACAGTCGTATATAGTATGACTTAAAGGTGTAAATAATGCCCTGGTCTAAAGGTTGTATTAACGACGTTGTATTTGGTGGCAAAAACTCTGCTCTGACGTTGGGATGGCTTAGATCCTCGGGGTGACCCGGCGCGTTAACGAGCAGCAAAAGCACTTTGAAACTCAAATTGTTTTTCATTAAATAATTTTCCACCTTCGGGACAAAGCAGTTAAAAAACCAATCCTTAAATATTTCGTTTGTTACCCAAGCTTTCGAATTTGCTCTCCAATGTACAGGCAAATTATTTTTATTTACGCCTTTAAGCACACGAGGATTTAACGACTTGTTAACAAACAAGGGTTTCGTCATTAGATCCCCCGACGCATTACTGCATAAAAGTAATGTTATACGGTCTTTCGAAGCTTTAAAACCAGCTGCTAATTTTTCCTTTTTTGATATAAATGTCCTATTAGGCATTTTTTCCACCAGAGCGCAGTCTCATCAGCATTAAAAACTTGATGAGGGGTGTAACCTGGTTCTTCAATTATTTTAGCAGCTTCGTGGTCAGCCGACGCGGATTCCCCTACAATTTTTTCGTTATATACGAAGTTTACTTCTTATTATGGTAACTTAGTGTGCCATTTAAAAAAATTAAATTTTTGTTTTCATGACCGTGTTACAGTGAAACCCACTAACGTGTTAAAGGAGGGCTTCCGCAATTTTCTAATCGTGTTAGAGCGAAACCGTGTTGGGGAAAACCGTGTTATAGGAGGGTTACCTGTATACACTCACTAGTTGGTGCAGGGATCGACGCTATTCCTGTTTATACAAGATGGTGCGGGCGGGCATAAGCCTGCATCGCGATGTCTGTTATTACTTGTATAAAATACAATTACGTACAATTTAGTGCAATAAAGTACAATAAAGTACAATTTTATGCACCTGTCTATATTTACATATATGTTACTTGGAATGTAAAAATTGCTAATAATTTATTAATAAATTAATAAATAATTTACTAATAATTTATTGGCGATTTTTTATTATCATTTTACCGTATTAAAAAAAATCGTCTCAATTTATTTATTTTCTATTAAACCTTGCGCGGACCCCAAATCGATTTTAATTTTTCAAGGACCCCCTGAATGACCCTAGGGACCCCTTGGGGTCCGTATGGACTACTTTGGGAACCACTGTTCTAGATCTAGAGTTTAATCTATTGATATAAAACTAGAACTAACACTTGAACTAGAATCGTTCGCCGTACATCTCTCAAGACTGCTAAACCCGAATGTTTCTAGTTCTAGATCTAGAGTTAAATCTAATGATATAAATCTAGAACTAATACTAGACCAGTGTTAGTTCTGTACCGTGCATTTTCACTAGTTTGCAGACCCACAGCTAAACTCAAAACTTTCCACTTCTAGGTCTAGTGTTAGTTATAATATTACTTCAATTGATATACTGGTTGTCCCTCAAAAGTGGCTCATCCCCATATATTTTTTTATTATTAGTGATATAAGAAAACCATTTGGAATGCATAATTAGGCCAGTAAAACAGATTATAAGGACAGAAAATAATTCATTTTGCACTTCCGGCTATATCGGAAGAGTTTTTGAGAAAAAAAACATTTTCGTTATTTTTTAACGTTTTACAACCTTCGGAAAATGTATTAAAACTTTTGACACAAAGTAGCTAGTTGAAGAGTATAAAGTACGCTATATTCCTCTTGATTTGCTATCTCACAAGCAATGATAACTGCTATGCTTTATTGAATGGTTCGTTTTAAATAATTGTGTAAATTATAAAAGTGGTATCGAATTAATTCTAAAAGAAAAACGCGAACAAACAATTAAGTTTAGTTCAATTATTTTTGATCTTTCTGTTATCCTAATTAAGGCCCGTATTCAGACAATACGTATACAATTGTAACCTCCGATTTGTTCGGAATCGGCGCGACCACCGCCGTCTCGACTCTCGTCGAGCGGCTAGCTTTCGATCTATCTCACTTTAACCCTCCGTCTGTCGGGTGTGGTCTACGAGTCCACGACAAAATGATTATGTGAAATATTTTTTAAATTATTTTGCTCAAAACTTCTACGGTCACAGTACCTTTCAAGTATCTGAATATCAACTGTTTTCGCTATAAAAAACTGTTTTTCAAAATTCCAAATAGTCGCTACATAATATTTTGTCCTGACAGACCCTTCCCGATCAAATGTGTAACAATATTCGCAGATGTAATCTGTAAGAATCGTATTCCAGTTGGAACTGTATGCGTTCTTTTTGTGTTTGTAGGGGTATTACCGAGTTATAAAACTATACCTCGGAGTGATAGCAATATAGTTCGGTAGTTCCCTTAATAATTACTATATATACGGTTACCGTATCGTTGACACGCCAGTTTACTATTGAACCCCATTTTGAGGCGTTGTGTTATATGTTATTTATTTTACAAATATAGAGAATAGAAAAGTGCATAAAAATTATTTATAACTAATATCAAATATCTAGTTAGCAATCTACAAATAGCATACTTACAAATAGGTAAGTAGTATCACACAATTTTCTGATATGATTTGATAAAATAATAAATGATTTATTATTTGATAGCATTGTGATATGGATCCTTATGAAAAGGAGAGAGAAAGATTACAGAAACTGTATGAAGAAGTTAGCACGGGCAGTGAAATAGAAGAGTCTGACGATAGTTCGATATCAGTTCCAGATTTTCTAAGTATCAGTGATCATGGTACAGAAACCGAGCAGGAAAACGTAAATGAAGATGCAGATATTATGCATCAGGATGACGGCGAGGATGATGAAGATGAACAACCCGTGATTCGTGATAGATGCTCGTATTTTTTTGGTAAAGATGGAACTAAAAAAGGCTGTCCTACCTAGAAATATTAAAACTCGCAACGAAAACATAGTGTCTCACCTGCCGGGGGTCATCGGTGAAGCACGTGACGCATTATCTCCCATTCAATGCTGGATGTACATGTTTGGAAACTGCATTGATATTATAGTTGAAAACACTAATTTATTTATTGATAAAATTTCTGTTAAATACCAAGATAAGACTGAGTGTAGACCTACCGACTCTGTAGAAATCCAAGCGCTGATGGGTTTGCTTTATTTAGCTGGGCTCCATCAGGGATCAAGGACGCATCTAGCAGAGTATTGGTCATCAGACGGTATGGGATATGAGATATTTCCTGCTACAATGGCAAAACGGAGGTTCGTCTTCTTATTGAAATGCATTCGCTTAGGCGATACCACAACTAGAGGTCAAGGAAAAGAAATGGACAAACTAGCAGCAGTTCATACTATTGTTGACAAGTTCAACGACAATTGTAAGAAAACTTATTCTGTGGGCGAGTATGTAACATTAGATAAAATGCTGCTTGCCTTTAGGGGTAGGTGCAGTTTTCGAATGTACATTCCAAGTAAACCAAACAAATACGGAAAGTCTTCGCCGTTGTTGATGCCAAAACATTTTTCACTTCACACATAGAAATTTACGCTGGTGTTCAACCCAATGGTCCATATAAAACTGACAACTCTACCGCTGCAGTAACTGAAAGAATGTGTTCACATTTATTAGGATCAGGAAGAAATGTTACAATAGATCGTTGGTTCACAGGATATCCAATTGTAAAGAAACTGCTAAGAGAGTACCGCCTTACTGTGGTTGGTACAATTAGAGCCAATAGAAGAGAACTACCTCTTGAAATAACACAAGTTAAAAACAGGAAAGTATATTCTTCGTTATTCGCATTTAGTAATGATATGACTGCAGTTTCAGCTTCATACCCAAAAAAGGAAAGAATGTGCTTGTAGTTTCAACAATGCACCGAGGCGATCATATCGATGAAGCTACCGGTGATCGGAAAAAGCCCGAAATAATTACTTTCTATAATAGCACAAAAAGTGGAGTAGATGTTGTTGATCGAATGATCACATCATACAATGTTGCAAGAAACACAAAGCGTTGGCCAATGGTAATTTTCTATAATCTCCTCAATATAGCAGCAATTAACGCTTTTGTTATCTATAAAGGCAACATACCAGATGGTGAATTTGCAATTGAATTCGCAGACTGTTTCAAAAAAAACTTGGTATGGAGTTAGTGAAAAATAACATGCAAAGAAGAGCCGTTGATAATCACTTGACCAAAAGTGTGCGTACTTCTGCCTTGAGGCTCTCAGGTATTGAAGAGGAGATTATTCCAGGGCCACAACCAGGGAAAAGAGGAAACTGTAAATATTGCAAAAGACGAAAAACTCGTTATTTTTGCAAAATTTGTAAATGTTGGTTGTGCATGGAGCACATAACAGCGTGCTGCAACGATTGTTTGGGAAATATGGAGACCACAGTTTGAAGCCCTCCAGTTTGTGCATAGAATATTATTCTTTAGTTAATACATTTTTTTTGTAACACTTTATACATTTTTAAATAAATATTATTATAGATCGATTTTCTTTTCCTTTATTTAGGCGTTGTTTCCAAATTTTGAAAAATATGTGATTAAATTGTAAGCATTTTCTTGAAATCAAATTAACATAAAACGTGAGTTTGGAATTGGCCCTGTACTAGGCTATTATATAGTACAAGCATCATATAAAACATATTTATGAGAAATTAGTACTGGAGGACACGTTGGCGTCCTTTAGAGTTTTTTCTATTTAGGACTCCACAGACCACACCCGATCGAAAGTGTTAAGAAAGCGCGCCCGACAGACGGAGGGTTAAAGCTAATATTAATTTAGTTTAATACAACTGTTTATTTACACTACTATTAAAAACAAATCACTGAATAAAGCATAACAGTAATCACTGCACGAGAAACTGCAAATCAAAGGGAATATAACGTAGTTTCTACTGTTATCCTAGCTACTATGCGTCAAAAGTTATAACACATTTTCCGAAAGTAGTAAAACGTCAAAATATAACGAATTTTTTCACAAATTATAAATTTTTTCGAAATTTTTTTAAAAATAAAAGTTATGTAAAATTATGTTGTTTGAGCATCTGAAGAAAAAAATTAGATTTTAAAAAATAGCGAAATTAATACTCACCGGCCAATTTCAATTTCATGTTGTAATAATTTGTTTTAATAGCCTAATTATACAATCCAAATGGTTTTCTGATATCATGAATAATAGAAAAAAATATGGGGATTAGGCACTTTTGAAGAACACCCGGTATATAGGGTTGCCAAATCAGTTTGTAAAGTACTCACAATCTTAGAAATACTTTGTAAAGTATTTCAGGAACTATTCATCATAGAGGCCTTCGTTAAAAAATGTTGCCAAATGCACAGCTAAACTGAATCCAACCCAGTATATTTGAACCAGAGGCGTCCTAAGATATTCAGCGCTCCAGAGCTGGGATGGACAAACGAAACTATTGCGTCTCTTATCATACACAATTCAATGTCAAAGAAAGATCCGCACTGTAGAGGGAACAATGGTTGTATATGTATGATGGGGACATTATGCATTTCATTACAAAAACAGGGCTGTAGCCCTATTAACACTAATAGGCTTACGGTGGCGCTGACCGGAATAATATATGACGATTTTAAAGGTTTTCCTACTTGAACTGTCATTGATACTTAGGTAACAAGATAGTAGCTTAGAGGTATAAAGTTGGAGCTCAACTCAATCCAACTATAAAATAAGAAAATCATGGAATATATTCTGAAAAACGTAGAAGATTCGTTAGATTGGGTTGGGTTTTGTTGGGTTAAGCTTTCAACATTATCGCTTTCAGACAGAGGCGATAATGTTGAGAACTGGGAGAAGTGCTAGAGGAATCAAATTGGTAGTGGAAATCACTACAAAATCCTCACTCAAGTATCTGGGGGTCACCCTGGAAAAAGATCTAAAATGGGGTGCGCATATTAAGGCAATCACGATGAAGGCATAAAAGACAGTGAGCGCTCTCCATAGAATCATGGGTTCAACGTTTAGACCAACAGCTGAAAAGAAAAGATTGATTCAGGCTCGACAATCTATGCACAGCTACTGTATGCATGCTGGGCTTAAAATGACGCGTGCAGAGTTAAAAAACTAATAATGAGCTCGACGGAAGCGCTGCAAATGGTGGGTAACTCGATGCCTCTAGATCTGGTAATAGCAAAGAGAGCAGCAACCTGGGGAGATGACGATAAGGAGGCCGAAGTAGGAGCAAGGATGTTGGAGGAATGGAAGCGCAGATGGCGCGTGGACACGTGCAAGGTGGCATGGACAAAATGAATCCTGAATGACCTGGAGCGATGGGGCAGCAGGAGCTGAGGCCAGGTGGATTATCACCTAAGTCAGTTCTTGACAGGACACAGCTGCTATAAGGCATATCTACATCTGCATAAAAGAGAAGATTGGAGGAGGAGGAGTCAGTGGCCCACTTTTGGATTGATGACCTGAGAGGAGGGAAGACAAAGAAGGTGATGCAATAAGTTTGCAATAAGTTTGTTTACTATGCGTCAAAAGTTATAACACATTTTCCGAAAGTAGTAAAACGTCAAAATATAACGAATTTTTTCACAAATTATAAATTTTTTCGAAATTTTTTTAAAAATAAAAGTTATGTAAAATTATGTTGTTTGAGCATCTGAAGAAAAAAATTAGATTTTAAAAAATAGCGAAATTAATACTCACCGGCCAATTTCAATTTCATGTTGTAATAATTTGTTTTAATAGCCTAATTATACAATCCAAATGGTTTTCTGATATCATGAATAATAGAAAAAAATATGGGGATTAGGCACTTTTGAAGAACACCCGGTATATAGGGTTGCCAAATCAGTTTGTAAAGTACTCACAATCTTAGAAATACTTTGTAAAGTATTTCAGGAACTATTCATCATAGAGGCCTTCGTTAAAAAATGTTGCCAAATGCACAGCTAAACTGAATCCAACCCAGTATATTTGAACCAGAGGCGTCCTAAGATATTCAGCGCTCCAGAGCTGGGATGGACAAACGAAACTATTGCGTCTCTTATCATACACAATTCAATGTCAAAGAAAGATCCGCACTGTAGAGGGAACAATGGTTGTATATGTATGATGGGGACATTATGCATTTCATTACAAAAACAGGGCTGTAGCCCTATTAACACTAATAGGCTTACGGTGGCGCTGACCGGAATAATATATGACGATTTTAAAGGTTTTCCTACTTGAACTGTCATTGATACTTAGGTAACAAGATAGTAGCTTAGAGGTATAAAGTTGGAGCTCAACTCAATCCAACTATAAAATAAGAAAATCATGGAATATATTCTGAAAAACGTAGAAGATTCGTTAGATTGGGTTGGGTTTTGTTGGGTTAAGCTTTCAACATTATCGCTTTCAGACAGAGGCGATAATGTTGAGAACTGGGAGAAGTGCTAGAGGAATCAAATTGGTAGTGGAAATCACTACAAAATCCTCACTCAAGTATCTGGGGGTCACCCTGGAAAAAGATCTAAAATGGGGTGCGCATATTAAGGCAATCACGATGAAGGCATAAAAGACAGTGAGCGCTCTCCATAGAATCATGGGTTCAACGTTTAGACCAACAGCTGAAAAGAAAAGATTGATTCAGGCTCGACAATCTATGCACAGCTACTGTATGCATGCTGGGCTTAAAATGACGCGTGCAGAGTTAAAAAACTAATAATGAGCTCGACGGAAGCGCTGCAAATGGTGGGTAACTCGATGCCTCTAGATCTGGTAATAGCAAAGAGAGCAGCAACCTGGGGAGATGACGATAAGGAGGCCGAAGTAGGAGCAAGGATGTTGGAGGAATGGAAGCGCAGATGGCGCGTGGACACGTGCAAGGTGGCATGGACAAAATGAATCCTGAATGACCTGGAGCGATGGGGCAGCAGGAGCTGAGGCCAGGTGGATTATCACCTAAGTCAGTTCTTGACAGGACACAGCTGCTATAAGGCATATCTACATCTGCATAAAAGAGAAGATTGGAGGAGGAGGAGTCAGTGGCCCACTTTTGGATTGATGACCTGAGAGGAGGGAAGACAAAGAAGGTGATGCAATAAGTTTGGTTAAATAAAAGAAATTTGGGAAGAAATTTAAAAAATCGGTTTGATATTATGATATCAAGTTGGGTTAGGTAGAGCTTCAACTTCATACCATCCCTCATATTGAGTGGTATGAAGGAGATCAACCCGATCCAATTTAATACCATCTCTCATATTGAATTGAACTTACTTCATACTTTGTTGTTTTGGATTTTAATTTCATACCATCCCTTATACTTAATAATTTAATGTTGGAGCTCAACTAGAGCTTGCAATAACGGGTGATCCCGGTTTTCGGGATAATTTCCCGGACTATTTTTGTCAGGTATTAAAAACTGGTATTCATGGCAAAATACTGCATTGCGGTATTAGTATTATTACTAAACTGAACACAAAAAAATTTAAAAAGCGCTAAATCATCGGGCGTCTCAACCTATTGGGTTCATAGCCCAACCCAACCTAATCCATCTCAGTAACTATTCACTCTCTACTCATTGCCGCAATAGAATCTGGCCAACACCATCTTTCTTTCCTCACTCTCTTCCCATACAAGGTATTTTGAAAGCCACTCTGCAATTATGTTCCAATATCTTTCAGTTTATCTTCCCTATCTTATCGGTGTCCTTCTCTTCTGTCTCCCTTGATTCTCCACTATGCCATTATTTCATCACCATTAGGTATAGTGATACCTAATGGTGATGTATACCTAATGTATACATTACGTATATTATTCTGTTGCGTTCTCTCCTCTGCCTCGTTCACAGCATAGCCACGATGTTTGTTCCGGTTTTAAAAATTTTAAATACCGAATACCAGTATTCAGTTTTGATCCGGTATTGTAAGCCGTAAGCTCAACCCAACTCAACCATCGAAAAAAAAACTTCACACCATCCCAACCGAATCCAACTATAGAAAAAAATCATGGAATATATCCAACGAACTTAGAATATTCGTTAGGTTGGGTTAGGTTTAGTTGGGTTAAGTTTCAACTTCATATCATTCCATATGAGGAATGTTATGGGTTGGGTTAGGTTGGTTGCGTTCGGTTGGGCTCGGATTGGGACGAGTTTGGTTAGGTTGAAAAAAACACCTCAGCACATACAATAATTTACAAAACAGTGTAATATAAAAACAACGTACGGCTTTCATGAAAAATGTGGTATAAAATTTTATGTCATTTCGAATGTCTAAAGTCATGTCACTTATTAACAATTTCAAAATAGTTTTAAAAATTACGTCAATTATGACGTATATTATTGGACATAAGACGTTACTGACCAACTATGACTAAAAATAAATGTCAAAATAATGTGGGACTGCTAATAATGCTGCCTGGGATATCTTACAAAAAAGGAAAGTCAACAGATATTAAATATATCTTATATCTTATATATATGTAAAACTGGACCCCAGCAGGGGATAGAGGGTCCTATAAAAGATTGCCCTAGAGTACTTCCCTAAGTCCTCTATTATATAGTTATTACACTAGATATATCAGCAGAATTAACATGAAGGAACATGAACATGTTGATCAAGGAGGGAGAGTCCTTCGATTTGGCGATTGAAGCTATACGACAGCTGCCTTTTTTGGGGGATGAGAATATCGCTACCGTCGTAAATATGGTATGCTTAGCCATGTCATTAATAATTGCCAGAAAGCACTTAACGTGTTCAAATCTCTGTCGTCAACTAGATGGGGATGTGTTTCTAGGGTCTCTACGTTACTATATAGGGTGCTCATACAGTCGAGGCTCGAGTAATTACCTGCTGAATATTGCTTATCCTCTCTGATGTTTCAAAAGTTGACCAGACAGTAGCAACCATTGCGTTACTAATAGAAGCAGATATTATGTCTCTGGACTTCAGGTTATAGCTACTGATGGATAAATTTGTTACAAGAAGTCACATGTATAGAACGGGTTCTGTTAGTAGATTAATGAATAGTTTGAGTCGACTTCATAGAGAGAGCTGAGTGGCACATATTTTTTGGAGGTATGACACCTTGTTACTATGAGACTGGTGTTTTGGACAAATACTATGAGGCATTTGTTCACCTTCTCAAAGTCATAACTTGGGTTGCGCAAAGCTTATACAATCATTACTGGAAGTCAATTTTAAAGAAGCCGAAAACAGTATTTATGTACACCGTTTGAAGCTGTTGCATTCGGGAAAACTGTCTATTCAGACAAAATGTTTTTGTGGCAGAATTGTCTGCGGTGTGAAGGGCGATGAATAACTCAAAATCAAATACTCATGGTAATATTTACAGATTCGTTGAACGTGATGCTAGCGTTGAATGAAACTGTGGGAGAAACGTCGAGGGTGCACTATCTGGTGAATAAAGTCAAAGTACTCAGCTGGTTGTATGCTTCAGAAGACTTTAGGCTTTATGGTTGATTAAAGGTGATGTCAAAGAGGGGCGGAGTAGAGATTTTTTGTTTTTGAATTTGAGCACAAGATTTCCCCAATTAATCGTATGAAAGTGGGACACCGGCATGTTTCTTGCCTATATGTACAGGATCGGAATGGTGGATTCGCCGAGTTGTAGTTGCGGAAAATATGGCGATCTCAATCACATTATTTTGGAATGCGAAATGTATGAGCTTAAAAAGGTTAGAAATATGGAGGTTTTTCTTCCATACACTCTATGGAACTCCTCTTTTGGCCACAAGATTTTTTCCCAGTCTTCAAAGATGAAGGTTTTGTTCAACTGCTTATTAGGTTACATCTCTATTTTCATAAAAAGTCAGTTGGTCTCATTCTGATAATTATGGTGTAATTAGTATTGATTGAGTTCATTTTTTTATTAAAGGGAATTGATTATATTAGTATTGGAAGAAAAAAATTAAAGAGAAAAACAAAAAATATTTGACAAATTTATTTTTCTTTTATTATAAATGATCAATAGCTTAAACTAACATAAAGTGCCCATCCCCCTGTGAAAGTATTGTAGATTTATTTTTTTTTTTATTTTAAATGGAAAGCATCATTGCTCTTTACAGCGCTACTACCCTAAAGCTGTCCTTCCTAACAGGTAATCATATATTTCGAAATACAATACTACATTATAACAAATTGATCGAATCGAAATCCGCTCTATTTTGCGCCATGGAACACACATATTCGCCCCTATTTAATTATTTTTTTAAAGTTTGTATTAAAACGACAAAAAACCATCGATATTACCTACTAGTACGAAAAGCTCGAAATAGTGATTAAATTATGAAATATATCGTGTGCCATGTCCAAAATAGTAAAATTTCTTATCTTTGAATCATCATCATCATCAATCGTTATTAATAATGTGGTGAAAGCCTAAGTACACTCATGATCAGATCTTTATTTCCTTATTTAATTATTGAATTCTAAGCCACGTTCACGACTACAATTAAATGTACGCGAACATGTTGCATAATTTAATAATAATAGTACCCTAATGTAAAACGTACTTTTCACATTCATTCTTATTATCATCCATACCAAATCCATTTATATTGTTTTATATACAAGATTTCTTTCTTCTTTTTTTAATGTTTGAAAAAGCATATTTATTTGTATTAAAATAAGCTAAATTTACACCATTTCTTAAATACTTACAACGAAATTATTAATAATAGTAATTTATTCATAACTAATTAATTCTCAACTCAAAGTTAATAATTTTTGATTAAAACAAAACAAACATTAATCTTTTTCATGAAACGAAATAAGAGAAAATATAAAAAAGTTGGTTTGTGTTAGATTATTCGAGATTGAGACTAATATATTAATATTAAATAATTGATTCATTTTTTATCCTATATATAGTTATATACAGAGTGAGTATATGACGTATAAGCCAATAAATATACACGTTTACTAGGCAATCTCTACGAGATCTGGTATTTTCTTTTCCTTAAAAAAAACAATAAACGAGAAGTTGAACTTAATAAAGTTTAAAAAAAATATTTTACATTCCAGATTTTTTTTTATAATTATTTTTTCTTTAAATTACGATTTTACGTGTAAATTTTACACTATTAATTAGTTCAACTATAATTTTAAATAAAAAATACCTTTTTTTTAATAATAGTTATTTAATAGTGTTCCATGTTTTTCTTTTTTGGTCAGTTGTAAGAAAATTTAATAATTAAGTGTGTGCAGTCAAATTTTCAAAAAATTGGCATATTGCACCAAATTTTCCAACGAAATAACAAACACCGTTTATGTTGAGTTTTTTTAGTTTAATTTTTAGTTTAGCACGTGGTAACCTTATTAAAAAGAAAAAAAATGCCAAGTAAAAAGATTTTCGAGAATATTTTTTTAAATCAATATCGGAGATCTTTTTCAAGTAAAAACTTATTACGGCGTATTTAACGAATTTTTAAATAAGTCTGTATGTGTTTTCATTTGATTTTTAAATATTTATTTATTATTTTTTATTTCGTAGAGTTCTTTTAATTAATAAATGTAGAGATTTCAATCTCGTGTATCACAAGATCTTTCAATTAAAAAATCCCTATATATTTTATTATTAAGTTAAGATTGTTTTGGATTTTTTTAACTCGTCTATCTGGGTAATAAAACAATTAGATAGTAGTATTTAACAACAAACGCCTTATTATATGGTGGAAATAAACGGACAATGTTGTTATTGTTGAGGTTGTCGTTGAAAAAGAGTCGTAGAATAAAAACGGGTTGGATTAATAGTTGAAAAAGCACTGAGTTTGAAATCTCTACATCACGTTTTGTCCATCTTTCATTGCGCTGGCTCGGTGGTCGATACATCGGGCCCGCTGACGGGCAGTCACAGCTTTAGTTCATTAGCTATCTTACCGGCAATATTCTTGAAACCAATACTAGTACCTAAAATGAAAAAGAAATAAATTATAAATTTGGTACTTTTGCAAAAATAAAATGTTGAGATGTTATTTAAAAATTATCAAAAATGTTTATTTTTGACATAATTAAGGAATGAAATACTTAATTCTCGTGTAAAGAAATTTTAAGTTCATATAAACTTAAAACTGTAGATTTTTAGAAAAATTAGTATGTTTTAGCACAAAAATTTATTTTATCACTTCTATCTAATTACTTACCTAAAAGCTAAGCAGCTTTTCTGGTTAAAAAATGTTGCGGAGTTTCTGTTATTTTATCTATGTTATACATGATTGCTCACAGTCATATTAAAATGGTGTGACAATTTACAATACATAGAAGTCTTCTGTTAAAGAAGCAAATTCGGAAATTTTAGAAATCGTTAAATATCGAAGAAAATATGTTTAGTTGTTTAATATAGTGCAGTCTGGTTAATTGAGAGTCTTTGGACTTCACATAACTTGTCCCAGTTAAGCGATTGTTCCAAATATTCAATTGTAAAAATAGTTTCCAACAATAATAATCGGAATTTAAAAAAATCGCCATAACTAAAATAATGGAGATGATAATGGGGTAGTTTATGGATCAAAATGAAGATGAGAAAGTCTTTTTTAAAAAGATAATTGCCGTTTCATTTAAAACTTATTAAGATAAAACTTGAAATATATAAAATTGTATTTCAACTTACAAGGGGACCTTACGGGTTCGGCATCACTGATTTTGTTCATATTTGCAGGGATTGAAGATCAGTACTCGAACATCACTCTCCTGAAGCAGTACGATGCAATGCTCAGAAATACTCAAGAAAATCGACTTCAAAGTGCTCAAAATATTTCGCGACAGTAATACGATAACTTTTAATTTTTGTTCAATACGTCATAGCTTAGGGGACCATGAGTTCGGTTGTCAACACTGAAGTCATAGGTCAAGCCCGTTTCTTTTTGCATTTTTTTTATTATTATTCTTTCTCCTTTATCCAAGCATGATAATTATCAACAAATTAATACTTTTATTAAGTATTTTTGCTTTTATTGTCAATATTACCTGTTTTTGTTAAATAAATAAAATAAAAATTAATGAAAAACTTAAGTACAATGGCGGTTGAATCTGTGACCTAAGTGTTGACAGCCGAACTCATAGTTCTCTGGGCTAATTGACGTATTAGACGAAAATTAAAATATATCATACTTCTACTGTTGCGAAATATTTTGAGTAGTTTGAAGTCGATTTTCTCGAGTGTTTCTGAGCATTGCATCGTACTGCTTCAGGAAAGTGATGTCCGAGTACTGATCTTCAATCCCTGCAAATATGAACAAAATCGGTGATGCCAAACCCGTAAGGTCCCCTTGTTAGATAACAGTAAAATAATAAAAATTAGTGAATTCAAAAAACTCACCATGGCTAAAATTATGGAAATAATGGGTTAGTAATAGATCCAATTGAAAATTGAAGACGTCAATGCACTCTTTAAAATGATGTAATATAACTGCCATTTGAAACAGACATTGTTAAAATAGAAATTAAAATGTGTAACAGTTTGTAACACTTCAAATCAATTAAACTTAAAAAAAATCGCCTTGGCTTTAGTAATGGAGATAAAGGGATGAATCATGATTCAAATAAAAGATGTTTTCTTTAAAATAATATGTTATAACGCGCTGTTTTATACAAAAATTGAGATAAAAATTGAAGTATGTAAGATTGCGTTTCAACTTAGATAACTGGAAAATGTATAGAAATGGGAGAATTAAAAATAATCGCCATGGTTAAAATAATGGTGGTAATGGGATGAGTAATGGATCAAATTAAAAAATATAAAAAAGTTATCCTATATAATTGACGTTTCAACGACAAATAATTGAGATAGAAATTAAAATGTGTAAAATTTGAATTCAGATCAAATGAATTGAACTTCAAAACATCGCCTTAGTTTTAATAAAGGAGATAAATGAATGCATGATGACTTTGATTGAAGATAAAGATGTCTTTCTTAAAATAATGTACGATAATTGCTATTTTATTCAAAAATTATTGAGATAAAAATTGAAGTATGTATTGCGATGCAACTTCGATAACAGTAAAACTATAAATATGGGCAAATTCAAAAAACTCGCCATCTCTAAAATAATGAAGATAATGGGATAAGTAGTGGATAAAATTGAAGACGAAAGTGCCCTCTTTAAAATGATATAGGATAATTGACGCTTGAATGAAGAATGTATTACAAATCAATTAAACTTCAAAAAATCGCCTTTGCTTTAATCATGGAGATGAAGGGCTGAGTCATGGTTTAAATTGAAGATGAAGATATCTTCTTGTAAGATTGCGTTTCAATTTTCAACAGTAAAACAAAATAATGGAGATAATGATCCAATCCCCTGCTTAAAATGATATAGAATAACTGATATTTACACGAAAAAATATTGAGTTGGAAATTAAGATGTGGAAGATTGCGCTTCAAATCAAAAACGCAAATTCTCCAATAGTGGAGAATTTGGGTAGATACGTATCCAAACATAGAATGACCACAATTTCTTTTAATTTTGATGTACTATTGAGCTTTTTCTTCTGCGAATATTTTTTGAAATTCTTCCAGACTTGCCGCTTCTAGAAGAATACCAGCAGACCTGATACTGCTTTTAGATGACTTAATATTGCTTCTAATTAGCTTAATACCGCTTCCAAAAAACTTGAAATGTTTCTAAAAGACTTGAAACGCTTTTAGAAGACATGAAATGCTTGCAGAAGGTTTGTAATGCTTCCAGAAGGCTTGAACTGTTTTCAGGAGATTTGATACTGCCCCTAGAAGCTTATAGAGGACTTAATATTGTTTCTATAAGGCTTAAAATGCTTCCAGAAAACTTGCAATGCTTTCAGACGACTTGAACTGGTTCCTGAAGACTAGAGACTACTTCAAGAAGACTTGAAATGTTTCCAGAAGACTTGATACCACTTCTAAAAGATTCCAGAAGTCTTGATATTGCTGATTTGCTAACTCTGAAGGAGTTGAAATGCTTCCAGATGACAGGATACTGCTTCTAAAAACTTGATCTACTTCCAGAAGATTTGATACTTCTTCCAAAAGACTGAAAATGCTTCCAGAAGACTTGAAATGCTTCAAAAAGGCTTCAACTGCTTTGAGAAGACTTGATACAGCCCCTAGATAACATGACCTGATATTGTTTCCATAAGACTTGATATGCTTTCAGAAGACCTTATAGTAATTCTAGACGATTTGGAATGTTTCCAGAAGACTTCAACAAGCTTTTGGAAGGCTTGATACTGCTTTTAAAATCTTGATATTGCTTCTATATTCTAGACTTTTAGATTCTAGACATAATACTGCTTCCAAAAGACTTGAAATGCTACTATGAGACTTAAAACGCTTCTAGAAGACTTGAAATGCTTCCAAAATATTAGATACTGACGCAGGAAAACTTGATACTGCTTCTAGAGGACTTAATACTGTTTCCATGAGACTTGAAATGCTTCTAGAAAACTTGCAATACTTTCAAATGACTTGAACTACTTCTAGAAATTTGAAAGTAATTCTAGAAGATTAAAAATGTTTTTAGAATATTTAATATAGACTTTGAAGACTTGATACTGCCTCTAAAAACTTGATGATTTAATTCTGCTTCCAAAAGACTTGAAATGCTTCTGCAAGACTTGAAACGCTTTTAGAAGATTTGAAATGCTTTCAAAACATTCGATACTAACGCAAGAAATCTTGATACTGCTTCTAGAGGACTTATTATTTCCATAAAACTTGAAATGCTCTTAGAAGACTTGGTACTGCTAGTAAAACTGCTAGCAGAACACATTTTCATAGCAAAGGACAAGATAATGTTGACTATTCCACTCATAACGTAAACAACCAATAAGAATTCACGATTTAATATTTTCAAAGTAAACTCAAATAGATTATCAAATATTACGAGACCGAAGGTCGAGTGGTATTTCAAAAACGCAATATGTCTCGTGGTGTTTCGGGCAATACGTCTTGTATTATCGGGTATTTTCGATCGTCTTGTTGTATAATATTTGATAATCTGTTTGAGTTTACTTTGAAAATATTAAATATTATCGGCAAAATTTAAAATCTTGACGCCTAAAAACTGATATTTGATAATATTTTTCTTCTAACAGTCCCAGTATCTGCTGCGAACGTTCTTTTAGACCTTCTTTTTGGAAAGCCGTCATTTGTTGTTACGTCTTTTTTCAATTCGGTTTAGAATATTGAATTCAGATATAAAGACGAAATAAAGCGAACGAATAGAGGACAAATCAGTGAATGGGCGACATATTAATGACAACTTAAAAAAATGCTTCATAATCTTCACGTAACGTAAAAACAGCCTATTTTTATGTATGTTTAATATAAAAAACCAAATCTGCTACCAAATAGTATATTCGTGAACTAAAATTATAGGTGTCACTGAAATTTATTCCCTATTGTTCGATAAAATAACAGTAACTGCAAATGTTAGTATCAATCGGCGTAACTACCTAGTAACTGCACATATTGACACCTCAATGTTAAAGACTTTTTTTGAACTGAGAGAGAATCCGACCATTCCCTTAGGAAATGGTGGAAGTTAGATTTATCTATCTAAACCACTGATTATTAAAGAAGCAAGAGGTATAACACAGGAAAGAATATATTGGTGATATTGGTCCACTTTTTTGTCTGGTAGGTATAAAGGACGTATCTACAAACTTCTTCCTTCTTATTACTTGTCAATAGGCAGTCAAAAGATAGGATATTTTTGGTTTAGTTTAGTGTAAAACCACCAATACATCTATTTATTCTTATACAATAAGGCATAAGAAAAAGTTAAAAAATCGATTTATCTCGAAACAAACTTTTTAACAGGTATGTAAACTGTATGTAAACTTTACATGCATGTACGACGTAGTATAACTCCAATCATTTATGAGGCCTTGTTAATAATACAATCAATAGAGAACGCCAAGTTGTCGCACAACTTAGCAAATCGGAGCAAATATTTTGCTATCGTCGGCATAAAAAAGAAATCATGAGTAGGGAAAGCAGATATGAATAATATCTTTGGTGTGGTGCATAAATAAGGACGACTTCAAATGGCTGTTTTCTACCACATCGCAGCGATAATTATTAATAATAACGCCTTGTGGTCACCGGATATGTCGGAAGAAATTTAGTAAATTAAGCCATTGGGAGAAAAATCTCCATACTTAGGGAGATTTTGTGCAAGAATTCCTGTCAAAGGGTTTTGCCAATCTAAGATCATATTTTTTTTCCAACAACTGTTGAACATCAATTAAGCTCATTGATATAATTAATAAAAAATAATTTTGCAAAAGTATTGATGCAAAAATAAAACATAATACGATCTTTATGCCCAACTTGATCGCTAGGTGATTTATTAATTGTAGATGTAATAATCGACTAAGCAGCATTCAAAACATTATCGAACTTTAAGCTATGTCGTAGGTTTTAAGTTATAAGTTGGATATTGTTGGGTAAAGAGTTTAGATTTGATTATTTCAAACCATCCATGACTTGCTTGTACTCCTGTATCTTTTATGACAATATCTCTGATATGAAATAGTCTTCATACTCTTTAAGTTTTAGACGTAGATAAAATTATCAAAACCTAATAAACCAATATGTGATTGTAGGCTCTATTAATAATTTTATGGTGTTCCATTAAAACAAAAGTTGCCTCATTTTCTCTAAAATTTAAGTAAGTTTTAAGTAGTAGTAATATTTAAGAAGTAATAAACAATTTTTTATGCTAAAATATTTCGACTACATTTGGTGCGTATTTGCTATTTTTCCCAATTAAAATACTAAATAATATAAGATGCTATTAATTATTTATAACTTATAATTGTACTTATAGAAATAATTAACTTAAAATTACATTTGGAAAAAATTAAGAAATGAAGTAATAATTGCTATTTACGTCCAAGTTTGTAATCTTGGGAGATTATTGAGAGTGTTTCAAATCACTTAGACATTAATACTACAATTACTCCTGAAGTTATAAACATAATTTTAAAACAGAAAAAAACAAAATCAATTCCGAGTTATATAAGAATTAACTTTCTGTTATCATTTCAACATTTAGTAACTAAAATTAAATAATAACTAATGCTTATGATTTACCTGAAATTCTCTTAAATCGTACACCATTAACGGAAAGTCTTGGCAGTTTGCAAACTTCAATTTCCCATTGGACGAGACTGTCGGTGTTCGGATCTCCGTGCACGCACAATAACAGGAAACGTTCCCGTTGTTCGTAATCGCAATTGTTGGCGTCGAGCACTTTACGGATTTCGGCCATAATTTCGGTCGGTTTTCGGCTGGACGTAGTCTTCATCGACCACGTGAACCTTAGCGAACGGGGTTTCACGTGTTCATCGTTTTGTGCTCCCGCCACTCTGTAAAATTAACATACACCACTCGTTTCTAAAGTAATTTTTTTCGTATTTAGAAATCAAATTGTATGTTAAGTTTTGATGATAATCATAAAAATTTGACAATGAAGAAGTATTGAATTTTAGAAGCATATTTTCTCTTATTAAATTACCACAGTCGATTCTAAATCGATAATTTATTAATTATAGTCATAGTTATTAAAAAACCATAAATTTTATCAAATCCTCCGAAAATCATCAAATTAACTAATTTGATTCTAATTAAGATTAATAAAAATTTTCTACAGGAAATCCCCGAATAGATACTAAATGTCATGTTTCTTTCATTCTCCACAAAAACTGTAACTATTACGTTGTCAAAGAAGTCATAATCTTGAGATTCAAATATATAGTTTAATTTACTACGTACGAATTAAAACAAATCAGGAACATGTAGAAGACAATAAATTAAGGCGATTTAACGCAACTTTCTTCAGTGCTAAGTTGTACCCTTGAGTGAAGAACTATAGACTTTATTACGTTTAACTAACCTTTAAAATGCTTTAATTGATCTTAAGTTAACGTATACTAGATTTGGATTTTTTAGTTTAATGGATTATTAGCATATCGAACGTTTTAATAATTTAAGATCTAACCTTGAAAACTTATAACTTCCCAGGGCTATAACTTAGTATAGTAATATATATTAATTGATTGTCAATTACATATCCATGCTCTGTATAACTTAATATGATAGCTTTAACATTATTTTTGTAAATTTTCGTACATATCAGAATTTAAAGTAGAACGAAATTAGCTTGACGATTTAGTAGTAGTTTTAAGATTCCTAATAGATAACACATTAAAAAGATTAGTAAAAATTTTAAAACAATTATTTGTTAGCATTAGAATTAAAAGGTTAAAATACATCACTTAACAGTTATTTTTTTTATAACAGGAAAAAAGTTCTTTTTGTAAAAGCTGTTAATTATTAACAAATTCTACAATTTTTTTTCAATATAGACTATATCTAAGCAGAAAAAATATTAGTAAACTACATAAAAGTGGACATTTAAATATTGTCTAAAAAAGCGATTAAACTGGGGTTGTGTTTGGAATAAATCTACGTGAAAAGTGTGTGCAATTTTTTAATTTGTTAGGTGCAGTTTATTTTTTCAAATAAAATTGTGGGTATAAATTGTGTGAAATGAAAATTATTAATAATTTATTATCTGCAATTATTTCATTTAAAGTTACATTATATACATTTATATTGTGAGGTGTATTAGTGCTGGTTCTATATAGGATTAATCTATTTATGTCCTGAGGATTCCTAATTACTTTTTTTTGCATACTTTTGCTATGGATACAAAAAAAAACAAGAAAATATTATTTATATTCTTGAAGACTACATGTTATTTTTTGGAATAGATCATAACGTTTGATTATTTAAATAAGATATTGAATGCTATTTATGATTAAATTGAGTTATTAATCCATTTATGGCCACAATCACAACTAATCACATAAATCCCATATTACTAATTGAATATTTCTAAAACTGTGTTAAATAACAATCCAACTCGTCGTATACTTGTTAAATACAATCGCACATGTTAAGTAATGACGACAGAATTCATCAGATTTTTATTGCATTACTTCACATGGGCGATTACATTTGAAAAGCGCAAAAAGAGTTAGGCGGCTTGTTGGGATGTTGCGACTACACACCTTTGTCGGTAAATGGGTTAAGTGATGCGATACAATATTAGAAATTATAAAATATATTAGAGGTGTAACCCAAAGGAAATTGAGAAACTCCAGTTAATTAATATGGTTCTATAACTTTACGCAAGTCAAATTTTCACTATTAATGGATATAGACATTTAAACTAAAAGAAATAACAAAAATTTGGCAGATAGAGAAAAAGTAGAAATAGGAGAAATTACAGAAAATAATGAACTGAAGCAATACTAATTAAGACGATTATAAGGAAAATGCACATAATAATGTTGTGTATCGAAAATTCTGAAGTTGATGATTTACTCTAACTTTCATAAGAATTGTGAAAAATCTTAGCAACAAAACAAATCTCATTTACTATTAGCTGTTGTTCCTAATGTTCCTTAGTCATTCATAATTCATAACAGTAGCAAGAATTGAGATTTTTTTCTTTTCTATTTTCAAAACACCAATATACAGTGAATGGCAAAATTATGGAATCAACTAAATAAAACATTTATAAACATTATTATGTAAAATCGACGAAATAAGTCTATTTTGGGTTTTCAAAACACGCATTAGCCCACATACATATCCCGATAGTCATTTATTTTTTAGTTACGTAAATGTATTCATAACGTTCATAAAAGTTTATTGAATTTATTCCATAATTTTGCCGCACACTGTATAACCATGCGTTACATAACTCTTAGTTCCGAGTCTGAGACGTTTACATGCTCATTGTATCATTTCCATCGTTAACAGATTAAACTCGTAGTCATTAGTAGTCATTTTGTTGTCAATTACTTCCGCATCTGTAATGATAAGTTCGCTGTCTTTGTGAATCATCAATCGCATTATAATTTCTTTTTCTAATTACATTAGCATACCAGTTAAATCACCAGAACCAAATGTTAATTGAGAAAAATCGATATTTTGAAAGAAAAACCAGTCAGAACAATCAGGATCATCAACGTTTCCGTCAGTATATACAGAAAAGATGTTGGAAAATATTTTGTTGAGAAGTTGATCTATCGTAGATGAAATGCCATTTTACTACGTCTTGAATGTAATTGAAGAGTTGCAGTTTGGAGCAATTATCGTCTTTAGATAATGGACACTTAATCTTTACAAAGCACAAAGTAATCAAACCATATCCATTTCATCGACAATACGATATTTATGCCAATGTGGTTAATCAATACAAAATTATAATATACATAACATAGCAAACAAGTATGGTCTAAGTTGGATTTTTGTTTGCTAACTTTGTAGTATTCAACTCCATGCCAATATTGATTAACTATACTAAATGGAAAACATTAACGGCTTTTGTACACTATAATAATATCAAATCGCCTTTGGTAATTGGAATCAACATCCCGATCCCCATGATTAGTAGAAATTTTTGTAAATGTTGCATAAGGTAAATGTACCGATTGTGGCCACTGCTCCTATTCCAGTCATCAACAAGATGTTTTTCGCATAGTTCCGTTAATATCTACAATAACTAGCAGCAGATAACCTTATAAGTTTTTTGTATATTCTATACATGATGTCCTAAAAAAAAGTACGTCTTTAGCTTGAGTAAATCATACTAAATATGATTTAGGTTTAATTTCTTACGCGTTCCGATGACGATGCACTTTGTGTCATTTAAGTTAAGGAATAAGAGATAAGAATTAAGCATGTTTTTGCTTTTTCTTTAGGATAAATTTTGAAATAGGTTTAAAACCCTTCTTTAATGTATAACAGCGTTATTTAAATAGTTTATAGACTATTTCCTATCTCATTTACAACGAAAATTGATGATGGCCACAATTTCACGAAATAAAAAACGGCAAAAAATATATATTAATGTATCTATTAATCTAGCTCTCCACACCGAGACTTCAAGAAGATTATTTCAACATCCTAAGAGTGCCATGCAGGATGCGCTTAGAGCTATTAGAGAGGACGATCTTCAATAGCAAGATCCTTCAAAAAATATGATGTCCCAAGAATAACTGCACAAAATAGGCTTAGCAGGACAACTATTGGTTCTGTATGTGTCCATTACAAAAACAATAAAAATATGGCTAGATGTAAGCAATCAACCAGAAAAACCATTATGGAGGAAAAAGAAAATAATGGTGTTAAAGAAACTAAGAAGAGACTAATAATATAAAACATTCATTCATTTGGAGATAGACCATAAAAGATACATAAAACAAACAAATCGCACATCAAAATAATGAAAATGGCAAGGAAACAAAGAGACATAAATTTCTTAAGAATTGGAGAATTACCTTAATATCTGGTGGTCACAACTGATACCTTTAATAATCACAATCAGTGAAATGATGACCACAAGTTGCGAAAGTGCACATTCTATGAATTTCATTTTTTACTTGTTCAAATAATAATAAATTATAATTATAATGAATGTTTAAAAATTCTCATTTTATGTTCACTCAAAGCTGTGAATTCTCTGTACTATTATGTACTACTAACTATGTACAATTTCAATACTTAGAAGAGTTCATTATAAACCTCCTATTTTAGTACAATTACTACTCATTCAATTGAGTTAAATTTCTTAAATTTATCATTGTTTTAATATAACTTTTTAATATGTCGTATAAATTAGTAATTTTCTTCGTATCAAATTAATTGCATTCCTACTTTGTTAAAACACGATTATAAATCTATCTTGTCTTCAATATATTCCAGCATATAATAAAATTAAAGACATTTTAAATATTATCAATTTCCAGATTCACCACAGTGTTTAAGGCAAAGACAGAAGCTCCTATATATCTAGAACAAGATATTGTCTACAAATTCAAGTTGTAGCGACAGAAGTCTAATTCTTGATAAAAATGCTCTGAATCACAAATCAAAAGTAGATAGATACAACAAATTGTGACAAAAGTGAAAATGAATGTGTGAATATATCCTTACAAGAAATAAACGCACTTTAGTACACCTTTATCAATTAGGAATGCAACAGTATTGAATGTATCTGCTGTCTAACATATACAGAATGTCCGGTATCTTTCGGATCAGAGGTATATGCGGATGTAGAACAAATTACTCAATTTTTCTAGCAAAATCGGAAGTTTAGAGTTGTCCAATAGTGATTCTGGGAAACGTCTGCGGAGTTTGTAAACCAATCTCAGACAAATGACCCAATCTTCAGTCCATCAGTCATTATACAGGTATATTGATCACTTAATATTAACCCAGTGAAGTTGGTTTTTAAGTTAACGTATTTCGACCACAATTTTCATTCGCTAAGTAATATTTATTCTCAGCTTTACATTAACTTCCTTCTATCGTTCCTTGTATAAGATAGTAATGTTACATGACAGTTTTTCAGATTAGATCGTTCATTTTGTTTAACTAATATTATTCAAGCATTGATTTTTCGTTGATCCTTTTTTCCTTTTTTTCGTTTCGTTTTTAACATCACTGGGTTCATATATTTTCTTTTAACTAAAGGGTTTTCCTTCTATAGTTTCATTTTGATATTTATTTCATTCTAAAGAGAAAAGTATGCCATTAACAATGGAAAACGAAATCAACAACATGAAATTTTCCATGACCAATTCGCACATTTGCGGCTGGATGTCCTTGATAACTTTACGAATTCCATATTTAAGGGCTTCAAGCGATTGTGGAGCATTGGCATAGATCTTTTACGTGGCCCCAAGGAAAAAAGTCTAAAGGCGTTAAATCACAAGATTTCGGGGTCCAATTGTGATCACCTCTTCGAGAAATAACATGGCCAGAAAACTTTTCTTGGAAAATTGCGATTATTTTGCTGCTTGAATGGCACAAATGCACAATCCCTTCACCATAACAGTTGCGGCAGCCTCATTATCGAATAAGTAAAATCCAATCATACCGCCAGCCCATAAACCGCATCAAACAGTAACACGTTGAGGATGGAGAGGTTTTTCCATAAGTAGTCTTGTATTTTCCGATCCCCAAATGCGGGAATTCTGCTTATTCACGTAACATCCGAGGTGAAAATAGGCCTCATCACTGAAAATGATTTTTCGATGAAAATCCGGATCATATTGATGCATTTCAAGGACCCAATCAGTTAAGATACGACGTTGCTGGTGATGGACCAGCTTGAGTTCTTGTGTTAACTGAACTTTAAAATGTCGTTTGAGGAATGCCTAATTCCAAAGATCGACAAACATGCATTTTCGTCAACACTACAGACTACAGCAGCAATATTCTCAATTGATGCACATCACTAAGTTGTCCCAATAGCTCAAATTTTTTAACCAGTTTCATTATTGCTGATCAAGTAGGTGCTTCACGACGACCTAAAAATACTTTAGTTTTGCGAACTGTGACTGCAAAGTTTTCACAATTTCTGTAGTGAATATTTTCAATTTCAATGCGTTGTTGATGCGTATATCGTTGCATTTTAGTAAGAACGTAGTTTTTGCTTGTCAAATATCAAGAGATGCTTCAAATATGATATCTGACCGGATAACAGGCTATTCAAAATGAAACCTGTTATTGGTAAACAATTTATTAAATTCGTAATGTATTCCTTTTTTGTATTTGCTTCAATCTTGTATTTATCTGATAACAATACTAATATTGCAAAAATAAGATTTCAATTTTTAAGACAAATATACATGCCTAACAACCATTTAATATAATTAATACTTGAGTTAAAGTTAATATACAAAACATGTTCACGAAAAAATACATTATTCCCACCTCACACGATGTAATAATTAATTCCATAACAACTTAAATATTTTAAAAATTTAAACAAATCACGTTAAAAACAAAAATTCAATACAATATAAATGTATTCATAATTATAATTAATATCGATCAAACGTTATGATTAATTTAATTCCATTTATGAAGTTTATCCATGTACATTAAAGTTAAAACCACAAATTAAATACAGGACATCCACAGGACATTTTGCATATTTTTAGTTGTGATGATTATTAAAGTGATTGTTAATTGATGAATACATCATGGAGTAATCCCAAACCTTTCGGGTTCTTTTAATGAGAGCGTTTTAAATAAAACATACATAAATTGTTTTTAATTTTATATCGATTAAATTTTATTGCTCCTTAATTTATGTATATTTTAATTTATTTCTTGATAACGCTCTATAAATCAGATAACTTACCCGATAGGTACAGGTGATACTCCAGGTTTGTTGGCAGCGCCAGGCTCTAGCGCTCTGAAAATAATAGAATTATGGTAAAATGTTAACATAGTTAGTGTAGTGTCTTATTTATTTTATATTTTGGGGGGTAATGAAATGCGAAATGTGTGTGATTATTATTAGAAAAATAAAAAATAATGAAATAAATGATTTTTCGAATGATTGTTAAATTTTTAGATACGGTTTTATGATACAGAAAAATTTTTTTTATCAAAAAGAAATCTTACAGACTAAATGTTAACTTACAAAAATGTTTGTATAAACTATTTGTATTTCGTAAAATATTGATCTTCACAAGCCATGGAAACTCGGAACGTTCTAAAAAAATAATATCATCGAGTCAACGTGCTCATCATAAAAAGGGCTCATGGACTTACCTAATTTTTATTGAGTTTTCATGGCCTGGTCCAATCAACATTTCTTTAAAGGAAACATATTTTTAAATAAATAATAACAAACTAAACTTTACACAATTTTTTCACTCACTAATTTTATAATTTTTTTAAATTAGGACATAAGGTATAAAAAACAATTAAATAATAAAACAATATTTATTTAGAATCTGTCCAATTACAATACTTCACTATATTTCCTAAGTGTACTCTATTTTTTTATCTTTATCTTTTTTATTTATTAATTTATTTTTTTGGAAGAGAATTTTTATGTGGATTGGTGTAAGTGATATAGTTTTTTTTGTTGTAATAAAATAATAAAATGTCGACTAAATTATTCTAAAAAATGTAAAAATAATAAAGCTAACAAATTAGCGAAATTCTTTAATTTTTTTCTGTTTGAATAACGCTACTTTGGTTTTTTTGATAAGATTAAATACAGGAACAAAAAGTCGTTAGTGATAAATAATTTTTCTAAAATTTGCTTTAAATAGATCACTATCGCTTTTTTATTTTTAAAAATTTAATTAATTGTGTTTAATCTTTATCGTTTATCTTACAAAATGCAGGTATAATACTGTAATAGCTGATTATTATTAAAATTAAAATCAACATACTTAGATTTAGTTAATTTATGATAATTAACTAAATATTTAATTAAAAACGAATTTTGTTTCTATGAGTTATAAGGTTTTGTTCGCAGAATAATTGCTAATTTTATGATAACATAATTTTTTATGCATTCTCCTTAAATTTTGGAAAAATGAAATACTAACATCTTTCTGGCATGTCAGAAAGATGAGACTAAATTAGGAAAACATATTTTTCTTGAAAAAGAGACTAGTCTAAAGTCGGCAGAACTATAGTAAAGGTGTCCAGAAGGATTGTTCAACCTGATTCTTGAGAGTGTTATTAGGAATGCAATTGAGAGAAGCGATGTTAAATCCCGAAGAAAATGCTTGACATACGCAGACTATGCAGACTTGTTGTATTGAGGGCATATGGAATAAAGCATAGTTCGGCGGGAAATAGAACAAGAATTGAATGAAATATAGAATAAGATGAAATATACAGTAACCACCGTTCACTCTCTGAGGATACTCGTTTGATAATGTGATATCATTTAAATATCTGGGATCCCTATTAATAGAGAACAATAAAAATGAGGTGGAGATTGAGGAAAGAATCAAAGCTTGAAGCACAGGATACTGTAGACTCACTATCTGATCAAATTACGATTATTGCATAAAATACAAAGAAGCGCGTTTATGGAAATTTAATGAGCAACTCCTAGATACAATTTTCTCAGCGAATTAATGGTACTTATTCGTTGTGGTAATTTGTGATGTATCCTTAAAAAACATGGAACTATACCGATTATATGATGAGACCAAACCAACCTAACTGTATGATGAGTCACACTTTACAATCAGTGTGGTTTATACAGCCACACAGTGTGTTATCTATGAGTAAGGAAGGTTAGACTTAAAATGCTAGGCCATATGAAAAAAATGTCTTAGGAATATACGTTTCTGGTCGCCAATTTGTAGGACGTTGATGGCTGAACGACGTAGTTAGGAACCATTATAACTTTATTAAATTTAAGATTAAATAGATCTAGGTAATGTTATCTTTTTGCTGATATGACCCAACCGCTCTATAGATTTGTAGGAATTTGTGTAGATTACTGTAAGGCAAGAGACCAAATAGAGGCCACCATGTTTTATAAGCAATTAATGACGAATTAATGGCCTTATTCGGGATGATGATTGGTCCATCACCAATCATCAACATGGAACTATATCAACTGAATGATGAGCCCAAATCAACCCAACTGCATGATGAGCCCAACTCAACCCAACTGTATGATAAGCCCAACTCAATTACTGTTGGGTTGGGTTGATGAGACAAACTTAACAGAACTGTATGATGACCCACACTTTATATTCGAAGTAAGGAAGTTCAGATTTAGATTGCTAGGCCACATGGAAAAGATATCTGACGAGTAGCGAGAAAAAGATCATCCGTTTCAGGTCCTCTACATCCTATCGGGGTAACAAATAGAGTATTGAAATCCGAAATCCAAAATGACAAAACCTACACTAAATGGCATATTTCCATTGAAATAGTGGTACTCACTAATGAAGTTGTGTATGATGTACGGAAAATTTATGAAACATATGCAAGATAATATAAAAAGTGAAAAAAAATTAATTTTGGTTAACCATGACAAACATGTTGAGCGTCAACATGTTTCAACATGTCATCCGACATTTTTGAAATACATCATATCAACTAAATGTTGACATAATAAACCTGATAAATAAAATATACCTCAATAAGGCATTAAAGATGCATTCACACAAAGCAGTGTATATCTCAAAGTTGATATATGGGGCAGAAATATGGGCAATGTGGAATGAGTACATAAACAAAGTAATTGGTTGCGGAAATAAACATTACGCGTATAATAGGCGAGATCAAAAAGGTACTCTCAAAAAACACCTACAGGACAGCAGCTAAGGAGCTGTGGTATGGGCACATAGTCTGTATGAATAAGTTCTCAAATAGGTCCATTAAAGTAAGAGCTTGCAGGAAATACTGAATGAATGACAAAGAAGATAGACTCAAAAAACACATACAAGGCAGCAACTAAAGATCATTACTATAGGCACACACTCTATGCATATGTTCTCAAACAGAATCATGTAAATAAGAGTTATGGGAGATCCAGAATGAAGTGGGGGTAAATAGAAAAGAGAATGGAAGTAGAAATGTAGAATAAGCACAAAAACAAAGTAATTAATTGCAGAAATGAGAAACTTTATGAAAATAATTGGCGCGACCAAGAAGATAGATACAAGAAAAATACCTAGCAGCAATTTAGAAGCAGTAGTATGGACACATAATCTGTATGAATAATAAGCTCTCAAATAGGTTCATTAAAGTAAGAATTAGGGTGAGATCCAAAATGAGTGACCAAAATATAGACTGTAAAAAACAACCACCTAGAAGACAGCAACTAAGGAGCATTACCATTAGCACATAATTTGTATGAATGATATGTTCGCAAAGAGAATTATGGAAATAAGAGTTATGAGAAATCCAGAATGAAGTGGGGCTGAATAGAAAAGATTATGGGAGTTGAAATGAAGAATAAGCATAAAAACAAAGTCATTAAATGCGGAAATGAGAAACTTAACATGAATAATAGGTGAGGTCAGAAAATTATATAGTCAAAAAAAAACAAGTTCAAGATAAGGTCTCAAAAAGGTAGATGGAACTAAGAGCTAGGGGGAGACCCATAATGAAGTAAGGCTGCATAGAAAAAAGTAACAAAAATGGATTGAAAACCCGACATCTTAAGATACAAGAGAAAAAGTCAAGAAAAGAAAGCAAATAAATGCGTCCATATTGAGTATATCACACCTGTTCAATTGAAGAATATATTGGAATTAAGAAATCAAAATAAATTTTCAACAAATATACAATCTCACAAAAATTTCAATACAATTCAAACCATTAAGCAATATATTCTGCGAATAAACCAAAAATTTTGTAATATACCACGCCTAACTATCTGAAACACCTGTACATAAAAAACAACATTTTTTATTTTAAATGCATTGTAAAATTTTCTAGAATAATATATTTGTTTCATTTTCAAATGATTAGTTAATATTATCATTATTAATATTATCACATGAATATGATTGTACAATTGCACATTTAATATTCTCATCGAAGTCTACAACTCTTTAAAAAAAACGATAGCGATCTATTTATTAATTAAAAATGCAGGGTGGACTAAAAAAATAATTTTTTGTCATAAAAATGATTTTAAATCATCAATAATTTTGGAATTTTGTATACAAGCTATGATCGTTTAAAAATTTATTATATTATTCTGTTTTCATGGAATTAGTTTTAAATTATTCGGGATATAGTTGCGGAAAATTGAGCAAACTATAGATTTAATGAAGTCATAAAAGAAATAGATCACTAGGAAAAAAATAATATATATCAGGAAATGGAAGATTAATTCTTTAGTATAAAGCAAGAGATCAAAGAATGATGTCTTATAAGAAATTAGCTTATTAGATATATTTACAAAAGCTATATACATGACAAGACTTAAAAAAATGTATATGGCGATATTTAGACGTTAAAGGCTCTATTGTAAGATGATGGAGAATTAATCAATTGATTATTCATAAAAGAATCGCAATAAGATGTATATGGACGCAATATATGGACCGTGTTTGAAGTCAAAACGATAAAGAACAAGAAAGTTTTTGATAAACGTTGATAAAACGGATTGAATTTATGATGAAAGTGGTAACTCGACGACACTAGAAATTTAATGGAAATTAATAGTCGATCTATAAAGTTCTATAAAATTAAAGTTTCTTGTAACTTACGTTTTTATCCCGTTTGTAGATCCATCATATTTAAATAAATATTAATAAAATGAAATACATTTTGGAGTGATTTTCTAAAGTCATTTGCTTGTATACAATAATTCCAAAACAAATGAATAAAATAATTTTATTTATGATTCGACCAATTCACCCTGTATGTATTTATTTATGGTATCTGTACAATTAGGCTTCCCTAAATAATAATTAAATTTTAATCAAACAAAAAATAGGTGCGAATAAGTGCCTAATTGTATGACTATACAAAACATCAATTTAATATTTATAAATGATGATTGCAGTGTTAAAATAATTATAGTATAAAAATGTGTCTAAAAAGTAATAAAAACCAAATCAATTTATGATTCTATAAGAATTTTTAAGACTTAAAAATTTAAAGAAAATTGAAATAATTAAGGTAGTATAAAGTAAATAATTAATTAATTAATAATAGTGATAAAGAGTCGTTTCTTTAACTGATAAACATTGCACATTGTTTATTGGCCGACTGAACCCTAACTCCGCACCCTGTACCTAATAAGACACTTCATTAAATTCTTTTAGAAAATTTTGAATCATAAATAAGATGTATAAAAAGCGATAGCTCTCAGTTGATCATATTTCTTTTTGAAAATCACATTTAGATCACAATTTGAATTAGATCAAAATTGAATTTGTTAATTTGTAAGAGATCAGCTCAATTTTCAACACTGATTGATTTTTATAAAGAATGGCACTTTTACTTCTGTTTAATAATCTAAATAGGTTATTAATATTACGACCCTGGTAGATTTTTCTTATTACCAAACAAATCTGTTTAGTTATTAATATTTTTAATTGGCCGACGTTGAAGAAACTGAAGAAACCACTCCAAAAATCGATGAAAATTGGCAGCGCACGAGAAGTAGTTGAGTAAAAAGCTTCAGGTCCAGTCTTCGATCTTGATGCTGATGCTGATGCGGGGAAGAAGGGTGGAGAGTCTTGGGGGTCTCCGTGGGGGTGCGAAGTGGCCCGTCCCCTTCTCGGCCTCTCTCTACTGGTTGACCCTGAACCAGAAACAGTCTTGAGCAAAGATGGACAGAGCCGAGACGGGGACGTACCACGTGCACACTACAACCCCGCACAAGTAAACGTTTTGTGTTTTTTAGCCTGTCTATTACTGATTCATATAAGCAAAATCTTTGTTTTTTTATTTGTCATTTTTATTAAAAATAAAATCAAATTCAAATTTAAAAAAAAAACAGGAAATATAATAAAGAGAAAAAAACAAAGAAATCACTTATAAGTTCTTTAGAAAACCCGTAGCGACACATACACAGGGTGTTTTTTTTGGTTTGTTTGCATTTTATTTTAGTTGATAAGGTGGTTGAAGCAATACTAAAAGTGAAATTAAGCAATAACATAAAACATACACAGTGCAAATAAGGAATGAATAGGGTGGTTTTGGGGATTATTGGATATTTCTTTAAACATAAAAAAAGTTATTTAAGTACAGGGTAAAAAAAAACGTAGAAAAATATAATTTTAAATTTTGATAGAAATATTAAACTTTGATTTAAAAAAATTGGTTAGATTTTTATGATATTTGCAGCATATGTGTTGATTTAATATACTTAAGTAATCCTACTAGAGAAATGAAGTTATTTCGATTGAAAACAAATTGATAATTAACTCTTCAACAAAGAGAAATGAGCTAAAATGTGTTGTATTAACTGAACATTTCTATGCAAAATTTGTGATTTGGAAATAAAATTGCGAGTCTTAATGTTTTCATTCATAGTTGATATGCTATATCAGTTATGAATATGTTCGTCAGATTTCGACTTTTCATAGATTTATAGTTATTTAATTACATTTATTAATCTAATCTGACAATAATTATGAGATGATAGGGAAGATTATATATGACCTGATAGATATCGTTCATATCGGTTTTCTTTATTGTTTCTGCTCCGTTGATCATACTGATACTGTCTAAATTATCACAGATATCATAGATTTCACAGACACCTTCTTTGAAAGAACACAGTAAACAAAAAGGAAAAATAATTGTGATTGATGACTGTAGCAAGAGCCACCTTTTGTTTACGTAGAAATTGGAAAAGCAAAGATAACGGAAGATTGCATGATTATATGACTAAATATCCTTTGTTGATCTACTTTTGAGATTGTCACACAAATTCTAGTGAAACTGTGTACAAAGAATAAATAATATGAAAATTAAGTTAAAAGTTTCTTTGTCGCAGAGCTGTTAAAAGGACTTGAGTAATGTATGCTTTACTGATTCAGTGAAACAGAACTTCAAAACTCATTGTCACTATTACACTTAGGGCCACTTTTACCACCCTTGATAAATTTATCTAATAGTCAAAAACCGACTCGTAGCCAATGGGAGCGCTTAAAATCGCTGTAACTACCGCTAGTTAGTTTAACTGGGGGTTGGTAAAAGTGGGCCTTAATAGATAATGATGGTATTATGAAAGACTTCCATATAACTTCTTGTTCAACCCACCCCCCCTCTTGTTTAAGTTACAGCCCTCTAAACTTAAGGGAATTAAGGAAATTTGACAAATAACTATTACTCACAAAATGATCATTTTTGTCGATGTTTGGAAACCAAAGAATGTTATGACGAGAGAGTGAAAAAATCCACCCTAATTATCTACTTTGTATCATTATATTTTTAATGGGTCTACATTTTTTTATTTAAGAACTTAATTAAAATAGAGGGATTCAACATGCAACTTTTCTGTCTCTAATATTTTCCCCTAAAATCGTTAGTTTGTCCATAACTTGGAAGAGAAGGGAGTTTGAAAAGAAGTTATATTAAAGGCACCCTTTAATTTTCGCTGGAAATCGCAACTTAAAATATTTCGCATCAGTTTAGAAACACTCTGTATAATAATATTATATTAGGAGGGGCCTTGGTAACCACCTTAAAAGGACAATCAATAAAACTCGTTTGTATTATTTTGACCTTCTGAAAAGGATCACTACTCCGCTACTCCAACCCTTCCGCATGATAAACAATTAGATAGTCTACAGTTTGCAATCGTGCCTAAAAACGATTCCATCGGAGGTCGAAGCATAATGAAGCACAGAAATCTTTCTGATTAATGAAATTGTATCTTAAAAAAACATATAGTTGTCTGACAACAGGAAATCCCACAAATTTCGGGATATTAAAAAAATAAAGCTGACATTCCTTATATCACAAACTGAGATAATGGCTGAATCAATCAAAGCGAGCTTAAGCTTTAAGCATAGCAACAACACCTGGACTAATTATGGTTTGCTATGTAATCGAACGTATCTCTCACTGAAATTGCTGGGTCTTGTGAGATGTGGTCAGGGATTATCACATTGTCAAGGAATTATTAAAATATGCTTCTGCTATAATAGCTCAGTCCAAAGCTTAGTAATAAATATAATAAAAACGTAAATGAAAAATTTACAATCTGTATATATACTTGTATTACAAACGTCGGTTTTATATTGCAGAGACAGACTCGATACTGCCTCTGGAAGACTTGATACTGACTCCAAAAAACTTGAAATACATCCAAAAGGCCGGAACTGCTACGAGATGACTCGACACTGCCTCTGGAAGACTTTATACTACTTTCAAAAGACTTAAAATGCTTCCAGAAGTCATGCAATGCTGCCAAAAGACTTGCGATGCTTCCACAAGACTCGATACTGCCTCTCGAAGACTTGATACTACTATCAAAAACTTGAAATGCTTCCAGAAGATATGCAATGTTGCCAAAAGACTTGCAATGTTTCAAGAAGACATGCATGCTGCGAAAAGACTTGCAATGTTTCCAGAAGACATGTAATGCTGCCAAAAGACTTGCAATGCTTCCAGAAGACTTGATATTGCGTCTAGGACACTTGAAATATTTCCATACTACTTGATATTGTTTCTAGAACATTTGAAATGCTTCCAGAAGACTCGATACTGCCTCAGGAAGATTTGATACTGCTTCCAAAAGATTTGCAATGCTTCCATAAGACGTAACGAGTTATGGTCGTTTCATGGTCTCTCACATATTAAATCAGTACAAAATTGTTAAAAGTAATAGCAAGGCGAAATAGATTGACAATCTGACATCTCTGTAGGATCATTGAGTATTTATTGCATCTAGGAATAGTTGTACAAGTTGCTCAGAAACGCCTTTATCTAATATGCATGATTTTTGCAACTAAGGTAGAAAAATTTGAATGGCAGGAAAGATGTTGGAACACGTATACGCCACGTGTGCTAAAGGCCGAAGCAGGAGTCTATTCAATGAAAACCTTATCCAATCCTGACCAAAGAAGTATTTAGGCCAAACATTATCAGCTGATTTTTTTTAATTCTTTGTCATATGAATCATAATCGCCAAATATGAACAGCAGAACCAATTTCTATGTTCATTATGGTTATAAATCACGAAATGGCTGTGACGTAAGAGGTGAAAATGTGGTAATGCGACAGTATAAATTCTATTCTACAATTTTTACTTTCATACCATCATATAAGCAAACAGTTTATTTACGTTACGATAGTAACCGTTTAATGATGGGAATAATGAAAATAATATACAGAATCTTTACAGTCTTGCGATTTTATTTTCAAACCATCTTAAAAGGAAATTATTGTCGTAAAAATGTTTTAACAAAAATTATATAATAACTCAGATGTTATTCTTAAAAGGTTTTTGTAGTCTTAATTTTTTTTTATTTTTTGACATATTAACTGGAACTGTTTTTTTTATTATTCACTATTTGTTCAAAGTTATCTCCGTGTTAGGTTGAAGAAATCATATTTGTTAAAGAATTTTCAAAGGAATTTCTTTCAATCAATATGGCAACACAATGGAGGCAAAAAGTTTTCTATTGAACATTTATCGAAAATCTGCGCTCAAAATAATTACGATTACAATATAAGGATTTTCGACTGCCTAGATATGAGGATTATGACAGTTAGTTGGCTAATATAAAGGCAGACAAATTTGGAAATTTTGTGTTTTTGTTGAAATAATTGGAAAAATAATTGTAAGTTAATAATAATAAGGAATAATAATTACTTTTTACACATAGAGAGGAAAGTATCTATTCTAGAGCACTGGACATTAATGGTTTTACGTTTATTGAATCACATTAATTATTTATATCAAAAAAATGTGTCCAGTAATATTTCCCTTATTATGCAACTTAAGATATTTTTACGTTAATAACTTCTGTTAAGACGTTTAAGTTCACTTTAAAAACCTTGCGGAAGACTGTAAACACCATGCACCTATTTAGAATTCAAATAAAACTGTTTTTTATTATTCACTTTTTAATATACAGTATGTCCGCGGATCGAGTTACAAAGAGAGAAAAAATTTTGTTACTGATTTTTCAATTTTATCTCAGCATAAACAATGCGTCGCATATGTTCAGTAAATTTCACTAAATCACACGAGTATATGAAATATATTAATGATATATAACCATAGAAACCATAAAATTAAGTTTATGGTTAAGTTTATGGCCCAAAAACAAACAAAAAATTAAAGAATTTTATTTTATACTTAATTTCATTGAATTGGTGTTGCAAGCTGTAATTGTTAGATTTAAGAGCTAGTTGTGTTTGGATAGACTCTGCAATTTTCTTGAAATGGTTTTCTAAGATTTTCCTACCCGAAGTAAAGAAATACAGGAAGAAAGAAGAGAAGGTAGGAAAAGTGTAGCTCATTGAAAATGCGCCAGTTCATCCCGGATTGATGTTTTTGGAGGTTATGATTCCATCTAATGAAAAGCTCCTTTGCAGCTGATGGATCCAGGGAATCATTGTTAAACGTAAAAAACTATCACAAACAATTATTGCAATGATTGCTTATTTCTGAACGGGATGAAGAGTTATATATGTTAACGAACTCGAAGAGCGGTTTGACAACAGCTAATTTAAAATATGGATGGAATAAACCATGGATTGATGGATGAAAATGAAGATGTTCAGATCAATAATCAGACATCGTATTAACATGTCAAGCAACAGCCGGATTTGAAGAGTGTGGCGAACACGATATTAATGAATGGCTCGAAACAATGAATCATCAAATTTATGAAGACGATGAAATTATGAAAGTAGTAATTGCTAACAACGATGACAATAATGCGTAGAATATTCACATTCAGACGCATTTAACTTACTGATCAAATTCAGCAAAGAAAAGGGTTACAACAGAAGTTCAAAATAAGATTTCCAATTATTTTCATCCTGTTAACTAAAGCTGTGTATGTAAATTACACACATATTTATGTATTTATATACATAGTAATACATGACATGCACGTGTACTACATGATGTAAGTATTTTTGATTAAGAATTGTAGTTTACAGAAGTATATTGCTTTCTAAATAAGCAAATTCTGGTATGCAGGTGTTTTATTTCCTGTATCTAATATTTGTATTCTCAACTATTTAGCAGCAATATTTGATAATCCGAACCACCTTCAGTCCTAATTAGTTTGGATTATCAAAGTTCTACTGTGTTTAAAATTAGTGTTTCATTGAAATTTTTCTAATATTACAAAGAAATTGTCAGTTCAATAAATTTTTAATTATTATTAAAATATTATGATCATGTAACAGCAGATAATTAGGTTTTTGCTATTAAATAGTAAAAACACCTTGGATGAGCACGTTGGCACATCTATTGAATGATTACATAATAATAATGATCTTATTTCACTCAATCTCTATATTTATAAAGTAGAAAAAAAAACAACAAAAAATGGTGAAAAAGTCAAAGTTCAGAACACAAGGGTTCTGCTCTAATTTAACCTAGGTTATTAATGTTTAACCAGCGAAAGAAAAAGAAGATTAATATATTGCACAATACATACTTTAAAATAAAATACTCAACCCAGAAAAACTTCAACATCATGAACTAAGTAAAAACATCCAAAGACTCTCATATAGACCAATTTTATATAGAGTCTTACAATATGAATTTAAAAAATTGAAAGGATAAATCATTGTTGATTCTGTTGCAAGTATAAAGATAAGAACAACATCAACCTCCAAAATCGAGACAGTGGAAGCAACTTAATCTCGTCAGGGATACTACTGCAATCTTGTGTGGAAAAACTTTTAAATCTCAAGTTGAGATGTACATCAATTTGCTAACATACTTTGTCCAACAAATACTCCGGCGTTTTTGATGTTAAGATTCTGTGATAAAAAAAACAGAGCAAAGAAGCTGCCTACGTTGTATTTTCAACCAACCCAACGTGGACTATTAAATAGAAATTGAATAGTCCACTATTTACACTATACACTTTAGATATAGAAATTTATGAGAATAGGAATTAATTATATATAACTAAGAAAAATAATCTGCAGAGTGGATGTTTTAAATTAATCCTAGCTGTTAACAATTTCAATGAATTGTAATAAACGTTTTAAAATTACATCTCTGTTTCGACTTCAAATTGAAGCAATCCTTTTTACTAGATTATATACAACTTTATAGGTTTAGGAATATATTTACTAATTTTGAACGATAGACATAGTGTCAACAATAGATGCTTTTATTTATTTTAAGAATTTAAACAATTTGAAGATAAACTAGTCATCCAGAATTTCACATTTTTGTGTTTTCAATATTTATTTAAATAAATTAAAAATATATCTTTCTACGTTTTTCGTTCGCTCAATAGTGCGATTTACCCTGGAACTAAAATCCCAAGCTTTGATAAGAACATAATCATTTAACCTAACTGATTATAAAAAAAACAAATTAAACAGATTTAACAACTAAAACATATAAAGCAATTATCCCAAAAGCAACATTAAGTGCGTTTTTTTTTGTATACAGGTTGAATCTATAAAATATCTGGAATGTGCATATATATAAAATTAATTCCCATCTATTAATTTTCCAGATATTTTATTCTAAGCCACTTATACAATAAGCCTGTATATTCAACTTAAATTATTAGAAAATGTATTTATATATGGATTCATTTAGCAAGAAATTTTTAATAAGTTGCAAATTTGCTTGAGAGAATCGTTTAAACACCGTGTGTATGCAAAATACACTACGAATTTTCCATTAATATTATCGAATGTTATTTTTTAATTTACCAATCTTTCCTAATAAAATTCATCGAAAATAAGATGAAAATTAAAAAATAATATCCGTAACTCGAATCTAGACAATAAAACCAAAAAGTGGAGGTGCTAAGGGAAATTGATAAAAAGGTTTAGTAAAAATACACACACTTTTCGGAAGGTTGGTTAGGCGTATTAACCATGAAACAAATTGGAGATATTAATTTATTAAATAATATAAGGTAAGTGAACATATTTAAAAAAAAAATGGATACTTCCAAACGAAAAAAAACTAAACTCATGCCTTGGATTACAACGATTTCCTCGATTTTCGTGAAAACTAAATCAAATCAACTCGTTCATCAACGATTACAATAAAATTGCGAACTTGAGTAGTACTACTACTTAATCAAAAGTACATAATAATAAAAAAAATAATAAAAATAAACAAAGAAAGCGCAACAGCGTTAATACTCATACTGGAAGCACTCCTTTTTTATGATGACATGCAAAGTTACCTTTACCCCAAAAAATTTAACATTAGTAAAGTTAAAATTGTAACTACAATAAAATACACTAAAAAATTCAATAAATCTAAGATTAGGTTTTTAAATTTACTTAAATTATTTGAATCGATATGTTCAGTTTTACTTAAAATGTACTCAATATAGATTAATTAATTAAGATTACTTGTGGTTGTAGGCAACTTTGCAATTCATTTTTCGTTAATTTTAGAAAATTGAACTAACCTTTTGGAGAATTTGGAGCTTATTTTAGAGAAGAACGACGTTCTGGTTGAGTGCGGTGAGTCCCCGGTCGATTGTCCTTGTGGATACAGGAGTTTCGGTCTCGTCTGTCCGGAATGGAAAGTGCTACGCGAAGACGCGTTTCTCGGGAAGTATTGAGTTCGTGCCGTCGCTGGAGATGCACTTGTATGACCGCTATAAAAAAAATTTCGACTCAAAATTTTTAACGTAATATATCTCGGATGTTAAATCTAAAATATATTTTAATCATACCTGTTGTATACCTAAATAAAATAAATCCATCAATTAAGTATTTATTCCTTTTTAATTCAAAGTGAATTATTAAGTAATACTATTTTGGGATATTTATATACATACATTCAAACTTCTATCAAACTAAAACTTTAAATTCAGTCCTAATACCCATATTAGAAAATATAAATAAATTTTATTTACATCGTGCTTTCAAGTATAAAAAAGAACTAATATCTAAAAAATCAATAAACAAAATGACATAATTATTTACAATTCACGATAAACGTAAAAAAATCTAAATCTTTTAAATGTATTAAAATCCATGCGAAAATCGCTTAAAGAAACAATCTGAATTTTACAAGTTTACCAAAATCGCATAATTTTATGCAAACACAGGAAATAATGTAAAAACAAACGTAAAAGTATAATTAGTTTATAAATTGATTAAAAATTTGCTTTTAAAATAAGTTAGGATTAATATAACAAGTTGTTAGTTGGCTTAATCTAAATAAATATGGTTATTAAAAACTTTTTGAAAAAGTGTTATGATCCAGTGACGCCCTAAAATATTTGGTGCTGCATAATTAATTCAAACAAAATTGAAAAAAAAAAGGATTTAGTTCTAGGTCGGGTATTAGTTCTAGTTTTACTTCAAATGAAATAGACTAAACCCAATCCAACCCAACCCTGTATATTTGAATTGGGGTAAAACTAGAACAAGCACTAGACCTAGAACTAAAATCGTTCGGGTTTAGTCGTCTTGAGAAAATACGGCTAAACTCAAATGGTTCTAGTTCTAGATCTAGAATTAGATCTAATAATATAAAACTAGAACTAACACTAGACCTAGAAGTGGAAAGATTCGGGTTTAGCCGTGCGTCTCCAGACCAAAACTTTCCACTTCTAAATTTAGTGTTAGTTCTAGTTTTACTTCAATTAAAATGCAAAGCGTTGTCAAATCAGTTTTTAAAGTACTTTATTTCAGAAACTATTCATTGTAAAGGCGTTTATTTAAAAAAAAATGTCTTCAGATGCACAACTAAATCCAATCCAATCCAACCCTGTACATTTGAATCAAAATTGTCCTAAAATATTCGGCTGGGCTGGGTTGGATGAATGAAACGAGTGCATATAAAATTCAATCCCAAAAAAGGACCGAAAAAATAATATCAGAGAGAACGTTGGGTCTATGTATAATGGGGTCATCATGCATTTTCTATCAGTCTTCTCTTTAGATGGCGCTGTTATGATCGTTAAAGTATAGATTAAAAAGTGATTTCTTTTTCAAATATAGCATTTAATAAATTTTGGATATGAAAATAATCAACACTAAGATCTTCATTACATCTTACATATAAAAGACATTAAAGTATTAATACAGTGCTGATAGGTTTTTAAAAATAAACCTTCTAGCTTCCCCAACATTTTTGTAGACAACAAAAAATTTTATAAACAAAATCTCGTACAGCTTTTAGGATGGGTAGCACAACAACGAATAATGCAAATAAACTTGAACTCTTTGTAAAATTTTAAATCCTTCATTTTCAAATTAACAGTAGATGAAGTGTAAATGAAATGAAATAGAATAAACTTGATAGTCATAATATCATTTTGCAATAGGAAATGGCATGAAATCAAAGAAAATTGGGAATAACGCCAGATATCGAAAATTGGCAAATACAAGATTGCAAAAGAGACAGTAATTTAGTTTCTTTGGAACTTACCTTTCCTTTGAGAATAATACATATAATCCGATAAACTACTAAAAATATTTTAGGAAATCTTTATTTTTTGAAACTTTTAGTAGTAAATGTCGAAATCCGAAATGGCGTGGATAATACATTCACTGTGAGAAGACTTGATAAATTACAAAATTAATCTCAGACTAACTTGGAAATACAATCAATACCTGGTGAAACACGTCCACCGCCATGAAGTTGTATTAACATGCAAAACAGGGACACAAGGGCTATATAATGATCGTGTCAACGTTGATGAACTTAACGCAGAGTAAATAACGAATTTTGGGAGGGGGTAATCTAAAACAATAGGAGGTGTAATATCCGACATTGTTATTAAGGATCTCTTGTAAGTAATAAAGCTCTATAAACTTTAATGTTTATTTGGTATAGAGCAGAGCAAAGGCGAACTTCGACAACTTATTCAAAAGCAAAACATAATTAAATTGTGGAGGAGATCAAATCTAGATACCGAAGTATAAGCGCATTATTTTCTGGTAATAAACATCTCCTTTGAGAATTTATCGATAAATAATCTAGAGGCATATTACTACAATTATTACCCAAGTTTCGTTTCTTAATAATGTAATATGACTATCTTTTCCTACTCTTCAAGTTTATGTAAAAACATAACAGTAATAGACAAATTTATAAGGAAGAAATAAAATTTTACCTTTAGAGGAGCAAAATGAATATGATACAGAAGCCACCAGTGAGCCACCAAGAAGTGCAATTTATTAACAAAACCTTAATTAAGTTAAGCTGCCTTCCGTTCTAAAATTTTCAATACAAAATAAAATTGTAAATTTCTCGAATAGACTTATTAATATAACCCCTTATTATTAGACTCCATAAACTGAAATTTACTACTACAATGCACTTTTAAATCATACTATGAAAATCAATTTTAACTTTTGACGTGATTTTTTTACATGTCTTATGTTAGTAATAGATATTAGTTGAAGACGTTACCCAAACTAGCTAGTTAGCACTAAATATTAGTTGGGTTGGATTAGGTTAAGCCATCAACTTTATCCCAAACCAACTAACTAATTAGCACTAAATATTAGTTGGGTTGTGTTAGGTTAAGCCATCAACCTTATCCCAGCCCAATCCAACTAACTAGTTAGCACTAAATTCTGATTGAGTTGCGTTAAGTTATTGATCTTATTCCAACCCAACTCAAGTAGTTAGTTAGTACTAAATATTTATTGTATTTTAGCAATACACTACAAGTTCATTGTGTGTGAAGATTAAAGTTGAAAAAGTTCCATAAATATTTTGTTTATCTGCATTGCTTCATCACCTTATTCTTAGCTTTCAGATGAGTACAATGGAGTAAATTATAATAATAAATAAAAGAGTTTTCAATCTTCCTCCATATGATAAATAAAAATTCTCTCTCGATTCAACATAATCTCTTTTAAACTGACGGTGTACCTGAAGACGCCCTGTTACGGTGAAACAAATTGTTGTAAATACTTAAAATGAATTTAACATTGTGGAACTTTTTCTTTTAAATATTGGTTGGGTTGGGTTAAGTTAAGCCAGTGATTCCCAATCTGTGCGCTGGAATCGCTTTTAAAAGGTAAAGTTTTCAAATTTTTCAAGAAAGCTAACAAGTTGAAAAAAACGGAGGGAGCCGCAGACAGAAAAAGATTGTGAATTTCTGGTATAGATGATAAACATACACAATCAAGGAGTTCAGATTGATGATTTATGAGTGTGAAAGCTTTTGTCAATGTTCATTGAAATTATATGTACACATTTTCTATTTTTGGCAATAAAAGAGAAAAGTTACTCGATTTTGATAATTTCAATTTTTTTTGGATCTTTTTTGGCCATTACTGATTTTTGAAATAGTTTAGGTTATACTTTTAGTTCTAGAAGAATTTACAATAATCTAGAGCTAAATAAAGATTAAAACTAGAACTAATACTAGACCTAGTACTAGAAACTTTCGGATTTGCAGTGCGTCTGAAGACGTCTGAGACTACTAGATCTAGTGTTAGTTCTAGTTTTAGTTCGATACAAGTATACAACACTTTAAGACTGAATAACAACCCGGAAAAAAATTTCAATTATTTAGGGAGCCGCAAATTTAGGGAACCTTCGAGTTAAGGCATCCACCTTAACCCAACTACTTAATTAGCACTAAATATTGGTTAGGTAGAGTTAAGGCAGCAACCTTATCCAATTCAATTTTAAGTTTTGACTACATCTCTAGATAGCACGAGATATTAATTCGAATTGGTTGAGTCAACAAAATTTAAAATTGACCAGTTTGAGCATTTATGCCAATAGGTAATTATTAAAATTTCATTGAATTTATACCTTTCATCGTGAACGCACTCTATAATGATGGCAAAGACAGTTTAGGATATTTTTAGAAAAATGGCGATAATACCGCCACGGTTCAAATAAATTAATTCGCTTTTATTGAAAGACGAAGAAATGAAAAATATTTTATACACTAAAATGAACTATTCAACTCAGAAAAACCTAAACCTAATCATTTAATTAGAATTCAACAACGAAGAAGCGAAGAAATTTAAGGCATTGGTGAGTGCGACTATGGATACTAAGACAGACCTTGGGAACTTCACAAAGTATTTAAAGAGGGAATTGGTAGAAGAGGATTTAGATTCATACCACAATCAACTTCGAATGAACAAATCAAAATTTGAAAAACTTCTAAAAATGATTATTCCTCTAATCCAGAAACAGATACTGTGATGAGAGCAGTGCCGTCCTAACACTAGACCTAAAATTCTGCGGGGTTTCAAAGGGCTGGGTTGAACGCACGAAACAAGTTCTTTTTCATATAAAGTCAATGTCAAGAAATGTCCGCTCCCCAGCGGGGACACTGGGTACATGTATGATGGGGATACCATGCATTTGATAGCAAAAACAGGCACCCCCAGGAGTTGGTTCCCCAGAGCTGTAGTCCTATTAGCCTTTAGGTTTAGGATGGCACTGGATGATAGATGTTTTACGAGCAAGAATAAAATTAAAACCGCCCTCAGAAACGTCGCTACTGGTGATTATTTTGGATCATTGTTTTTTCTAAGAACAGGGACTCTTCTTTTGATTGAATTGTTCAATTAACACATGATTGAATAATTCAAACATGAGAATTGACGTGTTGATACACGTTCAATTCTCTTTCATTTGCTTTGAATAATGAACCGGAATGCACTTCAAAAGTGAAAACATTAAATATATTGATTCATACATAATCGTATTTGGTTGATTCATCCAAATTGAAGGGCAGAAGTGAACCACGTAATGTTGCCTTAATGGTTCAACAGAAATAGGGTAAGAATTTCATTCAATTTTGTACTATATTGCATGAATAATTCAACAAAATCTATTGCATATACAATTTCGTGCCAAACTCTTAAGCTGTACATACCCCTATCGGTACATATCTAACTAATGAGCTTTAGGTAAAGTTAAAGAATTTAAAGGTAGAATTAACACAATTTGTACAGATTTGTATATCAATATCTACAACAAAGATTTAATTACCGCTCTAGGAAATTTTATAGTTTTTACAGACTTTACTTTTTCTCAAAAACTTTTATGATTACGTATTTTTTTACATTAACATTTACAGCTGTTGTTAAATTTTTGTGTTTTTTTTTTTACTTTTACGGTTGTTGCTATTCATTTGATGTGTATGCAAAAAATTATACACTTTGGTATAAAAAACACTTGTAAAATACGAAAAATTAATGGACAAATTCTAATTCGCAAATTCTAACATACCTAGAACGAAGGGGATCAGTAGCATTTTCAGTTCCGCTACTACTAACAGAAGCTGATTTGACGTGACCTTTGTTGGGTCTGAGGGTGTCTCCGGTGCTACCCAAACCACTGGGGCCACGCGGTTAGCGAAAGGAAAACAACATTAGGGTAACTCACACAGTAACAATTAGATCGATTAATAATTAAAAATAAAATAGGGTTAATTATAAATAATTTACAAAAGAATGAAACTATTCAAATAAAAAAACGTTAATTTTCGTATCCTATGAATAAATTAACAGCTTTTTCTTTTGAAATAGGCGCAAAACATGAACGTACCTGGGTGTTTCCGTTGTTAGATTGGTCTTTTCGTTGCTGCCACTCTTCGGTTCGTAACTAACGGTAGAGCGTCTACCGACGGAGCCGCCTGAAGTTAGAGGTTTTGTGGTAACCGTGTTGCTCTTAGTTACAGTTCGTGGCTTACCTGGACTTTGCAAACCTATGTAAGACAGAAAAAAATACAAGAAAATTATCAATATGCATCTGTCTACTAAATTATTTTATAACAAAGCCACAAATATCCTGAGAAGAGAAAGATAGAATTTTTCTTAAGAAAAAATATAGGTACAAAAAGATAGAAGATTATAATAGACATGAAGAGTTAACGTTTTTCTTTGTTTTCATTTTAACTTACTGTTTTCGGTGGCAGGTTTGGGTTGGGCGCTGGCCGGACGCTGCGTAATCAGTCTATTTTCCTTGATGGTAGCGCTATCGACTGTATTCTGCCTTTTGAAACCCGACTGGTGGTTGTTGGTTTGGGGCACGGCCACTTGCGGTTGGGGTCCTGCACGTAAAGTCTCTCCTATAGGAGTTACCGCAACACAGAAAAATTTTAATCAGTGGCACATTGGATTGAGAACAATTCCAAAGCGACACAAAGAAAACTATCATAACATTAACGTGAAGAAACGACCACAAATAAATAGGATGCGGTTATTCAATAAATAACATAGAGGTAAATAAAAAATAAGTTTTAAATTTAAAAGTTTCTTCAGTTAAGTAAGTTAGTCATAGAGCGTAACAAACGATGACAAACCTCCGCTCGATGCCCTTCTGTTTGGTTTTGCATTTGTGGCCGATATTGATCTATGGACACCTCTGTGCGATGGACTCTGAGCTGTCGCCTGTGGTGCTCCTGCATTTTGCTGTGCTGACATATTCCTTAACGATAAACTACTTCCACTACGACTACCATCACTTTCAGGCTACAAAAAATTAAAATTTTACGTTATATCATGTTTTCTTAAAAATATTGTAAATAGGGCCGATAACCTCAATCAAATATAAAGAAAAATCCAATTTATAAATCATTAAATTAAGAAGAGACAAACGTGTATCGTTCAGATCTTATTTTCTAGCATATAAGATGCTTCTGGATTCTTGTTTGTCTTTTTTTTTCAAATTTGGACGACAATGAAGTTAAGAATACTCAGATTCAGCATCAAGTTCTAAAACCTGGTACATGGTTTAAAGATACCGAAATGTCCGAAATAGTACCGAAACCAAAATATGTTTGCAAAAAAAACTTTTTTCTTAATGTTTTTTTAGGCGTACGTTAGGCTTTTTACTTTAGGACTTCTCCATAGGCGCCGAATACGCGGGTGCTCTGAGTGCACCAGCAACCATTCAAAATTGTTAATAATAATCTGGATTAAAGTTGCCATTTTCAATATTTTTTTAATTTTAATGTACTGTTAAATTTCTTTTTATCAAGTCTGGCACTGAATTGAATGTTGTGAACATTTTATTGGCGAGTATGTATTTTGAATTGAGAATTAATACTGCTTCTAGAAGACTTGAAATACTCCCAGAAGACTTGATACTGCTTCTAGAACATTTACTCTTGCCCCTGGAAGACTTGATACTACTTCTAGAAAACTTGATATTGGTTGAAAAAAATTTGAAGTTCTTTCAAATGACTTGATACTGCTCCCCGAAAACCGGATTGCTTCCAAAAGACTTGAAATGCGTTCTGAAGACTTGATACTGCTTCTAGAAGATTTGAAATACTTCCAAAAGTCTGATTTTGCCTTTGAAAGACTTAATACTGCTTCTGGAAAATTGAATATTGCTCGCAAAAGACTTACAATCCTTCTAGATGACCTAACACTACATCTAGAAGACTTGACATGCTTCCAGAAGACTTGCACTGTTTCGAGAAGATTTACTACTATCACTGGAAGACTTGATACTGGTTCCAAAAGTTTTGAAATGTTTCCAGAACACTTGATGCTGCACCTATAAAATTTGAAATGCTACCAGAAAACTTACAATGCTTCCAAAACACTTGATACTGCAACCTAGAAGACTTGAAATGCTTCCAAAAGACTTAATTTTGAATTTCACATGAATTAGTACTTTAGATAATTTTTTAAACATACACAGCCAGAACAATATTTATTGAACCTAAGTTCTTAGAAAATCACTACCTCAAATTCTTAGAATCGATAATATTAGACACCCTGAAAATTATTGGCGGCGGTATGGCAAGTGAGAAGAATTTTATTCGCGCTTTAATGCGAGAAATGTATTATTTAAATTAAATGTTGTGAAAATTCTGACAAAAGTCGAATTTTCCTCGGTGAAGTATTGTCAAAATTTTGAAATTTTTTTTGAAAAACAATCAGCTTTTAATACTGAAACTTTTAATGATTAGAGATTTTATAAGATTAGAGAAATTTTTTTGATTATAAACTGTGAGGCGGTAAAGCAAATAAATTTTTTAGTTTGTTCCGTTAACGTTATATTTTTATAACTTTATTTTTCACAATAAAAGCTTTCTACAAATCCATTAATTAAGTTCCCAAGATATTTACTAAAAGTGAATAACGAAAGGTGCACCTTTAATAGGGGGTTATTGATTTTGTCCTTTCTGCAAATTTTGACTCAACAAATATCATACCATCATACGATTTAGTTTTTATAGTATTAGGTATGTGGCTGTATATTTTAACACAAAAATAAACTGTACTTTTTCTCACTTTGGTACACTAAGTTTATGGTGGCAGCAAATAGTAATTATCCATACATCTTGTTCCATAACAAAGTAGCTGTTCATATTTTGAAAAGAAAATATACTTATTCTTTACAAACATTGCTCATTCAGGAATTATTATAGCTGGTAGTGTTAGAATTTATGATATTTAAAAACGTAATTTCAAATTGCTTTTGGAAGACTTAATACTGCTTCTAGAAAACTTAATATTAGTTACAGAAGACTTGAAATGCTTCTAGATGACTTAATACTAGATATAAAATACTTAAAATACTTCCAGAAGATTTGTTATTGCGTCTGGAAGATTTGAAATGGTTCCGGAAGACTTGATACTGTTTCTAGAAGACCTGAAATGCTTCCAGAAGACTTGGAAGCTTCTGGAAGACTTTAAATGCTTCAATAAAACCTGATACCGTTTCTAGAAGTCTGAATATTGTTTCCAGAAGACTTGATGCTTTCAAAAGCCTTGATGTTGCCTTTGAAAGATATAATACTGTTTCTAGAAAACTTAATATTGTTTGTAGAAGACTTGAATTACCTCTAGAAGACTTGCAATGTATTTACATGACTTAATACTCCATCTAGAAGACTGAAATGCTCCAAAAGAATTGATAGCAATATCAATTCTTTCAAATCTGGAAGATTTGAAATTGCATGTGGAAGATTTGAAATGTTTCTATAAGCCTTGATACCGCTTCTAGAAAACTGAATATTGCTTAAAGAAGACTTAAAACTGCTTCTAGAAGATTTGAAATGCTTCCAAAAGTCTTGATATTGCCTTTAGCATACTTAATACTGCTTCTAGAAAACATAATATTGCTTGCAGAAGACTTGAATTACTTCCAGAAGACTTGTAATTCTTCTAAATGACGTAATACTGCATCTAGAAGATTTGAAATACTTCCAGCAGACTTGATATTATATTAGGAAGACTTGAAATACTTCAACAAGAGTTGATACCGCTTTTAGAAGACTGGATATTGCTTCCGCAGGACATAATACTGTGCTTCTAGAAAAGTTAATATTGCTTTCAGAATATTTGATATTGCTTCTGAAACACTGGAAATGCTTCCACAATACTTGATACTGCTTCTAGAAGATTTGAAATGCTTCCAAATGAGCATCCATACAAAATTGTTAGTAATTTTACTTGGATTGAAGTTGTCTTTTTCAATACATATTTTTTTAAATTTTGATGTACTATTGAGCTTATTCTTCCAAATTCAGTGCCAGAAATCTGTTGCAAACTGTTTTTTTTTTGAAAGGCATAAAAAATTTTTAGGTCTAATTCAGGCTTTTTTGGAGACAATTCATACGTCATTAGAGTCTATTCCCAATTAATTTTTTTTTCAGTACCTATGCGTACTTCCAAAAACCGGCAACTATGAGCTTATCCAATATAAAATAAATTTATCGCCAACCGGTAGCAAAAGCATACTTTATTGTATTCATTTGCGGCAGTAAAGTGACACTTTATCTTACAGTCAAATTGACACCCGGTTCGAAGCCGGTACCTTCGACATGACAGCTAAACGACTTGCCATTGGACACCGACCTTCTGGTATTAATCAATCTTTGCCGATGCATATTAATAAAACAAACCGTTTGTCACATTTTGACATCTGTCAATATATGTGGCTTAAAATACTGCAACTTACAGAATCTTTATATCTTAAATTTTGCGGTTGGCGATAAAATGTTGTATACATCACGTTTGTATACACAAAGTGTTTTTATCGAACTCGCTTTTTACTCGCTCGACTCATAAACTCAGGCTCCTTCGATAAAAATTCACTTTGCTGACTTGGTACTTAAATAACTATTATATAGCATGAACAAAAAAAAAGAAAATAAAAAAGAATTACAGTGCGATTAAAGATTATCCAAGTAGCATTTATAAATTTATCTCCTAGTACCAAGCCTATTTTCATTGCAAACAACAGGCGGTAGAAATATCGTACAGATGTTTTAATTTTTTGTTAATTTTGAGACCTTTAAGATTTCTATTCTGAAATCCCTAGACGGACCCGGGACCAAATACCAGAATTGAACTCTAATATGAAGATTTTCACATTTTATTTTTTTTTGGGGAATGCTAAACGTCAATTTAAAAATTAAAAAATATAGTAGCTTTTAATTTTTCTAAATTGTCGAATAAGTAAATAATAATAAATATGTCATGGCCCTATAAAAAATCATTTTTTGACTTACATCTGTGCTTTTTCTTCCCAATAAAAGGTACGTTGCAAAAACGTCGTCGTATCTAGCGGATTCCAGAGAGTGTTCTATGTCGTTTCTATTGTAACCTAGACCTACCAGTTGTTCTATGCGTTTGTGGTCCGACATATCCGGTTCGGGTTCTGTGTAGGGCTTTAGTTCGTCATTTTCATAACTAAAATACATACATGAACAATAATTATTTAAATTAAAGAAAAAAAAAAACTAGTTTATCCCACACCATCCTTTACATTTGCAGTGATTCATAGAAACAAAATGATCGTGAACGTGTTAAAAAGACAGTATTTACATACATACCAAGATGATAATGTAAAGATTTGGTTGCAAGCAATGAGCGATTTTAAAAAACATTAAAGAAAATTTGGGTTACAAAAATGTTTAAAATTTAATTGAATCGGTTTGATTTTGTTAAATTTTACTTATAGTAAATTCTAATCTAAAATCATGCAGCAACGAAAATGTAAGTGCTAGTTGTGCAATTTTTGTAGAATTCGAGAAATTTTAGTGCACAAGAAACACTTAGCATTCTTGTACCAAGGAAATGTAACTGTCGTTAAAATGATTTTAGGACACATTTGGCTTGTTATTAGTAAGAGAAAAAGATGAACAAATGCTTTGGCGAAGATTATAATTAGATTAGAACAAAAGTTTTGTGCATTTGGTGTCGAATTAGCTACAGCAATACATACCCACGCGTTTAGATTAGATTTTGAGTTTTATTAGTAGAAGGAAAAGAAAGAAAAAACTAATACTATATAGTTAGAGTGGCGGGTGCAGCTGGTAGCTAACGCATTTTGTTGTCGATTTCAGTGTTAAATTACGAGATCCGATAAACGATCCACGTCATCTACAAATAAATTTCGAATAATAGCTAAAAATGTTATAGAAATAGAACAAGGGGGACGAGTAAATTGAACGCCAAATGTAAATAAATCAATTCAATTTCCTGGTTTTCTTTTTCTGTTTCGACTAACACTAAAATACAACAGCAAAAGGTAGAAACTTTCTCACTGACCCAACAACGTACCCCATGTTCATCCATTTATCTTTCATTATGGTTTCTAGGCTGGCCCGTTTTGCAGGATTTAAAACTAAGAACTTCTTGAGCAGGTTCTCACAGTCTGTACTCATATAGAATGGTATACGGTATTTTCCGCGTAGCACGCGTTCTCTTAACTCTCTCAATGTTGAGCCATCAAATGGCAAACTACCAGATACTAATGTATATAATATCACACCTAATGACCAGACATCTACCTCTGGACCATCATATTTCTTTCCCTATAAAAGAAAATTATGACATTTTTATTAATCTTTTTTTAACAGGATGAATTTTGTTCATTTAGGGCTATTTCGTTAAATTTATCAGAAAGATAAATCTGCGAAGATAGATAAAGCTATTACCATGATTACAGCAAATTTAAGCGCTCTCCTTGGCAAATAACTTGATTTATCTGGTAGATAAATTTAATAAGACGGTGGTAAAAGTGGTCCTTAAACAGTTAATTATTTTATAATGATCTTTTTATTGCTTTAATTCAAATTGTTTTTACACTTCCTCATATCGAAATGTATAAAAAACTTTTGAGAAACATTTTAATAAAAAATTAATTTAATTGACTATTTCCTTTAATGTAAATACTCTTTTTCAAGAAGTATTCATATTGATATTAGTAGAGATTATATTTTTCTTAAAATATGGAACTAGGAAAAACCCGTTGAATAACGAAATTTTTGAAAAAGTTATTCATAACAAGGGAAAAATATCATATTTTCCTGAATTCTTTTTGGTTAACTTGCGTATTCCACGATGGTCTAAATCTTATTTCGATGTTAAGATGAGATGAATGATTAAAAATGTTAAGTTATTATTTCAAATATAAAAACTTCTCCATTATTTATATTTGGCATTCTTTTTAGTTCATTACAATGACTGATTCAATGCCACCACCTCTGAAAGACCTCCTACATTTTAATGAGCTTGTTATAGGCTTCTAATCCTTCAAAGATATCTCTTGTTATAATTATTATAATTAACTCATCTACAAAAGTTTCGATACTGAGTTTGTTTTTAAAAATTTTCTTTCAAAGCGTAGGATTTATAGATTCCCCGGATATACTTTACTTATTACTGTTGTTATTATCATTTTTGTTATGTGAATTATGCATCGTAACCCATCGGAGGGAATAAATTATTCTTATTAGTGTGTTTCGCTCATTTGTTTATTTTCTGTTCCTGTCTCCTATTGTACTTTATTTTTAATTAATTGTTAATTAAAAATAATGATAATAATAATAAATATAATAAATGGTATCATATTCAGCAGGATATCTGGTTATCCGGCCATTATGTGTAACTGTCAATTTTAAAATCAGTTTTATATCATATACAGGTGTCCGTTATCTTCTGGATCAGAGGAATACACAGAAGCAGAATATATCTTGATAACGTTTTTCGTGATTTATAAAAGGAGAGTATGTACTTTTCTCAGAACAAAATCATACTAAAACGAATTTCATAAAATAAAATTTCGTTAATTTTGATAATTAGTCAAAAATCAAATTCTTAAATTCTTCATTATTTATAAAGGAAATTATTATATATCGTTTTTGAGATATTAAGTTTGAATTCAACCTACACTCGTAACATTTCATTAAATATTTTTTTATGATTTTTGAAAAAATCATATTCTTGAGATATCTTGATGAAATTTGTTATGATTTATAAAGAAAAGTATTTACTTTTATGCGCACAAAGAATATCTCAATTCGATTTTGAGATATCATGTTTTGAAGTCAACTTAAATATGTAGCATTTCATAAAAATAACAATTATATTGATTATTTAAACAAAGAATCCTAAAATATCGAGATCATAAGATATTTTGGTACTATTTTCTGTGATTTGTAAAATTATACTTTTACACGCACAAAACCATACTTGAACATCATCAATTTTTGAACTCAATCGGAAGTTTTATTAGTTCACGAAGATGACAATTTGCTACAATGATTTTCAAAAAATCATAAAGAATCGAATTCTCAAGATATGTTAATGAAATGAAGGCCATTTGTAGAAAAAAGCATGTACTTTTACATGAACGAAACCGCATTTAAAAAACTTCATTCGTTTTTGAGATTTGAACTTTTGAAATCAATCGGAACTTTTATTAGTTTACGAAGAAGATAACAATTTGTTCAAATGATTTTCAAAAAATCACATAAAATCGAATTCCTAAGATATGTTAATCAAAATGTGACTATGAGAGAAGCATGTATTTTTATATGAACTTGATCATTTTTTGAGATATGAATTTTTGAAATCAATTGGAACTTTTATTAGCTTACAAAGATGACAACAATTTGCTCCAATGGTTTTTAAGAAATCATAAAAAATCGAATTCTTAAGATATATTAATAATAATAATAATAATAATAATAATAATAATAATAATAATAATAATAATAATATATTTATTAGTGTTAACACCAAATTGGTTTACACAAGTCATATAAAGTGATTACAATAATTATGTTAATTATGTTTACAATAAAAATATACAAACATACAAAAAAAACGCAATATATATACACTCAAAAGGACAAGGATCATCGTCGACCGTCGGGAGGGTGCACTACAAAGTCATCAGCATCATAAAAGGCTTTATCCAATAAATAATTTTTAATTAACACGCAAAACTTGTTGTAAGATAGATCACGAATGCTGCATGGTAGTGCATTGAAAAATCTAATGCTGTGGTGGTTAACCGCATAACGAGACCTTGTCAGCCTAAAGGTATTCCGGTCGAATATCATTTGCAAAACGAGTGTCGTAGGCGTGGACGAGCTCGCGCGCGGCAATCTCTCTATTTCTGTGTCGAAACTTGACTGATTCTAAAATAAAAAGACTAGGTAAAGTTAAAATCCTTAGCTGGCTGAAGGCCCGTCTACAGTCATCTCCATAGTTCAGTCCAGTAATAACACGGATCGCCCTCCTCTGGACGGCAAACAACAGCTTAGAGGCAGGGGAGTGACCCCAAAGCAGCAAACCATATAAAAGCTGAGACTGTAGAAATGAAAAATAGCATGTCCTTAGTACGTGCATGGACACCACGCTGGACAGACGACGTAACAGAAAAACTACCGAGCTCAAGCGTTTCCCAAGTGATTCAACGTGACTGTGCCAAGTTAGCTCTGAATCAAACAGAACACCAAGAAATCTACTGGAGACTATAGGGGAATCATTGGTACGTAGGGTGAACGTCATGTTTATAGTCTTTGACTGGTTCAGTACGAGTCGATTATCATTGAACCATTTTGCCGCCTTAGATGTAAGGTCGGACTGCCGTGCTATGGCGGCATCCCGTGTAGGAGCTTTCGATATCAGGGTGGTGTCATCCGCGTATAACACAGACGCACCATCATTCAGGGAACCAGGAAGGTCGTTAATGTAAATTAAAAAAAGGAGGGGTCCCAGGATCGAACCCTGAGGAACCCCACAAAGAAGTTGGCCGGGATTAGACAGATCATTTCCCACTTTGACAGACTGAAACCTGTCGGCCAGATAAGAACTCAAAAGTCTACAGCTCAACGGAGAAATATTGTACGCATAGAGTTTACTGATTAAGATTTCATGCGAAACGCAATCGAACGCTTTCGATAGATCAACGAAGGTTGCCTCACAATATTGAGAAGTTTCAAAACAATCGATGACGTTATCAACGAACTGAAGAAGAGCTGTTGTTGTTGATCTGCCAGGTCTGAAACCGCACTGGCTGTCGTTTAATAAATTATTAACTTCAAAATATTCCAACAACTGATCCTTCAACAGAACCTCAAATATTTTGGAAATTACAGGCAATATACTTATAGGTCTGTAATTCCCTGGATCTTTAGAATCACCCTTTTTAAAAATGGGCAGCACAAGCGCTGTTTTAAGAACAGACGGAAAGTTGCCTTCCTCAATACAGCAATTAAACAGTTTTGTTAATGGCCCCACCAAAGCATCAGTAGCTCTCTTTACGATGGTAGCATTTAATTCGTACAAGTCTAAACATTTAGTTGGCTTCAAACCGCCAATAGCATCCCTTACTTCCACTTGTGATACAGCTCTAAACGAAAAATAAGTTTTAGAGGGAGGGCTATGAATATGAAGAAGTCTCTCCAACGGATTAACTTTAGATATCACGTTTCTTAAAATAAGCAAAGGAGCACTCAAGAAGTAATTATTAAATGTTTCAGCTTTAATTTCATGGGAAACCGCTCCCGTCCTTTTACTACATGAGTTGGAAGTAATAACATCCCATACAGCGCGAGAAGAATTTTGGTGGGATAAAATAAATTTATTATTTGCATTGCGTTTAGCTGATTTTAATTCTTTCTGGTATTGCTGACGAAAACCATTTCTCAAAGTGCGCAACTCCGGACATTGGGTATGATAATAATGTTCGTTCAGCTCCTGTAATTTAACACGCATATGTCTAAGCTTATCGGTAAACCACGAAATAGATAAAGACCCATTCTTCGCAAAAGAAATCGTTTTAATGGGAAAAGCTGTAACAGCGGCTTTTTTTTTTTATTAATGAAATGATGGGTATTTGTAGAGAAAAACATGTACTTTTACATGAACAAAACCGCTTGATTCATTTTTGAGATATGAATTTTTAAAATCAATTGGAACTTTTATTACTTTATGAAGATGACAATTTGCTCCAATGATTTTGAAAGAAATATTAAAGCTCGAATTCTTAAGATATGTCAATGAAATGATGACTATTTATAGAGAAAAGCATATACTTTTTCATGAGAAAACCCGCATTTAAAAAACTTTATTCGTTCTTGAGATATTAATTGTTGAAATCAATCGGAACTTTTAATTGCCGCTACCCGGTATCCGCCGGATTTTGAAAAGTGGTCAGATGCCGGATATCCTTTTCCTCCTAATTTCTTAAATTAATATTTCCTATAATATTTTTATCGAACCCTTCGTTCGATAATACATCCAGATTTGATTTCGAGATGGATGTGTCGCATTATAACTTCATATTAAAAATTAGAAACAAGATGAGTCTTTGCTTTCGTTAAAACTGGTACGTTATAAAATAAGATTGATGTTAATTAGAAACGGATAACATTTTCGGCATCAAGTCGATTTTCGAAAATTTCATTTTTGTAGGAATCAAGTCTTTTACACCGCGTTTGGAAATTTTCGAACATTTATCCATTAATTTTATCCAAAATGGACCAATGCCATCATATGTATATGTAGAGTTCTACAAGTTCCTATAAGTTGCTATCTTTATTTAATTGGGAAGGTATTCACACCACTGCACTCATTAATCGATTTTTAACATAACAGATAAAAAGATATAAATTTCATCAAGCAATTTCCTTTTAACCCAATCTTACATTTTATACCATCATACAATAGGATAAATATCTTCGCATTTAGAGGTCTGACTTTCATGAAATTAAACACTTTCACGGCGTCATTGATAACTTCGTGCAAAGCAGTTGGTATTCGTTTAATAGTGCGAACATGGTAATGAAGACATCAGTGGCTAGCCTTGATGTCTAGAACTAGTCTCTTTACACGTGCTATTACGTCTTTTACGACACCAACGATAGCTTTGACTTCATCATTATATATATGATGGCATAAATTCCAACAACCCTTCACCTGTTGTTTGAGCTGATAGATCTTTAACTACAACTATATTTTTCTTAAAAAAAATTCGTCTATGTATCTAATGAAAACTGACGAAATTGTTAATCCAGCCATATGACTTGAGAAATGCATTTGAAAAGGGAGAAAATTTCAATAAACCAGGATTTGGCCTTATAAGGATGAGTTTAAATTTTTATTTTACTTTTACGCTGTAACACGTGTTCGACCTCTTGGTCATCTTTGGACACAACATCAAAAATTTTTAAGTAGGCCATATGGTAAAACTTGAAGAGAAATGTATGACTTATAACCTATAAAAGGAAGCTGATTGAATTAGGAGCATTAAAAACACGTTGAAAAATTATTGAAAAAGTTTCGAAGTTATACGCGTTAAAAAATGAGTTACGTTAAAGGTCAAGAAAGATTAAAAAGTTAAATTGTGCACATTGTAAATTGAACAACAACAACAACAACTGGGAAACAATAAAATAAAATTGCACATAAATAAAAAATTAAAAAAACACAAAAAGAAAATTTAAACTTAATCTGATGCCGCCATCTTGCAATGTCTCAATCATGCATGTATCTAAATCTTTTACACAAGGTTTAATCAATTTTTCTGCTTTCGTCTAAACTTCGCTTTATTTAGCTACATACCAACTAAATAAAAACGATGTCTTTAGTACATTTTTTGTATCATCACGAATATATCTGTCAAAGTTATTGCTTTTTGATATATTGGCTTTTAGGTGTTAAAATCGATAGCTGTTGCTCACTCCTTACTTACATATTACACAAAACCCATTATTATCTTTGGAATTCTGGAATATATGTATAATAAAATTATATTTAAACCACAGCTCCGTTAAACCAGGTCGGGGGTCAGTGTCTATCCGCCGAAATTTTCAACATTAATGTTCCAGCGATCGTTCACGAACCATATTTACAAATCATATGACTCTTTAGTAATTGTGTTGCGACAATTGTCTTTATCTCGATTTCGCACAGAATATTCTTTTTATGTTTACTCTTTTATTTTTCTATATTTGATTGAATAGAGCTGATTTATCTGGATCTCGCCCTTTGTATCCCGATATTTTTATTGTAATTTACTATAACACATTGGATTTTGTTGTATTCATTTATTGTTTAACTTGTTATGTGTTATAATTCCATAATTATGCATTTATTTATATAAATAGTCAATTAGTTTAGTGTATTTTTTCATGGGATACAACAAAGTCTAAACTTGGGGACTTGGCCCAAGTTCTTCTTCGCTTTTATTAATTGGGTCTAAATTGGAGAAAAACTTATACAATTTTGAAGAGAACAAGAAGTTTGTTCTTGTAATTTTGATTCCAGTTTGCTTGTTGGAAGCAAATTGAGCATTGTAAAATAATTAACTTACTACCATTTGCCTTTGGAAGAATTAATTAACAAAAAATCTACTTATACACTAAGTATTTTGAACTGTTTAAACGTGCAATATGCACTGTCCTCGCCGAATATAAGCGTCTGGACGAATAGATAGCATGTTTCAATTGGCTTCAATTAAAATTTTGCGTCTTTTTCGAATTGTAACATTTACATGTGGAACCTACAAACCGCTTTTACGGAACGCTAGGGTTCCGCGGAACACAACTCAAAGAAAACTGAAGTAGTACACTAGAAACACAAAGTTAATTGCAAAACTTAAAAAAAAAAAAAAAAAAATGTAATAAAAAAGTGAGACAGCGTAGCCTAAATTAGATACCACCAAAATTGTATAACGCGATGCCCCCAGAAATAAAAAGATTATTGCATTCCAACTTGAGTGACACCATAATGAATAAGCAAATAAAAAACTGGATATTCCACAAGGGACGATGGTATGTTTCTGAAATGATTAGCATCTATTCAATGAGCCCAAAGAATAGGACAAATTAACTGGTAACAATTTAAGTATACTACTTCAGTAAAAAATTTCTGTTCTGTTTGTTCAGGAATTATATATATATTATATTTTTTATTTATTCTCTTTGTATTGTTTTGTATTTCATACTGAATAAATATTATTATTATTATAAAACAAAGTATTAAATCGGTTTAATTACTCGGCTCAATGTAAATATATTCCTCTCCTCTTATCCTTGCCTGGAGCTGCTTAAATTGCAGATGTATGTTGATGGTATATAATGACCTGACCTTAAGCGAAATTGGAGTCGAAACGATTTTTCAGAAAATTTCCATGCCCCCCGCTTAATATTTTTTCATTAATTTCATTTACAATTTTTGGAAAAACTAAACACTTTCGAGAAAAACGGGTTTTACCATCTTTTTCCCTGTCATTTAATTATATAATGACGTGACATTCAGCGAAATTGGAGTCGAAACGATTTTTCAGAAAATTTTCATCCTCCGCCACCCCTCGTCGATTTTTTCAATAATTTCATTTACACTTTTTGGAAAAACTAAATGCTTTACAGAAAAACGGTTTTCACCATCATTTTCACCGTCATTTAATTATATAGTGATGTGACATTCAGCGAAATTGGTGTCGAAACGATTTTTCAGAAAATTTTCATCCCCCGCCACCCCCCGTCGATTTTTTCAATAATTTCATTTACACTTTTTGGAAAAACTAAATGCTTTACAGAGAAACAGTTTTCACCATCATTTTCACAACATTTTCAGCAAAATTGGAGCCGAAACGATTTTCAGAAAATGTTTTTCCTCCCTCCTTCGATTTTTTACAACTAATCTACAACATAATCCATATATTTTGTGTTTTTTTCTTTTTAATCAGACTTTAACAAAAGTCTTTATTTTCCTCGTACAAATATTTAACAAACAAGTAAATTATAATTAGTAAATTGAGATGTATAAAGAAAAAACATCAATCTTAAATAAATCTTATTTGCAACTTTTACCACCGTCATATTTGTATCACTACCTTACCAATAAGTATATTTATCGTTTGATAAATTTGTTCACTTGAGAACTGTGTTATATCAACACAACTTATCAATTTAAAAGTTTGCTACAAGTTTTTAACTATTTTTATTAATTGAAAAGTCTTTAAAAGAAAAAAAAAACTTTTAAGCAGATTTTTTATAAAATAAAGTCATGTTTTTGCTCTTAGTTGATTTTTTTATGATTCCTTTTATTGATCGATCATTATCAAAAGATTATATATCTATCTTTTTATAGATCGGATATGAAAAAAGAAATTGATGATTGTTGTTGTAGAAATTTCTTATCTTTTATTGAATGTGTTGGCAAACTTGTGACTCATAAAAAAGTAAAATAAAATGTTGGTAAATAATGTTCTTAATAAAATCTTACCTGAAATAATTCAGGGGCGGCATAAGGAGGGCTTCCGCAAAATGTGTCTAATTTATTTCCAGGGGTGAATTCGTTAGAGAAACCAAAGTCGGCGATTTTAATATTCATTTCACTGTCTAATAATAAATTTTCAGCCTTCAAATCTCTACAAAAAAATTTATTTTTAATTAAATTTATTATTTCCTAAATAATGTTTTCATCTTACCTGTGAATAATTCTTTTTTGGTGGCAATATTGGACAGCGGACACTATTTGCCTAAATTTCGCTCTGGCTTCTTTTTCTTTCATTCTACCATGAAGTACGAGATAATCGAACACTTCGCCACCGGAAGCATACTCCATGACCAGGTACAATGTTTTTTCAGTTTCGATTACTTGAAATAATTTTACTATGTTCGGATGGTCTAGCATTTTCATTATTCTTACCTAAGAAATAAAAAAAAAAGTGTTAATCGATTTTTACACCTTTTTATTGAAACCGCAAAAAATTACTGTCTATCTTATTACCGCAATCTTAATTGTCTTATATTGGCAAAATCTTTTACAATAACGATCTTGTTGTTCTAAAAGGTTTTAATACACTTTCTAAACGGTCCATTATTTCAAGCAGAAGAGAAAACTAGGTCTACAAGAACAAATTCGCGTTCTCACTTGATGATGACAACTTTATCGTCTTGACTCGTGTAAGCTTAGATAGGTTTCACGAACATGAAATCCTTTCTAACCCAATAGTATTAAATGGCGTTGTAATATAGTACGAAACCTTTCAGGTACCGGATTACATGCCGGTATCTACTTCTACTCTTTTGATAACAAAACCGAGTAATGCATATGTATCAACTAGAACTACAATTAATTACACATTCACGTATGTTTCAAAATAAATTGAGATATTTTCGGTTAGATAACTTTGTATTAAATTAAAAATTTGTTCATATTAGAACATGATTTAAATAAATTTACAATGCTAATAATGCTTAGCGGTGAACTAGAGCTAACATACATTATTTTATTTACGCCAGATTTATGGAAAAAATTAAGGCATTTAGGTCGATGAAGCTGTAAAGGCGTAGAGACGTAAATGAATCTATTTAAGGAAATTAATGCCGTTTTAGTGGTAATTATCATTATTTTATGCAATTAAGAACGCGTCAATTTATATTTCATTCGACTATTTAAATTTAAAAAGAATATAGATGCCGTTTCAAATTTAAATAATTATTTTCTTTCGCATTACTAACCTCAATACAATTATATCGATCAATATGAAAGAAAAGAATGTAGGTTTGCCCATCTTAATTTAGAATAACCGTGTTAATGAAGTAACACAGTTTTATTTAACCATATAAACACGTCATTAAAGTAGTTAATCATTTGGCTTAGCGTTTCGCAGCTATCTGCTAAAGCAAATTTGTCAAATACAATTGCACAGTGGGAATTTGCAAATTTGACTAAGATAAAATGAGATTAAATTAGAAATTTTATGTAGAATTGTACTTGTTATTTAAAAAATTAATTAAATAAGTGTTATACGTAAGTTTTGAATCGATTTGTTACATTTTATTAACGAAAGGGGATTGTCTGCTCGATATTTACTGTGTCATGGTCACTGGCAACTCTATATATAGAAAACCCAGAAAAGGTCGATTTTAATGACCAATTTATTGTTTTACCTTTAAAGAGAAATGTCATCTCAGAAAAGGTTTCCAATTTACAAATATAAATAATAATAGTTAATCGAAATATTTGTGTTTGTTAGAAAGAAAGTTGCTTTTACGTAAGTTTTCCACAGAAGTCGTAAAGGCATGTACAAAAGTCTACATGTCATATATAGAAGCGCGGATGTAATATTGAAGTTTATGTCGCATTGAAAGCGTGAAGTGCATACTAATTTGTCGTACCTAGAATAAAGTTATTACACAGACTTCCACCCGTTGCTACAGCCGATGTAATTTATATACATTTATATTTGAAACGTTCACTAGGTTGTAAATGATTGAAACTGTCTAACTAGAGTGAACCACAAAATTTTGTATTCATTTCATTTAAAATTAATTGTTGTTTCATATTAAATTGTTTAGTTGAAAATTATACTGTTCATAAATTGTAGAGCTGTGTAATATTAAACTCAAAATCACCAAAACTAAAACGGAATTAATAAATGAACTGTTAAAGCAAATAAAGCTGTTAAAATATGTTTAAAGATGATGACAACAATCCAAAAATACTCTAAAAGGTGTCTAAATGTGTTTATAGATGGCTACAATTATGTGAAGATGGTAACAAAATAAGTTGAAATATGTCCAAAAGTGTTTAAAACAATTTAATTGATACTGAAACTTATCAAAAGCGTCTGACTATGTGCATAAATGAGTACAATATGATACAAAGAATGTCAAAAGTTGTCAAAATGAGTCTAAAGATGTCAACAACAATCTCAAATACTCTAAAGGTAACTAAAAGTGCCTGTAGTAGCAACAATTATGTGAAGATGTTTAAAAAATAAGTTGAAATATGTCCAAGTGTTCAAAAGATTTTAAATGGTACTGAAAATTATCAAAAACTGTGTACATCATTGAGTAGAATATGATGCAAACACTGTCTAAAGCTGTCAAAATATATCTAATGATCTCAAAAAGAACCGAAAATAGTTTAAAGGTGTCTAAAAATTTCTATAAGTGGCTACAATGAAGAGAAACTGTTCACAAAATGAGTTGAAAACTGTCCAAATGAGTTCAAAACTTTTTAAAACTATCTAAATAGTACGGAAACTGATCAAAAGTATCCAAATGTATGTACAAATGAGTACAATATACTACAAAGTAAAGCAATCAAGATGTGTCTAAAGATGTCAAAAACATTCCAAAATAGTTTAAAGGTATCTAAAAGTGTCTATAGTAGCTACAATTATGTGAAACTGTTTACAAAATAAGTTGAAATATGTCAAAAGTGTTCAAAACCTACTAAATTATACTGAAACTGATCTTAATCTGTAGTATTTTCAACTTAATATATTGTTTCATCGTTTTAATTTACTTAACCAAGGGATAAATTTTGCAATCGAAAAAACAATTTGAAAGTTTCCACTCGGAGGTCAAAAAGAATTATACCTGTATTTAAAAACAAGAAAGAAGTACGTTACTTATTCTCAAAAACCAGGATATAATAAAATATAGTATATCCTAATAATTCGTTTTTATATTATTTCAATAAAGTTAACGGTTTCAAAACGATAAAACAAATAAAAAATATATCAGCATGATTTATTCTTAGATTAAGATTAACCCAGTGATACCCAAACTATGCGCTGCGGTTCTAGATGATAAGGATGCACAATCAAGGAGTTCAGATTGATGATTTATGTGTGTTAAAGCTTTTCCAATGTCTATTGAACACGATACGTACACATAAACTATCTTTGGCAATGAAACAAAAAAGTTACACGATTTTGAAAATTTCTTTCTAAGGTGTCTTCTAAAAATCTGTATCTTCTTTGGACCAATACAGTTTTTTAAAGTAGTTTAGGTTATTTTAGTTTAGTTTCCAGAAGAATTTACAACAATGTAGAGCTAAATAAAAATTAAAACTAGAACCAACACTAACCTAGATTGTCACCAGAGACTGGAGAGAACTAACACTAGGTCTAGAATTAGTTCTAGTTTTAGTTCAATACAAGTATGCAACACTTTAACTCTGAATAACAACTAAAAGTAGAGCCAACACTAACGCTAGAGCTAATCTAGACCTAAAACGAAAAACAATTGGGTTTAGCCGCACGACTCTTAAGACGAAACCCAACCCAACTTAACTTAGCTTCAGAACTAACACTAGATTTAGAACTAGAAACATTAGGGTTTAGCCGTCTTCAAAGACGTATGGAAAGTTTTCCAATTTTTCAAGAAAATTAACAATTAAAAAAAAATGGATGTATTTAGGGCGCCGCAGAAAAAAAAACAATTATTTAGGGTGCCGCAAATAGAAAAAGTTTGGAATGGGAACCTCTGGATTAACCTGTTATCGATATTAAAAGAAACAAAAGGACAACATCTAAGTTTTCGTAGGAAATAAAAAGAAGAACACATTTTCTTATTGATAAACGGAACTTGAAACCGCCAGATAAAGTTGAGATCATCTTAATACATTAGTTATGATTTATGAATTTGGAATATTATCGAAATTAGTTTGAGAAATAATCAGAAATTAGGCCAAAAAACAATTAATTAAAAAGATCGTGGTTAAGCTAATCGAGTTTGACATGATTCATAGTTACATTAGTGTTCTTTAGTGATCATTCACAAGATACTTGGAAGTTATCACGATGGTGACCATGGTCACCCTATAAAGAAACTTGATCTGAATTAAGAATACTAACAAGGTCAGGCAGAAATCGATTTTCTTTCTACTTGGGTATACACGATTCCTTTGAAAAAGTAAGAATTAATTTAAGACGAAAGTTACAAGGTCAATCTATGTTTTTTTATATTGATTGGTTTTTTAAGTAAAAAAAATAAAAATGTGGGTTAACTTACAAGCTGTCCTAAGTTAATACAATCTGCACCAGAGTTATTGAAAGTAAAAAAAAAGCATCTTACTTAAGTATCTTACCCTCAATAATTATAGATAATGAACAGATTTAGCCATAAATATTTAATGTTTTGTTGGGTTGGGTTTTCATTAGAATTTTGATACGTGATGACAAAGGTTTTTTTAATAAAAAAATAGAAACTACGGTATATTCTATTTCATTCTGATTCATTCGTGATTTTGCTTAATGGTAAAAGTCACCAAGCAAAGTTTACATATATTGACTTGTAAAGATAAGTAGATTCAGAGATACTTGGCGTTCTGTTAGAGACAAAATTCAGAAAGTTAAGACAATAAGCTTTATTCGAAACGACCACCTACAATTACTATTTACTATGTTTGTTTTCTACCATGATTTTACATAAGAAAGCAAAACATTTGCGAAAATCTGATTTTAAATGCAGAAAATTATGATAACCATGCAACAAGCGCGCCGACTACTAATGCTTGGAAAAAATGCGTTCGAGGAATACAAATGTGAGAAAATATTTTAAGATTAATATCACAAAGCAATTTATAAAGTAAGTTTCCCGTATAATAATCATATTTAAAAATGTTTTACTACCTTACTCCTGTTTTGAATTTGTTTCTTAATACATAAATCGTGTTAATTAGAATGAAACGACTATAGCTAATTGAACGATCACTTGAATAAATTAACATAATAGAGTATCAATTATTAACCTTAATACGCTTCTAATGACGGCTTAAAAAAGATATTATTTATTTAGTTTGCTGTTTCTTGTGAATAGATATTATTATTAAATCCGCTTAATTAATTATATAATAAATTAATTATTGAGCAAGTTGTCGCAGAAGAATGATTCTTTAAAAATTTAACAAATAATTCTAAATTAATAATGTACAACAAATTACAATATTTTGAAAATCGGTTTCTAGGAACGTTAAGAAACCAAACAATGAAAAAATTGAGTGAATAAACAATAATTTTTCAGTGAAATTGCAAGGAAAAATCGGATAGCGAGAATGTGAGTGAACCTAGAAGATGAACTGTTAAAACATAAACTTTCTAATTCATTCTAAATCCATCGTTTTCTAGTTATTTCCAGAAAGATTCAAGCAGGTTTTTGGATTTTGTTTTATTAACTGTAGGAAAATTTGACCCTTGTATAACATTGATAACATACTTACATGTTATCAAAAGTGATCTTAACTCTTTCAGTCTCAAATTAAGAATCATTGAAATTATTGATTTCAACTTTGTTTATTAAGTCTACCACTGGATCCCTTGAAATAAACTATTAAAAGTTTAAAATTTTTTCTTTCTAAGACACACCATGATGAAAACATACTGATTTCCATAAAAACTGCAACATCTAGAACTTATTGAACGATGTTATTGAAATATTGGTCAACAATGTCTTTAACTCTTTTTTAATCACTTGCTAAATACTTGCTGTTTATCTCTACCGTAGAGAGAGATGGCACTCGGTAGTACTTTAAGTCCTGTTAGCACTTAAATTGAAACTTTTCTAGGTCTTCTATAGTTGGCAGGTATATTTCGAGGCGGTCATCAAAGTATTTATGAGTTTTGATCAACTGATAGCTTCGTCATAGAAATTTCATATGGGGATGTCTAAAACAAAATCTCCTCCGATGTATTCATTTTGATGAAAAGGCAACGCGATCTCAACAGAAACTCTCTCTTTTGTGGAATATTGTCATCTTACTGTTACCCTGGAGAAAATGTAAGTACCGATGAAATGCTTCCAGCATTTCGAGGACGATGTAGATTTAACAATACATTCCATCAAGTCCAAGTAAATATGGAATAAAAATCTTTGATGTTAAAGTTTTTTATACATACATGGAACTATATTGCGGTCAGCAACATAAAATGCCCCATAAATAGAGCAAATCATCTGATAATATTGTACTTAGATTGGCAGTATCAAAATTTGTAACTAATTACTGCTTCTAGAAGACTTGAAATGCTCCCGAAAGATTTAATACTGATTTTATATGCCTTGATCTGCTCTCACAAGATTTGATTCTGCTTCTAGATGATTTAAAAGTGCTTCCAAAAGAGTTGAAATACTTCCATAAGACTTGAAATGCTTCCAGAAGATTTAAATACTTCCAGAAGACTTGAACTGCTTGCACAAGATTTATTACTGTCCCTGGAAGACTTAATACTGGTTCTAGAAACCTGGATATTGCTTACAGGACACTTGAAATGCTTCCAAAAGATTTGATATTGCTTCTGGAAGATTTGAAATGCTTTCAGAAGGCTTGATATTGCCTCTGAAATAGTTGATATGCTTCTAGAGTACTTGATATTGCTTCTAGAAGACTCAATATTGCTTTCAAAAGACTTAATACTGCTTCTAGAAGACTTGAAATGTTTTCAGAAGGCTTGATAATGCCTCTGAAATAGTTGATATGCTTCTAGAGTACTTGATATTGCTTCTAGAAGACTCAATATTGCTTTCAAAAGACTTAATACTGCTTCTAGAAGACTTGAAATGTTTTCAGAAGGCTTGATAATGCCTCTAAAATAGTTGTTATGCTTCTAGAAGACTTGATTCTGCTTCTAGAAGACTTAATATTGCTTCCAGAAGGCTTAATACTGCTTCTAGAAGATTTGAAATGCTTTCAGAAGGCTTGATATTGCCTTTGAAATAGTTGATATGTTCCTAGAAGACTTGATATTGCCTCTGAAATAATTGATATGCTTCTAGAAGACTTAATATTGCTTCCAGAAGGCTTAATACTGCTTCTAGAAGATTTGAAATACTTTCAAAAGGCCTGGAAGATTTGAATATCCCATTGTCAGGTTCATAGCGTTGTTGTTGCCAAATTTAGGTAAATTTTTGATTTGTGAAAAATCAAGGAAACCTTTCTTACGAGCGATTAAACGAGGATTAGTGATTAATCCAGAGAAATTGAGGGAATCGCTACTTTAGGTATTGCTGGGATTTTACGTTTTTGTTGATAATAATAAGACGCGGTTAGACCCGCATTTCTTTTCCAATGGTTGGGATTTAAATCACCTTTTAACGGTTTGTTTGAAGTTTCCGGAGAGAAAATAAATTTCTTTATTTCTTGTTATGTGTAATGTTATTAATATTTCTTGGTGATTGTCATTTCAAGCTTCTTCTAATTACAAGTTTTGTAATTTTCCTTTTTTGGGAAATCCTTATATTAACATCATCTTCCGACCTGTTATCAGACTCTTGTTGGCAGTATTTAATAACAACACAAAATCCTTTTATGTGAGAGGCCTTTTGTTGTTTGTTCTTTATTATATGAAATTACCTTACTATTCTTTAATAATTATGATTTAATTGTATTTGGTAGAGCTAGTGGAGAAGAGAAAGAGAAAGAACTTTTAGCCTTTAGAAGGCTTATTATTCTGTTGGAAAGTGGGATTTTCCGTCCCCTGAAGATATGGAATCGCAACAGCTTCTAGCACATTGGTAGTAATCCTCTACAAATTGATTCAATGCAGTAACGATGACAGGCATAATATGGATTCCAAATTAAGCTAGCATATTCTAGTTGTGATGATAGGACGGCTATGTATAGTTTGTTGAAAACCTCAATATCAGCAACCTTCCTAGTAATACGAAACACAAATTCAAGTAGTCATTAAACATAATTTCTTAATATGCGGCACGAAAGTCACTCCCCGATCAACCACTATTTCCAATCTATTTATATACGCGTCATCAATTAAATTATCACGGATCAGATAGATAACATTTCTAGCGTATGAGACAACCCCATATTTAACAAAGACTTCAACTGAAGTCCGAATAACTGATATAAGCGGATGCAAATTATGTTGCAATTTATTCGAAGCGCCATCATTTTCAATGCAATGATAAATATAGATTTCATCAGTGATAAGAACTAAGTGATAAACCACAGTTATTCAGCTTATGCACAAGGTGAGCATGATCAATGTTATGAAATGTCTTTGATAAATCAGTATAAATTACATCACTTCGAACGCAACTATACATAGATACGCAAATATATTGCGATAAAGATGACAAATTGGGTATATTTTACTCTGCTATATAAGGTGATACCCTTGCAAATCAATCATGTGGGGACTGTTTACGTTCCAGAAAAAATATTAGATTTTTACGTTCTGCAGGTATCCATCTGACTCTCCTACGGTCATCGTGGGGCCAAAAGCAACAGCTGAATTTGTTACTAAATATAATTCGGTGCCATTTTTGCGCGCAATTCGCTATCTATATCGTTGCTCCATTCTAGCCAGTGTAGATAGTGACGTGGTGTAAGAGAAAGACATAAAAATAGACGATATGAATGCAGCTTATAAAACCTGATCTAATGATAAACAGATGACATTGACATTATAGGTAATACAGCTCTCATCCAATCATTAAATTGTTGAAATCAGTCGATTTTTAAGGCAACGGTGTTGCACACCTTCCTTAGACCATTTGGACCAATATCTCAATACGGTTATAACAATCGGTTTACACGACAAGCAATTTCTCTTAGCGAGAGTCCGTCTCTCTCATGCCAATAATACGGCCACGCTCAGAATCAGGAAAGACGTTGACGTACTCCTGGCATTGCTCCCAAGTTCAGAACGAAATTATGAACAAACAATTTGCAAAATTAACAATTAATTTCACATTGATTTGTTTATTTCTTCAAATTTATTTATTGTGACCAAGTTCAAAGGAAAAAACAAATTGTCAGCTAAATTTTATTCTGTTTGTTTTAATGAAAGACATCGTTGACGAACATATTAGTAAAATCGATCATTGAATTCTAGGAGTTGTAATTTTTGTGGAACAATTTTCATGAATATACTGAATTCATGAAAATTTAAAACAATCTTAACTTTGATGCCCAATATCTTTATCAACAGCCATTTATGGATTTAGGCCAAAAATCTAAATGGATAAGTTTATATAAAGGAATTATTGAATTTTGATAATAACTATTCACAATACAACAAAAGTAGTTAGAGAAACGTGTAATAACCACAACTAATACAAGACGCGATACCACTACTAAATCACTTCTATAATATATAAAAAAAGTTGAATAGAGTTTTAATCATAACAATAATTAAAATTAAAAGCGATGTTTGTATTGATATATAAATCAGTAAAATCTGATTATCACAAAATTATTTATTAATCGATTTAATCAAGTCTGATAAAAAATGTTCCACTACTTTTAATTTGAAAAGGATTAATTCGAATTTCGTGTCTGGAGTAATCGTGAGATATTTAAATTTAATTCAACAAAATCACCTCCAGAACCGATCGTTTAACTCAACTATTAAGCATGCTTACAAATTTATAATATTTGATTAATCCAGATTGAAAATAAAAATAAAATTATTTACTTACTTCTCTAAATAATTTTTGGAGTGAACCAGGATTGAGTTGTGTCTTATCGATGATTTTAATTGCGACTTCTTTACCGGTAGGCACATGCCTTGCCAATTTGACTTTAGCAAAATTACCCTTTCCGATCGTTTTGAGCAACTTGTACTTTCCGATCGTCGGCTCTTCGCCCGCTCGTATTCTATTCCTGGTTGACTGATTAATTCTGATACTGGATTCCACCGGTCCATCGTTTCCGCTCTGCAACAAAAATATAGTATTATAACAAACAAACATATTTCCTTTCATCTTTAATTTTTATATTTAATATTAAGATGTTTAATCGGGAACGTAATGAAATCTTAATTAATCTTTTATTATTGAAGCAAAAAAGTCAAGTTTACAAAATGAATGTTTTGAGTTATTATAGCACAATAAAAATCCACTAATTAATACAGCAATTTTTGTAACACAACAAATTACACAATTGTTATTGTGTAACATATGTTTTATGACTCATTTTTTTAACATACCACATCTAACGTTTAGTTAAACTTTAAACGTTTTTAGATGAATCATCTCATTAATTTAATAAATAAATTTACTGATTAATTAGTAAACCTTTAAGTTTAAACGTTATGCTGATTACAACACTTATTTAGATGTTTAATAAAACCGTTTGTTCAATTAAATAATTATGAAATCATCAGCCTTGTGCTTCGTTGATGGTTTTAACACCAACGCAAACGCGTTTATCCTTCGGAAAGGTAAATACCCTGGCCATTTAAACCTACGATTAGTTCTCAATGCTAATTTCCAAACATTTATATTAACAATTTACAACAAATTTAATTTGTGTTTCAAAAAATAATTTCGGGATTTAAATTTTGATTACAAAAAAACAATGTTTATCAACAATCACTTATTATTATCTCGCAATAAAAAAATAAATAATTTATTTTTATTCCTTTTATTTCTAACCATTAAATTTATTAGCCACGTTACTAATAAAATACGTCGACAATATTGATCCGTATTAAAGAATTGGCGCACAGTGCTTTGATTATGCGGTTATCATCAAAACGAGAAAAATGATGATATCACGAAACGTTCAGTACCTGATTGCCCCACTTATAAAGTTTCTTATGCCCGTATAAGACGTAGTGAAAGAACCGTTCAAGAACGAGGAATACTCTAGTGAAATAGCAAAAAGACATTTTCGATAGAATATTTTTTTGGAACGCCACCTGTCGCGAAAAAGTGTAAAACGGTGATAAAACGTTATCGGTAATAGTCTTATCGGAGTCTAATTAACGAAGGTCACGCCATAATGGAAAACCTAATAAATCACTATTTGAAGTTGGGGGGAAAAAGTAACGAAATCGAGAATCGAACTTTACTGGACGGAGATATTAATTTGTCAGCGTTGAAGGATCAGAGTAAACATTGATCAGATAGCGATGAATCAGAAATTTTTTATCGAATTTATCGAAAGTAAACGCCCTATATTATGAGAAAAAATTGTACCTGATTTGCGTCGACGTTTCTACGACGGTTACTCTTGGTGGTTTCTTTCTTTTCAGAGGGTCTGTCGTGAGCATCAGAAGCAGTTCGACTTAATAGTTTTGTAGGTTTTTTTGGATAAGCTGATTCCCCACCGGCACTACATCTGGCTTTATTTGAACGATCGAATGGGACACTATTTTCGGCTTGCATGTCGCTCACTCCCGGCTTTAAAAGATTTTCTACTTCATTATAGCTCTTAAGCGGTTCGTGGATGTGTTCTAATGGTTTCTTGGTGATGTCCTGAGATTTATCTTTCGGAACGTTTTCTTCTTTAAGTTGTGTTACCGGACTTTTTACCTTCTTTAACATGATATCAAATTTTTCTAAATTCCGAGCTTTGATCGCTTCGGCTTCGCATTGATTGATATAACTTTGAACGTTTTGAAGAGAGTTCATGGTATCATCTGGGAAAACTAAGTTAACATCGATTCTTCTTGCGGCCATTGGGGATGGTTTTAAATCTTTTCTGTCGTTAATTGTGTAAATGTTCATTTCGTCTTTATGCATGAATTTTTTTAAAAGTCCTGGTGATGATTTTTCGACGACATCCTTAATTTTTTGTGGGGATTTGTTTCCAGATATCGGTTTGTACCCGGTTAACTGTGATTCATTTTCGCTTTTGTTCAACTCATTCGTTGCGTTACTATTTTTCCCGGGACCGATCCTCCGAGAATCACTCCCTGGGCTCAATGGCAATTTATTCCGATATCCCATCAATGGCGATATTACTTTTCCCTTTTGATTTTGTTGGTTTGCGTTGTCAACATTATTCCCGTAAAGTTTTTCAATACGGTTGCTCAACGTTTCAAGTTTAAACTCCGAATCGACTTTACGATCCGAAATAGGACTGTTTTTAGGTGTTATCGGATCCTCATCCACCGTCGCACTCTGTTGTTTCCTTTCTTCTTCACGTTTCCTTAGGAAACTTCTCGAAAGGGAATCGCGATAATCACGGCGATTGACTGGCTTGGGAGACACCTCCGTTTGAAAAGTATCCTTGTAACGATCCATGTATTTTCCAGCGTAAGTAATCTTATCTCTTTGACTTTTCAATACTTCCAAATAGTCGGTGACCTTCGCTTCGTTAGGGGCTTCGCTCATGCTTTTTGAGCAAAATTGGTAGCACGAAAACCGTCCATTTAAAGGGTGATACTATGCACAGTTTCGTTCACTAACACGGAGAACGCGCGTGGAAACTACAAAGAGGACGAATAGGTGCGATTTAGCGCAATCTTATCAGTTGAAATGGGACTTGAGATAACGAATCCAGAGGCGGCACGTGACGTTAACCGATTCAATGCTTGGTTGAAAAAAAATCATTTGTACCTACAACAAATGACTACAAATATTTCTTTTTTATTATTTTAGTAATATGCTAAAATTGCATATTAATTAAATAATAATTAAAAGAAATACTTCACAAGTTTTCTTTTTTTTTTGTTTAAAATTTAATCAACATTTTCTATTGCTTAATTTGATTTATTACATCAAAAATGAATTAGATCTGTAAAAATATTGAACGGAATTTTACGGTGTTGTTTCATAACTTTCTTAATCAGTTTTCGATTATTTATAATTAATGTTGAGATATTTCGTAATATTTAACAATAATTATTAAAAAAACATAACATTTTTAGTTTTGGCATGTCCAGGAAGTAAGATTCGCATTATATAGACATCAAGAGAGTAAGATCATGCAATTTGAAGGTAATTTGGCGACCACAAAATTGTACGTTATTCAAACAACGTTAGATGTAAACGACCAAAAATTACAGCTATTGTTGAAAATCGTATTTCCTAAACTCACGTTCGATGGTAACAAAATGTTTGATTCTATTGTAGACATATAGGAAGTAACTATGTTTTCCGGGTTTGCTACACTAAATAGATGTCACACATATATTATATCTTTCCCTTTTTGATGTCAAAAAGTATATCTGACACACTTAATATTAACAAGTATTACACATATTTCCTCGTGTGGAAGAGATGTCGTAATTTAATTTCTTGGAATAACTCAGCCTCTTTTGATGTAAACGAGCCTCATTAACACATCAATATTTATCATAAAAATGTAACGTTAGTTAAGTTTGGGGTAAAAAAAGATATAAAATTAACTTACAAGATTTTATCTTTAAATAACACCAAATTTAATATTATTTTTCGCCATATTTATTCTTTTCTTTGTTATGTTAAATATTGTGATAGTATAATTATTAATATCGGCTTAATTATAATAAATACTTTGAGAATAACTAAGCAAACATTCGTGACTCACGACTAATTTACGCCGTTTGCGTGGAAATTTTTATTTTATAAGAATTTTACATTTTTCACTAAATTTGATGATAAAAACTATATACTTCTATAATTTTTAAAAAAGTGTCAGAAAACGCGAAAAACTTTTGACAGCTTGCCTTTAAAGATAAGCAATGCATATTTTTAACTAGTTATTAGAGTGTGATATATCCGTTTCTTCCTGTAATTGAATTTACCAAACGGTAGACGCCATATGTCGCTTGCGAATTCATATGCCAAGTAAATTTCGTCAAAATGTGGATATAACCGGTTTTGTACGCGAGCTCCTCAATTATTCTGTAAATTTTTCATTGAAAATAACGTTACAACTCTTTGAAATCGGTAGGGCGTAACAAAATCGTTAAATAAAATCAATGATTTTGTTAAGGGATTGTACCAAAACATCACTATACTATATATCACTATATATTGGAATTTTACTATTAGGACTACAACAATAATTTTATATTTTTCACTAAATTTGATGATGAATAAAACTATTTTTATAATGATTCTGTAACTTTTTGATAGGACATTATAAAATCGATGATACCGTTGAGGGATTGTACCAAAATAGTAAGAGATATTATATCACTATTTATTGGAACTATATTATTAGGGCTACAGCTCCGGGACGTCAACTCCTGGGGGCGCCTGATTTTATAATGAAATGCATGGTACGCCCATCATACATGTACGCAGTGTCCCCTCTAAGGTGCAGACCTTTTCTTGGCATTGAATTTTGTATGAAAAGGGGTGCACTTTCACACTTTCGCTCGTTCCAACCCAGCCCTGAGGCGCTGAATATCTTTGGATATCTTAGGATTATCTTGGGTTGGGTTGGGTTTAGCCGTGCATCTGAAGACATTTTTTACAACAAAGACGTCTACAATGAATAGTTTCTGAAATCAAGTACTTTACAAACTGATTTGGCAATCCTGCGTATTTTGAGGTAAAACTAGAACTAACACTAGACCTAGACCTAGAATCTCTTTTTTTTTAATACTTTATGTAATGGGGCGCAGTCGTTTCGTTCGTCCAACACAACCTTGGGGCGCAAAATATCTTAGGACGACACTGGGTCTACATGTGTGAATCCGTAATTGGACAAAGAATATGTTAACAAGCTTGGAAAACTTTTCAGAGGTAATGAAATTACCCTATGGTAGGATACAGGTTACAAAGATAATGTGGGTAACAAGCTGGACAAAGAGGTAACGAGGGCGTCCTTTATTGGATCCCAAATCGGCTGTGAACTATAGAAAAGTTGAAATATGTGATTAATTCCGTCGTAAAAGAAAAAAATTAAGGTCGCGATCAGGTTTCCTTATTCGTCTCTGAATTGTCTGCAATATTTAACATATTGACGGTCAAACTTGTCGATCATATTACACAAAGACAGTAAATGTTCAATAATGTTTGGAACAATAGAAAGGTTGATCAAGGACTTAGATCTACTCTTAGTAATCATAAGTTACAATAGATGTTAGAAGTCCAAGTAATAAGAAACAAATGTACTATTTTCTAATTAAAGAACTTAAAGGCGCAATTAACTCGTGACCGATTTCGAGTTATTAATAAACTGTATCTAAGAAAAAATATTATAGACAATTCAAAATGTCATACTTTAGTCAGTAACATTTCTAGTTATGTGATTATCTAAAGTAAGGTATCACATCTGCCAATATCAATTCTTCGAAGCATGATACGCAAAAGCCAAGGTACAGGTATAAAGGTAATATAAATACTTTTAAAATATGACGCATCAAAGATGAGTAACCATAAAAAGATGGATACTCTTAATATAACGCAAAATTCTTTGAAGTTTTTGATGTAAACTTTTCTGTAAAATGAATTAAGCATGGGCGTTTAGCTCAAAAACAAAGATCGTGTTAAAGAATGCATAGATTATGTAAGTCGTCTACGTAAAATACATAAATAATGTAAAGATCAGTTTTGACATATTTACTAATAGTCTCACTGTAATGATTCACTGCTAAAATTATTAAACGCCGTAATTTTTGGTAGTACCTAATTGAAATTTAGTCAAAATTGAGATTTTTGGAATTATTTAGATAGAATACAATTTAAAATTATAATACCAAATAATTAATTAATTGATTGTAAGTATAAAATACCTAGGATAAGCTGACGAAAAATCATAAACTCGTATTATAAATGATTAGTATTATTAAATTTTGCTATTATTAATTTCACAACAAGCTCTTGTTACCAAATTAATTTGTTTTTGCGTTATTGCATTCAACCGCTATCGACAAACTACAAGCGATAGACCGTCGGTTTCAACAACCGCCGTCTTCAACTTTCCCCATTTTATGTGATACCCTCAACTAATACTCTCGTTACTAAAAAATTGAATTTTTGTCTTGCGGTTTAATTTAGTTTTTATTTTCTGAAAAGTTTCTCTTTTAAAGGATTCGTTTTAATTAAAAACAAACAAAACTCCAGAAAGAATACTGTCGACGTCGTTGTACTGTTTACTTGCACTACAATGTCGACGTGCAACGTCTATGATAAAAGAAAGATATGGATAATAGGTTCACTATGTACGCGTAGCAAACTTCCATACATATAATAAACGTCATAGTTTAATAGGTCATTAAATCAAGAAAAAGTTTTAATTTTTGGTTTCATCTTAAAGTTTTCATAATGTGTTTTGATTATTTTATATTAAAATGTATTGATATGTTAGTTATGTTTCATCATAATGTGAATCATTTTTGAGTGATTGTAATTTTGTTATGAGAGATTTAGAATAGCAACAAAATTTATACTTACAAATTAAGCTATAAACTAATATTTTTTAAGTGGGCAAAAGTAAGGATGGTTGTTTGTCAATTTTGTCATATCAATGAATTTCAAAATCTTTGCCGCAATACAAGGAGCACTTGCTTATATCTATTTATGATCTTTACCTGCAGTAATAAAACAAGTACCATTCAATGGTAAATCAATTCAACATCCATAAATACGATGATGTATATAACGTATTATTCTGATGAATAGAGAACCCTTAACTAATATGCGCGCACAAAAAGTACAATATGTTGTACTAAAAGATTTGTTTTACCGTCCATTGTTCTATAGAAGTTATACGATATAAGAAAGATATGAATAATAGGTACACTACGCGTAGAAAACTTTCACATATTAAATGTCATAGCTTCCCCATTTTATGTGATACCCTGTGATACCATCATAGGGTATGATGTGTATAATAAGTTCTCAAATCAAGAATTTTTTTTATGTTTGGTTTCATCTTGTAAATATATTAAAGTATTTATAATGTATTTTGTAAAATTTACATTAAAACGTAGTGTGAGTTATGATTCATCAAAATGTTGATAATTTTTGAATAATTGAGTATCACAGTTATTTAGTTATGAGAGTTTGTAATGTGTTTGTATGAGTTTGTAATTTGTAATGTGTTTTGGCAATTTTTCAATAAAATGACTTGTGAGTTATGCTTCATCAAAATGAATATTATTGTGTGTATCATTTTTGAATGATTGTGTACTTATTGTCGTTTAGTTATGAGAGATTTAGAAAGACAACAGAATTTATACTTACAAATTAAGCTGTAAGCTACCATAAGGATGCAATCGTTAGTTGTTTGTCAATTTTGACATTTAGGTGAATTTCAAATTCTTTGCTGCAATACAACGAGAACTTATCTAGTACCATTCGATGGTAAATCGATTCAAGATCCATAAATACTATGAAGTAAATAACGTTTTATTCTGAAGAATAGAGGATCTTTGAGTGATATGCACGCATAGATGCAATATGTTGTACTCAAAGATTTGTGGTTGTTTCGCCGTATATTGTTTTGAAGAAGTTATACACAACTTAAGCTTTTAACATAGTGATGAGACGACAAAATCAGTTCTTTAGGGTTCAGAAATCAAGCTCCTGAAGAAGCTTAGGGCCACTTTTATCACTTCTTGATAATTTAGCTAAAGTCAATTCTAAGTCTATCGTAAAATTATTATTCAAAAAACCGTAACTGTTACAATGATTAGTTACGAAATTTATTTATTACCCGCCACTTCCCTGAGGGATTTTTTTGTATAATGTTCAAGTTTGTAATTTTATTACTTAATACATAACTTTACCGCTCAAGGCTATAATAGACGGTAATTATGTTATGTTTTTTGAATTTTACATTATATCTAATTATACTTCTATTGCTCCTGAGTCGTGCTCTCTAAAGAAGATCAATCGATTGATCGATACAATGTCAGCTATGAAATATAATAAATAAATTTTCTTCGTAACTGTTATGGTTTTTTTTAATAACTTCTTGGCAAATGTATTCAACAGCTAGAAGATGATAGTAAACAGCTGAGAGAACAGCGTATATTCGAATTGCGTCTTCAGATGCACAGCTAAATCCGAAATTATCCACTTCTATGTCTAGTGTTAATTCTAGTTTTATATGATTAGATCTAACTCTAGATCTAGAAATAGTCAGGTTTAGCCGTACATCTCTTAAGACGACTAAATCCGAATAATTCTAGTTCTAATGTTAGTTCTAGTTTTACTTCAGTTCAAATACACAGGGTTGGGGTTTAGCCGTGCATCTGAAGACATTTTGCATTTTAACTATGGCCTCTACAATTAATAGTTTCTGAAGTAGAGTACTTTATAAACTGACTTAACAACCCTGTATATTTCAGTTGCAGCAAATCTAGAACTAACACTAGACCTAGAAGTGGAAAGTTTTGGGTTCAGCCGTGCGTCCTTAGATGCATTATATCATTAGATCTAACTCTAGATCTAGAACTAGTAACACTCGGGTTTAGCCGTACATCTCTCAAAAGGGCTAAATCCCCCTGAAAGGGTTGGGTTTAGCTGTGTATATGAAGACATTTTTCAATGAAGGCCTCTACAACAAATAGTTTCTGAAATAGAGTACTTTACAAACTGATTTTTTAACCCTGCATATTTCAATTGAAGTAAAACTAGAACTAATACTAGACCTAGTGGAAATATAGAAGACCTACTGTATCTTCTAGATTGTTATCTTGTTTAATATTAATTCTTTGGTTATAATAGTAAAGAAATAAATGCTGAGTGCAAATTTTGTACATTTTGTGACAAGTAGTATTACTTAAAACTTAAGATATAACGTAACTAATATTTTGCAATCTCCCCGAAGACTTCCTGTTAACACATCTGTTCGAGGAAGTTAATTATTTATTAATTGTGGAAAGTGCAAATGTTGCCATTGTCGGTTTCTTAATAAAAATAATCGTATACTATAAAAATTATAAAATGAGTATATTTGCAATACATTTTTTTAATTAAGTGAAAATATTATTCCATCTTAATACAAGTTAAATGTGCTAAAACTTTAACTAGATTTTTTGCTTCCTGATTACATCATGTTATAATGAATGTTATATTTTGTACGTCTGGCATAACAATAATTATAACTAGTAAATAATAATATGTAAAATATACATTGCGTTCTGAAATTTGTAGGTACACGTAAAAGAGGATAACTAAATATTTTGGTAATGAGTAATCTTCAATACCCGATATGCGTTCTGGGTATAACAAATAATTATTCAGGACTCCTAATCGATTCAGTTACCACAACATTTTCTGGTTAAAAAATCGGTCATTGGCTTATTTGGCAAATAATGTTTATGTAAGTGCAAACGTTTCGAGTAAATGTTTCTGATAAATCCATGTTTACTCTTTAATGCTAATACAGCATTTATATTTTTAAAGATTACTATCAAACTTTATTCCATTCATATTTTAGTGAATAAACGTAATTGATTATATATTACACAATAAGTAATACGTAGATTCAAAATTTCTTGGTTTAGATGACAAAACAACACACATGTTAAATCCGTGATATTGTTTATTAGTTAAATATGGTCAAATATTAAGTTAAGACTTAATAATTGAAAGTTTAAAATTATATTTTATTCTCTTACTTTTAAAATGAAATGTTGCAACTTTAAGTCCACTAAATGATGCCAGGAATGCTCTCCGAAACGTCATAATTGACCATGTTTAATTAACAAACAAACTCAAGGAGGTAACTATCTATTTTAATCATCTAAACCAAGTAATTGAATGTATTGCGGTATTGCGGAAGACAATTTTTTGCACTCGTCATAATTTGACTTGTGGTGTATGTGGTTAAGAAATTTTTCAAACTTAATCAGGACACTTTCTCACAGTACATATAGGCAATAATTAATTCTACTTCATGTAATATTGAAGGTAACTGCTCATTTGATGCTGAGAAACTGACTCAGTCTACGATAAGAAAACTGAACATTAGTAAGCTAAGATTACATCTTTTTCTAACTATTCTATATTATTAAATATCATGTAAGAGAAGGTGATTATTATTACAAAAAAGATAATTTTTAATTGACACGTCATTTAATTGGGTCTATTATTTTTTTTTAATTTTGTTTCAAATCTGATCACAGAAACTAAAAGTTGTTATCAACATTTAGTTTCTAATTAACATTATTCTAAAGTAGAATTGTGCCAAAAAAAAAAAGAAAAATTCATTAAAAAAACCACTTCTATTCCATTGTTATATGTTGTGTTATGTTCAAAAGATACCCGTTATTTTTAAACCTGTATAATTATATTTATTATTCCTATTTACTTTTAATGATTGTAATTTTTTTAATAACCTTTACGTGATATCCCAACATTAATATAATAAATCAAGCATGTTTTTGTTATTATATCAATGTAATTGCATGCTCGTCAACGTTCGATTTAAAAGAGAAGAAAAAACGGTTCACATTTCACAAGGTTATAATTAAATAGGTAAAGATTACAGTTTATTTTACAACAGGTGATTCGATGACGTTCAATATTGATACTTTGTTAAATTATTTTTTAGTACTTATATGTTGATACACATAGCGTAATATACATTATTGTGTTTCTATCGGTAAATCGCGTTAAGAAAGTAACGTTGCAACGTTTGAAGCGTTATTTTTTTTTCAACTAGCAGCTGGCAACAGGAATCAGTCACTACGTCACGCGCTGGTCGACACTAATTGGCGGGCATAGATCGCAAAATAAGTACCGATTACGGAATGGAACGTCACCGAACGAAGGAAAAACGGTGCGATCACTACACTAGATTGTAGAAAACTGAATCTAGCGGTGCCACCAACAATCGTCAGTCGGTTGACTGGTGCGCTGGTAACTAACTATCCCACACGCCTCTCTCTCTCCCTCATTCCAGACCCGGACAATACGCTCAATCGGCCTCAAATTTCGTTATATTATATTTATGACAAACCGACGACGACTACGAATGACATCGATCGATCAGAAAGGAGAATTTGCGAACATATTGAAATTAACGTCATCGTCCTCCTTACATCACACGCACGAACGAAGATTACTAAAATTTTACCTTGAACAAAATTATTACTGATTAACAACTTAGAAAAATTTTCCTGCAACACTTTTAATTTAAACCAACTTAATATATTAAACAGAAATGTTGTTATTGTGAATGTGCTTTATTACATTAGAAGCATATAGTATTTAAATTTAAAAAGGCGTACTAATTTGCATTCACCTTGACTAAAAACGGACCTCTATCTCTGTCGTTTAAACGGTAAGCTAAAAATGTACGCGTGTGCGTTTCGTACACAGGTAATTACTTCAATTAGTCGCGGTATTGTCGATAGATCAAGTCAATGGTTGGGTTACAAATGCGATTCTTTTGCAACAAAATGTATCCAAGGAAAATAAATTAACTTGTAAAGTAAAATCGAAAATAGAAAGTTTATTGTTGATATACGTTATCGTAACTTTACTAACAATCAATTTATCTTCGATTTTTTAATGTGTCATTTTTGTTTATTATTTTTACTATAATCCTTTCACGATTTATTTAAAGGCACCAAATATTTAGAAACTAAAATGTATTGTTTATATTGTTATCTATTGAAAATGATATGAAAATCGCCTCTCTCGAGTTAATAAGGGAACGAAGCAAAATTTGAGTCAAACTAGAACTAACACATAAAATAACATTAGAGTTAGAATTAAAAGCATTTGGGATTAAGCCGTCTTAAGACACACACGGCTGAATTCAAATGTTTCTTGTTCTAGGTGTGGTGTTAGTTCTAATGATATAATCTAGAACACTACACCAAGGACTAGAAATATTAGGGTTTAGCCGTTTTAAACAAGTTTCTAGTTCTAAGTGTAGTGTTTACTTTAGTTGTAATTCAATGATAAATATATAATTTAACTGCATAACGACTAACACTAGACCTAGAAACATTTGGGTTAGCCATCCGTTTCTTAAGGTTAAAATGTACATCGAGACTTCTAGAACCATCCAAGAATTAAAGGAGTCCTGTGGAAGTAATATCACGGCGATTTTAAACAATATGATGAAATAAAACAAAAAGAGCTTTCAAAGATCTTTGATTAATGAGTAATGTTAAAATATGTCTAATTTTTTTGCATAGTTTGTTTTATATGAATTATTTCATTAGCAATGTGTACATAATGTACGGAATCAATTAGATATAAATTCGAAGGATGTTTTTAGAAAAAATGACCTAGAGATCTGTGTTGTATCCTTTTACGCGATTGTTTTGAGTTAAAATTGAAATGTGCAGGTGTCCCAAAATTGAGATACTATATCGAAGTTCAAGGTCCGTCAAGTAGATATATTCTATAAGGTTATCGGTGTTGTTATGAATGTGTCCCCCCGCAAAGACCTTAGTGTGACGTCATCAAAAGAATTGACATTTCGAAATTTTTTAAAAATAATTAAAATTTTGCAAAAAAAATTTAAATGATTGTGAATATTTAATTTACCCTACATATTCCTCTGTATTCTTCTTGTAGTTTTTATTTTTAAAATTCGAAAATATATCCCAAAAAAATAAATTTTTACACTTTTATTTTCACTTTTTTCGTTTTAGTTTCTAAATAGTCTTTTACGATTTCAAATTTTCTGTTACTAGCGTGAATATTATTATGTAATTGTAATATTTTGCAATTATCTTTTTCTAAATGAAATCATCTCATTCACTTCTTGCCTGAAGTATAATCATACTTATTAGTTATTTATTTATTAACACTTGTCAAATGCAATTTAATTCAAAAATGGAGACGATTTTGTGTACATAAAATACATAAACATATACACAAAATCCCCTCCATTGTTTAATTAAATGGCATTTGATACGTGTTAATAAATAAATAACAAGTGTTTTATAATTCACGTTTAATGATATTTCTTGATAATGAGCTGATTACCTCGAAACGTCGAAATTAATAATAAAATAATTTTATAAAAATTACACTTGTGAAAAGTGATGTTTTAACATAATTATAAATAAATTATTTAAAATATTTTCACATTCCTCTTTATACATTCTCAAGAGCCTTACTTATAACTTAGGATGATGGATTATAATAGTTATTCAATGAGTGAGTTTTGAATTTATTTTTTTTTTAATTTTTTCAAAGTTGTAGATAGTGCTACAGCGACATCTTATCCTGTTAATTCTTACTTGTTATTTAGTTATATTCGGATTACTGTTACATAGCCTCAAATTATCGGTGTTTGCTGTTATGTTAATTTTCCCATGCTGGGTATGCCTTTTTTTGTAATGATTGTAGTTTTATTCACTGATTACTATGTTGTTTTATTGTTATTGAGTTAAGAATATCTTCAGATATGCAATGTAACCCCGTTAACCTACAATTTGACGTAAGTAACACAGATTTGATATTCTCTTAAATTTTTTATAATAGTGTTATACAACATATTACATTATTACACAACATTTTATTTTTACGTTCGTAGGGGTCTAATATCTTATGAAGAGCATGTGCTCACAACTAGCATAGACGAATAAATTGTTAGAAAATATTTGAGTGTATTTAATACCTAATATTGATTATAGATGTGTTAGGTTGGGTTGGGTTGGGGTGAGCTTCAGTTTCATATCATTCAATATAAGGGATAGTATGAAAGTATGAAGTTGAAGTTTAACCAAACCCAATTCGTAACATTCTTCATAAATCAACATTTTCATAAACAAACTGTGTAAGTGCCATGTCGTTGTCTTCATCAAATATTTCTGGTTCATTGATAGAATAACATAGAATCGATAGATTAAATAGTACTAACTTATTTTGTTCAGGGATTCATACGAAAATAGGAATCCGGTTCGTTATAACCGGATTCGTTGTAGACACATTTATTTAGATTAAGTTAAAGAGAGACGTTTTCGGTACTATTACGTTAGTTCGTTATATAGTTCCTTACAATGTACTGAATTTTCATAATATTTGTACACAAACATTTTATTATTTTACTTTCTTTATCTTATTTTAAGGTATTTTTTTGTCTATAGATTATTGTAATGATACGGCATAAGGAGTATTTTAAGAAATTTTTAGATTCATTCTTTTAGATTTTTAGACTTTCATGACGTCATATTTCCCCTCATTACCCGTCAATTTGTTCAAGTTGACGGGGTGAGACAGATCTTGGTCCAAGTTGATATGTTTAAATAAGAATCTCCATTTTTTGTGACATATTTATTGATTATAGTTTAAATTCTGAGTATTTTTTTATGTAACACACCTCATGTTTATATCCACCAACAGTCTATGGATTTGATGTAGAATGTAGGACACTTGTACATTTCAATTTTAACTCAAAAAATGCTCGCTTAAAAATATAACATAGATCTCGAAGCCCTTTTATTCTAAGAACATCCCCCGAATTTATATCGTATTGATTTGATACTTTAAGTATACAGTGTATATCATCACAAGATATAATAAGGCAATAACTTTTGTTGGATTTTTGCCAGCTTAATTTTCCGGTCTTAGGATTAATAAACGTCCTCTACTAGCTACATGACCAAATTGCCAAGGGAATTTTTGGTCGAAATTGCATATAAACGAATTCATTATACAATGCATCTACTTGTGTTCATGGCCTTACACCAAAGGTAGGAAATGTAGATTACATTGATGATGATTACATTTTCGTTTCGAGAGAAGATAATCTCATCAAAATCCACAAAGTGAAGATGAAACTGGTTATATCCAATTTCCAAATTGAACCTAAACATAAAATCAAGTTTTTTCCTACTCATTATTCGTTGATTATAAACGCGGCTTTAAGGTTAATAGAATCGGTGTGTAATGAAAATGTTAAAAATGGAATTATAATAATGAAGAAGAAAATGGAAAATTCCAACATAAAGTTGTTAAAACACTCCTAAAAATAAGGTTGGCTTTAAACGTAAAACGAAATTAACCATTCAATCCGAAAAAGTGTGTCTTTTAGTACCAAGGATTTTGGTTAAGCTAATAAAATCTCAATCTCGAGTCAATAAGGGAGACTTCGACTCAAACTAGACTAACACTACCACATAAACTAACATTAGAATTAGAATTAAAAGCATTCGGCGATGAAGCCGTCTTATGAGGGTTTCCACTTCTAAGTGTAGTGTTTGTTTTAGTTCTAGTTCAATCATAAATAAATAATCTAATGCTATATAACAACTAACACCAATATTATGCTTTAGCCTTATAATTCGGGTGGCTAACTCGAATTCTAGATTTAATGTACAACTAACACTAGACCAATAAGATAAAATTAGAATTATTTTAATTATAATTAAACATTTTTAGTAATTCCCAACTATATTTCATCATTTATTTGAGTATACTTACAAAAATGTTAACAAATATTGGTGGTTCTTGTTCAAGAAGAATTTGCCTAATTTAACAAAAATTGAATAAACAATGTCTAAATTGTGAAATTTGAAAGTGACATTGACATTTTGAATAATGAGTAAACAAATGCTTGGTTGAATATATATTTATAATAGCTTTCAACGCCAATTTCGATTTTTCATTATATTAAATAATTTATTTTTAGAATAAAAAGAATATGAACTGGATATAAAAGTTATTATTTTCTGTCATTCTGAAACAAAAATAATATATCTGCAAAATTGAAAAACAAAAATCATAACGAGGTTTAATAAATTTCGACAATTTCACACAGAAAAATATACTATTACAAATATTTGTATAACATTTTTTTATTGTTATAATTTTTTTTTGTCAACCATTGTTTTTCAAACATTTTTTTATTGTTCTAATTTTCTTTGTCAACCATTGCATCTGTTAGAAAAATAAAACGACTCTTCCACTTTTACAATGGAAAACTGATTTACTGAAACTGAAAAACAATGGACATTTATAATTTTTCTAATTATAAAACATGGTTGGCTAAATTTGCAAATAATAAATACCAAAAACATCTAAGTGTACTATCTGAAAGTTGAATAAATACACGATGAGACGAGAATACATTATATTACACGAAATACATTATATAACATATTTCTACACAATAACAACAGATACTCGCAAAAGATTGATCAAGGAAACAGAGAAAATTCTAAGAAGAAATAAGATAAATGAAACTACGAATATGCCAAAAACAGAAAGATTGAAAGACCCCACCCCTTTCACGGTAAAACAACATTTCTGACGAAGATCTCATTTACATTACAACAAGCCGGATTATTGTGAATTGGAAAAGACTCTAAAATTCGCTATAATGTACCTGAGAAAAATCTCCTTAGAACTTGAAATAGCAACACGCAACCATCCTAAAGAAGAAATACACAAAAAATTACAACAACTATTAATCAAGCAGGATATGAGCAAGAACAAAAAGAAAAACAACAAAAGACAATGGAAGAACTACTGATAAGAACAATAATTGTACAATCACTAAAGAGGACAAAGGTGCAGGATGAGTGATAATAGGCAAAGATAAATACATAAAAAACTAACACTTTTCTCGAAACTAATGGATTTAAAATTAATAACAAAAAATCCAATTAATGCCTTTAATAATAACGTAAAAAGACCATCAATGATATTAAAGAGATCCTAGGTAATCTCAACATTTCTCAACTATCAATTCACTAATTCCGATGAAACCAAAAACGCCACTCTCTACAATCCAGTATCCATAAATTCTCAAAAAGATTGCTGAATATATTTAGAGATATGATGGTTTTCAAACCCAGACACACTATTATTAATAACAAAGAATTAATTTCAGATGATATCCTTTGATACAGTGAATTTATACACGAATATCCCTACACGACACACAATAGAAATAATTAAAGACATCCTAAATAAAAGAAAAACGTGAAGATATTGATAATATAAAGAAGATGGTTCAAATTTGTGTTGAACAGATACACCCAGACGGTTTGCCTATGGGATCTCCACTAAGCAGTTTATTATTAATTTTTTTTCTCGATGAACTAGAGAACTAAGAAATTATCAACCAAAGAACCCATATAATAACAATATAATATTTTAGAAGAGATATGTTGACGGCATCTCCGCCATTGTAAACGTCACCGATAAGGATATAATCAATAACATTCTTACATACATCAACGGATTATATGATAAAATAAAAATTTTCAATGGAAACTGAACAACTAAACAAATTAGACTTCCTGAACTTAACCATATAAAAAGAAGGTAAAAAGTGACGCTTGACATCTACCAAAAGAAGACAAACTGGCTTATTAATCAAATATGATTCACATCACGCTTATTCCCAAAAATTATCTGCTTTCCATGCTCTAATAGACAGAGCCCTCACCTCAAGCCTTGAATAAGGAAAAATAGAAACAGAAATAAATGTAATAAAATAAACAAATTTACAATAACAAATTTCTCCAGAAAAAATAGAAGAATTTATAAATACAACTCGCATGTTTCAACTCACACTATGCAGATTAATGAGTTTAAATTATTCAAAAAGTATAAAATTAAGCATTATTATAAAATTAAGCATTAATTTGAAAATCGATTATAAGAAAAAAAAGTTTATTTGTTGTTTTAATATCTATAACAGGACGCTTTCTGAAGATGCCGAATTGGATGAAACTGGTCAAGAGTTATTAACTAAATTTCCATTGTAAGAGTGCAAGAGTCGGTATGCTTTTCTAACTTTTTTATTGGTCCGCAGGAAACCACATAAAGTTAAAACACATTGTATGCGGTTATAAAATGCATTCGTAGACTGAATAGCATACAATTATTACAGCAACTAATAATTACTTCAATTATTATTTATTTCCTTGTCCAAACATAACTTTGAGTACATTGTAACATTTCCACTGACCATTTATTATTTTCATAAATATTCATGACATTTTGATCAAAATGAAAATATACAAAAATTTTTAGAAAAATTATCGGTAGTCTGCCGATAGTTTCGTAGATCACAACTGCACATCAACTCGAGTTTTTAATCAAAAGGAATTGATGTCCACTTATGATTAAAAAGTTTCGCAACTATTCTATAACCACGATAATGCCAAAGTTTCGTATTAAAGTGCACACAGAGTCGATAGTTTAGTTGAAGTGTTTATATATTCGGATTAGCGTCATTACATTTCTATCCAAATTTAAGTTGGTTACATCTTTAATCATTCCTAATCATATCACGTCATTTACATACATGTGTCATAATTAATGATATAGAGAGGTTTATGGAACTAGTAGAAATACATACAGCGTTAATTTAACAGTCAACTGACTAGACATTTGTTATTAACTACTTGAGAAATAGCAATCAACTTCAATAATCCGTTGAAACTGGTGCAACTCATTCTATAGTACCAGAAAAGCTTATAGGGATGTTGTAGAAGTTTTATATGGAACGTATGGAAAATTTATTGATTTATTGATATTTAGGTCTTTTTTATAAAAATATATATCATAATAATTCATTAATAATAATAATTCATTTTATTGCCCAACAAAGTTTAATTATAGGACAACATTAGGATAACTCAAAACATTCTTACTCTATTATTGTTGGATTGTTTGTCGTAAATAACTAAACTGTTTAGTCGGTTATAAATTTATAATGCATCGCGATTTCAAGTCAATCCAACCAAAAATCTTTCGTCGACGAGCAATCGACTGTGTGTGCTTAACCTTCTTCTAAATTTGAAAAACAAACCGAACGGTTTATTTGGACAAACAGTAAACAAGGCACTAATTGTGACAGGAAAGTATATAATATCCCAGAACTTATCCAGTTATCTTCATTTACAAAATTATTTATATTGATAGTTTATGTAGTGGTTACTTCATCTTATATTCACTAATTATCACAATGAAGAGCAAGTGCAAAGTCAAAATCAGAAAACTTAATTTTTGTTGGAAATTTTCATATATCAACAATGTCATTCTGCTAAATATCAGTAATTAGTTAGTTTTGTTAAGATTATTTACTTTCGAATTGAGTTTTGAACCACTTCTTCAGCAAACTCGCAAGAGACCCACACTGCAGGACGGAACTACGCCTCATACGACGAGGATATCCATTATGCATGCGACATCTCCACTTCCGCGGATCTAAATTTGTGTAAGCTTTTTCTTTGGACTATCTGAAGGCTAAGATGTATATCGACAGTTCTAAAACCATTCAAGGATTACAAGAATATATCAGAAATTAAATTCGCGGCGATTCTAAACAATATGGTGACATAGAACAAATAGCAAAGGCACCTAAAGCATGTAAAAGTTGAGAGGATGTTAGTCGCGTTACATACATGGACTGAATTAATTATGCAATACTTTTTTATATTAATTATACAACGCATCTACTTGTATTGGCTTTACATCAAGAGTAGGAAATGTGGGCCATCTTGATTACTTCGTCGGGTCGAGAGGATACAATCTCATTAAAATCCACAAAGTAAAGATGGAACATATTATATCTAGTACCCAAATCGAACCTAAACATAAAATCAAGTTTTGTCTTTTCAATCATCATTTGTTGATTAAAAACGCGGCCTAACGTTCATAGAATCGCTGTTTAATGAAAATGTTAAAAAATGGAAATTGAAATTAACCATTCACTACGAAAAGTGTGTCTTTTAGCACCAAGGATTTTGTCAAGCTAATAAAATCGACGTACCAAACGTTTATCTAGAATAGTAGGACATCTAGTGTTCCATATCCATTTATCTAAGCACAATACAAAATATGCTCGAAAAATAGCACTATAATAAAATTAACTAAATTAACTAAAGTAAAAACAAAATTACTTTCAACAAAAACTGTAAAAAGATATAAAATCATTCGCTGATTTTGATACTAAAACGATCACATTTCTACACTTTTCCTATTCAAGGTTGATCCAATTGAATAATGGATTTTTCAAGTGTGCACGATTAAATTTAATCGAATACAGTAAATAAAAGTTTGGTCTAAATTATATGTGCACAATACGTAATGGCCTTGAAAACAACTGGAGACGTCGAAGATCGTTACAAGAAACTCAATAAATACAATTACTTTGAAGAGAAAGGCTGTAGTAAATATTTATGCAAGAACCGCAATCCACGTTAAGTAACATAAGGTTTTTAAAACATACTTAAATTGAGGAGAGAAAAAAGACAATCAGTCTGGGTTGCGGTTACTTTTATAGTCTTATCTTATGACAAACGACCTTCACCATAAATAAGTATTAATCCACCTGAGAAATAAATAGGATAAAATCTTTAGATTGCATAAATAATTTCGAAAGTGTTCGGAGATCAGCATCATTCGTACTTGGGGACTCAATGAACTCTTCTTGTTGAGGTGAACGATCTTCCATCGGACGATTTAATGCGTTAATGCGGGAAAATTAGTGCATGAAAATTAGGATGCCACATGTCGTTTTGCGCCTTCAAGGTGTTAATAGAAGAAAACACACTTTAACCGGTACCTTTTTTATTAGACAGATGCGTTATAAGAAGTTTTTCGAGTAGAAACTGAAATAAATTTTAAGTAGTCAACAAAAGAAGGTTGTACAACTTTGTTTATGGAGGAAGACCTTTAGTTTTAGGTTTTGAAACGAACTTTGAAGTCGTAAATTGCGGAAACGTGGCAGACTTTAATATTGTAGATGGAAAAGTTTCGAGGTAAACGTATATTTTTTGGTTTTATTAAGAAATTAATTTCGATTAGAAATTCTTTTGTTTTATTTGGGCGTATTATGTATCAAAATATTTGCTAGATAAAAGAATTTTCTATTATTTGGTCACACTGGTTGATCAAAAGATTTATCAACAATAACAGGTCAATAACCTCAATCAACTTTTACTTTTAAGGATAATGTTTTTATTTTAATTTTATTTAAATTTAATAACGGTTATTTTCCGGATGTAAGATTAAACTAAGTAGTATTAAAACTAATGTAATTTTTTATGAATAATTTTTAAAATTCCGATTAGATACTTTCAATCAAATGAGTTCAAGTATAAATAAACAAGATTATTCTTTAGTTTACAATGACTCATTGCGGCGCTCTTAATTCTTTTTTTGCTGCTATTAGGAGCACGGATTGCTTTTTAATAGCTCACATGACTTTTATTATCAATAAGATTTACTGCGGTGGCATTTTTCTTTAAGATTACATACGCGGATGGCGATCGGTACAATTTGCGTTTACGCTCACGCTTTATTCAAATTTATTCCTCACCTTATGCGTATTTATGGATTCAATTATCTGCATAAAGGTAAGCACCGACTGCTTATAAATAAAAGAATAACGCACACAACAAAACCAACACCCATTGGGAGATTACAATAAACGAATTGGTTGAAATGGCAAGTCTCATCACATGCCACGTATTGGACTCCGACTTTGCTCGATCAATTAATCGAAACTTAAATGTTGCACGTTGATCCGGCTCGAGCGAAGGCTTTGACGTCAAAACGTTCATCATCAATTAGGTTATACGTAATTTGCTGGCGACGAACGTTTATAGCAAAGTAAACAATAGTCCGCACGTTTTATTAAATTTTTGAATAAACGTTATGGATAATTACACCGCGCTTGTGGCAGAGTGACCTTCGCTTATGCAATGAATAAAATAATGGCTTTCTTCTAACTTTATTAGTCATCTAGGAAACAGGTTGTGTAAAAAGAATTAGTAATATCGAGATTGAAACCGTAATGATAAATAATGCACCATACTAAAAAAGAGAACGAAATTTAATTAAAAACATAATAAAAGAAAAAAAAAATAAAATCGATTTAGCTGCCCCAGATAACCAGTGGGGAAATGAAGCGTTTAATTTATAAAAACGATTTTTCCATCACTTGCATTAAATAAAAAATTTTAAGAAAATTACAACAAGTTTTACTCAGAATGTACTGCTAACTCAAGCTGAAGATGGTAAATGAAAATTAAATATGAAATACTTTTCAGTAACCATTGTTGAAGTTCGGGAAGTAATTATATTCATGAAGTAATCACGACACAGATGTTAAGTAATATGAAAGTTATACCAGACGAAACTTCTTGAGTGGCTTTTATAAAAGGTGTTCCTATCAAGGACGGGATAGTACCAAACGAAGGAATAAACTTACTTTCCCTCCAAGTACTTTAACATCAATATTTTTTGTTGAAGACAAATAAAGAGTTTTTAGTAAGAGAAAAGATAGCTTTCTATTTGTTTATATAGTAAATAGATCAATTCTTCTATTATTCTACACACACCTGTAATAAGTAAAAGAAATTAGGTACGAAATCGAAAAAAAAAATCCTGCGTGTTGTCTACATAAAAGTAACTACTAAATAATAGTATTATATCAGTGGAATCCAATTAAAGGTAAATTGCAAACAAGATTGGAGTTAGTATGAAACCTTGCGGGACACCAGTTACAGTTTTAGATGAATCAAAATGAACGCCGCTTTCACCTGAACCTGCCGTATTGTGTTAATCATATAATTCTAAAACAAAAAAATCTGAAATGGCAATAAACTTAAGAATAGGTAATAATTATTACGAGACTATGACTTAAGATGTTAAACACCTGTTGATGAAAGTAATTTTGATTTCAATTTATTACTATAAAAGATACTTACAGTTAGAGAGAGAATTACTGTTGATTAATAAAATTTGATAATTGAAGAATAACCAAGTGAAATAATAATAGAAGAGGTCTCACGAAAAAGTCTCGTATAAATCATCATATACAGTATGTGCCCGAATCAAGTTACAAAGAAAAAAAAAATTACTTCTTCCTAAATGAGGAAGAGGTTAGTTATAATGGTAGAGCTAACACTAGACCTAAAATTAGAGCCATTTGAGTTTCACCGTACGGCTTTTAAGACGGTTAAACGCAAACGTTTTTAGTTCTAGATCCAGTGTTACTTCTAATGCTGGGTGCAGATCTAATATATATTATACTTTTACTTCCAGAAGAATTTAGAACAATTTAGAGTTAAACAAGAATCTCCACCCATCCTAGCTTCAAAACTAATACTAGACCTAGAACTACTAACTTAGGGTTTAGCAGTACGTCTCTTAAGATGACAAAACCCTAACGTATTTAATTCTAGGTCTAGTATTAGTTCTGAAGCTGGATTGTAGGTATTGTTTTACAATTAGTTATACTTTTAGGTCAAGAAAAATTTAAAACAATCTAGAGTGAAACAAGGGTTAAAACTAGAACCAACACTAGACCTAGAAAGTTTTGGTTTAGCCGTGCGTCTTCAGACTTTTATTTTATGGTTTCTATGGTTACATATCATAAATTGAACTTGACAAATTTTTAATTTAGAAACATGTCAAATTTTTACATAAAAATGGGAATAATTAGTAAACTTCTATAGTTAGAGTATAAAATTCGTATGATTGCATTTTGTGCGCTGAGATAAGATTGTAAAATCAGAAATAATTTTTCTCTCTCTTTATAACTAAATTCGGGGACATATTGTTTCACCAGAGTTGTGCCAGGTATTGCGCAAATGTACTCGAGTAGCGGGTATCAGATATGTCATAATTGAGGAACGAGTAGAAAGTATTAAGAACTTCAGCTGCTAAAAAGAAGTTAAAGTACAGTACCCGGAGAGTACAAGTACAGGAACATTTCTGGTACATTTAAAAAGTACATTTATTGCTCTAGGACACTAATTGATGCTGTCACTGCTTCTTTATCAGTGACAGGTTGAGAGGTACTGCGAAACTGTACTCGAGTAGCGGGTATCAGATATGTCATAATTGAGGAACGACTACAGAGTACAAAGAAGTTTAGTTGCTAAAAAGTAGTTAAAATACAGAACCTGGGGAATACAAGCACAGGAACATTTCGAATACATTTAAAAAGTAAATTTATTGCTCTAGGACATTAATTGATGCTTTCACTGCATCTTTTTCAGTAACAGGTTGAGAGGTATTTACAACGTGTTTAAATGTTTAGGTTCGTATAGACTCAGTCATATAAAGAAAGTGGACTTAATTATATCTTACTTAAATAATAGGCATCAATGTGTGAAGTTGGGTGGTTTGGTTCTAACCCATTGCATGTTAATAAAGGTGTTTCTAAGCGATCAATTTTGGGTCCTCTGCTGTTTACCATTTATACCTCCAGTGCATAATTGTATCAAATATTGTAATGTTCACATGTATGCGGATGACACTCAACTGTATTATAGTTTTCCATTTGATAATTATAAAAATGCTGTAAATAGAATTAATTACGATCTTCACAGATCGCCGGTATATGTTCATGACCATTTTTTGTTTTTGTATACGGCAAAATCACTGGTTAAAATCAGTATTGACAATAATGTGATTCTTATATCGCTGCAGGAGAGGGATTTGAATCTTATTATTGACAATACATTTCTATACCGGCAGCATATTTCAAGACTTTTTAAGAAGTCTTGAAGGAAGGTGTTTTATAGGATTGAGTTTCTAAACCTGAAGATTTTGTATCCTTTTAGGAATGTTTTCAGCATCAAACTTAAGTCATTTCTATGTGAAAGCACTATATGACTCCTGTCGTTGCTGACATGCCTAGGATGAAGCGTGTGCAAAATGCTTATTATGCGGTACATTTTCGACATAAGAAAATATAACCATATATCTTATAAATTGAAAGATCTTGGATGGCTTAATATGAAGTCTCGTATTAAAATACTATCACTTACGCTTTATCATAACATGATTGTTGGTGGCAATCCACCTTACTTGGCTAGCAAGATTTATTATTAATCTTCCTAAGCATAGGACTACCCTATTTGAACGATCATTTATCTACAATGTATGACTCTGTGCAACTCTATCCCAGATTATATAAAGGCTAGGCGTGGTAGTGTATTTAAGTATTGGCTGTTTGATTACCTTTTCAACATAAATTTATGTTACATCGTTTAATAGCATTAGGTTTTAATTTTGATTCTTTAAGATCGATAATTTAGGGATAATACGGAATTTTAGATTTAAATTCTTTTTAGGCATTTACTGACCTGCTTTTATAGCTTTCTTTAATTTAAGGTTACAGTGAAAGAACAGTAATGGTCTTTTGACCATGGCACTGAATCTGCGACCTTATGATTCTTCAACATTTTTTTTTTCTTTTGCTTACTTTTTTTAATTTATTTAGCATTAAAACAGTTTTTGTATATACGTATTGTTGAATAACAAACTATTATTATTATGTAATTAGGGACAGCATTTTTTATCTTAAAATGTACAGTTTTTTTATTAAATTGCTTCATTATCTTTCTTAAACGAAAAAAATTATGTTTATTATTTTATAATTTATGTAATTATTGGTATAAAAACGAAAATAATAATAGATAAATTGCAACTTAAAAAATAAAATAAATACATATTAGCTATTTTAGCTTGGACAGCTAATTAAGGACACTAAGATTTTAACAATAAATTAACAGCATTTTAAATGTAAAATTTCATTTAAATCTAATATTTAGTATGATATCCTTTTAATTTAAGTACGTTTTTGCACCTTCGAGGAAGACTAGCTACTAAATGCTGAAATCGTTCGATTGGAAATATTCTGCCATATTTCCTTTACAATTTTGAACAATTCATCAGCATTTTTGTTTGGTTTGTTTTCCACAGCCATTTTAACAGCTGTGCAGAGATTTTCAATTAGGTTCAAGTCGGGACTCTGTGCAGATCAATCCAAAACATTAACGTTTTCGGCACAAAACAATCTTTAACACTTCTAGCAGTATGCTTTTGATCATTATCCTGGATAAAAATGAATGGAACATACATATATTCGTCCGTAAATGATCGATATTTCAAAGTTTAATTGTGACGTTATTTCGTCGTGAAATTTGCTTAGAACTTAAAAAAGAATTGGCTCTGCTTGTTCTGCAAATTAAGCGATCTTCTATTGGGATAATTTTCTTGGGCCTGGATTTGCGTTTCTTATTATCAGCGCTCCCATTGCTACCGTAATGAACTGTAGCATTACGAAGCATCGCTTTTGAACACAATATCTCTGTTGCAATTACTCGAATCGATTTTTCTCGTGTCCTTATCCTATTGTTTTTGCCTTGATATTAAACCGCGATTACTCGGCCCGTGGAGTGGAACACCCGGTGTAAGAAGTAACGTACTATGAAAATGGCTTGCCATGATGATACGAGCAAGAAAAATGTATGTATAAAATGTAAACTTTTTAAGTATATTTGAAAATTTTCAAGTGTCCTTAATTAACCGTCCAGGTTAAAATAATCAATATTTATTTACTACTACATTATTTTTAACTTATTATGAGTTTCCCCCTTTGTTTTTCAATTAATATATAAGTTATAGGATCATAGACAAATTGACGAATTGATACCTTTCGTAACAACCTATCTCTCTGAGCTATCCTTTCCATATATGTATATCGCTACAAAAATAAAATACAGAAATCGACATGATTCTGAGAACGATATGCGTGTCAATTAACATAGAACTATCTAAATATTGAAATATTGTGCAGTAATAAACAAGCACAACAAAGTCGTTAATTTATACAAATATCTGGAAACCTCCTTAAGTCTAAACCGAACGAAGAATGTCGTTAATATAATTTAGTTATGCTTACACGTAATGTATAATTATAACACGACACATCCATCCCTAAAATCAAATCTGGATGTTACTAAACGAAGTAAAAAATTATATAAAAAAGAAGACATTTGCATATTGGATTAAATGTCAAATTAAATATGTCGGAAAACATTTTATTTAAGTTATCCAAATAAAAAAATATGGCGAAAGAAACACAAACCTGTTTGATGGATTAGCGTCGAGTAAACTTTGCAAATTCAGGCAAGCTCAAATTTGTTCAAGTAGACAATAATGTACTCGAATATGCGATGCGGGTATCGGGTATTAATAGAGAGTATTTGACGAATCGAGTACTGAGTATTGATTCCAATAGACTGGATACTGGATATCGGGTACTCCAAAATGTTGTTGGAGCACATATTTGAGTATTTTTACCCGGGTATTTTTGCTGCCCAGCATTGTCTTTCACGAAAAATTCTACATTAAATATTCAAAAACAACCATCACTTCTCTATACGATTCAGTTTGAATAAACATTTATCAAATATCTTAAATAAGTTTAAATCAACATTTGAAGAACCCAGAACTTGATTGATTGAATTTAACTTAAACACTTAAAATATTATTTGTCTTGTGCCCGCATTGAAAATTTAGAATCCTTATTACAATATAAAGAAGAAAATAAACAGAATCACAATGCTGTTAATGAAGCGACCAAATTGAAATTTACTCGATTGAACATGATTTAAAAAACTTAAAGCGGTAATTTTTACTCGAAAACTTAAATGATATCTATTTCGAATTTTGTGAAACCAACATTTTATGTATGACTTAGATTAATTACTAAGAAAATGATAACGAACTCAACGTTCTTTTAGACCCTGCATCGTAAACCATATTAGGTTTTGTTTAAAGCATTAAAACTGATATTGTATTAGTTATATATTAGTAAAATATAGCTACTAGAAAAAGCTTTATGGAATACTTTCCTCGACATTGATTATATCCCCATTTTTGGGTTGCTATTCTAAATGTGTATCTAAATATATTATATCTACACTATTCGTTATTGCTTTTTCATCTTTCTCAATATTTGATTTGTTCTTCGATTTAAATCAGATTGCAAACATTTCCAGACCAATTTGCAATTTGTTGTTCCAAATTGTATGCTGCAATGTCCAAATAATTCATAAACAATCTTTTACTTGTAGTCCATGACTTTTCTCAACTTTCATAATCCTCCCTGTAATTTCTTTGAAAAATGTCAGTAACTTCTTCTAGAGGTGTAAGCTTATCAATTATTTTTGTCCCAATCCTGATATTATCGAATCGTATGAAACGTAAAATGTCGATTGAGTGCACTATTATGATTTCAAAGATGTCTAGCGATTACAATGTTTGTAATATAAACTTGCATATTGCATTAGAATAATAATACTAGAGAATATGTAAAAGAACAATAACATCCAACTTTGCTTTCGTATACTATATAAGCAATCATTGTTTTCGGGTCATTATTGACCCAGTTTTGGTCGTATAAGGGTTAAACGCTTGTTTTATAGCCTGCTTAATGAGAAAACCGCCAAATTAATCAACGTTATTGAATGCAAAAAATATATACGCTTATTTGACACAACAAAGATATTTTCGTTGCTGGATAATATAAATTTGCATACATTGTGATCCAACAAAACTCGTAGATTTTCAATTTGTTTTATATGTAATAACGGTTAATAAATTGATGTTATATTAAGTAAAGATAGTTTCAAATAGGCCACAACTGTAAGATTCCTGGCTTATACTTGGGATCATTATCTTGATAAAAGCGAAAACTATTTCATATGAAGATTTGTATCACTTTGAAATGTCGTTCCATTATTTATCACGCGATTCTTGTGCACAACACGTTTTAATGTGTTCTAGTGCGATCGTATTTAAAATTAAATAACAATTTTAATAATTTTTTGTCATTAGAGATTGCTTATCTTTAAAATTAATGGTTTAAAATCATTATTCAATTGCTGTTCGATGACTCGTATGGAATACACTAATTGTAAGTTATGTAAAAACCTGCACGATTACACTTTTCATCACAACCATAATAATGTTAATAAATTGTATATTATAGATGTTAAAAAAAAGAATGTACATTTATTTTGCTTATTTGCAGTGAATGAAAAATTATTTCGATATTATCACATTAGCATAAGCAGATGTGAAGGTGGTCGACGTGATAAAAAATGCACATTTACTTTATGTGTTAACGGCCATTAAATAATTTAAAATAATATGTTTGTTCAATTACTCATAAACACTAAACTTTACAATCGGCGGATCAATCGACGGATAAATGAGTAAAACACCCACCCTAAGATGCATTCTTAACAACATAAACATTCATTAGGGTAAAAATTTAATAAAAATATAACTATGTAAATTTGAAAAAATATCTTAAATCAATAAGAGGTTTAAATTCAAAATTAATTGAAAAATTAGGTTATTAAATAATCAACATTTTCCATAATTTAAAGAGATTTTTAAATATACTGGATGTAAATGACAATGTTTAAGAGTATTTTGTTAATACATTAACAATTCCTGTACAGCTACGTTCCTGTTTATAAATCTGACTTGATACAATACATTGTATTTCTACTTGTCAACAAGGAAAATTATATCTTTCTTGTTTACCTAAGATTTACAAAAAAAAACGATATAACAAATAAGATTAGGTCCTAAAAATTACGCACTTCATCAAATGTTTTGTATGATTATAACAACTCAGGCTAATGAAAGAGGCACATTCAACAATGAAGCGAACTTTAACCGAAATGGAATGTGTAATAAAACGAATATGCGTACACATAGGAAAATACAACACCACTTCTACCAAAATGTAACTAGTAGGAGAACCACTGAAGCTTAACGATGCATTATGAGGTACATGTATCATGGAACCGCATGCTACAAGCGCATAATAAAAAACTCATAGTCAGTTGATCATCCAACCTAACTCCCATTAATATTAACATGATGGTGTCATTTAAAAGTAACGTTTTATTAAAATGTTTTACTCTTAAATATTGTTTACTTTTAATAATATACGTAACTTATTCAACACAACTCATAAAAATTGATTAAACATTATACGCCAATATCTCCACCAAGTTATTATATTTCACGCAACGTTGCTACCAATAAATACAAATCTGAACTATTTGAATTTAGATCGATTTTTCACTTATTGCTAAAGTAAGTACACAGTAATATTTCATTTGTTCAATGTACACCAAAGAATCAAAACACATTTTCCTTGAAAATCACTCAGCATTGAGTATATGCTTGAATAGCCCACGAAAAACAAAATATTGTACACAGACTGATACTTAATATCAACAATACTTCATTGCCAAAATAAAATTTGATTTAAAAAACTTATTAAAATCGCGATTTGATAAAATCTAAATCGAAAACATTACTACGAAACGTTATAAATAATACGGGAGATTAACTTAAAATGTCCTCGTGTAATTATCATCTATTAAAATGATAACAATATCAATGATTAAAAAAAAGAACTCCCTTTTTAACACGATTTCAATTAGGATCGCAGTTACTTATAATTTAATTAAATCAAATACAGATATCAATTAGTCCTTTAAAATTGATATCATTTTCAAAAGTTATATCTCTTTAAATAATCAGATTGCATATCTTAATATGTGAGTAGCCAATGTGTCTTTGGTACAATCATTAACATTATTATCTTATTATTATCTTTAAACCGACTCAATCAGTCAAAAATATAAAGCAATCAAAAAATAATAAACTTTTTTGTATTCTTAATATTAAAACATTAACTACGAGAACCAAAACAATCGGTACTTTCCCATTATCTTTTTAATCTCCTTGCATAGCGAAGATAAATATTGTACCATATTATATTTTTCCCTTGATACACAAACATGCAAGGTTTAGTCCTTATAAATTAAAAAGTCATCAATTACTCAAACTCGGACATCAATTTGGACTTTGTAGTATTATAAAATTCTAATTTTAATTGTTTATCAGGACAAGATCGTAATCCTTTTTTAAAATCGATCAGTAGATAATAGTTTAGAATTGACCAGTGCAAGATAACGGATTAAAATATATTTATTATTACGATAGTGGATAGCGAAGTTTATCTATTGATTTATTGTTGGGTCTCGTAGCAGGAAATGTTACGCCTATGAGATATGCAATACTTTATACGCGCATTACAGCTGGGTTTTATAGGTATAAGAATTTATATTTATATATATTTTTGGTATTATATCGTCCATATCGATTGAAATATTCTTTAATATTTAACTAATTTTTAGTAGTTATTTTTAGATATTGATTTCTATGCAAAAAAATAAAAAAAATAGAAAAACAGTTACTCCAACTCTCCTGGAGAAAATAAAATTTTAATGCTGACCATGGCAGTAGTACTCGTTGCTGTTGTTAAAAGCACAGTTGCATTTGCCACTCTGCAAAGTTACAAAAAAATGTTAGTAGTCCATTTCAACGTATCCAAACCAGAAATAGAAGTTTAATGTAATTTCCTGTAATGGATTTTGCAGTAACATTTCCTGTTTATTTTACATCAGCCTAAGTTTACATTTTATTCAGCATTATCCCAGTTTGTTTCAATGTATAGAATATTTATTTTAATTTTTTAACAGAATCTCTTCTATTAATCACGCACCTCTTCCAAGATTACAGAGGAAACTCCATACTTCAAAGATTGTAATGGTTGTACAGAACCGTAAATGATGTGGCCATATCCTATATTAGGTTACGCAAAAGGACCTGATCCTCAATAACGGAAACCTTAACCCAAATAGTCGCGTTAGGACAAATAGACCTGAGTAGATTATATTGCCCACTCGGGATCCACTTGTGTCCACGCGAGAAGTTAAGGTAATGTTACAACATCACATTTCTCACTTTGAAACATCTATATGGGTCACATCAATATAACTACAATGTTTTCGTTCATAAAATTGGCAATAAAATTGTATAATATTTTGTTGTATTTATTACACGATATTACTATTTTTCGTTCTGGTGAAATGTAACTGCGAAAGGTACACATATTAACAATTTTAATTAAAATATCCCTAGTACTTTTGTGGTGAATATAATGTATAATTGATGGAATATCGCAAATAATAATAAGACTAAAAAGTTAAAATATAAAGCAATATAACTAAATAAATATAAACTGGAAATTAAATTGATTACGATGTTGTGGCGATAAAGTTATCAAATTTTTTGGTAAAAATTTAGAAACTTCTTTTCTTTTAAAAAAAGCACGTAATTTTAAGAAAGGAATAATAAACTTCAATTTCCATTAAAGTACCACTTCAAGCTTTAATAAATGCCAGATTGTTTCAGTTTTATTAGTGGAGTTTCAATATTGGGCGTAAGCCCAGATTAAAATGTAAATAAAGCAACGATTCTTTTTCTGATGTGGGCGAATATAGTAAAATAAATTCTGTAAGAGAATAACTCGTACTTATAAACTAAAAACCCGTTCTATTCTTGGGATAACAATAGGGGAAAAGGAATAAAAGTGAACTGGAATAAAAGTAAAAATAGGACAAAGCGAATACGGGTAGAAACGAGGGGACAAAGTCGAGGCTTGAGCAAGGTTAGATTAATTAGAAAATGTTTATAGAAATTTATGAAAGAGGACAAATTTAATGAGAAATGGGATCTGCAATTCATCCTGCAATTGAACTTGTTTGGTAAAATATTTAATCACACGATTAGCTAAACTTTAATTAATAAAAATTTGTAATTACAGCTGTGGTTTGGTCCATGAAATTTTCTCGGTACTTATTATCTTTTCTGTGTATGAACTAGTGTTGAAGGATGTCAAAATCTTATTTCAGCTCAGAATATTATCATAGCTAATTGATTGTGTGGGTTGCTAAATTCGGATTTTTATACGAGTAACACTGAGGAAGTGAGTGTATGAATCAAAAAAAAGTAGTGTTGATGAAAACACACAAATAAATCACTACCGTCTACAGACAATATTTTAATGAAAACAATGAAGACAGAATTCAGGACAATGATCGACGGCGATGTTGGGCTACATATTTCTGAAGCAGAAGATAAGTTTCGTTATGTTGAAGTTATTTGCTGTTGATAAAGAGGAAAAGGGGATTGTAACTAACTTCATTTCAAAAGGTTGTTGTAATAATAAATGCAATACAGTGATACTACAAAAAATGATCGAGAATACGAGAAACAATTGTTTAAGAATCATAGGTATCGATTGTTGAAAATACGGATGGGTACTTAATTGAATACAAATTGAAAGAAACTGAATTGAAAACAAAATTCGTAAAACGAAATTTCATAAAATATTAAAAATGATAATTTCAATCCAGAAAAAAAATAACAATTTTGTGTGGATGCTTGTGCAGACAGAGAACTCACGTATTCGGCGCCTATGCGTATGGTGGATCTTCCGCTTATGGTACGTTTGTAATGAAAATGTTTTCTATCAGCAGTTTTGAGATTCTGACATGAAGATTTTGCATTTTACCGACAATATTTGGTGTTTTGACAGCAAAATCAAATTTTATGTACAGTTTTTTGCCTTTTGCAATAAAAATATTAAGATCTGGAAGCAATTTAACTCTTTAAAAGACAATATACTCGAAGCATTTCAATTCTTCTAGAAGCAGTATCAAGTCTTTTAGATTTAATTTTAAGTCTTCTGGAAGTAGTTCAAGTCTTCAAGAATTGGTATCAAATCTTCTGGAGGTATTGCAAGTCTTCTGGAACATTTAAAGTCTTTTGGAAGCAGTTCAAACCTTTTGGAAGTATTTTATGTCCGTTGGAAGTAGTATCAAGTTTTCCAGAAGTAGCATGTCCTCGAGCCGAGGACACAGCTCGAAGAGTTAACAAAACCATTCTATTCAATTTTCTTGAAAGAGTTGATATCGAAGAAGAAAAGCGAAGATTGCAAGAAAGATTACTGTGAAGAAAAATACAAAAACTAGTCTATCTTAACGTCATTAAACCACAGAATAACCAGAAAGGACAAAGAGGCTCTCCCGCCAAAACTCATTTTTATGCGCATGTGCTGGTCCGCCATATCGTTGGAGTTTATTTACATCTCTGTTACCACGTACGTTTGTTGAAATTATTTGATTGCGAAAGTTTTTCTTCGAGTTATACCCTAGTTATTTAGTATATTATTCTATTTTTTTCTAATATTTTAAAGTAGTATTGGTTTTTTTATCTTTCAGCGTAGTTTATTTTAAAATTTTTTTAATAATAGTTTTTTAGTAGTTACTATTTTAATTAATGCATTAAGCTAATTTATCAGATTAAGATTATTTTATACCACAACGTTTCACAATCCGAATATGAAGAAAGCACCTAGTGCAAAATTTTAAATTGTAAATAATTGATAAAATAAAAATTTTTAATATTTTTAATTAACAATATACTGTACTCAATGAATTTTATATAATGTATTAAATTTTCATAACAATAACCATAATTATATCTTCAATAGAATTTAGTAAAAGTAAATTTCAAAATCACTTTAGTGGACACTCTCCTACAATAGAGGAGTACTTTACGTTTAAAATTGGCGCCTACACGCCAACGCTATGGCCGAAGGTCAAACAAAATAGCTGGTGAAACATCAAAGGCACCGCCGGTTTTGTCCTTTCTGGTTATTCTGTGATTAAACTGTGTTTTTTACTACGTTTTTTTCTAGAGTAAGTTTCTCTGAAATATAATCATGTCTGTTTTTTTCGTATTTCAACTCTTTTCTCTTAATTTTTAGTATACTTCTAACTAAATTATAACTTTTTAGTTTTTACCATGTGAAAGAGAGACTCAAAATCAGTTTGAATCGCTAAAATAGTCAAAAATAATTTTTTCACAAATAATTTTTTTTTCTTACATTCACAATGTATACTTAGTATACACTTTGTTAATAATATTTTCTATTAATCAAGTTTCACTTTAGGTATCCAAATCATCGCTATTAAGCTTATGGAGTTAATCCGGTGTCTGATTTTCCCCACATCAATTTATGATTGGTTAACCATTCGCAGATTATCTGTGGCTGATAATAGCGGCATTACAATCATGTAATTGCTTTAAAGGTTAATTTTAGGGAAATCTCTGCAAACGTAGTGCCGTAAATAGCATAATGACAAAGTATAAAGTACCGGTTCGAGCTAAAGATGAAAACCATGATATAATTATATACAAACATTTAAAATTGTTCAACGAACTGAAAAAACAGTTTTTTTTTCTATGGTAACTGTTTTCTAGAATTAGCTTTTAAAGACAAGAGAATAAATGATGATGTAAATGAAATTCTGTATGATTTAGAAATTAATTAAGAAAGAAATTAATATAAAAAATCATAATGTAAAACCAAAATAAGTCTATTATGCAAACTACTGAAGGTTCAATTAGTTTAATATTATATTTTTGATTACATCCAGTTTCAAAATCAATAAAGCACGTATGCTATTTGAATTAAATTGGATAAATAGAATAATTTTGGAAAAGTGGTTTTTGACTTTAAGTTAAAAATTATAAGTAAGAAATTAATCTTTCAGAAAAAATCACCCTTTTATTAGATAATCCTACTAATATTCATCCAGATAAAAAAAGATGGAAACATATTTGGGGTTATTGAAATTATAATACTTTTTTTATAAAACTTTATCGTTAGATAAAGTTGAATCAACTTAAGTTTCTTTATGAGAAATGGTAAGGAATTGCAAATTTTGCTTATATAGAATAAATTAACTACCCAATATATTCAGATAAGATTTTGTTCTTATTTCACCCTTGACCCATTCAGAAACTTTGCCCTATAACATTCCTAAATTCTATAATCGTATTTCTGCGGCTGACAGTTTATTGAGTGCTGCGGTGTTTATGACATGGTTATTTTTGGAGACCGAGTAATAGTTTTTTTTTAACGCCTACAGTATCAATCGAGTAAGACGTTTGGGAATTTGTTAACTTATTGGAAGGTAATTAAATTAAATAACTTGTTCATCATAAATATTCTTGCATTTTCAAACATAGTAAATGGAAATGAGTTTAAGTTGTACACATGATCTCGATAAGAATCAAATTAAAAGAAACTTGTGTGAATAATACAAATGTGCTCGTTTTGCTGAGTTGCGAAGTTCTTCAAAAAAAAAATACTATATCGTGGGATTACCAAGCCATAGTTTATTGATCGTCGTCAGGCATGTCACGGAATTATAAATTTAGTATGTTTAGTATATCAATTCCTTAATCTAAAAATTTTTATGTTATTTTCTTGTTATTTAATCTGATTTTTTTTAAACTGTCGTGAATCGAGGGTTCCACTAAAAAAACAAGGGTAAATAACTTAACCTCGCCAACATCCGTCTTGTGGTTCCTCGCATTAACACATTTCTCTACTCTTTATAGTAGTATTTAATGATTTCTTTGCAATTTTTATTACAAATGCGAAATTGTTAAATTCGAAGCTTTCACACAGAAAAATTACTTTTCGTCGTGTTTTGCAATTAAAAATGGTAAAGTCGAATGTATCAATTATAAGATGTTTTACTATTGATTTCATAACTATTGCAATTAACAAATGTTTGCCTTTTCATTTTGTAATATTTAAACTCATTAAATTATTCAACTATATAATTATATTGATACATAAGTAGTTCTTGCATCATAATAAGGGTATATTATTTTGGTTGAACATATGTTTGAAAAGGCGAATGAAAATAAATCTCCATATACACCTCAATTAATTAAACTAATTGGGTAGCTGTGCTACTAATTGTGGCACATTTAATTAATTTGTTTAAATTAGCGAAAATTAGTCAAATAAATTAAACTGAGTAACAAAAGTTTTAATATGTTACACAAATTGCGCTATTGTACTTTGTAGGCCAATTCCTCTATAATTAAATATTCATATAAAATAATAATTTCTCTTTTTACAATCCTTGTAAAATATTCCTCATTTACCAACACTTATGGGTTGCCTAAGTATTTATTATATTTGTTTCATTATATTTTATATTTGTGTAAGAAGATTTACCCACGGCCAAAATTTATATCTTTTATCTTTTTTTTTCTCTTTACCAATAACTCTTTGAAAATCTAAATTACATTTATGAATGCAGCAGCAATAATTCAAAGAACAATGCTTGGATAAAAAGAAAAGATGTTGATTTAAGTGATTATAACAACATTCCTTTGATAGCAATGGTAATATTTATTATGCATGAGACAAATAAATATACGAAGTTAAAACTAGAGTATTTTTAGAGTGCTATCAATAATTAAAAAAATAAACTACTACAGTTATTAGCACAAAGCTTTTCATCATTCTAGCAATCAACAGTAATTTTATAGACTTGTTGGATACAAAATTTTATGTATTAAATTATGTCAATTGAAGAGCTCTTTTCCAAAACTAACTAAGTCCATAAAGTAGAAAATCCCGTTTTTGTGTTTAAAATAAATACAAACGGTTTATATTTGACTTAAAGACTTATGTTTCATAAACCCAATTAATATACATCTCAGTTTAGTTTGATGCCACTCCAAAAGATTTATTCCAAAGGTAATCCAAATCCAAAGAGACTATATTCCAAAGTGGACTAACTCCACGTTCATTAGCATATGTTTATATTTATCGCCAGAATTGTTAGTTAAAATGTTGCAATGTAAGAAAAGCTATGAATGCCCAATATTCACAGTTTGCATGTGTTCAGCTGTTTCCGACTCGTCGTTGCAAAGACGACAATCTTGATTCTCTGCTTGTCCAATATGGAAAAGATGGTATTTGAGGGGTGCATGAGCAGTCAAGAAGCCTTAGAGCGTTCTCAGATTCCCTTTGCTAAGGCATAAAAGCTCTTGAGAAGGATCTGTCATACTTTTGAGTGTACTGAGTGACAGTTTCATGCGGCTGTTTGAACCGCTAATACTCATGCCTACTCCGGATCCAGCTATCTTTGAAGCATCGGTATACCAGACAAGAGCTCCTCTTTTTTTTCATTGAGGCTTATACCCTTCGTCCAATCAACCTTGCTTCTATGAAAGTCCTTGTACGGCTGCTTGAATTTCTATATGTCTCTAAGGTTACATGCATCATTTTGGGTGAAGAGCTGTTCTTAGTGATATGTTTAAGACCCCAATTCCGTCCAAGGAGCCTACGGCAGATCTTGTTGGCCATGATAGAGTTTTTCTACTTTATTTAAGTAGGAGTTTAATTTGCTATCTAGAAATATTCCTAGGTACTTAATCTCTGTTTTGAGGTTTATAGTTTAACCTTTAATGAAGAGTGCTATCACTTCCTAAGCCCATTACCCTTGCATCAAACGCTGGTAAGCAGTAGGACTTTCTGCATTAGTTGAGCTATGATTGTATCATATTTACCTCGGATTGCGAATCCGTTTATGTTAAAGTGCCTGGTAACTATGATGATTAAATCATCATATCATAATTATTCATTAATCCTTAATATTTATTGTGACTCCTTGACTACAAAATATGGTGTCATTTGTAAAATCGGTCCTATTTATGAATAATCATTTTGGATTTAGTAAGCTTTGGAAAAGTACTCTTTAATTGAATAATGATTGATCATATAATAATGAGTCGTCTTGAGAAAAAATTTGATGGCAGACTCTCTTGTGTTGAATTCAACCTATTATGCAATTTTGAAATAGAAAAAAAAAGGTTTGAATACAAATTTGATAGTAAATATGTGTTAGACATTGTGCTACTCTATTACTTCCTAATATACTGCTGTAGGGTGTTGTGACTGATGATGAGTTTAATCTTGCGTTTGTGGCACAGGAGCACATCATTGGTAACCTAAGTAGTTACTATATGGCAGGGAATTATGTAGGGAACTTTTCAGGAAACATTCGATTCTGACCTTGCAATCCATTTATTGATTTGCTTTATTTAAAAACTAATATAAGCACAAAATGGCTTATTATTAACGTCAACTCAAAAATATAATACCGGTGATGAAGATAACCTAGTTCTCTCTCAACATGTCACCAACACATTTGAAATAAGTCTCTTTTATAACTTACCAAAAATTTATAATAAATTTGTGATTTAATAACTATTATTATTCATTCCTTCTTATATTACAATGCTGCATTCAATTGAAAACAATAACAAGAACAATATTCTGATTATCAGCAATATTTCAAATGAGGATTAGGAATTATGATGTTCAGAATAACTTGAATACTGCGGTTTAATTGATTTACATAGTTCTGATTGTATAATATTTATTGTCCGGGTAACAATTGGTGAATCAATTATATTGACATCTTCAGGGGCAAATTTTCTAAAGGTACGTTTCTGTTAGAGCTGCGATACACAATAGGTGATATTAGCTTTACAAAGAAAATAATGTCATTGTTTTAAACACAAGTGTTTATATTGGAGCGATTCATTAAATTGCGAAATAAATTTAGTGCTGCTCTTGTCATTGCTCTTATCGCAGCTTCAACATAAAACGTACCCTAATGCTAAAAGTTGATTGAGAGAGCCTAATAATGATAGATATGCACCAGAAAAATAAATAGATCACGTCTCATTTTAACATTGGTACATAAAATGACGTTCAAAACAACAAATAATTTGGAAACCTCTGTTGCGTAGCTGCATAGTATAATACCATCTGTTAATTTAAATGCACACAAATAATTTACATGAATAACTGTTCTCCAGTTACTAGCACCATCAGTTAAAATCTATTACCACTAAAACACTCGATTTTACTGTTGTGAAAACATATATATTGTTTAGGAAATATCAGAAACATAGATTATCATTCGAAATTTCCGGGTTGTATCTTTTCTGGTAATTAGATTCGCATGAAAATATTGAAATAATTTAATATAAAATAAAAATATATATATTTTCAAAAAAAAAAGAAGATTGGATTAAACCAATAAAATCATTATTTACCATTTACAGCAACAATATTTATTAAAATATATTATTTTATTTCAAATAAAAATTTTTATGTACAAATCCAATAACTTTAATGCACACAAAATGGGAATTAGTTAAAATAAAATCGTACCAACTATTTCGGGGTTCGATTTTGGCAAATATTTAATATGTTTTCAATGTTTAATTTTCAGTCAATTTAAGCAAACACAAAACGAATTTCTAAATTACGAATTTATTTAATGTAACATAAAATAGATTTTGGATAAATGTTTTCGAAAGGTCGCCTTAATTGATAAATCGATCACCATATTTCAAATTCAATTCGCGTTCTAGATTATACCCATGTAAATTGAGGCTGTATTAATCATAATAAAGACATTTGTTACGTGTCACAAGACACATTCAATACCGTTGAGTACATTAATTACATATATTTGTAAAGTTTACATATAAATCGTTAAAATATTTCTAGATGGAAAGGTCATAAAACATAAAGTAATTTATGATATTATCCTTGCGAAAAGATTTTATTTTTTTTCTTAGGTGACTATGGTTTATCTCGTTTTTATAGGATCTAATCTCATTAGTATTCTAAACGGTTTTGGTATTACTTATTATTCAACAAGCAAGTTTGACCGCATCTATTTATACACGATACGTCAAAGAACAGGAAGCGATACTTCCACAGCATACACATACGTGTCAGAAATCAAACGATAGCTTTAAAATGGCCTGGTTAACAATAGAATAATATGCGTGCCAAAACAAACACTTTAAAATTTTACATTGCATTTTTCATATTTATTAAAACGTTTTAAAATAAATAAATAATTAACATCAAACTAAATTAAATCAAAAAGTAGTGCTATGATACAACTTACAGATTCTATCACTATTTTTATTGTAATATTTAAACCTAAGCGTTTGTAACGAACTGTAATATTGTTCTATTTCAACTTCATCAACTTCCAAATCGGTGGATTTTAACCAGTCAACAACACGATCTTTTGAACTGAATTGGTCCAACATTTTTAAGTACTCCTGAAACTCACGCGCTTTTCTTTTTCGCTTTTTATTTTGACGGGAACTCAAAAAACACATTTGAATGTTTCCCATAATATTCTCCAACGAATTTTGTTTTCAAACTAACGTTTCCTCTTCGACTGATACAAACGGAACGACTACGATAGGAAATGCCACAAATACATTTAATGGTAAATTCCGTTTGTACGGTGATTAAGAAAAGTACACAACCGTTTATTAGTCACTAATGAACTTTGAACTAACTCGACAATTCTCTTTAAGACAAACCGACTTTTAATAATATAATTTAATAATCAGTGTTTAGCGAAGATGATAAGAATATTAATTAACTTAATTATCTATTATTAATACCTATATGAATCCTAAATGCAAATGGAAGGTTTATATGTTTAATTAACAAAATTAAGTTTTATTAATTAAACTAATGCGCTCTTTAATTTAAAAATACTCGACTACAAAGAGATAATTAATTAAAATTTTTGGCTTTATTGTTCAGTCACTGATCCAAAATTTCATTCGTGATGTGTTGGAAAATTAGAACTAATTGAAACCACAATGTATCTCTGTTGCTGATACTAAAACGTTGAATGCAATTACGGGTGTAAAGATTTATGAATGCACTAAACGTGAGTTATCATCTTCATAAACGTCGCAGTCTAAAACTCAATAAATAATGGGTAAAACTTGGTGTTCGCAAATAAGAGAAGGTGTTGGAACGGTAACTTTATCGCGGGAGAAAAGTTTTTTTTAATAGGAACAGTCCCGTTAGCTACAAAGAACGTCATCTTCATCATCTATTTATTCAGATTAATTATACCGTGAGAAAGCAATTTCAGACGAAACGCGTAATTCGCCAAATCCGAATCGTCTGTTCTCATTATTACGTAGTAATGGGAAAGTTTATGTCGCCCTTGAGGAAGTTTGTTCATAAAATGAAGATAAAATAAAATTATGATGTTTTTAAAAATAAAATTGGTTAGGAAAAAAATTAATATCACAAACCTTTTTTCTCGCCGCTTTTTTATTACCAACCACAAAAGGTAAACCATCAGCTATCGCAACGACAACTCCATTCCGAGGATTTTGCGAATTAATTTTTTGATGATGGTGCACCTCACCGGGAATATGACTGTTTCGATGATGATGATGATGATTTCTTTCAGTTGGTGGAACGATGTGCTGGTTATTACTACTTTCTGCGCCTGTGGGAGTTCGACTAACCAACGATTTCGATCTCCTCAAAAATTTTAACATTTGATTTTTAACGGTCATTTGTGGTCTTGATGCAGACTGTCTCATAGCGGCTGCTGCGTCCAATTTGCTACCAACAACACTGGACACTTCATACATGTTATTTTATTAAGCACCGATTGTTTAACACTACTTAGTACGTCGAAGAATAAATTAACAACAAACGTATGAATATAACAATTGGTTCATTATGCTGTTTGTATCTTGAGTAGTTAGCTAAATAGTTGATGGATGAAGGACTGATTTGAAATCGTTTGCGTCCGCAACTTTTAAAATGTCGACACGATGCACCGCGGTAGAGTTAAGAGGTTACCGCAATCTTGATAACCTCAACCTTTGACCGAAACTCCTCTATTAGTTGCGAAGCATTTGGACTGCAATAAATTTTAATGTCGTTACTTAATAGAAAGTTTTTAGTTGTTATTTTGCGACTCTTCATATTGGAAACGAATTGTATTTTTATTGCCATGCAATGTTTTACGAGATAAAAAACACATTTTTAATTAATTGCAATTTAAAAAGTTATTCCAATCAAACATTGCTCTTTTTAAAACTAAAAGTATTTATGGGAGCATTTACAACAAAACAGAAAAAAATATGAAAAATTTTCAGTGCAAAGTATGCGAACGAACCATATTAACGCTGTACTAATTAATATTTAAACAATCTTGTTAAAAGAGAAAACATTCTTAGGAGTGCTAAAACTTAAAGGCTAATATGGATAGGACGTATCTTCAGAATGAGTGAAATGTAGAATGGAATGAAGGTATTTGCGGACAAATTAAATACACCAAGAAATAAGAAATGAGCTAGAAGGTGATGGATAAATGGTGTAATTAACAACATAAAGAAGCGGCGCGTTTAAAGTTGGAGAGAGACAACACTTAATAGAATGGAGAGGAAGCAGATTGTAAGATTGGAGGCAAATGCCAGCCCACACAAAATTATCTTTCCTTGTTAGTGACGAGGTGTTGTTTCTTATAGCAGAGATTTGTAAGTACATTTACTTCAATGTACGAAAGTCTATTTGGCCATGTGTAGTTACCGGGATTTATGGCATATCTATGTGCTTCCAAAACGTTTTCTAGTATATATTTTTTGTTTGAACTCGGCATACATCCAAAATGATGCTTCATTATTACTTCTCAACCGCAGTCAACTAAATATGAAAATGCTAAACGTAAGTGCTTGTCGCTTTTAAACGAGAAAACACATGCCTTGTCCATTTCTAAACATATCACATCTTGATATAGAGAAACACTTAATTCTGATGTGTTCGTGACTAAGTATTTCTTGGCAACTGTTTTAGGATCAAAAAATCAATGAGTTATGCACAATATTTTGATTCTCATAGCCATTGTGTCATAAAGATTGTAGGAGATAACATAAAAATATCATACAACAATACAAGATTAAACAGACGATAGATAATGGAAATTACCACTTTGTTTTGGATTAAAAATATGAACACAGTAGATTAAAATAGCCGCATAGTAAAAAAAGCACCGACAGCATTATGTCCGCAAAGGAAATTTGAAATTTACATCACAATGCAAAAAAATGAGCCCAAACAGTATAATAATCGGCTGTTATACTCATTTCATGTTTTACGGCTCAAAATTTGGAAATGGCGTAGTGTGTTTAAATGAAGGATATGTGTTAAACAATTTCCTACTTAATTGTAAGTGTGGATTATCATAATTGAAGAGATTTCTAGCTCAAGAATGAAAGGTATGTAAAGGTTATATTGCGAATATATCAAAAATGGCGAGACGAACATCGATAACAGAGCAGACGATAAGATAAGTCTGTAAATATCACGTTTGTCTTACTTATGTAGAATGATTTAATAATGCTATTTCCTACACATTGGCAAGTAGTTACTAGAATGATTTTGAAAAACTTTATTTCATATAATAAATTGAATGAATTAATAAACAGCCTTTCAACATAATTATTTATTTGATCCTTACCGTAACGGCTTAAAGTAGTGTTTTGTAAATAATAATGATTTATGATCATTTTTTAATGATCTTTTTCATGAATTGTGTCAGGTGATTATTATACATTTTCTTCTTATCAAATAACTTGATTCAAAGATTTTTATGTAAAACTAAAATTATTTATTAGGGTACCCAATTCCTCAGACCAAAAATGTTCGCGGAGTTTGGGACTAAGTTCTAAAAAATCCGGGTACTTGGGCTAAAGGACCCGAAATTCTCGAAATCCCTGAAAATAGCCTCGAAATCAAAATACATTTGCAAAAAAACATTCAAAAAGTGCATTGGGCTTTTTATTTTAGTTGTTATTTTGTGCTCTGTCTTTGAAAGATTTGATACTGCATCTAAAAGACTTCATATGCTTCCAGAAGACTTGAAATGCTTTCAAAGGACTTGCACTACTTCCAGATGACTTGAACTACTTCCAGATTACTACAACCCCTAGAAAACTTAATACTGCTTTTAGAAAACTTGATGTTGCTTGCAGAAGAATTGAAATGCTTGCAGAAAACTTGAAATGTTTCCAGAAGACTTGATATTGCTTGTAGAAAACTTGATATTGCTTAAAGAAGACTTATAATACTTCCAGAATACTTGCAATGCTTCTAAAAGGCTTGCTACTACATCTAGAAGACTTGAACTGGTTCTAGAACACTGAATACTATTTCTAGAAAACTTGATATTGCTTATAGAATACTTGAAATGCTTCCAGAAGACTTACAATGCTTCTAGAAGATTTACTATTACATTTAGAACACTACCACTGCTTCCAGAAGGCTTAATATTGTTTTAGACGACTTGATATTGCTTGCAGAAGAGTAGAAATGCTTCCAGACGACTTGCATTGCTTGTAGAAGACTTGCTGCTGCATTTAGAACACTTCAAATGATTCCAGAAGACTTGATACTGCTTGTAGAAGACCTGCCATGCTACCAGAAGACTTGACACTGTTTCTAGAATGTTTGAAATGCTTTTATAAAATTTGATATTATTTCCAAAGATTTATTTTAATACTATTGACTCTATTGTTCCCAATTCAATTGCGATCTTCATTTGATATCTATTTCCACTTTTCTTTTCTCAGTACTAAGTGCGTTTAAAGATTTATCCCTTAATACTGAGCATATTTTCATTGCTAAACAACATGCAGTAGGAAAACATTCCCGAATATTATTTACTTAATTTCGAGAAAAATTAAAATCCCGGAACTTTTTAGTGGTTGTATTTGGGACTAAATAAGAGGTCTGGATATAGAAGCCTACACCTACATTTTCTACAAGATATTTTATAAAATAAACTAATGTCTGAAGGTATAGATTTTCGGAATCTGTAAGAATGTTCCAAATAATATCGAATGGAGGTTTCAAAATAGAGGTTGTTTTGAAAATAGAATAGTTCATATGTAAAGAGATAAAACTATTTACCAAGTAGGAACGAATGAATCAGTTATGTTTCAAAGTATAGGTGGAAAATTATGACAGTAGTTATTTTTAACAGTATATAGAAAGATATGCAATCTGTGGGTTTATGTTCACAATAAAATAATAATATAATATTATAGTGTAATTACACGTACACGTGTAAATGATAAATTAATGACAATCAGATTGACAATAATAATAATAATAATGTTTAATAACACAATTTGTTTTTGTATGTTGTGTACAGGATGCTACTGCTACTTCCCCTTCTATAAAGATGAATAAAAAGTGGAATATTTTTGATCAAAGAATTGCAAATTTATGTTTAAAACTTGAAACTAACTTTCTTTTGAATTTTAATTTTATGAGAATTGATTATCTCGTTGTGGTGACATGTTGAGTTTTCATTTAAAAGGAATGCTGATTTAAATTTTAAACAGCTATATTTTTGTTGTTTTTGAAAGTTGCAAAATATTTCGGAAACGTTCTTTATTACTTTAAATGGAAAGAACCTTTCTATCTTGGTGTTAAAGAGGATTAAATCCCATTAATTTCGACAAAAACAAACTTTGAAATGAATAAATCCTTATAATCAAAAGGTTTTTAGTTTGAATGAAAAACTGTGTTTACTGCTTTTAAATAAGATAATGTTTCCTATAAACTAGATAGCAATGGATCAGACTTCAATGAGTGTTAAACATTTGCAAACAATTCTCCAGGAAGACTAAGTGGTTGACCGTATAGAAGTTCGACAGATGATGAACCTATGTCTTCGTTAAGAGATTATCTGAGGCATAGGAGAACCAAGGGAAGATCATTGTTCCACCTCGTAGTGTTACTTCTGGCAGTTATGGTTGTTTTTACAGAACGGTGAAATCTTTCTAAAATTCTATTGCTTTTGGGGATGGAAGGTGGATTAATTTTGATTCGAATTTTCGTTCCTGATCATGGGTGATCAATGTTAGGAATGCAAAATCGGTTGAAATAACGCCGAAACAAAGTATCCGCAATAGTAGTAATATGTTTGAGAGTAAAATCTTCTGATCAAAGCGTAAACCGATCTATTAAGGTAAGCACATCAATGTGAATATGAACAAATCTTAATTTCGATATCAGAATTTTACTAATAGGTGATTTTGTGTGTTTGTGAACTTTTGTTTGTTGACATCGCAAACAGGATTTTGTCTATAATCTAATGTGTGGCCAAAAATTATGTGATTTGTGTTATGTGACTAAGATATCGTATCTGACGTAGAGTCTTTTTTGTGTTAGAATAAAATGTTAATTAGTGTTTTGTGGTCAGTGAAAAACCACAAATTTATGTCCATGTAGAAAATATTTAAAGAATTTGATACTGGAGTAAATTGCTAACAATTCTCTGTCAAAACTTGAATAATTTATTTGGCTTCATGATAATTAAAAAAAAAATGCAACAGGTTGTCTTTTGCTGTCTATAGTCTGTGATAAAACTACTATTATGCCTGTTCTTGAGGCGTCTGTCGTTAGTGAAAGAGTTGTTTGTGGTGGTGGATTGCAAGAGAGATGGATTTGGATAAAATTTCTTTAAGTGTAGAAGAAGAAGGAGTAATAAGATAATAAGAAGTAATAAGAAATGTCATGATTCGTCCAGGACGTGATTGATTTAAGGTTTTTTGAATAGAGTTTTTGATAAATTATGTTAAGGAGCTAAAATATGTGAGATGTTTAATAAAAATCTGCGATAAAAAATAATCATTCCTAAGAATCGCTGTAATTGTCTAAGTGTAGTAGGTTTTGGAAATTAAGTATTTCGCATTAACCTTAGATTGCAAAGGGCGAATGAATTGAAATTTAAATCTGTAACACCGATTGGCAACTGGTTAGGCGACTGGTTACAAGAATATCATCTAGATATACGAAACAGAAATCTAAGCCAAAGAGAACTTCGTTAATAAACCTTTGAAAAGTTAGAAATATACCAAACTGTGTGTGATAGCCGTCTTAGGAATATCGTCTTCTTTTACACATCATATTAATTCCACTATATATCTAGTATGTGATAATCTGGTTCCTATTTAACTTAGTATATTTTTTGTATTATTTGAGTAAATCGACATCACGTTATTAAATATAGATTCAAATTGCCATTAACCTTATTAGTTGAACTATTTATGAATATACATCGCGGACACAACATGTCCTAAACTTGTTTTCTTCTTAATTTTGCGAGTGTTGTGGTTTGACTTAAATCTTTAATGTAAATGAGAATAAATATATTATAATTATAGATAGGAAAAACGTCAGTAAATGCAAAGTTTAATACGACATTTATTCATTTATTAGCTATTAATATTAATTATAGGAATTGGCGTCTTATTGATTATAGTTAAATGTAGAACATTGCTAATTCAGCATTAATAGCGAAAATATTGATTTATATCGCTAAAAATAAATGTTTTACATTAATAACTATCATTTAGAAGTAATTTGTTAATTTATAATTAAAAAATGTTGTCGTAATATTGAGTTTGCCTCCAATTACATAGCACTAATTTAAAAATAAATGATATATTTGTTAGCATTTTTTAAGTTGAATCTATTTATTAACATTTTGCATCATTTATTAACATCTTGTACATTTGTACAGGAAATCGTATTTTTTTAATGAGGAAGAATGGAAAGTTTTCTTCACGGAAGCAAATTTATTAGGTCATAATTCATGTAAACGTCAAATTTAAAGCATCTTTTTTTTCAAATAAATGGTATATAAACACGATAATGGGAATTCTAAAATAACTTTCCTGTTAACAATTATGTAAAAATAACGCAAGAAACACACCTCTTAAAAATTGAAAGGTTCTTAATTGCGACACAAAAATACGTATATTAAAATAGATTTCGATTTTTGGAGTGTTTTGTAACATTCGACTATTATACTAACAATACTTTTATGGAGTTAAATCTAATTGTTGATAACATTGTTACGAACAATCAACGTCACATCCTGCGGCCTACTGGAAAGAGATGTTTCCACGCGATAGGAATCTACGGAAAATTAAACGTCACAACGTGATAGGATGTGATGTCGACACCAAAATACAATCTGCCGAGGCTTTTGCTATCTTCACGCCGTCTTGAGCAATTTCGTTATCTCGAGAAGTGGTTGTTTGACGGCCGTCATTTCTTTCTCCCTCACGAATAATAAAAATGCATTCAACAATATTGCATAGTAACGAAGGTTTCCAGATGGAATATCGAACGGGCGAAGCGGACCGTTAAGTGAAATTGGAAAAGTCTAAGAACTCGTTCAATCGGAAACGTGACCAATTAAACGCGAGGAAAATCGTTTATGAGTATAGTTAGGTTCTTGATAATACACATAAAATGGGATTGGAAAAGTGAGAAATGTTTAACATGTTCTGTTATTTTAATTGGACAAGTTATCGATTAATTGACTTAAACTGCAAAAATTAGACTTAAAATCTATAATACTAAAATTGGTTAAAATTCAATTATAAAGTTAAATACATTTGATTATTTAAGAAACATTCGTAACATTATCACGTTAAGTGTTCATTTAATTTTTGGTGTATATAAGATATGAAGCCGCCTCCGCACTCGCGGAAACTTTTAATTGGCTTAGGGACAAAGAGAGCAAAGTAAGCCGCCTCTGCCGCCAGTTAAAATGAAATAATCAGTCGGATTCCATTTGGTAGTCGTCACTTGGTTGTTTGAAAATCTGCAACTTGGTTCCTTTTTTGTTTTTTTCGTGTTTGAAACCGAGGGCTTCGCCGAGCGTCAAAGTAACCGGTTCCGTTGGTTTGACGAAGTTTCCTTCATATAGCGAATAGCCCGGGAACTAGAGAGAGAAATAAACTATTTAGAAAGGGGCCCCCAGCTGCCTTCTGTGTATAGTCCGGCGAGATCCGACACGCGGCATTCAAAGGTCGAATATTCTCCTACGTTTATTTTCCTTTTGGTATTCTCCTACCGCGAACATTCTGTACACTAGGTCGACGAAAAGAGATTCCAACATGCCTGTTCATTATTTTGTAATATTTACGGTATGCGCACGTCAAAATATTAAACATGAATTTCAAAATAAATCTAATAATAGCTTTTTACAACAAAATCAACGAAAAAAAAAAGAAACACAAGGTACAATTTGCAATAAAAGTCGAGATAAGTTAGTTTTTTTCTGGCGAAACCAGTTCTTACAATAGCGAAGACCATAGAAAATACTGGACACGCTACGTAGAAAATTAGATGTTAGTACGTGGTTTGGTTGGAATGTTGTGGGAACAAATAAGGGGAAGAAGACTGTAATTAACTAAACTAGGGACTGGCATCTAAATGACTACAAGTCATTAGGATAATAAAGAAAGTGTTAGCCAAAAGAAATCGAAAAAACTCTGTTTTCCTAATACTACTTTTAATTCTGCTTATTTACTTATCTCAATTACCATTTAATTTTACATTAATCCTTTATTTGGTACTTAAGCAAAGAAGTTTATGGAAATGAATCAGAAATGTCTTCCTCATTTCTCTCAATGCTGTATCTAGAGTGGGTTTTTCAATATCGTCCAATATACCTCTCATTAGTTACAAATGATTCTCAGCGCGTACAATTATTGTCTTTCAATAGATCTTTATGACTCCCTGCTTTCTCTCGGTTGCTCTCAATTCTTCTAACGGCTTCCAATTATTTCGAATTGCCGTAAATTATTCCAAATACCTTATAATGGTTTGAGCCGTTCCCGTTGCTTCAATGACTTTTAAGTCTTCAGTTGTAATATTCTGCACATCGCAAAATTACAATCATTAATGGGTTCCAACTAATTTTAATGGCTGCTCTTAAAGATCCTAATGGCTCTTAAATTCTCTTACATACTATTTTCAATATCTCTCAACTCGTAAAGAAGTAAAGGTTTGTAATAGTAGTTTTTTAAGAACTCAGAATAGATCTTAACGTTTCCTAAGCCACATCAGTAGTTTTCAAGACCTCATGGTAGCTTCTAACATTTTCAACACCAATTAAAATTGTGTAAAATATGAAAATGTTCATTTTCATATGAAATCCATCATCAATATTTTCTTCCTATCAACTAATGAATTTCTGTCCAGAAAATGTAAGTTTCTCTGATTGTCAAACTGTTAGGTAGGCGCTTTGTGATGAGTAGTAGGCGCCAGCGTGTCGAATTTTTGCCCATATCAATGTGTTTCATAAAGGTCGAACTATCAGTATAATAGAGACGAGTCGGTTATTCCGAAAGAACGGGAGAAGGCTGAATAGTAACCACACTACAGTTGCCCAGGATATGACTTTTATGGTCTGAAGAAGGTATTCAGAAGCGTCATCTTGCTGGAAGACCTCCCCAAAGAAGCAACGCACGTAAATACAACCATATTCGGATGGCTAACAAGATTGATTGAAACAAGATCGATTGAAACAAGCTCGTTAGCTGCTTTTGGATTGGACGAGAGCTTTGAACCAACACTTGTCGATGACAACTATTTACAAAAAATTTCGTTTTTGGGGCTTCATTCATACAGTCCTTATTTTCAGCTTCTATTAAACAGCCTCCCCATAAAGCAGCCAACTTTGCACAGTGTCAAGAACGGCAAGAGAATTAATGGAATGACATTGTCCTCAGTGATGAATCAAGGTTTTGTTATGAATAAATGATAGCCGTAGAAAGGTGTGACGACATTGAGGGGAAAGATGGAATTTGGAGTTCGTTCAATGACGACACATATCCTTAGCTCCTATGGTTTCGGGAACGATATGTGCTGGGCGAAGATCATGTAGCCGATTGCACATGTCTGGCATATAATGGGTCGATGACTAAGACAAGCACATAAGCCTCTTCAAAATTTGGATGAACTTCGACATCATCTTCAGGTTTTTAAACTTTTCTTTTAGTTTTTTCTTGAAAAATATATATTTTTTTTGGTTTTTTTTATCTGCCATCGTTTCTTAGTTGACAATAAAGCATTATTTTACCAAAGATTCAGAATTGTAGTTTAATTTTTAATGGATGTGTTTCATGTCAACGTAAGTGGATATGATAATGAGATTCTTCTCTTATTATGTTGTAAGATCTGGGCTGGGTCGATGCGAAGTAATAGGATTGCGCTGATTTGATGCTGCGGTTTTCATGAAGTTTCGAAGCTTTTTCTTCGTTTTTAATCAAGATCGCCAATGTAGAATTACTACTAATTTGGTTTATCTTTTTAAACTCTATCATTTATAAAGAAGAATGCGTTGTTTTATTGACAAAATAAGAAGACTTATAAACAAATTAATTGTAACAACGTAAACTTGATTTTTAAGAAATTCTTTATTTTAAATAGGAAGCTGTTTATGTACGCTACACTGACACTATTAGACTAAACGTATGTACCCATTAGAAATAAAATTGCGACATCTATTTCGAGATCGAACACCGACACTTGTGTACACACATCTGAGACCGAATCTGCAAGCAAATTTAGTTGAGCAATTCGATCTCAAAGAGCGCTTGTATCTACTACTTAATACGTAGCGCATCTGTTGATGAAAGAACAAAGAGAAGAAATAAAAATGACGAATAAGAAGTCATGGCTTACAGAAGAGGCATTTTAGTATATTCCTTTATAATTATCAACCCTACAATTTCCAAAAATGGTCAAAATCAGTGCTGTTATTAGCAACAGATTATAAAATGGGTAAAAAATGTCTGAATTTAATTCCAACAACAACGTTTCTTAAATCTCAAGATTACATTTCTGTTGTGTTTAATTCCTCATCCACATTTTATTTTAGTTTTAATAAATTTAATACAATAAGTGTTAAATTCAATAACTAATTGAATTATTAGTTCAATAAGTAATTTGATATCAAAGTGGTGATTTTGGCGCTATTAATTTTCTGACCTCGACATTGTTGCTAATCATAACCGAGATAAAACAATATATAGCTTTTCTCATAGATGACACTACATACATATGTCAAAGAATCACTTGAGCCTGTGTTTTGCGTAACTGGTTATAAAAGAATTGCAAATGTGCCAAGCTAGCAAGCAAATGATCATTCTGATACAAATTCCGTGTATTCGTCAACATGTATGAATAAAGGTACATATTATAGTATTTATTGAAAATATTTGATTTTGTACAAAATATTGCTAAAAGGTAAATAAAAATGATAGACGTATCGTCGTATTTTATTGTTTATATTTGCACGTAATAGTCAACTGCAAATTTAAGTTTCCTTTGAAAATGACGGTAGGCCTTTTAGTTACCGTAAAATATTTTTATATAATCTTTCAGAAGGACCTTGAAATTACACGAGCTTATAGCTGAGATTGAAAATTCTAATGAGATCTATAAAAAACAGAAGGAATTGTAATATGTCCTCTACAATGTACCAGTAAAGCGTCAACTCCAAGCAGAGCAACAGCAGAAACACTTTTAGATTCTTCATTAAAAACTGAAGATTTAGTATCATTATCAGAAATAGTAAAACAGAATAATAAGTGTGAACAATTTCAATAAATGATCAGATACAGCAACTGTAAATCAATTCATGTAAATCAAAAACGAATATTTTAATCGTTCATCAACGATAAGGTAATAAATATATCTTATAAACACATCCGCTAACATTTACGCTGCTCAGAAAAATAATACTGGAAATATAACAATTGATGACATAAGATGCATTCTGAGAGTACGTGGATATATCTGTTTACTCAGTAAAATATATATTGGGAAAAAACAAATGACGTAGAAATAAACTGATTTCTCAGGCGATTTCTAGAGATGGTTTTATGGAAATTATGAAAAATAAACATTTTTAGGATAGTACTAATCTCGATAAAAATTGAAACAAATATGCAAAAATTAGGTTGCAGTTCGATGCTATAAACATAAACTTCTTAGCATTTGCACCACCATAAAAAAATCACAGTGACGATGGTTGTAAGCAATACATCTATACGAAACCCATTAGACGAGGTTACAAATTATGGATGGATACCACCTTAAAATCAATAACTGATCAGGGTACATAGTATGGTTTAAAACTTATTAGGGATTTTCAACATTATTAGCTAAACAGTATAAAAATTTGGGATTATATGCTAGCGTAATTCTGTAATATGTTGGTTTGCTGCAATCCAATTAGAAAAATTATCCATTCCACCTTTATTTAGATTTTTTTTTAATTTCAATACCGTTACTTTGTGAGTTAAAATCTAGGAGAGTCAACAGAATGGGCATAATAAAAGAGAACAGAACAACAAAATGCCCAACATTAACAGTAGCAGAAAGGGAAAAAAGAAAGGAGCCTTATATGTTAGAAAGAAGTAATAATAGTGATTTGTAAATTGAATGATAATAAAGTTGTATCAATTGCCTCATATGTTAATACAGTCTCTCCTTTGTCACAAATCAAACGTTTTGCCAGTAAACGGAAAAAGCATATTAATATTGAGCAGCCTAAACTAATAAAAGAATAAGAATATGAGAGGCGTTGATAGGTTTGACCAGAATTATTGGTATTTTCCATTATTTTCTCAATGTGTTTATATGGCCGTATAGAATACGTGACAGCTTCATCGAAATGTTGGAGCAAAAATGAATAACCTTGAATTTAGAAGAGGTATTGGACGAAATATTCTTGAGACAAAGAAAAGATCGAAACAAAAGAGGCTAATTGAAAATGTCTAATACAATACGTTTATATTCACATTTTGACAGGTTTGATTATATCGTTGTGTAGCAAAATATTCAAAAACGCTGTGGGGTTTTCCACAAAAAGTACAATTTAAATGTGATATTTTTTTACATCCAAAAACTTATTTCAAATCATATCACGCGGCACAATAGAATGTATAATATTTAAAATTCTCTGTGTTGGTTTTTACTTTTATGTTTTCAGAAAAATTTTACATTGCATTTTTTAATAAATAAAACGTTTAGGTATATATACATATTTTTTATTAGTGCAAATGCCCACCGTTCTTTTAAAAGACAACTCTTTTCTAAAACATCAATAATTCTTTTATCAAATCATTTTCAACTCAAAGAAATACCAGTTAACTGAAGAAGTCCCCGGATCGAGTTTGAAAATAAATTTCAAAAATTTTATTTCTGGTTTTTAAACTTTTTCAGCAAATAAACCGCTGAATATGTTCAAACAGCTAAATCATACAAATTTTATGCTCTAAATATATAAACTAACTAATTATTCCCGTTCTTATGTAAAAATTGAACTCTTTGTTACTCGATCCGGGAACATAGTGTAGATTAATACAGACATTCTACACTTTACACGCAATAATTTCCGAAACCAGTGTGAAAATATAATCCCAGAGAATAAATTTTAAAAACTTACTGCTTTTAGCACTAAATTAACTAATCATCTAGAAATAAATAATAGAAATAATAGAAAATAATTTATATAGCCTTGATTTCCAAAAAGTCTTAACCATCAAAGTATTCAAAATAAAATATTTGATAGAGCACATAAAATATATGAACACATAAATCGTTAATCATCTCATAAATTTGTCAATAATGATATTCGTATGAACACTTTCTAAGCGCTCTAGGAACAGTCTGGGGTTCCCCGCAACAACTAAAAAAACAAAAAATTAAAAATTATTTTGAGGTCCTAGCCACCAAAGCATTCAAAATAAAACCTTTGACAAAGCACATAAAATATATACACCAAAATCGTAAATCAAGCCATAAATTTGCCAATAATGATATCCAGACGAACACTCCCCTAAGCGTTCTGGGAACAGTCTGGAGTTCCTCTGGGTGTTCCCCGCAATAACTCCCAAACCAAAAAATTAAAAATTATTTAACAGCATAATCAAATCATAATTTAATAAATTAACACTGTTTATAAACACCACTCATGTTCTTTCCTGTACACTCTATGAATTACATATCCCGCGAATATATTTATTACGTTATTTCAGCTTTACCATCGAAAATATAAAAAGGTTCTGGTACACTTCAAGGGAGAACGAACACTATAATTAAGAGAGGAGTTCTAAATTTGCAACGCAGTGTGATCGATTTTTCACACCTACATAGTTTCGCACGTATTGAATTGTTTACGATAAAATCCCAATTTATAACATCACCATCAGAGGGAAAGGTTCCGCGTTTAACTTGTTTTAATTAATCATGCTGTCTGTAAGACTCGCACTTTTAAAAACAACCGCTTTTTGTTTGGTATTTATATAAATATAGTCGGGAGAAGGTGTATAAATATTGTGGCAGTTGTCTCAGGCCTAATTGGGTTCAATTATACGTTAAAGCTTGCCATTCCTGCACGTTGCATTACATCATTAATAACTAAACGTTTTAAAAAGATCAATGTCGAATGTGTGCGGTTGTGTTTCAAACGAGGGCGTTAAATTTGTGTTGTCTATAACATAAACCCTGAAAACTCATTTCAACTAAAATGGATTTCCAGTTAGGTCATGTGTACATACTGTATTATCTTTGAAAACAACTTGAAATACGAATATTTATCACAAAAGGTTCACTCGTGTAGAAATTCGATTTTAGTTGCAAGTTTCAACTAGAATTATATGCTGTTTAGTGCATTGAATCAATTATTAACGTATAAAAAAGGAAATAATACATGTTAACAAATAATTATGTTAAGGAGAGCGTAGTAACACAAAGGTGAGTACACTCATGTATAATTTATGATGATTTAGGACATTTTCTCAACAAGATATGTAAATTTAAACGGTTCCTCTGTCAGAATAAACATAGAATAAAGGATGCTTAGATTATCTGATAAGCAAAACGAGTACACTTTTTTTGTCGCACTATTAACAATGATCAAATAAGATATGTAATAATTTTTTGGGGACGATTATGCAGTTTTGGGTTATTTACATAATAATTAAATCTTTCTGGAAATTCCAACACTTTTTCCCACACATAAACTAAAAATAGGAATCAGACAAATGGAGATAAATAAATAAATAAATAATTATGAATTTGTTTAAAAACAAATTTCACGTGGAAAATTTCTATATATCAAGAAATCAGTTCAATTTAAAAATTATTACTGATTAAAAATGAAACGTAATCTTAGGTATGTAAATCCTTTTAGGCGCCATTTGAGAAGAAGATGACAAAATAATAAAACAAGATATAGCAAGAAAAATAATTACACATTTTTTTACACGACGTATTTGATAACGATTGTTTGAGTTGCGAAAGATTAGTTAAAAATAAAAGGTATTGTTATATTTAAATTAACACAAGTGTCTTTAAACTCCTGGTAAAGTTTGATAAACACTCGTCTGGAATATGAATCCCTTCAATATAAATGCAGCGGGAAAGAAGAAACAAGGTTACACATGAGAGCACTTGACATAAGAACTAAGAGATTGTCACGAACTAGGAAAGAAAACCTCTTGCTTTAAAATTAGAATGTAGTTCCTGCGTTTGTCATAAATTCCTTTTAAATTTATTAAAGTGACAAAAAAAATTAAATATGCAAATTCCGATCTTATCGTTTTATAATTCGAAATGCATAGTATTTTCACAATCGCCTACCAATACATTTGCATTAATAATCAATTGTTAAGGTGACATTAATGACTGCTTACGTTCATAACTGAAATCATCATATAACCGTGACAATGCAATGACTAATCAGCATCTCACCATTAAAAATATCGAACGAGGAAAACGTTCCAACAAAGAGACTTTGCTTTGCTTGCTTTTAAAGAAACAAAAGATTGCAAAAGTTAAAACGTATTGACAGCGAATTTTCGAAGGCAAACAACTCGTCAGATTCTTTCCTAAAGAACCAAAAAGTATCAGAATCGTTTTATGTTTCAAACAATTCGTTTCCATATATGTCGCAAAAGTTTGTTACATCGATTTTGATATAATTACATGGGAAATTGATTCAAATTCGATGTAACAACACAAAATAAGGTAGATTTAATTTTAAATCAAGATACGTACGCAGAACAGTGTATTGTTAATATGAAAAAATTCATAAAACTAAATAAATCCGTTTGTAATCACTTCACATTAGAGCACACATACACTTTCTGAGACAATCACTCGCGAATGATATGATGTAAAATAGTACTATATAATTTAACAGCGTCGACGATGACGACCGAGTTCTAGCAGCAACTCTACGCGAACTCGTGCGTCCGTTTTGTTCGTACGGTTTTGCTGCTGCTTGCTACCAGGTGATGAAGCCCGACAACGCATTGGATCGGTGGCGGCGGCGCAGAGACGCCAAAGAGATGGGACGATCCAACAAACAGTAATACTAAAACACCACGATTACAAAACTGTCCACATTTTATTCAAATTTCATTTTAATTTCATACAAACTAAAGGAATATTAAATTTTAAAATTCCCTTCTAAATTAGTATTGATTGTTAATAACAAAATAATAAAAATTTTCAAGTTTCCAATTATTATTAAATATTTAATTATCATTCGATAACCGTAATTGAAAAATAATGAAAAAAGCATATCTGTTAAAAGTTAATACGTTGTATATTTTGACATTTATTCGTTTAAAAATATGGTCATTTGACGTAAAAAATCCATTAAACTATTTTAACCATTAAATAACCATCCAGTTTTTTTAATTGGTAGAATAAATTGGTTAAATTGTAGCTTGTTAAAAATTAAAAATAACAAAATTGAATAAAAACAAAACAAAAACAGTTTTGCTCTTACAAATTGAAGATGAAAATTGTGTTTAAATAATTGGTTAAGGAGGGAGGATCAAGTAAACGACCGAATTTTCATTAAAGAAATGGAAAAATGTACTAAATTTGAATAATGTACAGGGTGGGCAAATTTGGGTGTTATTACACTTTACCTCAGAATCTATAAGAGATAGAAGTACGAAAAAAGCAAATATCATGTCGCGGTCTCTTTTTTTGAGATAAATTCAATGTCGCAATGTTAAAGATACTTTTCAAATTAGTTTATGCAGAATATATGAAGATGTTTTAACAAAAATACTTTTTTTTTCAATTAATTAGAGCGATCAAAGAGGTGTTGCATAGCGAAAATTTGAGGAGCTAGTATTTAAGCAGCTGGGTCGCAACTCTGATATTCTTCAAAATCAAAAACAACAGATTTTTCAAACTGATCTCAGCATAAATAATGTGTTAGATATGTCCAAATCACCAAATCGCACAAATTTTATATTCTAACTATAAAAATTAATTAATTATTGTCGTTTTTATGTAAAAAATTGGAGTTTTTTCTAAATAAAAAATTTGTCAAGTTCAATTTATGATATGTAACCATAGAACTATAAAAGTTACAACTTATGTCAGTGAGAAAGTCTCTGCTTATGATGTTAACTACGAAAGAAAGAATTTATTTAGTAGTCTACTAACATCAGTTATAACTTTTATGGCTTCTATGGTTACATATCATAACTTGAAAAATTTTTAATTTAGAACAAATTCCATTCTTTACATAACAATTAATTAACGTTTATAGTTAGAATATAAAATTTCTGCGATTTTTTACTGAGATAAGTTTGAAAAATCAGTGACAAGAAATTTTTCACTGTTTTTAACTCAATTCGGAGACACACTGTATATTTGCTTTAGTTATATAGTTACTTATATGTCGTGAAAAAGTTTTAAATACAGTTATCAGTTTTTAAGATATAGCACAAAGTTATTGTTTTAATACAAGCTATAGTTGATTATATTACTAAAAAGGACACATTTTTAATTTTCGATCGATGTATGGCATGTACGGTGTATTTGCGGAAAATGAGCATTATTCATCAATTCTAAAATATTAAAGGATAATGATCACTAGAGACAGGCTTTTGCATGTTTTGCATATAACTTCATGTCTTACATTTTAATCGTATATAAACATAATTATCCACATACTTCGATATAATCGCGTAATTTCATATGAGTAACGCCACCCTATACTCAATATAAAGCTAATAAGGATACAGCCCTGGGTCGCCCACTCCTGAAGGCGCCTGTTTTTGCAATGAACAGTGTACCCCCCGAGGTGCGGATCTATATACAGGGTTGAGTTGGGTTTAGTCGTGCATCTGCAGGCCTCTACAATAAATAGTTTCTGAACTAGAATACTTTACTAGCTGATTGACAACCTTGTGTATTTAAATTGAAGTAAAACTAGAACTAACACCAGCTCTAGAAGTGGAATCATTCTTACTTCTAGGTCCAGTGTTATTTCTAGCTTTAAATCATTAGATTTAACTTTAGATCTAAAACTAGATACATTCGAGTTTAATCCTACAAGTGTCAAGACAGCTAAACCCGGATTATTCTAATTCTAGGTCTAGTGTAAGTTGTAGTTTTACTTCATTCATTTCAAATGTACAGGGTTAGGTTGGTTTTAATCGTGCGCATCTGAGAATGTTTTTTTTTCCAAAGCCTTAACAATGAATAGTGTCTGAAATAGAGTTCTTTACAAACTAATTTGGCAATCCTGAATATTTGAATAGAAGTAAAACTAGAACTAACACTAGACCTAGTGGAATCATTCCGGTTTAGGCGTGCGTCTTCCAACAAAAGATGTGTGACTGTTAAGAGTTCTACAAAAATTTGAAACACCTGTAGATATACTGTTTGTTACAATACAATATTAAAAGAAATATTTTAGAATGTAATTATTTTTTTTTTATTTTAACCACATAATATTGTTCATATTTCAGAATATTACTACAAATTTCGACCAACTGCAAACGCATATAAAAAACTTATGTTTCTTATTTTTGTCGCATATAAAATCGGTCTTTAATGGAAACATTTTTATTATAGTAGGCGAAAAAACAATAAAATGCTACTTATTGTTAGTTATTATAGTAACGTTAGTCATCAATAAATTTAGTAATAAATTTGATGCCCAATTAAATTTTTGTTTAATGCTTGAGAAGTTCCACTGCAAAGCTTTATCTGTTACGTCAAAATTTAAAGTAATAAAAAAAAAACAATTTACAAATTATTTTTCACAACTAAGGTGAATTATCTACCCTATTTTTCCAGTTATGCCTTACTAAACCATTTTAAACAATAAAAACATTAAAACTGTAATAAATTTTTTAGTTAAATGGTGGTTTTATTTAAAGATAATGAGGAACTTATTAATTATAAATATAATGTCGAAAAAATCATGAATGCAAACTCATGTTACTATAGTAATTAAGTGACTTGACACCATATATTCGATACATTATTGGAAAGCTAAAAATGTGCTCTTTCTTTAACATCATAATCAATTTTTACTTTAAAAATACAACTTTGTGTTATATCTCAAAAATTATCAACTGCATTTATAATTTTTCGATAGTATATTTCATTCAAAAAAGTGTCTTAAGAATGCAACAAGAGCTTCAATTATAAAAATAAACGAAATACGAACATTTTTTTGAAATGGCGAAAATTAGAGTTTTGGCTATAACTGAAAAACGAAAAAAGATAAGAGGTTTTGTCGTTGTGTCCATTTAATTCTTTTAATTCATTTATTTTCATTACAATCAAATAGCAAAGACAATGCTAAATTATTATAATGTTTGATGTACCTTTAAGTTCATTCAAAAGCTAATAAGTTAAACAATTTATATGTATTGCATAGCGCACAGTGGGCAATAAGGCTAAAAAATTCAAAAACACTCATGAAGTGGTTAAAAAGCGACTCTACAATTATATTCTTGATACACATTTTCGTTTTAATTCGTTATTCTGTAGAAGAAAGGTTCTGCTTTAGTTTTAGAGGTTTTCATAATCCTTATTTCTTGAATTTTTAAGAAAAGTTTTAATATCTCGCCTTTTTTGTCTATCTATAGAAAAAAAATTAATAACACAAGTTTTTAACGAAAGGATAAAATTCAGCAACTTGTTGCAGTTCAACGTTAATGATAAAACTTATGTCTATAGAAACTTTTTAAAAAATTTAATAAAGCTTTAATATATTCACGGGCGATATATACATGTTCATCAATTTAAATCTACAAACCTATTTAATATCTTATACCAATTTAAGTTTAAATGGGAAATTTTTATTAAGAAATACATTGATTGGTTACAAACTGTAATTTGTTTTCCTCGCTATGATTCTCTAAATGTGAAAGATTCTTTAAACGTGAAACAGCGAAGGCCAGCTAGTGCAGTTGAGGAGAGTAATAAGCGCAGTAATGCAAAAAACGGAAAAACTGCGTAAATCTAAATCTGCTGAAGAATTGAATTATGCTACTCAAATGGGAGCTTTTGGAAACTGAAAGACATCAAAGTTGGTGCAAGAAGTTTCTAGCACATCTCCAACACGTGCAAGCAAATCAATTGTTGCAAAATTCAGCAACAATCTTGTCAAATGCGAGCCTTATCTTTATCCTGGTTGAAGCTAAATAAACTAGGTGTCAATAACATGAATAATTGTTTTGTTTAAAAATAAACCATTTAACGTTAGTTTGACTGTCATTTGTACCATCTTTTTAGTGTTGATTATTGCAGAACACTGTCCCATTGGTATTTTAAGAAAAACACATTCAAAGATCCACAAAGATCCAAGGTACGACTAATAAAAGCTTAGTCTGCAATGCCCGAGTGGTACAGAAGACATTCATGATACACTAACACAGCACGACCAGCAAGTAATTCTGGGACAACTGCAAATAAAGCAGTATGACAATTGCGACGGGATAGGCTCAATTCCTCTATACGAGTCAGAAAAATGTAATCCATCTTCCGAAAAAATTACACTTAATTTGAAAATGTGATATGGTTTACATTAAGGGACCGTAAGGATAGATACAACAGCAGGAGAAATCGCCGTATCTACATCATTGTCATCTAATGACAATAAGGAGAGTTCATCTTGTCGAGAGGATGCCTGATTAAACGCAGTATCAGCACAATACTTAGTGGTTTTGAGACTAGAAGTAGTTAAACATGACATATCAGGATTAGCATTTCTTATAGAAAATTTAATTGGTGTGAGCTACGTCTATTTTAATATTGTTTAGAACTAGTAAAAGTTTATTTCGTCTAGAAATTTCCTCAGAAGTAATGGAGCAACTTACATTGTCGCTGAATGTACACAAAAAAAGATGATGACGTCAAAAAGTATTGGTGCCGAGTTTAAGAGTAAATTGTTTAGATTAAGTTTGTAGTTCCACAACTGTAACAATAACTGCTGTACTACAGTCAGCGAAAGGAATGCTGTGAGTTATCCGAGATAATGATTTGTTAAGTTCTAATTGAATAACACGTCGTACGGACATTCTTAAATTATCCACAGTTCTACCATCTTCAACATCTCGTGAGATAGGTTCATATTGCAGCTCAAATTTATATATATTAGCTCAATCGATTTATATATAGTTTCCACAAAGCCATTCCAAAAAACGAAAGTACTTTAGAAACAGAGAAAAAGAAACAAGTAAAAATAAATTTCAGTAACACTAGAAATGCTAAGAAGGATGACCTTTTCTCCATACACCTTTCCTAAAAATAAATAGTATGGGCCCCACGTTGGACGCCAAAATTTGTTGGTCTTCTACCAACTCATCGATTTTACCAGATAATGTTTTTTCGAGCTATTTTTACGTAATAAGTATCGTACGCGTTAGCGAATTGTTGAATATGAAGCAATTTGCAATTGTATATTATTTCATAACTTGCAAAATGAATGTTTAGAAATCATTGAAAATACTTTCAGCCAAATAAGCAGCAATGTGAATAATTTTATATCCACAATTTAGATGTTTAGGACCAAAGCGCCATAGCGTAACATTGAAGAATTCATTTACGTTCTGGGTATAGTCACTCAAGCACGTCTGAAGTAAATCATCCTGAGACAAGTCTTCGTATATCGGCAATATGTGCTGGCCTTTGTATAGTAAGATGAAATCAAAGGAAGAGGAATAAGTTTTGTTACCTTAAAATCATGTAGATTTCGTTGAATTTCGACTAAAGACATTAGAATGAATTGTCTATGCAAACGAATTAATGCAAATATATTTGAAGTAACAGTCCATCCGTTGAGTAACGTGAATAACTCATCGCTGGAAAGCATAGAAATTGAGTGTCGGATACTATTTCTCTCTAACACACATCCTATTTATGAGCCTGATGTATACCGCACACAGAAAATAACAAAAATCGATTAGTCATTCACGTTACTAGTGCTAAGGACTGTTCACGTTCTAATTTTCTAAATTGATCCATTCAACATCATCGCTGTGAATCACTTAAATGTAATACTTGAAATAAATCACAAAAGCGCGTATATTGACGTTAACAAATATTTCGTTTTTGGAGATTTTTATTTTAATTTTTTTGAAATGTGCTGAGTACTAGAGCACAAAAGCTCGCAATTCCGGGTTTCATTGAATTTGTATTTTGGTATTGTATCTTTCTTTTACAATGCCGGTTTGACATTCATAGTTTTTTTTATGTACATATTGCTCAAAAAGCCCAACGTACTTCACAATTTCAATGAATCTTTCACATCGGCTATAATCAATTAAAAACAAAACATGGTATATATTGTTATTTTATAACCTGTTGTCGCTACTATCACAATGAAGAATTTTTTCATAATTTAAATAACATTGAAACAACGACGTGTAAGCTTTGATTTCCAAATAAATTCGTAAATTTCTTCCATTATAATGGGATAATTATAAAGGAATAAAGGGATTGTTTTGTAAACCATTCACTGTCAAAATCGATCTACTTACGTTTCGACAAAATTTAGTTTTTGAAATATCTTGATGCACAACCAAGAATTGAAGTCGTTTCGAAAAAATATTTATTCCCGTGGTCATTCGCAAATATTAATCTGCGAAAGATAAATGTTCCGGTTTAGTTATAAATTTTGTAATTAGTTATGGGCGATTTTTGGCTATTTGCCACCTGATTGTTGATATTGAAGAGTATCAATATGTCATGAATACAATTTTTGTAATGTCTCACACATATGTTCATTCACGGGTTGGTTAAATCCCAAATTTTCTCGCATTAACAGTTTTTTTAAACCATTTTGTTTAAATAAAAATAGCTAATCCGACTCTAGAATGAATTATAAAATTTCTTGCATTCATTTAGTTTTTTCAATGTTAAAATAAACAAATAAATTTATGTTTTAAGTTTGATTTAAAAAGCCGACCTGCATCTGAATAACCCTGTTTGATACCTTTACACATTCAAAGGGTGATGAGTATCTATCAGACAAATAGAACAGATGCAAATAGATACAACCCAATTTAACCGGAATACCTACCGGGGATTTAAATGTAAATGGCAAGTTTGATTGAAATATGATGAGATTTAAGATTTTCTCTCTATCGATGATGATTATTGTTTGTTAAAGGAGAAGATTTTGTGTGTTTAGATGGTATCGCAACAACATTAATCATGAAAAGACATTTCATAATTTCTGAAGAAATATGTACAAAATGCAATATACCAAAATTAAGATTATGTTATTTGAGCTTTGCCTTATAGGGTTATTTAGGTTGGTCTTGAAATTCCTGAAAGTAATAATTGTAAGGATTATGCTGAAAGATGACTTTTAGCATCATTTTATTGCTAAAGGAACGTGCTGATGATGAAGTGGTTATTACTTGCTTGAATTGATCGTTCATTCTCTATGATACGTTCATACGTGTTATACATACGTGTTATATATAACAGGGGCGGAAGGTGTTGCAGAAAGTTGTATCCTTACTTCAAAAATAATCATTTTTGAGTACCACAGATGTGGCTTAAGAATTTTAATCCTCCATCGAATATTATAAGGCTATGTTATTATATAAAGGAATATTATAAAATATTGTAAAGAAAATCTTCAGAATCAACAGAGAATAATTGACAATTTTGTGTATTATTGGGATTTGTTTAGATTTTACTGAAAACAAACAGGTTTATTAAAACTAATGAACATAAAATGCTTAATTTGACTAATAAGTTTACGGCTACGAATATATGGAATAATCGAATATATGGAATAATCGAATATATGGGGAAAGCCCGAAATAGGGCTTTCCCCAAACTAAGCATACAATAAATCTCTTCCTATTATATCATTTCAGATAAACAGATAAGATATTTTTTTCTTTACGTTAGATATAACTCATTTGATTTTCAGCATTTTGTCTGGAGATCGTAGTTGTTACAGCTGAAGTTAAGATTCACCCACCACAGATACTCAACGACCTCTTTACATATAAACGTTGTCCACAGTTTGGGTGCCAAAGGGCATTGAAAAAACTCTGCCGAAAAAACGTGAACTACGCTTTCTCTAAATGAGCACAAAAAGACCCAAGCGACGTAATAACGTTTGCTTTAAAAGCTGGAGATAACAGTCAGCGAGCGAAATATTCCCAGCACATTTGGAGGCAACACCTGAAGAGTGCGTCACACTACAAAAAAAAATTTTACAATTTTGCTACGAAAAATTTCAGGATGATTCAAACCTAAATGATGGAGAAATATGTATTTACGTAATCTCATCAGAATAGACTTCTTGTTCGTCTTTGAAGGTGATTATCATATGCTACAATATTTGGAAATAATGTTCAGTATAGCTCGGTTGAGATAGAAGGATATTTCGATAAGTAAGAAAATTAGAAAGTAAGTTTAGAAAACTATCTCAAATTAGTGAGAGGTGTGAAAAATATCTCAAATATTTTTTGTCATAAATACCACAAATTAATGATACTGTCTACGAGTCTATTGAGGTATTAACGTTATTGTTCTTATTGGTACAATTAAATGTTCCTAATTTGTTATAATTGCTTACATTTTTTGTGAAAGTTTAGATTGTCTCCACATCAAAATGGATGCCAATTCAAATCAATAACTATTCAGAATAATCAAGAACAGTTACGAACTAATTTGAAACAATTTGGTAAACTTTTGAAACAATTAAAACCCACATGAAGTCATTAGTCACAAGTAAGTTTGTAAATTACATAAATAAAATTATTCTTCGGGATTAATATACTATTTAGTTTGTATGTATCCAGCAGATATTCCACAAACATATATAATAGTGACTTTAAACATTAAAGTTTAGATAGATTTTTATAGACCATATTCAATATTAATTTAAAATAACAAACAAATTAATTTACATCACAGAAACTGAAAATAATATGAATTAGCCAGATTCATTCCATGGAGAAATGACCTATCTGGCTCATCGCCAATATTCGTTTAAATCTCTTTAGCACAAACATATTTTTAGACTCTTAATAGCTACTCTCTATTTCCATTTAAACAGTTTTAACCATCATTTCATTACATACAAAACCAGCATACAAATACTATTTAAGCGTGATTGAAACGTGATGGTATTAATTAAGTGTTTGTGTGTATCTGGGCTAAATAAACTAAAATTCAAGGTGAACTGGTGTACTCAGGGTATGATTAATAAAAACCGTGTAATATTTTCACGTGCACATCAGTGCACGTCAGTTAAAAATTGAACCGGTTTAAAGTTTTTAATTTTGAATTTCGCATTAAATTTTATCAATGCATAACTGCCCGTATCTGTATGGATTTTCGTATCAGGATAAAATGAGATTGAATTCCTGACGACACATAGATCTGTAGATTTATTTGTAGTATTATATCGAGAGAGAGAAATCAATTCTTGATACATTTACGGCTCTATCGAAACGGCAATATTACCGACCGTCCATAATCGAGTTTCTACTGCAGGAAATCTAATCGTCAGTTTCGGATATTCATGAATCATCGTTCAGGCGAAGTTATAGCTCGGAATCCGCATTAGTATTTTTCCATTCGAGTTTGATTCCAGTACCTGATGTGTATCGACAATGAGAAAAAAATTAAACGAGTTGATTGCTTCTGGGTAACATGCAAGGTGTGTGACATTGAATTGACTGACATTTTAATTGGTAAATTGAATAATTTCAAAATGGATAGTTGAATACTAAAATGTGGGAAATATGAATAATTAATTGTAGCATTGTTGATAGTATTATCTGTATGTTTAGAAAAATTTAAAAAATGAAAGAGATAATATAAAATGGGTGTGTTTAATTTATTAGATACCGCATAGCAGACTCAACAATTAACAACAGTATTCACCATCTATCACTGTGATAATAATCCTGAATTTTTATTTACATAGTAGGAAAACAACTTGGTAATTATGCAAATTTTAGCACATCACTTCACGTATGACACTTAGCTAAAGAGAAGATGAATGCACTTCGGCGATGTATTCTCAAAGTTTCCGCATAATAAGCACTTTCTGAATCACAAATGAACTCGAGGAGGTTAATCGAATGCGCACACGAGTTTGTGCAAACATACAATCGATATAAGTACTTATACAACTTAGAGTTATGGAAATGCACGGACCATAATTTCATCGCTAATACTAAAATTTACCTTTTTAAGTCGTTTAATATACCTCTTCAACCATCTCATTTTCACGTCTCTCTACTAACCGTAAATACACCGTTTTAAATCGGTTTAAACCCGGTAATACACTGATCGAGGAAAAAACGCCAAAGTAATCAGAAAGCATTAGTTCTTATCGAATACGCGGAAACATTCAACGCGGATTGGATATTGAATGGTTAAAAAAACGCAAACAGTAGTTTATTGGCGGCCTGTTGCGTCGATGATATCGAATTTCAAGTAACGTTGCATATAAAGTCGCGTTCGTAACGCGCAAAATTTATTGCAGATAGAAGTAAATCTGTAAGAATAAATCCGAAGAATGCTTCCTGTTACCTTGATAGGTAACAACGTCTTGTAGAATACAATTTGCAGAGCATGACATCATCGAGATGATTTAGAGGTCGTTGTAAACAATGTTGATTTGCATGAATCCTAATGGTAGAAACGGTAACGCAAACCAGTTACTAAACCACCCACTGAAATATTATGTAATAACCTCATATAAGACGTAATCTAATTAAGTTGTTTTACAAACATCCCGTATTTCATTGTTTTGGCGTCATACTTTCCAAAAACATTCATAAAATATTATACAAGTTGATCTTTTGACATTTTAAATAATTTCGCAATACTGTTAAAATCATAATAAATTGAAAATTGTTGAATAAAACGATAAAGCTTCAATGTGACCAATAAAAAAAATGAATAACAATGTGATTTTGAATACCAAAAGTAACGTCAATCGATTTCAAATATGAAACTTTATGACTTTTCTATTAGCGCATAGGAATCGCCCATTTAAATCCGATGAGTGAATGCAAACGGGCGTGCATTTATAAAAGTCCCGCAATTAAAACGTAAATCCCATTAACGCCGTGAAAGGAAAAAGCTGTACGTGTATGAGGCAACAGCTGGTACATGCATTTTTTACGCAATTATAAAATTAATATAACAGTATTCAATCAAGCTAAAATGAAAATTCAACATCGCAGAAATAATCGATATTTTATGAAACGTTTTCTATTGTTAAGTACCGAAATAAGAATTTTTATGAAACTGGATATGTTTGTAACAAAAACCGTTTTCATAAGCAAGCTTTCTATCAGATTATGGCGGTATCTCTCTCAATTAGACGTGCACTGAAAAATCATAAAAAGTAAGCAAATAGAAAAAGAACTATTAAGAACTCCTGATAAGGTTAGATATATAAACCTCTCCTAAAGCTCTAAGACCAATCTCAAACAGCAACCGAGGTGAAGGAGTGTTTATCTCTTCATCACGGTGATTTATGACTGTACAGCTAAATGGGATAGATCTTAATAGTCTCCTAGTATTATTGATGATTAGATGACAAAGATTTCTTTCTAAAAATATCGCTATATGAGTAAATCAATCTTTTCTAATTGTTTTTTAGTTAAAAAAAGATGTTAATTGAAGTAATCGCAAAGGATAAAAGAAATTCAGAACAAAAAAACGTATATTGATTCCTGCAAAAATTTATCCTGATTGGAAAATGTACATCATAAAGTTGCTAAATTTAACGTGAAATTAATGAATATAATATAATATATACATTTTTTAAATTTAATAAATCGGTAGTTTAACTATCCAAGAATATATAGTTAGAATATATACTGTCACAATTACACACCGAAATTCGCGCTCGTTTAGATTTTAAATGTATGGAACCCAAGGCCCATAAAGCGTATTATGGTTAATGGTATAATAAAGGTGTATAAAGCACCTCTACTCTTAATAGAGGTGGTGACGTCACAAGATGCGAAGTATTGGGAGCTAAAACCTGAAGCTAAGTAATTTATCTTATATTTTCCCAGTTCTGATTCTGAAAGAGTTTCCACAGAGTTTTTATATCTAACAATAAGTTGCATCTGGTTATGGGGAAGTAAGCGTTTATGGATCGTTACCCACAATATTCATGCAAAAAGTGTCTCCTGTTTTATTTTTTGAGTTGTGGTTGATTTTTATGCTACAAACACGAAATTGTGTTATTTTGAAGATAGGAGTACAGCAAAAATCTTCAAAATAACATCATTTCGTCATATTCTTAGAAAATAAGTTAATAATCTGAAATAAAAAACGTTTTGCAATCAGATGAAAATTGGAAAATGGCTACATATCCCGCAATTTGTCAACCTATAGAGTACGTCGTTCAGCAGACATCAGTGCAGTTTCTCCTCCCTTAAACAAGGATTAATCTTTCTGGCTTTTATTAATAGAGTTTGGTACATGTTAAATTTTACCAATAACAGTACGTAAATGTTGGTTTTGAGAATAAAATAATATGTTTCACAACCGGTTCATAATTTAACATATGTTAAATTATAAACCATCTTTTCGTATTTTTTTAAAGATTTTCAATATTTTTCTTTTTATTAAAAATAAGCAACAAAAATGAAATTATCTTCTTACAAACATAACGCTTACGATTGCCAAGACAACATGTCAGCGTTCTTATTAATAGGTAGTTTACACAAATTAAAAGAGGGCAAATGGTTAATTGCCACTTATTAAGAAAAAAAATACTAATGTTAGAACTAACGCTAGTACCAACACACTAGAACTAATGCCCGAAAAAAAGCTAGAAGCTTTAGGGTTAGCAGTGTGTCTTTTGAAAAAATGTTTCACGTTTCGAATGCCATGTTTCAACGTTCTTCAGAAACTAGTTCGAAGTTCCAAAAATTTTAATAGACACAGGGTAAACGAGTTGTTAGTCCTAGTATTAATGCTAATCAGTTATTCCATCCAATTATTTTAAAACTAAGATACTAGTATTAGATAAGTAGTTTATGATAAATAATAAAATACTTTATGATAAATAATTAATGAAAAGTTATCGCGGGCTATCATGTGCTAGATTACTTCGGCAAGCTTTTGATTTTTGTTGTTAACTGATTTTGTTATACACATGGGCATGGTATTATTTTAGGAATACATAAAGTTACCTATGTTTATTTTTTAACGCGCGTTTTCTGACATAAAATAAAATTGTGAAACCGTACCTAAGTTGATATTTTTAAATAGGAACTAACATTTTTTGTTGGATGAAGACTGTATGTATGAAGACCACTAGTAGAAGTTCCAGTGCATATTATCCTGTTTCTATTATGAAATGTACCAAAAAATGTACCCAATTTAGAACAAACATCTGATTGAGCAAAATTGAGCATGCTTCTAAGCCAAAGTGTAGATCTGTTACAATTGGGTACAACTTTTTTTGTAAATTCTTTAAATATAATATCAAAATACAGGTATTCTTAGGTCAATACTGGTTATCAACACCGCTCATAAATCTTCCGATATCCCGATATTTGGAATCTCGGAATGTCGGTATTTAAACTAGGGCTTTTAATATCGACATTCCGGGATTTCTAATGATGGTTTTGTTTATATATGATAGTTTAGTGAACACGAAAAGCTAAGATAAGTTCTTGAAGACTCATTTCATTATCTTTAACAAATTCTTCTATCTTTATACAGTTTTTAGACCAGGAGACAAACTGATTATTAGTGTAAAGTTGTAATAACACTCCAATTTTTTTAGACAGTTGTTAAAATTCATTCTCATCTACATTTACCTCATCTGTAACAAAGCTTTATAATTAGTGTGATTAAGTCAGTGTCAATATTAGGTACTTTCAGTCTTGCATTATACAGTCTTACATAAAAGTTTTAAATCAATGATTTCAAAGTTTTGTTGAAAAATCTTAGGATTTACCGTAGTTCTGGATTTTACAGTAACATATACAAACCTAACCCACAAATCAGTTCACTTTTCATTAATTTGTATTTACGATTTTACTACTTCATATTTACGTTTTGTTGCATATTCACGGAAAATTTCCATAAAATTTTTCTTAGAATTGTTACTTCAAAACATTTTCAATTTCATAACGTCTATATTCATGGAAAATATATAACGTTTTGATGAATACAATCAATGAATACAATATAAGTTTACACTATTGAATTTAAGACCTTACTTTATATCAAACTGAACAATTTATGTTGACAATCCAACACATATTAAATAATAAAATTAAATGTTTGTTTTTATTTTCGCTCGACTAATTGTAAAAGTGCAGTACAAAAATCCCTTTTGCACTGTATGCAATAATTTAAAACACGCTTATTTCAGTTAAATCACACTTTGATACGAGCCGAAATTAGTTTAGCTCAACTACTAAAATAAAAATAATCATTGGAAAGTGCTTAGAAAGTCGTATAATTTTATATAATAGGACAAATGCATTAGTGGATACATTTAATGGTTTTCAAGTATACTTGACCAACTTAAGTGGGCAACCTTCAAAAGTTGGAATATCTGAATCTTATTCATCGAGTCTAATTTGCTCGGGAAGGTGATCAACTGCGGAACCAATAAAAAAGAGTCGGTGCAAATTAATATTTTATTGACTCTTAATTGTTAATAAAGTTTAGAAAAAAATTTGTAGTTTTGGCCTCATCTGAAACAGTAATAAATAATACGTCATTTTCTTGATAACCTCATACATTACACAACATTTATATTTTTTTCCACATAAACAGCTAAATCAGCACTTTTTCGATTACGTCATATTTAAAAGTACTTAATCTACTTTGATTTATTTAAGTTACTTTTGGCAAGTTTTATAGGGACCCTAAACTTTTATTTAAGACGTGAACTTCTATTTAAGACCAATCGACATCTCAATCACAAGTTGTAATGGAATGTTATTGAATAGAGAAACCAATCGGAATCCATAAAGGTAGTATATTACATCGGCAATATTATAATTAGAACGGTTCCCTAAGGCAACCGTGAGTATATCACAGTGGAAAGTTTGCTATTTATAGCTAAAAGAATGATTTGAGTGTCCTAAGGGAAATTAAAACTCGATTGGTTAAGATTTCATCTAAAACAACAATCTTTAAAATCCATTAACTTGTTAATTAATTAGTTTGTTAACACATTGTGTACAAACATACTACACGTTTGTTTTGGTGGGCGGATTGAAACTTGATTAGAATTTTTCGAAATATATATCGTAAATGATAAACACTCGGATCGACGTCCACAGAGTCAACAACTACTTCAGTTGTGTACATATCGCCTGAACACTACAAGAGGCCTTTGTTTGATGCAGCATTCGGTTGGGAATCCCATCACCAACATTGTCATCACAAGGAATAATCGATCGAATGATGACTGTTAACTACAATAAAAACGTTCCTCTTTTGGATACAAAAAAATAGGGCGGCGATGGGCTTTTTTATTGTTACTTGTTGGTTGTTGCGAGCAGGTGTTGACTTTTGTTATATGCTGAGTTATTTTTAACGGAATCCGGGTAAACGCACTTAGAATACAAAAATAAAAATTCTCGTAGCAAAAGTTGTTGTTGTTTGTGAATATGTCGTTACGAAATGAGTCATTTGTAGGTATTATTATTGTAGTCTGCGACAATGGCGTCGAAACGTGGGGGCATAATAAAATCGACCCACGGTTTTATATTGGAGTTTCTGAGCGCGAAAAAATAAATAATGCATGTGTGCACATTTCGAGTAAAGGCCGTAGATACGAGGGGATGTGATTAGGCACGCGAATCCCACGTGAGGTGTGGTTTTCTACTCAAATTATATCAATCTATTTTGGTTCTCTACGGAATAACAAACATTCTATTATTCATAAAGAACAACAAAGAACAAACATACACACGCTGAGATAAAATGTTTTTGTTGCATGTTCGCGATAAAGCGCAACTTAGAATGTTTTAAAAGTTTATTTTGAAAAATGTACGATGTATTTTTACTGAGGTTGGATAAATAAACGTAATATACATTTTTTTATCAACTTGAATAACGTCGTGCGTCATAAAATGTTAAGAATAAACAATAAAATTAACTATTTGATAAAACAATTTGTGATCCATTAAAAATTAGCAATCAAATTTCTCTACATATGGAAACATCGTACACGTGTATAGTCAAATGTAAGTACATATTTGCATTGTAATTTGTATTCGCGTTTGGTCAATTTCGAACGAGTTTTTGTGGCCGAATCGCAACACACTCAAACAACTGAAGCGAGCCCAATATGTCGTGTTAGTTTCACTTGGGCAAATTCGAACATTTCCTCATCAACCGACAGTGACCTAATTTTTCGTCCCAAATAACTTATCGACGTGACAAATGAAATAATGACATTGTCCCGGTCACAAAGTAAACGAAAAATTGACGTTAAATAATTTTTAAACGGTCGGACTAAACGACTTTTAACATTATTTTAATCATGTATTGACACACAAGAATTTTCTTTGTAAAATCGTCAAGGTTAGCACTTCCTTACTACAATATTATCTAATCTGTATACGTTTGTAAACAGATCATTTATTTCGGTTGGATTTAATTGTAGGAAAATTTTTGAATGTTATTAGCACAAGCTGTCTTATTTGTATTTGCTTAGAATTAAAATACATAAGAATATAAGTTTTAACGTAACGAAAAATACTATCTTTATTTTCAGGCTATATATAGCGGATGTTTTAAACTGTTGTATAGGCAACACAACGTGCTGCGAAGGTTAATGAAATGCGGCCTTGTCAAGCGTGTTATTACACAGTATTTGTAAAGAAAAGGAATTAATGGTTACGGTAGAGTAATGGAATGGTATATAATTACACCGTTTATTAATAAAAAAGGAGTAATTTTAATAAGAATAATGAAGGTTTCTAAATTAGTCATCGTGTTCTGGATTGTTATAAACATAATCACTTAACTTTTTTTGATGTTTGAAAATGTATTGTTGACACTTTTGAAGGGGTTAGTTATATTTAGGAAACTCTTTCTTTGAAATTGGATTTATAAATAAGTTGAGCAAGATCAACTTTTATTAGCATCTGATCTCACTTATAACTTAATTTACTCTTTATATCCTAACTTTATATCCTATCTTTATATCCTGTCTTTAAATGAAAGCTTAAATCGGTTTTTTAATTACTTTACAAGATTAATATAATTTTATTATTAGTTTTTTTTATATCAAACTACCATAGAAATTCTTTTTACTGACTTTACAAGTTTCATTTTACTTATTTGATGCCGTTAACGCATTTTGGCATTGATGGATGTATTGTTATCAAGAAGAGAACAATTTCTTTTTCGATCTAAGTGATAATAAAGCAACTAATAGGTTCAGTGCCATGTGTACCGTTTCTGGTATACATACGTTGGTTTGTGAAAGCCACTATACTTTGTTTAAAGTATTGTTCTTGAGGCTATGAATTGCATTTACACACAACACCTTTATGGTGTTAGAAATCTGCTCTTAGGTGATTTTTATTAATAAACATGATCATTAAACTACGTTGTTATGGAATTAATTCAACCAGCGCATAACAGCATAAGATTGGTAGAAAGTTTATCAAAAAAGGTACACTTAGTAGATACAGTGCGTGCAAATCGGAAATGAAATTCAATAGGTGTAACAAAAAAGAAATTAAAGAAAAGTGAGCTTGACGCTTTACAAAATGATAATGACCTTACGGCACTAAATTGAAAAACCGTAGTGTTATACAAATGGTAAGCATAAAACACTTAGCAACAACAGTCATGGTGACTCAAAGAGGTAGAAATGTAACTAAACCGCAAGCAGTAATCGAATGTAATAATGGCAAACTATTTATTGATATCTCAGATCAAATAACTTTATATAATAACCCCACTCGAAGCTCGTTTGAAGTGACATAAGAAGGTAGTTTTTGATATACTACTGACTATGCCTATAAAGAAAACCTATGAAAATTACTAAGATTAGAGCATTAATAATTGGAGACTTATCAACAAAGCAAAGTGTCATCAACTACAAAATTTCATAAAGCTGAAAACTTAAACATGGGGACGATGTACTCAATGTTATAAAAGTATTGCAACTTCGAGTATTTGTTTCTTGTAAGTGTTGTGATAGCTGTGGAACTGAACCTAAGAATGTTTTCTCTTATATAAGGAACATTACATTTTTGAAGTATTTCCTCTTGAATACCTACAATGATACTTATCAATACGAAAGCAAATAAAAAAATTGAAACGTGTACCACACCCGGTTTACAAAATAAGTTTGGCAATTAAATAAATAGTTGTAGCACACATACGAATAGTATAGATTTTAATATGGTAGCTTCAGTTTTTATGTAATTATCAATTATTAAACATACATGGAACATACATTGTACGTTTAAAAATTTCAAAATTGTTGGTTCGAATTGTACAAAAACACTAAACTTTTAAAGTTGCATTAAAAATATAGAATTTAGTTGATAATTTATTTAGGAATATGAAAATAACAGCTCTATTGGTAATAAAATCTCTATTTTTAGTGAAATAAAAAACCTGTTTTTCGGTCCATTACAAATTGCCTTAAAATAAGAATAGCATCTTTGAAGGTCTGCTGAATAAATGGTTTATCTGACGAAGACCCGGTTAATTTGTAAGCGTTACTGTTAATGCAAACAAGTCCTGGTAACGATTTGTTTGTTTCGTCATTTTGATTTTATAATTTAATTCCTTTACTATGTACCTTTACCTACTTTTATTTAATTATTCCAACAAACAAATTTAATTTAGACGAAACAATGTTTAGAAGATTTTTGTCAAAAGTAATTTACATAAAGAACAAAATAATATATATAATAACACTTAATCTTACATATTTCAATTTTTATCTCAATAATATTGGAATAAAAAAAACCGTTAACACACATCATTTTAAAGAAGACATTTTTATCTTTAATTTAAGCTCTGATTCATTCTTATTCTCCATTAGTAAAGCTGTGGGCATTGAAACCCAGTCTTACACATTTTAATGTCTATCTCAGTTATCGTTATCATACATCGTCTTAAAGAGGGTATTTTCGTCTTGTATTTGATTCATAAGTCATCCCATTGCTTCCGTTACATTACTATTGACCATTTTTTCCGTTCTCCCATTTTTATTATTTTAATGTTATCAGGCATGGAACATAAAGTTATACATTTTAATTTATATCTCTAAGAATCTAAGAATTACTATGATGATAATTCAACAGGAAACATAATACACATTCCTCGTTAAATTAATTGTATTTATTAATCAATCATCGATGTTTCGAGCTGCTATGGCTCATCATCAGGACTTACAAAGTTGAACCGGAACAAGTTGAAATAAACATCTATAAATGTTTCATTATTATTTAATAAATTTTTTGTCACGATCAAGTTCTTATCTGCTCCATTGTGAACTAAAAAAGTTTAAGAAGCAGTTAAAAACTTTATCCTGGCAGTTAATTAATTTAATGAAGTATGTATTATATTAGCCTTCTAATTTATAATCATATACGGAATTTAAGAATTATTCTTGAATAAAACAACGATCGTCTATACTATATCATAATCATATACTATACTATGTATATCTCATATACTATATCTCCATTATTAAAGCATTTGCGATTTTGTTAGTTTAATTAATTTGAAACGAAATCTTACATATTTTAATTTCTATCTCAACAATTTCTAGATAAACATCGGATTGAACTAATGGTCATGAGCGTTATCAATAAGTTAAAAATGCAATCTCGTAAACTTTGATGACATTGTCGTTCGAGTGCTGAAGACTGATACAATTTAGGACAATCGTTTAATTGGGACAAATTACGCGAGGTCCAGTGTACCATTTAACCGGAGTGTACTGAATTACATTTTATATATTTACTTTAGTTAATGAATGACGTGCATATATTTCAAAACATTGAGGATTTCTTACATTATTTGTCATTTTATTGTAGAAAATCTTGATGACATTATATTCATCATTTGTTCATTGGTAGCTATTTTTTAATAGTATTAATTTGCTCTTAAGGAATGTAACAAACATTATTATTGATAATCTTATTCAATTTAATATAACTATATTAATGTGAACAGATGGAGGGAAAAGTATAATTAACGTATGAAACAGATTTGTTATGGTTATAACATTGAGTATTAAGATAATCAACTTCATTAAAACTAACGCGCTTAATTACTGGCTTAAAACGGCAATGGAAAACATTTTAGTTTAAATGGAGAATAAGTACACAAATCTTATCAAGATAAAACAAATTTTAAACGGGTCCTTTAATGAAAAACAGTTAATTTCTTCTTGAAAAAAGGTTCACACTATTTAGAACCAAAATATTTGAAAAACGAAGAGATGAATTCAAAATTAAAAGTTAGTTGATTCGGAAACAAAAATTTGCTTTTAACAAATATTTCTTTTTGGAGCATATCCAATTGTGACATAAACACATCAAAATAATTCTGGTTTTGGTGTTTGAAAATCTGTTGTAAATGTTATTAATCTGTTTTGAAACTCTACTTTCATTAAGCTGTGAAGAAACCATGCAACCCAACCCAATAGCTGAATCTTTTGGTCGCCTTTTGTCATGGTTTAATTTTTATGACATCCTATTTTAACTCTTTAAATAAAGGTCATTAAGATGATTTTAAGGAGTGGTGAGTAGTAAAACAAACACAATTGGCAAATACACCTACTAGTCATGACTTGATCTATTAAATGAGCAGTATGTATGAGTAGTTGTGTATGAGCAAACACAAAGCAAGTTTCAAATTCGTATATCTTATGCTCGAAAACATAAAACTACTAAATTTTATGTTAATAGTATATAAAAAAGTTTCAAAATTATCAAGAATTTTTGAAATAAGAGCCCATAAATAAAGACACTTGAAAAAAAAGATGTTAGGATAAATCACCATATATTGGTGTTTAGTGTTTTTCTCATTCCTTCTGACTCAGCCTATATAGTCTAATCTAAAATTGTTAAACAGAATAGATTGTAGTAATGTGTAAAAGAAAATGAAAGTTCTAATTGTATTATAACCAAGAAAAGGAAAATCTTGAACATTTTTAAATAGATGGTAACATTGTAAACATGTTGAAAAAACATTTTATTTTATTTTCAGAATACTTCATTCTAAAGCATTCGTAGAGCTATCTTCAAATAATTATTTAGTTTTTCATAATTGCCATATTTTAAATACTTTGGTATGAAAATGGTACAAATTAATACATTATTGTGACACAAATAATTAATGTTATTATCTGTGTTGACCGTAAAAGGGATATAAATGATATAGCTAATTATATAAATTGACAATTTGTATTAAAGCAATAAATTAATGTTTTAAATAATAATGATTAGCATCTGTAGTAACAATCAAAATAAAATATATTATTCTAAACAAAACACTGACATATTATCTTATTTTAGTAATAATAAGGATACAGTGAAAGAAAATTATTATTTTTCTTATTATGATTATGTTGACTTGAATCTAAACTCTTATTGTATCTCTCCTAAATTGGTCAATTTCGAAATAATCACCGATTAGTTATGGACCCCACTATATAACAACAATAAATAAAAATAATTAGATTCCGGTTTAACCTTTTCTTTGTTTAGGCTTTTGTATCTTTTTTTATGTTTATTATTTATATTCATGTATCAAGAAATAAAGCTTTTGATAGCAAATGATTTTATATAGATAATCTTCTTGTTATATTAAAAAACACTTTATCATAGCTATTTCACCCAAAACAGTTAATTTACTGGAAAATTGAAGTGGTAAAAGTCATTGCGATACTTGCAGATAGTTGAAATAACAGAAGGTCATAAAGATAGCTCTTAACGCAACTTATTTTCGTCTCAGAAACCTTTTGAAACCGGTGTATAATTTTAGAAACCGCCATGATAAATAATCAGTTGGAAAGTGTTTTTTTATCACTTGGAAAGTGATTTTTTATCACTAAACAAGTTTGAAGAAAACGAAAGCTATTCTACCATTACGAAATTTCAGTTAAATAATTTTTAGAGCCCATTACACAAGGAAGTATAAAACACAATGGAGATTGTATGAGAAAAAAACCTTAAAGTTTGTTCTAGCTTTATGTAATGCTTATAGTATAGTGAGATAACTGTTCTTCACAAGAAAGATAAAACTGTAAATTATAATTTTAACATCATCATCATCATCGTCATGTACATGAATAGGATTTTATTAATATTTTAATAATTTAATAATTACCATTAAGATACGAGTTTTTTTTAATTTATGATTAATTCAATTAAATATTTACTTAAGATAAGTCTTTGCAATTAAAGAACGGCAATCAAATAATATTACTTTTTTAAGATGAATTTAACCTTAACCAACATGACAAAGTAAGATTACTAATACTAAACATTTGTAAGACTCATATATTTATATATGCTACTTTTCATCTGGCTTTAAACATTTGGGTGTCTTAATAGATAATTTTCAAGTAAATGTTTTTATTAACTCAATCAAATTGAAAACTAAAACAAGTATAAATGAGAACTTTATTTACTTTCTTGTCCGCTAACGACAGTAACACTAACTACTTACAAACACAGTCGGCACTTCCGCTCTTTCCGAATTCTTAATTACATTAGCAGTGAACCGTTATGATTTCGTTCGCTGGTTCGTTCACTGAAGGAAAATAAACAAACCGTCACAACGAGGAGCCGTAAACGTTATTTTCCAAGAGCTTTTATAAGACAGAAAAGACTTCGAACTTCCTGTACTTGCCTTCCACTAAAAATCGTCGGCTCTATTTCTATCGCTTTTCTCTACGTATTCAAGCAGTTTCTGAGCGTACCTAACTCGTTTTTCACGATGAAAGGAACGAGACTAGTGCCAATCGATGAACGCGTGGGCTGTTATATTCAATAATGCAGCACAACCCGTTAAGACTAAAATATTTACAACTTTGAAAATGTAGGGTGCTTTAGCGTGTACTGAAGCAGGAAGTTTAAAACGAGGAAAATAAAATTGTAAGGGAAAAAACTTTTAAACTAAACAAATAATAATATCATTAGATATTCTAACTACCGTATTCATTCGAATTTAAGACGTATCTTATTATTAAAAACATCTCTTTAACAAACGTACGTCTTACAAAAGTATCATTTTACTTAATAATTGCAATGAAAAAATATTGATAATAATAAAAGTTTTTAACCGATCGTAAAAATTCTGTGAACTTCTCTAGAGAATTTAGTTTAGAATATGCTATAATAATTTCATATCGCTTGGATAAGTCTTTTTAAAGTTATACTGTAAGCCGATTCGTAGTTTTGAGAACTATTATGCTCTGGTTAAGCTCTCTAAGGGATTATTACTATGATTACGGCCGTTTTACGTGCTCTTTTGAGCTACTAGATTGATTTATCTATAAGATGAATTTAACTAAAAAATGGATTTCTTAAGTCGGCTTTATTTTATTTTTAAGAATCTAAAGCATCACATCAACAAAAAACAATATCAAATTTTTTTAAACTTTACTTACAATTAGATGTTACCCCTTAAGACGGTTAAACCCGAATATTTCTAGTTCTAAGTCTATTCCACCCTACGTGCTATTTGACAAGTAACTTGACTTGAAATGAACTACTTCTATTACTTGAAAGTACTTGTCAAGTCGCAAGTTTTTTGGGACGTGCAAGTCGAACGACGAGTAATTTTTAAAAATGGACGAAAATGATAATAGGAAGATAGATTCGTTATTGTGCCATTAAGAAAATTTCTCAAAGCATAGCAAAAAGTATTAAAAAAAGCAGCTCTAACGGTCTTTATAACATTAAGTTGTGGTTACTCATTACATAAAAATAAAAAGTATGGAAGATTTTTCAAATAGTTATGACGTTTTTGAAAAACACCCCAACCGTAAGAAACGTCAATAAGTTGTTTTCGCCATTAAGTTTCTTATAAAAATTGAGGAGCAGACACGAATATCATTTTTCCTCTAGTCTCATTTGGCCCATCCTGTACGTGGAATCAATTCGATATAAATACTGGGAATATTCTAAGAAATAATAATGATATATTCTTTAAGGCTCAATTTATAAGATAAAACTGAAATGTGCAGATATCTTAAAGTTGAGATATTATGAATAAATTGACGTTCTTAATTAGTAATCCCGATTTTTTGTTGTATTTATAGATTCTGCGATAGATTTCAAAATTTTTCGTATAAAAATGCGTGTTGATAAATATAACATTTCCAGTAATTTTTTTCTAGGAATGTCCCCGGAATATATATCGAATTGATTCCATACATCCAGGACTGAAAAAGTCTCGGATCGGTCAAGGGGTTTCATGAAAGAAATTATAGGTGCGGGAACAATAAGAAGTTCCGGAATTTAAAAAATGTCGAAATTAAAAAAAAATTAAAATATCCGGAACTCCTTAAAAGCAACTTGAAGAATCATTAAATTCACTTAGTTTCTTTTTTTTTAAGATTCTATTTTGCGTTTTTGTTACGTTTATGAAAGGATTTCAATTCTTCTGGTAGCATTACAAACTTTCTGAAACGTTTCAAGCTTCTGCAAGCAATATCAAATTTTCTAGAAGCAGTATCAAGTCCTCCAGAGCCAGTATCGAGTCATTGGAAGTATTTCAAAACTTTTAGAAGCAGTATCAAATCTCTTGCAAGTATATCAAGTACTCTAGAAGAAATATCGGATCTTTTAGAAGCAATATGAAGTTTCCTGGAATATATATAGATATTTCAAGTCTCCCAGAGACGATATCAAATCTTCTAGGAGCATTTAAAATTTAAAAGCCGTCTCAAAGCTGCTGGAAACAATATCGAGTCTTCCAAAAGCAATACCAAATCTTGGAAGTATTTCAAGTCTCCCAGAAGCAATAGAAAATCTTTTAGAAGCACTTCAAATCTCTAAGGAGCAGTATCAAGTCCTCTGCAAGTAATATCAGATTTTCTAGAAGCAGTATCAGATTTTTCAGAGGCAGTAGTAAAACTTCTGGAAGCAGTTCAAGTCTTTGGAAGCAGTATTAAGGTCTCCAGATGCAGTATCGAGTCTTTGGAAGTATTTCAAAACATTTAGAAGCAGTATCAAATCTTCTGCAAGTAGTACAAGTTTTCTAGAAGAAATATCGAATCTTTTAGAAGCAATATCAAGTCTTTTGACAGTATTTCATGTCTTCCAGAGGCGATATCAAGTCTTCTGGGAGCATTTCAAATCTTCTAGAAGCAGTATCAAGTCTTCTGCAAGCAATATCAGATTTTCTAGAAGAAATTATGTTCAGATACAGTAGTAAATCTTTTGGAAGCAGTTCAAGTCTTTTGGAAGCAGTATCAAGTCCTCCAGAGGCAGTATCGAGTCTTTGGAAGTATTTCAAAACTTTTAGAAGGGGTATCGAATCTTCTGCAAGTATTTTAGGTCTTCTAGAAGAAATATCGAGTCTTTTAGAAACAATATCAAGTCTTCTGGCAATATTTCCAGTCTCCCCGAGGCGATATTAAGTCTTCTGGGAGCATTTCAAATCTAGAAGCACTATCAAATCTTTTGGAAATAATATCGAGTCTTCTAGAAGCAATACCAGTCTTCTAGAAGTATTTCAAGTCTCCCAGAGGCAATACAAAGTTTTCATTTCAAGTCTGCTGGAAGCAATATCTAGTCTTCTAGATGCAATGCCAAGTCTTTTGGAAGTATTTTAAGTTTCTCAGAAACAATAACAAGTCATCTAAGAATATTTCATATCTTCTAGAAGCGGTATCAAGTCTTCTGCTTGCATTTAAAGTCTTCCGGAAGCATTGCAAGTCTTTTAGAGGCAGTATCAAGTCTTTTGGAAACTTTGTAAGTATACCAGAGGCAATATCAAGTCCTCTGGAAGCATTTCTTCTGGATACTATCTAGATACCTCTAGATAGTATCAAGTCTTGTAGATACACTGGCAAGTCTTCTAGAAATATTTTGAGTCCATTGCAAGCAATATCAAGTCTTCTGGAAGCAAATCAAGTCTTCTAGATGCAGTATCATGTCCTCTGGAAATGTATCACGTCTTCTGGTAGCAGTATCAAGTCACAATTCAAAATACGTTTTCTCCAATAAAAATGTTCGCAGTTGATGCTGGGGTTGAATTTTATATGGATGTTTTGCGTTGGAACGAATACGGCATATATAGGAAATCACATTTCGTTTAAAATGCTTGTTCCTATTTAATCATTTAAAATCAACAATTTTAATCACTGCACGTCATACAATGAATTTTGGGGACCGCACAATAGCAAATTGAATTGGGTGAGACTGGCAAATAGCAAATTCGTCACGTTCCACCCCGGAGTTATTTAATTAATTTCGGTCACATTCCAATTTACAAAATTGCTGATTAACGCTAGTTTCTTTCTCGCAAATGATTAGCCGTTCGGCCTTGTGCTCAATTCAGTTCACTTTGCAAATTATATACACGATTCGTATGCGGTAATTAACCGAACAACTCTATAGAGCCGCGGTAATCGATGCAAAAATTCGTCTTGAATAACGCATGACAAGTAAATTGCACGAAACGTTAAAGTGAGGAAGAATAGAATTAGAACAACTGTTTGAATCTGCAAGTGAACACCATGGCCTCGCGAGTAATCTTCCGTTAATCAATCCTTTTACTAGTATAGATAGCATTTAACAGTTAATTAGAAAGGGTCATTAACGTGGCACGTCCTCGATAATAGGATAATGCGTACAAGACAATAAGGCGAGATTGAAAGTACAAGCAGAAAGTCGGAATCAGTCGTAAAAGATAAATAATGAGAAACAATTTCCTTTGTGACAGTTGTTTATTACATTCATTTCCGATAAATCAACCATTCGACCCTTTATATTTCTATGAGTAATTTCTGATCTTTTATTTTTATCCAGCATCATTTAATCACTTTGTCTACATCAACAGTATAATGTATCTACAAACTTATCATTTAAACTTCAAAAGAAACCTTGACTGATAAATCAACCCGTATAAACAAGATTCGTTGTTAGATAAGCTACATACAGTTTCAATTAAGGACATCATTTTACGTAAACCTCAAAGGATTCGCTATTCAAACCGAGAAATAATTTACATTTACGCAACGAATGAAAATTGATTTGACGACTGTGAGTAACTGAAAGCGACGTTTCTCTGATGAAATTGCAAAGTCAAGGACTAGCGCGCGGGTGAGATCCAAATATAGATTCACGTGAATGGGACAGATACAGTAATGAATAGGATGCGCAACGTTGGAACCATCTTCTAAGCAGCTACAAATGTGTGGGCGAAACACATCTTAGTGCGAATCAACACCGTGGCGGCATTTCGATTATATTGAGATTAACAAAATGAACTTTCACTCTTGCTAAATCTGAGTTCGGCGTGATTCACGTTATTTGGTTAGATCGGCTGATATGTAAGGTATTCGCTTATCATGGTTTTAGTATTTAACGAGAAACGACATTTGAGCCGAAGCAGGAAGAAGCAACGGACGCTCGCCGAATGAATTTCAGGAGATTAATGGTCTTTAGTGAAGTAATTACCAGTTTCAATAGGGTCCGTTGTGGTCACTTTCAGATTGCGAACCCGACGATCTATACTTAACGCTTTATTTTTAACTGCTCCACCGTACGCTTCAGTCCGGGATATCCTACTCATAATAAACACCTGTAATTATCTCTTGAAATAACATCGCGTACAGGTGGTTTAATCAACTTATAATTAAATGTTTTAATTTTTAAGAGTTGAAGTTTAAGAATAGATTTAAGAGTTTTGGCATATGAGGCGATTTAACGCCAAGTAATAACGTTATAAATACTTAAGAATATTGTTTTAAACAGTTTTTGTAACACATTTACGAAATGGCACAGAAAAAGGAAAGTGCAAAAGTATAAAGTTTTAATTTTTCTTTTTCATAATTTCTGGTTACGTAATAAAACCGTGACTATCTGCGCACGTGCCAATAATTTCACAAGATTTTAATCGAGTTACTGGATTGGCAATTGTAGATTGCATTAAATCAACTATAATAAAATATGATCTATAAATTCGTAACCAATCGTTAATCAATAATAAGCAAAAGGTTTTACATTAAAGCCGGTTTTCCTTCACTTAAAAAAAGTAAGTAACAACTTATTTATTGCACAAATTCTTATATACCGGTTCATTAATTCAAAAAGTATGTATAGATTCATATTGCAATCAAAATGGAGGGATCGCCATGTTGTTATGTTCTTCCGTTGAACGGAAACCCTTCAAACACATTCGACTGACAATAAATTTGGTGATGGTTTACGAAGTCAATTGTATCAATTGTATCTCGGTTCACCACCAATGGAGTTTATGATCCGTATAGAGGAACAATGAAAACAGTTTCGCGCCGAATCGAATTTGAAAGGAGGGATCGCGCATGATCCCGTTATAACTGAATTTGAGTTGTTCCCGATTCGAAATTCAGTTAGCGGGTAAAACTATGATGGCGACGTTGAGAGATATTTGTCGAAGTTAGAAGTAAAAAGGAAGACCAAGAATCTTACCTTGTTCGTGGACGACGTGTTGTGATAGCTAAAGGTAGAACGTTGTTTCGACGTATCCGAAGTAAGTTTTACAGGTGTTTTGGCGCTACCACTCGAGTCCGTTCCGCGGGTCACTTCGAGACTTTCGGGAACCGTCTGCAGGGTGGAGCGCATGGCAGACGACATGGTCCCCACTACCTTCTATTTATAACTGTTCACATTACCTGAAAGAAATAAATAAAATTTAGACAGAAATCAATCAAAAATCATTTACAAATAAGAGTTATCTAGTCGATTTTGAGATTATTTGATATGAGCTAGGTTAAAGTAGTTCATCGTGAATGAAAATAAGCCTAGGAGATTCAAGGATTTCTTAGATGGAGCATGTCATAAATAATAAGCTGCTAAGTAGGACGAGAGCTGAAAAAGAACTGTTAAATTAGAGTAGATTTTTGAATTTGGCAGTGTGAAAAAAAGAGCACAAAACAGAGAGCACTTTGTCAAAGACATCGTGTTCTGAACATAGCTTATATGCTTCATACATCAAATAAGTGTAGGGTTAGATTCTTTTATATATATGAAGATTAGGTCCATGTGTACACGTTGGATAAAAAGTTTTAGCACATTTGAAAGTTGAAGAATGTAAGGGATTGGACAGGCATGGACATCCATATATGATTAAGAACAGCAGAAAACGGAGAGCACTTATTCAAGGACATCGTATTCTGAACAAGACTTACTTATATGCTTTATAGATCAAATAACTATAGGGCCAGATGCTATATAAAGATTAAGTCACACGTTAATTAAAAAGTTTGAGCTCATTGTATAAATTATGTCCGAATATGTATATAACACTCTCTATTAACAATAAGAAGTACCGCAACCAACAAGAAGTCTTAAAGTATCAGCATACTTTTTCTATTGACGCGTTCAGAAGAAATAAAGAGGCGTAGTCAGGAGAATATGATAGTAGTTGAATAATGAACGCATGGCATGGCACATCTATTTATGATTAAAAACAGCAAAACAACAGAGAGAACTTTGTGAAAAACATCGGCTTCTGAATATGTCTTATGGCTACTGAACATATTTAATAAAGACAAGTTATGAAATTAAAATTTTTATTCAACTGTTCTATACTTGCCACATGGACTTTCTGGAATGGCTTCTATGTTTTATAGATCAAAAAATATAGGTTTAGGTACTATATGAAGATTGAGTACATTGCACACGTTGAATAAAAATATTTAGTTCATTCCGTTACTTATGTCCGAACATGTATATAACATTCTCTGCTAACAACAAAAAGCATCGTAACCAAGAAAGAGTTTTAAAATATCAGCATTCTTTTTTTTTTATGACACGTTCAGCAATTTAGACAGAATGAGCCTAGGAGATCCAAAGATCTCTTGCACAGAGTACGTCATCTACAATAAGTTGCTTGGAACGATGGAACTAATAAAGAACTCGTAATTATGGTAAAATCCTAGAATGGATTTTTGTCACTTGTATTCGTTACTTGAATTCTTTAATACAATAGGTACAATAGATATTATTAATATTATTACATATTTTCTAATTTAGCATGTGTAGCAAATCTTCGGGAAAGAAGAAATCTTCTTTTGCTTAACACCCTTAATATCACCACAGATTTATAGGTGATATACTAATTTGTAGATATTATTTTAATATACAAGATGATTTACGCTGCACACATAAGAAGTCTGTACTTGTAATGATTTAAATAATAAAAGTAATGAAGCAATAAGTTGTCTAATTTTACAGCTCCCGTAAAAATGAGAATGGCGAGGTTCTGAAAAAAGTGAATAATTACCATTCTAATATAGTCCGTACACCGTAATTGCAGTGACCGAGTATCGAATAAAGTCGAGAAAGAATCAGAATCTCTATCTACTTACTGAAGAGTACTACTAGATTTACAGTTACTAAGAAGAAACAAATGAGGATGTGGCCAATTATCGATACCTGCAGTTACTAACAAGAATGGAATGAGCAACGAATGAAATGAGTAGCAACTGCGTAGATTTGTCACATTACTACTGGGTTGAAGAAAAAAGAGACTCAACGAGAAGTATATGATTGTGGTTGAAGAATGTAAGGGGCGAAGATAGGCATATACATACAGTTGTGATAAAGAACAGCACAAAACAGAGACCATTTTGTCAAAGACACATTCTGAAAAATTACCGATTTAAATAACTTTTGATATCGATGATGACAATTGGCGCAAATGATAGAATAATGTTCAAATAATGTTAAAGAAGATGGAACCATTGACGCTCTGAATACAAGCAAAATTATTTCGCAAAAAAAATAAAATATAATGAAACATAACATAATGCCTAATTTGTTAGAAGTTAAAACCAAAGACTTGCATTATATTGATGTAACTAGTCGCGAATTTCAAAGAGGAGTAGTATCCGGATACAATATCTGGATACTTTTTGAGTGTCCGGTAGTCTATATCCGGATGCGTTTCAAATATTGTATCCAGTATCCGTGACTGAATTCGAAAGTGTCCAGCGTCCTTTGTACTTTTTCGGTGCAGATACTTTTTAATTATATAACGAAATAATACAATATTTTCTTCTTTTGAAAAACTTGTAGAATTGGACACCCTATGATCATAGGATGTTAGAGCAAACTGTAGTCCTCTTCGAATACAGTTTGTACACAAAATTTAGAATTTTTTTAAAATTCTCCCTTTTAAAAAAACTTCAAAGAATCCATTTCCTAGCAAGTATACACAAAATTTTCTCAGCAAGAGACCACTCGAGATAAACATAAAGGAATAGATTAGAAGCCACTATAAGAAAAAAATAGGATGACAATATATTAGTTTAACAACAATTTAGGTCATTTTCAAAGTATTCGGATACATGTATTTGGATGCTATTATGGACAAAGTACTTCCTAAAAAGTATCCGGATATATTGTATCAGGTATCCGATACTCGAATACTTTTTAGCGGTATCCGGCCCAGCTCTGGTGAATTTCTATATTCCTCTATTTCTAATTCTATATATTCCTCTACGGGCTCTTATGTTCTAGAACACAATAATAAGGAAAAGAATGGAAAGAATCAAGAAACAGCTGATGAAAATAATAAAAGTTATGAAATTAATCAGTTTAATTTGGAATGAAATTCAGGCAGTTATTTGTATGCAAATAGCCTGCCTATCCTCCTTATTTGTATTTGTCTAAGAAATGATTCTAATATCATACACACCTAAACAAAGGAAAAACGTGAGCTTAGTATTTTACAAAACCACAAGTCAGTATAAAAAATAGTAAACACTTTATTTGCAGTATGTTGTTAAAAAGTGCAATTATGGTATGAAAAAATGAAAATTAAGGTATCATTAGAAATGACTCTTAATTTAATTCTGAATAAGTTTTATTTTATTAACGAATTTTTAATACTAGTGACAACGTCAAGCATCATCAAGTTATAAGATTACTTATTAATCACTACTAGCAATTAAGGATACAGAAATTTTTGATTTTAGAGAAGAGTGCAAATATTTTGTAATAAAGTATTTATGTTTATTTGTCCTTTGAAACGGTTAATATAAACTGTTTGTATTAACCCAGTTTTCCAATACTGAGTATACTATATTTGGACTAACGCGATCCAAATATAAAGTAAAATACGGCAAATTCTTTAGATATACTTCTGAAGTGTACGTTTATTATTTACTTTTCTATGAGCTAAAAAACCCTTAAACATTATTTATTTATGTGTTTATATTTCATATTTGTGTTGAAACTTTAAGCTTTTCGATAATGATTCCGAAGTTAAGATTTTACTCCTTGCATTACTTTATGTTTTTAAAAAAGATCATTTATTGTAATGAATAAATCACATTAAGTCGAAAATAGCGTTTAGAGTGAAATCGATAAAAAAATTTATGAATAAATACACAAGTAGGTGCCCATTAGTATATATTATTTATATAGTACATGGAATATAAAACATTCGTAAATATCGACTTTATAAATACAAATTCTTCAGTATTTGTTAAGATCTTCAGTTATTGTTGGCCATAATAACAGTATTTAAATGGTTTTATTTCAGATAACAAATGAACAATGAAGAACATTTGATTTTTTAAATAGCAATGTGTAAGTTCTATTTGATTGAGATTTTTATTCCCTTTAAGACGATGTAAAAATGATTGTACCCGTACACAAAAAAAATTGAAAAACTTAATGTTTAAATTATGTAATAAAATAAGCTTCTGTCACGTTTAATAGGTCACATTTATTTGTCAACACAAATAAGATCTCTACACCATATATTGGTGAAATTATCAAGTCTATTCTCTATCAACAAAATCTATCAAATGATGAAAAAATCTAGTGTCATTTGTTGCTCATTTGTTTTCTGATATAAAAACATTCGAATACTGTCTTATCACGGCAAATAAAAAAATAAATAATTGTTATATAAAAAGATTTTTTGCAATGTGAATATTTCCCCGATATGTACTATATTTCCCCGAAATATACAGGTTAATGGGCACCCTGTATACTTCAGGAACATACTACAATTAAATTTTATTTTTTATTTAATAATCGCAACGAAATGAGACAAAAGATAAATCAAATTATGTAAGTGCGGATTTATTTTCTTCTTAAATATGTTTATCCAAACGTGTTTGTATTAAGAATTACACAACAAAATTGTAATGTGTTAATATATATAACACATTTGTTGACGACCTATTTGTTGACTATAAACGTATGTCCATCTTTATTTTTATCATTTTGTATCGCCAGATTAATTATCCTCATTATTACTTTTTCATAAAACAACCTGCATTGTTTAATCTTGTTAAAATTTGATAATCACTAATTCCCAAAAACTGAGATACTTATGCCAAAATGTGATTAATTGAATCTTGTATTCGAACTGATCCTAATGAAATCAATGTATTATTCCAAAACATTTATACATTGACATATTTAGCCTCTACTTCCAGACATATCCGGACTTAGTTTTAATACTATGTGTATACACAAAACACACTCTTATTTGTGTAGATAAATATTTAATCTAGTTTTCTTTTTTTGGATCCCGTTAGCAATGTGAAGAGAAACAATAATGTTCAGGAGTAGGATCTTGGACAAAATTAAAACAACAATTTTAACATTTAATCCAGTATTCTTGGAGGTGGAGGGTTTTAGATGAAGTCACAGACTAAAACTTAAAGCCTGATGGTTACTAATAATCTTTCTAACAACACAATAAGTATTACTCAAACACGAACTTTCAGTTATCGCAAGTTTGTCGCATGTTCTACAACCACCTATTATGTGCTCTTTCATATCTAATCTGACAGGTTTCAAGGAAATTTCAATCTACTTACGTTAGGAAGTTCGGGTATTCCCCATAAAAAATTTTTGAAAAAATTATAAAGTTGATTTTAGTACTTAATATTTTTGGTAATCGATTACTTATTAATATATTATATTGTTGGTGCTGTATTACATTCCTTCAGAGTTTCTCTTTAAGACTGTAGAATGTATTACTTAAACAAAATGTCAATTCGTATTTTGAACAGACTAAGTATGACGAAGGTAATTATAGACTTTACTTTCAAAGTAATTTTAATCATTCGTTACAGTATGATATAGAAGACCTCCCGATTCTTTTGAACAATAATATTGCTATTATTAATCACAAATAAATGTGGCTTTGAAAACGGAAAATTTGGCATTATAGAAAATTCATAAAAGTTGTGAAAAATCTTATACTATAATAATCTTAAAGTACATATATAACATTTTCCACTCTCGAGTTTAAATATTTCAAGCGCGCTCTACGATCCACTTCGCTCTTTGACATTTAATAATATCATACGTACTTGTATTCTAGGGTTTTGTAGCACGTTTTAGAGTAGTTTCAAATTATAGGGAAGTATAATGAAAGAATGCAATAAAAATTTTATGAGATTACTGTTGCTTTAGTCATTTTTGAACGTGATTAATTTCATTTCTCTAATTTAAACACAAATCTCATTCAATTTTGTTTGTGAACAGGAAACCTCGTCGTAACTAATAACGAGATTCAAAATTGATCCACCGTGCATTGTACTTAGAAACTAATTAGGTTAATTAATTTTCAGAATACCCCTATTACAAGATTTCGCTTATGTAGTTTCTCTAAAGGGAGATTAAACATTTTCAAATTTGAGGACACTATTTAAACTGTTGTCTTATCAAATAACTTCCAAGAAATATAACAATGAAACAATATATGTATAAATAATTGCCATTAAAATAAGTTTGTAATACATACATAAACTCCTTTTTAAATATTACACATATTTAGAAATGATAGCATTGAAAACACCCGTTTTAATGTGTACAAATATAAAAATGTTTAAAGTTAACTTGCTGTTAAAATGGTTATAATATCAACTTGAAACTTTTCGATTACATAATTCATTATTTAGCACATTTCATTTTTTTTATATTTTTCAAACAAAAAAAGAAAAAGTCTTGACTAACCGATTTCTCCATTCGTTAATGAAGTAGTGACTCATAAACACATTAAGTGTGATCTCCTAGTATAAACAGTGAATGGGACATTTCTCTATAACCCCAAGGCGTTACGACGAGATATTTTTAAAATAGACTGATGAGGAGAAAAAGTCGCCTTATTTAATATAAGACCAGACCAATCTTTTCACTTCAATTTCACATGATTTTTTTTGCTACTTCTAGAAAGTGTGAAAACATAACTTTCGTTTCTTAGCGCATTTTATTGACACTAAAATTTTTAAGTGTCAAATGCATATTATGTTATTTTGTTGATAATTTGACATAATCTATCAAAATGTACTTACAAAAAGCAATGGTCAGTTATTGGCAAAAAGGTACGTGATTCAAACTGGACTAATGCTAAAACTATTTCATACGGACGAAAAAAAAATCTTGATGAGAGTTTGTGTAAACGAAGCGATTCCAATTTGGCACAAGTACACTCGCGAAAACAACATTCGAACAACTGTCAGCCGACGCTGTTACCAATCTACCGGAACGAAGAGCACTAAACAACACCAGGGAAAGGAATGATCGATACCGTCCGACTCTCAACCAAGAGCCGCTTCCATAAATTATGGATTACGCGGACGTCACGCTTCTGAAATGTCTCTTTTCCATTCCGAAAATTGTCTCAAATCGTCTTGACCTGATCGAACTCGGTTCCTAATGAGCTTAGAGGACAGTGTAATGTGTGATTAAGATTGTTGTTTTCTACGCGTTGAAAGTCAGTGAAAGTAAAGCTAGTTGAGACGGTAATATGGTCAAATTGCGTAGATTGCGCCCCTTTCTCTCACACGAAACCATGTGCCCGAGATTGAAATTGACTTAGTAATAATTAAGTGGCATGTAATTAAGTGTGTTAATGTTACTTTAATCATAATCTAGATGAACTTGCCGTTGGTTACGGGGATACTTATCCTAGATTCCGGTTAAAATCAATAAAACGTGCCTGGTTTCCGGATATATTTACTTAAGAATAAAAATAAATTTGATTTTTAAATTTGTATTCATTTGAGTAACTTTTATAATTGGTGTAATCTACCATACAATCATCATGACCACTCAAAAGCGGCGTACTTTCTTTTACTATTCCGTGTTTTCTAACGCGCATGTAGGTTGGTTGTTGCTATGGTCGGTTAAATACGACTCTGGATTACAGAACGCCACGTTGAATCCGTTTCCAGAAGACAATAGATTGCCGTTCCGAAGTCTTCCCGTGTAGTAGCAGCACCAATAGCTAGCAAAGCAAGCAGGTAGGCGTCTGTGGTAACCAGCGGACCGACCCACTTTCGTCTTCCCGTGTCTTGGCCTGTCTCGGAATGTCGTAATCTACGACGTGGTTTATGGTGGACTCAAGACGAACACTTCGTGACTCACACCAGGGAAGGATTTTCAAAACTCTTGTATACCTCAAATAAAACAGCATGAAAATTAAATGTTAATTGTTAACCTTTGTTGAATTTATTTTGTTAAGGTATTAATTCTATTTTAAACTTGAGTCGTAAAATCACGAAATCTAAACATACACGAGCGACTAGGAGCGAATAAACACTGATAATAGACTTCAACACGCGATTATAACGCTAAAACAGCTATAGGGCGTAAATGATTCGTTTCATCGATTTGCCGCCACTATAAATATAGTCTTTATCTAGAATATAAATAAAAACTTACACCAAGAACTGTGTTTAAATATTAAAATAGAACTTCATTGTATATATAGGATCGTATAAGAATCATAAAATCAATATTAAGTTGTCTAGGAATATAAAACAAGTTAAAAAATAAATGTGTGCATCAATATTTGATATTTTTAGATTCAAACAAATAAAAACACAGTAAAACTAATTAATTAATTCTCATGATTGCATTAATTCTAATTTTAGTTCTTATTCGAGATTGTTGTACATTTTTAATGAACCTAAAAGTAAAACTAACTCTCCTAAGAGATGTGACCCAAATGTGTCCAGGGTCAGAGCTGGGCTAACTACTTGAAAATAGTAGTGGAGTATAACTACTTACATCAGAAACTAGTCTAACTATTTAGAAGTTACACTACTCTAAGAATGTTATACTTTGATTACTACTATTTTTTTACTACATAAAATGCACTTTTAAGGTGGAAAGTCCCAATACCATACCATAATACATAATAACTGCAAAAATGTGTAGTATGGTCTAGAACAGCGCAATTTTTTTCCGCGGTTCCATTAATACATTCGATTCTTTTTACATTGTTAACTGTCTTGAAACATTGGAAAACTTTTGTTTCTAGATCTATGTCTAATGTTAGTTCTGAAGCTAGGTTGGTTGGGTTGGGTTCCATCTTAAGAGAGATACGACTAAACCTAAATACTTTTCGTTCCAGGTCTAGTATTAGCTCTAGTGTTAGTGTTGGCTCAAGAAATGGCCAAAATGCGGAGGGAAAATAAAAAATTCATTTTCATTTAAAAAAATATATAAACAAAGAAATATAAATAAACTTAATATACAAATTTTATTTAACAAATATGAACTAAAAGAAACAACAAAAATAACTATCCGCACACACAGACAACTGTATTACCTTAATCCGAAAGTACTTCATGTCATTTAATTTTTCAACATTCCTTAAAAATGACAATTGATATCTCAATTGGAAAAAAAAAACAAAAATTTAGAACTGTTAAATTTTTTTATTGTAATAAATTGATATTTTAATTGCAAACGATGCAAAAAAGTGCGTCATAAGATTTCAAACAAGAATACATTATTTTTAGAAGATAAATAAATAAAAATATTTAAAACGTGATGTGTGGTCTGAAAAGGAAGAATTTAATTTAAAAAAAATAAATACAATAAAGAAAGCGAATTAATAATATTAATAATCAAAGAATTAGTAAAGAAGAAATAATAGAAGAAAGGAAAGAAAATAGAAGAAAGGAACTTGAATTTGTACATATATTCAGTTCCTTTGTTGGAACCTACTTGCCCTATATTGTATATTTAAATAATAAATAATCATCTCCATTTTTGGCGCCCAACGTGGGGCTCACAAACAAAGGAAGCCAACAATGGATTTTCAAAAGGAAGATAAAATGGCAGAACGTAGAACCAGATCCAAAGTTTCAACTGAAAAAAGAAGTGAAGAGATGGAATCAAGAATAATTGCTACTACTAGTTTTGAGGAGGAATAGGAAAAAAAAGAAGAAATATCGATAATGAACATGATGACACAATTGATGGTAAATATGAAGGAGAAATTGGAACAAAATAAAATGGAAATGAATCAAAATTTAGGAGCGAAATTGGAATAAAATACAAAGGAGCTTAATAAAAATTTAGAAGATAAATTGGATTGAAAATCAGAGAAAATTCAGTGAAATAATTCAAGGTTTAAGGAAAGAAATTATCATACAACTGGAAAATAGTATCGATGTTTTACACGCGAAATCAATAATATTAAAGAACAATGTACAAATCTACCGTTATATGTGTATGAAAAAAATGTAACATTACTTTCGAAGAACAAGCTTTAGAATGGCATGAAATGGTAGTGGACAAATGCAACCACATGAATGATTTTAGGACAATTTTGAATATGGGGAAATCGCGATAATTCTACGTTGGCGTGAAAAAAGTCTAAGAAAAAAGAGAAAAAATATGGAAAAATAATAATTAAAGAAAAATAATTATGACGTGGTATGTAGTCTGAAAATTAAAAAAAAATAAACCGAACAAAGAAAGCGGATAATTAATAATTAACGAATTAGTAAAGAAGAAATAATAGAAGAAAGTAATTTGAATTTGTATATACCTATATTCGGTTCATTTGTTGGAATCTGCTTGCCCTGTATTGTATATTTAAATAATAAATAAATAATCATCTCAATACCTTACAGTTTACAAATAAGACACAAAAATGTTTAAATCGCATGTTTAAATCGCAAGAGAATATAAAATGGAAAATGTCTGCTAATCACCCCATCACAACCTCTTGTAATTACACTAGAAAAATCACAGTAACAATGTTCGATTGGTCATTTGAATAATTTCCGATTAGTCAATGTGCAAAGTTTAAACTTTTCAGGTAAAGTCATTTTTGAAGAATGTTTAAAAAAATTGATCTCAAACCACCAAGTTCAAAGAGCTGTAGTTCCCTTATGAAGCGTTATGGGATTAAGGTAATTTTAAGGTTAAATCGACATAAAATCAAGTTTGATATCTTGGGTTTCAGTTTAGCAAGTCAGTTCTGGGACAATCTATAGAGCAGCAATTCTCAACCGCTGCTGGTCCGGCGGACCTATTTATTGGACAACTTTTATTGGTTCAAAATCCTTTTGAATATATTATTATTATTCAAAAATTAATACAATTTTATGTTACATAATTTACAATTGGTTAAAAGTTTTTGAGAATGCAACCAAGAAAAGGTTAGGAATTATAAACTTCCTTTAATAGAGGTCTCCGGTTATCTAGCCACCATTCTCTTTGGTGCTCAGTCTCTATGTGGCTCTCTCTCAGTCTCTTTGGTACTCGCTAATAAGACCAAGTACAACATCAGCGACTGCTTGGTTTTTGCTGAAGAGATAGGGTATGTAACATTACCCCCTGATTTTGTTCTGATCTCGTTGGACATTGTATCCCTTCTAACCAATATCTCTTTGCAATTGGCAATGGAAAGGTTGGCCGTCAGTAGACTGGAACTTGATACAACCTCATATTCTGTACGTGACACATGACAACGTGACAAATTACTGTACGTGCAGAGGAACCTCAATTCTGTTGTTAGTCACATCCAATTTACAATAGAAACGGAATCCAAAACTAGTGTGCCCATTCTGAACTCACTTGTCATCAGAAAAACTGATCAATACTTCTTTTTTTGCCATCCCATTCACATCAAGGTTAACAGGGTCACTTCACTTCAAGGGCATGACAAACAGGGTCATTTACATTTCCTTGATTCGTCGTTGACACATCCCCCTTATGATAAGGAGCCTCCAAGGTCCCCTTCATTTCTGGGATCACTAAAAATTTTGTAAAAATGTTTTGTGATTGTTCTTTAAAGTTTGGAATGTACATCTGCAAACAGTTGAAAAGTTTTTTCACTGGGTTAAAAGATGCCACTCCCCTTTTCCACCTGTCTAATCTGGTGTATAAAATTGGGTTGTGATAGTTGCTATCTTGGTACCACCTCTCAGTACCTCAGCTCCAGAGTTGGACAGCATGAGAGAGACTGTGCCATGATAAAATCGAGGGGAACTACTTTATTAGAGCATCATGTGTCAACAGACCACAAATTTGATTTCGATCGGACTAAAATTCTTTGTAGTTAGGAAGTATATAGTAGGAGACTTTTCATGGAGATGTTCCTCCATCCCCAGGAGAATTTCCTCCTTCCCCAACACAGATCAGTTAGCGAACTGACACCCAGGGTCTTAGAAATTAATTGTCATTTGATTGAACTAACCAACAAACCCCATGCTGATTCAGTCATGTCTGATCACTCCTTGGATTCAATATAGTTTTAGTTGATCCTTGACGTTCTCTTCTTTCATGATTATTTCGTTAACATCGTGGTGCTGTTTTAGGTACAATTAATAATTAACTAACTAAAACTAGTTAGTTCTAAGGAACATAGAACAACAAAGCATTATTTAATAATTAACTTTCTTGAAAAATTGCAAAAGTTTGCTTTTTAAAAGCGGAGCATAGTTTTAGAATTACTGATCTAACAAATAAATAAATGAAAAGTAAATTTCTAATAAAAGTAACTGATCAAAATATATCTAATTGAACCTTATCATCTAATATTATACACAAATCACACTCAAAAGTCAAATCTTTTTGATACAAAAACACAAAAGTGTATCTTATTAATGTAATACCTACTTACATTAAAATTATTTCAAAATTTAAAATTGTTTAAAAATAAAAAATTAATACACTAATGAACGTTGAATTTTGTAACTTTGAAAGCGAATTTTAATGTAACTTAGTTTTGCTTTTCAAAAAACCACCTACTCAAGAAGATTGTCAGAGATAACACGTTTTCTTAATGAATTAAGCAAGGTTGTAAAATTGAACATCGGGTCAACTACAGCTGGTAGCTAAGTTGGTGTTGTATTTTATAAATATTTGTTTAATTGATTTATAATCATGAAGCATTTCTTTATTATGTGTTTATTTAATAATTTTTTGTACTTTTATTAACAAGACGATAATATATAGTATTTTACACAATGTTACTACCGGTTTCGGTTACGTTTAAACCATCTTCAGGAATATATTTTTAAAAAAATTGTTGATGTTATTGACATTTTATTTTGTGACCGTTGAAATTAAAAAAAATATGATAAATCCAAAAAAATATCCGATTCAGAAAAAGATTTAGTAAAAAGTAAATGCAGTTAGAGTTGTTACAGTACTTAAAAGATAGAAAAACTAATAAAGAAATATTTTTTATTTTATACGAATGTTTTTCCTATAAATAAAATAAATCACAAAATAAAATGTCAATAACATCAACAATTTTCTTTAAAATATATTCCTGAAGATGGTTTAAACGTAACCGAAACCGGTAGTAACATTGTGTAAAATACTATATATTATCGTCTTGTTAATAAAAGTACAAAAAATTATTAAATAAACATTTAATTCAAGATGAAAAACATTCGTATAAAATAAAAAATATTTCTTTATTAGTTTTTCTATCTTTTAAGTACTGTAACAACTCTAACTGCATTTACTTTTTACTAAATCTTTTTCTGAATCGGATATTTTTTTGGATTTATCATATTTTTTTTTAATTTCAACGGTCTTAAAAGTACTTAAATTACTTCAAAGGAATTAAAATAAACAAAAATAGTTAGAATACCTAAAGTATTAACTACTTTCTGTAAATATTTTATGCTAGCATAAATTAATCCAGTATAACTACAAATAAAACAAAAGTAATTAGAATACAACTACTTTAACACAAAAAATAGTTGACTACGTAGTTAATTACTTTTGTAGTTAATCACTGCCCAGCTCTGTTCAGTGGTGAATTTAGTGTTAATTCTAATGGAAGCGTTAACACTAGATTAAACGCAAGATTGTTGAACGCAATGTTATATAAATTAACCGGTTGAATTTGTATGCGTTAAAATTATTCATTCCTACAATATAAAATGTAAATTAAAATTTTTCATATAACCTTTCCCCATATTAATCGTTATATCGTAGTTTAAATATATTTCAATGACAGATATGTTCAATACACGTTTGATTAAATAATTAAGTAATCAAAACGCATTAATGAATCTTATATTTCATTGAATAGAAACATATAGGTGACACTCGATATCTATAGTGTGTTAACATTAGAAAACCGCACGTGTATGAAATGTTTGAAACACATTATGAGGACTTTTAGAATTAAACTGAATATAAACCAGATTAAAAACAGCTGCGATCGTGTTTTGTAGAAAAAATTCGTTTTAAAAACACTTTGTTACATGTTGGAAATTTCAAATTTTAATTGACATTGTGTTCTCCCTCATCTACGATAATTAGTTTTAACGTACAAAAATTATAAAATGCGGTGCTTCAGTGTGCTGCCAGCAATTTCCGAAATATTTTAGCAAGGCCGTGTAAGAGAAGTTATTGAAACGATGCCAAAATAACTTAGCGCATAAATTTAAAAGTCAAGAAGGGAATAAATGACCGCGATATTGCAATTTGCTCATACCGCATTGGAAACGCTCAGCGCCGCATTAATAATTTATGAAGTGTAATGATGAGGAAAGTTGTACAATTAAGAGGAAAATGTCAGTGATCGTTATGAAAATCAGTCTGAATGTGGAATCGCATATAAAATTGTTCATGTATAAAGCGATCTAATATTTACCACGGGTCATTTCGTACTGATAAATTAATGTTTGGTAACTTCCAACAAAACCTGTCGTAAATTTGAGCGTTTTAGAGATTAGGTTTGTTCATTTATCGATTCAATTCTTATGAGGCTCATGACCGCTAAGAACAGCAAATACTTAGAACAATACACCATCTACGTCCTAAATCCTATTTATCCGCGACTGGGAAAAATAACCTTCGCGATAGCCTTTATTAAACACAATAACTACTGACGACAATAAGAACGAAAAGATTAGAAAGAGAATGTTGCGTTTTATGAGACCCACATAGATAACGACGGCATGTGCGACGTATGGTTGATGTCAATGCGTTATTCGTGTCGTCTTCTTTCCGACTTTGGTGGGATGCCATATGACCGAACACGAGTGAATCACCAAAGTGACTGCGATGCGGCTAAAAATACAAGCTTACGAGCGGAGAAGTACCTTGCCACAGCACCAACAACGACCGAAAACTGAAAAAAACAAACAAATAAACCACCAAATCAACGAAACGAACGACCATATACCCGTATAAAGAATCATCACCACCGAGCACATGTACAACTCTCATTCTTGAGGCTATTACCCTTTGTGCTATTTATTGAATACGGAAAATGTGCCAAAATCCTTCACGACTAACGTAAAAACATTAATCAACTTTAAATATTTAGTATTTTTGACGTCTTTTCGAAGACACGCAGATTATTATTTTATTTATTTTTCACGCGATGGCGGTGTTTATCTAAACCAGATTGGAAAAAAAAACAATCAGTCATTAACGAGGTCATGAACACACATATAAAACGCATACACCTGACAAGGCCAAGGTAGAGAAAGCTTATGTTTGATAAAGTTTCTCCAATCAACCAATATAAAGTGTCTAAGTAAACTGTGGTATATGAAAGAAGCTTTATTAATATGGAATTTAATTAATTTGAATGATGTAGTTTTAAACTCACATAATAAGATTAATTTTTGTTCGTCGTATCCTAGTATTATTTTGTAATTATAATGTTACACTAGATTTACTAAATGTGTTGATATGATGTATTAGTCAATTATACTGCGGGAATAATCGATAAAGGTCATGTTGGCCTCTATTAACTTGATAGATATCTACAAAACAGGAGCTGAGAACGTAAATCTAATTACGTATATTCCTTACAATATCTTTTTGGCAATTTTTTAACGTATTTTTTTATTGCAAACTATTTTTCCTCGGATAAATACATAAAATATTAGTTATATTATAAGTAATATTATATTTGTTGAACAAAATCTTTATAATGGCGTTAATTTATAGAATAAGTTTGTTCAATGAAGAACATTTTTATTTTCTATATGTTGAAAATTTTCCATTGCGCATAAAATTATATGATAAGAATAAAAAAGATTTCATTGATAAAATTTTCTCTTTTGGCATTACAAATTTATAATATGTATCTAACATATGAAAAAGTAAATGATAAACATGAATAACAAATATCAGATTTAATGATAAAATATATAAGTATAAAAAAGGCCTTCCTATAGGTCTCCTCTGAGTTGCTTATTAGCGGATATTTTTTTTAATAGATTGGAAAGAGATTTCATAATTAATAACAACAATCCATATAATAAAAACTTTGTTACTTGGTTGAAATAGGTAGATGATGTTATTAAACTATATAATACGTCTAATCCGAAACGTCTACATGATTTACACGCGTACATAAACAAGCTTCATCAAAATATACTTTTTACAATGGAGATCAAATAGAATAATACCACAAATTGCTTAGATCTAATATTGGTCAAGTTCAATATTACAATTCATTATTCAATATATCGGAAACCTACCCAAACCAATATCACGATATCCTATCATTAATACCACGATAATAAACAAAAAATGTCAGCATATCACGCCTATTTATACCAATATTGGTGAAGATCATTTAAAAACGAGCTAAAAACCATAAAAACAAATAGTCGTTCAAAATAATTTTCCTAATGGTAAAAATTGGTAAACTTATAAAGATTTATAAAAACAAACGAAATATGATTCATAATTAGAGGTTACAATACCGGGATCCCGAACAATTTTCAAAATACCGGTATTTCGGTATTAGTAGTATTACTAAAGTAAATACTACTAAAGTAAAAAAAAACTAAAAAAACGCGAAATCATAGCCCAAAAACCTAATCCAAACCAATCCAGTACCTGTTCGCTCTCTACTCATTGTCACAACAGAATCTGGCCACCGACATTTTCCTTCCCCACTCCCTTCCTTCAGAAGGTATTTTGGAAGCCACTCTGTAATTATGTCCCCAATTCTTTCATTGTATCTTCGGCGTCCTTCTCTTCTGTCTCTATCCCCCAATAAATAATAAAGTAAACCAACACGACCTTTTTTTACGAGGTAGTTCTTTCTCCTTCCCTGTTCCATCGTCCACTATGCCATCATTACATCATCATAACAGCATACTGTTCTGTTACGCTCTCTCCTCTGCCTGCTTCGCGACTATGACCTACCTCATAAACATCTCTACTGTATGCCACCTTTTCTAACATTCCACCATAACTTTAATGCAGTTTCTTGGGATTAATACTGTTTATCATTTCTTCCAGTTTCCTGTATGTCATCTTACAAGCAAGCTTGCATACTCAAAAAAGGTGTGCTCCACATGGTCTATGTTTTGTTTAAAGAGATAATCTCTGAAGCAGTCGTGTTGACTAATAAAATAGTTTGCTTTCTCCTCGACTTGGATTGATAGCCATGTTACCAATCCAAGTATTATACCATTAGACTCTTTGAGTTATTTCCTTCTCCAGGAAGGTTCGATCTTCCTATATTGCTCCCGCGGATACCCTCCCACTAGTCATTAGCTCAATTGGTAGTGAACTAGCCATCACTTGCAATGTATCTGTGGAGACAGGTTTGTAGGCAATACAACCCAACCCAACTAAGCTCAATCGCAAGCAACTTAACCCGATGATACGATATAAGTGGCACTAATCTGTCAGATTATTAGACAAAGCAAACATCATAGATAAGAAAATCTTTAATAAATACACAGGACACGATGAACAGTCTATTTGGCATCATCTCCTAATAGAAACAAATTAATATGTACTGGAAATTCTACTAACTGGTCTTTTTCTACACATCTAAGAATCATTCATGGTCTTATTTCTAAAACATATAGACTCATGAGATGACAGATATGACTTGTGAAGAAAGCACAGTAACAGATTCATACTTTCACGCATCACAGCTCACAATGGTCTATTATTCATCATCATTCTTTAATGTTGGACTAATAAAATGCATTAAAGTAATAGCAGTACTAATATCGGTGAGATCTATATCATTACAAGTAAACATTCGACATCAAATAAAAAAACTGTTCAAACAATATAATATACATCTTACATTTAAAACAAATACAACACTACATAAAAACACAATTAATGGTAAAGGCAAAATAACAAAACTAGAAAACAGTGGTATATAGAAACTTCAACGTGATTTTTGTTCTGCCACATATGTGGAAGAACGGGCATAGTTTTGAAGGGAAAACACAAAAATTAATCTAGCACGAATGTTTATCTACATCTACAAGAACTAATCCACCAGTTTGATGAGAATGTAGAAATTCTACATAAATTAAAGAAGGCACACCTTATAGAGATAATAGAGTTATATGAGATAATAGTTATATGAGTCAATGTTTATAGTGTTCAGTGTTTCGTTCATTCCTATTGTCGATTTTTTTAGTATTATTGACGTAAGTGCAACATATTTCATTGATTATTTTTCGTTAGCTTTAACATGAATGATTATTAAATTATCATTAATTTAACTTTCAAGTTAATTTTGTCTGTAGGTGATTACCTTCATAACGGTTTAAACAAACCGAAACCGGTACTACAAGTTTTATTTGATTCTATTTTTGTTTTCGTCCTACACCGTATGGAAAAGAGGGGTGTATCTCTAAATAGATCGAGTCCTACCACACCAATATGTATTAGTGCATTTATTGTAGTTACTGTGAAGAAATTTCTATTCAATAATCCGTGCTTTATATTATACTTATGAATATGGGTTTACATCTTGACGTAATGCTAAGTTGGAATAATTTGATTATTGAATTATGTAAACTATTTCTAAATTCTCAGGTATTAAAGCTGCTTTTTTTGAAATTCTGTCTATTCTTAGATCAGCTTAGGAATCTGCTTCTTGGGATAGAAAGATAATAAGAAAATGTATCATAAATTTATAAATTTCCAACTTCCAAAAAATCATCACCTTTGAAATGTACCTTTTCAAAATAGCCCATATATTATTATTTACTTGTTTACCCTTATTTGTATCCCAATCATTTAAGTCAATTGCATGTCTTTGATTCCTGTATGCATTTGTTCCACCGCCTGGCATTATTTGATTTAAAATTTATCACTAGCGTGCAGGCAATAGCCCTTTTGTTTACCCCAATCCAATGTACAATAACGCAATTAACATGTCATTGCTGTAACGGTAGCATTGCAAAGCGTCATTTCCTCAAATGTTGTGTTTGCACTAAAGCGTATAATCTGAGTAAATCTAACCTTTGTCGATTAATTAGTGATCCGTTCTATAATGAGCTATTGATTAACTTGTTTACCAAAACAAAAAATTCCGTAAGAAATTACAAGTATAACTTTATCTCTTCTCATAGTATCATATCCTTTTCAAATGTCTTATCGATGATCGATTATAATAATTTACTGTAGTAAATGAAAAAGTCAAAACATTCAATTTACAGTCCTTATTTTATTAGCACACAATTTTGTCAAAATATTAAGCATAATTTTGTCTTCTCGTTATCGAAACGACTTGTCATTTGCGTCGCATGTGTTAGGCAAAAGGAAATGTGTTAAGTTACTCTTTTTATAACTTATTGCAAGAAAACAATGTAGAAGAAAAAAGTGTAAGGATAAAAACGATTAATCCAAGGAAACGTTAATGCAAAATCGGTAAAATTTCTTTTTTAAATTATCTTTGTTTTTTATTTTCTTTTTTACTTGTATACAACATTATTGTTAATTTTTTCTATTTTTATTAACGTCATCGTTACATACAAACTTTATGAGACCTTTGTAATTGTTTGGGGGATTGAGTTGGGTTGTGTTGGTAAGACTTAATTCAATTACGTTTTTATTTTCTCTTTAAGAATTTTCTTATTTCTGTGTTTATTGCCATATAAATTAAGAATCCGAAATCTTATTTTTTACTGCTCTTCTTTATCACTTGTAAACAACCTATATTTATTGGAGAATTCCATCCCTCCCTTGAACACCATTTCTTTTGTGAATAATAACTTCTCCAATATTAAATGATTCAATTATCATCATGGAGTTTGCATATCTTATTTGCGAATCAATAACATTTATATTTTTAACTTCCTTCTCCATCTCTATTATTACTATTATTTCTGATGTCACCGCCGTCATATTCCGAGGTGGGTGCTTCATGCAATAAATATGATTTCATATATTTTCATAGTATTTTGCCGTGTCAAATTGCTTAAAATATATAAGTTACGAAACCGCTCATTTAAAATTTCAAAGATGTAAATAAAACTCCAAATATGGTATAAAGCATATTTAGAATTCAAAATAGAATTAATTAATGGCTACATGTAACGACACTACATAAAAAAGTTCATTGGAAAAAGAGTTAACAGTAAACCTTTGATGACAGGTAGCGCATATACAACGTAGATAAGTTAACATGACGAATGTACATGTTGATAGTGCATACAGACACAATATTGTGAAAAAATAAGTTTTGATTAATCGTCGCTGTTTAAAAATATGCTCGCATTCGCCGATTCAAAAATCCTCTTATTCCTTTGATTTTATTCCTCATACTGGTAATTTCAATACCTATGTCTTATTGGTACAGTACTCAAATAATATACTCATACTATAAATTAATCTGAGTGATGTAAAAAATGGGACGTTGATTGTTGGTAACCATTTTTGATTAGAACTCCAGTTCCTCATAAATATCCTTGAAGAGTTTCAGAGTAACCCATGACCTTAAGTAACTCCCGAAAAGGAAGTCCAAACCGGATATAACTTACGATTTTGCATATCAGATGAAACAAGTACTACACAATGTGGGTGGTGAAGCATATTCTTGCAGTGTTGATTTATTCAATTAAAGAATGGGAAAATTATTGATTGTGACTTTGTAACTCATCATTCTTTTTAGTGGTTCACAAATTCTTTAAAAAAATAGTCTATTTATCCTTCTAGCCTAAATAGGACACTGCAATGGTTTTCAGTGAATATAATCAATCTTCTTGCATTACTCGCCGATATTTAGTGCCACAGAATAATATATTGTGTTTATTCATAAAGGTAGAATGGATCTTATCTCTCATGACCTTTACCAAAATGTGTCGTAGACATGTGCGTGATGTGATTAATTACATGGCACAACTTTGATCTACGGAGTCGACCTGGACAATATTTTCCTGGGAACCGTCCAAGACTTCTCGGTTCCGTGTTGTTACAACGTGTTCCAGTTTTGGAGTCGTGGGGCTACCACCTCAATGAGTAATCAGTAACACAGTTGAAAATTTGATTTAGATTTATTCAGTTATTCAGTTTTTCATTAATTTGCTCGCTTTTTTACCTTAACCCGTCCATCAATTTTTTTGTAAATGAGGAATGTTGATTATTATTAGATCGTTCGTAAATATAATTTGGGTCTAATTGTACGGAGATAAAAAAATCAATGAACTGTAATAATTCCCACTTAGAGACGGCAAGAACGAGAAAAATTAACCCAATTAGGAAGTATGTTTTACAGCAATATTTAAATCCCACTTATAGGTTTCCCAGTTACCCAGGTCTTCTTATTTATGTTTGACCGTACAATAACAAAAATTAGCAAAACGGGAAATAACTTTATCATACATTATTTGTGGACATTTCAAAGATTTAGAAAGTCCCTTGAGCGAAAGACGGCTATTTATGTTTATTTATCGTAACTAAATGCTTTTAAATATATTTAAATATTAAATATCTTGTTAGTCACTAACAAGGCATTTTTCATGTCAACACTTTGTAAAAGGTGGATCTTTATAATCAACAAGTTTCGTCATTTTTGCGGCAACACACTGATGAGACGTTATATTCCGGGTTGGTCGTTCGCCAACATACGTCCTCGATTATAACGAATAAGTAATTTAGTTAACGGTTTAAAACGTAAATACGCATGTTGAATGCGTATATATTTATTTAGGACATTGCAAGCTCTTAAAACTTGGGATTTTAAAAAAATAGAAAGTTAAAAACGAAGCTATTTTGTTATGAAAATAACGAATAATGTACTCGGGTACGATTTAAACAAATATAAAAACTCATTTGAATAACAATACCTTTGGAAGCAATGACATCATTTCGCTCACCGTGAATGACTCCATCAACTGAGGTGTTTTGCAATAGAATGAGAATGGGTACAAAAGATGATGCTAACAGTTTTGTAGTTAAATGGAACGTGTCTTGAAACAAAGAAGAACTGAGTGGCGGAAAATATTCGACCCCAACGGAACGGATTTTATTTTTTTTGCATCAACTTAACGAACCAACTAGCTAAACAAACGGTAAATGCAAGATATATTGCTACTCGGCCATATGTTAAATTAGACTATCTTTAAACCGGTTAATATTCATCTTGAAAGTGATTGGTCTATTTTTAAAAAAGGTACTGATAATAAATCGTAAAAACATATATCTGTCCATTGCGTTATTCAAGTTCGATTTTCAAGTAGGGATTATAATGTTATTATAGCATAATTGGGAAACAGAATATATTGACGGAATTTAATTAGAGTATCTGTAACTGTGGTTTTGTTGATTCTGAAAATGAATTTAATTTCAACGTCTAAACCAGATTTGAGCCACAAATAATTGGGTTAGCAATATGCTGTATTAAAAGATTACTTTCATTCAAAATACCATTTGTAAAAATATTTCATAACAATTTTTAATTAAGAAATTATTAAAGTATCAGTAATTCTTTTCGATTTCAAAAGATAATAAGCAAAAAAAGAAATAAAAGTGCTTTGATGTATTTTTATGGCGTGACCCAAAGGCATATCAATAAATCTTGATAAATATAAACATTACATTTGTATGGATTTCTAGAGGTCTCCGTTACCACTATAAAGCTACATATATCACATTTACGGGCAATAAAATTCCATAAAATTAGTTGAGACATACGTGTAAAACATAATATTACGTATTTCGCGAATGTTACTAAAAATATTTAAATCCAACCCCAACGCAAAACCGTTAGTTGCAAGTTCAGACTTATTAATATAATCAATCAATAGCACTCATCCGTAAAATTGGGTACATAAATCCTTAATGAATAGTCAAAGAGATTATCAAGTAGGGCGGGATCGTAAACATCTATTTATGTGGTTAATTTAGTATATTAATTAATCTTTAATTAGGAAATTCTTTACTTATGTACCACAAAAACTGTTTAATGTATTTTTATCCTTGAATTAAGAAAGATTATCGCATTCCATTCTGTTGTAAAAATGTGGAAACAGATAACCATAATTAAAAAGTACTATTGTCATTCAAATTCAAAAATTTTCATAATAAGGGAATGAAAATAATGGATCTTTAAGTTAGAAAGTAGAATAATTCTTTTTAACACAGATGGTTTGGAAAGTAATTTTGCGATAAATCGACTCAATTAAATTGTTGAAAATAAATTTTAGTTAATTTTGTAAAAACTTAAATATAACATTATAATCGATGATAAATTATAATAATAAAAAAGATATATACACAACAATAAATCTACGCAGTGATAGGATAGGGTATAATCATATAAAGGATCCTAATTTATGATTGGGATAACCTCTTGGCCGGACGGTCCAGCGAATGTAGCACTTTTACCCTACATTTGGAAAAGCGCCTTGTAGAGATGATAAATGGTCAATAAGATTAGTTAATAATTTGAAGAAATTGTTCGAGTACTTGTATAAATTTTATTATACGTTACGTGATCAAGATTATCTCTGATATTTCAAACGGATATATTGTGTAATCAAAAAATTGCGCTAAATGAGAAATCGCCGAAAAAAACGTAGTTGCGTTCAACACTATCTATACTATCAATACTAACCATAGAAGCAAATTATGGTTACTTATGAAACAGCATACCCAAGAGTTAAGTTCGATATGTTAATGAATACCTTAATAAAATTGATGATCCAGGAATACGCTAATGACCTGGTAATCACAAACCGAGGTAAATATAACAGAATCATAACTCAACTAACGCAGAAAGCCCTTAAGGGTTCAGCATCAATCTTAACAAAATTGATAAAGGACTATATCAATCTTGTTACTGGGAGTTGGAAGCTACAACTGAGAGCACTCTTCATTGTAAAGTAAATCTATAAACCTCAGAACAGAGGCTTAGTACCTAGGAGTAAGTCTTGATAGCAAATTAAGCTGCAATTCCCACTTAGATAAGGCTATCATGGCCAACCAGATCTGCCGCAAGCGCTTCGGAAAAGGTCGAATAGCTCATTGGTCTTACACCATTCCATTTATATATACAAAAGGAGATAGTTTTGAATGCCTTATCACCGAGAACACGTTCTACACTAAAGTTGATGCAGGATAACCGCAGAGAATAGGTATTCTCGAGAATAGGATTTCAAGGTTAAAATCCTCAAAAACTGTGCTTTAAATCATTTGATCCAAATTAGGAGGGATCTTATTCAGAGAGAATAATACTTCTATCAGCCTTATAAGATCATATTTAAAAGTAGAAATTATCCGTAAATGAGCAGTAGGATCCGAAGAAGACATATGCGTTAGCAGACCAAACAGCCGCATTAATCTGCTACGCAGGCTCAGACACAACTATTTTTAAGCAGAAGTTCTTGTTATACATTTTTGTAACGTTTTGAATCTCCAAAAGGGACGAATGTGTGTCCATAAACATTGTCACAAAGATTCTGGCCGCCCAGAAGGCAATCCAGTCCTTTACGCGTGACTCAGCAATGATCAGAAAATGTATCAGCGACCTGAAAGAACTCGCTAAGGGCAATGACGTTATTCTTTGGTGGTTTTGTATCTCACAGTGATATTAGGGGCAACAAGAAGGCGCACAAGCTGCAAAGAGGCAGAGAAAACGTCCTCATTGAACTCCAATTTGATAGTGGACTACAAGAAAGTCATATAAAACAAGTAATCAAACAGATGGAAGACCTCTGACTATAATCAATATCTCTAGGGGTATATATTTGGCGAATTCGATGCGACAAAATCTTTATAAATAATCTTTGAATGCGCTCTAGTAAATTAACATGTACAGCATGAAAAGGTTGCCAAATCAAAAATACGTATTCAAGATGAGAACGAATCAGAGCATTAAAAATTGTAAGAAGGTTAACGGCCGAAAATTCTTTATAATTGCGATATATAAAATCATAAGTTCGATAACATTTCGCGCACAGATTAGTTACATGATCCATAAATGTTAGTTTTGAATCAAAAGTTACTCCCAAGTCTGTAATATTATTAGTGCACCGCAAGATTTTATTACCGGATAAGATACTATGTGTGTACTAGCACACTTCAGGTGGTAGGTAACAACAACGCACTTTAACACATTCAGAGACAAACGGCTGTTCGTGCACCACTCGACAACACTGTCCAAACCACTATGAAGATTAATGCAGTCTGTAATGTCATTGATGAAAATGAAAAATAGAAGTAGACCGAGCTTTGAACCTGGGTCCACTTGAGGCACTCCCGATGTCGGCTGAATGGGATACGAACTGCAGCTGAAGTATTTGACCCTCTACTGCCTATCTCGAAGGTAAGACTCCATAATAGAGATCAAAGGTTTACTATATCGCAACAACACAAAATGATCCAATTGATCAAAGGCCTTTTAAAAAACTAGGTAAACAACATCTACTTGGCCACTATCATCCAGCACATCGAACACAAATTGTGTAAAACAAACTAGTTTTGACACCGTTGATTGATTCTTTGCAAAACCATGCTGGAAGTGTTATATAGGGCTCAACATGTCAGTAGATATATATGTATAAAATCGACTCAAATAATGATTATTATATTATAGGAAGGATTTTCAATGCTCTAAAAAATGAAACACTGATATACATATAAACATGAGTTTTCAATAAAAAAATTCATCTGAAGAGATCCACAAATTTGCTTAACAATTCTGGCCTGTATAGTCACAATTGTTATTGTTCTTTAATGTGGACGTTGACTTTATATCCATCTTGAAACTAACGTGGAGGACACGTTAATAATTTCCTTATTATTCACAACATTTTACTAAATATTATATTGTCTACATTCACAACAATGTGATTCGGATCCATGAAGGCGACACGCAATAAACTAATGGAAAAAAGTTTTCAACTAATATGACTTTAATATAGAATCTGAATAATACATCTGCAATTTCTTCTCAAGTTAAGATTTAGTTGTCAACTCAGGCCTAAAATTGCTTCTACAATAAAATATGATCATGGATTTATGAATATATATTCTTTTACATTTTAGAAGTTGTTGCTGCACCAAGTACCGAAATAAACATCGCAACCTTCATAAAATCCGTGTAATTCTGGTTTTAAATGACTTATCCAAGCTGCTACAACTTCTGTGTGAATATTAATATGTTCATTTTGGAACTTCGCGCCAGAATATTTCTATCCACGTTGCACCCAATTTGCAGACTAAAAATCACCCGCTATAAATGTGAATTTTCCGTATACGCGCTTAAATTATTATCATTAAAAGCCTTTTTCGCATTAATTAAACCTTGACACAATCGTATTTTTCCTTCTGATATTAAATATCATTAATATACATTTAACGCGAACTAATTTAGTCCATATTGTTGCCCAAACATTTAGCATTTAAATCATAACTGAGGTACACATATTTCTTTGTTTCGCGTCTTTTGTCGACTTTCTATAGTAGTTTCTACACCAGAGTAATCGTTATCTAATAGGAGACGTGTACTAAACACAGGGAGAACACGACTCCACGATTTTAATGATGTATAGTATTTGATGGTAGTACAGGAAGTCAAAATGTACAGGTGTCGAGAAATACGAGATATAACTCGTCTTCCAAACAATTCAAAGGTCTTTTTTCAAAGACACTACAAAACATGCAAAGGTTTTTAACCCGCCAAAAGTGGTTAAAAGTGGCTTTGTTCTTTTACGAGGATTGGTATAATCTTTGTAACCTTCATTTCGCTCGAAACACCTGGAGTTTCACTTGAGCAGTTTATTGCACGTTTTATAACGAGATCGTGTTACTGCTCTGCGCCATTTTGTTTACATGATTAACTCTACACAAATAAAATAATCCAGGAATTATTTAAGAATTATGCTGCAAAGAGATACTCCAAATACGTAAATAATAATTGGATAAAAATTAATTCATTCAGATAATCCTTTGGGATTAATTAATGTTTTTCCAAAATAAATTTATTTCCCGTAAAAGGTTAATAACGATTTGAAACATGATTCACTCAAATTAATCATTTTAATGAATAAACCTGAATAAATTTAATTTGATGATAAACATAACTATTTCTACCTCGTATTTATAAACACTTTTCGCTAGAAATTCAATTTTACCGTTTATTTGTTCACTCACATCGTTTAATCTTTGTCACGTTACATTAACGGTTATAGTTTACTAGGCTATATACCCAACTGGCAACATGTCTCTAAAATTACCCTAATAACTAACATCCTGCAAGAAATTCTTCTCTATGACATACTGCATTCATTTCCGTCGTGAAAATATCACCGTTTTATAAAGAATCATCCCTAAATCATCACCGTCTTAATGTTGAAACGGATACACAAAAAATTAAGCTTAGCGCTAATAATAAAAGCGGGAACAATTTAAAAATGACAAACTAGTTGCGTATAAAAATAGAATTTTTAAACACGTGCACGCTTCATCGTCAGTTTGAATTAACACACCGACTTTTCGCGATTTTAATTCACAGTCGTGATTAAATAACGTAAACATTTCATTCTTCACATTGATAAAATCACACGTTCCACATTATTAAGGTACGTGGATGAATAACAAAAGCTGAATGATTAGTCAAATTGTTTTATGGTCTTATCATCAACCATGTGTCGTTAGTATAAATATTTCTTGTCGAAACTGAATGTTGAATAACAAAGAAAACATCTGAAAGTTATAAACAATGAATTTCCAATCTAAATATAGATAACATTTTTGCATAGAAAATGTTTTTTTAATGAATCAATTTTATTTTAATAATAAATATTTAAAAAAAGTGTTAAGCTTCGTTCAAATATGTTGCACTTTTTACTTTCTAGTATCTCATTTGATCAATGTGTCATTAGATATTTAATGTTTGAATTTTTGTATGCAATATTACTGCTATTGTTCTGTAAATACAATAATCAACAAATATTTGGTTCATAAATATTATTTTAGTTGGTCGAAAATATTCCATCGTTTTAATTATTACTATTTATGGACTATTCATGTCAATGTAAATCCGATTCTAACGTCATATCGTTGAATAAACAGTGTTATTGCATGGAAATACTTTAGTTTGAAATACATTAGCACCCGATGCAGTGCTAAAGTAATATTTATTCTATGAATACAGGGAAAGTTATTAGAAAATGCATAATATCATTTAATCTTATCATTTTCGTAATATATTAATTTCATGAGGTTATTTTCGAACACATTGAATCACTTTTAATATTCCTAATAAATAACCGAAGGATTTTATGACAAACTTTATAGATTGTGTGAGAAATTATGGGATGAGTTACCGAATTAAGCTAAGACTTAAAACCAACAAGCGTCACTATTGTTAATGGCTTCGGTATTAGCCCAAATCCATTAAATTTTGCTGCGCTAGGAATCAGTTGATGCATTAAAGTTTTATGTTACATTCTACTTATTCTGTGTGTTGTAAACGAATCTTTTTACTAAGGATTTAATGCAGACTCCTTATGTCAATAGTTACATCTCTTAAACCAAAATATAATGGATTGACAAAAAAATCGATTATTATACACAAATCTTAACACAGCGATTGAATAGCAACAGACACCCAAGAAATTAGAGATACTCATAATGTCTCCTTTATGGATGGGCATGCGAGGAGAGCTAAGAACAACAAAAATAAATTATGTAATATCGTATGTAGACGATATTGACGTTTCTTCTGAATATCAAGTGTAGACAATTATATACATTATGGATGAACAGCATATCAGTAGGTAATTAGTAATCTTCTATAAACAATATGTAGTTCTCTACTGCCAGTATCTAGTCCTTCACCAGCATCTACTTTTTATTAGCAATATTTACTATTCTATCATTAGTTTCTGGCCTTATGCAAGTAATCTCCTGCTTTCTAACTGTATCCACATTTCTATTTGCAGAATTTAGTTTTCTGGCAGTGATATAAAGTCTTCTGCAAGTAGTAAATAATCTTCTATAAACCGTATCTAGTCTTCTATTGGTAGTATCTAGACCTTCTCCAACTACCTTCCATCCTTTGTCAATAAGTATGCAGTATCTAGTCTTTTATCAACAATATATGGTATTCGACAAAAGCTGACTTTCAGCAGTATCTAGTGTTATACCATCGATATAAAGAAATCAATAAGTAGTAAATAATCTTCTATATACAATATCTTGTCTTCTACTGATGGTATCTACTCCTTTACTAACTGTTTCTAGCCTTTTGCCAACATATCGGCTGTACTTTGTCTTTTATCAACAATATATTGTATTTTATCGTTAGTGTTCTATATATCTGTGTTGTTTGTATGTTTCGCAAAGAGAAAATTGCAACAGAAAGTCGCTTACAAATTGGAATATGCTTTCAAAGAAAGCAGATTAAAAATGGAGGCAGCCTAAGAAGCATTCATAATATTTGCATTTTCTAAGAGAAAATGCGTATTCTTCCATTTATTTTTATCCAATACTTTAGACAAATTCATAAAGTATATTCTATTACAGTACTAAATTTTATCTACCGATATCCACCATGAACGTATTTTACAAACAAGTAAACAAGCTGAACAAAATACAATATCGTCTCTCGAGTGTAGTAGTTGCTACGATGTAATCGCGTTTGTAAACTATAAAAACTACGAAAAGGACTTGTTAAATTCCACATGATAGTTCTAACCGTCGCCCAAGTAACTCCCGGGAAAACGTAAATACCATGGAAATCAATATAACACGTAGGATACAAAGACGAATAGCTTAGAAACAGAAATAAGAAAAGGATGCTTTCCCTAAAGCAGTTTTATCACAAAATCAAGGTTATTTTCACCACGTCATTATAGAATTCATACAGTTTCACAAGTTCACGAATTTATGCGCATTTTTCGCGTTATCTAATAAGGTTATTCCAGTATTTAAAATATCTTTATTGTGCTTGTACTACTGAAGTTAATCAGGTAGACTTTTAATGTCGTAATGTTGTAGACTCTTGTATAGATTATTATGGTATGATGACGTTGGGAATTTGACATAAGAGACAACATATTCGTAAGAATTCTTTACGAATAGGTAGTCATATAAAAAAGTAAGTTGAAGTTACAGCGCTCTTAGATGTCACGGCATCATAGCATCATTATACCGGATCTATTGTTAATATGGTAAGAAGTTATTGTAAAGCTTGCGTGTACTACAAAATTGATGACTAAACAATGTTTGTATGTAAAACAGGGTTCTAAGTATAAAGCAAACAAAAAAAAGAAAAAATCAGAGCCTTTCCATAATATGCATCATGAACAATTCGTTTAACCAAATTTCCAATCGATCAAAGTATCAAGTATCTAATATACATTAGTACAGGTAAACATATACATCTATGATTTTCACAACCCAGAGGAAACATTGTATTTGATAAAGCATTCTAAATGACTTCTGGACTTTCCAAGGACTTCATGACGTTATTAGATTTAACATGCTTTTCGCTGAAAAGTATCATTATCCAAGAAAAAGAACTACGAGAAAATATTAAATGTAATGATATTGCTAAAACAAAAGTGGTTATTAAAAGTTGGTTATCATTACTACAGGAAAATTGTAATCAGCTAGGTGATTGGTAATTAATGAAGATGCCTACAAAAACACTTTTTTAAAATTTGAGAAATCTGACAAACTTAAATGCAGTGAATGTAAGAAAGAAATGTACATAAGAATAATACTGAAACTTACCACAATCATCTTAAACTTTTAAGGTTATCACATAAAGAAACAGAAACAATAATGAAAAGGCGTTCGTATAGTTTTCATGACATTTTTAGAACCAAATTAAAACTAAAAAGTTCCGAGCTATGCACCGCATCTATTAAAACACTGTTTAACGTTTCAAAAGCACTTTTGAATTCATTTTGAGGATGGTTGCAACATGGCATCCGAAACATCAAAGGTTATTTTAATAGACCCAAAGTACTATATACCCAAAGTTTGTTTTTATAACTTTTCATTTGAGGAAGTGTTTACCAACACCTTTAAAAAATGTCACAGTGGATATACAACTTGACCTTTTATTGCAAAGCGGAGAACAAAACGAAACCTCTTTGTTGAGAGATTAAGAAATACCCCCAAAAAATACATGCTTCAATCAACTTATCAAAAAATACGAAAAATAAATTTGTTTAACCAGATCTATTCAGGATAAAATCATGATATTTTTGTAGCATGAACATTGTTTCTTTTGTCTCACAACAACGATTTAAAAATGATAAACCAAATATTTTTGAAACTGGGAAATTCCCATGTGGGAACGGATGCTATTCGCTGGTTAATGGAGCTACAAAGAAAAAACATAAACATGGAAATTGAAGCTCCGGGAAATTTGGCCAATTTCATAAGGTCCATAGGGACACAAAATTGGAAGGTTATTGAAATGAATATTAAAAATCCTTTGGGGGTATTGCGGTAATGCCTTGGTTGCGTAATGAAAAAGAAGAACCTTGTCACCATAATTAAAAATAAAATGCAATTCAGAAAAGATGATCCTTGAAGAAATCGTTACAAGGTTTCTTTTCGATTGAATTTAAAGTCTTCATCATCAATAGGAAGTAGCAGAAGACTTTTGGACAAAGAAAATGTAAAAGTCATATATTAATCCTTTAATACATCCACAATAACAACCCTCAAAATGAAATCAACTCAATTGAAGGTAACTCAGATTATCAATTTTGTTTATATTTTTTGTATAAAATAATATTGCGAAATAATTTATTATTTATCACCGTGTTTGAAATGTTGTAATCGATGTCAATTACAATAAGTACCAATTTGTTGTGAGTAAACAAAAAAACCGCGGATTTCAATTAAATTGGATCGACTATTGGTGAAATTATTTGGAGCGTGATTACTCAATATAATTAAAAATAACATTGGTTGTGTTTGCATTAAAATGCAAATGTAAATCCTTTCAGGACCGAGTCGATGCCTATTCATGGTAGTGCGGTTGTGGTCTTGTGGTACTTGCTGAATTTGCATTTAGTATATTATCAGAAAATAATCAGGTGACCGAGAAGATAGGCTTTAAAATAATTTTTACAAAGATATATCGTAGGTATATAGTGGCAAAAGCTTGCAATGAAAACAGCAGAATATTCAAAGTTGAGAATTAGAACGTAGGGATGGATAGCAGTTTTGTATGCTTAGGATCTCTGAAGAGTAATAAAAAGTCTATCAAGAAAATAAAAAGACAATAATTCATTAACCTATCTTGACGAATCAAATTACTCCTACGCAAGATCTGAGAACAATCAATACTCGGAAAGGGTCGGAAAGACCAAGAGCTGTGAATGATGATTTTGATGGTTTTCTTATATGTATAGGCAGAAATTGTTAAATTTTACAATGTGTAAATGTTGATATGGATTTGGCCATGTAACCAGTCTGGTTATAAAATGTACTACAAGAATTACTTGTGAACTTGATCGCGTGGACTTGCGAGTATATGAGCCTCATTGTAGGCAATATAGCGAACTTAAAAACGCTGAAGATCTCAAGATTAGGATTAAAGATGACAAACACGAGATACGCTAATTTGGAAACAACTATTACATTACATCAATAATCGAATTTATTATTCAAACAGCTTTAAAAATTGCATCGAAAATCGTATAGTTTTGGCACCCACATGTGCCTTCAATATTGCATGTATTTTGTGTATATACTTCCACGGTGTGTTAGCTGCTTGACCAAATTTCGCCAACGTGTTGTATGGAAGAAAACTAAAATTTCTTCACTTAATTTATTCACAATATTTCTGTGTATTTTTTGGCATAGTCAAATATTGATTATCAAACTCTCTCAAGAATAATTAAAAGATATTTTGGAGTCGCGCAGTTCTCTTAAAGTAAGAATGTGTAAAGTAGTAAACAAGTTATTCCAGGTTGCATAGATTGGAGTCTAATCTGAAAAAGATGTTGGCAACATATCTGGCCTACCTCTGCTAACCCAATGATAAGTATTAGTTAAGTACTTCCTAACAACAAGGCTATATTGTGTAGTACCGTTATGCATGAATCAAAAAACTACCGAAAAACATTGATCCTAGCCATAAAGCGGTAATGACCTCTCATACTAGACAGCGCACCATTAACGCGTCTATGGGTTCAGAGTCAGCAGTTAATGTATTATTTCCGATAGCAAAATATACGTTTTTCAGTATACTTTTAGATGAAAGTACAGATATTTCAGTTAATAAATTGATATGTATTAATGTCAAATTAGTCAATAAAATGGTAGAATCTAAGATAAACTATTATAACTATTAACAATTAATGGTAAATGTGCAATCGCTGAGAATTAGAGAGATTACTATACTTCTAAAGATAATTTTCTTGCACTAGGTTTAGAATTTTAGGCAATTCTATCAATTCTTCAAATGTGCTATGGTGTTTCTTGGTTCCAAACAAACTGAAGTATTTCCTTTGAAAAATGACGTTGCGGCAAACATCTCTTTAAGTGCACATTTTCTGACACAATTATGGGAACTTTGCTTACAGTTTCGTTTCAGACATCAGTTTAAGGACATTTGGTCAAAAAAATTATATACATCCCGCAATATAAATTCATAAATTCTCCAAATGTATGATAAATAGAACACTACAGTGCACATTCAAGGACACATTGCATTAATTGAATAGTATGGAGCATGAACTGTAGTGGATATTTGATATTTGGGTAGATATTTTCTATCAACAATACTTGATTTCATTTATCATCAATTGAATATGTAAATCTTAGGCTAATGCAATGAGGAAGTACGTTAATACGGATGTAATTAAATATTTACGATTAGAGAAAAATTAAAATCCAAAAAATTGTGTAGAATGAGAATTGAAATTTTATGTAAAGCCTGAATTTATAGTTTCACATGACATATTTGTACAGTTAGAACTACTTGTACAGCGACAAGTTAGAATGGTTTTGGATTTGTCAAGTGACTATTGTGAAGTCATAATTCGTTTCCTATTACATTTTGCTTTATCATAACAACTGCAGTAGATTGGAAGTTTAACAGGATATACTGCTATACAAAACAGTTACAAAGCAGCCTTCATGATCAAATATCAGCTTCTGTACTAGCCTGCAATTGCTACATAACATGAATTTGTCTATAGTTACGTGTTAGATATTTGTTTATATCGAAGTTGGGACAACCATTGCGACGAAATGTATGGTAAAGAAGCCCTTACTAAGCTATTTTGCTTGTTCTTCCCTTATAAAAAGTGTAGTGTTTAAAATCTTTAGTTTGTGCTAAACTATAAAGGTGGACAGAAAAAAATAAAATGAGCGGAAGAAAGACAAAATTTATAAATATTATTTAGAGAAAATGGAAAAAGGAAAGACCGGTAGCAAAGCAATTTGTAAAATTTGCGGGAAATAGGTTTTTCTCCTTCTGGAAAAATGATTTCTACGACACTTTTGCAGCAAATTTACGAAAACTAAAACTAAATGTTGTGGATGTTTTCAATGGGTGTTGCGTAAACATATCTATTGATGGTTGGTCTAATGTACGAAATGAACCAATAGCTTGTGCTAGCATAACCACTGAAACCTCTTTTTTATATGAAACTATAGATACATGCGGAAATCCACATAGAAGTGAATATTTAACTAATATTGTTTGCAATATAATTGCATCCTGCAAATCAAAATACAACTGTAACGTGACATCGTTTGTAACCGATAATGCTGCTAATAAGAAAAATTGTATGGTTCTTTGTGGTTCTCTGTGTATAGTTGACAAATTTCAGACCCCAGCGATTTAGTGATAATATACTTTGCAAAGATTTAGAAGTAATAAATATCCAAACACGTTACACAAATTATAAAATATTTTAGAAATAGTCAATTAGCTAGGGCCAAATACAAGCAGCTTGCTGGAAAGGTATTAGTGCTGCCAAGTGATGTGAGATGAATAGTATGTTAAGTATGTTTTTAGTATATTTTGTTGTTTTTTAGTACGATTGTTTGGAAGTATACGTAAGTCAATAGGAGAAACTATTAATTTTAGTTAATAGTTTCTCATTAGTGTGTGATGAGAATAAAAAGGAAATAGACTCGATAATTTTCACCAAAGTTTCAAACATTGGTCCCAAACGCTCAGCAGAATATTATTTGAATACCTTGAAACCTTCAACTGTAGAAATTGACCAATTACAAAAAAATAATGCTTTTCGCTTTGATGCAGTGGAAGTTTGGAAAGAATTGAAAATATTACTCGAGGAAAGGTTATCCAGATTATACAAATGAATGATACAAATGAAAATATTTGATAAACGGTATAAGCAGGTGCTTAAGTCTAACCATTACATAGCATATATTTTAGATGTTGTTAAAACGACGTATCTGTTAACATCCGTAGAAAAAGAGGAGGCTTTACATACAATAAAGGAAATGTATACCAATACATTACCTTTATTGTCCTTCATAAGTACCCAGGCTGTAAGCTTGCTTGATCTGAAGTACCTGGCAGTATACTCCTGCTCCGTCTCCTTCTGACATTTTTAATCCATCTGTGAACATGCAAATATCTGCCAGAGAATGAACCAGAGAATCTTTATTTTCAATCCAGGACTGCCGTTCAGGCAATTTAATCCGATATTGAGCATTAAGCATTGACAGTAGCCTCGTCAAATCTGACGGCATTGATAGCGCAGTATTAGTACCAATTGTATTTTCCGCGGCCATGTCAGGTTTGAGCGTATTGCTTAAATCTGCAAATGGTAATTCTGGCCACTTTCTCTATATGCATATGCAAACGAATTATACCGAATAGAACATCCATTGCTAGAGTTAGCGTTGTACTTATCGCTGTACTAGTTCTAGAATTTTAGACAATTTTATTAATTCCTCAAATGTGTTATAGTGCTACTTGATTTTCCACAAACTGAAGTATTTCCTTTGAAAAATCATGTTGCTGCAAACATAACATTAACTGGACGTTTTCAATTTGGAAATGTGTCGGCGTAAAACATTTTTAGACATTTTTATGGGAACTTTTCTTACAGTTTCGATTCATACATCACTTTGAAGAAATTTGGCCAAAGAAAACATATACACCTTGTAATATCGTCTTGGTCTTTAAAGGGGTAACACATTAATATTAAATTTGTTCAATCATTCAACAATTATGTTTCAATGCTCTAAATTCATGATAGGTAGAAGCACATTTAATAGAACACTACAGTGCACATTTAAGGACATATCATACCACTGCGATGTTGAGAAAATAGATTATGTTTCTGCTACATGAAGTTACAACAATATTTGAATTCATTTGTCATCAACCTCTATATAAATTTTAGGCTAATGCAATGCAGAAGTATATTGACACGCATTAAATTAAATATTATATTTAGAGAAAAATTAAAATCCATACTATTGTGTAAAATGTGGATTGAAATTAAAAATTTGTTCATAAATATCAAAATTGAAAGGAATTACTTCTTCATATGAGTAAAACAGTTTCAAAGTTGTGTAAAGCCTGAATTTATAGCTTTACATGACATCATTTATACAGTTAGAATCACCGTTTTGGATTTGTCAAGTGATTATTGTGAAAAGTCATAATTGCTTTCCAGTTAAATTTTGCTTTATTCATAAAAACTGTAATGAATGGAAGTTTAAAAAAATATGCAGCTATACAAAACAGTCACAAAACAGCGTTTGTGATCGAATATCAGTATAGTGGGTAAAGTATTATTCGCGCACAACTCTATGCTGTGTTGAAGATAATTTCCTTGCATTAATTTTAGAATTTTAGGCAATTCTATCAATTCACAAGCTATATTATACAGGGTGTCTCACGTAACTGGTTCATTAGAACTTTTTTAGGTTCCACTATTCGTAGAAACTTGAAATTTTGGTAACATCGGTTGTTCATTCCGATCTATTAATCTAAAATATTTTCAAGATGGCCACCACTTCCGGTCTACCGGAAGTAGACCTCCACTTCGTTATTTTAAATGGAATGCTATAGATTTTATTAAACCATCCAATTATACGTAAGAAAATATGTTGAATTTGATGACAGTTGTTGGTACCTAGCGTTTTTTGTTTTCGAGTTATTTTGATTTAAAGTGTTTTTTGGCAAATATCACCATGCTATTTAAAAGCACATATCTCAGCCAACGTTAATTCAAAAACGTTTTGCATTGTTACGATAACTCTTCATATGCTATTAAACAGATTGTCGGTTGTATCAGTATATCTTATACAGGCTGGTTAAAAATTGAGTTACCGTTTCTCTGTATTCAATTACGTGAAAGTCGAAAATTTTAAATGGAACGCCCTATATTTTCATAACCTATCAGAAAGGGAATTTAATTATCTACAAATTATCTATAAACATTCCTATACCTATTTATTATAGTTTTCTTGCTATTGAGGAATTTATCAAAATCATACGTAAAATGCTAAAAACCGTTTGTGTTTTTATTAGAAGGCCATGACATTTTGACAGTTTTTTGTTTAATTTATTTAAATTATTATTAGTATTATTTCCACTATGAACTGCGATTGAATAAACTTTAGATAGCTAGCTGTTATTTACAAAAAATAACCACATAAATACCGAATAAATGAAACAATGACAACAACAATTTAATGACAAAAATTAAAATCAATAACATTAAAGAATCAAAAACTTCAGGTTATAAAAATAAATTAAGGAATTTAATTCTCTACAAACTATCTAGAAACTTTCTTGTGCCTATTTGTTCTAGTTGCCCTCATATCTGAAAATTAATGGACGCATGCAATGCTGGAAAGCCTCTGGTTTTATGTTAGAAAGCCATGGAGTTTTGTCAGCTTTTCATCCATATTTATGTTACTGTTGTCATTACTTAGTTGTGTCATCACTTACTTCTGTTAATGCCTTTGAATATCATGGCGAATTATTCCAACGACAACATTTTAAATTCGTTTTGTATTCATGCCGGATGTAATAAAGTTTTGAATAGGATCTGCTTCTTAGTTTTGGAAAGATCAAAATAACAAGAAACCATAAATCTCTATCACCAGCAGATTAAGATAATGGAATAAATGTTTTGTCATATTTTGTTGCTTTACCAAATTCTTCGATAAGAGGTGCTTCGATCGATTTAGATGAATAATATTTTCCAAGAAAGCACCATTAATAGATAAAGTGATCTCTCAGGACTATTATGCCCATCATTTTGTCGAATATTACGCCATATTATTGTTTTTCATTGTTTCATTTATGCGTTCTGCTGTTGATTATTTTTGGTAAATAAAAGCTAACAAACTAAAGTTTATTTAATCACAGATCATTCTAGAAATAATACCAATGATAAATTAAATAAATTAAACGATAAACTGTCAAAATGTCATAGCCTTCTAATAAAAACTGAACGGCTGCCAGCATTTTGTGTAGGATTTTGATAAAATGCTCAATATAAAGAAAACTATAATAAATAGGTATAGTAATATTTATAGATAATTTGTAGAGAATTAAATTCCCGTTTTGATAGGTTAAAAAGATATGGGGCGTTCCATTTAAAATTTTCGACAATTGAATACAGCGAAACCGTAATTCAATTTTTGACCACACTGTATAAGGTACACTGATATAACAAGTGACAATCTATTTGACAGTATATGAAGAGCTATCGCACCAATGCAAAACGTTTTTGAATTAACATTGGCTGAGATATGTGCTTTTAAACAGCATGGTGATATTTGCCAAAAAACACTTAAAATCAAAATAAATCGAAAACAAAAGACGTTAGGTACCAATAACTATTCTCAAAGTCAACATATTTCCTTACGTATAATTCAATGGTGTAATAAAAACTATAGCATTCCATTTAAAATAACGAAGTTGAGGTTTACTTCCGGTGGACCGGAAGTGGTGGCCATCTTGAAAATATTTTACATTAATAGATCGGAATGAACAACCCATGTTACCAAAATTTCAAGCCTCTGCGAATAGTGGAACCTAAATAAGTTCTAATGAACCAGTTAGGTGAGACACCCTGTATATATTCCCTTTAGAAAAATGGGATGTGTGCTTGCTGCACACATCCTCCTTTCAAGTGGACGTTTTCAAATCGGAAATCTTTCGGTATAAAGCATTTTTAGACATACCTTAATAGGCAATTCTTTTAAAGTTTTGTTTAATCACTTTGGGTAAATTTAGCCAAAGAATTCATATATACCTTGTAATATACTAGTGCTTAAAGGGGTAACACATTAATATTAAATTAGATCAATCATGCAATAATTTTGTCTCAAAGCTCTAAATTCATGATAGGTAGAACTATGTAATAGAACACTACAGTGCACATTTAATCACATATATGGGCACATTGCATTAATTGAATAGTATGGAGTGCCACTTTGATGATAGACTGTTTGTGCTGCATGAAGTTTCAACAATACTTGATTTCATTTAACATCAACCTCATATTAAATCTTAAGCTAGAAGTATATTGATACGCTTCAAATTAAATATTTTGATTATAGGAAAAAATTAAAATTGTGTAAAATGTGAATTGAAATTCAAAATGAGTTCGTAAATATCAAAATTGAAAGGAATTTACTTCTTCGTGTGAGTAAAACCGTTTCAAAGTAGTATAAAGCCTGAATTTATAGCTTCACATGACATCATTTGTACAGTTAGAATCCCCGTTTTATTGCAACAAATGCCATCGAGATGTTGATAAAAGATGTTATTCTTTAATAAATATTATTTTTTAAATAATAAAGAAAATAAACAAGATGTTGTATACTAAAACCACAATGAGGTTAGTAGATAACGGGTGGTTATATCTGGAAAAACTGAAATTTTAATACAAAAAAGAAACAACACAAAGAGAAAGTAAACCATGCAAGGATACAAAGATATCTTAGTTTGTATCTTTCTTTATTTATGTCCAGACAGAGCTTTTCTTTATTTACTTGACCCAATCTTTTAAGTGTTAATATAATTACTGCATTTTTGTTTAATTTGTTCCTGAAAATGATGAGGCATATTAATTATTATATATATGTGGGATGTGTTGAATGAAACAATATAAATAAATTAAATTTTTTTAGTAACTTTCACAAATCCAAATAAGGTCTTTCCCCAATTAAAAAGAAATAAGCCTCCACTTACGTCCTTGTCACCAGATCGCCAAATTTACACATTTCAAGTGAAAACGATAAATAATAACAACCGAAACTAGGCTCAATCGAAGTGGGTTAAAGATTATTTTAAAATAAATAAAGATATTTTAGAGTCGCGACAGAAACGTCGAAAATGCTTCAGGTATCGTGTGCAGGAATTATTGACCCCAGATAGTTTGAACTCGATGACTCATTTACGTACACGATTAAAATGAAAAAGAATGTTTCGAGTAAAGTTCATAATCTCGGGATAGTGTAGATAGCAAGCAGGAAAAAAACGTGGAAAGTCGAATGATAATTGAAGGTTTTTCTAGTAATATAAAGGTTGTGGTTTTAAGTAAGAAAAGACAAAAACCCGATCGGAAGGGATAAATAAACGAAAATGACCCCTATGCACACAAAGTATAGCCGATATTACGGTCTCTAAATAACCGTAAACGTACACCGGGGTGTAAAAATAGATTGTTTCTATTATCTCGATCGATTTTCGGCACTAGTACGTGCGCGAACACGTTTTGGTAACGTGTTCTGTAACGAATTTTCAATCGAAATTGTCGTCCGAGTGAAAGCGGCACCGACAAAACCCTAAAATCTTAATAAAAACTCTTTAAATACGGTTATAAAAGAAGTTTGGTTACGTTAAAAATGGCGTTTACGACGGAAACTTACCCGTATAATCACCCTGGCCACTTATAAAACCGTCCAAAACCACTCACACACCTCAAAAACGCATACTTTTAGATTGAACAAGATGGCTGGTCACCCCGAACACACATATGAACGAGTACTGAGACGTACGCCGACTGATTTCCAAAGCGGATGCCAATGGATCGACTGCCGGAAGTTTGTCTTTGATTAGTTCTTGGACTCGTGACGTAACTGACAAGGCGACCTAGGTGCGCATGCGTTCCAAAGCCGCCTCTACCGCTCTAACAGGGGTGCTCAAAAGGTTTCCTTTCCGATTTAATATTAAAAACTAAAAATATGGACAAAAAAAAATATTATCACTTCTTTTCATGAATCGCCTATGACGTATCTTTGCGATTTACATTTGTAAATAAATAGTGATATGATTTTGATATGGTTAAGCTCCCTGCTGCGTTACTGATTAGATTACAAGTTGAAGAGTTTTGATAAGATTTTATTATCAGACATTATTATCTTTAAAATGAGCTTTTTATTTTAAATATTTAAGTATTTTAAACTTTATTAAACTAATTAAACTTTTCATAACACTAATTAATAAATAAAGTAAATTTGTTGCAAAAACAAATTTTATCGGGTTATATTTTTACAGTTAAATTACTTCGTGCATTACAAGTAATAATAAATTAAAATTTTAAATGTTTTCATGAATCCTTATAATTAAGAGGGAAATGTCAAATGTAAAGGAAAGGTGTGGCTGCTGTCATCTATTGGTTACGATATGAACCATCGCCTTCCTTATATAGATACCCAACAATACTCGCTGTAATTTTGGATTATCTATATGAATATACACAATTTAAATTTCAAATTAAATTGAGCTCTTTAATGTGGGAATAATGGTTTTTGTAACGAATAGTCTATACAGGATGTTTCACGTAACTGGTTCATTAGAACTTTTTTAGGTTTCACTATTCGTAGAGCCTTAACATTTTGGTAACATGCGTTGTTCATTTCGATCTATTAATCTAAAATTAATTTTATTAATTTTATTTTAAATGAAATGCTATAGTTTTTATTACACCATTCAATTATACGTAAGAAAATATGTTGACTTTGATAACAGTTATTGGTACCTAGTATTTTTTGTTTTCGAGTTATTTTGATTTTAAGTGTTTCTTGGCAAATATCACCATGCTTTTTACAAGCCCATATCTCAGCCAATGTTAATCCAAAAACATTTTGCATTGGTACGATAGCTTTCCATATACTGTTAAATAGATTGTCACTTGTTGTATCCGTATATCCTATACGGGCTGGTCAAAAATTGAGTTACCGTTTCTCTGTATTCAATTGCGTGAAAGTCGAAAATTTTAAATGGAACGCCCCATATTTTCATATCAAATCAGAAAGGGAATTTAATTCTCTACAGATTATCTATAAACAGCCCTATACCTATTTATTATAGTTTTCTTGCTATTGAGGAATTTATCAAAATTATGCGTAAAATGCTAGAAACCGTTTGTGTTTTTGTTAGAAGACCATGACAAGTTGACAGTTTTTTGTTTAATTTGTTATTTACCAAAAATAACCAAAAGAAAACCGAATGAATGAAACAATGAAAACAACAAATTAATGACAAAAAGTGAAATCAATAACATAAAAAAATCATAAACTTAAAATTATAAAAATAAATTAAAGGAATTTAATTCTCTACAATCTATCTAGAAACTTTCCTGTGTCTATTTATTCTAGTTGCTCTCATAATTGGAAATTAATTAATTAATGGAAGCATGTAATGCTAGAAAGCTTTTGGGTTTTTATGTTAGAAAGCCATGTTTTGACAGCTATTCATCCACATTTATGTTATTGTTGTGTCATCATTGCTTAGTTGTGTTATCACTTACTTCTGTTAATATCTTTGAATATCATGGTGAATTATTCCAACGCAGACATTTTAAAAGTTATTTTATATTCATGGCGGATGTAATAAAGTTTTAGTTAATAAAGTTTTAGTTTGTAACTGTTTCTTAGTTTTGGAACGATCAAAATAACAAGAAACCATACATTTTTATCAACAGCAGATTAAGATAATGGCATAAATGTTTTGTCATATTTTATTGCTTTACCAAATTCTTCAGTAACAGGTGCGTCGATCGATTTAGATGAATAATATTTTTCAAAAAAGCACCGTTAATAAATAAAATGAACTCTCTAGGAATATCTCGCCCATCATTACGTCGAATATTACGCCACATTGTTGTTTTTTATTGATTCATTTGTGCGTTCTTCTGTTGGTTATTTTTGGTAAATAAAAGCTAACAAACGAAAGTTAATTCAATCACAGATCATTCTAGAAATAATACCAATGATAAATTGTTAAAATGTCATAGCCTTCTAATAAGAATACGAATGGCTTTCAGAATTTTGTGTAAAACTTTGATAAAATACTCAAGATGAAAAAAACTACAATAAATAGGTGTGGCAATGTTTATATATGATTTGTAGAGAATTAAATTCCCGTTCTGATAGGCTAAAAAGATATGGGGCGTTCCATTTAAAATTTTCGACTTTCTCGCAATTGAATACAACGAAACGGTAATTCAATTTTTGGCTAGCCTGTATAAGGTACACTGATATAACAAGTGACAATCTATTTGACAGCATATGAAGAGCTATCGTACCAATGCAAAACGTTTTTGAATTAACGTTGGCTGAGATATGTGCTTTTAAAGAGCATGGTGATATTTGCCAAAAAACACTTAAAATCAAAATAATTCGAAAACAAAAAATGCTAGGTACCAACAATTGTTATCAAAGTCAACATATTTTCTTACGTATAATTGAATGGTGTAATAAAAACTATAGCATTCCATTTAAAATAACGAAGTTGAGGTCTACTTCCGGTAGACCGGAAGTGGTGGTCATCTTGAAAATATTTTAAATTAATAGATCGGAATGAACAACTCATGTTACCAAAATTTCAAGCCTCTACGAATAGTGGAACCTAAAAAAGTTCTAATGAACCAGTTACGTGAGACACCCTGTATTTGTAACGAATAACTATTATTATTTGACATAAAAAATACAGGGTGTTAATGAACGAAATCTGCATACTTCAGGGGGCGGTAGTACGCGATAAAATAGGAAAAAATTCTAATAAACATGTGGTCAAAAATGCGTTATGTGGTCATTACAAAGTAGTAAAGTTTCAATTTATTTTTCTAATTTTGCAATTTTCTCCGGTGTTTTTTTGAATAATTATTTCAAATTTGGTATATATCTCATGTTTATGAATCTCTACAATAAAATGACAAAATCGTTATCCACACTACCAGGAGTGTTCCATTTCTTCATGGTCTTGATGCTTGTACAACCGCAAGTTTTTGTTTGAACACCCTGTATAAATTTTGATATCGTATTTAAACTTCCTATAGTTTTCCTCAACTTTTTGGTCTGATGCGTTAAGTATCAAAAGAGTCACAAATACAAACAAGCTTAAAACACAAAATCTGTTATAATAGTAGGCTGTTGCTATTAATTTTGATCTGCGACAATTTTATACATTTTTGTATCATATTTAAACATAGTCAAACTTGAAAATGATAATTCATTAATTAAGTAAAAAACTTGATAAAAACTAAAAATATTTATTTAATAATTTTTGCACTTTTATTAAAACGATAGTATTTCATATATTGTTTCTACCGGTTTCGGCCTTGTTTAGGCCATCTTCAGGAAATCCATTTTTAAAAAATTGTTGATCTTATTAAAATTTGTTGTTTAACATTGACGTTTTATTTTTATTTTATGTTGTGATTTATGACATGTTGTGTCAATGTGAGAAATGAAAATAGGATTAAAATAAAATAAAATTAAAATTGAATATTTCCCAACCAAAAGTTCAAATATCTATTGTAAAAGAGGTAAAGAAGAAAGTAAGAAAGGAAATTTGAATTTTGGAAGGGAAATATGGAAAATGTTGTTATTGCGGTTTGAGTTCATTGTACACTTAGCAGCAGAAGTCTGCGTACAAAAAACTTCTAACACTTTAACTGAGAAAATAAGGGTCATGATCTAAAGTGATAAACTTCAATTTTTTTTTATTTTGTGTATTAACTACATATAATTCTATTAACAAAATATGCATCAATAAAACAGAAATATTAGTTACAAAAAAAATTAAAATTAAAAATTCTCCAAATAATGCGTATGCAAAAATCTGCGTACAAATAAAGACGCCTTCTCCAAAATATACTTATTTACTTAAATACGTAGTTGGCGATGTACGCTTTCCGATTTAAATAAAAGATAATCGGTGTCAATTATATTAGCAGAGGCTTAGAAGCTAAAAGTTAGAATGGACACGAATGGAAAGGAAATTGAATTGGGAGAGAGAAAAATTATTGTAGTTATGGAAAGAGGGAAAATCTTTTCGAAAAATAGGAGAAACTGTCGGCAGGTCACACTCTTCCATTCAAAGAGTAATTAATAATTATAAAGACACTGAAGATTACTTCTCACGTCCGCGATCTGGTAGACCACTCCTTTTAACAAACCGAGAGAAGCGAAAAATTGTACAGCAGGTTAGAAAAGAACCTAGGCTAACGGCAAAAAAAATAGTAGAAAATGTACAAGAAGAATTTCATAAAACTATCAGCAAAGATACGGTGAGAAGGACATTAAAAAAAGCTAACCATCACAGTCGCGTTGCACGAAAAAAGCCATTTGTGTCAGAGGTCAATCGTCAGAAGCGGATCGCCTTTGCAAAAAAACTCTTAGACAAGCCCATTGAATTCTGGGAGAAAGTTCTCTTTACAGATGAGAGCAAATTTTGCATTTTCGGCATTAAGGGTAAACAACTTGTATGGAGAAAACCTAATACTGCCCTTAATCCCGAAAATTTGAAAGCGACTGTAAAACACGGAGGTAAAGTACGGTGTATATATGCGTTGTAAGTTGCCATTTTATGAGCATAATTATGAAAAGAATCATTTGGGATGATAGTATCTGTTTGTGTTGGTTTTCTATAGATACTGTATTGAAGTCCGTTCTCTGTTTTTAAAATTGTTAAGTCTAAAAAATTTATGCGGTTGTTGTGTTCTATTTCGGTTGTAAATTTGATGTCTTTATGTAAATTATTAATGCAGCTGTGTAAGTTGGTTATTGTGTCTTGTCTGTCATTGTCGATGAAAACGATGATATCATCTACATATCTTAACCATGTTATGATGTTGTGTCTATGTGGGTTGTTATTGTTCATTATAAGTTCTTTTTCAAGTTTGTCTAAGAATATATCAGCAAGTAAGCAAGTAATCCACTTAGTGGTGATCCCATTGGAAGGCCCTTATTGTAGGTGTAGTAAGTGTTTTTAAATTTACAAAAGTTTTGTTGTATGCAGATTTTAAAAAGGTTAAATATATTTTTTTTGTCGATTTCATTATTAATTCTATCTTTAAGAATGTTGTTTAAAATTTGAAGGGTTTCATCAGTTGGAATGTTAGTGTATAGGTTAGCGATGTCAAATGAGATCATTTTGTATTTGTCAGGAAAATTAATTTTTGTAAGTAAATTAAATCGTATCTGTTTTTATGGTATGTCTAGTTTCAAATCCTGTTATATCCTTAAATATGTTGACCAAAAATTTTGCTGTTTTGGAAGTGAAAGAATCGTTTGAGGAAATGATAGGGCGAATCGGTATGTTTTGTTTATGTAATTTCGGCAAACCGTACAATCTTGGTGTTTTGGGATTCATTGGTAAAATAGAATAAATGTTTTTGTTAAATTTTTGTAGTGTTTCTTTGGATTCAAATATATTTTTTTAGCCGTTTTGTGGAAATTTGTAATTGGATCCTTTGAAACAGTTGTAAAGCCGTTTTCACCAATCACAGTTTTCTTTATGTAGTCTTCTTTATTCATTATTATTAAACCTGCGTTTTTATCAGCTTTGGTGATAGTTAGATTGTTTTGTTTGATTTTATGTTTTATGTTATTAATTATTCGTTTTTCTTTATTAATTTTTCGTTCTTTCATTAACTCTTCATTTTTTGTTGTTCTCTTTGTTTCTTCTTTAATTAATATCTGTTGAAGTTCTCTATTACTTGTATCTTTGGTTGCCATTTTCTTCGTTATTGCTTCCAATTCAATAGCTGTTTTTCTCAAATTGTGTTTAGTTGTTAATGCATATTTGTGGCCTTTATTAAGCATTTCTAATTCTTCTGGGTTAAATGTTATGTTCGTTAGATTAGTTATCCGTTTATGAAATATATGTTGTTTCATGTTGTAGTCTTTAGTTATCTTTCTATTTTCGTTTATTATTTGTGTTTTCTTTTCTTTTCTAAGGTTATCTAATTTCCTTTCTTTTGATGTCCATTCTTGATTGATTTTACCTTTATTCCAAATGGTTTTGTTGTTCATTATTTCTTGGATTATGCTCATAAAATGGCAACTTTCAACGCATATATACACCGTGCTTTCAACACAAATCTTAGTGAAAAAGAACTTAGAACAGAAATATCCATTATCAAACAAATTGGCCAAAATAACGGATATAAACCACAAATCATCAACAAAATGATTGACAAATACAAACAAAATCACATTAAACTTACCACTCTTACAAATACAACAACTAACACAAACAATATTTATAGAACAATAGAATATCAAGGTAACATACATAATAAAATCAAAAAAATTTTTGAAGAAACACAATATAATTATAACATCCAAAGGCAACAACACACTAGGTAAAATTTTAATTAACAACAAAGATAGAATCAATAAAATGAACGATAATGGAGTTTACAAGTTAGAATGTGATACATGTAAAGCCACTTACATTGGTGAAACAGGGAGACGTTTAAAAACTCGTATAAAAGAACATAGAACACAACAGAGATCAAACTTTGGAAGACATATAATATTTAACAAAGAACACCAATTTCATGAAACAAGAAACACAACATTACTTCACAAGAAAAACAAAAGTAACCTTTTGGAAATACTTGAACTTTATGAAATTAGAAAATTTAAGCATAATCATCCACAAATTTTATGTTTGAATGACCAAATAAACTACACAGAAAAACCTTTATATATGTATTTGAAAAATCCATTTACTTCACCTAAAAATAAAATTAAAAACCCCCAACATATACAACGAACTCAAACCGCAATTACAACATTTTCCATATTTCCCTTCCCAAATTCAAATTTCCTTTTTTACTTTCTTCTTTACCACCTTTCTTACAATAGATATTTGAACTTTTGGTTGGGAAATATTCAATTTTAATTTTATTTTAATCCTATTTTAATTTTTCATATTGACACAACATGTCATAAATCACAACATAAAATAAAAATAAAACATCAATATTAAACAACAAATTTTAAACAAGATCAACAATTTTTTGAAAATGGATTTCCTGAAGATGGCCTAAACAAGGCCGAAACCGGTGGAAACAATATATGAAATACTATGGTCTTAATAAAAGTGCAAAAATTATTAAATAAATATTTTAATTCAAGATGAAAAAACATTCCTATAAAATAAAAATAAAAACTAAAAACATTATAAAATTTATAAATTCTAGTATTGTTTGAAATGCCGCCCTCTTGCCAAGATGCACGCATCACCTCATGGACTGGCGAACTCTCTTAAAGATGGGAGGCATATTTCGAATAGTGTTGAATGCATCACTTATTCTATTTTGCAATTGTTCCACTGTGTCGATTGGAGTCTCGTAAATAAGCGATTTTAAATGTCCTCAAAAGAAAAAACCTAGACAGTTTAAGTCTGGGGACCTAGCGAGCTATGGTTGAGGTCCTCCTCGACCTATCCAACAATTAGTGAAACATTGATTTAAAAAATTCCTGAATTCCAAACTAAAATGAGCTGGCGTACCAACGTGCATGAACCACATTTGATTTGTTAGAAGTAGCTGCACGTTTTCTAATAGCACTGGTAATTCATTTTCCAGAAAATAACGATATTATTGTCCATTTAGCCTTGTTGGTAAGAAAAATGGTCCTATCAAGTAATCCCCAATAATGCCGGCCCTAACATTTAACGAAAACCGAACTTGATGATTAGTATCATTTATTCTGTGAGAATTCCCATCGGCCTAGAAATGGTTATTATGAACATTTCGAATGGCATTTCTAGTGAAAGTTGCCTCATCACTAAATAAAATTCTACCCCCAAATAATGGATTTTCGGACAACATGTTTACAAACTACTCAAAAGATTAAATGAAATTGAAAGTCACATGGGAAGGATAGAGTAAGTTCTCTACCAAAATCTTCCAGACAAATACATGAGAAATGTTAAATATTTGTGCTAATTATCTAGTGCTTGTAGTTGGGTCATTTTCAAGATATCCATTTTCATACACAAAATGCATATCTGCATATTCTCGATTACTAAATTCAACCATAATTTATTTTTTTACGAAGAATTAAAAAAAAGTTAGACGCTTTATACGTTAACGACGCTAACTGACGCTAAGCAAATAAGTTTTAAATAATAAGTTTACATTTATTTCTTTAAACGTGCCTGGGAGAAAATTTGAAACCCACATTCACAAAACATAAATATCCCAATAATTTAACACTGCATCAGACACAAAAGTTAACAAAAGATACTATAAAGAGAGAAACCGGTAGAACAAGAATATTTTTTACAAATCTTTAATAAAGTGCAAAACCAACAAACGTTTTTCTATTTAATTAAAAAGATGGAAAAAAGAAACGAACTCAACAAAATAAGTTTATATCAATTGTCGCGGAACAAAATTAATAGCGACTATTCAAAAGAAAACAGATTTTGTGCTTTAAGCTTGTTTGTATTTGTGACTCTTTTTCTCAGATATCTTGAAAACGGTGGCAGATACGAAAATAATGTATCAGACCAAAAAGTTGAGGAAAAGTATAGGAAGTTTAAATACGATATCAAAATTCTTACAGGCTGTTCAAACAAAAACTTGCGGTTAGTATAACCATTAGAACCATGAAAAAATGGAACACTCCTGATAGTGTGGATTTTGTCATTTTATTATAGAGATTTATAAACATGAGGTGTATACCAATTTTGAAATAATTATTCAAAAAAACACCGGAGAAGAATGCAAAATTAGAAAAATAAATTTAAACTTCACTACTTTGTAATACCACATCACGCATTTTTGACCACATGTTTATTAGCATTTTTTTCCTATTTTATCAAGCACTACCGACCCCTGAAATATGTACATGTCGTTCATTAACACCCTGTACACAGGTGTCTCAAGCTTCTGTGGCAGCACTTTAACAATCGGTAGGGCTTTTAAAATTAGTTAAAAAACTTCATATCAACGTAGGTCGATGACCGTTTTGTTTCGAAGATACAGAATGCTTTTTTTCAAATAATATTTTATATAAGATCTGGATGTTGTGGGTACCATACAACTGGTCCACATATAACACAAAAAAATACAATTTAACACATTGAAAGAAAAGAATAATGAATCCAACACATTAATGAACGAATGAAGAAAATTGAATTTAACGTTAGTAAACTTACTTATCTTCCATTACACTTGTTTGTGCCAGAAGTAATAAGAAAGTTTTCGTCAAATAGGTTTTGAGAAAAGAAACCGCAAAGTAGACAAAGTAGTCGGCACTCTCAAAAAATCGGGTACTTTTTTCAATTAACTCGCGATAAAAGAAAAACCGCAGATCAGAACATTTCCAAATTAAACTGTGGTACACCGAAATGTTCACCGATTACGATAAACATTGCCGCAATTTTTTTCATCGAGCGATATCGAAGTTATCGATCTTTAAAGTGAGGGGCCTTGACATCTGGTACGGATAATAGGCATGTGGAAATTACGTGAGTCCTACTGGTGGTTGCTTTAATAATAATATTTTACCGAATGCCTGATAAACCGGTGTATATCGAACTTGTTCAGATCTGCATTACCGAAAAATACAAGAACACTATGAGGCGAATGAAAAAAAAGTGCAAAAATTGTTTGCTTTTACTTCAAGCAATTCTTTGCGCGAAAAAACAATTACTAAAGTATAACCTTCACTTGAGAGTAGGTTCTTTATACAGGGTGAGTTATTAGTATCCCGGCAGACGATAGTCACTAAACCGTTTGAGTAAGAACAAAATGTTATTACAAAAGTTGTGTAACTCACCACATTCTATTACTTAAAATTATTTTTCCTTATACAGGCTGTTCTATTTAGGTGTAACAGAGAGTATGTCAATTTTTTTAATAATTACAAATATTTTGCAAAATACATGAAGAATTAATTAACTTGATCTACATCTACGGCAAACCTGCCGGGGCCACATGTAGTTTAAATGTAGTGTTTACTTAAATTTTGATAGATTGACTTAATTACTTTTGATAAATAAAGAAGCAAAACCTAATCAAAATAAATTTATATGGTACCACAATAACATATTTTTTACATAATTCTTTGTAAATTTCAATAAAAAGTAAAGAAATAAACGATGATAAATGATAAATGACAGAAGAATTATTTTACATTATAAAGTGACAAACTAGGAATAATGGAATATATCAGGAACCATTTATTAACAAATTTAGTAGTAATCATAATATGATAAAATATGCAGGGTGTTCTATTTAAAAAAATTGACTTACCGTCGGTTACGCCTACATAGAACATTCTGTATAAGTGAAAATAATTTTAAAGAGTAGAAGGTGGTGAAATTTTTTTCCTTGTCAAACGGTTTAGTGACTATCGTCCGCCGGGATACTAATAGCTTACATCATGGGCTAATTTTGGTGCTAATATAGCCTATATATCTCAAGAAACTGTAAGTGATAGGAAAAATGTAGGTCTCATTTTTAGAGTCAAATTTAGTCCCACAAAGACACAACCTCAATCTTCGTTTGTTTTTAAGTTATAGCCAGAAAGTCACATTTCCGCTGTTTCAAGAAATGTTTGTATTTCGTTTATATTTGAAATTGAAAAAAAGTGGTTAATACATTCTTAAGACACTTTTTGGAGAAGAATGTAATGTCGTTGAAAAATATTAAATAAAGTTGATAGTTTTTGAGACATAATGCAAAGTTGTGTTTTTTTAAATACAGCCAATAGTTGATTATGGTGTTACTAAAAAGAGATTTTTAGCTTTCCAATGGTGTATCATATATATTGTATATTTGCGGAAAATAAGCGTTATTTTTCAATTTTAAGATATTAAAGGATAGTAATAAAAATTTTTTTTATAGTAGGCGTGAAAAACACCATATGCCACTTAGTTACTATGGTAACGAGAGTTTACTTGTCATTTCATTCATGATTGTTCGTGATTTCGACATAAGATGAGCCAAGAAGTGCAATTTATGTATCCGAAACAACAGGGGACAATTTGAAAATTTGGTGTGATTTAATGAATAAATTTAATAGTTAATTTTTGGTTTAATGTTTGAGAGGCTCCACTGTAAAATTAGCCTTATCTGTTAGGTCAAATTTTGCAGTAACAAAAAAACTAAATTAACACTAAGTAAAACAATAAAATTAACAAATTATTTTTTACAACTAAGATGAAATATAAAAAGGCTCTAAATATTAAAAGTTTAAAGGCTCTAATATATTCTTTATTCAATTTGATCGTTTTATTTAAAGATAATGTGGAGCTTATTAATCGGAAATCTCGTGCTGAAAAAGTCATGAATGAAATGACAAGTAACCTCTCGTTACCATAGTAATACGACGTTTTCCACGCCTACTATTATGTACTACTATGTCTTTCTTCAATTTCAAAAATAAACGGAATAGGAGCATTTTTTGAAATGGCGAAAATATGACTTTTTGGCTATAACTTAAAAATAAGAGAAGATAGAGGTATTGTCTTTGCGGGATTGTATATTTCACGAAAAAAGAGGCCAGGACATGGCACCTACCTTTTAGTATCTTTTATAGTTTCCGAGATACCCTATAATAACACCAAAATTTGCCCACCTTGTACACAAGAGTAAATACAAATTCAGAAAGATTTTCTATAGTACTTACTTCAATTGGGAGTTTCTGCTACAATTCAGAGCAAAATATGTAGTTTTAGTGAAGCCATGCATGTAGCAACTTCTCTGTATTGATGTCATAAAATTATGGCTGCATTTATCAATCTTCACTGTACAAGAAAACAATACTACAAAAGGCGAATATATGAAGTTTCACGATATAGGAAATTATTTAGGTAAACATTAATTTTAAATAAATGTTTACGTATGAAATCTCTTTAACTTAACCGTACTTCAGATTTTACCCAGAGTAATGATGAAACTAGTGGTGGCGCCGTTACAAATGTTACCAAAACGGAATTATATTTAAGAACATTGGGAGATCCTGGTTTTCAGGAAGGTGGAGAAGACTTGGGCATTCATCAAAGTACAGAAGTAAGTAGTAAAATAATTACGAGGAAAGAAATCTGGACTCGATTTCTTCTTACTCCCAATGATTTGATAGAAGCAAAACGTGGTTTGCATATGCCTGATACAATTGGTGCAGTGGATTGTACTCACATTAGAATTAGAAAGCCCGTGTTGTATGGTGAGGAATACTTTAATAAGAAAGGATTCTGTTCAATAAATGTTCAAGCTACTTGCAATTATAACGAATTCTTTACATCAGTGGATGCGTCATGGCCTGGAAGTGTGCATGACAGTCGGGTGTGGCGAAATTCTGACATATTTCCAATCATTAAATCACACAAATACTAATCGCGCATATCTATTAGGAAACGAAGGGTATGGTATTGCACCGTGGCTGATGACCCCATGTAAAAAACCTAATATTCCTACTGAAAACCTATATAATAAAATACACAGTACCGATCGGATAATTATTGAACGTTGTTTTGGATAACTGAAAAATCGCTTTCTAATGCTTGCCTATACATTGCGATTAAAACTGAATTGTACATCTGGCTATATTACTTCGGCGTTTATACTTCACAATGTTGCAAAAAAATTTCAAGACCCTCATGAATTCAACCCCTTCAATACAGCGAAGAACCTTATTGCCAACCTATTGTTGATGACGCAAATATTAGAGTATTAAATGGAACGACAAAGATAAATACGACTTATACAAACGCATTAAAAAACCTATTACATCTAATTAAACAACGTTATTTTCTGGAATTTGTTCTGTCAGGTTTGATATAACAATTAATTGTGAATTTTGTTGTCTATAATAACTCTCCATTTCCTTTGTAGCTGCTTCCTGAATGTGTGCGGCATCAATCTATGGAATCAGACATTCACGTTTTAGTTGCTGCAATCAATTTAGCATCCAAATTACAAATTTAGATGCTGTCGATGATGTACAGGATGGTTCCAATTCGAAGTTCGAACAGGCTATCTCGAAAACTTCTTTTTTTTTTTTAAAATTCAATGCTGAAAGCCTCAAAGCGCTATCGTCCTTTGTTTTTTTTAAGTAAGATTATCGTAAAACTAACTGCTATTATCTTGATTATTGTTATTGGTAGAGTATTATAACTAACTTGAATTTAAATAAAACTAATTATGTTTTTTAGATGGAATTGTGGATTTGTGGAATCCATCTAAAAATCATAGTTTTATTTAAATTCAAGTTAGTTATAATACTCTATTATAACTAAAATATATGGACCCTTTTTTACGGAAAATTTGACGTCGTAGTTGAAACATTTTTTTCGCTTTTAGATTTTGAGACATTATGACAATTTTCGTTTTTTTAATGGAAACAATCCCTGATTTTTAGCTGTTCAATTCGCTGTTCTTTTCTGATTTCAAAAATATAAAGTACGTTAGGTATGATTGTTATTAAGTATTTTACAACGTAAAAAATAGTAATTTAATACAAAAAATCAATAATTTAAAAAAGTGGTCAATTTTAGCATTTTTTAGCACTATTTCAAGGTTTTTTTGAAAATAATATGGTTAGTAAAAAACATAAAATTTAAAAAATTAAATTAGATAATTCCGCCATCTAGTATCGTCGAAGAAAGTAAATTTACAGTTTCCTTAAATTACGGCGTTCTTTAATTTATGTTTTTAATTTTACTTTTTTTCTAACCATTTTATCTCTCAAAAAATACTGAAATACTCCTAAAATAAAATGTTCATCAAATTGACGACTTCATAATTATTGATTTTTTGTGTTAAATTACTATTTTTTACATTAATAGTTTATTTACACTTAATAACACTAGATGACGGTATTTGAAAATTTTATAGAAAAATTTATTTATAACTTTGTTCTGAAAGAATAAGGAATATACCTGTCGAACCTTATATTTTTGAATTAAGAAAAAAATAATTAACTTAATAAGCTAAAAACGTGATTATTTGATTTAAAAAAACGAAAATTGTCATAATACCTCATTATCTAACAACGAAAAAAATTTTCTACTACGTCATCAAATTCTCTGTAAAAAAGTGTAAATATAATGTCTTATTTATAATACTCTACCAATAATAATAACCAATATAATAGCAGTTGCTGGTTTTAGAATATTTTCACTTTTGGCGTCTAGAGTGAAAGCAAAAGACGATAGCGCTTTTTATCAAATAAAATTTTATAATCTTAAAGAAGGACGATAAACGCCATTTGTGCATTCTGATCGGTTTCAATGATGTCATTTACAATCTAATTTTCAGTCCCACTACTCATCCTGTCCTCGCAAATGAATTAGCACAAACAACAACAAGAGTTTGAAATGTATAAGTTAAAAGTAATTATTATCTTCTTGAAGCATTTACTTCGGAATGAAGTTTTCACTCTATGTACTAAGCATCAACTGTAATTAATGCTTTGCAGTATTTTCTATTACTTGAAGTAGAAGCAAATACTTTTTTTATTCATACGCCTCAATATTTATAACAGTTTATTTAAAATTTGTATTTCTCGAATGTATATAATACTTAGTACTATAACTGTTTGTGTTTTTTTATACGTAAAATCAAGATTTGCATAAAATAAAAACGAAGTGTGCTCCTGGACTTAGTTTGCTATGAGGGTAAATAATCTGCCTTGACGTTATTTTCCCCAGCGATAATTATTACTCAGTACTATGTCGCGGTTGTAAAAACCATCAGAAATAATAGCAACTATACAACAATTTCAAAAAATATCGATTTTGTTGGAAGTTAAGAAGACATCTACTTACCGCCGTCCGAAATGCGCGCTAATGAGACGTAAATATTGATCATGAATCCCATTTCTTGGTTTGAAAATTTTTCATTGTTCTAGATTGTTCTAGAGTTGTTTCACATTGCTCCAAAGCGACAAATAGAAATAATAAAAACTGAGCGAGAAAGCCCGAAGAAAACGGTTTTTTTGCTAGCTGCTCATTTTTGAAAAAGTCAGATTTTCTTTGTTGTTCCAGTTATTGTTCCAGAAAATCTAAATTATGAAATTCAATATTACGAAGTTATAATCAAAAATAAGTTTGGCTGTCAATGTCTAGGTGATTGCTGTGACCATAGTTTTTCTATATGAAAAATATACCTAAGAGTACGTTTACGTTGGAGCATTTCAGTAACTAAATATTGACTTCAAAATTTTAATCAATATTTAAGTTAGTGAAGTGCATATTTATTGTAAAATATTTTATAAATTAATGAAATAGAACAAAATTTACTATATTATTATATTAAATCACCAAGTGTGATTTAGTTATATACTATTAGTTAAGTGAGCAAGAAAATTTTAAAAAATTGTCACACGGATTATATCGCAGCTCAAATTTACAGACTATGCTGGCTACATTATCACAAGCATAGACGCCGGATGCGTGGGTGGTGTGTTCATACAACAGATTTAATCGATGCAGAGCACCCATACAACATTGTTATTGGTTTTGTCTGGATTGAAGGCTGTTTTCAATAGTTCTCCCAATTTTTATATGCTGTTGAGCTTTTTCTTCCAACATTTGCTGCGAAGCTTCTTTTTTGTAGAGCATGTATGTATTTTGAATTGAGACTTGATAATGCTTTCTCAGATTTGATACTGATTCTACAAAGATTATACTTGAAATGGTTCGAGATAAATTGACTATTTTTAGAAGAAATTTATAGTTATCTTTACAGTTTTATTTTTATAATAAATTCGTTAAATAATTATCGACTAGGTCAACTATCAAATTTTAATCTTACTGCTCTCTATCGTATGAGTAACTTTCGGCCAAGGTATGAATAAATAAATTTATAGTTTTTAATATTGACGATATTATTTTATCGCATAGGAAATATTTTCAACTTTGTAGAAGTTTCTTTAAATTGCCGGTTAATATTCTTTGGGACATTCACCATGTGAAATTTCTTACTCATTATCATTCTTCCATGATCCGAATAACTACTAAAGTACTCAAACTCTTAACTTTATTTTACCATATTTTAAGAAGGACAAAAATGGGACATTATGTTACAAGTATTTTGTATCTAGAGAGAGGATCTATAACTCCTTAAATTTTATTTCTACTCATACCTGATGCACCCTACACATATCAGTTTCAGTATAATGCTACCACATGCCCTAAACTCCCATACCGTTATTGTTATAAACTTGTATAGAAATTATAATAACTTGTATATCAAATTGAGGGTTGAACCCTCCTCTTTCAAATGATGTATAAGTCGTTGTTTCAATTTGAAAACAACTCCACCCAAAAATGTTGAAAGATGATGTGGTTTCGATATTTTAATAGAATCACGAAAAAACTGATGAAATTTAAAAGATCATGGAAGTCTTATTTTTAAAAATGAATGTATCAAATTAAAGGATGAGCGTTCCTCTTTCAAATGATGTGTAAGTCGTTGTTTCAATTGGACATAAATTCCACCTAATTAATGTTAAATGGTGATGTGTCTTTGTAATTGTTGATTAGGTAAACAAGATCCTATTCATCAGTCACCTGAGCCAACACTGATGAATTGTTTTCGTTGGGGAAGATTCAAAGACGTCATCTATAAACTGCCAATAAATTCCCAACATCAATTAGATAGTGCAGTTGTGAACCGTTTTGCAATACTTAGGCTAATCAAATTGGCAAAAACTGCTAAAAATATATATAATCGAAGAAGATTTGAACGAACTCTCAAGTGCTCTATGTTTGGAAAGGAAATTTTATGTTCTCGGTGCATATGCCGATATATCATTTTTATGTCAATCATTATTCAAATAATGCTTTGAGAGAAGCCTGATTTGACATCGAATTCTACGTAAAAAGTTGCTTTATAAATATTTTCGCAGAAAGGAAGATTTTCGATAAGAAAAAATTACTCGCTGTATCACTGAAACCGTAAAAAATATCAATATGCGGTTTTCACCATATTTAAAGGGTTTAAGTTTTTTATAAAAATTGAGCCTCAGACACTGATATCATTATTGCGAACGATAAAAAAATTGTTATTTATTTTTATTATTTATGTGTGGTTGGCAAATAATTGTATGGAATTATCTAGTGCAATAAGGATATAAACGCCACGTAACTTATCCTTTTCTTGCACCTGTCTACAACATGGGGTTAGTGATGAATCCATCTAGCAATTCTGATTCAGTTGGCAGAACATAATGCCAACTATTGTATTAGTTAAAAGATAAATCTCTTTTTTTTTTAATTTGGCGTGTATCCCCTTCTTGCACCAGGCTCTTCAATTTCAATTTGAAACTCTCAAACATGATTAATCTTTTCATTGTCTATTTCTGATGAGATATCTAACATTAATAATAAAATGCTTGATGAATTGCATTAATAATGCATCCCCATACATACTCATAGTATCCTGATGTTAACTATATTTAATCTTTTTGTTCACTTTTCTTTACTGCTGTAAAGTTTATGCTCTTCTTTATTAACCTATGACATACAATTATTTAAAAATTACTAACGCATTAAATCACATAATTCGTATTGGAAATCCGTATTTGTATTCGAAATATTTCAAATATGCTATTTTGACCGGTCAAATAAAGTGTTCAGCCTTTTACGCTGGGTATTTACAATTACAAGCTGTCCTTTATATATTGTCAGTCTCTATTAGAAAGTACTTTGTTTCCTATTACAGGCAATGTTTTCATTTTATTTCTTTATTATGTTCGGTTGTGTAGGTAATGTAAATATTCCATGCACCTATATTGATTTCAGTGAAAACATATCTACATTTTCTATTTTCGGGAAAACTGTTTCACATGGACAGACATCGTATCAATGTAATGCAACAGTCACAATATTATTGAATGTCAATTGCATAAAAATAACAGTATGATAATGACTGATGTCCCGCAAAATTCCACCATTTAGCCTTTAGATCGGAAAAATAAGATAAAGTATCTCCGGATATTTTTTCTGAAAAGATTGTGAAAGGAATAATCTAGCCCGAAGCACAAAATGTTTAAATTTATTAGAGATAATGTAGTTGAATAAACTTATTACGACGTCTACCTTCATCTAATTAGTTCGTCGTGTTTTAACTCGTTTAGATCTCTCTAAGTCTTTTTTTGTATAAATAAAGACAAAGAAAGTTCATCTTTGCTTTCTCATTCGTCTGTTTCATTACCTGTTCATAACATGTGTTTTATATATATGCTTTAAACTTCACACGATTTTAGAATTGTCTCGAAGATCCAATTTTTTATAGATATGATTCAATTTGTAACTGATTTATTAAATCAGTTACAGACTGACTATGTGAAAATATAAGTATGATTAAGATGAATAAATTTTTCGATTAAATCTTGATGGGTGTTATAATATTTGTAATTTCGTTGAATAGTCAACTACTAATAATGAAGATCAGAATACATTTCTTTGTTTCATTTTATGGTTCAATTGAGTTTAATTAAAAAAATGTAATGTATAAAGTGAATGTTTTACTTTTATTAAAAACAGTCGTAAAAGGATTGTTAATACCTTGTTACAATTCATAAATATTCATTTTACGTTTTTAACGATTATCCACAATTCCAGAAACATTGAAATTAAAAAAAAATAATTTGTTTCAGAAAATTAAATCTTCCGCATGCTTAATAAATTTATTCCAACGGAAAAAGTTACGACATTTTTCACCTTAACATCTCTTAATTTATTTTAATGAAATGAAATAGACTTTTCCAACACGAAAATCCAACTACAGTCTTACATAAACAAAAATATACTTTTCACAAGTTTTGCTAACATTTTCATTTCGAGATGAGATGAGTCTCCTAGGTTTGGTAGTTATTTATATTTATTAGGCTATTTTTGCGACTCGAAATTATTCCATTAATGAAAGTAATCTCTGGAAGTATAATGGAAAGCCCACGTTTTTATCAAATAACTCCTCCACATAGCACGTGCCCCTTTCATCGTTGGGTTAAAACGTTGGAAGCTAAAGGTCCGCCCACGTTTTTCATGGAGAGCGCAAGCGTCTTGTTATTGATATCCTTGTGTAGTATTGCGTAGGAGCGCCAGTTGGATTTCCATAAGGGTTTGCGTGGGTCTCGTTCTAGTATTTCCAAGTACGTTCTTTCAGGTGGTGCATAACGCCTGAAACATAACAGTTCAGCATGGCCAAAAAGGTGGGCCTTGTTTATTTTACATATCTTGTGTTAAGTAAGTATTAAAATTTTTTTTTTACTTTTATTTCCTTTTATATATGAATTATGTTTTTAATTTTTATGTAATATTTTCGATGTAATCTTGTGTCACATAATTTTCATGTGATTTATGTGAGACATTTTTTAGATGAAGCTAAATCTGTAACTTTAATTATAATATTGACTAAATTGATGTATTAACATTATAATATAACCTGTGACCTAGTATTCCATGACCTATATTTACCAAAAACAGCCATCACATTTTGACCTTGTGTCTGGGATGAATTGTTGTGACTCTGGCAATTTCCATTAACTCAATTAGAAGAGTACTTCGAGGGAAGTAGTTTCGTGATGATAGATTTGGTGTCTTGTTAATTTGATGAACCTAAATAAATAATAACGAAATAAAAGGTCGGCGGTTAATTGGAAATGAATGAAATAGTATAAAGTTGTTGAACCTTTGTCTACAATTTTAAAAAGAAATGTATACTAAAAAAATATTGTTTAATTACGAACGAATTTAATTTTAATTTTTACGATACGATGAACTTCAAACTTTTCAAATTTTCTTAATTGCTTTTATAAGTTAGAACATTTTAAAGTTTGTAGAAATAACATTCGTTATTTAATATCTTATAAAAGAACAAAGAGACATTTTCTTAATTGCATAAAAAACCAATTAAAAGAAAAATTTCGTCCCAAAAGGTAAAAACGCAATTTTCTTTATGAAATTTTATTGCATTTTTTAGTAAACGTTTCAAAATTATTGTTCTGTATAAAAATGCGAGGTCAGTTCTGTTTTTGTTATTTTAAAATATCAATTTTAAAAATAATAAAGGAAAAATATAATAAAGACAACATTGCATCAATACATAACTTTTAATAAAAATTCACTGAATATATAAAATTGTTTACTTAATTGTTTTTATTTTAAATTCGATATAAACTGAATGGAATGAATACAAATATTATTTCCAAGTAAATCGAACGTTATTTCGTTAGTTTTATATTTTTAATATTCATTGAAACCACCTTTCTTTGTACTTTATAGGTATCGTCTTTTTAAATGTTTCCTCGCTGACTTTACCTTACATGGTAACATCAAAACCTCGTCATACCAAATACAGTTTATCTACTCCAGCTCCAGGAAGCGGTTCTTTGGTGACACCGGATAATTTACCTGCTACGGCTAATTCTGGAATTTCCTTATACAGAGTAAAAAGTAACGGCGCGACCTGTATTTTATTAAAAACAGATGGATTGATCGAAGTAAGATTTTCTAAAAAAAATAACTCTGTGAAATTTGTAATTTGCATAATTTTTTAGATAACTTATAAATCTGCGATTGACGAAGAGAAAGGTGATACTTACATGCCAGATTATCCAATAATCGATGGTAACTGCCAAGAAGACGATGCTTCAATGAGATTATCTTGGAATGGTTACAGTCTCTACTGGGAATTTGCTAAGGTAAATAACGATTTGATATTGGGAGTTCTAAAAATGTCGATTATGTCATGAAAGCTTTATATATTTCTCTTTTGGGAGTATACCGACTGGAAAAATAGAGGTTACTCTAACATTTATTACCGTAGGGGTGGTAACATGATGTGAAATAGATACTTCTTATATTTTATTTATGCTTTATTAGATTATTGGTCTTAAATATATAGCCTGAGTTGGAAAAATCAGCAATAAGTAAATAACGAAACATGTCAATTTCAACCATAAAATAAACGATAACTAATGTTGCTTTTAATTTCATATAGAAATATATTTTTTCGTTGAATGAGAATGAGAGATATGGCCATACCCTTGGTTAGATATACATAGATATACATAGTTATTCAACCGGTCGAGTTGGGTTGTTCTAACTCGTGCTGACTTTTACGGCAAATAAAATAAACTTAATTTACGAATGAACTTGTAGTAGAAGTTGCATACTTTGAACAGAAAAGTAATATGATTGAATTAAAATTTGTCGTACTGTGTGCTCAAGTACCCATATAAAACTCATAATGAGTGCAGAGCACCTAAACGCATAAACACAGAGCTTGTAAATTTGCAAGATTTATAACAATTTTAGAGGGGTCCATATTTAGATTAGGAGTGGAACCGATAATCGGCAACTGTCTGGTATCTGGCGCATCCGGCTATTTTAAAAAATCCGGTCGAATACCTAATAAATGCTACATATTTAAGTGGAGTTCAAAAATTCAAATCTCAAAAACCTTTTGAAATTGTGCAAATTTATCTGACAAGATATCTCAGGATTGAGATATTCATGTACGGTTTGTACAGATTGAAAAATCTGTATATTCTTCTGATCCAGAAGTTAATGGATATATGATATAAAACTAATTTTGAAGCTGACAGTTACACATTATGGCCAGATAGATATGTCGGCTGAAGATTTTGATATTTTAGATAACTGGATCGATTTAGATAACGTTGGATGATTTTAGACCACTTGTGAATGATTATAAAGTCATTTTGAATGATATTAAACAACTTTAGACACTAATTTGGAGTATATTCTATTATACTAAAAATGTACACAAAACAAATTATTTCTTAGGCTTTTTACGAGGTGTGGTGCATCATATAGTGCAGAGCATCTTCCTTTACCTACTTTAAAAGTCGGATTATTTAACTGCTATGTGTAATAAATGAAACAACTTTAGGTTTGTACCGACCATTTTTTACAAAATTTTCATATCCCTCAATATTAAACATTTGTTTATTATATAAACAAAAGAATAATCTTACAAACTTAATCACACAAGAAATCATTAAAGTTGATTTAAATTGTTCAACCCTAAATGTTAAGTATTTTAGTATGTTTCGTTTTAATTTTATTATCACTAACAAAATTTAATTAAAAAATATTGTTAAAATAAGACATATTTTAAAAAATTTGCGTATAATATTAATTGAGTATAAAATATAAAGGAAAACAGAAGGAAAGAAACTTTACCTAACACACGTAGAGACAGGAATAAATATGAAAAGAAATGATAGCAGCGCTGGGATCATTTTTCTTCATATTTATTCCTGTCTCTACGTGTGTTAGGTAAAGTTTCTTTCCTTCTGCTTTCATTATATGTGTTACATGTAAAAATTCCAATTAATATTTATAAAACATAAAGGTTACTACTTATTACATTTAATTGATGATACAATGGTATTAGTATTATTATGGCTTATTATTAATTAACAGCCTTTTTTCTCCAAAAATTTAACATATAATAAAATAGGTCCAAACTTGAATGCCCTACTCATTGTCAGTATTTTCAATATAGTTTTTGAGACAATTTTTTTAAAAAGATTTAACGCAGTTGGTTTCCTTTTATAAAATCTCGACCTATTATTGATAGAATTAAAATTAAAACTTCACGTGTCTTTTCCGTCTTTTCAGATTTTCCACGTGTCTTTTGAAAAAAATGTTTGTGTTGTCATGTTGTTATCTTCTTCAGTAACTTGTTTGAAGTAAGTTTTTTATGTACATGCCATATTATACAGTATACATAAATATGCTACTATACAGTAGCTCTGAACAAAAAAATGGGAGTTCCTATTTAACAGTGTCAACTTAGGTATGGTATTTCAATTTTGAGATACTTGTACATTTCAGTTTTATAGGTGTCCGGGTTCATCTCAGGAAATTAAGAAAAAATTAAAATGTCTGAAACGACTTTTCTACCGCCATTTTGCAATGAAAATAAGTTCGGTATGAAATAAATTAGTTTCTGGAAGCATGTCAAGTCTTCCAGAGGCAATATCAAGTTTGCTGAAAGCAACATCAAGTCTTCTAGAAACAGTATCAAGTCTTTTGTTAGCATTTCAAATCTTTTGAAAGCAATTTAAATCTTCTAAAAGCAATATCATGTCTTCTGGAAACATTTCAAGTCTTTTGGAAACAATATCAAGTTTTCTAAAAACCATATCAAATCATCTAGAGGCAGTATTCAGTCTTCTGGTAACATATTAAGTCTTCTAGATGCTATATAAAGTCTTCTGGAAGCATCTCAAGTCTTCTAATAGCAACTACAAGTCTTTTGGATGCATTGTAAGTCGTCTGGAAGCATTGAAAGTCTTCTAACTGCAATATTAAGTCATTTGGAAGCATAGTAAGTCCGCTGGGTGAATTATAAATCGTCCGGAAGTGTTGTAAGTCGTCTGGAAACATTTTAAGTCTTCTAGAAGCAGTATCAGTTTTCTGGAAACAGTTCAATTCTTCTGAAAGCAATATCAAGGTTTCTAGAAACATTTACCAACAATCATCTAGAGGCAGTATCCAGTTTTCTGGCTACAAATCAAGTCTCGTAGATGCAATATCAAGTCTTCTTGAAGCATTATAAGCTGTTGTGCAAAATTACAGTTGGTGTAAATAACTGCTTTAAATTACGTTTTTTCTTTCTCAACATTTATTTTCACGTAATTTAATAATTTTTTGATAAATTATTACGGTGACCTTTTTATTATTTTGATTTAATCAAACCATTATAAAATCTACAAAAGAACAGTTAAATGCTTCTGCGCATCCGCGTAAAATTTTCTTTATTGTTCTGATTTCATAAAACTTTTATCTATTATATACTAAACCAATATTCTCCAACCTTTGTCATGGCGCAGAATCCTTTTTTGTGATATTTTTTGTATGAAACCCTTCATTTAATAACACACCCCGATATGATTTTAGGGTTGGATGTGTTGTATTATAATTACATATTATATGCTATGAACAAGATGCGTCTCCGCCTTTTATTATATAAAGATTATGCAAGAGTAAATAATTAGTATTTATTCAAACAAAAAGGTAATTTTTCCTTATAAAGTGCAGGATGTTCATTAATTGCGGATAAACAATACTTCGTAATATCCTTCGTTTGATTCTAATGTGAAAATCTTAGTTTTAAAATGTTGTAACATGCCTCATTTGTCTTCAGGAGGTTCCCAAAGTTCAGATAAGTTGTCCATATCTGTCATATCTGCCATATCTGTCATATCTGTTGATAAATAAGATGTAATTTAGTGCTCTTATGAAAGTTTCAAGTCTTCTAGAAACAATAACAGCGATAGATTTCATATATCTCCTTTATAAACATTACCAATTCTTTCAGAAGCAGTATTAAATCCTCTAGAAGCATTGCACGTCTTCCACAGGTAATATCAAGTCTCTTGGAAGCATTTCCAGTCTTTTATAGATAATATCAACTCTTCTAAGAGTATTGCAGGTGTGTTGGAAGCACTTCAAGCCTTCCGGCAGCAATATCAAGTCAGAATGTAGTCTAGAAGTAGTATCAAGAGATCCAAGGACAAAACATTTTCATTTTCTGAAAACATTTCAAGTCTTTTGGAAGCAATGTCACGTCTTCCAGAGGCAGTATAGAGTCTCCTAGAAGCTGTTTCAGTCTCTTGGAAGCAATATCATGTTTTGGTGGAAGCATTTCATGTGTTCTGGAAGCACTTCAAGTGGATATCGTATTGAACCAAATTGGTTCTTCCTGGTTATTTCGATAATAATCCATGAAATTTTCTAATTAAGTTCTTTTAATGTGTAGTTAGTATCTAGCATTTTCTTTAGACGTTCCCATTTAATTTATTATTCATTCGTTCTAGCTGGTTGGCATATCATTACTTTATACCCTTATTTGGAAATAACTTTTATGCTCTTTTATTATAATATTGTGTGCATTTCGATTTGTTCTCTACTGTACCACTGATTCTGTCGTAGTGTTACCGATCAGTACGTTCCTTAATAATCACGAGGTCGCTCATCTCTAATTTAAGCTATAAAGGAGCAAACTTCTTGCGCATGCGCAGATCATCGTACCGGTAAATTATGAAAAATTTTGTTTGGTAATTTACAATAAATTACTGTAAACATTCTGGTAATTAACAAGGTAAATTGCAAATTCACATCACTGATTGTAAGTCATCTGGAAGCATTTAAAGTCTTCTGCAAGCAATATCAAGTTTTCTAGAAGCAGTTTCAAGTAAGTGGTAGCAAATTAAGTCTTCTAGATGCAATATCAAGTCCTCTGGAAGCATTGTAAGTCGTCTGGAAAAAATTTAAAGTCTTCTGGAAGCAATATCAGATATATCCGATACATCATCAATACGGAACATTTTGAGCTACTTGCAGATTCATGAGCATGATATAAGGAACAAGAATAAAATTTATAACAATTACTGCCATATATCTAAAACAGAGCTGGGGCCAGAGTACTTATCTCGAGTGGTACTCTACAAGCTGTTGAATGAACTAATGGCAGAGTCTAATAGAAAGATATTGATCGGTAAATCAAAGGAATGTCAAGACAGGTATCTTGCTTTTGTTCCCTAATTATACCGTGAAGGCCTCTCTCTTTTGTCCTCCAATTATCATTTATTGTAATGCAAAGAAATGTTAAGGCGGGTAGCTTTCTTTTTTTGTACTTTAGCGACATATATCGTCGTATCTAAACAAGTAAAATCAAAGTTTGAATCCTTCTAAATTATTTTCTTTGTTATAACTGAATGATTAGCAGTTGTTTACAAAATATCTTTCAGGAGGTATATTTACGAATTCTACAGAACTGAAATAACAAGATAATGGTGTTTCGTCTACTATGGCGTTTCGCAAAAGTGAATCACCGACGTAAAACGTTATCTAAAAGAATATAACGGTTTTTTGAAAATTTGAAGAACCATTTTGGTTTTTCCTTAGGGTCCGTTATTTTAATTTCTTGTACACTCGTTTCGAGCAAACCCGAGATTTAAACCCGATTTTAAAAGTCTTATAGTAAGTTCAAATTAGATTTTATTTTAAAAACTGTAATATAGATGCTTCATGTTACCGTGCCAGAATTCAGAGTGATAGGATGAAGTGATCAAACTACATGCGTCTTGACATATTCATGAATAATTTTGAATTTAAAAGGATGAAACATTGCAGACATAAATAATGCTTTGTTTCAATCCAAGCTTGAAATTCTCGAAGACTTACATAAACATCCTTTTGTATAGGTAGAAGGTACTAGAAACGAATGTTTATATTTTCATTTTAATTTTAAAACTTTCGTACCTCTATTATTCATTGTTTATCAATTTAAACTTTCTTTACATAAATGTGTAAATCAAGCAAATTGTTGTTCCTTTAAGAGAATATTTGACAAATTGAAGTGATTATTGAATGATTCGGAATTTCATCTCTAAATCGCTTAATCTTTGCATGAATTTGCTGGCACTCAGCCACGATCTCGAAACAGATTGACGTTATTAAAACTTTATTACCACTAAGATTTAATTTAAAACAGTATTGATCCATTTCATTCAGTTGTGCTAAAATTGGTAAATTCCTTAATTCCTTAAGCTAATTTAAATAAAATACAAATTTATTTCATTTTAATTCCAACTCCCCTTCGGAGGTTCGGTCACTGCTCTTTAATCTTTTAATTAAAACTGTGACCGATTGTAAATCAAAATCCGATTCCAATCGTTTACTGTTAATTTTTAAAATGACATATTCTGGAAATCTCCCTCAAAATTTAAAATATTTTTCGGTTTAAAGTTCGTCCACTATGTAATTTGTTAGTTGCTTTATATGTCGGTTCCAATTTGAACAATGTTTCAAATGTCCAATTTCAATTCGTTATTCTTTTATCTACTACAAGCTACATTAAAAAAAATTGATACTGCGAAGAGAGTACCTGGAACTCTAATTTTACAGCTAGTATAAATTTGATTATGGGATTTTGCACTCTACTGATTTTGACAGACAGTTCATTTTCCAGGAATAATCCTATTTTCACTCGTTTAAAAAGGTCTAAATTAAATTCTTGAAAAGTGATAAATGATGTCATTATATAAATATACGTGTATAGGGTAAACGGCATAGTTATTGAACAATACAAAGTAATTGCACATTTTGGTTTTAAACTATATATATATATATATGTATAAAAGTTTTTATCAACACTTAGTTATTGCTTGTTACTGCCAAACTCGTGTTACTTGCCTATTATTGGTATAAATAAGCGTTTTTTATAAACTTATTTACATTAATTTTTTCCCTAATCTAAATACATATTATATAAAATAAGCAAAAATTTGCTCTAAATAATAGTGTATCGAGCAAACTATACCATAGACTTTATATTGTTACCTAAAAATATAATGATGTAAATATTCAATAGATAACATAAATTCCTCTTAAGTTTTCCTTATAATATGCTTTGTAAGAACTTACAAATTTAATCATCTGTTTTATCGTAAAAAGTAAAAAAAAAATAGTATGAAGTGCATACTGACGAAATGCATAATAAAATTATCATTATATCTGCTTTGAAAAGATCATCATTAATGGTTAAAAATGTGGTGTAATTTGCAAATTTAATGGAAATGATTTCATTTTGATTAAATTAGTTTTCCAAATTATTAACAAAAATATACCAAAATGGTTGTAATGGAAAATACATTATTATTTAAATTCTCTTTTTGCTTTACAAAGCATACAATAATTAAATGAGAATGTTAAACATAAATTTGATCAAGTATAACTTGAAAGTTATTAAAGTTTTTGTAAAGCCGAAAGGTAATATTAATTAAATTTTGTAAGTTGATGAAACGTGTGAAAAAGTTTTTTATACAGGTGTCTTACGTAACTGGTTCATTAGAACTTTTTTAGGTTACACAATTCGTAGAGGCTTGAAATTTTGGTAACACGGGTTGTTCATTCCGATCTATTAATGTAAAATATTTTCAAGATGGCCACCACTTCCGGTCTACCGGAAGTAGACCTCATCTTCGTCATTTTAAATGCAATGCTTTAGTTTTAATGCAGTTGAATACAGAGTAACGGTAACTCAATTTTTGACTAGTCTGCATAAGATATACTGATACAACAAATGACAATTTATTTAACAAATATATGAATATATGAAGAGTTATCGTACCAATGCAAAACGTTTTTGAATTAACGTTGGCTGAGATATGGGCTTGTAAAGAGCATGGTGATATTTGCCATTTATTTTCTTACGTATAATTGAATGTTGTAATAAAAACTATAGCATTCCATTTAAAATAACGAAATTGAGATTTACTTCCGGTAGACCGGAAGTGGTGGCCATCTTGAAAATATTTTAGATTAATAGATTGGAATGAACAATCCATGTTAACAAAATTTCAAGCCTCTACGAATAGTGGAACCTAAAAAAGTTCTAAGGAACCAGTTACGTGAGACACCTGTATAAGAATGATAAACAATGTATCCCAAAGGGTTAACAGATGTAGCAATTTAAATTCATAGAAAAATTCATAGAATAATCTAAATTTAAATGATAGAAAACTTAATTAGACACTGTATACGAGAAATATAACAAGAAAATTAACCTTAATTCTACATGCGCAAGTTACTTAATATAAAAATGAAACTAGAAATTCTAATAAATGAAAATGAAATAATAAAAATTTCTCGATGGCATGTTGCAGAGAGACTTTATGTTCCATGCCGTCTTGAGGAAAAGGCGTATTTAGTCTTTTAGCATATTCTTTGTTTTTCTTTTAAAATTCAATGTATTATAGAGAGAGAGAGTATATATAAATTAAATATTTTTAATTTATTTTTATTATTTCATTTTCACCTATTAGAATTTCTAATTTCATCTTTTATATTAAATAATATGCGTATGTAGAATTAAGGTTAATTTTCTTTTTATATTTCTCGTATTTTCAAGGCAAAATTCCAAGGATATATTCCCCGGGGAATTTAACGCAGATGGATATTTCGAGGAATTTATAAAAATAAAAACAGTTTATAAAATTTAAGAACAGTACATACAAATCCATAAAAATACAAAAATAATTCTTAAGTGTATTATATTAGGTTTCAGTCATAATATTTTGTTCTAGTCTAAATTACGTCAAATTTGTCTTATATTACTATATTTTTACCAAAAATGGTTGTTTTTTAGTAACAAAACAACAACAAAAAAACAAATTTCACTCTCAATTTAGGATTTCTTGCTCGAAAATAATACAAACTTTCCTTTATAAACAACAAAAAAATTCATCAAGAGGTCTTAAGAATTCGAATTTTACGATTTGTTCAAAATGATTAAATAAATCGTTAATTTTGTGAAATGCTGCAAATACTCTGTAAATGATAGAATATTTCATCAAGATATCTAAAGAATTCGACTTTATACCCTTTTTTCAATATGATTAATGAAGTCATCAATTTTATAAAATGCTTTAAATTGAGTTTGACTTGAAATCATGTCTCAAAAACTGATTAATATATTGAAATAAAATAAAATCATAAAAACTTCTAACTTGCGTTCATTTATATACAGTCATAATATACACGTAATAATAATAAGTACATTTCTTTGCAGTATGTATGTCTAAACTCAATTACGTACAACTTTTATTTAAAATACTCTTTTTCTATTTTATTTCATTATTTTATCGTACTGTAGATAATTTTAATAAACAATATACATATTGTAATATACAGTTACATATTCTAAAAAAACGATCTAAGAATATGAAAAAAACCGTAAAATAAATTTATTTTGATTCGAAGCAATTGTAGCCATTTTATATACAGCTATTTTTTATAATAACTAATTTTTCGAAATTCGTGTTGGTGTTTTCCAAAAAACGTTCGCAGCAGATGCTTGCACTGAATTCAGAAGAATAACTTCAATAGTAAATTAAACTTTAGAAAATAATTAAAAATGATAACTTCAATCCAGATAAAACCATTGTAAATTTTGTATGGGTGATCTTTTGGAAACATTTTAAGCCTTCCGGAGACATTTCAAGTCTATAAATATTTCAAATCTTCTGGAAGCATTTCAAGTCTTCCAGAGGTAATATCAAGTCATCTGGAAGTATTTCAAATCTGCTATAAACACTGTCAAGTTTTCTCGAAGCGATGCTAGACTTCTGGAAGCAGCATCAAGTCTTCTGGAAGCATTCCAAGGCTTCTGCAGGTAATATCAAGCCTTCTGGAAGTATTTCAAATCTTCCGAAAGTATTTTAAGTCTTATAGAAGCAGTATCAAGTCGCATGCAAGCATTTAAAGTCCCTTAAAGGCAATAATAAGGCTTTTGGATGCATTTGAAGTCTTCTGGAAGTAGATCAAGTCTTTTAGTAGTTGTAGACTAACAAAGAAATTGACTACAAGAAATTGAATAGACTAACAAACCTATGTTGTTTGTAGACTAACAAAGAAGTTGTTGGTCTATAAACAACAAACTTTTCTCTTTTCCTCTCCGGGTAGCAGCTTACAACTACGGTGATGCCATGCTAAACGCCCTTTTATTTGTGATCATTTCGAAGAAGGATTACTATTCGCTGTTCAAAATGCGTAAATGTATTGTATAACTTTACAATTACAATTAACAATTATTTCTTCTTCCGCCTGAAGTGTTTCGTTCATTGAAAAATCAATTAACTCAGCATGCGAAAGTGGGTAGGGATCGGCATCCAACAAATTCACGATATCATCTTCCAAAACCTCAAAACCAAATACTTCTGCTCACCGTAACATGATTTGCCAATATTGTCTACAGCTTCCAACACTTATTAATTGACTATTTACTATGAATGTTCTCAGCCTGATCCATTGACTGACTCAAGACAGTTCTTTAAGAATTTTAATTTTCACATATTTAGACATGTCCGATATATAGTGGGATGTCTGGGAGTATTATCCAAGAGAAGCAGAATTTTTATCTCAAATCGTAAATAAACTGTAAAGAAAAATATAGCTATCTTTTATGAAGGTCGTTATAGCGGAGTATGGGGAGGTATGAGTGTATATTAGGCTGGTAACCTAATGAATACATGTAGAAGAACTGTCTTTAAAAACCTGTCTTTACCTGGCCAAAGCTGGACCAACTATCTGGTATCTAATCGGATTAGTTGCCGGATATCCGTTCTACCCCTATGTGACGTCTTTTTACAAAAAAACAAAACTAACAAACCAACACGATCGAACCCTAAAAAAAATAAACACACAGATCTGCAACACCTCGGCTTCCCAGTGAAGATGGGGTGGGTCTGAATTTATAAGGCGCCACGCAGTTTCAGTTGCAGATCGCTCTAACTGCGAAGAGGGCCGGAAAGAATGAGGTTCGACGAACACCAACATATACACAACACAAGAAATCGGCAAAATTATATACCACCAAATATTAAATTTATTAAAAAATAAATGGTAAACAAAGAAATATATATATATAAAAAAAAAATAAACAATAATAATAAAAAAAGTAAATATCGAAACTGTTCGACAATAATCAAAAAAAAATCAGATTGTCTCCGATGTTTAGGGGGGAAAACCTGAACTGGAATATAATATAAAAAAAAAAATGAACCTGAATTTTTGACCGCGACCCGTTCCCGAATGACGCGAGCGCTCGATCAGGTGAACGTTAAAGAAAAACAACAAGAATTTATAATCAAAACTAAAATAAACAATCCCCCTAATACACAGACGTATCTTTACAAAACTAAAAATTAAATAACGAATTTCGAAAAATAAAAAAATTAATTAACAAAAGAATAATTAAAATCCGTAGAATTATTATAAAATAAGTGAAGTAAACAACAAAATTAAATCGGTAAGTATAAAAAAATAAATCCTGATTTAATTGATGATACAAAAAAAATAACTTAATTGAATTGACTTTTTTTTTTTTTTTAGCGAAACAAAAACATCTGACCTTATTCCAGATTCTTCACACACATAGAACTATGGACGTAGACACGATAATTCTGCAAACTTCCTTTGGAAACACCGGCCCAAGGTGGATATGGGAATTATAGTTCTGACGAAAAAGCTTAACGTCTTTTTTCCAGGGTTGTTTCCAGGATAGGAGTTTAGAATAAAAAAAAAACCTATGTTTCAAAGAGAAGAAAATTGTAAATAGTTGTATATATGTTGTTTAATGAAGAATGGAGAGTGAGTGATTTTTATTTAGCGTGGATGGAGGATTCTTTTTTTGTTAAGTAGTTTAGGATAAGTTAGTTGGAATTAGAATTGTAAAATATAAATGTTTAAACCTACCTCAAGATGGTATGAGGTTTTTCTCTCTTTTTTTTTGTTCTTAACCAGTAAAATTATTTAAATTCATAAACGTGCGTAGAAATCCGGTAGAACCGTAATCGTAGGAAACAATTCCGTACGAAAAATTAACTGATTGATTAACTTATATCCTGATCAAATCAGATATAGCTCGCTCGACTCAAAATCCAACAACGTGAAAAATTCCAAAATGTCGACGACTATAAAATTGTTAATAATCGTTGCACTATGAATGCTGGCTACAAAAGAGGAAGAATCAAATCGCGCACGGGTATTCATTCCCCAAAATTTATCAAAAAAACTCGATTTACAAACGCGCCGTACCAAAAATTCAAACTCACACCCTCCCTCTATGATTGATAGTATGAAATTTAACAGATGTAAATAAAGATGGATAAACCGAAAAAAAAATGTTTGTGGTTAAAAATCGAAAGAGAAATGTGTTTAAATAAAAATCAAAGGATAATGATAACGAAGTGGAAAGGACCTTATAGGACTTTGATTGTGTTTCCAAATTCAGCCTGCTGTAAACAAAATACAACTATAAACAAGGCAAATAGCAAACAAAATGGTATATAAAATCTTCGATTTCTGTAACAGTTTTAGACAAAACACAATAACACAAAAGTGGACGTTACAAACTCCACCCTAACCAACTAGAAATTTACCCAAATTTCTCGACTATAACGAGAAAAAAATAAAACCAAACCCAAAACAACCAAAAAAAATTAAAATTAAACAAAATTACGAAAAACTTTAGGATTGTTCAGGAGGATGTGCTTTCAAATCTTTTGCATGCCAGGTACCACGCAAATCTCCAGTTTTATCAATTAAAACATATGTCCACGGCGAAACTTTCTTATGCACGATGAAAGGACCCAAATATTTTGGTGCTAGCTTCGCTGAAAAGTCATTTACCGCTCTTGAAATTGCGTAATTTCGCCTCCAGACTTTCTGTCCGACATTAAATTGTAAAGGTCGTCGTCGAAGATCATAATGAGCTTTATTCTTCGCAAAAGCTTTATCTAAACGTTCTCTTACGTCTTTAAAAAGCTTTACAAATTCCTTCGACCTTCCATGAAGATCTTCCGTGCGATCAACACAATTTTCAAAACCTTCAGGTATATCACAAGCTTCACCACTCAATCTCATCTCTCTACCAAAGTTAATAAAATATGGAGTAAGACCCGTAGCTTCATGTCTAGCTGTACGAATGGCACACGCAACTTTTGGTAAATATAAATCCCAATTTTTGTGGTTTTCCTCTACATAAGCCGATAACATGGTTTTCAGGACACGATGCACTCGTTCAACGGCATTTGCTTGTGCATGATAAAGGGCTGTATAAGACAACTTCACTGAATATCGATTTGCCAAGTTACGAAATTCCCTACTTATAAACTGTTTCCCATTATCACAAACCAACACACGCGGAACACCAAAAAGTAAATACACATGTTCCTCTAGAATTCTAACTATATTCACTGATGTTGCAGTCCTTAAAGGAAAAAATAAACAAAATTTACTAAAGTAATCAACAACACTAAGGATATACATGTAACCGCGATTAGTTCTGGGTAACGGACCCACTAAGTCAACACAAATAGTTTCCCATGGTTTTGAAACACTCGGCCTCCCAAGAAGATGACCGGCACGTGATTTTTGTTCGGGTTTCGTAGCAATACAGATTTTACAATGTTGTATGTATTTCGCAATATCTTGTTTCATACTAGGCCAATAATATTTTTCTGCCACTCTATACGTTGTTTTTGTTACTCCACCGTGACCTGCAGTAGGTATATCATGATGATCATGGATTACAGTTTTCCTAATATCTTTCGGTACCACTTCCTTCCATTCTGACCCTGTATCGTCTAGATTAAAATAACGTTTTCCTACAAATTTATAAAGCTTATCACCCTCTAAACGCCATAAAGGATACAAATTAGGCCTTTCATTTACGTTCTTACACATACGTCGATACCAACTATCATTAATTTCGGTTTTCACTTCATTCTTTCCCAGTTCTACCTGTACCTCCGCAATATCAGGTACAGTACGGGATAACGCATCTGGAACCAAATGATCCCTACCCTTCCGATGAACAACCTCAAAATCAAATTGCTGTAATCTAACGCTCCACCTTGCCAACCGACCAGAAGGATCCTTAAGATTATTGAGCCATTTTAAAGAGTAATGGTCTGTGATGACTCGAAAACGAGTTCCCTCTATATAAGGCCGAAATTTTTCCACAGCAAACACCACGGCCAAACACTCTTTTTCTGTTGTTGAATATAATCTTTCGGTCTTCGACAATGACCTACTAATATAAGCTATAGCACGATCACCATCAGGATAATTCTGTGTCAGAACAGCACCTAAACCATAATTACTGGCATCAGTCTGTACGTCAAATGATTTCTCGAAGTCTGGACATGTAAGAATAGGAGCCGAAACTAAACAAGTTTTTATTCTCTCCAGAGCACGAGTACATTCATTCGTCCAACAAAATTTCTGAGACTTCCGAAGTAGAGACGTCATTGGTGCGATTATTGTGGAAAAGTCGGGTATGAACCTTCTATACCACGATGCCATCCCGAGAATTGTTCGCACTTCTCTTACACAAGTAGGTGTCGGAATTCTAATTATAGACATGACCTTCTCTGGATCAACCGCTAGACCTTTCTGATTGACCACATATCCCAGATATTTCAATTCTGAACGACAAAACTGACATTTCTCTCTGCTAACCGTCAAACCAGCTCCCTTCAATCGCTGCAATACCTCACGTAATACCTCTAAATGTTTTTGAAAATCGTTGGCGATGATGATGATATCGTCAAGATATACAAACACATAAGGCTCTAAATCAATACCAAGAACTCTATCAATAAGCCTTTGCCACGTCGCAGGCGCGTTGTGTAACCCAAATGGCATACGACGAAACTGAAACAATCCTCTTCCCGGAACTACAAAAGCTGTAATAGGACGTGATTTTTCCTCTACAGGTACCTGCCAATACGCACTTTTAATATCTAACGAAGACAAGTAACGAGCATCTCTAAGCTTATCCAGCGTGGAAGTTACAAAAGGCAAAGGATATGCATCCCGCTCAGTCACTTTATTTACCTTTCTATAGTCGACACAAAATCGATAACTTTTATCCTTTTTAGGCACCATGACGATAGGAGAAGCCCATGGTGACGACGAACGTTCTACAATTCCATCCCTTAACATCTTATCAAGTTCCTCGTTTACGAATTTTAATAAAGCAGGTGAAATGGGATAATGTCGTTGCTTGATCGGTTCAGCAGTAGTACGAATAATATGTTCCACTGAATTGGCACAACCCAATTTTTCTTCTTTTCCAGAGAATAATTCTTTCAACAAAAGATCTAATTTAGCACGCTGCTCAACACTAAGGAAATGATCTGTGTCTATAGATAAAACCTCACAATTTTCACAAAAAGACCACTCACTATGACGAAGATTTGGCACAATACCCATCTTAATCCAGAAATCCGCTCCCAAAATCAATCTCTGTGAAATTGAAGGTACGACCAGAACCTGCAAAACAATAATCCTATCTTTCAAACGAAAAGGAAGTGAAATCTCTCCATCAACAATACAACCCTCGCCATTCGCTACAGTACAACTCTTAGTTTGCGATTCCATACAATGAAGACCCAATTTACGAATTTCCATCCAACCAGGTCCTCCAAGAATAGTTCTACATGCACCACTATCTAAAAGACCCAATAATTTAACACCAAAAATATCGACAGCAAGGTATGGCCTTTCATCCGTTCCTGCATGATCAAGGATAAAATCTAATATTGTTCTCAATTTCTTAGTCGAGGTTGCTTCTTCGACGTCATCCACCACTCGACCATTCAATGGTGACGTTGTGAGTTTAACGAAGACCTTTTTATCTGTTGAGAACTATTTGTCCTCTTACATCTGGGGCAATTATTTTTAGTCACACCGGGTTGTTGGCATCCATAACATTTTAATTGTTTTGGTGAAGGACAATTTCGAACACGATGATCACTCGCTCCGCAATTAAAACATTGACCAGTTAACGGTGATGACATTACCACGTTAGACGAACTGACATTATTTATATCATTCATCTGATCTATCTCAACATAAGCTAAATCGGCTTCTAATGTTTTTGTTCTACGTCGAGGGGGTATAAAATCTTCCACTGAACGACGACTTTCTTCAAGTTGCCTACACAAAACACGCAACTCTTCAACCGACCCAACAGAACGCAACGCCAAATGATTTTGAAAATAAGGGAGCACATTTCGACGTACAATTTTTACTTTAGCATCCTCAGAAATAATGCATGTTAATCGAGCGAACAACGCTGTCATAGTAGCGATATAAATGCCAATCGGTTCGGATTCACCTTGAGTACGTAATTTAATTTCCTCGAGCAATTTTTCATCATAATTTGCAGGTTGAAATTCCTCACGAAGCATTCTTTCTAATTGATTCCAGGTATTTACTGATGATTTAATCGACCTATACCATGTGAGTGCGGGACCCTCAAATAAATCTAATGCGGATCTAAGTATTTGATCACTTGTGACACCACGAGCAATCGATAATTCTGCTACTCTTTCTAGAAATGCTGCAATCGATGTACCAGGTCTACCCGAAAATTTCAAATCCCATTTATAAACAGGCACACTTTTCTGCACATTTCCAAGGGAACCAGGTTGTAAACTAGGTAAAGGGGATGAACTAGCATGAGGACAACCAGGAGTAGTCGACAGATCCAAAGCTTGTCTTAAACTGGTTTCAATAACCTCCAACTCAGCAGGCTTCGCAGCAGCACCCAACTTAGACTGAAATTTTTCTTTTAAAGCCATCGCCTCTGTACAAAACCTAGCCCTATCCTCACAAAACTCATCCATACGTTGTATACGACTGAAAACATGCCACAATTTACTCTCAGTCTTTTTAGCATCTTTAGCTACAAATCTATCTATCAAAGCTGAAACCTCAATTAATTTTGCCGTTATAGCTACGGAATCTTCCTCGCTCGTATATGGATAATCAGGATGTGACCTAACATCTCCCAATCTTTCCTTCTGTAAAACCTCAGCTAATCGTTTCCGCATCTCCTCAACCGAACCCACAGGATATCCTCTCGCATTTAACTCGTACTGAAGTTCCTCCTTAATTAAGTAATTTACAGTTACCCGAAGAGCCATAATAATAGAATTTGTAAAGATATTCAATTTCAAAGTTATTCGTTTCTACAACAAATGGCGTAACAAACACTAAAGCTAACCCTAAACCAGTTTTAACAGTTGCTACAACACGACGCAGAGTGAAGTATGAGATGGCAACGCAAGTCAAGTTTATATGTTTCAAAATACTGACAATTAACTCTATTAAAGTTATAAAACAAGTGTGTCCTACAAAAGAATACAACCGAACAATCCCAACGGCATTGGGCCAAACGTTCTCGAGCTGGAACAAAATGGGCAACCACGTTGTTTTTTCCGTTTTTCGGGGGCCCCAAGTTGGGCGCCAAAATTTGTGACGTCTTTTTACAAAAAAACAAAACTAACAAACCAACACGATCGAACCCTAAAAAAAATAAACACACAGATCTGCAACACCTCGGCTTCCCAGTGAAGATGGGGTGGGTCTGAATTTATAAGGCGCCACGCAGTTTCAGTTGCAGATCGCTCTAACTGCGAAGAGGGCTGGAAAGAATGAGGTTCGACGAACACCAACATATACACAACACAAGAAATCGGCAAAATTATATACCACCAAATATTAAATTTATTAAAAAATAAATGGTAAACAAAGAAATATATATATATAAAAAAAAATAAACAATAATAATAAAAAAAGTAAATATCGAAACTGTTCGACAATAATCAAAAAAAAATCAGATTGTCTCCGATGTTTAGGGGGGAAAACCTGAACTGGAATATAATATAAAAAAAAAAATGAACCTGAATTTTTGACCGCGACCCGTTCCCGAATGACGCGAGCGCTCGATCAGGTGAACGTTAAAGAAAAACAACAAGAATTTATAATCAAAACTAAAATAAACAATCCCCCTAATACACAGACGTATCTTTACAAAACTAAAAATTAAATAACGAATTTCGAAAAATAAAAAAATTAATTAACAAAAGAATAATTAAAATCCGTAGAATTATTATAAAATAAGTGAAGTAAACAACAAAATTAAATCGGTAAGTATAAAAAAATAAATCCTGATTTAATTGATGATACAAAAAAAATAACTTAATTGAATTGACTTTTTTTTTTTTTTTTAGCGAAACAAAAACATCTGACCTTATTCCAGATTCTTCACACACATAGAACTATGGACGTAGACACGATAATTCTGCAAACTTCCTTTGGAAACACCGGCCCAAGGTGGATATGGGAATTATAGTTCTGACGAAAAAGCTTAACGTCTTTTTTCCAGGGTTGTTTCCAGGATAGGAGTTTAGAATAAAAAAAAAAACCTATGTTTCAAAGAGAAGAAAATTGTAAATAGTTGTATATATGTTGTTTAATGAAGAATGGAGAGTGAGTGATTTTTATTTAGCGTGGATGGAGGATTCTTTTTTTGTTAAGTAGTTTAGGATAAGTTAGTTGGAATTAGAATTGTAAAATATAAATGTTTAAACCTACCTCAAGATGGTATGAGGTTTTTCTCTCTTTTTTTTTTGTTCTTAACCAGTAAAATTATTTAAATTCATAAACGTGCGTAGAAATCCGGTAGAACCGTAATCGTAGGAAACAATTCCGTACGAAAAATTAACTGATTGATTAACTTATATCCTGATCAAATCAGATATAGCTCGCTCGACTCAAAATCCAACAACGTGAAAAATTCCAAAATGTCGACGACTATAAAATTGTTAATAATCGTTGCACTATGAATGCTGGCTACAAAAGAGGAAGAATCAAATCGCGCACGGGTATTCATTCCCCAAAATTTATCAAAAAAACTCGATTTACAAACGCGCCGTACCAAAAATTCAAACTCACACCCTCCCTCTATGATTGAAAGTATGAAATTTAACAGATGTAAATAAAGATGGATAAACCGAAAAAAAAATGTTTGTGGTTAAAAATCGAAAGAGAAATGTGTTTAAATAAAAATCAAAGGATAATGATAACGAAGTGGAAAGGACCTTATAGGACTTTAACTGTGTTTCCAAATTCAGCCTGCTGTAAACAAAATACAACTATAAACAAGGCAAATAGCAAACAAAATGGTATATAAAATCTTCGATTTCTGTAACAGTTTTAGACAAAACACAATAACACAAAAGTGGACGTTACACCTACTAAAGACCTTAAGTTGCCAAAAAGTTATCGTGAATATTTCAAAAATTATGTCATTTGCAGATGTAGTACAAATGACCTAATTTTCACTTTTTGACATATATGGTATAAATCGAACCTTTTTTAAATATTTTTAAATGTTTATTGGTTGTTATAACATATCTGTTTGTCAATAGTCAACATACACAAAACTCTTAATATAAGCAAATAAGTTTTCAGCCTAGTAGATACTGTTTACTCAGTTTAATTTTTTGATTATGATAAATTTTTCTGTATTTATGTTCTTTAACGTTTATTTTATTTGTTGATGGTATTGCAATGGCAGATATTGCTTTTCTTCCATTCGTAATCAACGAGAAATTCTGAACATACAATTTCCAAGGTCTAGCGTTTTAGTAATTAATCCACTGTTCATTGTTTGCATTTCAAGTCTTCTAGAACCAGTATCAAGTCTTCTGAAAGCATCTCAAGTCTTCTAGAAGTAGTACCTAGTCTTCTGGAAGCCATATCAAGCACTCGGGAACCATTTTCTGTCTTACAGAGGCAATATAAGGTCTTAGAAGCTGTATTAAGTTTTCTAGAATCAGTATCATGTCTTCTAGAAACATTTCTAGTCTTTAGAAGCAGTATCAAGTCTTCTTGAAGCAGATCAAGTTTTCTGGAAGCAACATTAAATCTTTTGGCAGCAGATCAAGCTTTGTAGAAACAGTATAAAGACTTCTCCAAGCATTTAAGGTCTTCTAGATGTAGTATCATGTCTTCTTGAATTACATAGTCTTTTAAAAGCAACATCAAATTTTCTGGAAACATTTCAAGTTTTCTAGAAGCAGTAGCAAGTCTTTTGGAAGTAGATCAAGCCTTGTAGAAACATTATGAAGACTTCTCCACGTATTTCAGGTCTTCTGGAAACAGTGTCAAGTCTTCTTGAAACAGTATCGAGTCTTCTAGAAATATTTAAAATAAAATTTATTATTATTACTTAAAGTCTTGTGGCATTTCAATCTTTTTGGAAACAGTATCAAGTCTGTGTTCTCTAAAAAGAATTTGTAGCAGATACTAGCACTGAATTAGAAAGAAAAAGTTCAACAGTACATTAAAACTAATTGAAGATAGTAACTACAATCCAAATAAAACCATCTACAATTTCGTATAGATGCTCAGCATCCATTAAATATTTGAATGGGTTGGGTCTAGGATTTCCAAATGTTAAAACTAATAATAGTATTTATATATTTAATGCTTTAATTAATGTGTTTTGTTTTAGACTCCTGGTGGTGAAAGATGGTACATCAGCAAATTAGAATTAACTGTTAGCAAAGATTTAGAACCATATCGGCATTTAAAAACATTTGGTATGTTTCGAAACAAATAATTTTAGTTCTTTCTAATACTTAATTTTTTTTAGAGAAAACTTTTAAACTTGTCCATAAGCAAATGCTTTACCCTACGCCAGTAAGCAATTCATTTTCATGCGATGAATCAGTGATAGATCTTGAATCACCAGACGAAGATTTCTTACAACAAGATCTTCGTGGAAAAATTTTCCTCAGAGCATTTCAACTTCAACCCTTTATGTACAAAGGAACTAATTTTGGACCACCTTTTGCTTGCAATGCTCAATTGGGTTTTCGAGATGAAACTGCCCCAATTGCTGTTGGATCAACTTTAGCTATCGCTGTTTTGTTAACAGTTGGTGGATACGGTGTATTTAGATATTTTAAAGTAAAGAAGGTTCAATACAATACAATGGAATAAGAGATATACTCATAATTAAATTGTTGATAGACCTCTTCTTTTGTAATTTTTGAAATATTTAAAAAAATGAATAGCAAGGTACTTAATTGAGGAATTATTTTAAAGACCACGAAATTAAGAAAGTATGACATTGTTAACTGGTGGAACAAAAATGGAGCGCATTTAAATGACTTAAAATATTTTTAAGTAGCAATGAATTTCAACGTATTCATTTTAGAATGTAAATTTTAAATTGGTACCTTAAATTTATTAGAACAACGTAAAGTCCAAATGGAGAAGAATTAGATTTTACCGTAGATCGTGTTCATAAATAAACAAAAACTAAACACGGGCAACTGACTCAAAATAAACTAATAAGCGGAAACGGACCAATATGGGATGAGTTTTTTTTCGATGGGATTAATAAATTTAAATGTTAACAACGTTGAGCATTGTTAAAAATCAGTATTACTACGATAAAAAAATAAACAAGTTTTAGACGTAATTTGCTTAAGAAATATTTAACGTTGCGATTAATGCTTGTTTTTCAACCTTATTTGGCGCTTTAATACTTATTATCAAAAAGTAAAGGTTTAAAGTCAATATATTTCAATTAAATTTATAAAAATAAACAAGTATCTTATTGTATATAATAGCTTTAATAGGTTTATTATTAAATAATATTCAGGAAAATAAGGTTTTTTATCTTTTTTACTTATAATGTAAAATTCAACAATATTATTACCCTCCTTTATAAAAAAGTATACATTTTTCAGACATATCACCAGTGAATTAATTTTTATTCTCATAAAATTATGTGTTATTAAAATTAAGGTTCTAAAAAATCATATCAAACAGTTCTAGATATAGATTTAAAAGTATGCAAAAAGGTATATTAAAGATTAAAAATTCAAAACACGTATTCTTATATCGTGTATGCTTGTATTTGTAAGATGCGATAATATTTTACGAACAAAATGAGTTTTAATTAATATTAATAATTACAAAAAAGTTTGTCTTTTCAAGAAAAGAACAATTAATATTTTAGAGGACGATTCTAAAGCTCGTTGATGTTCATAAAATATTATCGAAATAAATTTGCCATGGTCTGTCTTCCATAATTCAAAAAGTATATATTATTAAATTGAATGTATAATATAATAATATTATAGGATGTGTGTAAAATACAATGATAATTTATTATCTATTTAATATATAGACTTATGTAATGTTAAAATGATTAATAAATAATTTGCAGTAAGATTAAAAACATTATATTTACTTTATAAAACTTTTTTAATCAATCAATATAAAGCTAAGAATTATGATTCGTATGTATGAAGAAATTGATGTGGTAAATATACCGTACAAATATTCTTACTTATAACTAACAAGAAGAGGCAAAGAGGTAGCCACTGGATATGCCAATTATTACAACAACATAAACTCTTTAAAAAATATAAGCCAAGATTGCAGCAAATGTTTAAATTGGGCACCATTTACATGTAAACAAATTTGAAGGTGACATCTAAAGCTTTCCACATTATTCGAAAGTATCAACTGTGAAATATCAACTGAGATTTGTTGTATTAGATGTGTTATTCTCTTACATAACTGACTAAGACTTATTAGTACTATTTTTCATAATCTGTGAAATATGTATACCAAAATTTTTTGGCATACAATATATGCAATTGGAAAGAAAAAGCTCAATAGTACATTAAAATTAGATAAAACCATTAGCAATTTTGTATTGGCATTTCTCTTTCTACTCTTTTGCAAGCATTTCAACACTTGAATTGCTTCCAAAGGAGTAGAAGATTTGAAAGCCTTCTGGAAGCAATATCAAATCTCTTAGAAGCGTTCCAAGTTTAGTCTTGTGGAAGCATTTCAAGTATTCTGGCAGCAATATCGAGTCTCCTAAAAGCATTTAAAGTCTTTTGGAAGCATTTCAAGTCATCTGGAAGCAATATCAAGTCTCTTAAAAGTATTTCAAGTCTTGTGGAAGCATTTCAATTCATATGGAAACATTTCAAGTCTTCCGGAAGCATTTTAAGTATTTTGGAAGCATTTCAAGTTTTTTGGAGGTATATCAGGTCTTCTAGAAGCAGCATAAAATCCCCTAGATGCATTTTAAGTCTTTTAAAAGCATTTCAAATCTTCTGGAAGCAGTATCAAGTCTCCTGAAGCATTTCAACTCTTCCGGAAACATTTTAACTTTTATAAATTTTAAGCATTTCAAGTCTTTTAAAAGCATTTAAAATCTTCTAGAAGCAGTATTGAATTTCCTAGAAATATTTCAAATTTATGGGAGCAATTTAAGTCTTATGAAAGCATTTCAAGTTTCGTGGAAATATTTGAAGTCTTTTAAAAACAGTATCAAGTCGCCTAGAAGCAGTATCAAGTCCTCTAAAAACAGTATCAAGTCTTCTGGCAGCAATATCAATTTTCAAGCCTTTTGGAAGTATTTCAGTAGTTTTGGAAGCATTTCAAGTGTTTGAAAGTAGCATCAATTCATCTAGAAGAGGTATCAAGTCATCTAAAATCAGTATCAAATCATCTAGGACCAGTATCAAATACTCTGGAAGCAGGTCAAGTCTTTTAGAAACGGTTTCAAGTCTTATGGAACCATTTTGCGTCTTCTGGAAGCAGTATCAAGTCTCCTAGGAACAGTACCAAGTTTCAATTCGAGATGCGAATTTTTTTAATTTGCTTAATTTTCTTATGGCACATTAAATACTAAATAAATTTGCGATATCTCAATTATCTAGGACCAGTATCAAACATTCTGGAAGCAGGTCAAGTCTTTTAGAAACGGTGTCAAGTCTTATGGAACCATTTTAGGTCTTCTGGAAGCAGTATCAAGTCTCCTAGGAACAGTACCAAGTTTCAATTCGAGATGCGATTTTTTTTTAATTTGCTTAATTTTCTTATGGCACATTAAATACTAAATAAATTTGCTACCCAATGAATATAATTAGGTCTGCAGCATATAAGTGTGCTGACGGGTACAAATTTTCTTTACCTGGTATCCTCTTAATAATCCTACTGTAGTTAATGGCTTTAAATGAAAATCATATAACTACAACTCCACGCTAAAATTTGAGCTTCGACTCTCCTAAACAATGTCTTCAAGTCATAAGCATTGACTATGGAGCTAAGGTATTTGGATCTATATAATAAATTATATATAAAATATCAATAACTGTCTTTATACTAAGTGATAAAATTTTTTATTCAGGTCTATAATCGATTTCGATTTTACAAATCATCTTCTGAAGGAGGCAAGTCAATTTAACCGAAAATGAAACAATACTAACATTTAAAAAATTACGTTAAAAACAAATTACTTTAAATACTTTAAATACTATATAGTAAAGCTCTCAGTATTTTTGGTGTCCCACTTCCAATGACTATAAATTATTATTCCGAGATAACGAAAACTATGTGTAGATTATATATGTATCATAGGGTATTTGTTATTAAATTACCATAGCCTGAAAACAGTTTTATCCAAATTCACTGTCAAATGATTACAAGAAAACCAATTAAATATTTTAATTATGTCAGTATCTGCATTAGCGTTTACTGTTTCTCACGTTGTATCTGAGTATACCATAACAGCGTCGTCAGCAAAGCATATAATTTACTAAACGTTGAGTTTGACATCATTTGTCTGACTGAAACGTGGTTACACCCAGGTATTTACTCGCGCGAAATTTTCCCTCCCTCTTATGTCGTATTTAGATGTGATTGTCCTAATAATACTGATAACAGCCTCAGAGGTGGGGGTGCCCTAATTGGGGTTGCCGCGTCGCTAGCTGTTACAATACAATCACAATCATCTTGGTTTAGTGATATTGATGCCGTTGGGATTACTCTCCGCTCGGGCCGTTCCTTACTTCACGTTTGCTGTGTTTACATATTCCCTTGTGACAATATTGCTCTTTATAACATTATTAAGGATTTAACCTGCATTATGGAAAGTAATCCTAATGATTCTTTTCTAATATGCGGTGATCTTAATTTACCTGACCTAAAATGGTCTGGTCTTGAAGATTCTCATTGTGTTGTTCTTTCGGGACCACATAGCACTCGCTCTTGTGACTTTCTTGATACCTTATCCTTTTGTGGTCTTAACCAACTTAATTTTCATAAAAACTCTGCTTGTAATACGCTCGATCTCATTGCTACTAACTCTGATGCAGTATCTCTCATTACTATATGTGACAGTCCGTAGCTTCCTGAAGATTGTGCGCACTCTACTTTAGAATTCTCGCTTTCCATTTCTTTACGAACCGACGCAACAATATTTTACCATGAGGAGCCTAATTTCAGGAAAGCTCGTTTTAATGATATTAATTCTTATTTTAATGAAATTGACTGAGAGTCCCTTCTGAGTGGGGGTGACGTAAATCTCGCTGTCAATTTATTTTATAACCATTTACACACTGCGATTCGCAATTATGTTCCTATTAAACGAAAATCTCCCAAGGGCTATCCTCGATGGTTTTCTCGTGGTACTATCAGAGCTCTTCAGGAGAAGATGAGAGCGCACAGTCGCTGGAAGAGGTATGGTAATCAAATTGATTATCTTACTTTTTCAGTTTTGAGAGGTAGGGCCAAATTTATGATTGATTTGGATCATGCCCACTATATCAGAAGTGTTGAGAGCGGTATTACTTTGAATCCTAAACATTTTTGGTCTTTTATACGTAATAAGAGGGGCGTTAACGTGGTTCTGTTGATGATGAGCTTCGTGGGTACAGTTGCCGAGGATGGTGAGGAAATTTGCTCGCTATTCTCCAGATTTTTTTCCTCCGTGTTTATCACTCCCTCCAGTGATTTACCTGAGGCTGTTATCTGTTATCAATGATGCTCCTTGTCCCTTGGGTTCTTTGGAGTTTGGGGTGGTCGAGGTGGAGGACGCGCTTAAGTCTATTAAAATCAGTAATACTTTATGTACTGATGGTAACCTTCGATTTTTGAAAAGCAATGGTCACATTAACTTTCATTGCCTCTAAAAATTTTATTTAATAATTCTTTGATACAAGGTACATTTCCTGATGAATGGAGTGTGCCTATGTCCTCCCTATTTATAAGTCAGGGAGTCGTAGTGATGTCTCCAATTATCGTCCCATATCTATATTGCCGATTTTTGGAAAAGTATTTGAAAAACTTATATATGCCCGCCTTTTCTTTGCAGTAAAATCTAAAATTGACCAGAGACAGCATGGTTTCTTTGCTGGTCGATCGGGGGAAAGCAATCTATTGGAGTACACACATTATATTCTGTCCTCCTTTGATCAACATTGTCAAGTCGACTCTATTTATACTGACTTTAGTAAGGCCTTTCATCGTGTTTATCATAGCATATTATTATCCAAACTTCAAATGTTTGGTATTCATGGAAGGTTGCTTCAGTGATTCCCCTCTTACCTAAAAGATAGAAGTCAAATAGTTTCGGTCAATGGTTTCCATTTTGTTACTACGTATATACCCACTGGTGTACCTCAGGGCAGTCACCTTGGACCATTACTGTTTAATATTTACATAAATGATTTATTTGAGGTCATCCAACATTCATGTTGTTTGATGTATGCGGACGATCTTAAACTCTTTCTCCGTGTCTCTTCACCTCTCAACTGTTGTAGGCTTCAAAGTGATCTCTCTAACCTTTACGAGTATTGTCTTAAAAATCATCTTACTCTAAACCTATCCAAATGTAACGTCATATCTTTCTCTAAGAAATTGAGCACCTTACACTACAACTATTTGCTTGCAAACCAGACACTCACCCGTGTTTCGTCTGTAAAAAATTTGGGCGTCATTCTTGACACTAAGCTTTTATTTAATGAACACATACATTCTATTGTTACTAAAGCTGGGCGTATTCTCGGTTTCGTTATTAGATCTACTGCCCTATTCAGGAATGTTAATGCAATAAAAACTTTATATTTTTCTTTTGTCAGTAGTGTTCTTAATTATTGTAGTGTTATCTGGAGCCCTCAATATCAAACATGCTCTTTTTCTTTAAACTTCTACGTAACCTATGCGATTCTCCTTTTTTGCTTAGTCTTGTCTGTGTAGATGTTCCTCCACGTTTGTTACGTTTAGATTACTTATTTTCCACTCCTACACCACGTACTAACGCTTTTCAAAATTCATCTATGCTACGTATGGCTAGAGCTGCGGATCGCGTAAATTTCGATATTTTTAATTTTTCTGGTTCTCTTGTTTCTTTTAAAATTCTGTTACGTCGATTGATTGTGCCCCTCACGTTTTGAAAACTTTAATTATTATTTGCTTTTATTTATTCTTTTGAATTTTCGTTAGTTTTAAGCGTATTATTTAAATTAGGGTTGTTTGATTATATTTATTTTGATATTTAAATTAGTCTTGTTTTTCGCATTTAAATCTAATTTTCTGATTTTGGTTTTGGATTGTATTATTTTCTTTTCTTTTTATATTAGTTATAACTGTTATTACTTATAAATGTTAATTATAGTTTCCGTTAGATTATCCGTGGCACGGTTTTTATTGGGTTTGTCCTGTACCGTGCACAATTATTGTAAATAAATAAATAAATATCCCCCTTAACATCAGACGTTAACGAGTTGCTTATATAGAGATTAAATAACAAAGGCCTCTGAACTGTTGCCTGAGTTACGCCGCTTTTAATAGTTGCATAGTGTTCAGCACTATGCATATCACCAACTATGAATACTTGCGTCCGGTCCATTAAATAACTTCAAAATTGAATGTATATTCTCAAATTCTAGGATTTGATTACAGAATATCCATGAACACGTTTTAATAAGCAGAGGAAGTTTTAGAAGTCATATCAGCAAATATAAGACGTTAGATCTACTAAGCCACAGTGTAATGTTAATCGAACTGTATGCCTAGAAATTTTCGTGTAAGTCTAGCGTTAACGCTTTCTGAAGCGCGTTAAACAGAACTTTACAATATACCAAAGTACTAAATTGAGTCAGTTTTTTAAAACATTGTATAACAAACAAACAAGGATTATTTCGACGGAAAGAATAAAATAAAAGAATAAAGGAGGCAAACAGTTACTAGAAAAAAAATATAACACCTGAAATTTATGTTATTAAGTAACCAAATTGCGACATCTATTTCGAGAGCGAACATTGACACTTGTGTACACACATCTGAGAGTGAATCTACAAGCGAATTTAGTTGAGCAAATTACTCGAGCGAAAATGTTGTAACAAAAAAAAACTAGAATAAGCCAATAAGCCACATTTTTAAATTGAAGATGGCGCTTGTGTCTCCTAGCGGTCATCTTAGAAACTGGAAAATAATTTCCAGCATTTTCTCTTAGCCACTTTAGTTATAAGATTTTTAGCACAAGTTTCTGCAATAAGTAGTATCCGAGATATGGCACTTTTTGAGGACAGCTAAGCTGATGTAAGCTAATCAACATACATGAAAAATATTCAATATTTAACGTAGAATCTATAAATGCAACAAGAAATGTGGGTTTCTATTTAAGAATGTCAATTTAGGCATGGTATCTCAATTTTGGGACGCCTATACATTAAAATAGAATATAGATATCTATGCCTTTTTTTAAAGAATATTCGCTGAATTTATATTGATTTCATACTTTATGTACAGGTGGCCAAATGAACGTGCAAAGTGCCACTTCTAGGAAACTATTTATTGTAGAAACATGCAGTAAAGAAATTTATGACTAAAGTGGCTAAGAGACTGCGCTAACATAACACAAAAGTATATGCTTTTGAAAGGTTAAATAAAGTATAAATTTTTTTGCTATTACATTTTCGCCTTATCTCTAAAAACGAAGTGATGGGAGCTGTTTGAAAATGTTTGTATGTAAACATATACATCGTTTTAAAATGCCTAAATACAATTTAATATGTTTGGTGTCGTTGAAAAGAGCTTTTCTTGGACTACAAATCTTACCTTATTTGTGATTATGCAGTGACGGCTCGTGAGGAAGTACTCCGGGAATCTGCCGTCCCCAAAGAATTTGTGAAAAAATCGAGTCTTTTAATTTTCACACATAAATATAAAATAATCGAAATTGTAATCAAATGTATTAAATTATTTGAAGCCAACCAAATTTTATAATTCTAATTTTTTGCTACGAGAATGCGAGCTTTGAGAATCTGCTTATATATGGTACTGATTTAGTACTCGTTCAATCTATAGCCCACGTAAAGTCTAACTAATTTTAATAATTAGTCTTTTGGATGCTATGCAAAATGGGTTTTTGAGAAACCTTTAATTTTTTATCTGATTTAGTTAAAACTTTTCGATAAATGATCCTATTATATGATGATTGACAGGTTTAAACAAAAGTCCTTCACGCTTTAATTGGAAGACAAAAGAAGGCGGCCTTCACAGTATAATTAGGGAACAAAACAAACTACCTGGCTTAACATACCTTCGTATTGCAATAGATGAACAAAAGAAGGTGGCTTTCACGGTATAATTGCGGAACAAAAGGAAGCTATTCAGTAGATAGAAAATGAGAGTTCTGGAGCGGAAGTGGCTCCCCTGCTCCCCATGACTCATCAACTCGCTGACGTCATCCGCGTCATCGACGCGATGACGTCACCACCCCCTGACACCACCACCCCCTTCACCCCCCCACCACCCTAGTGCCCTTTTATATATATATATATATATATATATATTTTTTTTTTTTTTTTTTTTTTTTCTTGGCGAGCGTTGGGATCGAACCTAGACTAGGTTTGGTCGAAAGCCGGGCGTCTTACGCTCTCGGCTACCGAAGGAAATTGGTTAAGACGTTTAAATAACGTTCTGGAGGAGAAGTCGTTCGCTCTTATCAGCGAGCGGAAATGTGATAAATAATACTCACCAACAAACGTTCCGTAGCTGGCGTGCACCCCTTATAAATTAATCCAAGCTTCACCGAATTTAGTAGCTCAAGTCCGTTGTCGAGGTCTTTCCAAATAAAATCCGCGTAAAGTTGTGGTAAATATACTCTTACGTGGTCCAATTCGACCAAAAGATCTTCAAAAGATTCCGGAACGGTCACAAAACGTCGCACCCGATATACTTTATTCTTTTTCAATGAAGAAACGGAAACTTTCGGTTTATTCACATATACACTCAAGCTATTTAAACTTTTTATAGCGCTCATCAAGTCTTGAGGAAGCATATCTAAACACTGCACTGATCGTTTCGAAATGCGGGTGATATATACACTCACGATAACGGATGAGATTAATATGGTCCGTCCGGAGCATCATTCCCCAATTTATAATAGAAACCACCTTGTCCGCGTTCATGTAGAGGCGCTCGCGTCGCTCCATAATAACGCCTGCCGATGGGTGTGGTCACTTCCGGAACGCTATGGTCCGTCACCAAATTTTCAATTTGTCCATAAGTCGGGGAGCAATTGCTATCAATTTTTCGCTCGAATCGAATTAAATTTGCAGGATTCTCTTTCCCAAAATCTTGCGTGCCCAGATACACCAAAGACATCCCCTCGAGGGCCCTTATCTCTTCATCAGTTATAGTTTCCGCAATTCTCAACGGTAGATATACGGAAAAACCATCTTCCAATTCGACAATAACGGAGGGCCATTTGTTCGACGCAATTCTTTTGGCCATCGCAATCGGATAAGGTCGATCAATCTGCAGCGATGAAAGCGAACGCTTCGGTGTGAAAACGTATGAACCCAAAATATTTAGACGGGACATCTTGACAGTAAGAACGATTACCTCGGACTAAATTATAATTTCAATATTTCCGGTATTTATAATATTTATTGTAAAAAAGGTGCGCGCGCATCCATCAATTAAACACAGAAAGGGGCAGCCGCAAGATGTCCTTGAATTGGGGGAGCAGCTTCCGCAATCACATAGCGACAACAATAATTTTTAATTTTGATAAGTGCCTAGGTACGAGTTACAGTTGAAACAATAATGGTTAACGTTCTTGCAGGAATCCATACAATATGGAATGCATACACATGGCAAGCATCTAGTAGAAAGATTTTTAATTAGTAAACATGAAAAAAATTAAAGTGTAACCTTTTTACCCAAACACGCAAAGTATTAGAGCAAATAGATGAGTTTTTGATGAGGTTTCAGGTATAGTCAACGTAAAGTCACGATGCTTACAATGCGAGCATGTTTCAATTTGAGTTATAGGACCAAAATGACTCATATCTAGAACATGTTCATTGTCGGAAGGACCATGATGTACTGAATAAATTTCGGAATTTTATTGAATTTAATTTAAAAATTTAAATCACATAAAAACGTCTATTAATCACAGTAGAAATAAAGTCTTGGTTTGGTGGGATGACGTTTTTTTATTTTGAATATATGTATTAATATATGTTGTATTATATATATATATATATATATATATATGTATTATATATGTTGGGTGGGATATGTCGCCCATGCGCTTTCTGTATAGTTTTTATTTTCTATATGTTTTTTTATTTTGAATATATGTATTAATATATGTTGTATTATATATATGTATTATATATGTTGGATGGGATATGTTGCCCATGCGCTTTCTGTATAGTTTTATCATTTTGGTCATGTTTACATTAATTGTTTGAATATATGTATTAAATTTATTTTTTGCGTTTATTATTTCATTCCTCCTTTAAAAAAGAAAAAAGTTTGTTGGTGAGTATTATTTATCACATTTCCGCTCGCTGATAAGAGCGAACGACTTCTCCTCCAGAACGTTATTTAAACGTCTTAACCAATTTCCTTCGGTAGCCGAGAGCGTAAGACGCCCGGCTTTCGACCAAACCTAGTCTAGGTTCGATCCCAACGCTCGCCAAGAAAAAAAAAAAAAAAAAAAAAATATATATATATATATATATATATAAAAGGGCACTAGGGTGGTGGGGGGGTGAAGGGGGTGGTGGTGTCAGGGGGTGGTGACGTCATCGCGTCGATGACGCGGATGACGTCAGCGAGTTGATGAGTCATGGGGAGCAGGGGAGCCACTTCCGCTCCAGAACTCTCATTTTCTATCTACTCTATTCACGCTTTAACTGGGAAACAAAAGAAGGCGGCTTTCACGTTTTAGTTGGGGTAGAAAAGAAGGTAGCCGTCATGATATAATTTGGGAACAAAAGCAAGCTAACTGTCTTAACATTCCTCAGGATTACAATAGATGATTGACAGGGGTAAACAAAAGGCCCTTCACGTTTTAATTGGGGAACAAAAGGAAGCTACCTGTCTCAACATTCTTTCGAATTGAAATACATAATTGACAGGAGTAAATAAAAGGCCCTTCACGCTTTAACAGGGAAACAAAAGAGGACGGCCTTCACGGTATAATTGGGGAACAAAATGTGCGCTATTTAGCGCTAAATGGCTAATTAGGTTGAGTTCAGACAGGTTGATGGTTTAACCCAACCCAACTAAAATTTAATGCTCACTAGTTAGGTGGAATAGGTTAAGGTTAATAGTTTATCTCATTCCAATTAATATCTAAGGCTAACTAGCTAACTAATTGGGTTGGGTTAATATTTTATGCTAACTAGCTGGTTGAGTTGGGTTAAGGTCTATAAGAAGATTTGTTGAGAAAATACGATGGATTTCGATAATTATTTTTACATCTTTTCTCAAAAAATGTAGGTAAAGTATCATTTTCTTCAAATGACATGAATTTAACAATTTTACTGTGTAACTTTTAATAAAAGATGACAATTCATGCTTATATTATTTATACAGGTTCTAAGGTAACTGATTCGCTAGAACTTCTTTAGGATCCACCATTCATCGAGATTCAAAATTTTTATAACATGAGTTATTTATGCTAAACGTCCGCTCTAATATATTGTTGAGATCGCCGTCACTTCGGGTCAAACAAATCCGTTATTTTAAATGAAATGCTATATATAGTTTTTATTACTACTTTTAATTACACCTAAAAAATATGTTGTTAAATGTTGTTGGCATCTAGCGTTTTTTGTTTTGCAAGTGATGCAAATGTCACCATGCTCTTTAAAAAGCTTTTTAGAACATTCACTATTATTCTTCATATTTAGTCATGCTTACTCTTCACTTCATATTTACTTCTTATTTACTCACTTACTGTATGAGAGTTTCTTATACAGGCTGGTCAAAAGATTGAACTACCGCTTCTCCATACTCAATGGATGGAAAATGATAAATTTGAAATGGAAGACTTCGAAGCAGTTTCTGAAGAAAGTTGCAACATGGCATCCGCAACGTCAAACATTTTTTCAAAAAACTTACGGCAAAACCCGAACGTTTCTGGTTTTAGATCTAGTGTTAGTCCTAGTGATAGTTCAATTAAATTATATTTTATATATTTTGGAAGAGACACAATTTGTCATAAGAAGATTCTTAAATCACCCACCAACGGCTTGGGATTAAGTGTTCCAACAAGATAATCATCAAAAACATTATTTCGAATACGATCTCAACAGGTCCGCGTACCGTCAAGTGATAAATCCCTCACTGGCTTATGCTAAGATATCAATATTATTGCACTGCTTTGGCACATTCCGTTCCTTAAAATGAACCATTTGAATCAATTGAACTAGTTTCTGAAGAAGGCAGTAACATGGCATCCTAACATGAAACATTTTTTCAATCTATGCACAGCAAATCCTGATAGCTTCTAGATTTGGTTCTAGTATTAGTTCCAGTACTAGTTCTAGTGTTAGTTCTAAGCTCAGTGAACGCTTTCTTTTTTAACCTTTAAAATATATACTGCAGATACAGTTCTACTTACGAAATGTAAAAACTGCATGACGTTCCCCTAATATTGATTAAACAAAAAATCTTTTCTAATAAAAGTTGTTTATTTTATCATGGAGGAAAAACTTAATTAACAATTGAAAGACATAGATCACCCAGAATATATCCTTCATCTATATGAAGAACATCTTATTCTAGAATTTTTTGAAATTGTTTAGTGTTTTTTTTGCTATAATGCAACAGTATTAAAATATTTTTATTTTAAAAAACAAATGAGCTAGGAATGGCAGTTGATTTTCTTTAAACAGCAATGTTCACTTAGGCTCATTTAACAAATGATAGTATCCTATAAATATTAAAAAATTTTTAAAAATGTGACAAATTAAAAAGACAAAAATATTTAGTCCCACACTGTTTCGAACTGTAAAATAAACTGCTAAATCGGTTGCATTGCTATCAGGCGTTTGTAAAAGAATAACTTAAACTTTATTGATTCAAATATTCCTAAATTTTTTTTTATTTAATATTTAAAATTTTTAATCACATTTATGATAATTATTGAATAAATTTTATTAATCACACAAGATTAAGCACCCATTGCAAAAAAAGTTGTTGAAGTGAATATATTTTAGCTCTTTCCTAATCAATGTCTTTTTGGCACCCTTTCCCTCCGTCTTTCTCACTCTCATTCGTTTATACATCGTTCTCTTTTTGTCCGTGTCGCAACGGGGGCGAGATTTACGACATTATTACGTACTTGACAATGCCCTAAGCTCAAATTACAGGATTACCAACATTACAGCTGTACCTCCGGGGAAGAACAATGCTTGTGATGCGTACCTAACGCGCCAGTCTATCTCTCTCCCTATATAGCCTTTTTTCTTTTCATGTTCCTTTGATATACAGGGGGACGAATTGTGCAAATCCGGGGCGGCATTAAAGGGCGTGGCGAAGTTCATCGATTGTTAAGGGATTTAGATGTTTGCTATTTTTATGCTTTTCACTAAGATTTGTTTGTAACAAATCTAAATTTTTCGTGATTTAAAATTAATTATTTGTATAAAGTAACGTGTTATTGTATCTTTATTAATTTTAGGCGCCAGAAGTTATGTAATTTTTATGTGATATCGAATTTTATGCATTTTATGCAGAAATTGTGAGAGCAATAAGATTCGAGTTACACAGCGGAAGAAAACGAATAGGAGTAAGATAAAGTATTGCGCGTTTTTTAGTTTCCAAACGGAAATGTCTGATTGCTACCTTACTCTTGACACATGGAGGTTTCGGATATCTAACAACCGAAAGCATTTTAAATTTATAACTATTGCATACCAAGTTAATTTTATAAATAGATAATTTATTTGAGTACATAAAAAGTGGCAAGAATGTGTATTTTTATTATTATTTCAAAAAAATTGCGGTTACTCTACTAAAATAATTGCGTTTTATTAAACACATTAAAGTAAAAAAGCGTATTAGCAAAAATTTTATGTTTGGTATTAATAACCTGATAATGCAAGTAATTTAAATAAATAACCTTCGAGGAATGCAATATTTTTTTAATTAAAAAAATGCTGTTTTTGCATTATAATCAAAATTATAAAATAAAAATTCTTTCTATTTTATTAATATTTTTTCTTGCAATCTTTAACAATAAACGATATTAAATATGGAACTAATTGGTTCTATTCATAATTCAACCGGAAATATAACACACAAATCCTCAAAAAGCACATTGCCTTATTGTTAAATTACTTCAAGTTGAACCACAACATCCATTAGGAAACTTTATAGATTCCTCTTGACGGTAAAAAGGGTATTTTCCACAAAATCGATTTCAATACCAACGAAGAATGCGGCAGACCCATTGACACTACCCCGACGGATGTGAAAAGAACAACTTCAATTCAGGTAGCTATCGGCACCCCATGTCACTTGTCCGTCTCGCGCCCTTCGTTTAACAATACATAGGGTTGTTCTTTGTTGGCACCATTTGGTTTGCCACGCCGCAGAGATTATGCAAGATAATTTGTTTCGTCCCCATCACATCTACTACTACATAGGACGTTTATACACTCTGCCTTGACAGATTTGACCCCGATAGGTGTTGATGTTGCGTCCAACTGCGTAATAAGGGACTAAGAAAGGATTAAAGTGGATTTTTTTCTATAAGGGACCTTAAGATCTTTTGAAGACGATGAGGTTTTGGTGACAAGTTAAAAGATTAGATGTATCTCTAAAAATGTGAAAAACATTTTGGTTGGGTTAAATATTTGAATAAGTTTATTTTTCCTAATTTCCATTTCAAAATTAATTCGGGTTAGTACTGTTTTTGTTTTTGTTATGCTTTTATATGTAAATCAATTCGTGTTAAATTTCCGATCAATATAGTGTACGATTATCAATGAACGAAATTTGATCCGTGAAACTTGAACCTAGTCCCACATAATAAAATAATAATGAATTTAAAAAAAAATAGCAATCACAATAAATCTTGATTAAGACAAATTTTAGAAGAAAAATGTTAACGTCACACAATAACGTTATCTATGTCAAATGCGCACTTTGCGTTTTAATCTCAGAAGTATATTTTTGTAAAAATTCTTAGGATATAAACAATTATAATCGAAGCTTAGTAGCGAAACTTATCCGTTTCAATTTCATTTCTTTACTGTGAATTTTGTTAATATCGCGAAAGTTTATTCGGATTTCAGTTGTATCTTACTTGTAGATACAGAAGTTTTACATCATGTCCGATTAGTTGTTAAGATAATTATATTGTAAAGTGTGCGGTATTACAACTGACGCCGGATGGTTGATGCGTCAGCGTTGTTTGATAGTTTTCGCTTAGAACCGCGTTCGCCTTCTTTGCCACAAACTCAGCACCTTCCCACGGTCTATAAAACACTACAATTTTGGCTTACGAATGCTTCCATAACGGACAAAACAATATAACGTTTTGATATTTGGTACATCCGGTATAGCAAAATGATACCAAGTTTTTTATTATATAAAATTATTTGCAAATTCTAAGAACTTTTAGTTGTGATTTAATTATAAATCGTTTTTGGATATTTTATAAAAAAAATTAACAAATCAATTATAATTTGAATTTGATTTTAAAAAGCACATATTGTGATATTTTATCGAAAGCAAATTGAGTTTGACTCGAAGTCAAACTTAATTTTCCCAAATATTTTTTATAGCAGCCTCGTGACAAATTCTTCAAAAAAATAAAATAATTTGATCAAGAAGAAGAATTTATCAACTTTAATATTGGTTGGCGAATGATGTCTAAGAATATTAATAGAACAATATTTAACTGTACATGTGATCTCAGATTTTCTCATTAAAAAATTGTCAGTTCTACGACATAAATATTTAACTTGTTGAAATTGTAATATCTAAGGAAATAAGATACCATAGAATAACATTTTCAGATCCTAAAACTGTTTACTTTTTAAATAATTATATAAAAAAGTAAAAATTTTGGTGAAGTTTAAGAAATTTTGGGATAAGATCAATATGACGGAAATGTGTTGGATCTCTTCTTCAAGTGCATAAGGCTCTAGTGGCATATCTAATCGTTTTAACATCTTTACCAAATTTTTATTATTTCACTATTTTAATATTGCTAAACTATCATTCGACATGTCGATAAAAAAATATGTAACTACAATTCAAAACAGAACGCGACATCGATTTCACGACGAATCAATATGATGGCATTGGTTCATTTTGGATAAAATTAACGACTTATCTATACGAGAGATCTTTTCCCTCATACGTCTCTACAAAAACCAAGTACACAAATCAACTTGGTGCTTAAAATGACATGCGTCTTTAATTAACATCGATCGATTCAAATATTATTACCTATTACTATGCTTTTTTTTGTTTGAATAAATAATGTTGTGTAATATGAAAATTTTGTCTATACCAACACACCGTCCCAAAAGACAACTCCATATCTTAGCAGGGAATGCATAATAAGCATTTAATGTTGCCAGCTGCTCTGGAAATTATGCAAATTGCGTATGAGAAATGATATCTTGCCAAGAAGGAAGTCAATCTGTTTGGTCCAAAACGGTCCAGGTTCCGTCGAGTCAGTAACTCAATACCTCGTCGTGATTGAATTTTCGTTTCTTTCCCTACTTAACTTGTTGTGCCCTTCAAACCAATTCATATGTTTATTCAGATCCACAGTAAGTGTCATTATGTCATTCACAAACATTATCTTTATGTTTGTTTTAATAAATTGGATTAATATAGGATGGAAATCATGTAGAACCAGCAACTTGTACTTATTTTTATAATTGAGGATTCGATTGCAATTAGGGGTTTCAGTATCGAATTGTAATCTTTTTGCCTGTTTTTGGTATTCCTATTATTTCAAAACTAATTAGTTTAATTATCATGCGCTAAATTACTTTGGCATGCTGTTAACTTGTGTTGTTAAATGAATTTGTTACTTTATTACACATGGGCCACGCTTTGTTCTAAGAATACAGAAAAAAAAAGATTTTTAAATATGTATGAAGACCACTAGTAGAACTTCCGGTGCACATTATTCTGTTTCTATTGTGAAATGGTGTCAAACAGACTGTTTACAGAATGAACATTCTTTAAGCTAGTGCAAAAAGAATTAAATCATATAAAGGTAAGAAGAACTAAATGAATATTATAATTTTAAGTAAATAAATTATAGATTAAAAACTTTAAAAGGGGCTAACCCTTTTAAAATTGGATACATTTAAAGGGAAACTTGTGTTTCTATACGCGATAGAGGAAAAAACTTAATGATGAAAACTGCATATCAATATTTTTTATGGTTGCAGAGATAAATTGTTATATATAATAAAATAATAGCTTATTGTTTCATTCACTAATTCTTTATACAAAGTTGCAAATTCTCCTTGAGTGTCTCTTTTCTTCTTGCTTGATGCATCTAATTTCGCTTCTTTGCCATGTGCAACTTTTGCTCTTTCTCATTCAAAATTATAGCAACAATTGCTAACTGTGTCTGTAAACATTTTGACCTATAGTAAAAAAATGGAAACTAATTTAATACTGATGGAGCGTCACTGAGTTGTGTCATCATGAGTTGTGAAGCAATCATTATTGTACCAGACGTGTGTGAATGTTTTCATTTAAACAAAAGCGACGATATTATTTATCACTGATACGGAAGCACGGATACGGTACGGAACTGATTCGTCACTGATGTGTGTAATTAGACCTTTATCCGTGCTCCACAAAACCGCAGTTAAACGATTTATTTTTTGCATAGTAGCTAGTATGTACAGTATAAAAACCAGGATAGCTTAGACCATATTTATGTATTCTTTCAAAAAAATGTTATTTTCTTCAGAAGGGTTCAATCGAGAGCAGGATTTCTTTTTCAAGCTGTGCTGTTACTTTAGTGCTTGTAGTCACAAATTCAACTTGGTCTGATAAAGCCGTTGTATAATTCAAACGTCAACAAGAAGTTTTTGCTGCCAAAATAGTCTAGTACAACATTCGCAGTTTTTCACCTTCCCAATTCGTTACTTCTTCAAACTTCAGACTTCTTCAATTATATCATCGCTAATACGGCAATTTTCGGGCGCCGTATACCTGGGTTGGGTTGTGTTATGGATGTGCAAGCACCCATATTATATTTTTAATTTATTGCAGTACCCATACGCAACCTTCTAGATATCTGTTAGGTCAAGGTATCTGTCGTTTTAGTAAAATTTTACATAATAATTTATGTACAATGCGCAATCTACTAAATAAAGATATTTAAAAAAATATTTTCATTCGAAATATTTTTTGAACTTTAACTCTGACAACTTCATGAAGACTGAAGAATTTGTAGTAATAGTAATGATATAAAGTTCCGTATTAAACTACGTTAGCACCCAATAACGCCGCCCCAAAGACTGTGATGTATAACTATCACATTTGTATGCAGACCTAAAGCACCCGCGTAAATGTGATCGCTCTATGCTCCAAAACTGAAGGTGCTTATCCTGTGCAAGGTTGTACGTATGAAGATAATTCATGCCATTCTTCCCAGTTTTAAAGTGATCTTCCAAAGTATTTTGCAATTTATTTCTGAAATGGTTTTTCGTTTGCAAGTAGATATTACTGCATGAATTTATAGTAGGTATATTCAAAAATGTACTTGTCTTTGGAAAGTGAAACGTAATGAATATATGGATTGAGGTAGATGATAGGATAGATGAGTGTTATTAGCAGTATTTAACTAGCAGTTTTTAACCAATTAAATCTTGATGTGAACATTGGTTTAATAAATAAAAAAATCAATGAGGAATTGTTTCCAATATGAATATAACAAGTTTATAGACTCCAAGAAATCTGGTGCAGGCAGCGAGAATATACTCCTTCATTGTTGAAAATGATGATAGCGATGATGTTGAAACAGATATTATCAAGCACTGTTACAATCTATATTACAGATAGTACCTCTAAATTATCAAAATTATCTACAAATAAATCACGTAGGCAATAGAAAGGAAAATCGACAGTGATAGTATTCTACAAGTCGTTTTAAACTATTTATATTTGTCTATTTATTATTACTGTTTCCGTTTTTTCAAACGATTTATTTAGTGATTTTGATTGTTTGAAGACCGAAAGAAGTTCTTGATTACAGTTAACAAGTCGCATATACTCTAGCTTTGCCCTTCCTCTATAGTTTTGGCCGATGTTCAAGTATTCCCATTTTACAATGACACATTATTCTGTAAAATTCTGAAAAGGTATAAAAAGGAATAGACAACCAATAAAACAACATTAATCGGAATCATTTTAACAATGTGTATTTATAATAAACGCATTGGTGGGTGAAAATGGCTAATCGAAAACAGACGAACCCTCCCATGATTAATGTCCTTAGGCGTTAAATTCTGGATTCACATAGTAAATGATAAATGTCGATCGATTATAACAATTAAATGATACACTGAGTGACAAATGATGATAGCAGTATCGATTATGCAATCGTGAATCCGAAAAGAAGAGTGCACTATGGTTTCAAAATCATTACGATTACTGTAAACATTATTGAACATGGTTTAGCATATATTAAACTAGGGAGGTCTTTAAATCTTTGCGCTGAATTAGTATATACATTGGGCTTGCGCTTAGCACTGCTAAAAAAGAGCTCATGGAAGCGTTAACATCTAAAAATAATTTGTCATTTGACTTGAAATTTTAAGGAAAAGTAGCAACATTTATTACTATTTTATCATCATTTATGATTTTTATTAATAATTAGCTGGTTCTCTATTCGCTATTTGAGTATGCAACGTCTGGGGAAGATGATCAAGTTTCTTAGACTCCTCTTCATAGTTTCCTAAACATGCTTGATGTATTGCAGGTACAGACCTGCTCTAGGTTCATCGTAGAGAACTTTTTCTCTGTCTAAAATTTGTATATATTACACAAGTGCACGTTTTATGAATTTTTTCTTAGTCCTCGATGGTAACTATAACTATACATTTCATTGTTCACAAAATCTTTAATATTTATTATGGAAATAATGTTTCAATGATAATCAAGAACATGTTAAAAAAGTCAGGATGTTTTACGATTTTTAATTGAAACCAAAAAATTTTAATCAAATCAACACGAATTCAATCAAGTTTTCAACTAATGTTGAACAAAATTTAAAGTATTTATAATTTTTACTGATTTAATCATTTTAAGCAAATTTAACCACGCAGCAAAATTGCATTGAGAAATTTTCTGGCGGCTGTAAATGAATGTTGATAACCGCAGAGTTGAAGTAGTTGTATTCTAACTACTTTTGTTTTGTGAGTAGCTATACTCGATTATTTTATGGTAGCTTAATAATTAATTTGTAGCTTAAATTAACACTACTATTTTTGTATTTCTTTTCCGCAATTTAACTATTTTTAATACGATTGAAAATTAGGAGAAATCAAAAAAAGATTAGTAAAAAATAAATTAAAGTTATAGTTATCATAGTGCTTGGAGGATAAAAGAACTAATAATAAAGATATGCTCCATGGTTATAAGTTAATTAAACAAATATTTATAAATTACAACATCAATGAACATGTTCAATTTTACAATTTTCCTTAAGTCATCAAGAAGGCATGCTATCTCAGAACACCATCAGTTGGTATTTTTAAAAGCGAATCTAACTTAGTTAAAAGTCATTTTCAAGTCTACAAGATTCTACGTTAATTTTTTCGTTATATTTTTTATTTTCAAAGAATTTTGAAATTTTAAATAATCTTAATTTAACACCTATTCATAAATCTCAGTTTTGTATGTTTGTATCAATAAAATCTAACTTTTAAGTATAATTGATTTTAAGAAAAGGGTTACGTCTTTAAATATTCCTAAAACTTGCCTCATTACAAGTATATAGAAGACTATTTAGCCTAGTTATGGTCAATTTAATCATTCGCAAAAAGTAGAAATAAGTTATTAATGTAAATAAAAAACAGCGAACTCTAAAAATGCTGCACTTGATGTTTATATTAAATACTTTTTATCTTTTTTCTGCAAAATCTAAATTAATTGATTGAAATAATGATTAAAATTGAAAATCTGGTTTATTTATTTTATTTGGTATTATTTTATTTGGATTTTGAAAGAGTATCTTTTACCGTTTATTAATTAATATATCGCTCATTTACTAGAAACAGCCAAAACTCAAAATCAACCGATGTTAAGATATTTACATCAACATTCCATACAGAATAGAATTTCAGCAGTTTTGTCATTCAAAAGTATTTTAAAATTGGAAAAATTAATTTGTTATAATGAAGTTTACATTGGTTTACGTTCAATAACGAAATTTAATTAAGCAGTTATCAATCAAAATCATTACCGTAGAAATGCTAGATTTCTACAATACTAATGGCTTGCTATTCAATTGTACAATCAAAGCACTCTGCCACCAATTATTAAGATTCTTAAAGAAGCTGTACATGCAGCCAGGAAATATCAGAAAAAATAATTTGGAATACTCTCAAAAGATTCACAAAGGTTTAGGTTTTTGTGGTTTAGGATTTCATTGCATAACGTATAATAGCTAATTAAAAGACGATATCGAAACATGAGAGAGTATATAATGCGGAATTTCTAACGATCCTTTCGAAGTAGCATGACCCAACATTTTAGCATATTGGGAAGAATTTGTTATATGCCATCTCAACGAAGATATTACAAGAATATCGGAAGCATTAATTCCGGTGCGTAAAAAGAATAATTTTTATTTTAACCGATCTTGGTGGGTTAATGTTATATATGTATACTACAAGAAATTAACATAGAAGCAACATATTGAAGTAATCCAATACAACCCTATTATGACTTAACAAGTCTTAATTAATATACCTTTTTTTTATGTATAATTTTGTTAACGTTCTAATTAAGATAATTAACGCCTCTTGCAATTTGTAACAAGGCATAAAGGCTGTTTGGAAAATCTCTGGATAATTTAATTAAATACGCGTCATTGAGGTTTTGCCACCCATACACTGTTAAATTAACGGCGGCGCTTGCGAAAAGGGCGTATAATTAAACGTTAAATCTGGCTAGAGTGTATGATATATTGGTAGGGTACTATCCGGTTGCATGTGTCCTATAATTAACTCCATAGGGAATAGCAATCATTCCAATTAGGAGAACGTTAGGGTTGTTACAGCTATAACACAATGTGAGGGATGAACATTACCTTTACATTGAGCAGGTGTCATTTCTAACTATTACTAAAGGGTGCACATAGTTTTTATTAGATAAATATCCCATCTCCCCAAAGATAACAAATCTGTTAGTTACAAAAAAATATCTGATAATTTATATCCGTCAAGATATCAAGTTTCGATACACAGTTAAAAAAGGACAAAGTATAAACTTAATCAGTGGTGATTCCAGAAGAGCAAAACACGCAGTTATCCCGGTATTCCTATGTTAGAGGTTGCAACCCCTGCTCCTTAAAAAAGAAAAAAAAAATAATTGGACGGTCGTAAATTATCGAAAATTTATGTTTTCGACTGCAGATGACGTAACGGTTCATTTAACACGAACAGATTTTTTCAAAAACAGAAAAAGCGCGTCCAGCGTCGAAACGCGGTGACCTCTTCCAACAAACATATGAGATGTCGTAAATCATTTGAGTTGTATTTTTTGGTAATGAGTTTGGAAGAAAACTGTTAGAATACGTGTAAAAATGTGCTTGATGACTGATACATATACGTTTTTGACACCGAAATTTCTACTACAGAGAACCGATTTATAATTTATAAATTATTTGTATATAATACATGAACAGCACCTATAATGATTCTATGCAGTTGTAGTGATACTATAATGGGCAGGTAATACAAGAACAATTATGAAGAATAGTCAGAATATACATGAGCTCGAAAATGCCTCTTTAAGGAAATATAGGGAGTTGAACGTTCTTTAAAACCAGGGTTATTGAAATAAATAAACTGTTTAAATCGGACTATGTTAAAAAAATGGTTTAAAACTGTATGATATATTTTAAACCAAATTTGTTTTAAATAGTTTAAAAGCTGTTTTGAATTATGCGGTTTTATTTAAAAGATTTAGCTTAGTTTAAGCTTAGCTTTAGCTTATTGTTAGTTTAAAGCATGTTCTATTTTTTCTTTAGGTACGTTTTTACCAAATTTATATTAAAACTAAAACTTAATAAAATAAATTATAGAATCTACAATGACAATAACGGAAGGAATAAATAATATCAACTATATAACATCCATTTTTATGAATTATAAACATATTTATTTAAAAAAATATCATCTGTAGAACACTTACTTAAAATCGAAGCATACAGAAGAAAATGTATGTCAATATATTTTGCTGAAAAATCTCTTTGGAATTCTTAATTAAGGTATATGTAGGAGAAAAATTGATTTTGAAGGTTTTTAGAAGAATTCAAAAAGAGATAGAGAAAGCTGGTGTGCTTAAAATTTTTCTGTTGTACTATAAACATCTCTAGAGGACTTAATTAAAATCGAAGTAAACAGAATATTTTGGAGGTTTCCCAAAAAGAGTAAGAAAATAAAAAAATCTGGCTGAGAACAATTCCCATATAGTCAAGGTGAGGAAAAGCCATCATGGCAAACCAGATATGCTACAGGTTTCTTGTAAGAAGCTAGGGTCTTTAACCAAAAATAGCCTACAGAACAGCAATAGTTGGCACAAATTCGCGGTTGGCATGTCTTGATATAACGTTTGCAATGAGATCTTGTCCAACGGATGTTCTTGGAGCTCTACTCGATCTGATGTCACTTCATCTATAAAAAGAAAAATTTAGGAACCTTATCACTATATATTATGAAAACACTCTAAAATATGCTCTTCACGCAAGTCGCTATTACTATTCCCTTCAGCTTTGACAATATTTTTTTCAAGTTGGAGTTTATGTTAAAAATTTAGCATAAAAATAAAAATTTGTAGCATATAAATTTAGCTGTTTTGAATCTAAAAGAGACTTGAAAAAAACTTGTATTTTTTGGGATGGATTTTATTGTAAAAGACATAAGGCTCTACCGGTTTCGATTCTCTAAAATCATCTTCAGGAGTTTACCTAATAAATATAATTTTAATATGAGAATATTTTGTAAAATTACATATTCAAAAAAAGAAACAAAATTCAAAAATTAAGGAGCTGTCCGTATCTTTTTTTGTTTGAAATAACTATGCAAACATCTTATTAATTCAATATAAATTATACATATTGACAATAAACTCTAAACGCCCTTGAACGCTGAATAACATTCTTCCAAATGCAGTTCTTTGTGTTATTAGGTGTTTTTTGGGAGGGTATATGGCGTTGTGCAGCAATTGACAAAAAAAGTCAAATAGCTATGACTTATAATTTTTAGATTTAGATTTAGACTAGGAAATGAATTCAAGTAAGATGATGTGACTTTTGCAAAGCTATTCAATTCAGTAATGGAAACAATGTTTCGAGAAGTTTGAGTCTACAATATTAATATTAATTTAATATTAAATTTACAAATGTTTATTTGGGTTTATTCCTTCTGTTAGTGATAATAAAAGGCTATCTATCTATCATTGGCGTTAATCGGTAGCTATAAAGTGATCTAATATTCATCAATATCTGTATTTTAAATGTCTGTGTTATTTGTGATTTAAGTAAATGCTCTTTCGATTATTGTGTTTGAATTTACTTATTTCATATTTTTTTAGGAAGTCTAGAAGATTGCTCTTGTTTTTATAATGAAGTATGTGTGCATGTTTATTTTCGACAAATTCGTGTTTTTTATTGAAAATCATATGTCCAGCAAAACTGAGGTAGTTTTGGCTAAATATAGAGTTCTTTTATTCTTAAGTTCTTTATTCTCTCCAATATAAGTGGCGTTGCACATTCTAATTTGCATACATTATAATTAATTAAGATTCTCTATACGGTGTTCTTACTTTTTGCAACAACCTTAATATTGCATTTCTTGAATTAACTTTTCAATTTATTGTTAAATTTAATTTCCTTCAAATTCAATGATCTGGTATATTTTGTTATTGTTATTATGTTTGGTATTCAATGTTATTAGGTTCATGTAATTGTCTTTATTCTTTTGTTCTTTAAATTGTTTATCGATTATTTTTATTTTGTACTCAATATTTATTGGTTATTTGTTTTATTATCGTAATTTCCCTTTTTATTTTGTCCTCTTTCAATATTTAGTTCAAGACTCTGTATATGTATGCTACAACTATTTTGAGGGTATAGTTTTGGTGAATGTCCTGAGGGATCACTACATCTGTCTGAGTCGACTTTCTGAAAACTGTATAGTGAAGTTTGTCATTACTTTTTGGTTATATGTAGTAAATTCATCTTTTGATTCTATTCTATTTTTGAAGTGAATTTAATGTCTTTATGCAAATTATATATGTTTGATGATGATGTATAATGAAAGCAATAATATCATGAATATCACATTACCAAAAATGAATATTGTTTCTGTATGCGCTTCTGTCATTGATTTTGTTCTCTAAATCATCTAAGAAAATATCTGCTATAATTTCTCTAAGTGGGGAACCCACTGGGAGCCTTTTATTGTATGTAGAAACTTTGCTGTTAAATGTTCAAAAATTTTGTTTTATACTAATTCTAAATATGTTAAACAAGATTTTACTATCAGTTTTTTAATCTAATTTTTCGTGTAAGATATGTTTGAATATTTCTTGTGTTTCATCGTTAGGAATGTTGATATATAGATTTTTTATGTCAAAGGACATCATTGTACATTCACTAGGTATCTATTAATCTTCCAGCATGTTAAAAAAATCATTTTGGTTTTGATTGTACGTTTTTTTTTTAATTTGCTTTATCCTTTAATATATTAACCAAAAATTTTAAAATTTTATAGGTTTATGAGTCTAATGATATTATCATTGGTCGGATGAATGTATCTAATTTATATAGCGTGGATAGTGCATATAGTCGTGGTGTTTTTGGGTTCATGAGATAAGAGTGTTAGGATTTTTGATAAAGGTTTTCTAATTTTTAATAAGTTTTTCGATTATTATTTTTCGATTTACCGTTATTTTTTTGTTTATAGTAATAAACAAAAAACATCGTCATTGATCTCTGACCAGTTTATGAAAGGATGTTCTAGGATTCTTGATGGTTGTCTTGAAATTGTTGTTTTTGTATAAATATTCCAGAATATATATTTTGATACATTGCAATTATTTGTGATATAATTTTATATTACAAGTGTCCTTTATTTCAAAAATATTTTCTGTTACTCATAATTTTTACATCAGATTGTTATTGCTGCTTGAAAAAAATATTATGGGAAGAAGAACATGTTAGTGGAAAAGAGATTTTCAATGGAGAAGAATTCTGACAACGGAACAAAAAGATTTTGAAGACGAAGATGATTGTTTGCCATTAGAAAGCAATCAGTTTATTTTTCGGAAAGGACAAAAAACGAAATGAAGTCTTAATCAAATAACAAAAAGAATTTAAATAAAGAAGCATAATCTGCTTAGTAAGATGAGAGCTGTTTAGTTATAGATGATATTTTGCAAACAAATACGAACCAGTATATTGAAGATATAAAAGCGTAATTCCAACGGAAGTTAATTGATATTCCTGTTCTTAGTTGGTGTTCAAGGCTAATAAACAATGTTTAGAAGATCTGCGAAATTCTAAAGATGGTGTTGAAAAACTTAGACTGGTGATGGGCATAAAAAGATTTAAATTTATCACGAAATGTTTAAGATTTGACGATAAAAGTACTCGGGAAGAAAAAAAGGTACTGACAAGTTAGCCACATTTCGCGATGTATTATAAAGATTGTTCGCAACTGCCAAAAATGCTAGTTTGTAAGAAATAGTGGAAAACGAAATGCGTACCTTTTACTTCAACGCTTCATAAAGAGAACTCAATTGATGCCGCCACAGAAAGTCAACAAAAACCATCAATAGTAGCATACTACAACAGTACAAAAGAAGGTGTAGTTACTGCCGATAAATTGTGTGCCTCATATAATTTTGCAAGTAATATAATAAGGAATATGGCCAACTGGAGTATTTCTTGTCATGCTGAACGTTGTGGATATAAATGCACTGGTAATTTATTTTGAGAATAATCAGAAATCTATTCTAAAAACATGCAAGAAAGATGGAAACCGATAGTAATGAGGAAGATACTCAAAATAGAGAACAACATGATGGTGGCGCTGTCAAAATGAGGTGCAGGAACTGTAATTTTTGCATGTTTATCACATATTTAGATATTTTGTCATAGCTGTGCTCAAAGCTTATTATTGTACAGCCAGCAAATATCTTAAGAATCATCTAGTGGTTGATAAACGTTTTCGCTTAACATACATTCATTTTCGTTTACTGATCTTTTTGTTTATTGCTATTGTTCTGTTATGATTATTATATTGTTACGATTTGTCATAGTTGTGCTTAAAACTTATTATTGTACAGCCAACAGATATCTCCAGAATCATCAAACGAGTGCTACACGTTTTTGCTTTCATACATTCATAATCGAAATAAAAATTTTGATTTATTGTGTTTCGAATAATACTTCTTTGCATTGCGCCTAACGAAAGGTTCCTGCAAATAAAATTACAAAAATTGCGTTCTTATCTGCTTTGGTAATTACTCAGTTTTGAATATAAAGAAGAAATAAGAAATAATGTCCAAGTAAAATGAACAACACTTTGATACTTCTTGTTTAAATAATAACTAATGTTAGCTGACCTGTTGGATTGGGTTGGATAAAGTGGATTAAGATTAATGGCTCAACCCAACCCTGCAATGTACCTGGTGATTCAGACCACCTGTACCAGGGATTTTGTCAAAAACGCGATTACCTAAGAAGTTGCAATAAAAAATTTTGTCACCAGTTTTTATGACGCTAGCAACACCGGAAATTGGTGGTAATGATATCAACTTAAATATTTTTCAAATTGTCATATGAATTAAGTTTTATCGTAGAATAGATATTTTAAAAACAAACAACTTTAATTGCATATAACTACGTAGATTATTAACAATTTTAGCGAAGAAATAATCTCCAAGAAAAATGAGCAATACTTTGAGCAAGCGATGATAGGAATAACCCAAACCAACTTAAATCAACTCAACCCAATCCAACCCAACCCACTCTCTTCCTAGAATCATCTTTTAGACTATATTTTGGGGGTTTCAGAATGCGCTTCAACCTTATCCTATATTATCACAGCTCGTATTTTTTGGGCTTGGGTATTTTGTCTTCAATTTTTATTGGTTCGAACGTTACATCTCCCTTTGGCTGATTTCTTTTACACTTTTAGGCACTGCACTGTTGTACTTGGATCTGCTATGATATCTGTTCCATGACACTCTTCTCATGCAATTCCACAATTTTGGATAACATTAACTTTTTGTTTGTTAATAATTAACAAACATAAAGTTTAATTTGTTAATAAATTTACGATGAACTACTCTACAATTGTAAAATTTTTATTTGTCACTATTACATTTTGTCAAAGATGTAGTCGTCTCTTTCCTGTACATCCTCTCTCCTCTTGTATTCTTTTTCCCTCTCCACCCAATCATTTCATTTAGGTTTTTCTCCTCTGCTAGATTGGAAGTTCCTCTCAGGATGAAACAATAAAATAAATTTTATTTTCGAAACAATTTTCATACAGGTGTCCCGAAACGAAGTATAGAAAATGATACCACGAGATTCTTTGGTTCAAAAGATTGGTACAAAAAATATATTAAAAATTATTTATTTAACAATGGAAGCCATGTTTTGATGTAACATTCTTGTCATCCACAATAGGCAAGTAGTAGTAAATTATTCACTACCACCGCATAACAGTTAGCAGAACTTTTCATTGGTCACGTAAATAGTATTGATATTGATAATGCACTGCTATTTGCCGGTATTTTTGATCTCTTTGTAATTTCTCCTCCGATTCTTTTCTCATCAGAAATACCAATTTTATATTTCTGCGATGTGTATCCTAGTAGGCGTTGATATAATTGCGTTTAAAATCTCTTAAGGTTAGTTTGACACCTAATCAGAATGAATGATATTTTTCTAATGAACAACTAACCGATGTTAAAATTATGGATTGTTGAAGAGAACTTTGTAACCCGTGTCCTGATCGTGCTGCTCATCTAAATGTCGGTCTCGCAGAACAAATTCTAGGTAAACTCGTTGAGGATAGTAATATTAGATTGAGAGTTTGTCCAATCTCAAAGTTTAATGTTCCGAAAATAACGCTTAACCGCTTAATCAGATGACAACTCCTCCATCCGTATCATCAGACATAAAAAAATCCAATTATGCCAGATCAAGAGACCTGGCTGGCCACACCATTGGAATGTTTCTTCCTCGTCTCCCAATCCAGCGATGCAGAAATGTACTATTCAAAAATTCACCAACGTGCAGAAAACACATGTTCCATCAATGCAAGTAATTCATTTTGAAGTTCAATTTGTTCAAGTTCAAAACAGTTAATACAGTTTGAATTATTTTGCAATTGTTGAACATTTTATTGCGAGTGAAGCCGGCCCCACCTCTTTGTGAATAAAATATTTCGATGGAATTAGGCATCTCTGGCACTTTTAGGCAAAATTTTTTCAACTCTCTCTCTCTCTCAACCATATGGTGTTGGTGAAGAAGTTATCGTCTTATTATCCGGTTAATGATAGTTTCTCTTATTTGTTGGATATAACTACGTAATTGTAATAAACTGGTAGAGCTTTATATACATATTTTTATAATAAATTCCACCCAAAAAAGTATAAAAATTATTATTTTTTTCAAAATTCAGTGAGATGTTATTGACATTAATACTAACCTATGTTCAATTTTATTTTTAATAGTACAACCGTTCTATGAGAAAACCAAACGAATTGGACGAAATTTTGTACAAACGTGTGTTTCTCCAAAATTATTACTGTAAGCAAATTTTGTAAGAAACCTGTTTGATAGACAATTGATTACTTTATAAGAAGGTAATACTTGTTTGATAAAATTACTAGTATAAGATAATGTCTATTTTTACAAGAACCTTTGACACCCTATATCTTGTAAGAAGGCATTTACGTGCCAAAGTGTATTGAGACTATTCATCTTAATCTTTCATGTGTTATGTGCACTAGAATATTTTCGTAGTTTTTTGAATCACCCTGTATATACGTTTTCGAAATCATGTTTAATAAATTACTTTCACTTTGACCACATAATTAATAAAGTGAACTCCAGATCATACTCATGCCGTATGACAATTATAAGTTAACAAAAAGAACTTTTTCTTGAATTATTTTAATGTTAAACTGAACCAAATAAAAACTAAGAAGTTGAAATCAATACCTAACGTTTTTACCTAAAAGATTTAATAGCATTACGATCACGTTACAAAATGTTCACTATTCAGAATCGTTGCTGCTGATGACTTCAGCATAGTAGAAAGGGTCGTTGGAAAAAAAACTACTACATAAACGAGGTAATAAAAGAGCATTTTCCTCGCAACGATTGGTTGTTGTAGGGGTTGAAGTTAGGACGACAACCGAGGAAGCCCGTTGCCTATTGGTGATTCCTTCTATGAGGCGTGACCCAGGGTTGGTTGCTCGGCGAAGAGAGCCCGATCGTCGGGCACACAATCAAATTATGTTCGCGCTAGTAAACCGGTGGCTTTTTTGTGTTTATTCCGTTCGTTGGGTATTGTGCTAAAATATGCAAAGAATAATCGACCAATATAACGTGTAATTAGAAACGATGGAAGTGGACGGTTCGAGTACGTCTAGTGATTCGACGTCACCCCAATACGGTTTAAACGTCAATTATTATTCGTCCGAGAGTATCTATTTAAGTGGTGCGAAAAGGGAATTTGACGGCTATTTTGGAAGGGAGTTTTATGCGGAGAAGAATGAGAAGAAAGGCGTTGACGATAAAATGGGGAAAAGACTTGAAGAATTTGTGGTTAATACAGCTAATAATAATAATAATAATAATGGTGGTGGTTTGAAGAATAGGGGTGAGGAATACCAGAAAAAAGGGTTTTCTTATAGCGGTGGATTTAGTAAGAAAATGGATGAGTTGGTGGATACAATGAAGAATCAATTAAATTATTATAACAAGAAAAACGATTCTAACACCATACATTTGAATAACGTTGATGGATTTAATAAGAAAGCTTTAAGTTTTTCACCAGATCAAGTAAGTTTATAAATTCTAAATTAATACATAATTAATTAATTAGTTAACAAATCTTCGAATTAATTTGATTTAAAAGTTTTTGTTTCGAGCAGAAGTAATAAGATATTTAGGTTAATTTGGATTAGATTCCAATTTGAAAATTTTGATTACACTTGTTTACAAACAGGTAGATTGAGTTCGCATTGTTTATTTATAAAACATGTATGTAAAACATTATTGACTAAGTATTAACTTCCGTTTAATGGCTTGAAAGAAATGAAAACAAGAAGCATATGAACATTTGATGTTCAAATTTCGTATACATTGGCTGAACATCGAAATAAATTCAAACTTTTCGTCGTTTAGTTAGTAATCTTTTATTAATTTTAGTATAAAATTGCTGAAAGTATTCAATTTCGTATTTTTCGTAAACATTTCTTATTTGAAATGTTTTGCAAATGCTTACTTGCATCCCACGCTTCTTTGTGTTCTACATTTACAAATGCAAAAATGAAGGATATAGAAGTCAAAAATTCTCAACTTTCTTTTTATTTAAGAAATATGCAGGATATGTATTACTCGTATACACATTACTCATAAATGCCTCTTTAACGAGATAGAGGGCATAAAAGTGTCTTAACAATTAAACACTAATTGCAATAACAAAAACTCTTTTTTAAAATATATTCTACGGTACTGCCAATTTTGTCAAACAAAATTTTTGTGTAAAGTGGTCAATTATTTATCAAATAATCTCTTACAGAACTTCGATTAAAGTAACAGTTTTTGAGTAATCTACATTTGAACTCAGATATTAGAATAGAATAATGTAAATAATAAATAACAAACAATTAGCATCTACTCTGTTCTTTATATTGTTTCCAATTATTACCATTAAGTTCTCACAAAATAAATTTGTTGTTTATTAATTATGTTGTTTCAGTTAACAAAATTCAATCAATTTTGTTGTAATGTAAATTATTTAAAACTGGTGCGTTAAACAAAGTTTTATAAGAGACCAATCTGATAGATAAAAAAAATAGAAGTGGCTTAGAAAATATTTTTGAAAAAGGATATTTTCTCTACAGCTTTGATAATTTCTCGAAAACCAATCTCCCTAAGGATTCATTTGCCAGTTCTGTATATTGATTCAGCAGTTTTTTGTATCATCCTGTATTTGTCGCAAAATTGACTACCTGTGAAGTAGGAGTGGTATTATACAAGGTGTTCATTAAGCTCGGTTGAAAGCATGAAAGCAAAAAAAGCATGAAATTTGAAATATCAATTTGAGTAAAGAAAATATTTTGTTAACAAAATTTTCGTCTGTTTCGCTAACAAATTTCAAAATCCTTTGCCAATCTGTTTTCTTTAATTCACTAATTCAAATTGATATCATTCGAAAACTTATTTAATTCTGCGTTCGAAATTAGTTTCGAGCACAGAATACAACATTTATGTTATTACTATTATTTCTATTAACACATCTAATTAACGGGAAATGTCTACTGAAATTAATTAATTCAAATATTTCAAGTTTCATATAAATATTAAATAATTAAATATATAAATAAATATAACTTCTTATCTTGCAATATATTTGATAAATTATCATTAATAAATGACTAGGAAAATTAAGAAAAATTGTTTTTTTAATTCTTAACGAGTTGAATTTGTAAAATATTTTGATACAAACAACAATTAGACGATAATTTTCAATTTATATCTATACAGTTTTAACAGAAATTAAAAATTTGATATTTTTAGTGATTTTGAACAATATCTTCGATGCTAGAGCATACACTCATTTCGTTATCAATACATTGATTTTGTTTATCATAAATTCAATGATTTTTGGGATATTGTCACATATTTTTCTTTTATGGAAATCCAAAATGCTATAAGGAGTATTTTCATATATTGAATAATTAATGATAAATAAATTAATTAAAAGTATCATAACTTTATGTTCTTGGGCAATTTTTTCGATGTTGGGGTATACTCTCATTTCATTATCAATACATTGAAAACTATAACTGTCACAGGGAAAATGTAGAAAATTGACACAATATTTTCAATGATTATTTTGGGATATTGCAACACATTTTCCTTTTATGCAAATCCAAAAAGCTTTAAGAGGTATTTTCATGTATTAACTATCTGTGCATGCTCAGTAATACAGCAACCAGTTGTTCTTCTGTTAATGTAGAATTAAAAAATCCTTTGCGATTCCGTGAAAGGATAATAGGAATAATAATAATATAATAATACGAAAGGTAGGTTCTCCTTATCTGCATTCCATATCTATACAGTTTAAAGGGAAATTAAAGATTTGATAACTATGTTTTTGAGCAATTTCTTCGATGTTAGGGCGTACTCTCATTTGGTAATTAATACATTGAAAAGTATAACCCTCACAGGTAGAAAGTTTAAAATTGATACAATATTTTCAATGACTATTTTGTAATATTGTAGCTAGTTGTTCTTCAGTTAATGTTGAATTAAATATTCCTTGGTAATTCCGTTAATAAATAAGAATGTATTAAATGGGAAAGTTGGGTTCTCTTTATCTTCATTCTATATTTGTATGGAATGAAGATAAAATTACACATAAAATAAAACTTGAAATAAAATAAAACATAGATAAAATTATACAGTTTAAATGGAAATTAGAAGTTTGTTAATTTTAGTGTTCTTGTTATCAATACATTGCAAACAATAACTTGCACAGGTAAAAAGATAAAAATTGATAAAACGTCTTCAATGATTATTTTCGGATATTGCCATATATTTTCTTTTTATGCATCAATGCCTAATCAATGAATATAGTAGTTTATGGCATACATTCTGTTAATGTTGAATTAAAATTCCTTGATAATTTATGAGTAAGTAATATTTTGTATTAAATGGGAAAGTTGGTTACTGCTCCTACTTTTAAGATAAATAAATGTTGGATAGTTACTGGATGAATTTCATTTTTGTTTTTTTTTTTTCTTATTTGGAACGCTAGTTCATTTTTATTGATTTTTCATTTCCGAGTATTAATATAACAACTTATGAGTATTTGTTTACATGCAGGTGAACTAAGTAATTTTATATGTATCGGATTTCATTTTTTGCGATCAATTATAAGATCAAATTTCACACATAGATTTAACATACAGATTTATCTTGTAAATCCTTATACTATTTTACCATGTGTTAAACATAGTGGCAAAGGATAATTTTCACTTCCAATCCAAGTGAATCTAAATTTCATTATCTCTTTATCGCGAAATGATTGATTCTTCTTTTTACACATCGTCTCCAGAATAGAATTCTTCGTGATTGTGTTTATTTTTAGATATTAAGTTACACAAAACAAGAATATAATAATCGCTATTCACGGATGAGAGTGTTCTAAAATTAAAAAAGGATGGCTTAAAATTATTAGATGGTGAAAATTTTAATAAATTTGAATTTAATTATTCATTATGCAGCATATAGACTAAAATTGAATTAGTATGTAAAGTTTTATCACGTGAAAATGTTATTGCGCATATTACATAGTAAACCACAACAATTTACATCAAAACTTTGTTACAGTAATCTTGACTATCAGATTATAAGGTGTTATATAGATCGTCAAGTACGAGTACTTGTGCTTAGTAAAGCGCCATTATTCTCGTGTACACATCTAATTTCGACAACATACTGAAATATGCTTAGACACAGTTATATACTTCTGATTAATAGTGTTTGAATTATATTAAATTCTAACGAAGCTAAAGGTTGTTCGATTCTTCTATTTAGTGAAAAATTTTATTAATGGATTAAATTACGGATTATTTATCTACAAATTGCTAATTTAAAGTAGTAAACTATCGATTACATCGTAACAAGTACAATTCACATGACAACGATAACTTAAGTAATATAACTTCTTAATAAGTATTTTTTCCCAACGCTGTAAATAATAAAAATTTTGGAAACTGATTATGTTTTGAAAATGATATTCCAATTCGGGGTACCGCATTATTATCACTTATAATAATATATATTATGATAATTACCGTTTCGTGCAAATTCACTTTTTAAAGCCTCGTCTTGAATAAATTTATTGTGTTATTATTATACATTTTGTCGCAGTCGCTGAACCTTATGCTTTGTTTCCGGTTGATTATGTCTATTCTAGTTATAGTACTTAACGTACATCGCACACAATCATCAAGGATAATAGTATTAATAATGTCTATGAGAAAATTTATCTGCTTCAAATTTTTTGTCTATTTCATTAAATTATTAAATCTATTTCAAAAAAATATTGCTAATACGATATTTCCGTGACAAAAATGACATCAAAAATTGATTATGACATCAAATTATTATTTATATCTTTCACAATTCTTTACACGTGTAAGGGGAAGTGAATAAAAGGTAATTGAGTTATAAGTTAGCTGAAAGATCCCCCGTTGAGAGCAATACATAGGTATGGATAATTGAAAAATATAGATAACCCAAACATTTATTTTTTGCATATCAACATATCAGAATAAAAAGCAGAACTTAGGACATATTTATATTCTCAACGCAAGTTAGTTTTTAAAAAAAGTTCTGTTATTTTGATTTGAGTTACACAACAATACAGCTGGCGAAAAATAAATTAGAAACAAGTGACAAAAGTTTTGCAGATAATTTAGTACAAAACGTGAAGGTTCATGGATTTTAACGTTTTTAGCAATATCGTCTACAAAGAAGAAATATATATATATATATATATATATATATCCATAGCAGATCTAAGAGATATCCATTAGCAGATCTAGGACTTCTACATAATGTTGCATAACTGTAGGATTTTAGGCTGTAGGCTGGATTTGAAGTATTTGTGTCACTCTCAAATGCATATTTGCCACTGCGAAAATTACGTTTTTGCTTATCAACGATTTCCAGCATCACGTAACAAATTCATCATTAATTCTTCCCAGTAAATGGTGAATCTTTAAAATTTTTACAGTAGGAAGAATCTGTGATGAGCGTTTGAATTTTGAAGTCATTGTTTTTGGTGATATCTATCTCGTTCTATTTATTGTCCGATTTCATAGATTCGTAATAATGATGCGTCACTTCCATGATCTTGTTTAATATCCTAGGGATACTATTTAATATTTCTAGGTTTTGTTCTAATGTTAAAACATTTCATTAACATTTAATGCTTTATTTAGTTGTGATTTGTAAAGTACTAAAGACGACTTCTACGATGCAACCTAAATTAATACCATCCCGCATTTGCAATAACTAATTGTAAGTCGTGTGTTGTAGAGTTTCAAGTTTTCAGCAATCGATTAGAAATCAAAAAAAGATTAATGATGCACATGGATAATCCGCGCACGGATAATCGGTGTTCTACTGTATTAAGTGAAAGTAGTTAATAAAAATCAAGGCGGTAAAAATTTCCTTATCAGATGACTAAACCATTTGATAATAGCTTTGTTCTATGTAGGAATATGAAATCAGATTAAATCACTGGAATATTGATATTGAATGTGATAATCTCTATATCAGTTCTGTGGTGATAATAGTACATTAAAAAACAAGTTTCGTCAGACGCGCTTGAAATGCACGAATTCAAAATGAGTGGCGAAGGAACATTAATTTTTAACGAATGAGTGCTTTAAGTCTTATGAAACGAGTGTTTTATGCTATTTTTTGTAATTTGCTTTTTATACAATTTTTTGGAACAAAAATAAAATGTTTTTTAACAGTATAGATGTTACGACTTACCAACTGCTAGGTGTCAAATTTTCCAAAAATTGTAAGCATTTACATTATTTTTTTTAAAGAATAAAAACGCGAATTTCAAAAAATATTATAAGAAACACGTTTCATATGACTTAAAATTTTACTAGCTGTTCATTCCAATAGAAATTGTCACATTGATAATTAGAACAATTAATGACCCAACTTAAATTGATTGCATAAAAATTTCTGCAAATTACAGCATCGGAAGCTGTAAGAACACTCATTATAGCACCCGTTTTAGTACTGTTACAGCTTTCGTTATGGCATTGCAATACAAAAAATGTATTGTGTTGAAAGCCATTTGTTTTATAGGGTGGAAAAGTAAAGTTGTCGGATATTTTACCTACTCGTGGCTAGTTCTCATTAAGATAATCAAGAAAGCTTTAGTAAACTTCTGCCCTAAAATCAATTGTTTCCGAGATATAGTTGCTTTTTCGTTGCTTTTCAATAAATTTCATATCTAGTCGTGCTGGTGCAAGACTAAACACATTTGAAGACTTTTACGCCAGCAACATTCTTACATTGTTGTGACTATGTTTCAAGAAGTGCATGTTGTGAAGTGATGTTGCAGAAGCTTGAACAAAACCAAATATTTCTTGCTAGTGTTTTGTTTATTGATGAAGCTGCAAAAGACGGCGTTTTGAATTTTCATGACAATCACGTTTGTATACTTGGTGACAGATTGATAGGACCAACGATTCTTCCCAATCGTTTAACTGGTGATACTTATTTGCTTTTTCTATGAAACACTTTGCCAATAGTATGGCCATCTAGATTACTTGATTTAAATCCTTAGACTTTTTTGGATGGGGTTACTTAAAATCATTAGCATATTTAGCACTTGTTAATAAATTTGGGGATCTTCAGGAAATTATACAAATGTGATATTAGCTAATTTGTATGAGTTTTCGAAAGAGTGCTAAAGAATAAATCTGTTTGTATTTTCTCTAATTAAATAGTTATTTGAAGATTAAGACGCCTCATTTACTAATAATACTGGAATTGCTTATATCTTCGAAACCACTCCTTTTATCCGAACCAATTTATAAACATTCAGTATATTTTGAGATTATTATAACCATTATTTTTTATGTGCCTCTTAGGGCCACTTTTACCACATCTAGATAAATTTATCCAATAGTTAAAAAAAAACGTCTCATAGCCAATGAGAGTGCTTGAATTCGCTGCAGTGGTAACTATCTTTTAGATAGTGTTACTGGAGGTTGGTAAAGTCGTTGGATACTTTAGATATAATATATTTGTCTACCAACAACTAAAAGTTTTACTCTAAGAACACATGTCAGCAATGATTCGTAGATATCACTTATTTTTAACATATAAGATGTTTGGCATCGATATATTTTTCTAGAAAATTATATTCAAAATTCATTATATCTTTTTTTTGTAAATTAGAAGAAATTATATTTAATTTAAACTAAAGTATAAGTTTATACTTTTAAAACTAACTAGTTTTGGCCCTTACCTATCTTCAGAGACTAATTCTAATTACGCATAAGTATTACGATTTAAAGTTGTAAATGAAAAATGTTATTATGTTACATGTTAAAATTTTATTTTAACTAAACTCTGCCCAAAATCAAGGATTGGAATGAGATATTTTAATCCTTTGACTCAGTATACAAGGTTGGGTTGGCTTATATTGACTTGTCATCTTTTGTTACAAAATTAGCGTCATCCACAAATGAACCATTATACTATGGTCCATTTGTCGAACCCCGCAAATATTAACAATTATTTTTCAAAATCTATTACACAAGTGAATGATAATGCGAAGGATTTTATTGATAGATACCACAATGATCTACAATCCAGATGGACAGTTTAGTTTTAAATTAACTACTGCAGATGAAGTGTACCAATTATTGTTTTCTCATAAATCTAATGCATGTGATCATGCTGGTGTGACAGTGAAAATATTAAAATTGTATAGTCCATTTATTAATAAATTTATCACACACATTGTTAATTGTTGTATCCATCAGCAGTATTTTGCACTTGACTGGAAACGAGATATTGCATTGCCACTGTCCAAAAAGGTGAGCACCAGAAACTTTCACCAGTTTGCTTATAATTAATATTCTTCCTGTTGTTTAACTTAATGTATATGTAGATCGTAATAATCTCTTATCAGATAATCAAGCTGGTTTTAGAAAGGGGTTTAGCAATACAAGTTTTAAGTTTTAGAAAGGGAATAGCGTTAGCAAGGGTCTTCTTTCAGCTCATATTGTTGGCATGTGTGGACTTCCTATGCTCTTGTATTATTTATCTAAAATATTATGGGTTTGGCGGTTGTTCGTTGCGCTTGATTGCGTCGTCATCATGGATCTATCAAATAGAACACAGTCTGTTAAATATAATAATAGTGTTTCTCTTTCCATCTTAATAAAATGAAGCATTCCTCAAGGTTCTATTCCAGGACTGCTGTTACTTTCCGTTGTTTGACATCAGTATGCAAGTTGGGATTGCAAAAAATTCAAAACTGGTGCTTAAGATTGATATTGGGCCTACGACTAAAAGGTTTGATGTGTTATTATTACTTTGATTGGAAGAGTAACCGATTAAGGAGTAACACCACTGTAGAATTTTCAAAAAAATATTTTTTTATTGCTGTAATGATTTTTTGTGCAATGTTCAAAGTAGGTACTGGACATGTACTCCTACCTACATTATCTAAATAAAAGCTTAACTATTACTTGAAAACATAAAGACTAATCAATCTAAATGGCACTATATATGTAAATATGTGAAAAATATAAAATATATGAATATATTAAGACAAATTAAACATAAAAGAAATAAATTTGCTTTTATTTAAAGCGTTTTCTTATATATTTGATATCTTGAATACTTTTAAAGAAAACTAATTAAATAATTTCCTACTGTAAAACAATAATGAGGTGTCTAAGAATAAAAGAGCATGTTTAAGAATATTACTTTTTTATTAATACTTTTTAAATTATTATACAAATTGTTTCATTTTCTTTATTCTATTCTTATCATTTTTTCTTTGAAATTCACATTTTATACCTTGTATTCTAATTGTTTAGTGTTCATCAAAAGATATTTGATATAATACCCAGTACCAGAGGTATAATGTACTGCATTTCAAGGAAATATGACTAATAATAAATAAGTTCTTCGTACATCTTATCATCGAAATTGTGGGTAAAGTGGAATTGCCTGAAAATTAATACGTTCAATCAGCTGTGGTTAAATAACTAATTTTTGCATATAAACAATTTTAACTAATGCATCGATTAATTTAAATCGCTGATTCAAGATTGTTATTAAATTAAAAAAAACATAAAATTATAGGTGCAATGTATGTGCGAAGCTTTGCAACAACGTGGAGATATAGATAGGTTAGCAACGTTTCTATGGTCATTACCTCCGTCGGAACTCTTGAGAGGTAACGAGAGCATCCTACGAGCACGTGCAGCGGTTGCTTTCCACAGAGGATCCTATCATGAATTATACGCAATACTAGAATCCCATGCATTCCATCCACGTTGGCATACAGATCTTCAAAGTTTATGGTTCAAAGCGCATTATCGAGAAGCTGAAAAGGTCAGAGGACGCCCTCTAGGTAAGATAAATTGTGTACCTTAAAATCTTTATAAATAAAATATGTTTTTAAAGGTGCTGTAGATAAGTATAGATTAAGAAAAAAATATCCTCTTCCAAAAACGATATGGGATGGAGAAGAAACTGTTTATTGTTTTAAAGAGAGAAGTCGAAATGCTTTAAAAGAATGTTATGCAAGGAATAGGTATCCCACTCCCGACGAAAAAAGGGCGTTGGCTAAAAGGACTGGGTTAACTTTAACACAAGTTTCAAATTGGTTTAAGAATCGAAGGCAAAGAGATAGAACACCTCAACCAAGACCGTAAGTAATTAAAAAATATTTATAATTAATATTTCTTAAATTTTCTCACAATACACTTGGGAATTAAATTTTAAATTCAATAAGAATAGTAAAAATATTGTACTATACTGTTTTCTTGTACGTGCCAGTGTGGAAATTTCAAGTTTCGTTCCGCTCTGGTTTATTAATGTGGATGGACATGTAAATCTCGGCCACAAGTTCTGGCACGTCTGGAACAACCTCTCCGTTGCAATGGGAGTTCCGCCACACACAGGGTCCAATCAATTGTTCCACGTTGGCCCGGTGGCAGTCATAACACGGACGTTTTATTGTCCTTTCGGTCGCCGCCTCTTTGTCCGTCGTCCTTCGACGTACTTTGCCAGTCGTTGTCGTCGTCATCGTCTTTAACCACAGCCCTCGCGTTCGCCACCGTAACTAAACAACGAGGTTATATGCGTTCGCCAGTTGAGAAAAACGCTCATTACCATTATGTTGCTATTATTGGGACTGTTTGTCTTCGACAATTGTCGTAACTCCGGAATATAGCCACCGTAAAGCACGTACAAGAAACATATAAAAAAAAACATAATAATTAAACTTACATTTGAAACAGTTGCTTATTTAATTCTTTTCTTTGTTTTTAGGGAAATCCTCTTAAGTAACATGTCGTTAACTCAAAATAACATGTTAACATCTCATCAAAATAATCTGGATATGGCAGCTTTTCAAGCGGCTTCTAAATTATTTGACCCAACTTGCAATATGTCACCTTGTTATACAGATTACCAAGTACCTTGAACATCGAATTGTATCGATGGGATCTGACGACTGTTTAGCTTTACTTAGATATGTATATTAGATGTGTGTACAATATTACTGTATATATAGAAAAATAAATGCGTTCAAAATGAATATTTTTATGTATGTCTTTATGAAGATTAAAGACATTTTTAGATTGGTTATAGTGGTTTAAAAAAGCAACAATTTCATTAATTTATAGTATTTGATAATATTAACTACTTATATCAACATCTAACATTTCATTGCATTTAACATAAAAACATGAATGTAAATTTCAAATGATATTAATTTTAGGTAACTATCAGGGGTTAACTAACAGGGGTCCGTTAAATAATGGATATTGAATCTGTTTTACTTACTTTACAAATGCCTAAAAAGTTAAAATCTAGATCAAAACATTGTAAAAAATAGAAATCGATTTTTAAACAAATAAGTTTTTATGTCAACATGCATTACCATCAAAGCTGCATCGGCTATATTATTTTCAGCTATATAGGATATTTCACTATTCCAAGACCGTACTCAACTAAATTTTTTTAAATGAAACTATCTTTTTTACATATGCTGATTACTTGCCTTAAATTCTATATTTTCATATTTCAGTTTTTCAATTTTGAATGCAAAGTTCTGGCAAATTTGGCAAAAATTGGCAAATTTCTGAGAATTAAAAAAAAAATAAGTGACCTATAAAAATTCATTATTACTAAATATTAAAAATTGTAATTTAGCATATCGATAAACAAAGCTTGGATCTTTCGAACGCCACTAATAATATTGGATAATATTATACAGGCTGGTTACCAGAACCGTTTAATTTACGGAATGTTTTGGAGACCATAACTTAGTTATTTTAAATAGATCACCCTCTACTTTTCCAAAGCTTCGGAAGGCTTTATTAATTATCTTTTTATTATTATTATATTATTTTTCTTATACCACAGCAATAAATAAATAATAATTGTATACCAGAAATGGTATACAGAAAATGTCGATATAAATATTTTTTTTCGTAAAACATAATAAGGTATACATCTGTACATATTCAATTCTGAACAGACTAGAATTTTCGGAAGGAGCATTAGAAAATGTTCAACAAGAATATATTTTTTTTTGATTACCTTCTGTTTAGTGGAGTTTTATTTAATTTCGATGTTTCGTAAAAATAACTATGTTAAATGCCTTAATCTTCATTAAAACGATCTGTCAACACTAATTTTATACAAGAAGTAGTCTGCTAACATTGATGGTCTTAAAACGTCTGGGCAATGATTTTTAAATTAGGCAAAATAGTCTAATGATTTTAAAAAACCATGAAAAGTAATTAATAAAGCCTTCTGAGGCATTGAAAAAGTATAAACTATTCCAATATTCTAAAAAATTGTATAAGTTAACTGGTAACGATTCTGTATAATGTAATTCAATAATATTAGCGGCGTTTGAAAGAGCCAAGCTTTGTTTTATGAAATCCCAAATTGCAATCTTAATAATAATGCTGATAACGAATTTTAAGTGAGCACATGACTTATTAAAAATTTTCATTAAATATATTTATTAATGCACTTATAGTATTTAAGACATGTAATCAGCAATTGTATTAAGATTCATAGGGTTCCATTCAAAAATTCTTGTTTAGTACGTTACTGGAATAGTGAAACAACCTGTATAGCTGAAAATAATTTTAATTGATGCAACACTGATGACACAATCTTCCGGCCTCTTACTATTGACTCACCCTGTGTATCACGGCAAAATGTATAGCAATAAGCGTATTGTAAATGTAGTATATAAAATGTGACGACAATTAATATAAAAAATTAATACTTAATTTAGTTTGCAGAAAGTTCTAATAAAAAATCAATTTATTAATTTTGAAGAAAATGTTTCTAATAAGTTTCAAAGAGATTTGCATCGTCATCGTCGTTTTCAGGAGAATTTGCTGAAATAAAAGCTTTGAAACAATGCAAATTAATTTTAGAAGTGGTGAAGAGAAAATTGCTGAGTCAAGAAACGACAAAAAAGTAACAAGGCTGATCGATTTAAACTGTGTTTTAAAATAAAAGTATTCAAAGAGAAGCTTTAAAAATTTAAAACGATTTAATAGTGGTAATCATAAGATGAACAAATTTCTGGTATTTCAATGGAATTTGATAAAACATCTATTACGTATTAGTTCGAAAACTTAGAACTATTTTGCATATAAAACAGAACTGTTTATAACTTTATTAGCAAAGTAAAAACAAGAAAATTTTTATACGTAACGAATGGTATTTTAAATTTTGTAGGTAATAATATGGCTAAATTGCTAACATATTCGAACTACTGAAAATGGAGGAATAGTATTGTTGTAAATGCATATATATCAATTTTGAAATTATTAAACTTTATTATAGCGTAGATTCAAATCAGTATACTTAAGCAGATCACAAATATACTCAGTGAGATGGAAACATAGGGACATCAACACGAGATAGATTTTCTATGAGAGAATTTGCTTTAAATTATGAAGTTGATAATTCAAATAGTAAAATAAAATGACTAATCATAATTTGCAAGAATATATGTATTTTTAAATTGAATTTAGCAAAATTTTGTTTATAAAGTGAACAAAGGGAAAGGTAGCTAGGTTTGGTTATCAAATATTACTAAGAATTGACTAAAATTAAAAAGAAAAGGCAAGATATAAATTATGTGTTTATCTTCTACTTTCAATCTGACATGCTACACTAATTTTACTTCATTTCTAAACATTAGATACAAAGATCATATAATTATTTATACATACTAACATAATAATTTATACATATTATACAGGTTGTTTCTAAATTGATGCCAAAGATTTCAAGAGGTGATTTTCAGCGAACTCCTTCTTTTGCAAGTTATAGCCCTTTACAGTTAAGGGGAAAAATTGTTTTTAGTCACTATGGAAAAATTAAGAAGAACGAAATTTGGCAGATAGTTATTACTAACAAAATGACACCTTTTTACCATTTTTATAACCCTAAAATACTTATTTATTTAACACGGGAAAAAAGTACTAGTTTTTAGCTCGAGGTTGTGTTGTTTCCCGATGTTAAACGGAAGGAGAGACAAAACCGAGAGTTAAAATTTAACTTTTTTCCCGCGTATAATACATTATTTTTTCTCAAACAGGAAAAACGACGATTAATATTGAAAAAATGTATTAATTTTTTAAAAAAATCACATTTCATCACTGATAAACCAGCTATCCAAATATCACTTGCCATATTTTTTTCCCATTGATTACGAGGAGGTAGAAAGTCCACCCCAACAATACTTGGCATTAGAATAGAGGGATAGAGCTACAAATAGAGAGATTCAAAACGCAACTTTTTTGTCTTTTAACATTTTCTCCTAAAATCGTTAGTTAGTCCAGAAAATAACAATAACGTTAGAGGACTGTAACTAGGAGGAGAAGTTACAGTCCTCCACTACTTTTTAGAAGCTTGAAGAAAAGTTGTACTAAAGATAATCCTTAATTTTCGTTGAGAAATCATACCATAAAATTTTTCGCATTTATATAGAAACATGTATATTATACTGGGTGTTTCAGATTTTTGCAATAGGATAATAGTCAGGTTAACAAGTTTTAACAGTTAGGTCAATAAACGTTTCGAGTGCCATCTTTAATGGGTTTTTTTATAATTTTGTCACGATTTTAGATATAAAATCAACCCTTTTAAATGTACGGGGTGCTTACAATATTGTGATTTTAATTTTAAGGGAAGCTTAAATAGCTCAAAAGGAGATTAAAATAATAACAGAGATATTACTGTTAATAAATTTTTCTTGAAGTCGCTTTTACTTTCACGAAATCCAATTTACGCCAATTGTTCAAAGTTATTCCCGTGTTGGCCCGTGTTCATGACACCTCAATGAAGAGCTGTTTCAACCTGTAAAGAATTATTCGAAAAATTGGGCACGACATATTTATAACGAAATACGCCAACGAATAAGGAAATATTGAAATCGACAAACTTTTAACAGTAAAATCTCGGTTATTATGCAACTATATTGCACTTTATTTATTTGTAATTATTAAGCAAAACTAAATCACAAATATCAATTCCAGATATATTCATTTTTTGGGCTAATAAAATGGCCTGAACTGAGATCTTACACCACGAATAACTCATACCTATGGTCGCTTAGTTGACATATATCCATGGGCATGTCTTAACATAACAGGAACGATGAGATCTTCTCTAACGGCTGTATTTGAAGCCCTACTCGATCTTACACTACTGTATTTATATATGCAAAGAGAAGTTTGAGAAACTAGGTTTGACTGCTTTAATACTGAGACTCAACTTTAGTGAAGACCAGTATAACCTCAGAAGACACCTCGAAGTTCTTAAGTACTTAAGTCTAAATCACTTGACTGAAATTAAAACGGGTTTTATTCCCACAGAATACAATTTCGACCAGCTGCATAAGGTCATATTTAGAAGTAGATATTAATAGTGGGCTTCAACTAACAAAAAAGATCCCTCTCCTGCTACACCGATGTTTCAAAAACAGTTTTACGCAGAGTTTGCACTTAGCTTGGAAACAACCATTCCACAGGCAAAAATTCTTGCTATAAAATTCTGTATCGTTTGAACCTACAAAAGGAACAGAAAGGTGAATCTATAAACATTTCCACAGACAGACTGGCTCCCTTTAAGGTAATCGAGTCTTTTACGTGTGACTCGGTATTGAACAGAGAATATAGCAGTAAATATAGCAATGATGTGATTGCTTGATGTTTATGTTGGGTACAAGGTCATAGTGATATCAAAGGCAATGATACGGTAGATAGGTTGGCAAAAGAAACAGCGAAAACGCTTATTATTTTACATCCTAACCGGCCATACACCACTCAAATATCACTTTTTTTATGTTGGACAAATTGAGGATCAAATTTTCAACTTTGCAATGACGACTCGGAAATAGCTGATCATATACTCTATAGATCTTGAAATAGGTTAAACTTATAAGAGACCTCTAGGTCGTGGTGATGAGAGTGAGCGCTCCTTTTATCCCAGTAAAAGGACTATTACAGTAATAATAATAGTTGTTTGTAGCCGTTATGTACTATGGGGAGTTATGGGTTGCTCCAGATACACATCCACATTTCTCACTCATACCAACAATATATATATAAAACGAATAATATTTAATTCTGCAGGTCAGGGATCTTTTAGGTTAGAAGTTACAATCAGCAAATAGCTTTAAACTATTCTTTTACGCGGTAAAAAATTGCAGCAATATGCATTAATTAATAAACCAGCAACTATTTAATTTATTTATTACACCTTACAAAACCTACTAGGAAAGCATAATGACTGAAAGGAGACAAATTCTCCTTCGTTTAACACTTAATGTTCAAGTTAGGTTCAAGTAAAACTATAAATAAAACTAATGTTATAGCTTTATTAATGAAGATAGATTAGTCATTGACCCATACCTACCCCCTCCCCTACCTATTATCATTTTGCTTGAAATTCCTAACTGCAAAACCAATTTGGAGACCTTATTGAATTTCTAATTCTAAGTTTTTTGTTCAAGTAAAGTACAAATCATGGTTTATGCATATAAGCATAACTACATTTCTTTGAAAATCTATATATAATGACAATATTTTATGGTTATAGTGAAATTCATCAAACATTTACCAAGAATTTTGCATAACTCGCAGTAAAGAAATGCAATAAAGATATGAAACCAATATGTAGAAAGCTTTTGGTAGTATAAAAGATGGATTAAAAATTTTATGTTTCAGGAGTCATTGGTCGTCTCTAAATAAGTTGTGCTAAGAATGTTATGTATTTCTATCAAGTTCATTGTCATCAGTCAGGAGTGTAAACAAATGAAAAGATGTAAAAGCATATGTTTTTTATTTCTTGTAGGTCTTAAAACAGGCTAATCACCATAAAGTGTTATCGGTTTATGTTAGTTGACGAAATATCTCCTCTTCATAAATGTTTTAACGGCCTAAGTCAAGTATAACACAATCAGTAGGGTTTTTATTTCCCTTTAAAAATAAACTTTTGCTACTTAACTCTTTTTACAAATGTCAATTCAAACACTCGTCTACTCAATTTTAAATTTTGACGGCGTAACCCATCCTGACTAATATTTATTGTTAACTAGCTAATTGTGTTGGGTTGATATCAAGTTAAGGGCTCAACCCAACTAATGTTTAGTGCCAATTAGGTAGTTGGGTCGGGTTGGGTTAAGATTAATGGCTCAACTAAATCCAATGAATATGTAGCACTAACTAGCTAGTTGGGATGGGTTTAGAGAAGGTTGATGGTTCAACCTAACCCAATTAATATTTAATGCTAACTGCCTAGTTGGTTTTTCTTATTATTATAGAGGGGATTAGGAAATCTGTAAACAGACACCTGACCGAAGATATCATGTGACCAGATAGTAACGGGTTGAAGAGAACTTCGACCGTTTAAAACACTTTCCCATCTCTTCCCGGAACCAGCCCTCAGGGCATCACTTCGGGGAATAAAATATGAAATATACAAATTTATGTATTATCCATTGTCTCACTTACACCGTTTCCAACTCCTTTTAAGATCCTTTCATGGTTTTCTTTAAATTTCATTATTTCAACCACTATGTTTTTCACAGTATTCCACAAATCTTCTGATTCTAATATCACTTTAACTATATCCTCTCGGTTTAACAACCGACTACATTTCCTTTCACAAATATTTCTTGTATCTATATAGGTATGTTCCACTGTATCAATGTTTTCGCAAAATCAATAGACATCATTTTTCGGTTTTTTAATTTTATACAAATATTATTTAAACACTCCGTGACCAGACAAAACAAGTAAAATAAAAGTCTGGTTCTATTTCCGGGATAAGAATTCTTGTCCATTCCTTATATAGATTAAATCTTTCCTGCCAAGCTTTCAATAATGTCGTTCTGCATTCACGTTTTGCTTCTGTACCTTTTCTCTACAACGCTGGTTTTTTTTTTCAGGGAGCAAGTCCAACGAAAGCAATCCGGCAATAACTATAACAGTATCCCTTCTTCAGAAAGATAAGTAGAACATATTCCTATACCGAGTTTTCGATTGACTCTTGTTAACATTTCATGCTAACGTTTAAATTTAAGGGTTCTTTGCCAAATAAAATTACCGATTTAACCGTTGATCTAAAAGTTTCCTACGCCTTGATCTTGGACAATCTAAGTTTGACATATACCTTAGAAGTAAATTATTCATGAATGTCACTTTACTTGGTACCTCCACAATATGTTTAGTCATGGTAATGTCCTTATTAATAAACACACCGAGTTACCTTACCTTTATCTGCACTTTGAATTATAGACCCATTTACCTCAAGGTTATGAGATCCTATCTTTTTTCTCCCTTGAAGTAAAATCATTTTTATTTTCTGTGCAGTAATGTCAAGACTCATTTCTTTTAGTCTCATCACTCTTTAGTCACTCTCGTCTTGACCTATAATCAGCATTACCAGATCGTCTGCATAACCTATGATTTTTCATTTAGCTAATATTTCCATTTATCAGTGATCCAACTATTTCTTTCCACTAGTGGACCTTCATTAACTTCCCATGCTCCTTAATTAGGAAATAATTTACGAATTTGCTCTTAGATAGTCTTATCCTCAATATTATTTCTGTTTTTATTTTCAAGTCTTTTTGTAACTATTTGGTAGGCCTTACCCCAGACATCATTTTCCAGATCTGTACAAAGTTCATTCCATTTTTCTTTTTTACACTTCCTTATAGATTCTCCAGCTGGTCTAGAAAAAGTAGGAATATTACCTTGGTGTAAAATTTGAAGCCAACCATAGTTCCAAAATTTCACCTCTTTTATTGGAAATACTAGAACCTGCCTTTAGTATTATAGCATTCAAATCTCCTACTATCAAGATATCTTTATTACAATTTCTTAGCATTAATTGTATACTATGTAACAATAATAATCTCTTTATTGATCTTACAATTAGAGTTTATACAATTTACTTCTAACATATACATGTATATTAACTGTACTTAGTTAATGCTTGACCAAGTAGAACCATCATCAGGTTACAATATGCTCAATGTTCTTCTTGATGGCCTGGTAAAGATTATAAACTAATTATACAAAATGCAAGAAAAGAAAATGAAAGCAACAAGATAATTCAGTAATTGTTCAAATCTTTCGATCAACCTATTTGAAGAAAAGTAACAAGATATTATTACAAAACATGGTAACTCTCCATATACAAATTCATGACCTTCAAGATAACCTGGCACACTCAAATGTTTATACATATTTATAAACGCATCACAATCTTTATTAAAATATTGCTTCGATTTTAATTTAATACCAAAAAAAGTCGTTGGGTGACCCAAAGCTCTTGAAAATTTTGAAGAATCTGAATACACATTATCAAGTGTTAATTTTTTAAATATTTTCGATAAATTGATTTCAACGTGCATGAGCTGAGGAATTTACTCTTCTGCGTTTCATATGAGATAATTCTACACTCCTCTTCTTAAATTTTAAAACTATCCTTGACTGATTGATGATTCTTTAGGTACGTATCATAAAAGGCGTTAGCCGTTGATTATAAACTTAATTTTGGAAACCATTCTATGATGTTAATTCTAAGCTTATTTATGGCCTATCAAAATACTACTAATGACGAATTAATTGACCTGTTGCATTTTATGTGGGATAAAGTAAGGACGCTCTAGTTTCTATGGGAATGTATTTTTTATATTGCATCTTAAGTAACATTTACGGTATATGAAAAGAAGAAGCATCGAAATAACTGATAATAACTTTTTCTAGAAAGTAATCATGTACGTCAAAATTTATTATGTAAACGTTAAATAACTGTTCAAATAAGTTTTTATGCAAAAAATAAATAATGATTTATTATTGTTTAAAGAGTAGAGAGGGACAACTAAATCTTTATTACATTTCAATAAATACATTCATTTCATTTCAATCATCATCAGGATAATGAAGAGAACATTTTTTCATCCAAGTATCAATGTAATAAGGCGGTGGCGATCGCTGCGGTTCCTTGAATTTATGAACGAACAAATCAAAATCGGATTCTGGCGAAAATTTCTCAAATTGTCGTAGGAGAGATACTTTAACTCCGTACGGATTTTCACGAGCTTGTGGTGGAAAGTACGGATAACGTACTGGCCTCTTAATTGTATCAAACCTAGAAACAAAAAATATGTTATAAAAATTCGAATTATCAACGATTAATTAGTTTTACGGCTTTTTGTGAAGATTACACTCTAGTTTAAATGGTACTGGTTTTGTTTCATGTGATCGATCTCTCAATCGGAAGCAATCTTCCATTTCTCTATACGCTCGCGATTCGAATAGGTAATGTATGGGCTTTTCTGTATTAGCGAATTCTTTGTTGTAAATTTTTCTTAAATCATCCATATATTTTTTCATTGGTAATTTAGACATCCATTCTTCAATTTGTGATTTTTTCCTGAAATAATTTAAATATTTAATTTTTTAAATAAAAAAAGTTAAAATGTGGTTAGTATGCAACTTTAGTGACACGAAAGAAATCTGTAATGAATCCATTTTTTAAATTTTAATTTCTTACGTTTTTCCGTGATCAGAATAAATTCCTTCTATAACTTCAGTTCTTACTAAATGATGGGTTTTAAATAATATATAAAGAACCCATTGTCTACATTCGTCACCAAGTTTTCTTCTTTGTTCCTCATCTAATGCTCCTAATCCTTTTTCATGCATTCTTGCGAATAATCCCCGCATTATCCCGGTTACTCTTGCATTTGATTCTTCCATAAGTTTTTTAAGCCTTGCAAGCTCAGCCATGGACATAGGCATATTTTTTCGCACCTAAATAATGTTATAACTAATTATTATAGTTTTAAAACTTACTAACAATTTTTAAACTTTACTAAATACCCTCTCCATAATGCTTGAATTTTCGTTGCCATTTTATCATAATATGATTGAGTTAATCGAATAAAGTATTCTTGATATGCTTCAGGCAAGTGCCACCTAACTAACCAACCTCTAACCCATCTTTGAATAATTGTTGCTTGTTGATGCCAAAATTTAACCATTTTTCGTACTCTATACCCCCTGTATACTCTTTGTATAAGAAGTGCTGCATAGTATCTTTTTTTACCAGGTCCTTCTAAATTTCTAGCACAAATTAATAAAATTGGTTATAATGATTTGGTTAATAATTCTTTAAACTAACCTGTTTTGTATTGTTAAATAAGTATTTAAGTTTTCACTTTTTACGAAGAGATGGTAAACCGACGCCATTCTTTTTAAATTTTATAAGAATTAGCTCTAGGAATTGGTGATAAATACCTCAAAAATTGGCTGTCAATTTGACAAAGATTTGAAGGAACAAAATATTAGTTATAATTTTATGAAAATTAAACACAAAACATGCAATGAGATATTTTATTGAGTAGATCTATAACTAATTTATCAACTATATAAACAGAAACAATTCGTCATAAAAAGCGGATAGTTTTCGGCAATAAATTCAGCCAAAATCAGCAGTAATTAAAAAGTACTAATCGAGTACAACTTTTATTATAAATAATTAAATGTTACAAACAGAATACTGTTTGTCACGTGATATAAGATACAATATGTTTTAAATTTCTAATAACTACTTAACTATTTTATTTTCTTAATTTTGTAGATATTTCGATATCTTAAAAATAATCTGTTAGATTTAAAGCTAAACTAATTTAACTTATAACGGAACTTTGTAATAATAATTAGTAAATAGAAATAGAAATAATGCGTTTTATGTACAGCAAATAAGAAAATACTTAGCAAGAATACTGTAGATTATTATGTGGACATAAGATTTTTTTAAACATACTTTTATTATCTCTACAAATATTATTATGTACAATTTAGGAACGAATATGTTTTTACTGCTATTAGTTGTGATTTACACGTCAAATCTTGATCGATTTATCCAGTACAAATAAATAATTTAAATATTACATCAGTTTCTTTTATATAATACGACAGCAAACCAAGCTACTTGTTTATAAATGTACAGTACCCTGTTCTCCGCGCAATTTATCCTTCAATAAATCATCTTAACCTTTTTTAAATAGAAAAAAAAAACAATTTCTTATGCAAAATAAACCTCCTAGGAGTATCATTTATAAACTTGGAATACCAGTTTGCTTTTACATGTCTACGAGTATATCACAATTACGTAACGTTCACCGATTTCAAATTATTTGCAAAATTTGTTCAAGTAATATTAAGAGGTTTCTTTTCGTTTGTATCTATAGCTTGTTCTTTCGGCCTTCGGGAAGATTTCTTCGTTTCGTTCACATTATTGTTATTATGTGACATTTCACGGCTACGAAAATGCTTCTTGCAATAGAGCACCATCAAACATCCAAATAGTCCTATTAATATTATACAAAGCAGTATTAACCAGTATGATGTATTATCTGAAAATAAGTAAAAAATGTTATTTAATAATTACGTACATTTTCTAAAAGTTAAAAATAATATGGATTTATAATACCTACAACAGAACATAATAATATATATATTTTAATCATTTAATATACAATAAGTTTGAAAATATTCGTAGAAGTTATAAAAACTTAAAGAATAATCCTAACTCCGCTTTATACATTTATCCTAGAAGCCCTTTGATTATTGTTTGATTTCTTTATTACGAAAAATATATTGTATAAGTTTAAAAAAAAGTCATCGGAAAAGACTTTGAGCTGGACATAGATCCCTCACATGCAAAGCCCGAAAGTAGAAATATTTTTGCATCGATATACGCAAAGAATTTTATTTAAGATGTTCGACCATCATCAATATCAAAATTCGGTTCTTTTTGTATTTACTCAATATTTTACTTCACATATAGGCACAATCAATTGTGTAGTAATACGTTAAATGTATTACATTTTTTCTTCACGTAAGCTACTTTACACGCTATACTTAAGCTGTACAGCAAAATCTTCGAATGGCTATAACCATTACGAGCCCTCCAAACTGTCGACCAAAAACCATTAGCTTTTGGTCGGCAGTTTGGAGGTAAATGATATATGAGGCTAAAATTCAATATGACTTGTAACGTCATCAAAGAGACGTATGATGGAAAATTTTATTTCTATGACACGAGAAGAAGTATGAGTGTGATGTAGAGTAGAGAGAAGGTATTTGATAAGAGGTTATGTATGATAATTTTATAAAAACATGAGTTAAGTTAAAAGCAACGGTTAGGTGTATGGCGAATGCAAGTTCGATTCTTGGGCCAAATTTTGAAAAACACCATATTCCAAACTTCCATTTATTAGGAATTGCAACGAATATGGGCTGGCCATATGGTATGCAGGAGCGCGAGGAAGATAATGGTATTTGAAGATTCGTTTGAATTGGCTGATAGCGAAAGTTTTGACGTCACTCAAATCTCCCCCGCACAATAGGCAGCTTTATTCAGCAAAATACAAGACAAAAGATCAATGAATTCCCCCACGAAACCGATGGAAGAGCGAAATGGTGAAGGAGATACAACGACTTATGAGCGCCTAGCGTTATTGCTTTTTTATTTGAAGATTGGTTTCAGAATCATTTTGTCCCGAAAATTAGTCGATCCTGTTCCTTTAAAAACAGCATTTAAGGTGATATTAATTATTAGCAACACACATGAATACTCGGCTGGTCGACTATGATCCTCACGTCAAACTATAAAGTTTTTATAAAAATATTTGCAGCATAACCTATCATACTCGAAGATTATTTATGAAAAATTTTAGATAAGGATTAATTTGCTCAACCTTTGCCAATTTATCTGAATGATCACTAGAAAATGATCTCATAACTGAAAGCGCAGCATATTATTTCTTTAGGGATATGTTGTTTGGAAGTCGAAAATTCAGAATGTCATTGGGGCCTGAAAGTCAGCTAAGGTGTAGTAAGAGCTAATTAAAATGCAGCATCAAAATGACATTAGAGAAGATGAAAATGTCGAGATTATCCCATGGTTGCCCCTCCGCTTTGATGATAGGCAGAAGAGAAGAGAAAAGTCTCTTCTTATCTTGGTAAGCCAAGATATCCTGGAGATCCAACTTTATGCTATGTATTAATAAATTCTTTCATTTTTCTTCAGAATGAATTGGGACGAAATTGGGAAACTGGGAGAATGAAAGGACAACAGTGTGACTCACACTGTCGTCCATTTTATGTGTTCATCATATAAATAAAAAATCTCTTCTATATATTATTCAACTTTGAATCAATCAAGAAGGGTAATAAGTGAATACACACATATATGTGCAATGAGATCTGTTAACCTCATATGTTAACTTTTATGTTTTTTAATCTGTGACATGCACAACCTGATGACGTGATAGATACACCGCGAAACCGGTAGTCGATATCAAAATAAATAATTTCTTCAGAAATTTCATATAGTTTCACTTTAATATTAACTTTATGCTGTTGGTTGATTTTACAAAATGTGTATAACCTTTACATTTAAATGGAGAATTTCATTTAAATGCAGAATCTTGATAACTATGTTTTGCAACGTAGTAGTGTAAGGTGTACTAACGCACAGATTGGAATAAGTTTTGTGAATGCATTTATTAATATGGGTTTAAAAAGTTAACCCATAATCAACAAGAATTCCTAAGATTTTTACGTGCAGTGATCGTTTTTATTTCAATGTGCGAATATCGAATGAAAATGGATAAAAAAGAAGCTAAAGGGAGTATTAGACATTCATGAGATCCTCAGAAGAGTTATTTTAGAGGAAGCCAGCATATTGCTGAAAAAAATAAAGACTTTGTCAGTACATCAGCCGAAAAACTGAAAAATCAAGATGAGTTTGATGCTAATTTTGATACCAGTTTTAGTTAGTATATTTTGAGCTTCAGTTTGGTGTTCACAGCTTTGTAGACATTAGTAAACTCTTGGTGTCAGTGGCTTCAGCCATTTTCGTTCTCTCATGGTTTGGGTAAAGCCTTCAGTAAATCAGGTTATTATGCAATCATGCCGTAACAAATTAGCATTGCCGTAAAAGCCGACGCAGATAAACTGTTCAAAAAAGCAGTAAAACAAGAAAAAGAAAAAATCGTCAATGCCGTCATACAGAAAACGAACTAACCGTTTTAGGCGATGGATCATAGTCTAAACGATGATTCACTTTTGGGTATTGCTTCTCTTATCGGAAAATATTCAAACAAAATCTTGGATGTAATCGTAAAATCAATTGTAAATAAATATAATACGCTGCTTGGTATAATGAATACGAGAGTGAATGTACCGCAAATCACGATGGTAGCGCAGGAAACATGGAGGTAGATGATATAAGTGAAATGTTTAGCAGATCTGTGGAATTATTTGACGTGAAACCTGCGAAGTACATAGGCGTTGGTGACACAGAAACATTCAAATTGGAGCAATCCATCTTATAACGGCAATCCAGCAATCGATAGATTTCAACTAGTTTTATACGTGAAAAAGGATATGTACAGACGTGTAAAAGAAGCGAAAAAATGCTCGTACAAGCTGCTAAAATGAGAAAATCGGTTGAAGCTGCTGGAAAATAGAAGTCTGAAGAATGAAGAAGAGTTCAAAGAGAGAATGAAGCGCGCTGAAAAAGCGTAGATTCACGAAGCGAAGTTCATCAATTCCTGCGAAAACGAAGCCTAAAACAATTCACAAATAAAATAATGCTAAAACTGTCAACTTATTATGGATATCATATGACGACGACAAGCGATGAAAATCCGCAACATCGTTATTGACCAAAAGAGAATATCAGAATGCAGCTAAGTAAAAAAGAACCATTTACGATGAATTATCGGCCGACAGTCTCGTGCAAAGATGTTTGGGAAGAAACATTCAAAATAATATTGTTTGTATTGTTATCCATATCACCATAGTATAAGTCTTTTATTTAATTATTTACTCAAAATAATAATGTGAGTTTCAATAATTGTGTATGGAACCTGGCTCCAGATCATGCTTTTACAGGAAAGAAAATTCTAGAAGTTAGTGTAGCTGACGGCTGCATGTACTTTCAATGAAGGCCATTTGACTCTGCTGAAAATTATGGAAATTATAGGCATTCAAATAGGTGGAGAGGCTAGAAAATTGGCGCAAATATATGATGACACTAGGATTTCGAGGGCAGAAAAGAGGACATCTGAGGCTTCCAAATTCTAAAGAATGGCTCGAAGGGCAGCCACAACTACTGAAAATGAGTATTGTGAAGCTGAAATTATACTGTACGCACAAGGTATAGATTATTAGGGTAAGTATTAATTTTTCAGGAATGATCTATGTTTAAAAGCTTAAAGGCGTTTATTCAAAATCATTTTTTTACGAAGGGCCGTGTGATTAAGAGCTATTTCAAGAGCCTATTCAACCGATGGGGCTGAAATTTTTACAGAGTATACCACATTTGAGTAGTTATATCCCGTACCAGATTTAGACATTTTGATAATGATTTTCTCATTTTTTCCTATTTTCGGCGATAAAAAACATTGATTTTTGATTTACACACTTAATTCTGCGAATAAAAAGGCAGATCAATTCCTCCAGATCAATAATCAATTTGAATTTTTTATTTCAGATGAATACAAGTTCACTTGGACCAGCCATCTATCTTTTTTATGGTATTCACTTTTTATATAGGAGTAACTCCTTAAGACTGAAGAACAACTACAAATAGAATCACACGAATGCTACAGCTAATACTAGACCTAGAATGGAAACAGTTAGGTTTAACCGTACCTTTCCTAAGAGGGAATCCAACCCAACCCAACATGGCTTCAGAACTAAGACTAGACTTAAAAACATTAATGTTTAACGGTGTTAAGAGACCTGCGGAAAGTTTTTCAATTTTTAAAGAAAGTTAACAATTTAAAGAAAAACTTCGTCGCCTTAGAGTGTAAAACTGCTAAATCCATTTTTTATCTGATATGACATAATGATACCATTCGAAGCAGAAAGAGACGAGTTACCGTCTACGTAAAACAGTTACATCAAATAGTGAACGCTAATGTAAGAAAAGAACTGATGAGTAAAACTACTAAATCCAAACAATTCAAACTTCGTGGCTAAATCCAGAGTCACCGCCATTTTGTACAGTATTTCGCGCTCGCCCGTTATCGTTCCACTACATAATATATTTTGTTTCTGTCAAATTCATAACCTCAATTATTTGATTATTTCAAACTTTGCAAAAGATTACCTTCGAGGTAACGAAAACCACGACATTGATTGTGTTATCAGTAAAAATGTGCGTAGTAACACCGATGGTAACCAGGAATCATCAAAACAAGCAGAAAACGATCCTGCGCAGTCCTTTTGTGCGTTTGATGTGATAGACCAAATCGAAGACCCAATTACTAACGAAAGTGAACAAGAAGGGTTAGTTCCGTATTCCATTCACTCTGATTCTGAGTATGACGATAGTTATCCAGAAAAGAGCAAGAAAAGAAAAAAAAGAGCTCAAATACAAAACTGTAATTGGTTTGCCGAAAAGAACAGAAAATTAAGAGAGTCAGGGAAAAAATATTATGGCAGAAAAAAGGAAGAGACGTGGAATTATGAGATACCTAGAGAACCAAGAATGATGAAACAAAGATGTTGTTGCAAACTAACTCAAAATGGAACTCTTAAGTGTACAAAATTTACATAAGAAGACAGGAAAAATATATTTAAAGGATTTTGGGCAATGAGTTGGCAAGAGAAAAGAATGTATGTTGATGGGCTTGTGACATCAATACCTATTAAGAGACCCCATGGTAGAAAAAACAGTAAAGAAACCAGAAGAAATCAATCACTGGTTTATTATTTAAAAATGCAAGACGAGCGATTTAAAGTCTACAGGACCATGTTTCTCAATACGCTTGGTATTGGTAGATGGACTGTTCTCAATTGGAAAAATAATCAATTAAGTAACACAAAACCAAATAATACTCCAAAAACGATGACTAGTTCTCAGCATTCTAAGAACGAGAATACCTCATCCAAGCCTTTTGCCAAAGAACAACAAGAACTTCACAGTTTTCTAAATTCTTTGCCAGTTATGGAGTCTCACTACTGTCGGGCTACCACTCAGAAAAAGTATTTATTACCAGAGTGGACGACAAAGCAAGCCCTTTACGATTTTTACAAAAATGATTGGTACACAAGGCGTGGTGTACGGCCTCTCTCTCTCTAGCTACTTTTTACGGAGCCTTCGATGTCAAAAATCTAGGTTTGTACTTCCCGAAAAAAGATCAATGTGAAAAATGCGCGTTGTACAAAGCTGGCAATTTATCAGCTGAAGAATTTTTAGAACATAATCAGAAAAAAGAAGAAGCTAGAGAAGAAAAGAAAAAAGACAAAGGTGGAGAAAATATTGTATTTACAGTTGATTTGCAAGCAGTTTTGATGACACCAAAGTCAAAAATAAGTAGCTTATATTACAGAACAAAACTTCAAGTACATAATTTGACATTTTTTAATGTGAACAACAGATATGGGTTCTGTTATTTGTGGAACGAGAGTGAGGGGGACTTCAGGGAAGTTCAGAGGAGTTTGCAAGTGTGTGGGCCGATTTCATAGAGAAAAAAGTTTTACCCCAAAACGAATCTGCTGTACCACTAAAAGTAATTTTCTTCAGTGATGGGTGTACTTACCAGAACAGGAAGTTCGTGATGTCTAATGCTTTGTTATCGACGGCAATGAATTTCAACATAATAATTGAGCAGAAGTTTCTTGAGGTCGGCCATACTGAAATGGAAGTGGATTCTATGCATTCGACTATCGAACGAGTATTGAAGAACAAGGATATAAATGTTCCTGCAGAATATGCCGGAGTCTGCAGATTAGCTAGAAAAAGACCAAAGCCTTACGAAGTACTCTACCTCACCTATAACTTTTTAAAAAAATTCGACGGTGTTAAGTTCTATAAAAGCATTCGTTCTGGTCGTAGCAAAGGCGAAGCTAAAGTGACAGACATACGAGCTCTGCGCTACACCCCGAGTGGTGAAGTATATTTCAAATTGAGATTTGCTGATGAATGGCAAGCAATACCGCAAAGAAAATCTGCAAGTGTCGTGCCATTGCCGTTCACTCAGCTCCCAAATCTTCACAAAAATAGAAGAAAGATTACTGCCAGGAAATTTGAAGATTTTCAATATCTGAAAAGCACACTTCCTCAGGACTATCGATCTTATTATGATAATTTACCCCATGACTGAATGTCGACTGATAACTATAATGTGCAGTGTTAATGTTCCGCGATAAGTGACTTTTCTATGATTTAATTAACATGCGAAGACTTAAATTTTAGTAGTTGTTAAGAACGAAAAAGATTTTAAGACTGCTAGTATTCGATTTAGTTAGTCGTTCCTAAGTTTTGTTTTTGTAGAGTTTATAATTTACTTTTCCTCGGGTTATTGTTCATACTGGTAAATTATTAATTTTTGAAACTTTTAACTTTCAATAAAGAAGTGGATACTCTTTTATTGGCTTTTATTTCCTTTTGATGGATACCGTCGTAAAAATTACAATGTGGCCAAAACTTTGTGTAATTAAGTTTTTTTTTGATTATGTAATTGTATGTCATTGTAACTTTCACAAAAACCCTGCCAAATCCATTATAGATCAGTATGTACATCTAAAATAACCTGCTAAATCCAAAAAAGGCTTGTAATGCAGCAACTAAAGAGTTTAAGTAACTTTTTTTAAGTTAAAATAATACACCATTATTTATTTAACAACATAGTATTTAGAATTACTTCCCTAGACAAAAATGACAATTTTAAAAAGTTTTTTATTTGTCCTCTAAAAAACGCTAAAAGTGAGTTAGCAGGTTTACACTTTAAGGCGACGACTTATATTTTTAGATTAAACATGGTTACTGTTTTTTGTCTTTGTCTTTGTTGTACCTTTTTTTTAAATCTTATAAATATCTCAAAATATTCATTTTGGGTAAATACCCCCGGGTATATTTCCTTGAAAATAAATATCCGGATATTTAACAACACTGGTTATCAGGCATGTTACCATAGAGTTGCTAGCACTACAAGATACCAAAAAAAGTATAAACTATCATTCCGATTTGCAAGGAACATGTTTTAATTACTTGAATCTTGAAATCATTGTTAACTAACTTTTTACGAATTTTCACAAAAAAAAAGTACAATTAAACGAAAAAATTGATGAAATATTTACCTGAACAAGAAATAACAGTTGGCGGTGTATATACCGCTGGATTTTTATCAATAACTCTATTCTGAAGATGTTCATCTAACATTTTCAAAGCTTCCATTTCAGTTAAATTATGATTAACCATAAATGATTCAAAATGTTCATACTTTGATATTTTATAAACTTCTTTTGTCATTTCTGTAGTTGTAGTTGTACGCTCCTCAAAAGTATTTTTATTTTTTACGTGCATCCTGAGAATAATTAAAACATCATCATCGGTTAAATTGTGATTGTGCATAAAATATTCCATTTGTTTGTTTATTTTGTCCGGTAATCTACATTTACAAATTTGACATCCTTTTTTGTTCGATTTAAATCCGTATTTACAAAACTTTTTGCAATTAAAATACGGACATTCAGGTGATTCTTGTGCATCTGGTGTGATAACGGACACATTTGAATCGCAAAAATAAGCTTCGCATTTTGGTTTTCCATTAATACACGTGCAATTGGTGCATTCGTCTTCCGACCAAGTGTCTAAATGGCGATACAAAGTTTCGTTTACAATACAATTCTCTTCTAGGACTCTATTAATTGATTTTCCTCGGCAATGTTCGTTACTGGGTTCATTAGTACATTTAGATTCGCCATTATCACAGGTACAATTTTTGCATTCGTCCTCCATCCACGATTCCATGTGATGGTATAGTGTGTAATTTATATAACAATTTTTGTTGAATGTTTCGAGAACGCATTCGTATATATCGCAACAATCTCCGGGAATATTATGTCCTCTTTTTTCATATTTAGGAACGTATCCATCTTCGCAACTAGTTTTGGGACAGATACTGCAAACGCATTTATCATCTATTAAATCGCTATTATATCTTTTCGGATAACTGTCGTCTGGACATAATTTGCATTCTATAAATGTGCAGCATCCTATAGATTGGGGTATCCCAACTGATTGATCATCACACAAATTCGGTAAAGGACATTTAGCTGAATCGCATTGACATGTGTTATTTTGGATAGATTCGTAACGATTATGACATTCGCAAATTCCTTTTTCATTTAAGAAGGAGCCTTCTGGACAAATACATTCTCCATTTATTAAAAATTTGTCGACACAATTATCGCAAGTGTAACTTGGGCAACAGTTTTCATCATTTTCAAACTGAGATTTTACAAGATTTAGAACCTTATCGCATGGTGGCCTTTCACAGAGATCCTGGTTACATTTGCAGACTCCAGCCACTAGTTCAGCGTATGGCGGGCAGATGGTAGGAGTAGTATCGATTGGTGGTGGGAATATTTCAAAACCTAAAACAAAAAAAATTTAAATTAATAAAATAAAATCAAGAATGTTTATGTAAATAAATAATTTGACTTGATTAATGATTAATAATACAAAATAAGAGTTTGTTAACAAATCATGTCTCTTAGTATAAATCTCCCGACTGGGATATTAACCCATACTCAAATGGTAAAAAGCTTTTATAAACGTGTTTTACGTAATTTGGAAAGTTATTATGATAGACGTGAAGTGTATCGTTATCAGGCAGTTTTAATGCGCGCCAGATTTGACAGAAATAGATGCGCGAATATACGTACGGCGCAATGTCTTTTAGAACAAGGAGAAGAAGAGCTTTTTCAAAAGCAACATTGGTCCGTTAAAAAGTTTTGCAATAGTGTTGGCGGAACAGCGTATCAAAGAGAGGTACAAACACCGGATTGGGCTATTGATCATTGGCATCCTCTTGAAAAGATGCAATATCCGGAGTACTTTAAAAGACGAGAGGAAATGAAAAAGGATGTATTGAGAAAATGGGAAAGAGCAAATAGGGCGAAAAGGAGTTATGAGTGTTAATATTTTAAGTATTAGAAAATGGTATTAATTATAAATACTACTTCCTTAATGTATCTTATTTTTAATTTTTTTTCGAGATTGTCATAGGATCGTTTGATTTTCTGTTCAATAGGTAATGAAGACAAAAAAAAAACAATTTGAGACGTCAATATATGTAAACAACGTTACAATAATAAAGTAATTTAAGAAATCAAGAACATCTCCTTTGTAGTGCTTAATTATTTGTGTCTATAAACCCACGGGGAGGAATTTTTGAATGACATAGGAATGACAAAATGAGACAGAACAAATTATTGCAAGAATGGTACATACAGAACATAAACAACATCGAATACGTAAATGACAATGCTGCGAGTGTTTATAGTAATATACCACGTTAGAATACATAAGTACACATCGTACATTTCCTAGAATATTGCCACAATTCAAAATCTATCAATCGTCAAAACATTTAGTATCACATTCGTACTTACGGTGATTACTGGTAAAAAACCATAAAAAGGTAAAGGTGAAGGTAAATATGCAATAATAAAATAAATTATTTTTCCCACTAGCTAGGAAAATAATAAAAATTGTTAAAATTGACGAAGATCATTCTTTCAAATAAAATCGATGTTTGAAATAAATGTATATACCTTCAGAACGTATTAAATACTTGGAGGATGATAAATTTTCACAATTTTTTTTGTAATTTCTTCAATTTTATTTTTCTTTTCATTGAAGCACTACACGTAACGAGTTATGACAAATTTTATTTGTATGACAACAAATGTCTGTCTGGCAAGGAAACTTTGGATATATGGAAGAATATCGACTTCTACTAGTGGGAAAAACGTAATAAGCCATATGGCACGTAAGAACTAATATTCCTCGGAAGAATTCCGGGCCTCGGTTGCCTCGGCCCGTACAATTCTTCTTCCCACGTTATAGTGTCCTTACGTGCCTCATAGCTTAAATAACTATTACAACATGATTATTTCAAATTGACATTTCTTGACTTGTGTTGGTTTTTTAACAACCTACACCTTCATATCGATAAACTTTAATAGTTATTTGACAGATATGTCAGATTTTTAGTCATGTTAAGCTCCGTAAAATGACAATATGTTATGGTAGTTATGTACAGAACGAAGTACATATGACTTTATATAGAATATTTATCAACTTTATTATACAATATTGCCATTATATTTGCTCATTTAAGCAAATAGGGTAATTCATCTGACAGCACTGGCGTATAGCTCAAATATTGAAGCTATTGAAGACTGTATAGTTAAATGTGTTGAGTTTATGAGTTATCATTAAAAGTTAGTGGCAACTATAAAATTATAATTTCCGGATGTCTAAATGGTCAAATAGCACGTGAAATAATGTCTTACTTAACCCTTTAGTGCCCGACGGCACTTTTAGTAACTAACGAATATTTAATGAATTTATTTTAATTAATGTTTACTAACAGTATTTTTAAGTCTATGTTTTTAAAACTCTAGAAAATAGAATCGAAACGTTTAGTACCTTCTCTTATACCTATATATCAATTAAATGTTTGTACACTAAAGGGTTAAAACAGAAAATCTGTAAACCCAGCTAAAGTATACTTTTTGCAAAATCAGAGAACTATTCATTATTATTGTTATGGCTGGACCGAGGAGAGCAACCCCTGGTCATTGCTATTGTAACTGTAGCCCTCTAAAGGTTTACGACAAATGGAGGTTTTTAATGAACTTCAAAATTGCTTCAAAGTAGATGTCAAAAGAGCCTCACTGAAAATTTGATGTCTTAGATGGCCTCTGGAATCATAATTTAAATCGTAATTACATTGTATGTGTTCAGCTGTTTCTGACTCATCGTCGCAATGTCAACAAATTTGATCCTCAGCGTGTCCAATATGGATAAAGTATTATTGGAAAGGTGAATGGCTGGTCAGGAAACCTGAGAGCGTTCTTAGGTCAATGAAAGGCGAAACATTTAGTACTTCTTTTATACCTCCTATCAATCTTTGGAAAAACAACATTAAAAAGATAGTATTTTCTGTTTTCTCACTTAAGGGTTAAAACAGAAATCTGTAAACCCAGCTAAAGTACACTATAAGATCTATTGTAACTGTAGCCCTTCAAAGGTTTAGGGCACATGTAGGATCTTCTACAAAATCGCTTCAAAGTAGGTGTCAAAAGAGATTAGATTTCCTCTGGCATCGTAATTATACTGTATGTGTTCAGTTTTTTCTGACTTATCGTTACAAAGTCAATAAATTTGACCCTCAGCATGTCCAATATGGATAAGGTGTTATTGATAAGGTGTATGGCTGGTCAGTAAACCTGAAAGCGACCTTAGATCACTGAAGGGCGTTTTCACACTCTCTTTGGTCAGTGTAGGTGAGTAACATCATTGCTCTTTGTGAGATTTCTTAGGTTGGCATATTTTCTGATCTGTGCCGAGTCACACGTTAAGGACTGGCTGCTCTGGATTGCCTTCAGAGCAGCCAGACTGTCTGTGAAAATGTTTATGGATGCACTTTTCCGTCGCTTTTGTAAGTTCAATGCGGTGTAAAAATTTAAACAATGATGTAAGTCCTCTTTTTAGTTGCAGCCCACCCTTCGTCCAATCAGCCCTAGTTCTAAATAAAGTCTGACCTTATACGGTGGGTCAAACTTCTATTTTGTCGGAATGAGATCCATCTTAATTTCAATCAAGTGATTTAGACTTGAATCCTTAGGAATTCGAGGTGTCCTCTGAGGTTGACATGCGTTAACTTGAATGAAGAGTATCTTATCACTAATAAGACACTCAAAGCTGCCTCCTTTCGTAGACGTAAATGTAGTGGTGTGGTACCGGATTGGTCTTCATAAGTAGCCCTCAGACAAGATCTGATCACACCTGTTATGTTAAGACATTCGAACTGCTGTATTTATGCTAACTGTTATTATGCTGCCTAGTGAGATATAGGCGACCTTAGATCTAATTCTTGCTACGTAGGCTCAATGAGCCATTCGTGTTTTGAGACCCCAGTGACTTCCGAGGTGTCTATAATCTAAGTATATTGGACTGTAGTTAAGTATATTGGATCTTTATCTTTCAACAAATTACAAATTTATTTAGGTGTGTATTATAGGTCTGAGATACACAATAATAGATACTTTATAGACGAGTTGGAGACTACTCTCTCTCTAATTTATCCATGTTTTGATCATTGAATACTTTATTTTGATTTTAACCGATTTACAGGACGTGACGGTTGTATCCTATGATGAGTTTTTGGAAGTGATTGGAAATTTTGAAATGGTATTTAACCATTGATCAGCCAACCAAAATTACACCAACTAAAAGTAGTTTAATGAATGCATTTTTTTGTAATCATCGCGATTTTAGTACTGAAGCAAAAGTTGTTTCTGTACATATTTTAAAACTTTAAAACTTTAAGTTAAAAATTTTGACCAAGCTCTCTTTTTGGACTTTATTCTTTTATTGAACTCTATTATTTACCTATAAGTTATTGACGACAAGGTATACTTTCTAAATCATTTGTTGATCTCAGCTATCGATAAATATGTTACTTATGTGAAGCTAACTTCTGCAAAGGATCCTTGTCCGTGTCTTACCGATACTGGTCGATTAATACGGGATCTAAGAGATAAGGCCCTGTCAAAATTCAAAAAACAAAAACTTAGCCTGCCTGGATCTATTATAAGGAATTAAGAAACCTTGTGAATGCGTGAAAAACGTGCTACATTACTCATTTCATACAGAACTTTGTTAACCCATGGAAAGTGTTGAGAAATAATAATTTATTACAATGTAAGGCACAGTTTGGTGTTTTTTCATTTAATTTGGTATCTGAGAGTGATATTTTAGCTGATACGATCAACATCATATCATAGTATACGATCAAATGTTGTGGGTGTCTATAGTAGTGTTATTAAATTAGAAAATGGCTTGTCCTGTAATCTTTTAAGAAGGAAAAGATCCTTCTTAATACCAGTACCGAAAGTACAAAGACCTAACGATTGCTCATGCCTAAGGTCCGTAAGCATATTGTGTTCCTATTAAGTTTTGAAAAAAATAGTTACGGGACAACTGACAGAGTTTCTGAAGGCTGAGTGCATTATTTCAATTAATCGATTTGGTTTCAGGGAGGGACATAACTATGAAACTGCTCTAAATAATGTAGTGGATATTATTGTTATTGCAACAGATTACGATAGATTGACGCTTCTGGGTATATTTGATTTCTCCAGGGCATTCGATACTCTAAACCAAGACTTATTACTATCAATTCTTGAGTATATAGGGCTTGATTCTATTTCATTAGCATTTTCAAAAATTATCTTAAGGACAGGTTTCAATTTATTTGTATTGATCAGGTGAATTCGAGTGCTCTGGAGATAAGGTTTGTGGTTCCGTAGGGATTGATTCTTGGCCCTACACTATTGAAAATTTATACAATTTCAATAGCTTTGTTGATTCCTGTAACTATTATGTTGATGATACTTAGATTATTTGTCTTTTTCTGAAAGCCACTTTGATAAAAAACTCAATTAGTTTAAATGTGACTTGTATAGTATTATTGATGTACACTATATTTTTCTATTAATTTTAATTTTTTTACAAACAATATTTTTTTTTTCAAACTCACATGCGTATGTTCAGTCTTTAAAAGAAGATTTTTTATCATTTAGTTAATTAAGTAATTATATTAAGTTCAAACTTTAATTCACGCTATTCTTGTTTGTTGCTGTTATTCTTAACGTAGTTAACATCACATTGGCTACTTTTAGTCATTTTTTTTGTCTTTGATGCTTAAATAAAATTTATAAATTTCTATAGTTCTTCTATATAAATTTCTTCACTTTTCAAAATTCATAAATTTATCGTTAATATTATATCAATTTTAGCACCAAACTTTAAATAAATTTACTGTCATCATAATTTTTGTTATTACTACTTTATTTTGTTGCCTTTAAATAATGTGCTCAAGATATGATCAAATACATAATCCTCTTCATTTAAAGTTACTCTACATAAAAATTAAGAAGGAAAACAATATTTCGGATTTAGTCTTTGACCACTTTGATTACATTATTTCAATAATAGCATCTACTCTTTGACCTTAAATCCGTATGTTAAAATTAAAAAAATTCTAAATTTTACAAAATGCTTTTACAAAATTTCATCTTGATACCTCAAGAATTTAGTTCTTTCAAAAGATATTAATGAAATTGTTATTTTTATGAGATTGTACCATTTTAGGTTGGTACAATGTGTTGGGTTTGTTCTGAGGAATGTGCATACTTTCCTTTATAAAGTACAAAAAATTAATTACTACTTAATTATGGCTTTGTGCGTGCAGAAGTATACACTTTTATCTGCAAATCATAAAATTTTTTATCTAGATATGTTAAGAATTCGATTTTTCAAAGATTACTAAGGAAATTGTTATTTTTAAGAAATGCTATATATTTATTTAGCTCCAATTTAAAACATGATTTATCAAAAACGAATTGAGATATTCATGTTTGTTTTCTTAGTATAAAAGTGAATACGTTTTTGTTATAAATAACAAGAAATATTATCCCGAATAACCGGATATTTAACTAAACATGATGTTGGATGTCCAGTATTTTTTGATATATTCTTTTGATATTGTTAACTTTTTTCTCAGAAAAATTATTTATTTATTTCACATTTTTATAATAATTTTATAATCAAATTTCGTTAATTCATCATTATACCTCACCATTTTTAGCTTCTATATATATTTTTCCAATACCAGTATACCGGTTTTACATTGAAAATATATCGAAATACTGGTATTCAATTTTCGGTCGGTAGTCCAAACCCTAATCTTACAATTAATCATAAAATTAATCTACAGTGTTAACACCTGCAACAGAATAAGAATCAAAGCGGGTGAAGGCATCCGTGTTCAATTTTCTAGTGATTTTGAACAGATAGAAATCTGTTCGACAGCAAAATAATACATTATGGCTACCATAAAAAGAATTTACTTCTAACCTTTCAGTTTAGAGATATTATTCCAGAAGCATCTTCTCTTCATACTCGGAAGATTAGAAAAGAAGATTAGATGGAGAGCAAGATTAGATAGACAGCAAAAGATACTCACGTTTAGTTTCTTTACATGACAATATTTTTCGTCATTAATGAAACAATAATCAATATTAGTTAAGTAGTTAGTTAAACTATTTATGATGGTAATGCATGTAATTAGATTTATTTGTTACAATGTTACTGTTAAGTTTAATTCTACTTAAGAATTAGGAAATTTGTGGTTTCCTTGAGTTAATCAGATGTCTGAGCGAATCGGGAAGATCAAAATACGTATCTTAGAATAAAGAAACATTATCTTTATCAGTCAGCGTTTGATCCGCCACTTTATGAGTAAAATATCTTCTCTTCAGATGTATTGGACAATAGCATATAAGATCGTACAAGAAACTAACTCTGATGCCGATTGAAATTCAAGAGGTTAAGAAACAACCATTAAAAAACAATGCAGTAGTCTACTCAAAGCCTTGACTTTGGGGAAAATTGAGCTCATCTCATCAATAGTATATTTAAATAGTATATGGAATGATTTTAGAATAAATACCAGCAGTAATACAGTGGATACAATATTATTGGCAAAGAAGAGCATACCTACCCTAAGATAAAATCAGTTCATTGTTTAGTTTGCAGATTAGTTGAGCTCCTAAGTCGTATATACAATTTTCTACGCTCAACTAATTATAAAATTTTTATCCTTTATTATAAAAGCTTGATAGTATATCAATAAATTAAAAATTATTGATGAACAAGATAAAATAAATTGTGGTCAGGTTTACATTTAATATCGAAATTGATAAACAAAAAAAGTCCACCGATGTGTTTCCCACTAAGTTATCTAGACATTTTCATGAATAAATTAAAAATGAATATTAATTAATAACGGCTATTACAACAAAAAACGTTACAATAAAAACATTGTTATTATATAACCCTGTATGCATATGTATTTTACATCGATATATAAATAACCTCGCCCAAAACAAACTTTGTAATTGAATGGAACAAAATGTCAAATTGTTCTTTTTTTTAATTCTGCTTAACAGAGATAAATTTAACGGAATTTTCGTAAATTTTAATGCATTTTTCTTCATAGTAATTTATCATAATACAGTAGAAATGATTAAATTATTATAAAATTATGATAATATAGGATAAATATAAAATCATAAATTATTTGAAATCATCTCTACATAAGAGATGATTTCATATTACATAAATGTATTGTAATGTAGATAGGGTATTATACTGAACGATATGTAATTTAATGGTATTGTATTAAATGGATAACTAATGTAACTAATGGTTCCTGGAAGTTATGGATATTGTAAACCAGAATTGTGGACAGTTTACCAAAGGTTTATCTTATTTAGACAGAGACATCAAAGGGTAGTTATTAGTATACACACTTAGTTTAACTAGGACTTCAGAGTTAATTGGGTGCATCTTTGTTTGAGTTAATACGGGATAAAGAGACGTTGGGGTACATTTAATAGTCAACAACAGTTTAGTCGTAATTAATTAAACTCAATTAGGTTTGAATAACAGCTAATATATTTATAATCTCTGTTTCATTTTCTAACATATGACACATATGTTTTAGGAATACAAAACAATTTGTGTAAGGGATATTGGGAAACTACGGTATCTAAAAAAAGACATCGCTTATGGTCCAATAAACTTAAACAAAGAATGATTATGACCGTGTTGTGAGAGAGGTCCATGTCACCGGGTGTTCCCTTCCTGTTTCCGACCTTCTGCTGTCCAACGTTTTGGGGAAACTTTTTCCAACGAAGAAACTACCGGAGCCGTCGGTTATGGGCCGTTGCCGAAATTGAGTCGCTTTTATGACGCAAGAAGGACATCCGACCCTCTAGGACGAAGAGGGTCCTCACGCACGCTCTCGTCTTTAGGTTGCTGTCAATTTGCCGCAAGTAATGCTCGGATAAAGATCCAATCTCGACAGGTTTATATTTTAAATAAGGGATAGGTCCGGAAGGACGCCTTGAACCTCCATCTGTTCAGATGAGATAGTGCTGTAATGAAACCGTTCTTCTCAACTTTGGGTTTTCGGATTATATAGAAAGTTTTTATATTAACTAAACATTTCAGTATTCTCTAAACATACCTCTTTTGGTGGAGGCGCTGGTTTCGAATTGAAAAAGTCGTTTTTCTCTCCCCTTCATTCTTTTGCCGGGAAGCCACGAAGTCCAAGCTCGCAAGGTCTAGATTAAATATACAAATGCGACGTTATGAAAATTCTTCTTCGCATGCCGCGACAAGACCGAGGGGTTGAGATCTTTAATATTCCGAGGCGAAGTCGGAAAGACGCGTGCAAGTTTTTATCAGAAGAATGGGGACCGCGTGATAACGTGCGGTCGTGACCTTAAATTATGACGAGAACGTGTGCAATCTCTGAGTGAGAAAGGTGTAAAACGACCGGCTAAAGATATTCCATAACAGATAACGCACAAGAATATGGTGAGATTGTTTACCCCAAATTATTACGTTAGGGAAATATGGACAATGAAGAACAGATAACCAAAAGTTATATCGGTGGAAATAATGAGAAAGGGTTGGTTTCACTGGTTATCTATTTATGCTTTCGAGAATTTGTAATTAGAAAACAAAGAAAATGTTTAATGGGATTTTCGTTGTTCATAAACATAAAGATATGAATGAATTCAACAAAGTTTTTGTGGCGGAGGTGCCGGTATTACCACCTTCCTGTCTTTCTTAAAGTTTTTTTAAATCAATTAATTCAAAAATTTAACTTTTCACAAAAAAATAAAAACAATCTAGTCATTCGTGATAGATATTTAAAAATCACGAAATTCTTTTAGTTCGGAAATGTATTAAAAGAAATCAGATATGGTTCTGTGACGTGTTAAAATTTCCAATGAACCGACAAACTATCATCGGTTTGCACTTTCGGTTAGAGCGGCTGCAGACTTCGACAAGTCACTCTGGCGTGGCAAAAAGTATCCAATAAGACCGAGAGTCGCTTTTCTGAAAGATGCAGGGGAGTTATTAAGTCAAGCGTAACGAAAATTCAATACTTTGGCATCCGACCTCGGGTTCAATAGCTTGTCCGGCCAGCCAATATGTGGTTGAAGTAAAAAAAAAGAAAAAAGAAGAAACAAAAAGGTAAAACAAACGCTATAGCGTTCGCCTTAGATTACACTTATCTCGAAGTCGAGACTCTTCTATTTCGTCGTTTTACAATATCCTGTCGTCGTCGTCGTAGTTGATCGAGGTAAGCCTGTCATTGGCGTTACATAATTATAAAAACAGAAGCAAATGAAAAGGTTATTTACTAAGGGAAGAGAGGTTTTTCAACGCTTTTCCTTTAATTTTATACATAGTAACGAATAAAAAGTATTTACATTATCCATTATCATTCGTTTCGTATCTATTCAGTATGGATTTATACGGTTACATTCGACGTTCCCTTCTTTCGACATGATTGCAAACAAACATTTAAATTTGAATAAAATTTTCTTATAAAATCAAAACCCGAAAATAGTTATTTATGAAATAGTGCGAAAAAAGCACTTTACGCACAGTTTCATATAATGTTTTATTAAGGAACTAATAATTAACAATTATTATTAGATATTATTAGAAAGTGATTTATTAAAAATACAGTCAATTTTAATTGTTATTTTTTTTGAAATAATCAAGATATATTTGATAATTGATTGGTTCTTATTGTAAAGAAAGCTCATTAAATGGTGCTATGAAAGCATGTGGTAAAGTAAATACTATTTGAAATGCATTTATACTTTATGCACTCCTTCGTTACTTTACGCACGATGTCAAATTTTAGGCATTATCTTCAATAATGACGAATTAAAAATATGTTCAACGAGAATACGGATGTTATTTTATTAGTTAAAAACATTATTAAAATTAATTAATTCAATTCCATTCGAAGAATTATTGCAATACTGATATGAGAAACATTAAAATATTTATTTGTTACAAATTATAGTCGTTGAACTTCTTTTTCCGTAAAACTCCCCTTTTATATTTACAACACCATTCCAATAAAGACGAATTGTGTTAACTCGTTTCATTAGAACAACCTACAATACATGAAGGAAGTATTTCGTTAAATGACTAGTTTTGTACATGCCGAATAGGTATGCACTATATAATATAATAGGTATTATATAATAAGTATGTATTTTAATTTGGAAGGCCATAAAAAATTAAAAAGTTAGCTCTGAGTAACATTATTATTATTTGGTGTAATGTAAAACCTATAAAACTCGAATACAACACTGGAACGGAAAAACAATTATTAAGAAAACTAAAAATCCGAAGGAAGAATTAAAAATCTTTAGAGAACAAATGTTAAACAAATAAGCTACTCAAGTAAAACCAACAAGAGAAAAATAACGTTTAATTGGTTATCCACAATCGCCCAGAATTTAATCTTTATCGTTGTATTGCATATGTATCGCTCACAAAACTTTCTAAAGTTCCTAAAAACAAAGAAAAGATTTTTAAGTACTCATATCGCGAAAGGAAACCGTAATAATTGTGACGCCGAGAAGAATATACGTAAACGACATCTTTCTATTGCTGTATCGACTACTGCAAGAGAGCGTTGCCGACTCGTTGGATCATTTAACGTTTGTTGTTATTTTAACTGCATTTATGAATGATTTTTTCAGAAATTATCCCAACTGTTTCTAACAACTTATGACATAATGAGTACGCAATAAACCACATTTAATTCCAAAAAATGTTTGACTTTGTAAAAAGTGTCGTCTTTAAACAACAAGTTGATAGAATTTGATCATTTCTTCCATGTAGTTAAAATATGATCATGTTGTTTAGATTAAGTCAACAAAAGTGTGATCTGCACTGTAGGAAAATAACATCAGAATATGCTGACTTTGTCTCACGTTTACACCAGCTTAGAAAGGTTAAATCCTAAGTAACAAATCTCCTTTGAATGAATGTTTCACTGCTCCAGTATTGGTTTAACCGGCATTTTAAGTTATGTGCTTTAGTTTCAGATATTATAGCTAAAATTTTTTCTTCAATGAAACTTTTCAGGAATTAGAGTCTCTCATATAAACATTTTATTAGATAAACACTATATGAAATTTGTACATGAATTTTATATCAAAACATACACCGTGCGAGACACAATTTTATACAAAAATGTTTCAGGTAAAATATTTATCATATGAATAGGAAAAATTTTCTGTATTATCATTGCACAATCTATATCTTTCGATTATTGTAGCAAATTTTTTTCTTCATGATTTTTTACTTCAGATTTTATTCATCAGGATAAAATACATAACTCTTGTTTGATATTTTTTTGTATTTAAAGAATATTATGCATAATAGAAATAATTAAAAGTGCAACCATATCAAATGTTCATATTTTATTTAGTGATTTTAAATATCATATAACTTAACAACTTCAATCAGAAAATTCATGAAATTTTCATATTTTCGACCTTCTTGCAACATCTATCCATTTTAGAGCAAAAATGCAAGTGAACTATATTGTTGAGAATTAACTGTATTACACCTTTTGTTCTAAAAGTTTTCTTTGTAAAATGATCCGATTCCCAAGTGTTAGCATTAAGATCTGGTAAATTAATATAATTTTTATATTTTCGTGTTTTTCTCGATTTTAACGAATCTAAGAACAAAAGTGCAAAGCGAACAATATAATTAACCATAAAATTTGTAACAACTTCGGTTCTAAAAGATTTTTTGTAACAAGCTTCGATTATCAAGCGTTACTCCCAATACCTAGGCATCTAAGAATCTTAGCATCTTGTAAACGAATTTTCATCAAATTTTCTAATTTCCATTTCATACTTTAGGCATTTTATCATGAGGAATAACATAGTGGTGAATAAAATATCTGTGTATTAAAAGAAATTCACCTAACAATTGTGAGCGACAGTTGTGAAAATATAGCTGGGACTTCTAAAATGTAATGAAACCCGTTAAGAATATGTTTTTGCTTCATATGATGAAAGTTTTATCTGAAACTTTTTAGTTTATCTGAATTTAAGTCTAACACCTGGTATATGCGCGGGTTCTACATTAGAACATACGTTCTAATACTTTAAAGTAGTGTTTCCTATCTCATGGATCTAATTTTAGGTCGCGTTTTTTTAAAATCCGTAAAAAAATATATTCTTAAAACATCTTTTTTTTTGTGATTAATAAAGAAAAGTATGCACATTTTTTCACAATTAAATATTTTCTTAATCATTTTCGAAAAATCCTAAAAAAACATAATTCTTAAGATATCTTGATGAAATTTTGTACAATTTATAAAGGATAATATGTACTCGATTTAATAAATAAAACGATTCTTAAATATCTCAATTGTTTGCGAGAAACCAGTTTTTTGAACTCAACCTAAATTTGTAACATGTCACAAAATAAACAATTCTAAATAGATATATTTTTTTTGTAATTCATGAAAAAATAATACGTGTAAAAACAGAATTAGATGTAACACTATCAAAAATTTCGAATTATTATGGGTCGCAATATAAAAGAGGTAAAGGAGAAACGCTGCTTTAAGGTTTTGAAGACTTTATTCGTTTTCGTTAATCGTGCTTTATTTATATCTACTGTGATTATCAAAACAACTTATACATAGCTGTCATTTACAACTGTTTCAGGCATTAAAATAACATTTAATGCTTATTACCAGTATTGAGCTTTATTTTTATGATTTTCCAAGACATACTGCAATGACTTTATGAGAAATTACAATAGATATTCTAAAAATCTTTATCCAACAACGCAAAGAAACAAATATACAGAGCAAAATTTATTTTTAAAACAAAACATAGAATTCATCACACGATTCCATTTGCCCTTCATTACGTTCCTGCATAAGATAACATTGTAACTCAACTATTCACATTTTATTAAGCTTGACGGGAATAGATGGAATATCACCAAAATCGGCATTGCTTTTGTCATCAATTATTAAACGCTTCGATTTTATAGCATCAACTTCATCTGATAAAACTTCATCTATTCTTAAAAATTCTTCGCGTTACGCTTTATCATTCTAGTCAACGGTTAAGGTTTCCGCTACCTTTAATGCTTCAAGGTCGGATATGTGCTACAAAGTAGTTTTATATTGTGCTAGATTTTACCTATCGACAACTAAATAAGTTATTAGTAAGATAAGTTTATGAATGACAGTTGGCAATGATAAGTTTATCTACACAGTTGTTATTGCCTGCAAAATGGTAATTTTGCACTTATTTACACTAAACTAAAATGATTGAATAAACACCGGAAACTGGTGGTAATGACATCAACTTAAATATTTTCCCAGATGTCATATGAAACGAGAAAACATAATTCAAATGACAACTTATGTTTTGGAAAATTTTTAAGTTGTTATCATTACAACCAATTTCCGGTGATACCAGCATGATAAAAACTGATGCATTGGATTATTCATATATGATTTTATTATCATATTTTTTATACCAACTTCTTAGGTAGTCGCGTTTTTGAGAAAAAATTCGTGGTACGGGTGGTCTGAATCACCCGGTATATTATCAATTAATAACTACATTAAAACGATGTATAAAAAGCTTTATGGAATAGTTTAAGTCACTTCCCGACGTTGATGACATACTCGTTTTTAGGTTGCTGATGCTTCTAAACTCCGGTAAGTTATTTTTCTTCTCATACTTTCAATTGCAATATTTATACTATTTGCTAGTCTTTTTCAATTTTATTCATTATTTAATTTTTGCTTTTTAATTTCAATCGAATTGCAAACATTTACAGCTCAATTAGAACTTTTTTGTTCCAAATTATAAATGCTTTGTATGCAATGTTCAAATCATTCATAAATAATACTTATGACCATCTTCTAGTAGTTCTACGGCAATTGTACTCTTGCACATTTGATTTGAATACTGCTTCTAGAAGACTTAATATTGCTTCTATCACACTTAATCTGCTTCCAGAAGAGTTGATACTGTTTCTAGATGACTTGATAGTGCTTCCAAGAGAATTGAAATGCTTTCATAAGACTTGAAATGCTTCGAGAATACTTGAGGTGCTTCCATAAGACTGGAAATACTTCCACAAGAGTTGAAATTGCTTCTCGAAGATATCAAATACTTTCAGAAGACGAACTACTCCCAGAAGACTCGATACTGTCTCTGGAAAACACGATACTATTTCCAAAAGACTTGAAATGTTTCCAGAAGACTTGCAATGTTTCCAAAAGACTAGATATTCGGTTAAGTATTTTAAAGTTAATGAGTGTTACTAGATAGTTGAAAATAATAAAACAATTTCAAATTTCTCATTATTCCTATATCAATTGGCTGCACCAATGATATCGTATTAACATAATTTAAAGCCTTGCAATATCGAGGCTTATTAGTTTTCCTTATAATGACTTATTTTAGTTCGTGAGTTCCTGGCATATTAGCGCAGCATAAAAATCAGTAATCCGATCCACTATTTTACAATAAATACCGGTTTCGTCAACATTACAGATGTGATCTGTACATTTTTTTGAAGTTAGAATTTTCGTGCGCCCAATGTTCAGTGCTTTCGCTATCGGCGCTTCCCTCTTCACCGTGTCTTTTCTTGAATTTGATGTTGTGTCTTAAATATCTGGATATTTTTCATGACAATTTCTTTTAGACAACCTCGTGTGTCCTCATGTTCTGTCCATTTTTCATGCAGGTTATCTGTTTGATGATTCTGCGCTTGATACCAATTATGTCTTTCGTTTAAGTAAAATTAGAGCTAACACTAACACTAACACTAGAACTATTACTAGAACTATCACTAGATCTAAAACTAGAAACTTTAGGGTTTTGCCGTACGTTTTTTGAAAAAGTGTTTGACGTTTCGGATGCCATGTTGCAAAATTCTTCAGAAACTGATTCGAAGTGAGTTCACTTAGCGATAGTTCTAGTGTTAGTGCTAGTGTTAGTTCTAATCTTAGTGTTAGTTCAATTAAAAGCCTTATGTAAAAACCAATTAAAGTCCTGAAAGCCTTCATACTTATGTCTCTCATTCCATCGTGTGAGTTCTTTATTGTTATGTTTATTAAACTAAAAGTTTCCTCCAATTTCCCCATCAACAATTTAAAACCAGTAGAGGTTGGTAGAGGTGGAGCCGTAGGAACGAGGCACATAAGTATTGTCCAACAAAGCAATTTTGTTGAAGAAATCCCGATTAAGCGGAATGTTGTCAAAATAAGGCGATTAAAATATGTATTAATTAAATAGTAGTAATTTGGATTCTATTCTTTGAAATTTGTCCCAAATATACAACTTTACAATTCTTCGTTTATTTTCAAAATTTAAAATAGCTAAATTCTACAGATAGTGTTAAAAGTATGAGTTATGATGCCAATAATGTATGCGTGTAATAAACAGCTGTTGCAATCGTCTTGAAATCGTCGAAAGTTGTTGATAATAAGAAAAATTTTAGAGTCATATGATAATATAGGGATAGCTCTGTTGAAAATAAATGTTAACCTCAATGTATACATCAGATCAAAAATGAGAACAGACTGAAACAGATTGTGTTGAAATACCTTTTTTTTGTGCTTGTAGAAAAAGTTTAATTTTACTAACCATGCATTCTTATTAAGAAAAAGAAATTAAATAATGACAAAGAAAAATTAAGTTAATAGTCGTTTTTTTACATCCCACGACAGTTTCCGTTGTAATCGAGACAATTATCTCCCTCCGTTGATTTACAATTTTAACATTCCGCATCTCTCACGTTTTGTAATGAATTCTGGACTAAGAAGACGTGGTATGCCGTCACCGTACGTGATACGGCAGTCCGAGAAAGCAATTAAGATAAAGGACGTCGACGTCGAGCGTCTCGACGCTCAGTCTTGAATAATGAACGAACTTCTGCGTGATTTCCTTTTAATATACTCGTGTTTACGACACATTTAGTTTAACGATACTCACATAATTAATTTAAACACCACAAGGGTTAATTTAATTTTAAAGTCAGTGTAATCGCGAGATTAAGAAATAATTGTTTACCGCCCGTTTAGATTTACGTATTCTAGTAATTGTGTTGGTAAATGGTTGGTTTGTGTGGACTGCGGATCGTGTTTGAATGACGTGTCGAATTGGGATAGTTTCGCATCAATCACAGAAACGGCGACCACGTAGAACACATAATGGTAATCGAGGATTGATAATTTAGTCTACAGACGGTGAATGTTCGACGTTTATACGCAATATCTTCGCGGTTAGAAAATATTGGTCAGAGAATCGTAACGCAATGGGTTCGATTCCGGTCGGTTCGCCCTGTTTATGTCGGTCAACAACTTAACGACACAACCAGAATATAAGTCAGTCAAAACATTCAGCAATAACTAAACGTTCACGTTATTGGTTGACCTACTGGTGGGTTAGGCATTTATTTTTATTGTAATTTTTCTTGTAAAGAATATTTAATTAAATTGAGACTTTGAACATTCACTTTTACTTTGTTTAACTTTACTCGATATTCAACAATAACCACAGAAACCACATCCAGATATTCCAGGTTGTAATTTCATACCTCAATATACTATCAGCTGAACGACCGCAATAATTTCTTTTGAAGTTAATTCCCAGGCAATGCGGTTCAAAACCGCAAAAAAAAGGAACGATACGGTAGGTAGTTTAATTTTTGCACAAATTGAAAGCAACTCTCATAGCCTCGAGACATTAACTGACCCGATTTCTCTCCAATACATCCCACATAAATTCAAATTTACAATGCACAACGCCGCCACTGCCACGGTATATCTCAATGTATTTCCCTGTAATTAGGCAACTGCTTCGTCCATTCAACCGAAAAGATATCATTGAAGGAAATAAAATTCGAGATAAAAAGTTTTAAAAAAATACACACAGACCACAACAATAATAATAACCAAGATATATAGTACTGTGTAGTTTTCCACACTTAATTGGATATATAAACTTGTTCCTTGGACGTCGATTTTGCAGTCTGAAGTCGTTTACTCGACGCTAATGGTTCCGCCTCCGGTACAAATACGAGAGGCAGTGGCGGCGTCGACCAGTATCAGAAGATATCAAAAGGGACACCCTCCTAATTATGCTTAGCAATAGTCGGAGTGCCGACGGCAATCTGCACATCATTAGCGTTTAACTGCGGCTGGATTATCCGGGACCGGTTCTCCCGATCCGGGTGGTTCCGGATAACTTGGAGCTCTCCGAGAGCAATTAGAGTACAACGTACGGTGACAACTGGAAGACGACGGTCCGGCTCCTCCCCGAAGACAGAAAAAACGATTAAGAATTTAATCGACTTACAAGAGGAGCTACACCTAATTATCCCATAATGGACGAGATCCGCGCCGCGCGCAACTGCCGAGAGTAATTCTTCTACGGTCGTTTACTTTAATGTCTACAAACCGGGTATTGTGCTCTCCGGTTGGATTAAGTACTAATGGCTGTTAGGACTTTTATAAGAGGGGAAACGGTTTGATTCGGTGAATTAAAGTATTTTCTTTATATCTAATTTTTTATTACTTAAGTGAAACACCTGGAAATATGTTCTTTCTTCTAAATGGGCACCTATTGAAGATAAAATCTATGATAAATGGATATTTTTAGTAACTATCGACCTACACAAAAGCAAATATTTAAACTATACAGGGTGTTAATTAGGGGCTCGCATAAGGGTGTATCAGCATTCTATATGGCCAAAACTAAAGCTCACAAAATATTAAGTCTACTTAAATCTACTACTTGTATTACTTGACAGTCAAGTGAACAATATGCAGTGTCATTCAACATTTGAAATCGAACTAGTTATCATAATTATTTTTGTAGATTAACCTTTGGGAAAAAATGATGTATTCTGATTCTATAGGTAATTTTATATGTTACTGTAAAATTACGTATAAGTTATAGTATCGAATTAGATCCGATGTCATTTCTTATTAATATTACAACTTAGAACATTGAGTAATAGATAATCAAAAAATTTGCGGTAGAGCAAAATCTCAGTACTTCATTTTTATCCTACACTACTCATTTTACTACGAAAATGTCTGAATAGGTGAATGATGGTGGATTACTAAATCCACCATCCACCACCAAAATAGTACTCTAGTCGATACAACTTATAGCATGTAAAATTTCGAACAAAAATTAAATTGTTTTAAATTCTTTGAAGTCCAATTACAAAAAAATCAAAAAATTACTAAAAGATATTACGTGCACCTACCACAAGCGACAAATTAGAAAAGTTCATTTTCTAATTCTGGGATCATCCTTCCGATGAATTATTGGAACACATAACAAGGTTATGAATTTTACACATGTACTAATCATCGTTATATAATTGACGGTAAATATTGTGTTTTTAACTATAATTTTAAGTAGTCGATCTTTCTTAAACTTGTTTAATTTTTAGTCGTGCCGGAAGAAGGATATACAATATCCGAAACAATTGTAGCACCGAAATAATTTATTAAAATATTTTGTCATCGTTTATTTTTTGGTTTTATTTAAATATTAATTTTACGATGAGTTTAGAATCGTTATTGACTAAAATTAAAAATGCAGAGGTATCTGTTAAGATTCTAACGATGAGAAAATGCATGTTGAAGAGAGAAAAGACTAAAGATAACTTAAACTTTCTACATCAAACCATCAATCTAAAAGTTACACCTAAAACATTCAAAATAAAAACTTCCGGTTTATTCAGGGATCACGTGGAAGATTTGGAGAGGAAATTAATCAGAAAGGGAATCAGATCACAATTCAAACAACTAAGTAAACATGAAGCTGCACTTAAATTCATCCACAGGGAACTACAGAATGATCTTCATTTCCTGGAATATGAAGAACTTATAAACAGGTTTGAAAAAGAAATTTTTTATTCAACATTAAAAAATAAAGAATCTAAGAAAAATAAACTGAGAAGACTGGTTCTAGAAAAATCAAATAGTATTGCTCAAAAAACTTCATATTCAATTTCAAATAAAAAGAACATAAAAAACCATGAAAAATCACATAACAATGAATTCTACATTAAGCGATTCGATGTTTCTAAACCACATATGACTGTCAATCTTGACAATTTAGAAAATATTAAGTTTGCTCCGAGATTCTCTAACCTTAGTAATATAACACTAACAAATGATGACATTGATGTTCTCACTTTGGGCACAAAAATGTCCCTGCCTAATAAATTAAAACCAGTTGACCTGGCCATAAAATTAGAATCCCAATTACTTTATAATAAAGATATTAACGGAATATTCAACGAAAACAATAACATAATTAAAAATGTCAACAAATCACAATCAAATTCACTTAATAGCTTATTAAATCTGAATGAAAAAATAAAAAAACTTAATCAAACTATCAAAGATAATAACTTAATTGTAACAACAGGGGACAAGGGTGCAGGATTGGTGATTTTAGATAAGGAGGATTACATTTCAAAAGCCATGGAATTTTTTAGCCAAAACAACATCATAGAGATTAAAAATAATCCGACCATTACATATAACAATAAATTAAAGAAAATCATAAAAGAAAATCTAGCCTTTTTAAAGACATTTAATATTACTAGCTTTAATTCTATAGAAATGAACCCAATAACACCGCAGATGAATTGTCTTATTAAGTTACACAAAGAAAATAAGAGCATTAGACCAATTATAGGAAATATTAATACGCCCACACATAAAATTTCAAAAACAATCCAAAAATTTTTATACAGTGCTTTCAATAACACATTTCAATATACAATTAAAAATTCCGCTGAACTAGTCAAAAAACTTTCTAATATAAAAATTGATAAAAACCACAAACTCATTTCGCTTGATATTAAAAACCTATACTCTAATATACCAGTTACCACTACAATGGAACTAATTAAAAGTTCTCTTATAAAAAATGCCACAGACTTACATATTGATCTGCTGGAGATTGATAGATTTCTAAGGGTACTCAATCACGTGTGTAAACAAAACTTTTTCGGCTTTAATAACAAACAATACAAAATGCAGAATGGTCTACCTACGGGATCGTCCATTTCAGGTATCCTTTCAGACATATACGTTAATCACATCGAAAATGAATTATTTGATGACAAATATAAACTATTTGTTAAAGACATCACTTTTTACGCACGCTACGTTGACGATATTCTGATTGTTTATAAAGGCAATCCTGCAAAACTTAAAGCTCTACTTAATGTAATTAACAATCTAAGCCAATTGGAGTTCACCACGGAAATGGAGATAAATAACAGTATCAACTTCTTAGACCTCACTATTCGGAAAAACTTAAATAGAAATTCGCTGGATTTTGATATCTTCAGAAAGCCGACCTTTACTGATAATATTATTCCCAACAACTCATTTAGTTGTATGCAACATAAATACGCAAACTTTAGATATTTATTCAATAGACTCTACAATATACCTCTACAACCAGAATGTATATCTAAAGAAATAAAAACAATAGTTAAAATCGGCATAGATAATGGTTACAATGTTCATGAAATTCAACATGTTTACAATTTGGTGCACAATTCAAAAATCATTAATCTCATATACCCACATTATAAAATAAAAAATAAATATATATCTTTGCCTTTCTCACCAATAATTGAATTTAAGATGAAAAGGAACCTACATAAGTACAATTTGAATATAGCATTTATCTCTAACAATAAAGTTTACAATAGACTGATTAATAATAAACCAAAAATGAGGTATGAGCTGCGAAGTGGAGTATATCGAATCGAATGTCCCGAGTGTAATAAGGTTTACATAGGCCAAACGGGTAGAAATCTTTGTACGAGATTTAAAGAACACATGACGAGAGAAAATTCTTCAGTTTTCAAACACATACAAAACAGTGGCCATAACATGCAACTTCAAAATGTTAAGCTCATTAAAAACCTTAAAAAATCGCACGAATTGGATCTATATGAAGAACTTCACATCAACTTATGTTCAAAAGACAACAACCTGCTACTAAATGATCTGACCAATATTGAAAACAAAAATCGATATTTCCTATCATACATTTAATAATATCTTCAAATATTTTACATCCTTGTCATACTTATTCAGAACCTGTTTTCTTTAATTTTTTAAAAAATTCGCATGTCATAAATCTTGTTTTATCGCTAGTATAAATCTGTTCTTTTAACTGTAACGACATTTCTTTCGAAGCAAACATTTTAATGTTTTAAATTTATAAGTTAAATTTACGTAAGTTATATATAATTCTGGGATCATCCTTCTGATGAATTATTGGAACACATAACAAGGTTATGAATTTTACACATGTACTAATCATCGTTATATAATTGACGGTAAATATTGTATTTTAACTATAATTTTAAGTAGTCGATCTTTCTTAAACTTGTTTAATTTTTAGTCGTGCCGGAAGAAGGATATACAATATCCGAAACAATTGTAGCACCGAAATAATTTATTAAAATATTTTGTCATCGTTTATTTTTTGGTTTTATTTAAATTAGAAAAGAGTTGAGATGTTGATTACACTTGAGGTTAATATGAAATCATTCAAAATACAAATAAAAAGTTGTCAAAAATTTTACGAGGAAACTGATTAAGATACAAATACTTTCAAATATTTTTCAGAACAGCTTTGTGCTTGTGCGATTAATTTGTGGTAGACTCTGAAACTGAAAATCCAACAGCTATTCTTCATGTTTTTGCAGTCCCATTAAATTTCATTTTATAAAATAGAATACCTATATCACAAATGAGGCGATGAAATACGTCCAAAATTTCGAAAGAAGTTTTTCGTCAACCATCTGTTCATAATGACAATGGTTGACGGAACGCACCTACTGGCACGACAAATTTTTTCCTTCTTCAAATATTTTCATCATAAAATAAATTGTTCTTATATCGTTTAGAAACAATAGCCACTTATCTCTAAGTAATATACAAATTTTGGCCGTGTAGAATATTCAAATACAAAATGATAATAAACATATACCCTAGAATATATTATGTGGTTACTAAAGGGTGGTAAATGTCACTACAATATTTGTTGTTTGAATCGTTATTTCAAATTTGATATGCACCTAGTGTTTATGAATCTCTACAAATAAAATAGAAAATCATCATTCACACTACCAGGGTTGCCGCATTTATCATATTTCTAATTCGTACACCATCTGCAAATTTCTGTTTGAACAGTCTAGTATAAATTTTGATGGAGGATAATAGGGAGGAGTCGCATGTGAAAGCAATGGCAGAAAAAAAGCGAATAAGGTGACGTGAAAAGTACGAGGTTGGGGGGAGAGAGTCTTTGGAAAGGATGTGCGATGAGGAAGATTATGTTTGCAGGTCTGGTTAGCAGTGAAATGATGTATGGGGCAGAGGAATGGGGTGGAGGGAGCAGGGAATGCTGGAGGACGTGCTAGCTAGGTATTGGAGATGGGTACTTGGGGTGGTGAGAGAAACACCAGGGTATATAATGAGGGAAGAGGTAAAGGTAGATTAGGTCAGAGTGGAGGCGGACAGGAGGGCAGTGAAACATGAAGAAGGAATAGAATATTGGTCTCTCTTGCAGGATCTTGGGGAAATGTTGGAGGGAAATTAGAAAGGGAAAGGTCAGATATGGGAAAGGAGACAATTATTTCAGGACAGTGAGCTATTCGATAGCTGAGATAAATGGTACCTCTTTTCTGTCTCTGGACCGAGATGTCCAAAGACAGGAAAGAAGGACACAAATAAAAGAGGGAAGGTGTAACGAAGGGTATAGGGACGTAATCACGGAGGGGCTGCCTAGATACTTTGTATGGGAAGGAGATAAGGAAGGAAAAAATTGGTGACTAGGTTCCGATGTGGAAACGTAGAAAGAGCTAATAGATACTGAACGACCGATGAGGAGAGGTGTTATAAAAACATTGAAACATATACTAAATGGGTGCAGTGAATGAGAAAGGATGCTGGGGTCGCGGAATAATAGTTTAAATATAGTAGTTACTAAAGAGAAATGGAAAATTAATGGAAAAACAGCAAATAGTGTAGCTGATATGTTTAATGTTCCCATACGCTCCCCACAACTTGTAATTCAGCAAATTGTATATTTTATAAGCAGGCTATCAGACGACGTAAAGGATGGATACTGAGACAGAGAAAGGAGAAATAAAAAGATATTTTCAAACAAATAGATATCCGGCAGTGATGAGATGCGATCTAAGGTTTCCAGGATACCCTAAAAAAATAATAAGAAATACAATTAAGCTTAAAACAAAATCTGATAAAGGGATAATAAGCTGTTGCTACGTTTTGTAGCGGATAAATAGGTTAAGGTTAGGGAAACTTATGACAATTTGCCCTTAAAGATAGAGAACACATTCCTTAAACAAGCTGTTATAGTCTGATATATTCACTTTTACTTATAAATGAATTTATAATCCAACAAGCAACCGGTACATTCCATGAGGACTATGCGAATACATAGGCTAAGTAAATTTGGGAGCTCCTTGAATAATGTAAAAAGTACTAAAATAAGGCATAAAATATACCTACTAGCATGTAGGTAGGTTATATAAGTCATATAAATATTAACTAAAATCTAGGAAAAATCAGTGCTCTTATTGTGCCCATATTTATCCAACTAGTTTTAAAATTTTTGGCGCTGTTATCTATAAGGCTAATTTCATATCCTCAACTTCATGCTTGTTTCTGGATTTTGATATAATATGTAACAGGGACAAAAATCCACTTTAGTACAGGTATGCGGATCCAAATGGAATTAATATTCCAAACACTACTATCCAAACTTTAGAATACAATTGCCGCGCATTACACCAAAATTGCTTTGCGGTAATTGTTTTTCGTGGAAATGTTGGGTGCCGAAAAGTCTTTTCGTAACTCCACAAAATCATCTTGCACTACATCAGAATGTCGATTATATCGATGAAAGCATAAAGCGTCTTTCGCACAAATGCAGCCACTCATCTGCTTGAAGGTGATTGTTAATATTATTAACAAGAAGCCCCCTTCCGATTGCTTAACAATTATGCACAGGTACTTTCTTAGATCAGCATCAGTGACTTGATGCTGATCTAAAATATCGGATAAATACGCTACCTTTTAATTCTAAAAACACTTTTATTTATTTTTCTAATTCATATATGCGGCCAATAACATTTGACAACGAAAGCACAGTAGTGTTAATAAAAATGACTCCATGATTTGAGTTCATATCTTTTTCCTTGAAACAAAAAACGCGTATTCAGAGTACTACTTTTTATGTGATTGACAATTGTTAAAACAGTTGGACACTTCTTGCAAATGCTTGGGGAGTATTTACTGGCAATGGTATATTAATAGATCATACAATGTACTGCCTTCGCTTACTCTTTAATTTTTGATATAAGCCAGACATAACGCTGCAATTACTGTATTTCAATATAACGCCAGGGTTCCCTTACTTAAGAAAAACGTAACAAAGGTTTTCATTAATTTTTCGAAATTATAGAAAGTTTTCATCACAATAGTTAATATACCTGTCGCAACAGTGCGAAATGGCAAAGACGATTTACTACAAACGTCTCTACTGTTTAATAGACCTCGCTGTAAGCCTTTAAGAAACCGTTTAACGTTTTTGATACAATTTAGCTTTCTTCAAAACCTCCCTTTAAATCAAGCTCGAAGTAAAGAAATCGGTTAGAATTTAATAATATAATCATCCGGCTATAGTCTGTACCACGAGAAGTGAATGTGACTCATCGTCTAAACGTGTACGGAACAGACGCATGCGCTAGAAATCATTTCACGCTAACAGACGACAAAGCGCGAGCATAATAGTTATAACGTATGCGCAAAATTCTTACGGAAATCAATGAGTCACATTCACTTATCGTGGTAAAGACTATAAATACTTTATGCACACGTTTTGCATATTCATACTATGCAGTTGCAAAATAATGATTTCAGCCTTTCTTTGAACAGTTTTGAGTTCAATCTCTTTGAGGTTTGTGTCTAGCCAAGCTATCTATTATTTATTATTATTCATAAATAAATGATAAATATATCGACTCTGATTAAGACGAAATGTTTGTCAGAACACAACTTGTTTCAAAAAGCCTTCAAAATGATTTTAAGAAGAAGTAAGTCTTCGAATTCAAAATCTAGTTTTTTAGAATTATCTCAGCCCTTATACGACCAAAATAATTGAAGAAATATTAACGACAACAGGGGGTCAATTTAGACTCGCACATGATGAACCATCTCAGGACTTGTTTAAAGTATTAAAACTAGATATTGTAGATATATTTTCGCTTGCTGACATTTCGAGACTTGCGTAAGTTATTTTCATTTCGTAGTTTCTATTGTAATATTTATAGTGTAATATTTGATATTCCTTTTTCTTCTTTTTCAATATTTCGACTTTTTTATTCGATGGTTATTGCATTATTCTGATTCCAAAGATGTCTGATGATCACAATCGAGTCATTTAGTGTCCTGATTTATGAAAGTATAAACTAATTAGCTTTGTACTATAAACTTATATAATGCAAAAACTATACTGAGTAATTATTTTTTTCGGATCATTATTGACCCAGTTTTGGTCGTACAGGGATTAAGAAAGATAATCAGTCAGTTTAGAAGAATGAATTATATTTGTGCTTTGATATTCTACTAAACAATGAACATGAACTTCCTAGACAATAATTTTTTGATACTTTATACTGCTCGATAACTGAATTTTAACTCATTTCATGAATGTCATAAATGTATGCAGAACGCGTTTATATTGACTTTTTGCTGTCAAGAATTACTTCATTATTCAGTTAAAAAATAAAGTTTTTTGAAGTCCAAAGTAACTAATTGTATTCCATAATTTGCATTGCAATAAAGCAAACTGATTCCACATAATTTATCATTTAAAATGTAAGTGAGTGATTACTATCTACATTTCCATAATTCCATTCGAACATATCATCGTTAAAGGATAACGTGGGCGGTAACCATCATTAACGTAATAATCACTCACATCAGATCATTGAGAGTGGTATTATACTATAGGTATTATACTGGTTGGAGTGCCACCCACTCGAACTGACCTTAGTAGCCTCCAATTATTACCCTATTTGCTGTATCCTGATACTCTAAATACTTTATACTGTACTTTTATTTTGCAAAGCTGTGTCATTCAGGGTAATTTATTTTTTGTTTCTTTAACGAGTTTAAAGGTATCGTGAAGTTGCAGTATTAATGTAATGGTGCCGGTAATTCAATAAATCGTTAATGTTAAAAGTTGTCATTAAATAAATTGAAAAATAAATTTTTATTCTTTCAACAATATTGTTATTGGGTTCCTTTATAATTTTTATTTTAGTATGTTGCAATCTCTTGAATATATTTATTTAACGTTAAGAATCTTCTTCGTGTCAGCGAAAATGTGTACTAAAATCATTCGAAACTTGATGTTTGGTCCGAGTTTCGGCTTCAACATTAGCTGGAAGATAAACATGCTAAGAGTAAGAGAATCTTTAATTACGAAACCGTTTGAGATCAACTGGAGGCCGAAGAAACCCGCAAATGACCTCCGGCAAAACCAAACCAACGCTTCTATGGGGCGCGCATTCGCGAACTGTGTTTAACTGGAAAACTTTTCCGCATTGCAAACTTTATTACCGGAATTTATGACTCCGTTAACATTGGTTTTGCGCCCGGGTCCGTATTTACAGAAACGCTTTCAAGTTATAATACAGGCGATAGCTGATGTAAATATTTATGACGACTTTGAAGGCATCTTGAAATCGTTTAATAAATATTCAATTAAATTTTAAAATGTTTAATTACTGATTATAACATTTAACAACATACTTAAATTTTATGAAGTAAAATTCTTAACGTTTGATAATTGTAGACGGAACCCATAAATATTAAACAGATTTATCTTTTAATGCACCCCTTTATGCCCGGATTCTTTAGAGTTTCCGGGAGTAGACTGCCGGAAAATCTAATTTCGACTCAACCAAATTTATTTGAGAAAAATACTCCGAACGATTTATCTTTGCTACGTAACAGATTCGTTTTATTCCTATCGTACTTAATTATAGAACTAAAATATAGAGTTGTTACTGAAATAATTTAACATACTTATCTTAGTTTAGTAAACGGAGGTGATTGTAAAAACTTACTTTGATCTGAAACAAAAAAAAACAACTGTTATTACTAAATCACGCACATCTACATACATGATGTCGTAATTTGGGTGTATTTTCAGTTGATCTGCACTTAAAGTTAAAACCCACGCTTCAATTATAAAACGGTACATGACTCACATGATTACATGCCTTGAAATTGCTAACGCAAATTATATGGTGTAAACAAAGTAATACGATTTAATCTCGTGCGAATTGGTTTGGCAATTAAGCGAGATTGAAAATAAATATAACATTTACATTTACTTGAGGGAAGTTTTTATGACGTTTTAATAGCATGAATAAAATAGTGTTGAAAAAGATTTTCGTTCGAACGGTGACTGATTTTGATGCTGTAGTAAGAGGACCAAAACTAGAGCAACCCGATGCGAATTTTCAAGTATTTTAACCGAGCTGTAAGGAAAACTTCAGTCTGGCGTGAAGCGAATTCATGCCGCTTTCCGCTTGGGTTAGTAACTTACCTCTGACTGTAGGCTATCCCACCGGCCAAGAGCCGTGTTTACTCGAAAAAGAGGGATCTTTCTTCGTAATCTACGTTTTGTGGTCCGTGAATACCTTTTACTTGCTAAGAAACCGAAGTAAGGTTAACGAACAAAAAATGTCAATAGAGAGAAAAATAATGGGTTCGTACCCATTATTTTTTTCATTAAAAATAATTTAATAAATTAAAGAAAAAATAAGAAAAAATCTTGCATTAACATTTAATTTTAATAAATTACATTTAATAAAACTTGTTTACAAGATAAATTTCAAAGACTTAATGTATGTTGTTATTTTACCTGTTCTAAACTATCACATTTACTCTTATAACGTTTTTTGTGCTCTCACTGAACTATATTAATTTGTCAGGAAGATCTGAATTTAACAGTTTTATGATGCGTGGTCGGGTTTTTGGCTGATCTTACAAACGATTCCAAAATTTTTTTTAAACATGTCTTGGTTTGTGTTATATTATTTGGATTATACTATGTGAAATGGCTGGTGAATCTACTCATTTACATTTTGGTAGTCCAATGTTATGGTCACAGATATCAGATCATTTCGATTGATATTTCTTTAACATGAGCCTAGACGACATAAGCAAAAAAAACAAAGAAAAATTTGGTTTATCCTAATGTAAGATCAGCCAAAAATCCAATTTTTTGCAACGAAACTTTACCCCCAGTTAAAGTGATCAGCGTAAAGGGAAGATTGATATATGTCATCTAACAGCGATTATGATATAAAATGTTATACAAAATGAGTTCTCATTGGACGTGTTCAACTGTGTCCGAATATATTACTAATACCTTTCACTTGTAGTACAAGTATGCCCGTAACATGTAAATTTGCATTGTTTTTTTTTTAAATTATTTATTTACCAGACCAGTTCTAGAGCATTTCTATTATTTAACAATATAAGTACACAATGTAATATATAACATGAGGAGTCGCCTTCGCTCTCTTAAGCACCTTATAGGTTAGACGAAAAATAATCTACAGTTCTGTACAGTTCTGCTGATTCACACATATGTAGTATTTCGTGGAACTTTTTGGTTTTCGTTGCAATATACTCTTGAATCGTTTTAATGCCCAATTCGTTGTGTAGTTGTTTGTTTGTGATAAACCATTCGGCGTCCACAGCTATTCTAAGCATCTTATTTTGTAGTGCACTCAACTTTTTCCGATTTGATTCTGTCGCATTTCCCCATATCTCACAGGCGTACATTACCATTGGGCGAATTAACGAGGTGTAAATAAGAATAGTCCATTCAGGTTTAAGAGAAGATTTCCTGTTTATGATACTACATAATTCAGCTAGTCCCCCATAACCTTTATTTAGCTGCAAGTTGATATGATATCTCCAAGTGAGTCTTGTATCCAAATGAATCCCCAAATATTTTACTGATTCTTCGTTGTTTTTCCACACTATCTGTTTGTCGTTGATAATTAATTGTTGAGGGTTGAATTAATGTGAACATTTTTGCTGCACATTTTTGTTCGCTAATGTCTAAATTCCATAGGTTGAGCCATTTGTTTATCTTGATCGTATTAGTTTGTAATTTACTTATTGGTGTGGATAGATCTTCATCTTTTGTAAATAAGACTGTGTCATCCGCAAACATAGCTATGTCATCCTGAATAATTTGGGTAATATCGTGCATATAAATATTAAAAAGAATGGGGGCCAGGACACTGCCTTGTGGAACACCTGCTCGTATTGGTGATTTGGAGGGGAGGCAGTCGTCGATTTTGGTGGAAAAGGTTCGGTTTGTTAGGAAAGATAGAAGGATTGATTTGAGGTATTGTGGTATATCAAGTTTAAGAATCTTGAATTTCAATCCATCCAACCAAATTCGATCGAAAGCTTGTGTAATGTCCAGAAAGAGCGCTGTTGTGTACATTTTGTTTTCGAAACCATCTTCTATTACTTCAACTATTCGTTGGAGTTGGTGACTTGTTGAATGTCCTTGTTTGAACCCGAATTGAAACGGTTGTAATATCTGTTGTCTATTTAATTCATCCAGCAAGGAGTTCTTCTCAAGGAGTTTCGATCACGTGCATAATAAACTAATTGGTCTGTAGCTTTCTAGTTTAGATTTGCATTTGATTGGTTTATGGAATAAAAGTATATTAGCAAGCTTCCAAAGTTCAGGAAAGTATCCAATTGCTAAACATGCATTGAAAAAGCTGGCCATGTAAGCATAATATTTTCTTGGGATGTTCATTAAGATAATATTTGTTATGAGGTCATGGCCAGGAGCTTTCTTCTTTGGTAATGAATTGGTTATTTCTTGAATTTCTTTAGGTGATGTGGGATTTGTAGCAATTTTACTTGTTATTACATGTTGCTCTATACATACTGGGTGTGATGTGCCGGACATTTGTTTAAGGGAGTAAATACACGGGTAAGATGTTCTACGAAGATCGTTGTTTTCTCTTCATCAGTAAAATAAGATTTGTTTTTTTCCTTAATTATCGAAATCTCATTCGGTTTCCGTAAAATTCTACGTGTGATTTTCCACATCTCTTATTCACCTGGATTAGTATTGGATATGTATTGTTGGTATGACTCAAGGCGGTATATTTCTAATTCTCTTTTTACTCGATGAGACATCAGACAATCGGTTAAATAATGTTCTGGCTTCTGGATTTCTGTAGCATTGCCATTCTCGAGCATTGTGCTTTTGTGTGCTTTTGCATTAATTAAATGCCAGAATTTCATTTGAGGTTGTGCATATTCGCCGTTTTTGTATAGGTAGTTTACTGGTTGCTTGTACTACACTCTTAGTGATAGCTATTGCAATTTCGGATACTCGTGCATTAATTTGTTCTTCTGTGGTCAGGAGGGCATTATTATTTAAATTTATTATACATCTGTCTTGAAATAGCTTCCAGTCTATTTTACCATTAATAAGTGAATTTTGTCTTGGGATTATTGTGGGTGTTGTATCATACTTAATTATTACCGGGAGATGGTCTGAGTTTAATTCTGGTATAACGCATTGTTGAGTCGTTTTATAAAAGTGTTTACTTAGTTGAATATCTAATATATCTGGTTGATGATCTGACCTATACGGATAATACGTGTAATCAGTTGGAGCTGATATTTGAAAATTATATATGTTGACAAGTTCCATAGTTTTTCTCCAGCAGGGTTTGAGGCTCTGCATCCCCATGTTTGGTGCTTGCTATTTAAGTCACCGATAATTATTATACTTTCATTGATATTGAACTTTTCAATATCACTTTCCAGAATTACTTTATTTGGTTGTCTATATGCTGTTGTCATTTTAATTGTTGTTTTTTTTTTGTGTTTCAATTTTTATTCATATTGTTTCAAGATTTTTATAATTACAAGGTGTCGTTTCCCAGTGTTTTAGGTGTTTTTTAATAAATATAGCTACTCCCCCTGAAGCGATTCTGTGTTGCCTGTCATTGCAATAGGTTTTGTAACCTGGTATATTGAATTTCTCTGATTGACTTAAATGTGTTTCGGTTACGCATGCTATATCTATGTTATGCCTTGCTAAGAAGGCGATAAGGATGGCTCGCTGTTTGTTGATACCGTTTGTATTCCAATTAAGAAGTGTTAAGATTACGTATAGTTGATTGATTAGACATTGAATATTTTGGGAATTATGTGTGTTGTGATAAAATTTTTAATTTGTACTAAATAAGGAGATATTAAATTCATTAGGGATTTTAGTATGTTTGTTATAACTGATTCAGTGTTGGTATCGTTAGAGGAGTGATTTGGGTTTGTTGCTTGCGCGTAGGATTGGGAAGGATATGTGGGATTGGAAGTTTTGGTAGATGTTCTTGAACTACTTGTTGTTGATTGATGGGAGTATGTGTTACATTGGGTTTATTTTTGGCATTTAAGTTTTTGTAATATGTGCAACCCTTGTAATTAGCTGGGTGTTCCCCTTGGCAGTTTACACATTGTGGTGATGCTTTTCTTGATTTAGTGCAATCTTTAGTTAGATGGTTTTCTTGACATTTAACGCATCTTGGAGACAATGTACAATAATTTTTGGTGTGTCCGTATCTTTGGCATCTATGACATTGTGGTAAACCTGGCTGTATTCTTCTGTATTCTACCTCTATAATTGCATGTTGTATTTCTTTGATCTCAAATATCTCACGACCTTTGTCATTTGCAGTGAGGTCTATGGCACAAATGAGTATGGGAAGTTTATTTTTGTTTAACAATCTTACCACTTTTTTTATGGGTATCTTTAGTCGAGTAAGTTCATCTTCTACTTCCTGTACAGTGATTGAGACAGGTAAATTTTTAATCACCACTGAAATAATTTTTTCATTTTGGTCTTTATATGTAAAATATTCAACTGCGGTTTCATTATAAAATTTGGTATGTTTTCTGTAGTCGTCTATGTTTGTCAAGATAATTTTGAGTGACTTGTAAGTTGTATTAGTACTAAACTTTGTAATGTTTAATTTCGATAAATCTCTGAATCGGTGGTATTTTAATTGATTCATTTTAGGGTGAATGTTGTGATGTTTCCCCGGTTTCTTCCAGGTTTTGTAGAGGGAGAAATCTGTTAGAAGTTGTTAGTTGGTTAGGATTCCAGTTGTATTTCTTTTGGTTGTCCTCAATTGGGGGAGATAGTTCATCAGCTTTTCTTTTGGATGATGATGCCATTGTTTGTATTTGTCTCCCTTTCGGGAGACTAATGGATTCTTATTTATTTTCTCTTATTATATGTATAAATTTGTGTTTTCGTTCGAATAAATTATTTATTTTATATTCGCACGTGGTTTCACGCATAAAAAGTGGGCCCGTTTGTCACAGCTGCAAGAGCATGTCCGCACTCACTTACGTTTTAACCCGAACTCAAATTTGCATTGTAAAATGCATTGAATCTGATTTTGCAAAATAACAGAAACTTAACCACATATCAGTCAACCACCCGTAATTAAGACTGCTTGCTTTAAGTATTGCTGTTTGAAGACTTTAAGACTTGTATTGTAAACATTTCTTGATATATTCAAAGCGATTTTGTATCACATGTATTTTCTCTCTCTCATCAGGAGAGTGTGTTATTGGCATTTTTACCATTTTTGTTATTCTTCATCGCACTCTAACAAATACAGCATTAACAAAAAAAAACAAAGATAATATTTGGTTTATATCCTAATATTAGATCAACCAAAAAGCCCATTTTTCACTGCGAAACTTTACTAAAACCTAGTTCTCCTGATCGCCTAATGCAATCCAGTGAAAATGATCAGAGTAAAGGAAAGAATCATGATACGTCATCTAGCAGCGCTTATGATGCCAAAATAAACCATAAAATGTCACAGAAAAACTAAATGATTTTGTTAGAGACCTGAAGTCTATTGCTGTAAATGGAATTATTTACACCCTAATACCCGCGTAACTGTGTATCGAAATAATACATAGGGAATAGCGTCTTTCTATTGATAGCTCTAAAATAGTCATAGAGAAGCGTCAATACTAAAGAAACATACACCATGTTAAATAATTATCATAATCCATATGGGTGTTGTACTGTTGATTGCCTATCTCAATATATATATATATATATATATATATATATATATATATATATATATCATTCATAGTGATTTCATAAAAGTTAACGAAATCTACTTTATGTTAGAATATATCTTTTAATTCCATACAATTTTTTAGACAAATAAGGTAAATTCGACCAAAATCAAAATCGATCTATTTTGCTTCTTTAAACGCATATTTTGATTTGATGATTAAATCTAAGAAAACTCAAGTTTTCAAATTTTCTTAGATATGACCTCCACATAGTTTGCATTTATAGGTGTTAACGAAAAGTATATGAACAGCGTATGTCAAGGCACGCCTCTGTGCTAATTTCTACATAAATTTAGGAATCACCATGCCACCTGCTCATATGGTTGACCTTAGTTAAATTTACCAAAAAAACGTTACTCACATAGTCTACTCTTACCTAGCAAAACGAAAATGAATAACAATCTTTGGAACAAGGTCTTACTTATTAATTCAAGAGATATACATTACTGAATGGAAACATTCCAACGCTTTTTCTTCAACACCTGTCTACAGTGGATACTTTAAGTCGCTGACTTTTCCAAAGAAGTTTTGATGACCGCACACCTTAGTTGTCTTCTGAATGAACAAAGCAGCTATGAGTCATGATTCTGCACATACTAAATGAGCTCTCAGTGGACGTGTTCAACTGTGTCTGAATATATTATAAATACCTATCACTTGCTGTGCAAGTATGCTCGTAACATGCAAATGTATTGAACATGATTTTGCAAAATAATAGAAACTTAACCACTTATCAGTCACTTATCACATATAACTTATCAGTTAACTACCATTACTTTGAGACTCATATAGTAAACATTTCTTGATGTATTCAAAGCGAGAGTGGAGACAAGAGAGTGTAGGAGAGTGTAACAAGAATTTAATATCATGTGTGCAAATGCGGGGTCTAACAGTTGGTGAAGAAATAGAAGCATATAGCATTCTACCACCTCATCTATTTTGGTGTACATTCATCGTGATTAGAAGGAGTAAATGCTACTAAATTTTTTAGATTTGCAACGTCAACATGACACTTCAGACAACATCACTTCAGATTTTAGTATGTATCAACAATTTTAATTTTAACTGTAAGACGATAAGGAGAATCCAACACCTTATTGGTATTAGTTGGTCCTTGTAATTTTACAATAGGTCAACTTCTTTTCTAGCTGTGACAAATCAATATTCGTCCTCGGGTAGATTTGGCATTAGCCTAAAGATTGGCCCTTGCTTGCCTAGCCAGATTGTAACCAGATGTTGATAGCTGATCGGCTGTTCTATCGAATGTTATCGTCGTGTTAACATAACTCATTATCTATTTAATAATATACTATTAAATAACAGAAATTTTCGTCGCGAGCAATGCTAATACTATGATATTACTTGCATATTTTTCGGGTACGATAATTTTTTTATACTCTGTAAATGTGCATATCAGAGGTTTTGAGTCTAATTCAGTACAACGCAGTTTACTGGAACGTTTGTGCAGATTTCAATATTCTACTTTTTAAGTATTAACCTACATTTCTATGATTTTCAGGTACGGACACTTACTGGGCTACAAGATTTTTTTATAATTTTTTTTTTTGCTTGTGGGATAGCCAAGCGAAAGAACATCACTATGTTTGTAAAGACCAGCTTAAACAACAACTTAAACAAGCTTCCGGTGAGGGGAGAAATCTAGAAGTTGCACTACATATTAATTAATTATTGACTAATTTTTTTTTGAATTTGATAAATAATTTTGTGAAAAGGTTGAATCCAGAAAGCTCATCATTTAAATATCTCATCGATTATTGGCATATTATTGGCATTTAAATAAGCAAATTAATTAGTGAGAAAAAATTCATTTCTACATTAATAACAAAAGAAGTAATGGTGATTTTTGGAAACCACAATGAGAATTATTGCGAAATAATTTCGAAGATTGGAATAATGTTGTCAAGGTTACTGAAACGCACGGATGAAGGGAGATTATCTCTGGAGTGTCATCAGAGAAATTGACTCAAAGACATACAAAAAATATTGGCGGATAATCTATATGACGCGACTTTCTTCGTACCATTCTAAAGTAAAAATCTTGATATTTAATGTTATACCATACGTCTTCAAAAGGTTTTCAAAGATCCAATAATTTGTCCATAATGATCTAATGCCTACAGTGATAATAAATGTCACTATAGGATAACTTGGAACCGAAAATAAGGGCCGCCTGTTGTTGACGCGTTTTGAATCGCTCCCACGTTTGTAGTCTTTGTGTAGTTATTTGGCAAATTTTGCAGTGAAAGCTTGTGTAAGCTGGTTGTTGACAGTTTCCTTCTCATTATGAGTTCCACTAGAAGTGCTACCGGTGACCGTAAGCATCTTAAGGAGTGTATTTTAGATTTGTTCGGGGATACAAAATTTCTCGATGAATTGGCTAAAAAAGTTGCCGACAGGGTGGACGCTATGTTAAGAAGGAGGATAGAGGAATTGGAACGTAGCGTTGCGGCCGCACGCGAAGAAAACCGGTCCCTGCGTGAGGAATTTGTGGATAACAATAAACGTTTCGATATCCTTAATCAAAAATGTGATGATCTAGAACAATATTCTAGAAGGAATTGCATACGTGTTAACGGCCTTAAATGTGGTAAAGAAGGTTCTAGCGTTCTTACTCAAGTTACATCATTATTTAAGGACAAAATGAATGTTGTGTTGCCCGAACGCAGTATTGATAGATGTCATCCCGTTGGTTCACCTACGAATGGAACTCGTAGTATTATAGTAAAATTTACTAGCTACGATGTCTAGTCGTCGAAATTTACGTGGCTCTGGTTACTTTATAAGTGTAGATCTTTCGAAATTGCGTTACAAATTGCTTAGGGATGTACAAAACAGTGTTGGTCGTGATAAGGTGTGGTCAATGGATGGAAAAATTTTCGTGAAATTAAATGATCGTAAGTACCTTATTAAATGTATGAACGATGTCAATAAACTTCTGAAGTGAATGTAACTGTACTTATGTGGGGATGATGTAGCTTGAATAACGTAACTTGTTTGTTGATAATCCAAATTCTTGGAACTTGTATGAAAAAAAGAAGACAATTTCTTTTTTTGTATTTTTTAATATTCCTGAAGGTTTTTAACAGGTTTGTTGGGCTGTTTCTTCGCCTTCTCTGCTGTGAGTGCTATGAAGATAGGTTATTTAAATGTTCGCTCCTTGCCTGCTCACTTTGCTGCAGTAAAGGACTTAATTGAGATTGAAGCGTACGATGTCTTTATCTTGACAGAGACTTGGCTATATCCTGGATGAGATTATTCTTTATTTTGTATCGAGCATTACTCTCATTTTTTTACAGGTCGAATAACGCGTACTGGTGGAGGTGTCGGTATTTACCTTCTTTCCTTTATTGAGCAGTTGTGGTTACGGATACGATGCAAGGATATGGTGATGATGGTGGGGGTAATATACAGACCTGATATTGGTATGCCTAGCTTTTTGGATACCCTTGATGCTACTCTTTCTTCGTTTGTTCCTCTAACAGAGAATTTGATCAGTTTGGGTGATTCTAATATTGATCTTTCGGATTTCTTAGGACAATACCGTGGTCGATAATTGTCTCTTATTGAATCCTTTGGTTTGCGCCAGGTAATTGAGGCTGCAACCAGGGTTACGCCAACTTCCGCCTCGCTTATTGACCATATAATTGTAACTTCTGATACTCGACTAGTGGGCGCAGCTGTGGTGCCTGTTCATAACGTTGCAGACCATGCGATAGTTTGTATAGAGCTATGCTTCGCAGGTGGGCCTACTTCTGAGCCACGACCAATTAGCTTTAGGGATTTTAAACATTTTAACTGTAACAATTTTGCTCGTGATTTATCTCAAATTCCCTGGAATGAGATCATATACCTTGAAAATATTGATGACAAGGTGTGCCTGTTTAATCATTTTATTTTGTCCTTATCCGATGTCCATACTCCCTTTAGGGTTATGTCAGCAAGGAAAAATTTTCGTCCTTGGATAATTGATAACATTAAATTGTTGATGAAACTTAGAGATGATGCTTACTCGAAATTTAAGAGGACTAAGTGTGAACGCAAGCTTATAGGCTTGGTAAGCCTATAAGGAATTGCGTAATTTTACTAATTCTAGTGTTCAAAGGGAAAGGAAGGCTTACCTTGAGTATATGCTGAATACCAATAGTAGTCGTGAATTGTAGGGTGGTTTCAGAAGGATGAGTATTCTAAATACTAGACAGCGTTCTATTCCTGAAGGTCTTGTTGATGTCGATGCTTTAAATGATTTCTTTTTGTCCTCTCAGAATAACTCGCAGGGTGATACTGATTTAATCACTTTCTTTTCATCAAATGTAATCCCTACGGTTACTGAAAAGCTTGAATTTTCTTTAGCCTTAGAGGAGGAGGTTATGTCAGTGCAGAAATGCTGGTACTGTGTTGTCCAGTTATCTTGCCTTATATATGTCACATTGTAACTTTTGTCTTGAGTTTTCTGTTTTTCCGGATTGCTGGCGGGTTGCTTTGGTTACACCGATGCCGAAAACGACTAATCCTTCCAATTATAATGATTTAAGACCGATCAGTATATTACCTGCAATATCTAAGATTTTAGAACGATTTGTCGCTTGTCAACTAAGGGAACATTTGGAAACCTTCTCCATATTACCTGATACCCAGTCTGGTTTCAGGAAGGGTTATAGTTGCGCTACTGCACCTTTGGAGGTTATTGATACTATTATCAGAGGGAGGGATATTGGCAAGACCACGGTTCTTGTTCTGCTTGACTTCTCCAAGGCATTCGATACGGTACACCATAGAACGCTTTTGGCAATTCTTTGGAATTCCGGTGTATCGCGCAATGCCTGTGCTTTTTTTGAGCATTACTTAATGAATCGCAGACAGAGTTTCTTTTGATGATAACTGGTCTGAAGAAGCTGTTGTGTTGTCTGGCGTTCCGCAAGCATCTATCTTAGGCCCAATTCTCTACTTAATTTATACAAGTAATCTTTTTGGTATGTTGCATCACTGCAATATGCATATGTATGCTGATGACACTCAGCTTCATTATTCCTTTGATCCTGCTCAAATACATATTGCTCAGAATTATATTAATTTTGATTTAGACAAATTAATTCATCGTGCTTCTCAACTGTACCTAAATATTAATCCGAGTAAGTCATCCATGATGGCTTTTGGGAATCAGAGTGCAGTTGCCCATGTTCGAGAGTCCTTTGACATTAGTGTTTGTGGTGTTAATTTACAGTTCAGCAATGAGGCAAAGAACTTGGGTGTTACTATCGATTCATCATTAAGATTTCGTGCACATATATCCAATTTACTTAAGCGAGTCTATGCTGCGCTGCGGCTACTCTACGGTAATCGCAACTTATTGAATCGGCGTCTTATCGAATCACAAAGAATTCAACTTTGTGATTCAATTGTTTTGTCCTTACATTACTCAACTATTGCGACGTAATTTATGATTCTTGTCTTGATGTAGCTACTACCCTCCAAATTCAACGTTTGCAAAACGCTTGTCTAAGATTTATATATGGTATAAAAAGAAGAAACAGGATTTCTTATAGACTTGTTTGGGCTAACTGGTTGAACATGTTACAGCGTAGGAGGTAACATTCTGCTTGTTGTTTTCATAGATTAGTTTTATCTGGAACACCTCCTTATTTGTCCACTAGAATTCGCTACCGTTGTGATGTACATAACATTAATGTTCGACATCGTTTTAGGCTTTCCATTCCTAGATATCGTACACAACTGTTTAAACGCTCTTTTTCTTATGTTATTTGCAGTGTTTATAATAGCATCCCATTGAATATTTTGCAGCGAAGTGAGCTTGGCTTTTAAGATGTACTTGCTTCAATAACGGACTGTTTAGTATGCCTCATCTTGTTGTTTACCTCTTTGGAATTTAATATTTAATTTATATATATATACATTTTGTGTTTCTTTTTTATATTAAAATTATTATTTATAAGTTGTGCGGCTATAATAAAGTGTAATTTAATTTAATTTAGTTTATGTTTGGTTTTTAGGTTTTCTTATTTTTTTATTTTCTTTCTTTTTTTGGTTGTTCGAGGGGTTGATGAAAAACAATATGCCTGCTTACAGGTGCATTGACTCAACCCCTTTTGATGACCTCTATCTCTGTTTTTTTTTTTTTATATATTGTATCATGTTATTTTGAGGTACATCAATAAATATTATTATTATTATTATTACTTACGATTTCTCAATTATTTGAGTTTACAAACTAATATCTGGCAAAGAAACTTTGGATATTTTGTAGGATATTGACTTCTGCTAATGGGAAAAACGTAATAAGCTATGTGGCACGTAGGAACTAACATTCCTCGGAAGAATCACGGGCCTCGGTTCCCTCGGCCCGTACAATTTTTCCTCGCACGTTACAGTGTCCTTACGTGCCTCATAGCTTAATAACCATTTAATATCATATTTTCATGAAAAGCACAACAGTAATATAAAGTTGTGATGGTAATGCTTAATGTTCAATATTTGGAACAGGTAAAATAAAATGGATTTCAGCGTATTTAGTGTTTATAGTTAAGTGCGTGGTAGAGTTATAACGCCGCTTTAAAAAATTGTTTGTAATAATGTTTCATCAATTCAGTTAAACTGGCGAAAATTGTCATTTTGTACGTTTTTCTTATTATATTGCTTTACTAAGTACTTTGTACAATGCTTTGATATTTAGAGAATTAAATATTCTATTTTATCTTTATCTATTTTTTGTTATAGTGCGTTGAAGTGTAACAAAAATTGTAAAAATTAAAGAAAAAAATGGTTTTCTCGAATCGTTTCGAGCTGTATCAAAATAACGGAGAATCCAACTTATATGATCAATACTTTAAAATGTTCGTATGTAATAATATAAAAAATATATTGATTGTATGATTCGTTGTTATGTTTTTTAACGATTTTTCATATTTTTGGGATTATCTTGAAAACTAGACGGGATAGAGAAAGACTGAAGACAGTTTTCGAATCAGCTCAACATTCTAGCTGACTTTGAAAATAAGACTCTTTTTACTGTAGGATTTAAAAATGTTTAAAGATAATTCTACTTTATCTATGACGTAGTTTAAGTTATTGCCTGTAATTTTTATGTATACCCCGTTTCTTTTTTCTACTGCTTGGCAAATCCCTATAGACCGGTCAAGGTCAGATGCGTTGTAGCAAATGGTGGGTATCATCTTCAGAGCTCATTTCTCTATCGTATTTCACAGAGTGTGTTTCACATACACTCTTCAACAAAAGTATTCGCAGGCAATAGGTGTAAAAAGGCAGAAATTTTAAAAAAGGCTTTTTATTGAAGTGATTTATTTACCTATTACAGTGTGATTATAGTATGTTTATATCTTGTAATATCACGCTGTATATACCTTGTTTTTAACGATTCTTGCATCTATTGCCGTCGTTGCACTATGCTCTACAAGCGGTAAAATGTGAACAAAAATAGTATTTTCGAAAATATTTGTTTTTCTTTTTTTTACATGTTACTTGTAACTTTAGGTCCTAGTGGACTGAGGGGCGAAAGAAATAAAGTATTATGTACTTTATAGTCCTTTTTGCTTGTGTATTAAATATCATAAAATACTAAAACTTTAGATGAAAAAAATATATGGTGTACGTCTTTTTCAAATCAATGCGTTGTTGTCATTGAACAGTATGGAAAGCTCTTCATTTAGCACTGTTCTAATTTATAAAATATTTTTTCAGAAATACGTAATAAGCATTTTTTTAAAGATAATTAACACCTATTTAAAGTTAGAACTAAATGTTTTAACTTATATATCTCGCAGTAGACGCTAGAAGAACTTTTGTCGTTAGAATATTCTTATTCTTTGAGATGTACTCTATACAATAAGAAAATCACATATTGCTTTATCTTGCTCCTTACAAAGATATTAGCGTCAAACATGATCAGTCATTAAGTGTTTTTTTCTACAGTTTTCATATAAAATGTTTATGTTGTTTTTCTTGAAATTTAAATGACGTGTATTTGGCATAAACTCACATAATAATAATAATAGAATACTAGACTTAAATATGAATTGTTAACTTTTCTCTTTCCACATCTTTTCCACGATAATGGATGTCAAGGTATGATGTATTCATTTTCTTAAAAGTTTGTTTGATTTATTCATACATATAGGACTGTAATTTTTATTGTATTATATATATTATATTATATTGTATTTTCATTATTTGTATTATATTTATGTAGAGCAAAGATTTCACAAATTATTGATACCGCTTGTGAGATATGCCTGAAACATTAAGAGTGGTATTCTATTATTGTTATGAGAGTTTCCACCAAACATACGAGATATATTCTAGCGACAAAAGTTCTTTCGTCTTCTGTGAGATATATAGTGCGCACATAAAATATAAAATCATAAAAAAGCTGTTTAACGACTTAATCAATTTCGAAAAATGTTTTTATATATGTATATATAGGTTATGTAACCTTAGAAATTTCGATTTACAGTTTTTATTTCTGTAGTAAATGAGACGGTCATGAAAGAAAAATAAACGGTACCAAAACTTGTTTAAAATGTAAAAATATACAGAGTGTACCATTAAAAAAAAGAGGTTATATAATTTTAACTCAGAAACTATAAATTTAACGACATTGGCAAAGCCCGAAACATATTTTAATGAAAAAGAAAATACAAAATAAAACAATCATCAAAGCGTTATGATACTATTAAATAATTATAGCAAACAATTTATTCATAGAATCCTTATATTAAAGTACCAAACAGCATTTGATATATTTTTAGAGATTTTTCTAGCGATTTTCTACGTAATTTTGTCGTAATAAATATGAAACAATTTTGATCGACCTTAAGATAAAGTACCACTTAGTTATTCAATTTTATTAAAATTTAGTATTTAGCTATCCTTCGCCATTTAATAGCATTCTACAAAATTTCGTATTTATCCAATTCTGAGAACCTAAATTACATGAAAAAAATTGAATGTGGCCCTAAGTAAAGTAGTAATTCCGGTTGAAGCACTTGATCTAAGTACCATGTCCAAGAATCATATCTAAAATATATAGTCCTCAAACTGCATTAAAATATTTCGTTCGTTTGTCGTCGCACTCCTTCTTCTGCAGAACTGACCGGCCAAAATGGATTTGCCATACAGTATATTACCTGCTAAATTATTGCAATGGTGGTAAAATAAAACGGGAAATTTATTTTGTCATATTTAGAAATAGATGCCTATATCAAACTGAGTTGTTTATTTGAGTTTTCGGTTTTCAAAAATTAAAAAGTAATAAAAATAAATTAAGTGAATGCAAAAAGACGGATCTGATTGGAATTTGCAGATTTGAAGCCTGATATCAGAATCTCAGAACAAGAACTAATCAGTCGTCTTTGTAAAATATTTCATGCAGTTTAGTATTTTAACAAATTCTTTAATTCAAAATTATTTATCAGGTTACCAAAACTGCTATTGACAATACGGAATTCAAACACTGTTTTGAGTGAGTATCTGTTCATCTAACTGTTTTATATAACTTATTCGATATTGATTTATTCGATCAAGTGTTTTCCACGTATTTGGAAGGAGATTCATGTCATTCATCAATTTATGAAAGACATATATTTATTTTGGAATGTTGGAATGTAATGCTCGACTATAGACAGCAACTTATTGGAATACTACTCTATTTTGAACTCTATGAATGATTCCTTTTAGGATGCTCTGCTTCTTTTAAAGCTTCGTTTGTTTGATATTGACGAATATGTTCTACGTAGATTTACTTCACATATACGTAGAAGGATTCTGAATATGAATGTCAATGGTCACTTATGGTAATTAGCTGTATTTAATATTTATGTTAATAATATTTTTTAGATAATTAAACATTCTCATTGTTTGATGTATGCTGACGTTTTAAACATTTTTACTCAAATTTCGAGATCTTTGTATTGCTCCATGCGAATGTAATGCGCATTGCTGACATTTCTTTTACAAAAAAAGTAAATATGATTTTAGGGTGACTCGGGTCATGGATTTGGGCGTTACTTTTGATGTGAAACTAAAATTTAACGGCCACGTTGTTAAAGCTGTTGTGTGATTACAGCTAAAATAATATTTTTGAAGCTTTAGCAGTTGAAACATTCGAAGGAAAATATAAATTTTATATTTTTAGATTAAAGTAGGATGCGTAACACGAACGATAAACTTTTAATTAAGATTAAAATAACTAGTGAAGGAGACAGGTTTACTGTACAACATGCAGGTTACAGAGGTGGCTTTTTAGAAAATTGCTCGTGATTTTTTAATAGCAAGAATGACAAAGATTACGACGAGACAACGATTTTCCAAACCTGTTACAACTGGGTCAAGAAAAATTTAATTTATAGCAGTGTATAACTCCAGCAAAAAAATATCTTGCAAGAATATAGAAAAAGTCGATTAAGAAAAATCGAAACACCTGGCAGAACAAGGCGATACTTCGTTTAAGAGTCTTCATCATATATTTCGAAGATTCTGATTCGAAAGGTAATAAAAATGAAGTTAGTGATGACGATGAAAAAAAATTGTTTTTTGATGTTTATTGTCATTTGTTTACCTATTAATAGTAATCAAAACACAATAGTTATTAGTTTATTATTACAATAAATATGTTATTCGTTAAAATGTATTATACAAATTTATTATTTTATCCTTAACAATTTAGTTACTGGAAATGTTATTAAAAATCTGGGAAACAAAACAAAATCACAAAACCAAAAGGGATAAAAAAAATTAAAGGCATTTTAAAATCCAATAAAGTTATATTAAAAGGTACAAATTTATAGTTTTAATAATTGTTGGTGTACAAACCCACCAACAGCTTTATGAGAAAATATTGTATTTCATTTTAACGTTATACCCAATAATTTAATGTTTTCGATTTATTTTTTTAAGGTAATTTTAAAAATTCTCGGACACTACCTTATTAAGAGCCTTGAGCTTCTCTTATAAATTGTCCACTCCTGAATTACTCCTTGACATTCCAATTTTCTATAGAACCATATTAAACGGTATTTATAGCCGTTTTTCCGCCAACAACACGTTTATCAGTAAGTTACGATATAACGCCATTATTTACGTTGAAATGAACAATAACTTTCGTACGTGAACAATCCCCAAGCGGGCTACAAATAACAAATTTGCGGTAATATTCGATTATTTTCACCGACATGGGACTGTGTTATGAACTATTAAAATGCAAATAACCGATAAGCTGCTTTAATGATGCCGTTTGCGGCATACGTTTCTGCGACAATTTACATAATTGGGTTTCACTTAATGTCACGTCCACAGTACGCTATGCTACAGGGAATACTTCTACCATCGTTAGGATGCCGTTGATATTTTACTACGTCTACTGTAGACAGTTAAGTTTACCAGACGGAACGCTATTAAATTGATGAGCTGTCAGCGACTTGCCATACTTGTAATGGACAAGGAAGGTAAATAGAAAGTTACAACGTTTGAAATACCTTTCGTTACTTGATACAAGTAATAGTGAAATTGAATACTTGTTTAATGAGATATAAATTCTTCATAATGAAACTAGATATCCATCATATATTTTTTTAAATATTATAAGAAGTAATACGTACATAAAAACACTCCTTTAAAAGGAAACTTGACGCTGCGCCATTTACTGGTAATTGAGTTCTGTTAGTGTTCCATTAAAGCAAGCATCCGGAGAATTTCCTTAGCGGATGCCGGAAAATTTGATGTAAAATGCTACCAGATACTCCACAGTAACTAATTGCCTCCAATTTAGGAGCAGCTAGTCGTGATTTCTAGATTTATATTAACGCGGCAAACTTTAGAACTTCCATAATTAATAAAGTTTAATTCAGTCGAGTTTTACGGAGGGGCTTTCATCACGGCAACCCTTATGTTTATGGCAAATTGCTCTTTTTAGAGATAGCTAGATATCTTTATGGGTATTGTTATATTATAATAAAAATTTATAAAATATCGAGTTTCATTTCTAAATGAAATACAGTAAAATTTCGATAAAACGGACATATTGGTAAATAATACTATTAATATTACTTAATCAATACATCGATATGTTTAAATATAAATGTTAGCGCTTATAAAGTTTAACTCGAGTTATTCCCCAAGTTAATCTATTTCATGTTTATAGATAAAGTCAGGGTAATTATAGTTTTGATTGTTGTTCACCAATAGATACGTACGTTTAATGTTAGGTAGAATTAGTGCTGGGAAAAGTATTGATACTTGTCGATGGTATCGATACCTACAGTTTGTACCACGATAAGCATAATATCTGTACCGTATAACGAAAATAATAACGGAAATCCCTATCACTTCTAGTGTGTCGAATATGTCGAAAATTGGTTTTTATGTACAGGTGGCTGCCTTTACAGTATATTTAAAGGGGTGATTCCACATAAAAAATGTGTCTTAAAATGCTAAGAGAGTCAAGATACTTTGAAGATGACATGTTATTCTACAGTTATTCTTCAGTATTACAAACCCCGTTAGCGTAAAAAACAGGAAATTTTGCATATCTACTTGGTTTTATACCACGAATATAGTAATCGAAAAAATTTACATATAGCGTCTATGATTCGTTTGCAAAGGAAATGTCTTCTGCCAGCAGTGCTTAGAGATTTAAAAGCAGTACTCCTGAATAAGAGCAGTTTTTTTGAATAGTTCAATTTTTGAACTTTCGAGATGAAGATTATATTGATAATTAATTATATTAATAAAAATTATATTGATGTCGATACGAAGAAAACAGTTATCTTATCCAAAACGTATCCGGGATTTCTGTCAGAACTATTTAGCCTGGACTTATCAGTATTTAGCTTCTTAATAGCAAGTAACTTCTATAAAGAGAATATAATCTCCAGTTATTAGAATCTAGTATTTTGCCAACAGTATCAAGATTTCCGGTAACAGTATCTGGATTTCTATTAACAGTCTGTTTTCATCAGCGTCTTTCATCATCATGCTTCAAACAGCATTCATACTACTTTCAGAAATATATAGCTTTTGTTAGCAATATTCAGTCTTTCTGAGTTATTTTGTCAAGAAGATAATGTATTCAATTATCATGATCTAGTTTTCTGGCAACAATATGTAGACTTCTATCAGCAGTTATGATTTCTATAACCAGTATTCAGACATATTTAGTCTTTTTATAGGAGTTACTACGTAAAGAGAATACAGACTTCATTTATCAAGATTTACTTTTCTAATAATAGTATCTAGATTTCGGCTAGCGGTTTTTAGACATTTGTCAACAGTTATAATCTTCTTCAAGTAGCATAAAATTATCATCATATGACTTTATAGTTCGTTATAAAAATTTTTATTCATGGCCTTAATCGATATCGATTTCAAAAATCATATTCAGGAGGAAGCAAGTTAATTTAACCGAAAATGAAACTTATTAACGTTTCACACACTATTTTAAAACAGATTAGAAATCAACTGCATCATATCAAACATAACCTTAAGAGGTGATAAATATGATAAATATAAAGTGATAATTATCAATACTCTAAATATTTAAGTTTTATTAGCAATATTTAGTCTTTTTATTAGCAGCTAGTAGTGTAGTTAGGGTGGTTCTGGGCCAAAGTCTTATAAGATTATCATAGGGGTCCGAAATCACTTTTTACCCCCCCCCCCCCACCACAAATTCAAATTCAAAAAATCAGAGCACAGCAGCTTTCAAGAACCTCTTTTGGCAGGAAAGTGGAACTACTCCCCTTCAACTCGCCATCAATCTTTTACAAACAGTATCCAGACTTTTTTATAGCAGTTACTATATAGAGAGAATACAGTCTTTATATACCATGATCTAGTTTTCTGCCTGCAACATTTAGACTATATTTAGCAGTTTCTTGACTTCTGTCAGTAGCTATAATCGTCTACAAGCAATACCTACAGTTTTTTCAGTAGTATTTATCGTTTAAGTAGCAATATTCAAACTTTGAATAGCAGCATCTTCTGTAAAAAATATATAGTCCACGATTATCAGTATCTAGTTTTCTGTTAACACTTCTCTAGACTTCTGCTATTACATTCTAACTAAAAAGTTACACAATATCGATGTGAGTATCAACACAATATCAATACATGTATATTTTCGATATAGCGATACAATGTGTGTATGCAATATCGATATGCTGCATCGCACACCCCTTGTATTTAATATTTTCAATACTCAAATGGTTTATTAACAGTATCTTATTTTTTTGCGATGATATCCAGTCTCTTGGAAGAAATTGGAAGTCTGCTAGAATTAGTATCAAACCTTCTAAAAGTATTGCAAGTCTTCTAGAAATTTTTGAACTCTCTCTATTCTATAACCAGCATCAAGTCTTTTAAAAGCAGTATCAGGTCTTCCAGGGGCAGTACCAAGTCGTTTGGAAGCATTTCAAGTCTTCTATAATCAATATCAAATCGTCTGAAGATATTGCAAGTCTTCTGTAAACCTTTTAAGTGTTGTAGAAGCAGTATCAAGTCTTTCAGATGGAATAATAAGTGTTCTGCAAGCATTTTCAGTCTTCTAAAAGTTGTTCAAGTCTGCTAGAGGCAATGTTAAGTCTTTTATAAGCATTTCAAGTATTCCGCAATCAGTATTAAGTCTTCTGGTAGCAGTATTAAGTCTTCCATTAGCAGTATCACTCTTCTGGAAGCATTTCAAATCTTTTGGAACCATTTCAAGTCTTCTATAATTAGTATTAAATCTTCTGACGACATTGCAAGTTTTCTGGAAACTTTCAAAGTCTTTTAGAAGCAGTAACAAGTCTTTCAGAGAGAGTGTTAAGTGGTCGGGACACATTTCAAATATTCAAAAGCCAGTATCAAGTCTTCTAACAGCAGTATCAGATCTTCTAGAAGCAACATCAAGTTTTCCATAGGTAGTATAAAGTGTTCTGGAAGCTTTTCGAGTTTTTTTTGGAAGCATGGCAAGTCTTCTATAATCAGTACCAATCTTCTAAAAGTATTGCAAGTCTTCTATAAACCTTTTAGGTCTTCTAGAAGTAGTTGAATTCTTCCAGAGGCAATGTCGAGTCTCTTGGAGGCAGTTGAAAACTTCTACAACCAGTATCACGTCTTCTAGAGGCAGCACCGCGTCTTCTAGAAGCATTTCAAGCTTTTTGAAAGAAGTTTCAAGTTACGAGACTTTGAGAAGCATTTTAAGTCTTCTAGAGACAATATCAAGTTTTTCGGAAGCATTTTAGGCTTTCTGAAGGCTCAAGTTTTCTGGAAACAGTATCAAGTCTCCTAGAAGCAATATTAACTCAATTAACCCAACTTATTACAAATTTTGTATGGATGCTTAGTATGGTACTTGCAATACTTTCAATAACACGACGATATCAATACTCGATACATCATTTAAGATACAGCCCAGCCCTACTTAGAATACTAGTGTAAGTTCTTGTTTACTCTATTATTCAGCGATAAACAGTGCCAAAAGACGATTTAGAAGGCATCAGCAACATTGTCCATTTTTTGCTTTCTTGTCTAAAAAATTGTCCGACGAAATCATTTTAACCTTGAAGATGATAGCCTGATGTATTGTTCCTCATATGGGATAAATCTTCGTTAAAGAAATGGTTCCTACTTATACACTGTAATGTTAGATCATTTAACATTTAGCCGAGGAGGTTACAAGCAGAAGTACCCCTTATCCTTTTGATCCGAAAAATTAAATCAATTTTTTTACATCTTTACATCTCAAAAATTAGTAAGTTTGTTTTACGCACGAAAGTTATTACGAGCAACATTTTCCCTCCACTGCGTTTTGTATAGAACACATTTTATTTAAATTTGTTAATATATCATCAAAATAAAACTCGGGCGTAAACTGAATAAATTTTGTATGGTAATAATAGAAACGATAATATTCAATAAAAAATGTTCATAACGGTAATAGTTATTTATGTACCAAGTCAGCAAAGTGAATTTTTATCGAACGAGTCTGAGCTTACGAGTCGAGCGAGGCGAGTAAAAGGCGAGTTGTTTGCTAAAATTTTTTCAAATTGACAGCAATTAGCGGCAAGTAAAGTACTTCTGACATATTTGCGGCAGGTAAAGTACTTAGTCGCCAAATGCACAGTTTACTAGACTGTTACATAAAGTGTAACTTTACTGCCGCAAATGAATACAATAAAGTATACTTTTGCTGCCGGTTGGTGATAAAAAAATTATCAACTCTCGTTTATAAAATCATTATTTTGAGGATATTTTCAGTTCATCAAGTACGTTATTATGGACAGCAATGCGTAAAGTAATGAATTTTTTTCAAAGGGGATTTATTTTAACGCATGCTTTTATAGCACCATTTAAGGCGTTTCCATAGTAGCAAGACACGAATAATTTCTTGGAAATTCAATAATTATAAAATAATTATTCAGATTAATTTTTAGTTCCTAGATAAAATATTGTATGAAACCGTACTCTAAATATAACGTTTGTGCGGAAAAAGTTAACTTTACATACTATTTCATAAATAACTATTTCAAGAACTATTAATGTTAACTATATCCTATGTGATATTTATGAAATTTATTATTATGTGATAGGTATTTTTGCTTCGTCAATTTTGGGTAGATCCTAAACCAAACATCAAAAGACTGCCACGAACGGTGATATTTTTATTATTGCCCGAGTATAAATTTGCGATAAAGAGAACACTTTGCGCCTCTTTTACTGGCAATAAAACTGATATTAAATCCTGAAAAAGGGTCTTCGAATACGGGACACAATAAAAACCTAATTAAGGAAGCGGACTGAAATAAAACGTGAGCAGCTCTCTCGCTTTTAAAGCCGATTAATTTAACCGGAAGCTTTCGCCACGACTTTTACTGCGATCAGTGCTAATTAATCGAAGAAAGATTTGCATACGAATTGATTAACACCGTTTTAAGCGCGGATTAATAGCTAAATTGTTTACAACGGGTAACTGGGGTGATTTATTATTTGCAGATTGCTGCAAACGAACCGAAATTAATTAGCAGCGAGCTAAATTTGAACAAATACAAATATGAAAAATTACTGGTAAACGTTGAAAATCAAATATCAGTTATCATTACCAGGTAGAGAAATTATTTCACATAATAGCGAAATTAAAATTAATTATTCTCACACACGAGGAGAATTCGTAAGTAGGGTACATAACAAATATTGTTTTAGATTCATTTACTTTTGTAATAATGCCGTATTTATCTACAATCATTCATTTGTAGTCTGAAGAAAAAAAAATGGGGATCGATTGTCCATCGATGACCTGGCACGTTTAATTATACGCGCCGAAATTAAACGCAGAATTTCGACGACGCATGAATGGGTCCAATTTGGCGAACGTGACACTACGAAAATTTTAAATCGAATTCCCTCTCTCGGGCCTGTCACCAATTTGGACCTCTTGCAAGTCACGCGGACTTCGGCGAGATACGATCAAAATATTTCTTTTTGCGGACACGCGCAAAATACAGATATCCGTATCTCATCGGGCTGTCAGAGATTGATATTGGTCCTTCTTACTACACAGGAGAAAAGCGACTCTTATTGTATACACGATCTGAATTTCTGATATTGATTGGGGCTATCATCCCTGTATGATATCGTAAAACGCACCCGTTGTTTAAGATTATCTACATTATACATCATCAAGAGTTGATTTTTTTCTTTAACATTTTCGTTGTAACTCTTCACTAATTAATTAAGGAAGGTATTTTCGATAAAATGTACCCATAATCCGTTGTCTTTAAACAACGGTTGGTGTAACCAAACGCTTTCACGATAACGGCAACAACAGCCTTTGCCATAAAACCTTAGCGGTGCTTGACTAAAACCGATAAAACGGTGGGAAGTTAGCGGCATCTCCGGTAATTCCGGGCCGAAGTTTCACCATTATCGATTACGTTGTACGTCGAACCATCTAATTTTACAAACGAGAACTTCTTTACACAAACTGGCGATTTCCTACTCAAGGCACGCATTGCATTTCGCCGAGCAAACACTTTTTTTCGGTTTAATATGGAAATTGTTTGTGCGTCCAGAACACACACATTTATGCAGATTAAATTAGTGAGTTTATGAAACTGGAAATGAAAATGTACCGGATCGCTAATTTTTCTTTACTATTACGTTACGTACGTTGCATTTTGAGAATTAATTAATTACTGATTTAATTAAGGGTTACTTATATAATTAACATTTCAACGGAAATAGTTTTACTATAATTATTTTAATTAATATAATACATAATGTTTAAAGTAATTGAAACTTTAATTTATTTACATCGATAAGACGCACCCTCATATTAGGAATATTTAATAAAGATAGAGCGTCTTAAAATCGAACGAATACGGGCGTTTGTACCCCGAATGTTTCTAGTCCTAGAGATACATATACAGGTATCCCACAATGATTGTACAATACTTCACCAGTGTATTATGTGATCGAAAATAGGCAATAAAGCTATTGATCCATTGTTGAAATATTCTAAATTTTAGTTCCATATTTCTCCGATTAAAAGAAACGCGAAGTGTAACCCACAGCCATTCGACGGCAAGATATTAAAAAGGGCCGGTGGAATTAGAAGAAGCTCTTTTGAAATTTCTTGAATTATTAATCAATTCAGGATACAATATTTTTTAAATTCTTATCTGACTGTAATGAAACGTTTATTCTATTATGGTGTAACTGCATCTTATAGACCTTTGTGAAAGTACGCAGTTATAGTATAACGAAGAAATCGACCAGCCCCGTTTTTGTAAGTACTTGTCACGGTGATTTATCACTGTACAAATTCGATGGTTTGACTGTAGACAGAACCAGAATCATTCGGATTTAGCCGTACGTCTCTTAAGACGGCTAAACCTGAATGTCTCTAGTTGTAAGTCTATAAAAAGATGTATATTCTAAATTTATAGTCTAAATTTGTATATTAGAATCGACGGGACGACTATAGTGTGAGTTTATATCTACTTTTAGTTCATTAAACTATCGTGTTTATACCGAATCGCAAGAGAAACTGGAACTAACACGCTAAACCCGAATATTTCTAGTCTTCGGTTTAGTGTTAGTTCTAGTTTTAGTTCAACAGAATAGACCTAGCACTAGAAACATCTAGGTTTAGCTGTGCGTTTCTTAAGACGGCTAAACCCAAATGTTTCTAGTTCTAACAATAAGTCTAGTGCGATTTCTACTTTTAGTTCAATAAATATATATAACATATTTGTACTGAATTACAACTAAAACTAGAACTAACAGCAGACCTAAGACTAAAAACATTTAAGTTTAGTCGTACGTTTTAATTCATTGGAAAATATAAAATGAAACATTGAATAACAACTAAAATTAGAACTAATATTAAAGTTAAAACCGATACTCGACTTAGAACTAGAAATATTCGATGTTTCTAATTCTAAGTCTAGTATAGTTCAAATGTAAGACGCAACCGATTCCAAGACTCATCACACTATTAAAAACATCCGTCTGGCAAAGATATGCGTCTTAAATTCGCGCGATATGGTAATACAAATAATTTTAATGCATATTAAATCAAATTGCATTCATACCAATGAGTTGAGTTAGTCTACATGGCTTTGTATTTATACTAAAGACGGTATAATTTAAGGTATAAATAAGAGAAATGCTACATTTTGGGACAAAGTTCATAGCATAAAGGTCCGTTCTTAGAAGCACTAATCCCAAAATTTCATACTTCTAGATATAGTGATAGTTCTAGTTTTAGTTAGTAAAAATATAATAAAAACTTAAAAGGGCAACAATTTTCCTTTTCGCAAAAATTGAGGATATTTTACAAAAACTTTGCAATTCAGTCCCAAATATAGCAAAAACAAATGGCTTATTACTGAAAAACCATGCAACATATCAAAAATTTTATACATTTTTCCGTACGAATGGTGGTCATTTTTTATATTAAATAAGTAGAAAATATATTTTTTGTCATATTTTGTATGAAAAATTGGAAAGTATGGTATAATTTTCGAAGGTCTAGAGTAGTATTGTCTTCAAACGTATAAAATGGGTCAAAACACCTAATTCTGTATTTAGACAAAAGACATGTTCCAAAAAAATTCGTGTAAAAGAGAATTTATGAATTCGTGCTTATACGGGATTTTTTTTGTGATTTATAAACGAAAGTTCGCAGTTTTTCGGTAGTAAAACCAAATTCTCACTTTCTATTTGAGTTATCAAATTTTGAATTCAACTTAAACTTGCAACATTCCGTAAAATTAAAAATGTCTAAATAATGTCCTTAAATAAATTACTTAAATATCTCGTATTTAAAAACTACAGTTCTTTTAACAATGAATTTTACCATATCAGTAATGGCCCTTTTGATTTACTTTCTGAAATTTTCCTTGATCATTTGAAAATAATAATAATATAAATCATATAATTAACAATAACAATTCATTTAAAAACCAAATTCACATACGGATTAGGTATGTTGACGACATTTTTTGTGTATGGGAACCATTTTTACCATTTATCATGACATTTTTAGAAAGTCAACAATTATTCCTACTACAATTTTTTATGATTCTTCCCATCCAATGTCACATAAATTAGCTTAGTTTAGATTTTCAAAATTAAAGAATTTAACTATATCCATAACATAGCTTGTCATTTTGGATATCATTCTAATGTTATAAATAAACTACATCATAAAATACACCGACAGAAAGACCTTTAAAGTTTTGTCTAAATATCATTACAAACATTTTGATGTTTTTCAGGAATATGGAATGCATATGTGGGTCAAACTGGCCGTAGACTGGAAATAAACGAATATAACAAAGAATTCAATCAAATATAATCTAATCATAAAGTAGAAACTACAATTTTATAAAACTTGTAGAATTTTTATAAACCTATTTTTAATTACCTAAAATTTGATTTATAAAATTTAATCCTTATGAGCGGTTTTTCCTTCCGACTCATTAATTTATTTTTTCTCTTTTTTTTGTCCAGTTTTACAATGTACAAGGTTAACAAAAAAGTGTTAACCTAATCACTTCATCTCATTCCATCAGTATATCTTTAGTACGATCTTAAAGATTTATTCGATTTTTTAATATTAAATGTACGTTTCTTCTTGACTCTTTTAGTTACTTCCAAATTATCCCCTTTTTGAAAGGGGTTTCGCGTTCATCTTTAATTTTTATTGTTCTCTTCAGGTTTCACATTATTTAATGACGCCTTGGGCTTTTGAACGTATTTTTTTGCAAATTTTCTGATTTTTCACTTTTCTTCACGGTTTTTAAATAAAAAAATCCTTCATATATAAAACGGTTCCTATTTTCAATGATTTTACCTCTAAATTTTAATAGTTCACTATAAAAGATTTTTTCAGAAACATATTTTAATATCTTTCATAATGTTTTTGTTTTATTTGTAAATTTTCTTAACGTTAGATTAAAACAATTTTCTCTTAACTTCTAATCTTTTAATTAAACCATTTTTATAATTAAAGTTATTAACTTTATATTACAACTTTTCAAGTGTTGAAACCCGAAACTAGAAGCAAGTTAAAAGTTACTTTATGGTTGCTAGTTGATCATTATTCTTGCAACTTGGATAACTCTTATAGCTCCAAATTTAGGTTAAAAAATAAATCATAAAAATGAATTGCCTCTTATTGCTTCTTATAAAATCAGTTCAGACAATTTGTTTGGTTTATTTAGTGAGCGCCTATGATTAAAGAAAATATTTCAAAAAAAATCTTGGATATTTTAGAGATAACTGGAAATCGAATCAAAAATTTATAAGAGTAAAAATATTTCTCAAATGAAATGAGTTTTTGGAATCAGTTGGAAAGTTTAAGAGTTTAGGACATAATAAAAATGTTTTAAATAGAAAACCTTTATGTCCACCTAGGATAGCATTGCACTTACTATCAAATTTTACCTTCATGTCCACCCTGGATAACATTGCACTAACTGCCAAATTTGATCTTTCTAAGGCAAACCATATTGAAAATATTTAAAACATTCTTAACACTAGAACTAACACTAAAACTAGAATTAACATTAGACTTGGAACTACAAATATTTGGGTTTAACTATCTTAAGAGATGTCCGACTAAACCCAAATGTTTCTAGTTCTAGGTCTAGCATCAGTTTTAGTATTGATATTAGTACTTATTAGTAGTACTATTAGTACTTTTAGCTGTTATTCAATTTTAAATTATTTTATACTTGTATCGAACTAAAATTAGAACTAACACTAGACCTAGAACTAGCAGCTTTGTAGATCTAGGTCTAGTATTGGTTCTAGCTTTAATTCTTATTTAACTCTAGATTGCTTTAAATTCTTCTGGAACTAAAAGTATAACCAATACTAGAGCTACAAACAGCTTAAAAAGCTAACACTAGACCTAGAACTAGAACATCTGATTTTACCTATATATCTCTTAAGACGAAACCGATACCAAGCCAACCTAGCTTCAGAATTAACACTAGACTTAGAACTAGAAACATTAGGGTTCAGCCATCTTAAGAAACGTACAGCTAAACCCTAATGTTTCTATTTCTAGGTCTAGTATTAGTTCTGAAGCTAGGTTGGCTTGATATCGGTTTCATCTTAAGAGATATATAGGTAAAATCAAATGTTCTAGTTCCAGGTCTAGTGTTAGCTTTAGTGATAGTATTAGCTCTAATTTAACTGTTATTCTGGATTTAGATTATTGTATACTTGTGTTGACCTATAGAAATAATAATAAAATAGAAAGTTTTGAATCTTTCTAGTTCTAGGTCTAGTATTAGTTCTAATTTTAATTTTTGTTTAAATCTAGATTGTTTTAAATTCTTCTGGAACTAAAAGTACAACAACACTAGACCTACAACCTAACTGCACATCTAATATAAGATCTAGAACTAGAAAGATTAGACTTTAGCCATATGTCTCATTAGATGGCTAAACATTAATGTGTTTAGTTCTAGGTCTAGTATCAGTTCTGAAGTTAGGTTGGGTGGGGTTCGGTTCCGTTTTAAGAGACGTGCTAAACCCAATGTTTCTAATTTCCAACATAAGTTGTAACTTTTATGAATTTCGTGGTTACAGATCACCTGAAAGATTTTTAATTTAAATACAATAGTTCAATTTTTCTATAAAACTGGAATAATTAGTTAATTTTTACATTTAGTGTATAAAATTTCTCTGATTTAATAATTTGAACATATCCGACGCATTATTTATGCTGGGATAATTTTGAAAAATTAATAATACTTCTTTTCTGGAGACATACTGTGTGATTCTGATAATTGATATTTCTGAAACAACTGGTTATTAGTATTCAACAATTTTGTTGCTGATAATTAGATCCCAATTATTATTATTATTATTATTATTTGTAAACCAACCAGTTAACATCCAATATGTGTAGGTACAGTAAATATTATGTTATTAGCCATAACATTACCTGTATAAGATTCTAAATGTTATTTTATTAAATAATTAAAATAAAACTAAAATTTCGTTTATCGATTGGAAAATAAAATAATAAATATTTCGATCACTAATGAAACAATTTTAAATTCAGCAGTTCCTTATGTTTCTGGGTATTAATACTGTACCAAGAATTAAGTAATTTCCTACAGTGTACCTTCTTCGAGAGGCTATATCTTTTATTACAGAGAACTTGATTAGGTATATTAAGCCTATGTATAACTGAATAACAAGCTAGATGTCCTAGTATCGCTACAACCTTTCGTCTAAAAGTTGAATTACAGAACTCGTTTTGTATTCAGCTCACACTACAACTTCGGATAATTGAAAGTATCATCTCTCGGATCACGAAATGTGTAATGAAAAATAACTTTTTAAGACGTGACAAGAAGAACTCAACGTTTAAGGAAATGTCTACTACAACCAACCAAAATTTGTTTCGTAAATAAAATAATACATTTCGTTACGAGAATTTCTTATTCGAAATTTTCAGATCTTGACCTTTCGTTCCTTCCATCGATAGTATCACGATGAAAACTCGACTAACTCGATTTGGTCCACAAACAGTTTGTGCTCGCACAAACGTCAATGTGTCAATCCAATATTTGCGGAAGGCGTTAGACAGCAAAGAACGAAAAAAAATTAAAACCGGTCGGCCACGGCGAGTGTTGTTCGGATAGACTTAGAGAGGATATCGCAAGTCGATGCCGATGCCAAAAAACGAAAAGTCAACGTCAACGGGGCAAAACAGAACGTAAAAAGAAACGTTGGAAGAAATGGAGGAAGGACTTTTTTTATTGTGTTTGCTGTGCGTGTAAAAATATTTGCGGGTTGACTGGCACACACGAGATATAACACCAGTTGAGAGCCATCAATTCCTCTTTTTATTTCCTTTTTTACAAGGAGGGGTTTTATGAGGGTACTTTATGGAAATATTGGTGTCAACCACTTTTATTTTACAACTGTAAAGACAACTTTAGGTATTTATTTTTTTTGTTCTGAATCACTTAATTAGTCATGAGATAATCATGAGATGTGACAAAGTACTTTTTATGTGATCATAACATTCCAATAATAAATTAGTAAAACATGCTACATTTACCACATAATTCCTTCGAGACGATAAAATAAATCTACAAATTAACATATTTCGAATTGCGAAAGACTAACACCTGATGATAAAGTAATAAATTTCTTGCTACCGTAGTTTCCTACGTGGGCACACGGTGAATTCCATTAATTAGTCACTTTTTATCAGTCTAATGTCAACTTCTTTGATTTTCAAGTTCACTTATACGGCATGCTTATTAGCTGGTTTGATGTAATTCGCTAGGGGGTTTTAACTATAGAGCTATATATTATTTTCTCTGGAAAGATCATGAATAATTTATCAGGATGGTTTAGGTTTTAACAAGAGATTAATTTATATTGCGGCACCTGCAATTCGCGAGGGTGGGCGTTCTTATTTTTAAATGTCAATGCCATGCTTACCATTGTTATTATTATAATTATTTTATTATGTAATCATGAGACATGCACGTGCTAGAATGATTTAATTGAAACTATTATTACAAATCATTACGATTATAACGTATTCAGGATTTTGTATTTATTAGTTCTTCGATTTCTCACCTACTCAAGGTTCTCAAGAATGCTTACCAATATCTGAAACAAAAAAGAAAAAAAGTTAATATCTCGTATGATTTATACACCACTAAAATAGAATCCAATTCGATGTGGATTTCAAAACAATAAAATATTAAAGTCGGCTTTCAACGTGTTCTTATATTAAGGTTCTTTTAATAGACCGTGTCAGGGATAATTTGTTAAACCAGAACTTTCGATTTAACGGAAAATTAAGTGATTTATATGCGGTAGGAGGTTAACAAAAAGCCAGTTAGGCTCGGTAAGTAAAAAAAAAGCGGTGAAACCGAGCGGTCCCTGAGCCATAAATTATTTCTTATCCATTTACATCAAAATTGGGTTTTAATATTTTACATCCGCAATAAAGCGCGGACTAGCGTTATATGGAATTAATGGCCGGTACGTGTGTAGCCCACGGTCTATTCGCCTGTTAACCAACCGAGTCACCCCAAACCTAAAGTTTCAAAGTCAATGAATTAATCCGAAGCTCAATAATTTGAAATGTATAATTGTGTTAATAAAATGTTCAGAGTGGAAATAATATTATAAAGTAATTGTAAAGTAACACGGAATAAAAAGTCGATTACCCTTCCTTGAAGATCTCCCCATCCTTGTCTTTCATTATACTAGTTTCATGTTCTTTGAAAGTAACTCGGATTTCTCGTGATTTCCAGAAAATGTTATATTAAACCAAAGGAAGTTACATCATTAAACTGAAGGAACTCACTTAATCAATTGTGAGGACGGTAAAATCATAGTAACAAGTTCAAACGAAAACTGCTCGAAACTAGGAGATGTTTCTTGAAGTAAAATATTGAATTTCGCTGACAATTTAATGTAAAAGTTGAAAAACTATTTTTATCCGTGATATTGATGTTATATATGAGACAATGTCATTATGAGTTAATTCGATTAATGAGTATGTAATATTTCGATATTAGTAAAAAATTGGAATATGCTTCCAATTAAATACGATGAGTGTTTAGAGATTCAGAGAATGCTTGATAAGTAAATAATTAAATGGGATAATTTTTTGCTATTCAACTTTGATTGTTTGGTTTGAGATATTGTTCTTAATCATTAATGATATTTGAACTATTACGTTTATACTACATACATCTATATTATTTAGTACAGGGTGGTTCAAATTCCAGGTCTGACTGAGCTATCTCGGAAACTATGAGTTCGAAAAAGTGGACATGTTTCGATATGTTTTTGATTTTAATAAATGTCAAAAACCTCAAATGTAAATATCGTAAAACCAACAAGTGCAATTATCTTGGTTATTATTATAGACGGAGTATTATAAATAAGATATTGCACTTATTACAGAGAATTCGATAATTTTAGTTCATCGCTTTCTGATTTTGAGATATGACAATCTTTGTTTCTTTTAATTAAAATATTGGTATTTACTTCAAAAGATATCGGGCACGTAAGCTACTTTTTTCGAACTGTTACAACTTCCGAGATAGAGTATTCGGACATTGAATTGGAAACACCCTGTACATTGATTACATTAATAACTTAAGTAAAAGTATTTAAAAAAATAATAAAGCTATGTTGTTATGGTAAAGTTATTGTGTCAATAAATATTAAATACTAAATAAAATCACTAAAAAATAATTGCATTTTAGAAATATAAAATTAAGATATTATAAAGATTAATAATCAAAGGTATCGAATGAAATCTGTACTATATTAAGGAATAGTCAAAGTTCAATGATAATCTCTGCGTTACAATATACAGGGTGATTCACATAAGAACCGACACAGAGCAGGGACATGTAGAGGATAGTAAATTAGGATGATTTAATGTAATTTGTCTCTATACCAAGTTGTGCCTTATACCAAGAGTATTCATTGGTAGCAAGTTGAGATTATTAACCCTTTTAATTAAGAGTGATTGTCTCATAAATCTTGATAACTTATTTGAATTTGATACACCAGTATGTATCAAATTTACATGTTCGTATCACATGTCTAACTATCACAACATTTTAATGTTACTTAAAACCATCGAATAATTCCGTAATCAAGTAAAAGATCATAAGAAATCCTGAAACAAAGCGTCAAAATTGACAAATAGGTTATAAAAATGCTGTTTACATATAAAATCAAATCAGTTTTCCATAATTTTAACTAATATAAAAGAAGTACATGCTTTTATCTACGACTGCTTGGATAAGTCATCATTTGACTCATTTGATGTGATTTGAGTTACTTAATTAATTTCATTACAGCACTGGTTCCATTATGTAACGCATTATTATTAGTTCAATCAGAACATACTTAATTTATTAAAACCAGCAACAATACCAAAGAAAAAGTGTATTTATTAGAAACAAAAGTTTTTCAATTAGAATTAAAATTTAATTCCACATTAATTCAGGTATTTAGGTACCAAATTTGTCATAAGGCAAATTTGGCGAAATATCTGCCAAACATTTAGTAAAGTCACCCTTAATCAATGCTTTGAGTTGCTTCAATTGATGTCAACTGGCTACCAATATCCTTGGTACAGTCATATCGTACATAGAATTTGTTTTTTTAGCTGAAAGTATGACTGAGATTGATGACTGAGTTTTAAAAAATTTAATTTTTTATCTTCTACATGTCTTTGCTCTGTGTCGATTCCTATGATTGCTTTTTTGAAATTATTTTAATTTTATTTTAATATAAAATAGTTAAGTTAATCAATTAAAGCAGACTATTTCATACTGCTTCATATCATCAGGCATGACTGAAAACTTGTTTAGGACGAGTATAAGAAAAAAAAAATTAAAAAATGCATATTTGCAAGTTAAAAAATTGTTAGAACTACACGGCACTTAATGAATAAAAACTTAGTTGTAAAAACGATATTAAAACATAGAAAAACAAATATGATATGTAAAAATAAGTAAAATTAGAGATTACCGATGGTGATAGAAAATTTAGGAAGACTAAAGACAAGAAAAAGGAGAACAAGTTTAAGTAGATCCATCGTGCAGACGTGTAAAATCAAAATAGAAAAGAAAATAACTCATATTATTAAATTATATTTATTATTATGATATAACATATCGCAATCTGGGCATTGGATCTTATCTTACACATTTCCTCCTTGTTAGAAAGATAAAATATTTTCCTTTTTTTGGTAATGTTTTTAGTATTGATGATGTGATTGTACAATTTATTGTTGGAGACGAAAACAGGGGTTATATTGTATTTATAGAGGTTTTTGACAATAGGGTTGAAGAGGGACATCGTAAAGGCAGTTGAAAAAAAAAACTAAAAATAACATATTTGTGATGATCAGAGTTTTTCTGATGATGCTGTAGGTAGTGGTAGGCTTAAACTCTATACTGCGCTCTTTATTTTTTCAAATTGATCTAAAAAATGTATCTATTTTAATGTTTTCAATTGTTAAAAGATATTATCCATTAGATAACAAATGTGCATGGAGTTTTGCAGTTCTCTTTGGAATCTTTGGTTTTTCAGATAAATTATTTTTCAGTACGAATACTATGATGATCAAGAAGGCAGTTGAGTTCATTTAATTAATGATATATCAAGCGGCAGAAAATAGATATTTACTATCTCGCAAATACATTAAATAAAGTATATATGTTGGAATTAATTGAATTACTGGGTCAACACTACTTATGTAGTAGAATTAATCTACTACATAAGCAGTATTGTTAAACACCCAGATATTATTTTTCAAGGAAAACTTTCCAGGAAGTTTTGATTAATTTATAATTTTTTTTAAATGTTCTGGGTGCTTAAAAAATGATGACTCTCAAAAAAAATAATTGAAGCGGTATTTATCTGGATCGAAGAATCCAGATAAATTTATTGCAAATTTGGTACGTAAAGTATTAGCGTGTTTGGTGCAGTATAAAGTCTTCTAAAAGCATCCAACTACCGTACGTTTGGACCGTTTATCCCGAATTAAAAAAATTTTTACTTTTAAAAGCATGTCAAGTCTTGCGATTGCAAGTCTTCTAAAAGCACTATCAAGTCATCTAGATCCAGTATAGAAGTAGATTAGGTCTTCTGGGAGCATTTCAGGTTTTCTGGAAGGTAGTCCCAATTTAAAATATGCCCTCTCCAAAAAATTAATTGCAGCAGATGCTGGGACTAAATTTACAAATATTCACTTAAATATCAAATCTGAAAGAAAATGATGAGCTCCAAACGACTTCTTTCAATCTCCTGTTATGAGTTACTCTCAGGATCAGGCGAAATCATCGCAAAGCTGTTTATACTACAAAACTGTTGGCGAAACATTGCTAAGTCACATCTTAACTTTCTTTTATTTATATGAGAGTGCTTCCCATGGGCACTGAAAAGAAGTTTACAACATGAGTTGTCATTTTAATATTACAAGTGAACGTGAGTTATTGACTCACGTTCATAACTTTTGTTTACTGTTAAAAACTAATGCATAAATATGGTATATAAATAAGGTTTATAGAGAATGCTTCTATAAGTCCTAGCATAATTTTGAAAGTGCTAACATGATAAATGAGTATATGATATAGGCCTTTAAGGTTATACATTTTTTATACTATTTTTTAAATGTTCTTAATATGGTTTATATTAGGAAGATAAAGTGCAATTAGTGCAATATTATCAGGACTAATCATTGTTGGAAATATGCGACCTTGAAACCAGCGTTAAAGAGTGTTCACTAACAATAACATTATTTCACTAAAGCTGAAAATTCAAAGGTTTGTGTTTATTGTGTTATTTTTATAATTTAAAAATGTTTACCTTTCTAAGACAAACCATAATGAAAATAATTAAGAAAATTTCTCAACTCTGAAGGCTCATATGTCAGCCTTTAGCCCAATAACTTTGAGAGACATCATCGTCATTTTTACTCTAGGATTTGTAATTAAGGTTATGTCACGACATAAATAAAGAACTGCATATAGAAGTTATACCATATTACGTTTTGTAATAGAATAAATATAGATTCCAGATTTGATTATCAGCGCATAGAGAAGCTTTTAATAATACATAGTAGATATCATCAGAATCTATTGTTTACAGAATAGAAAAGGATAGATGGACAAGAAATGGAAGGAAAATAGATTTTAAAGTCTTTAATAATTGTAATATAATTCCATTATCCTTTGTAAATAATGGACACTTCTATCATTTGTAGTAATATCTTTAAACAAGTTAAGTGATTTAGTAAAACATTAACTGATATAGTGTCAATTATATATTCTTTTCATTTGCATTTCTTTTCGATTTTGTATGTATTAATACTGCAAGTCGGATATGATTACATTGTGGGTTGGCTTTACTTACATATGCATATATGAAACAGTATTGAAACTCTGGCTGCAACGAATTTTAGTAATAAGCAATTTAACAATAGAGACTTTTTAAACAGTTGAGTTTTTGCAACTGTTTAAAACTGTTTTGACTATTATCCATTATTAATTTTTTCATCATTCATTTTAGATATACATGTTTGGGAGAATCGCTTAAAACTAACATTTAATTTCTTTGGACACACTGGTATTGAACCGTTATCTCTATTGTGCAGATATACTATTGTAGTAGCATTAAGGATAAGTATAGAATGAGATTTTGAACCTCGATGGGGTGGCCGGAATTTGTTCAACGGTGGTTTGGTGTAAGATGTCTCCGGCGTCGACTAATGGCGTCCTACCAAATGAGATTATAAACCGGGACTAAATTAATGACGGTCCCGGTAAATGAGACCGCAAAGCTCCGGGGAAAGACGCTGTTGTCGAAGATTTATTGAGATTTAATATTTAATGCACAGGGGTATTATTAATTAGGATCCGATGTTCGTTTCGTTGTTAATTATAAGGTGAGTTCGAAACTTGATTTAAGCCTCATTGTCGCCGTGCTCGGATGTAATCCTCATATTAAATATGAATATTTTCTCTGTTCAAATCATGTTCTACATATATTTTAGGTTTCTATTTATGGTAACTATACATAATAGAAGAACCTTATAACCACGGACACTATTTTGAAAGGAATATCATAAATCATTAAAATGTTAGACAAGATCTTATCTGATTTTGTATAAAATGTTCTTTGTTCGCATAATAAAGTTCAGGGATACGTCAACTTCTTGGCTATTGTAAAAACAACACCAACTTTAAACCTTAATTGTACAATTTCTTCACCTTATAAAGAAACGCGGTTCCTTTCGTAATGACTGTAGCATTCCGCATTACACAGAAGTATCTGGCGTCATCTCCTATAAAAGGACAATCTGTACTTTTTATCAATTTTAGTCACTCACGTGCATCGTCTCTAGCGACGGCATTCACTTTTAAATTCTGTTCCATTCTTGCCGGCACCGATAAGAATCAAAGACTTACAGACTCGTCCACCACATTCATTTATCAGTTTTGCTCGACGAAGATCCGTCAGCATATGCTAAAGAGGTAACGGTGCGGTAGTTGGCCTGAGTAAATCTAACCTTCGGGGATCAAAAGAACCTTGTTAACATACCGCCATCCTATTTGCCTATAGTAAATAACATCGAGAAATCGAATTTGTGTTGATTTCGAGGTAGATTTGTCATAATGTGTTGGAGGAGCGATTTGTTTATTTTTTTTTTTTTTGGTTTCAAGTAGTTCTGATCTTTTCAACAACTTAATTGCGTGTGTAATCATTTTTGGCATGTTTACCTATACTCGTAAAGCAAATTATATTTAAATATCTTAATCGCTGTATTGATGCTAATCTTGTTTTATTAAATCAGGAGACAAATTGGAAATAACAGACGAGAACAAGGTCATTAAGCCGACACTGAACAACGTCAATGCAGTCTAGTGTGCGCGAAGCTTTTAAAACCTAATTAATCCAGCCCTGTGAGAACAAATTGGGCCCCACGTTCCCTGCGTCCCGAAATTGTTCATTTAAATTCGAAACTAAATTATCCACCCCGTCGAACCGGAACTTCTAAGCGCCGCCTAAATTCTCTCGTTTCCGAAGAAGTCCGGGCGGCGTCGTTGCGGTGTCAAGAGATTTTTTTGCGGAAAATTCGCCACCGCGCCGCTGGGAAACCGACGCCTCTAACTTAATTGGGAGTCTTTGCAGCTCGGGTAAATTGGAGGGAAATTGTTTTAGAGTACCATCGGTGATGAGCCGGTCTCGGCTTGAAAAGTTGCGAGCTGTAAAGCTTCAACTTGTGGCTGAAACCAACACGGCGTAGTGTAGCGGTGGACATTAAACTTTTTTCGGTTTAATTAGTCGCGGAAAACCGCGGGAAGTAATTACACTGCAGCCGAGATGAAAGAAATAAAGTGTAATAGATGAGTGTTGAGTGCAGTAATTTTGTTAATTTTTATTTTAGTGTCAGAAATAAAAAAGTACAGTAAATCCTTAATATAACACATTAATGCAGGAACTTCATTGTATAAACAATATAATCTAACAGAGTAACAACTAAAACAACTAGTACTAGCATCCCCATTAACAATAGAACATATTCGAATTAAAGAATATGTTTCATAAGAAGGATAAACCAAAATTATTTTAGTTTTAGCTTTAGTTATAGTTTTAGTACATTCAAAAATATAACTGCTCTTACTTAATATCCAGGGCAACTATTTCCTCTACGGATAATACTGCTACACTATTTGAAGGTGACACGTGGAAGAAGTTAAAGGAAAGGTAAATGATGGTTATAAAGGTGTACAGATTTGACGTAGTCGTAAATAAGCTTACGCTACTTAGTCATCTAGACCTCAGCAGGTCAACCAAGAGAATCAATAGTTTTTAGAAGCTATAAAGCCAATTGCATTGATAACTCAATTCAGGGTTGCTGTAAATCGCAAATAATTGAAAGTGTGAATAAAATGAAATATATAGGCCTCATATTTAGACTTATTTAGAATCGCATTATGAAAATTACCTGCAAAATCAACTTGCTCATTTAATATTTTATCTCCTCAGAAATGTTGCAGATGGAAGACATTTAATCGCAATCTACAACGCGATAGTATATTCTATTCTTATTTACGAATCATTATCTGGAAAATAGGCTATAATATGATTTTAAATATGTTGAAAGTAGGGCTTATAATACCGATATTCTGAGATTCCAAATACCGATTAATATTTCGTTCGATTTATGAGGGGTATTGAAAACCGATGGGAGGGTGTTCGTGGGTCCTTCTCTCCTTTCCTCTCTTTTTATTGTTTGTAGTTTACGAAACGTCTGGACCTTATATTCACCACTATGTTGCCACCTCATCCCTTTGACTCTGCCTGTCCTCTCTTTCGTTTTGGAGCAGCACACTTTCCAACAAAGGACGCAATGTACTTCCAGTTATTCTCGCTATCGATTATGAGAGTCACGGTATTTTCATGTGCAATTCCCGAACCTATGCACATCTCTAGCTAATCTCCTTCTTATCTTAGCATTAGCCAACTAAGTACAATTGAATTCAACACAACCAAATGGTACTTAGTAAGTGAAACGAATGTGTTTCACTTAATTGCCTGTTCCAGAATCTGCATCCAGTTCTCCTCATCTTTTCAACATATGTCTTAACCAACGATTCAATTCTGAATTTGTGAATCTCTCTGTACAGCTGATATTACTATTGCATATCATACGTCCAGTTCGCTCTATATTCATTGCCACAATTGCATCTAACCATCAGACTCTTCCTTTCTTCACTCCATTCCTTCATAAGGTATTTTGGAAGTCGCTCCGTAGTTATGTCACCATGTCTTTTATTGTATCGTCCCTCTCTTATCAGCTTCTTCCTCTCTTGTCCTAACCCAACCTAACACAGCTCAACTCAACCCGACCTAACCCAATCCAATAATACGACTTCAGTGGGACTAATCTGTCAAATCATTAGACAGAGTAAACACACTTGAAAAGAAAACAATCTGTTTCGCGTCTGTTCGTAATAGAAACAAAATGATACACACTGGAAGTTATAGCAAAAACGAAAGAAAAGATATCATGTCCCGATGAACATAATGCATTACTTTCTTTAGCAAGGTTCATTTAACAACAAAGGTCAAAAGCTTGCTGAAGTACTCTTACGCATGACAACTTACGATGATCTATCATTTATTATTTGTTATCATTGTTTCTTTTTGAACTAGCAAATCCAAAAAATATGATCTGAATGAATCTAAAAATTTAACTAATACCGCAATAACTAATAATATGTTTCGTGCTGTCTCAGATATTATCACAGACATATAAAAGCACAAACAATAATAAAACAAAACTATTACACAAGAAATAGTAGTAGTAAAAAACAGTCTCACTGTTTTAGAGTATGTTTTTGAAAATGTCAGAATTAGGAAGTTAAGAAGACATAGAAAAAGATACTTAATAAACAGTCCAAACTTATATTACTAGATATAAAAAAACCTTTATTAAACTGTCTCAATATCTGAATCTTACTGGTTACCGTTAGAGAACACCTAAATAAGATATGAAAACAATTAAATGCAACTAATTTGCATAATATAGATAATCCTACATAAATTTTTTAATCTTTTAGGACAAATTTTATACAATGACAGAGTCTAAATTCAACATCTCAATATGAACGCGACATAAACTTTTATTGTGGGTATGTAGTTGATATCCTCATAATCTATGAAGGTAATAATGCTAAATTGGTAGCTCTTAAGAATATATGTGAGAGTATACGTAATCGTATCGCTCAACTTTTATATCTGAGATTACAGAGAAATTGTTACAATTTTTCTAAAGATTTTGATATCTTTAGAAATCCATTAAAATAAACAGTATAAAAAGAAACAGTCGTATCATAGGTATAGCCACAAAAGTGCAACCTTAAATTACTTTCTCCAGAAAGCAATTCCCTAATAAAGACAACTTCATTAGAGAGATACATAAACTTTGTGAAAAAGAATTTAGTATTACTCCAACAGTTTCAAATAATAATATAATTTGTAAAATTCTGATTAATAAAAAACATATATACAAAAAGGAGATGAAAAGGGAAATTTATAAGATGAAATGTGGAGATTGTGAAAATTTCCACGCGCAAACGGGATATGACTAAGATAATTTCACCTTTTTCAAGCATTTAAACTCAAATAACCACTCAACGCAAATAGATAATATCAAACTCATCAAAGGCTTAAGAAAGTTGAGACTCATGGATTTATATGAGGAATACCATACAATCATAAACAAAAATCATATGCATATCCCTCAGCAGCTACTAAACGAAGTAACTACTAACAACTACCATAGATTTTTCTTTACCATAGATTCTTCCTTTTTTATTTGATCTATATGCTTTTAATTTTTATTTTCTTGACTATATTTGGTCCACCATATCTTTTATATTTGTAATATAACTTGATTTAAATTTGTTTCTTTTTCGAGAGTTTTTAGTCTTTAATAGTTATTCTTCGAATTTTAATTTTGTCATTATGTTATTTTCTGAACTTCGGTTCTTTTGAAGTTTTTGAAGAAGGTTGCAAATGCACGACAAAATCTGAAAGTTTCTACTAATAGTTCTAATGTTATTGCTAGTGTTAGTTCTAATTTTAGTTTAAGGTATAGTTCATCGATATTTTACCATATTAATAGAAAAAATTATAATATTTGTAATATTTGTCGTGTAATATTTAAGAGAGGATTGGATACTATCATTAGTGTTGAAACATTGAATGCAAGAACTTGAATCCCCCACGTATAATAATGCGCGAATATTTGCTGCAACCATCCCACTTTCATTAACAATGGGATATGCCAAGAAGCCGGTGAGTGTATTGTTCCTGGGATTCGTGGGGGAACACCTCTCTTCTCCGGCTACAGTAATAGTTGTGGAAGTGTTGGCCTCTGGCACAAAGAAAGCCCCGTTGCCATTGTTCGAGGAATTTGAAGCGTAAGCTACGGATGGTGCATGCAAATGAGGCATTTAAGTATTGCCACTTTCTCGTGTGGAGGTGCTCTTAGCGTTTATTCCCTTGTAATTCCAACGGCGGGAGCTGTAAAATGGTACAAATCTGAATTACGATTCATATACGGGTTTTATTTAAATACGTCAAGTTTATATTTTGTATTGTATAGGTTTTTGGTGGATGCGCCGGGGTATAAAATACTGTTACATTTCAATTCTATTTCTGGAAACGTACAATCGTATAGATTTAATTCGTATTTATGGTGGAAAGTGAGATACAATTGTAACTCCGCAACCCTATTCATCCAATTGAAAAGATTTAATCCCCGGAAGGTTTGAACGCGTAAAAATAACGTTGTTCAAGAGACGTGTTGTTTATGTGTATCCTTTTATTGCTCACGTAAACATATTTTAAAGTATATACAATAAAACACGTTCACAGTTTACGATGCACATTGTGCGCGGCCCATGTTAAACACAATAAAAACGGCTTAGGTGGTAATGGTTGAGATGAAACGTTTCAATTGGGTTTATTTGTTATAATTGTTTCCTTGGTTTAAATGGGTCAGCAGAAACTACGTTTTTATTACATTAAAGCTTTGTTAATTATTACCAAATAGAAACCTTTCGTCTTCTGTGTGCAAAACATAAATATTCTTTCCCAACCATTCTTTAAATGGTGATACATCAAATATTTGCGAAACCAGACTTCTATAAAGAGGACAACGGTCCATGCGATCGCGAACGATTGTACCCAAGTAAATATATAACTTTCAGCATTTACAGGACGGTTGAATACCAGTCGTGTTTTCCCACATGCCCACACACCGTCCACCAAAAATACGGCATATTTGGACTGGACGGACCTAAGCAAACAGAGCTCGCCTCTTTTAGTCTTCGCGTCGTCGTTTCCAGCAGTTTCGCACTGTGCACGGGTCCCAAGATCTCGGGAGTTAAACGGGACAAATTGGCCGTATGCGAGCTTTTCACTCCTTTCAGGGATATAGGGTGAGCTCCCGGGAAGAGATATATGGGTCTGTCGACCCGTCCTTATTCATTTCATCCTGGTGGGCGTCCGACTCGAATTCAATGCGGACCTGATTTCGGCCGTTAAGCTTCGAATTTACGACAAGTGTATCTCGAAAGTTATACGATTGTGAAGACGTTGATCTGTAGATAGAATGCAGAAGCAAAACAATTTAATGGATTATGTGCTGTTCAATGAATATGCTGTAATAATACTGAAATATCAGTACTTCATAATAGCAAATCACTTTTCATTAAGTAACATTTATTTTTAAATTAGTTAAAAAAGTTTTGTTATGATGTACGTGTAATTATTAATACTATCAATTTAGATTAATGATGTGAAGGAATAAGATAAGAAGGAGAGTGTTACAAGGATAAATAACTTAAAATCTCATATTATGTAAATATGAACCCAAAAATCGCTGATTCAGTGACAATATTGTATCAAAAAAGAGTTTACCACACCCATAAAGTTTAATTATCAAATCATTAATATCGTTAATATCGAGTCTATATCATTTTGAAAGAATCTATGCATTTTTGAGAATATTTTCTACTGTTTATATGTAATTTAGTTACAGAAGAATTTAATTATTCCACAAGCAATACCAAGCTAAGTGCAAATTAATGCCAAGGATTTATTGGTTTCAATCGAATCAGTCATCATGTTTCTCACAACCAACTTTTTTATGCGACAATTTATCAACAACTTAATTATCTACCTTCGAAATCACACTTGTTGTCACAATGACTGGAATGCCCTACTCTTAAATTACGCAGTCATAGGAGATAGGTAACCACAGAATTGAGTATTAATCGCATGTATATCCCTCCAGGATTTAATTAGCTTATAGAGATAACGAGATAACTTAAATCCGAGTATTTTATAATATTGGGACAAATATTATAGTTATCGTCTATTGCGCTTATTTAACCTTTGCACATGTTCTAATACCTAAGCCACTGTGACCCCTAATCACATCAACACTGTCCATACAGGTATTATAGACAGGTGTCAGATAAGTAAATAACAACAGAGCTAGTGACTCAGATAACAGCCTCTTCAAACCCAAAGGAAATACATTTTTGAAGAGAAGTAGTTTTCGCAACTGCAAGTATAAACTAGAAACGTATTTCGAAATTTGGTTCTTCTATCAAAATTAGTTGTTCATAACTAAACCGCAATTATTATCATCAACCAATTGTATTGAGACTCCCATGATCTTTAGCCCTACATGTTCAACCAGTTTCTCACATCTACCATCAAACAGCATCACCGACTACTTGTGAGCATTAAGAGTAAGTGCATGCCTTAATGCAAAATACTGAAGGCCATTCAAAGTGAAGAAGTATGTAACGAATCGGTAACGAATAGGCCCAAAATACTACCCTTGATACCCCTCTATTATGATCCATAATTGGTCTAGATTCAAATAAGCAACTAACAATCTTTACCACTTGTGATCTATCGGCAAGCTAGCTCACTTCGAACATCCATGTACTGCTATTTTTTCAAATATTTTAGACAAAATGGGTAATAAGTGAATTGAGGTGTATGTTCCCTCTATTGAATCAATATCTTAGGGAGAGGCTATATTAAAGATACCTTTCAGCTCTTAGGACATGCAAAATGCTAATAAATATTAATTAACTGAACAATGCACGTTTTATTATCATGAACATATCAATACCACCATAACCAGTCGTTCTAGATGATATACAGTGTACAGTATTTAGCACATCTACGTCACTAATTAATTTTTGTTTAAAATTATCATTGGAGAATAATCTGTGTGGTAAAGTATCATATGAGCAATGCGGATTAGAGCATACAACAGGGTCTGAGCTGAAAAAATAATCGTTTAATATATTGGAGTCCTTTATACGTTTCAGTATAACAAACTGTAGTCCAGAGTGGATACCTTCCATCTGAAACTGCCTTTATAGCATTTGCGAATTGGTTGCAGAAGCAATGTATTGATAATACGAGAAAATAGTAAATAACTGTTAGTAACATTTACTACTTCATTTATAGTAAGTATGTTGTAATAAAACTTTGGGAATCATTATTTCATAAAATCCAAAAAGGACACACTTATAATAAGAAATTGTCTGTGTCTCAACATATGTTCTGCTGAACCCTAAGGTTCCATGAGTCAATGCTACAATTCGCAAGATGACGCAACGTTGATTTCACGATGAATTGGAGACATATTAATCGTTTGCGCCAACACATTATAATCTACATATGTAGGTGATATTAGTCCATTTTGGATCAAATTAATGGATGAACATCCAGATATTTCCAAACACGTCATAAAAGAATTAATGCCTTTCGAACAACCTGCCTCTATAAGAAATCTTTTTCGAAATACGTCGCTAAAGAAACGAAGTCGACAGGAGTCGACTTGTTGCTGAAAATGTTATGCGTCTCTAATTGACATCGATCCTCGAGAAACATCCTATGCTTATAACAAAAATTGTTGATTTTGAGGTTTTAACATTTTTTGCTACCTACATAAGGAACTGTCACTGTTAGATTTTATCTGGTGATAGATCGTGTATTTTAGGATAATTATGAATCATGTTTGTAAATGACATTCGTTTCTATCTATTTTGATTCTCGAGTAACAACCAAAATGATCGATTTTGACATTTTGACTATAAGGATAAGGGTAACTGTTATCATTAAACTTTATCTGGTAATGGTCTATGTATTTTCGAATAATTATAAACAATTTTTGTTCATGACATTTATATCTATTTTAGTTCTCGTGTTAGAAACTATGTTTGTAACCAAAAATGTCGATTTTGACATTTTAATATTCCTTGCTGCATACATAGGGCACTGTCATTGTTAGACTTTATCTGGAAATCAATTACGTGTTTTGGGATAATTATGAACAATATTTATTAATGACATTTATTTTTTTCTATCTTGGTTCTCGAGCTACAACCTACTATGTTTATAACGGTAAGGGAGAATCAGTTTCTTTATGTGTGAATTATGGTCATAGAAGTATGCGGCGACATGGAGGAGAAGCACTGCTGTTTTTATAACGAAGGTAGATATACATCATAACATGTAATATGTAATTATAATGCACACATCCATACCTAAAATCAAATCTTAGTATGTTACTGAACGGAGGATACAAAAATTATCTCAAAAAAGGGTTCCGGGCGATGACAAAGGTTGAAGAATACCGTATTATATTAACACTTTTTGCAAATAAAATTTGTTAAAAAGCTTATTAATTAATTAAAATGGACAATTTATTCAGTCCAGTTAAGTCAGATGCTTACTATTGGATAAAACATCAAAAACTACACGTAGACACTACTCAGAATAAGTAATAATACTAATAAGAAGAGTTGATAACGTTAAATATATGACACGGAAACTAAATATGGCAAATAGGGCTTAAAGGTTATCTTACAAAGAACTGAATACATATGTATTGGAGGAACTCGAAAAACTAAAATATCAACATTGTAACTTATTGAAGTTTATACGATTACCTGGGAGTACACGTATCGAAGGAAATGTACTAGGTAGGATTATGGTATCCAGTCGAAGTAGCTGGGAAGTATGAACTCTGAAAGGTAAATCATGAAAAACATCACAATCTACACAAATGTGTTAGTGAATTAGGGGTGTGATAGAAGCAAAACATGATATTGTAGATGAGAAAATAACAAACCAACTTATTGTAATATGCTCTGGACATGTAAGCATAGATGAAGTCAGACTATCCAAGAAATATTCTACTGGAGAATTAATAATGAAGACTTTCGAACAAGAGATATGGAAGAGAAGATGTGCAGCTGGCGAGACGATTGAAAATTCTGTAGGAAAATGAAATTAGAGGCCTGATACTAGTTTTAGTAGTTCAGTAACCATGAACCCAGATGAAGCAAGAATGCTGCAATAGTAACAATGACATAACAAGGTTTATGAAATTTTCACTTTTGGCTATTACAATTTGTCAAAATTAAGTAGTTTTATAACATACAGCTAAGAATTTTGAAAAAAGAAAAATTAACCAAATATAAATTGAAAATTGTAATAAACTCAGTTAATTGTATTAACATCTGCTAAGATGAACACTCACGTCTTTGGTGTACGGCCCATTAGTAGCACAGGGTACCAAGGATCTCCTGTCGAAACGAGACCGGAATATCGATGAGACTAGGGACCCTGATGAATTGCGCGAATTGAGCCATAAATGAGTTGTGCGGTCCCGGCAGGACAAAATCAATGTCCTTTGACCGGTCGATGGAGGGTAAAGGCTCGGATCTTTTGTTCACACTGCTTCGCTTCGATTTGTTTCATTTTCTGCGACACCACCGCTAATAAATTCCAACCGGGACGTGGAGTGTGCTTCTCCGATCGAAGAATCATTTGCATTCGTAAACCTCGCCAATTAAATTTAAGTGTTCACGTTTATTGGAATCGCAATGAAGATGTCGGTGTCGACGGTTCGACGAGTGGTTTGCTCGAAATCCTCAATAAGTGCTTCAAATTGATTGGTTCGTTAGTTAAAAGAATGGTAATATATTGGTTTTCAATTGTAAGATTTTTTAGATTGATGCGGATAGCAGATGTGTCAAAAATGATGTCGTACGCGATAGTGGATAGAAAACATTACGATGCATAGGTTGAAGGAAATTTCATTTCGTTTCATAACCAAGATCAATAGCCTCACGTTCAGTTTTTACCGTTTCCGTTCTGATTCAATATCGTTGCGTGTTCTCACATCGAAGCCGCGTTCTCTTCAGGGATCACGCGATGTTCAATTTTCGTAACCACACCAAGTATGGGTCGTAGACAAAGTGAACTGCAATATACGTCCTTCGATTTTCTCTTCGCCCCAATTGGGAAGGTCGAGTTCAAGTGCTATTTTTAAATATATAGTCTAAGTTGAACTCGAGAGATTGTACGGGGAAAATTGTTTCAACTCCTTATTGTGTTGATTTTTTCTATAAGTGTGTAATAAGAACACGTGGTTACATTTTATGGGCTATAAACTATAATAGACCTAGGAACAAATACAAAGAAGTTATAAATAACACCTGTAGTAATTAACCTCAACCTTAATGGGTTAGTTTACTGTTATCGTTTGCGGCAGAATAACCGTTTTCCATTGTCGGGACCAGTAAAGAAGCATAATACATGAACGTTACCGACCTGAAACCTATACAGCCAGACTGATAAATCGACATAACCGAATTTGGGCTAATAGCTGGATCGATCACACCAATTGACACCAATGCATTTGGGCGCCATCAATCTAAATTGGCTTTTAGCCGTCTTTCCAATTAAGTAAACATCAATCAGTCAAACTACAAACATTTACGTAACTAAGCCGTGGGATCGTACTCTTCGCGAGTAGTTACTTCTCAAATATGTATAAGGTAGAACCAACATTACACAGGTTAACCACGAAAGAACCGGTATTATTTTTTTAAGGCAACAAAGAATCTAAATTCCTATAACTAATAAAAAAATGAAAAAGCCTTTTTAAAAGTGCCTTTCTTAACGATTGATGTTTCTCTGTGGTTATGCGATTGTAAAATGGGTCCATTTAAATGGCAATTGCGTGCACGCAATGAACATCTGCGGAGCGAGAACAAAATCGTTTTACACAGGAGCAATATTGCGAACTCGGCAAATTGGAAGGCAATGAAAGTGGTTTTCTTGAGCCCGCCGCCAATTACGGTCTGCTGGAAAAGGATGACCAAATACGTGCACAAAAGGAAACGCGAGAATAGAAAATTGTTTCGTAGCTAACGAGCGACGAGCGACACCTCTCGTAGGTGTCATGTTCCTCTCTTACACTGAGGTTCCATCATTCTAATGACAAAGTCGAGTGGACAAAGTTAAGCTTAAATTTATGAACGTGAGAAAGCCGAGCTTGTACTCAAACGGATTTGTTATCCTTTGTAGTTTATTTGTCACTCTTAAGTAACCAAAGAAGTGTTAAAGTACATTAAACTAACCATAAATTTTATTGGATTATAAAGGTGTTGAAGAAAAATATTAAATAAAAAATCGTAAAACTTATTCTATGCATTATAGTCGAGTTCATGTTGTTGCGTTTTTTATATCGAATTTCTGTTAACAAGGCACGTCAAACTCTACACGTGTTGTAGATGTTTGAGGATTTCGCACTTTCGATGCAGGCAATTTGTCGCGCATTGTAAACTCGTAACCGTACTCCCAAACGAAGCGCTAATCGAACGGAATGCGCCGGGTTGTCGAGTGCCGTTAACGAGCCGTCGGGACGCCCAGCATCGAATGACATCGATCGAGTTATAATTGAACATACAAACGGTTCTACTCTAATTATCAACGCTTTAGTTTCCAATGAGAATTTAATTAATTTAAGATATACATGATGTAGTAAGCAATATCTGAGGCTGCTTCAGACGTATAATTATAGTGCTTGCTTGCCGCATCATTAGCAGACATGATACACAGCAGGGGTTCCCAAAATTTTTCTTAGGCGGGCCAATTTCATATTACTTAATTGTTGGTGGGTCTATAATAATAAGGCATTACTTGTAATCTAAGACGCACCCTTTTTACATGATTGTATATTATCGAAAAAAGTCTTAGAATTTGTTAAAAAATAAATAAATAAAAATATTACGCAATAATGTTTATATAAAGACAATCTATTTATAAATATTATATTAGTATCCCAATTAACTTGAACAAAATATCTTAAAAACCACGCATCGGACTAAAAAAAAGTTTCGTATAAAACTTATTCCACTTGAAGGCAGGTTCGTATTTAAAATGTGTAAGTTGTTTCCCATCACCATCTCTCCTGGGGAGAGAGAGATTGTGTGTTGAAATATTCCGTTCTGTCAGGTTAAATGGGACACCGCTATACAGTGTCTCCAAAATACCTGTACAACGGAATAGGTCAATTTAAGTTAAGCAGATCTACAGGTATTTACGGTCTTGTGATTTTATTTTCAAAGGGGGCTAAACAGCTTAAAAGGAGGTTATTAACGCAAAAGTGTTTTGGCAAAAGCAACTGTTAAAAAAGTTTTTTTAAGTCTTTGTTTTTATTTGTTGAAGCATATTAACTGAAAAGATGCTGTTATTAATTTTTTTTTTCATGGAAGCCACTTTTCACTAATTGCACATATTTCTGTATTATGGAATTTCGAGTATTTGATGTTGATTTTCCCTTCGTATTACCTCCGCAATTGCCTCAACACGTTAGGAATTATTTGAAAAATTGGAATAGCAATGCTTTTATGCTTATTGAATTAAATTAATTATTTCAACTAACAAACTTTAACAGTAATGTCTCTCTTAGTATGCAACTTTTGTTAAGACATTTTTGTATTAATTACCTTCTTTTAAAATATTTTAGGACCTTTTCAAATTAAAATTATAAGACCGTAAACAACTTGTATGTTCAAAGTTACTTCGCTTTGCCGCTAGAAGAGTTCAAAGTTAGCAAAGAAAACTTGATACCGCTTCTAGATGATATGATATTGCTTCCAGAAGACTTGCAATGATTCTACGAAAATTGAAGTTGTTCTAGAAGACTTGATAATGCTTCAAAAAAATTTTAAATGCTTTCAGAAGACTTGATATTGTCTCAGAAGTCTAAATATTTTCAATGATTTAAAATTGTTTTAGAAGACTTAATACTGCTTCTAGAAGACTTGACCTGCGTTCAGAAGACTTGGTATTGCTTCTGGAAAACTTGAAATGCCTCCAGAAGGCTTGATGCTGCTTTTAGAAGACTTGAAATTCTTCCAGAAAACTTGATGCTGCTTGTAAAACTATAAACACTGCTAACATACAATTCAGAATTAGTGCTCGCAATTAGATACCTTCGATTTTAATCACCACCCGATAGCATTCGTTGAAATTAACTTTAAAGGTTGACTCCTCAAAAACCTAAGATATCAAAAGAAGATTTTCACCACTAAAATTGTTATAGAGTCAACTCTATAACAATTTTCAGTACTCGAGTATCAGTCTATACTCAGTACAGCATATCATTTGTTGAAATCAATGCTAACTACGTGCCAAAATCGAAGATTGTTTTTTATAGACAAATTTAAAAAAAGACAAATTTCTCAACAAGTAATGGAGATATCAAAAATCGATTTTCATCATTAAAATTGCCATAAAGTTCTGAATCAGGGTTCTCGATATTGTTACTTCGATTTTAATTACCACCCAGATATCATTTGTTGAAAACAACACTAACAATGTGTTAAAACAAATCGGTTGATTTCATATGATATCTTTAAGGATTGATTCCTCAAGAATTGATCGAGATATCAAAAAGCAGTTTTCACAATTAAAATTGTCATAGATTTCGGAATCAGCATCCACAATTTGGTTGCTTCAATTTTAACCACCATCAAGATGACAATTGTTAAAGTTGGAAGAACATTTTTTTATTATCTTGTGTTTCCCGTTTTCTGGAAAATGAGTCAGCAAAAAAAAACTAAGTTGGAAATCGAATTTTCCCATACCTCTCTTTTATGTAATTACACAAAATGAACGGCAATGTGTTAAAATTTCTTTAACAAAATGTAGTGCAACAATCAAGCAAATGCTTGATGTTGATCTACGTGATCCTGATCGTGATAATGATAGATTAGCTGACCAAAATATAAATTCACCAGAAGATAAATTTACGAAACGAATTATAAATATATGTGAGTACAGGAGATATAACAAATAGTCTAAAGAAATTATTTTGTTTTTCACCACGTTTTTGATGACGAATTAACCAACATGGATTGAAAGCGAGATGATATTGTAGGCGTCTGCAAACTTTTGCACTAAAAAAAGATCTATCATTGAGCGACTCAAATCTTAACTGTCTGTAATTTTTAAAAACCTATTTTTAAGCAAATAGTACTCTTAAATAAAATTATGTTAATATATTAATACAAGATATTTCCATTACAAATGAATCATTGATGCCAGATAACACTTGGGCGGTTTTCACTCTTTGTTTTAGAAATCTATCATTAATATCTTGTGTATGATTTAACCGATCTGAATATTTTTATTCTTATTTTAAAGAGCATTTTATCTTCTTTCAAAAGATATTTTCAGTGTGATCGCTGGGTCTAAAACTAATAAGCTAGATGGCGTTATTTGCGGTGATGACATGTTTTTGTGCTTTTTGAAAAAAGATAAATGGAACGGTACTATTTGACCGTTGGTAGCCATAAAATTTACTAAACTGCATCCGTTCTCGAGTTATAGTAGAAAATGTTAAAAGTTCAGTAATCAGATTCAATCAGCTTGTAAAGAAAAATAAATCACATAGCTTTGGTAACTATGGTAACTAGTTGTTAGCTAGTTGAATAAAATGTAAATAATTCGTATACCACAATTTAATCACGTTATTTTATGATTTATTTTTCATAGAACATAAAATGTTATTACGTAGAGCCTTCCTTTACACCTTACCCAGGCTTAGGATTGGATTAAAGCAAAATAAAAATATAGAATTATTTTTTAAATAAAAATATAGAATTATTTTATTAGCACATAGAATTATTAAAAGTCTAGCCAAACATAGCTCATAAATGTTAATAAATTAATAAATATTCAAAATGTTTCCTACCATTATAAGCAAATATATATTTTTATAATATATATTTTTAATATTTTGAACATTTGTGAGCAATTTTTGGCTAAAATTTTAGTAATTCTAAATGTTTTGGTTTTAATAAGGATTTTTTCCCAAACCTCTGGGTCTTACCGTTGCTGAGATATAGCCGCTCCGTACGCTTAACGGGACACCCGGTACTTTTAGTTTCAGAAGAATTTAAATCAATCGTCTAAAGACGCACGGCTTCAAAATTGAAAACAAATTGATTGAATCAAAACCCAAATAACAACTAAAAGTAATGCTAATATCAACATTAGAGCTAACACTACACATAGAACTAACATGTTAGAACCAACATGTTGGTTTAGCCGCACATCTCTTAAGATAGTTAAACACAAATGCTTCTAGTTCCAAGTCAGTGTTAATTCCAATTTTAGTATTAGTTCTAGTAAATACTCTCTTTCATGGTCATTTACTATTCACATCGTTAAACTTAATTTTATAGTTTTTATGGTTATATATTATAAATTGAACTGAAAAAGAATTTTCAATTTGGAAAAACGTCCAATTTTTACATAAAAATGGGAATAATTTTTTTGAAAAATTAGTAATAAATTTATCTTTCCTCTTTATAACTCGATCTGGGGACGTACTATATATTAAGTATTATACTAAGTTAAATATACATCTATTTTTTAATGTTAATAAACATATGACATTTACAAAATACGTAAATATTCTGCGATAACAATGATTTGCCCAACTGTCGTTCGTGTTTTGCTCTCATTGAATGATGGCCTCTGAATGGATAATTATGTCCAATTTGCTGGTTAATTCATTTTTCGGTAGCAGATATTTTTTTTCGTGCAATTGCAAAGTCCATTTAGGTACAAAACACACAAAGTGAAAATTTTGCTGTTTCATTCATTCCTATTAAAATTCCAATATTGATTTTTAATGTTATTTCTACCGTATATTTATGTAATTACCGTTATTTCGCATTTGTTAGGTACCCAGTAGATAGTGTAGAATGTTGATACTATTTATATATTATCTTTAATGTTTTGAGGCTTACGCCCATACTCGTCATTCGGTACCTAATTGACTCATTGAAAAAGTAAAAGTTTTTTTTGTCAATAAAGGGTATAACAACTCAGTTTAACTATGGCAAAGAGGAAATTAACAAAAGAGAAAAATAATGTAAGAAAGCAATGGAGTTAATTGTAAGTGAGATATCTATGACATAAATAGGTCTATAATCAGCTGCATATAGGCAAAGGCTAATAAATGTTCGACAATAAAAGGAGCGAAACTTTTAGTGGATTATTTAAAATTCCATTTATACAATAATATTTAAGAGAGTGAACATGAGCGTTAGCAATGTCATTGAGAGGAATTCGGAAGTATTAATGATTATGGAGAAAGAGATTGGCAGGAGATTCAAAATCCACACTAAATCCAAAAAAGTGGCAGAAACAGTTGGTATCTTAAAGAAGGCACTGAATGGTAACTTAAAAATTTATGATTCGAAATACGGACATGCTAAAAAGGAGCTCAGCACTGGTGGTGGCGACACACAACAAATCTGTTATGGACTATGGAAATAATCCTTACCATTAAGTTTAACAACAATTAATGAGAACAATTAATGAAAACTATTCCGGACGAAACAGTTTGGAATTAGAGCACTTGAAGTGATATTAGACTTCGAGAAATGTTTACATTTCTTCTAGAAAGATGGCCTGTCCGAAAAGATGATCGACGTCAACCTAAAAGAAAACCTAGTCAAAATGATGGCTTCCATTCTAAGGAATAACTACCTATAACTGAAAGTAGGGAAAGAGTGAAAAATAAAAAAAGATTCATTGCAAAATTATCCAGTTATCCTGCTTTCAAAACCACAACATTTCCACTTTACAGATGGTACAAAAATTATGGCCGAAAGGAAGTTTTGAGACAATGCGAGCCAGAACCGAAGTAGTATTAATAACGATAAATTGGTCTTTAATATATAGAAAATTTAATTTAGTACGCATGAGACATCGACCACAAAAGGATGTAGAAATACTACAAGAATATTGTAAATTCATTTAGCTATCCGTTGCTAAACAAATTTACGATATTCATGTCTACACCACATCAGGATCGTGTATATTGGAATCAATAGACATCGAAGTGATGTGCTAGAAGTAGGAATTGAGCATTCCTACTGGTAAAATAATAAATTTGTGAATAAATTGAAATTTCTGTTCAGTGTTATCCCAACCCGTCAAACATGCAATCTATTCTGGTACCACCTACTCACGTAGTAGTACCCACCCAGGTTGTGATTTAGTTTTATTATAATATTATAAAGAAATACCGAAACTAATAATCAAACAACAACTAGAGACATGTGCGAAAAATAGACATGTTTAGAAGGGGCGAATGCAAATGGTAACGACCCTTAATTGGTAAAGTATGTAAAGTAAGGGAAGTTTGGATGGAATCGTTGGAGCATTCTCTGTTTAGATAAGATTGTTGCAGAATCTAAAATCATTAATATTATTTGTTGCATTCATAAGTTGGTGGTTTATGCCATTGAATTTTATATGATATTCTTCTAAAAGGTCCATTCGGTTGGATTTCTTTGAATTTTTAAGTAATAAATTACCGAAATCTATTATGTGTTCAGTTTCATGTACACGTTTAAAAACAGCTGATTTATCTTTAGAGACGTGCTCTTTAAATCACGTTAACACGTTTCTTCAAGTTTGGCCTATCTTGTGATCCTAATCTTGTAAATGCCACTCAATTCATTTTTTTTTATTATTAGTGAATAGATGAATTATTTCCGAAACATGTCGCACTGAATTCCAATTATAAAGAAATTTTACATCGTCGGACTAAATCGTGGGAATTTCTTAGTTCTAAATTAAATCAATCAGTCTTAAACCTGGCTTTAAAGAGATTTTATTGTTCATTTCTGAATAACTTTTTATGAAGAGAAAAGTAATGTCATAATTCTGTTTTAATTCTGCCACTGATCGGATAGGTTGCTGTCGTTTTGTCGAAAGTAGTGTATTTGTTAGTGACAAATTACCTTACTTTTACGTGATTTGGGTAACGTACATTTAGATGAGCAATGATTGGTTGGGAAAATAAGCTCTGACTCCCAATAATTGCGGAAGATTTTCTTTTTAGAATTGTAAATAGGATTATGTGTAAGACAACTTTCAGAAGTAATGATCCTAAATATGTTGATCGTATAACATTCCGTACTACATACTAACATTATATAGAATTTACATTTATGCATGTTATGTATGATTTTGTTGTAAACTTAAGTAAACTCGTCAAAAAACAAAATATGTACATCAATACAAGCTTATATTATTATTCAACGATTCATATAATTCCACCAACCGAAAAAAATTTTTTATCCAATTTTGATATGGATATTAAAAAATCATCGGTGCTATTATTTGTTCTATCATCATAAAAAATGACGATAATGTATTAATCATGAAAGTTGAAATCTTTTATATCCAAACGTACATATCATTTCCACTTAATTTTTTTAGTTATTTTCGATTTTTTTGAAAATAATTTTATTTTATATGGATTACACTTATAAGTTCTATAATTAGATTTAATTATTGATCACTTTTATTTCGTGTAATTTTAGATTTGGTTAAATTTAGGTGTTAATAGCATTCAATTAGTCAACATGTACTTAAAAAAATATTTATATTGTCAATGATATTTATAGCATTCAATCCACATTTATCGAAATGTTGTGAAATATTTCCATGTTGGAATTTTCAAATATCAAACATGTTATTTCTCAAGGTAGTACCCACTAATATAAACGTTTTAGTTAATATAAACGAAATAAATCGCTGAAGGATGTTGCCTAGATGTTTTGGTTTTGAGTTGATTAATGTGGACTTCGTCAATCCCTAACCGACAGAATCTGCGGCGAAAATAATCAGGCGAGGAGCCGTTACTCTATACTTAGAGATCTTATCTGCTATAAATTATTAAAATAGATAGATTTAATTTTAGATTAAATGCTTTAATAAAAGTATTTATCGTAAAATCTATTTAATAATTAAAATTAATTTCCAACTAAACTTAATGTTTATTTAAAAAAATATATTAATTGTATAGATCAATGAAAATTCCGCTCTTTGATATATATTTCAATATAAAAGCACATGTATAACTTTTAATGTAAATTCGTGTAATTTAAAATAAAACGTTCTGGAAAACAAATCACTGTTTATCAATACAGAACTCAATTAGTGCACACAGTAAATATACGAATAATTGTTGCAGTATATTTACAATTTGCATTGTCGTTCCAAAATCGCGGTATCGCTCCGGCACTAACATACGAATTTTAATTTAAACCCTCGTTTCATCCAGCATCATGTTTAATTGAAAACTGAAAAATGTTATCCCATCAACGAAAAGTCTTTATCAGATTGCTTCAAAACTTCGTATACACACCAAACATATGGCGCGCCATTAAAAAAATAGTCAATCAACTTGATAAATACAAACGTAAAATCGTTCCTCATCCCAAGTATTATCGGTAAAACTGATAGTTTGTTTTGTGGGAACTGTTAAAGTGAGCGATGCGTTCCGTTTTTGGTGTTCAGCTGTGGTCTGTAGTGATTTAAAAACAGAAGCCCCTTCGTATACAAATCGCCTGTCGTTCGTTTTGCCGCTTAGCGTTGTCGGTCGGCGTGTTTAAAATTCTCGCTCGCGGATGTGATATTTATTAGCCCTTGAAGGCGCCTCCGCCGACAGCACCACCAACCGACTCTCAGACGATATATTAACGAGTTTGTCACTCGGTTCGTTGTTCACTACTTGTACCAATTCATTACTTGCTGGTTACATGCCGTTTCAACGACCCTATAAGGGAAGTATTTTCATTTAAACTTAAAAGCCACATTCGTTGCTACTTATTGTCTTCACCCGAATGTTTCTAGTTTTAGGTCGAGTATTAGTTCTAATGCTCTGTTGGCTCTAGTTTTCGTTATTATTTAATATTAACTCTTGATCTAAAACCAGGGACATTTAGGTTTAATTATACGTTTTTTAAAACGTACAGCCAAACCTCTGGTCTAGTGTTAATTCTAATACTAGCATTAGTTCTAGTTTTCATTGTTATTAAAGCTAGTTTTGACACTACATATAGGACTAGCGTTACAAACATTCGGTGGTTCTTACTTAACATCCGGTACTTATTAGCTCATTTGATAAGCCTCATCCCTGAGGCTTCTTAAAAATAGAAATTTCCTGATAAGATACATTATTATATTATTTTTATATGACTCATAGGATAATCGTAAATAAATTCTCGTTTAAGCGGGTTGATGAGGACCAAGTGATGCGCGTTATATACAGTATTAAAAATAACTCGGCGGGTTTCGATGGTTTAAACATTAAATTTATTCAACTATGTTGTCCTCACATTCTGTCTTTTGTCACATACTTGATAAATCGGTGTTTCTCTGCAGGTCATTTCCCCACTTGTTGGAAAAGATCCATGGTTCTACCCCTACCAAAGAAAGCGAATGTCAATCACCTGAAAGACTTTCGTCCAATTAGTATTTTACCGATATTAGCAAAAATTACGGAAAGAATAATCGAATCACAACTAAAGGATTATGTTACGGAATATAACCTTTTACCCCCTACACAGTCAGGCTTTAGAAAATATTATGGTTGTAATACAGCTCTATCGAATATTGTGGATGATATCATTAGAAGTACGGACCAAGGGAGATTGACTTTGATGTGTCTCTTAGATTACTCAAAGGCTTTCGATACTATAAATCATGACTTGGTATATGCCGTGCTTCGCTATATTGGGTTTGATGATCTTGCATCGGGGTTCTTGTACAATTACTTGATGGGCAGAGTGCAGTGCGTAACGGTGAACGTTTCATCGTTTCTTCCGACGGCATCCGGTGTTCCTCAGGGTTCAATTTTGGGTCCACTGCTATACTCACTTTACACATCGCATTTTAACAAATACATAAATAATTGTAATCATCATTTCTATGCAGATGACACCCAATTATATATATCTTTTCTGCCATCGGATGTCGATGATGCTTGTCTTGGTATGACTTCGGATATAGAGGCCTTGAAGCAGATTTCTAGGCGTCACTGCCTTTGTCTGAATGCTGCTAAAACTGAGCTGATTTTGTTCGGCCCAAGGAAGTTGATAAGTGATAATTCTGTTCGGGATAGGGTCAGGATAGTTGTCGACAATCAAGTATTGCCGCTGAGGGATTGTGTGAGAAACTTGGGTGTCTTATTGGATGATAATTTGAATTTTGATAGCCACATAAACAAGAGCACTGCATCCGCATACGCTGCTCTTAAGCTAATTTATGGTGGTCGGTCTTTCCTTAATCGCAAAACACGGGTGCTCTTGTGCGAGGCCTTGGTGTTGTCGCATTTTAACTATTGTGATACATTGTATGTTCCGTGTATCTCGTATAATAATACGAGAAAGATTCAAAAAGTTCAAAATTCTTGCTTGCGTTTGATATTTGGTTTGCGGGGGCGTCAGCATGTTTCGCATAAACTGAAGAATTTGGGTTGGCTTAACATGAAAAACAGGCGAATACTTCATTCGGCAGTTTTCTTCTTTAATATAATTACTTTGAAGAGACCTCCATACTTGTTCAATAAAATAAAATTTCGTACTGATGTTCACACCTTGAATATTCGATTCAAGGTGTGAACCGCCGATCCATCATCACCAGCTGTTTAAGAAATGCTTTTCATACCAGATAACACATATTTTTAATGATTTGCCGTCAACTATAAAACGTAGCACTTCTTTAAGGTTATTTCGTCATAGAGTGAGGAGCCGCTTGTTTCAGATTCAGGATGCATTGTAGGGCGACAGAGAGCGGGCAGTTTACATTTAATAATTTATTATGATCTCAGTATAGGTTCTTTTTCTTTCTCTTTTCCTGCTTCTTTTTGTTTTTCTTATCTTGTTCTCTCTATATATTTAGAATTAGAATTAGTTTTATTAGGTTTGAGTGGAAGAGCAGGTGCAGTTACGGCTGTTCCTGAACTCCGCCTAATTTGTCCTAAGTTTAACTTATATTCTTTATTTTATATATACTAAATCAATGTATATCTAATGGGACAAATAAAGTCATATTATTATTATTATTATTTTCTTCAGCCCATTATAACTAAGTATGCATACTTTGAAACATCTTGCCGCTTTTCCGTCTTGATTTTTTGTGATTTTTTGATTGCTATTCGAATGATGTTCTTTGAGATGACCATTTGTCCCGAATTATCCCGAAACGCAATAATGCAAAAACGTCAACAGTAGGTAGACGATCTTAAAAATTTTCAATAAGCCATGGTGGACGTACGGTATTAAACTTCATATAAATAGTAATAAACATAATATATCAATCTCTGCTACTGCATCTAGCTCGTTATCAAAAAAAATTTAAAAAGAACAATTAGCTACAGCCAGTGATGTGAATGTATGATTTACATTTTAAATTACCATAATATTTACCATAATTAACAGTAAATTACCAAATAATTTTTTCATAAATCACTGCTTAGATGATTTGCGCATGCGCAAACACATTTAACTGCTGCTTTGTATTTTAGATAGAGCTTTATTAAATCAAAATGATAAGAATTACGCGGATATACGGATACATTTAAATGTTCTTTTGTAGTTTCAATAAAAGTTTTATTAAATTAAAATAATTTTTTTTTAATTATGAGAAAAAAGGCATATTTTACAACAGTAATTTATACATATTATAAATTACCGTAATTTTTTATTGGCTGCAGCAGAAGATGCTTTTGCATACCATACTATTTGCCACAACAATAGCTTTAGGTTTATGGATTGCACGTCCACGCTACTTCAAGTGGCATTTAACCCTAAATTTACATGTGCGCGAACAAAGGCAGGGGCAATAGTGCTAAATATTTTCATGCCCTACACTTTAAGAGCAATGATTTGGACAAATGTGCATTTATTTAAATCTTAACTGATGCCTCCAATTATAAGGAAATAAAACTTTTGCCAATATTTGTTAGATATATAGATTGGAATTTTGAAGTTCGAGTTAAAATGTTAGAGATAAAATCATTACCTGGTAAAACATCTGACATTGTCAGCAAATATTTAACTTCCTGTATTGAAGAAAATAATTTAAAAGCAAAATTATTGGTCTTTGCGCCAATGATAATTCTTTTTTTGGGGGAGCTGAGAGACGTGGAGAAAATAATATGTTTGTTAAATTAAAACGAAACCGTTATCCAATTTAATGGTTGTCGGATGTGCCGCACATATTTTCGCAGCTATCGTTTTGCCAGTTGATATAGAAATCGAAATGACACTCCACTATTTTAAAATTTAGTGATTTGATATGATTGATTCAATAAAAGTTTTGAAAGCATCAATGTTAAACAAGATAGAAGATAGCTCTATTCCAACAAACGTTAAGAAAGCTATAGAAAACTCGAACAGCATGGAGATGTGTCAGAACATGCACTTAATATATTTCGAGGAGCTGTTTTCAATTTTATCAAAATGCTTTTACTTATTTGGAGAAATATATATATATATTCTCTTTGGAATGAAATGCCATCTTGGAGTCAAGTTGAAGCATCTTTTTTATTAATAAATCAAATGATACCATATCATAAATGACCGGAAACTGAAACATATGAGGAATTTGTGTTCTTAAAACAATATGTTACGGAAGAAAAAACATTTGAATGGGTGAAAAATAAGAATACATTTTAATAAGAACCAGATTCCACTTTTTTAAAATTGTCAGTTTTTCTTTTATGAAATGAGCGAATATTTAGCATAATGAACAGTTTCTGGATTAGTAATGAAACACCGCTGAAAGTGGACACTTTGAAATGTGTGCTATTTACTAAAATAAATTTTAACGAAAATTGTTATCAAAAGATCAAAAGACCTATTAACATTCACACTTCAGAAAAGTATAAGACTATTTCAAACTAATTTAGAAGCATTATTTTACTAGTATATTAATAATTATTGCATTTTGAATTAATGTTTATTTATTAAAAAATCTATTACATATCATTAATATAATGAATAATCATGAATAATATATGTATATCTATATATAGGGTGTTCAGAAATTGACGGATAATCTACACGTAGCGACATTCTTCGTTCGGTTCTAAAACGAAAATTTTAACGACCATTGTTAAAGGTCGGATAATTTGTCCATAAATTATCGTTAATATTCAATGTCTGTTGATGGATGTCGCAGTAATTTAATGTATAAAGAACATTAGATTGATTTTCTTTATTCGAGTTACTTTATTTAGGCTTTAAAGTTTGTTTTTAACATTTCTTAATTAACATACTTACATTCCCTATAAATACACTTCGTCTACGGTTTCGTCATTCAAAAGCCATCACAAATTTTTTAAAAATATCCATTATTTTTGAATTGAATTAATAATATTGCAATTTTAATTATTAATTAAAGACGAATTGACGAGAAAATGTTAATTGTTAATTAAGATTTCCAATTCATAGACCATCAAAGAATATCGCTACCTGTAGATTATCCGCCTATTTCTGAACATTGTATATCGATAAATATAAAATGAAAAAGCTTTCGTTTGGCTTAAAACGATGTATTTTTATTCAGTTAAATCTTCGGTGCGACACGTGTTTCGCCAGTAACGGCATCAACAGGCACGACTACATATAGAAAAGAGAAAGAACCAATTCAAAATTTATAAAAGTCTTTAAATGATTGATAATTACCATCAATGGACACGTTGTTTTTACAAATTTAACATAACCCAATATAATTCAAAAACGCATACTCAGTCCGCTTAAAATGTCGTAAGAAGAGAGTGACTCAAATTAAGTTTTAGTTGTAATTTTGTTTTATCTTCAAACATCGGTCTCAAAATTCAAAATTTATAACGTATATTGTTTTGATATAACTTTTGGCTTCATATAATTTAATTTTTGGCTTAAATTTTTCAAACATTTTATAAGATAAAATTAGCGTGGGTGGTTTTAAGATTAAGGTAATTTTCAAGTTTAATTTCATTACATTTTGCAATTGACTTATTTTAGAACAGCTTTTCAGGTTCAAATTTGTAAGATTAAACATCTATAATGTATATATCTAAAAGGTCCTTTCCGCAGTTCATATCCTTGTCACAACAACGTGTCCATTGACGGTAATTATCAATCATTTAAAGACTTTAAATAAATTTTGACTTGGTTCTTTCTCTTTTCTATATGTAGTCGTGCCTGTTGATGCCGTTACTGGCGAAACACGTGTCGCACCGAAGATTTAACTGAATAAAAATACATCGTTTTAAGCCAAACCAAAGCTTTTTCATTTTATGTATATCATACGATGTTGTTGGAAGAAACTTTATCAATTACTGTATATCGAGACAACAATAGTTGTACGAATACAAATTTTATTTCACAGTGTTCCAAATTTTGAATTTTGGTCACATTAATAATAAACGACAAAATGTATTGTTTAATTATAAGAACATACTTTAAAAGCTAATTAACTCCATTTTTTAAGTTTATTTTTAAAAATCACAAAATTTATACTCCTTAAGAAACATTGCAATTAATATACTTGATTAAATACTGATCAAATTTTTAAACCTTCTCAATAAAAATTAATAAACACTTATTTAGGTATGCCACTGTATTATCTATAAAAATCTGATTTTGTCACTATAACCACACATAACTAGAATAAACGCACCAGTATTTGACTTATTAATACATATTATTTTTCTTGTGGAAATCAAAAGATTAAAATATGGTCAAATACATATCTGATTCATTGAAAGCAACATACCCTATATATGAAATTAGTGTCCGACTAAAATTGCGGTTTCGGTTTCGGCCAGTTTCGGCCTAAAATAGGGATTTTGGCGAAGTTCCGGTATTAGCTGTATTTTAGCCGAAATATGGTTGAAATCGAAATTACGCCCATAAAGCTTAATTGCGATCTATTTGAACCAAAACTTCAGCGGTAAGCCGATAAATACTTCGCCGTCTTAAGAGACGTACGGCTAAGCCTGAATCTTTCTAGTTCTAAGTCTAGCGTTAGTCCTAGTTTTAGTTCGATATAAGTGTACATAACCTAAAATAGAATAACAACTATAAGTAGAGTAATACATACACTAAAACTAGCATTAGACCTGGAACTCGAAATAATTGCGTTTAGTTGTACGTCTCTAAGACGAAATCGAACTCAACCCAATCTAGCTTTAAAACTAATACAATACCTAAAACTAGAAACATTACGGTGTAACCGTCTTAAGCTTAAGCTGTAGGTCTAGTGTTAGTACTGAACAGAGCTTGAGAACTAAGTTATAAGTAGGTAATAAGTATAAGTTATAAGTAGGTTCTATGTAGGTCTAGTATTAGGTATACTTTTAATTCCAGAAGAATTTAAAATAATCTCGAGTTAAGCGAGAAATAAAACTAGAACTAACACTAGACAACTAGAGAGGTTTAGCCGTGCGTCTGAAGACGTTCTAGTTTTTTAATTAGTTCTAGTTTTTTGTTCGATTCAAGTATATAATAATCGGAAACCGCTAAAAGCAGAGGTAATACCAACACTAAAGCTAACATTAGATCTAGAACATAAAACATTTGAGCTTAGCCGCACGTCTTAATTCTAGTTTTAGTATTAGTTCTAGTATTCTCTTATTAGTTCTCTCTTTCACAATATAAAGATACAAGCAAGATTCGTGCCCATTATACCAATATTTTGAAAAAATAAAATTTTAATATATGAAAACATTAATTATTATTAATTTTAAAGGGTGCTATTATATTTTTATACAAAAGAATTTTTATACAGATATAACATAAACTGGTTCACCCCATTTTAAAATAAATTTTCCAGTTTTTATTACCATGTTGTTCGAATCTTTCCAACACATTTTAAATTGTAACGTTAAATTAAAATATTTTTGATTTTTGCAAATAATGCAAACGATATGTTTTTTAATGATAATTAAAAAATATATATAGATAAGATTCATATTCAGCATACATTATTTTATTTTTATGTAGGTTTGTTAATTGTGTATTATTAAGGTAAACCCTTATATATTTTTTTAATACTTTTTATTAATTCTATACATACTAAATTGTGTGGTAAATTGTGTTTCTCTATTCATATAGTACAATAATTCAAAGAAAAATCTTGACAATTGGAGTTGATATCCCGAAACGTCGATAATATTAAAGTTGACATATTTTTCTTTGAATAAAGAAAATATTTAAAAAGGGGGTAAAATAGGTGTTTTTTTATTAAGAAAGCATTGATGGTAAATGCCTCCATGCAGTGTAAAAAGAGTATTAGTTTTTCAAGTTCTTTACTTAATTAATAAATTTTCATTTTCGTGTTTGATTATTTTTAAATATGATGCCAAAATTAACAGCAATAACAGCGGCTGTCTACTATTCTTTAAATAGATTTTGCGTTTTAAACTTCTTTGTATTTGTGACTCTTTTTCTCAGATATCTTGGAGAACGGTGGCAAATACGAAAATAACGCATCATACCAAAAAGTCATATAGGGTGTTCAAACAAAAACTTGCGGTTAGTATAGGAATCAAGACAATCAAAAAATGGGATAACCCTGGTAGTGTGAATGATGATTTTATTATTTTATTGTAGAGATTCGTAAACATTCGGTATATACCAAAAATGAAAGAAATATTTAAAAGAACACATGATGCATTTTTGACCACACGTTTATTAGCATTTTTTTCCTATTTTATTGAGTACTACCGCCCGCTGAATTATATAAATGTTGTTCATTAAGACCCTGAATAAAATATAGGATCGAGAAAAATTTTTTCAATTAAAAAAAACATATTTCTGATTTAGTGTTTGACCACTTTGATTACATTATTTGACCAATAAAATCTAGTCTTAAACTTTAAATCCGTCACTATGATATTTATAACGATATTTAATTACTTTTTAATATATTTTCTTGATATTCTTAACTTTTTTCTCAAAACGAATTATTTTTTATTTATTTTACATTTTTATAATAAATTTGTTATAAAATTTCGTTTAATTCATTATTGCACCTCTCTATTTTTGCATCTATACATATTTTTTTCCATTATAAATATACTGGTATTTACACTGGTATTACAATGAAAATATACCGAAGTAGCGGAATTACATTGAAAAAATATAATATAGGCGCTTTCAGTTTTCGGTTGGTATTCCGAACCCTAGTTACTATATTTAAACCTATTGCCGCAATAGAAATAAAAAGAATTATTGGTAACACATTTATTCCAGTTAGTGACACTTTTGTGGAAAGGATATTTTCTACAATGAAATCGGTTTGGCGACCTGATAGAAATTAAATGTGTTTTAATCTAGTATATACTACAAAATCTTGAATATGGGCCGTGACAAATTCTATGGATATTTAAAATTTCCAAAACAAAAACAAGCTGTGGAAAGTGTTTAGTGAGAAGAAATACAACTTTAAAAATTAACATAACTGCCATTATAATTTAGGATTATAGTTATATTTTATACTACATGGCATTAATTGTTGTTATTCAGTTTTAACAAACTTTTAATTATATTTTAAAGTAATTTAAATTATTTATTCTAAGTAATTTATTCCAGTTTTACTGTATTTGTTAATAAATATATACTTACAAGCAATATATCTTATCAACACTCCAATAAATTTGTCAAGTTTAATGTAAATCGAATTGTTTAGAGTTAGAATATCATGTATCCATAAAGGGTATTCGCAGAATAGAATATATTTTGATATTTTGCTCGAATACGTTATAACTATCCGTAATAAATCAGAGGTCGTGGAGCGTATTTCTCCACGGACCAGTACATTACGAGTTGAGCGCGCGTATAAATCAAATCCGGCGGCTGCTCAAGAATAATGCTTAAGAATCTGACCAGGAAGTGGAAACGAGAAAAGACGACCCGACGACCCCTGGAGCGTCGCGACGACCGTACAATCCCATTCAAATCCCGTATGCGCATACCGTAAGTCAGGGCTACTTGCGAATAGAATAATAAGCCGCCAGTAATGGCGTTGGACTTTGATAAAACGCGTGCGTTGAGACCGAAGACAGTCTAAAATGCGGTGCTCGGTTCTTGCTGTGTGTTCGGTTTGTTTCGAGTTGTGTTAGAATAGAAGGTTATTCATCTCCGTTTGTGAATTGTGTATTTGTTACTTAGCATCCGAGTCGACAAAACCAACTTTGTTGTTTCTTATCTGCGTCTTTGTAAAGCTCATCATAAGGAAGTGATTTATACTAATTTTAATAACAAGCATTATAAGATAATTTAATATTCCACTTGACATCCAACACTTCTCATTTGCAAAACTTAGAAATTTCATTTCGAATGGAATTGTTGTTGAAGTGGGTAAAATTCCGTAGTTCACCCGATATTACTATTTTGCAAGGCAATAAAGCTTCAGAATGCCTTCAAAAGAGTTCGTCTAGGAGTCTCTTTCGTTATTGGTTTAGCTCGCGTTTAGTTTTGGGGTTATTTACTGTTAACTGTTCAAGTCTTCGCATAGCGCACGTAAATTTGCCCGTGCGGTTTAGAAACAAAGCGCAATAGAGTGAAATTGCTAACGACGACGGCACGTGAGCCATTCCTCAAAGCGCGCCTCGAGTCCTGAGAGCGCCCTTTGATTTTACATGCAAATCGCCTCAAACCCAGATGCCGCGCCAATAATTACGTTTTTCAACTCCGTGTTCTATTCAGAACTCGCGAATGGCTGTGATTACCTCTACCAAAGCGATTGGAACGTCGATGCAGGAAGAGCTGCTCTAGAACAACATCAACGTAGAATATGTAAATGTCTTCGCTGACTAAGTCGACATAACTACTAATGGTGTGGTTGTTTTTAAAATGATAGTTGAATCATATACGATAGGGTCTATGAATTTTAAATAGAAGGAATGTAGGATTTACATACATAAATTTTAAAAATGTTATGTATGCAGTTTGGTGATTCAATTCCGTGTGAATAAAGAGCCAGTAAACTTTAATGTTTGAATATGAAAGCTAACAATTGACAATAAACAGTACAAGTTATACACGACGATAACTAAACAGCACGTAGCGAAGAGATACTTATCATACTGTTGTTCAAAAATTGTGTTGCAGCATCCTGGAAGTGTCTAGATAACCATGTGGACACAATACATTGCCACGCTATTACCCCGCTACTAACCTACCATTAACCGATAACATTCCTTGGACCTAGTCTGTACAGTACGCCTTAACACGTTCTCAACTGTGTAATCGTCCCATTTTATCACCCGCGTTTTATTGCGACTGTAATCCATATCCAGTTATGCGGACTTAGGTGTAACAATATTAACTCGGCGCATAAATCACGGTAGCGGCGGTGGGCGTCCTTCAGACGTTGAATAATTGTTCTTAGAAAACATCGTACGGTATTATCTCGTTTGGGAACGGATCTCCTTTAAACTGCTTACCAGTGTTTTATGTCCGCTCGCAGGCGACATAAATCGTCGCGTGCCGTTTGCATGTAGTTATAACTAATGCTTTCTGACACTCGTTAATCTCAACTTGTAACAAATCATGGATAACAGAACTTATACTGTTGTTCACGGTTCAACATTTAGTCAAAACAAGTACTTTTCTGTACTTAAATGTTTCCATCGGGCGATAGAAAAGGGGAATTCGTAAATAGTTTTATTTATGTGAGTAGGTAATAGAAAGGTTTCGTTGTATTCTACAAGAATCCCAGAATCCATTATTTATTAGACACCTCCCTAAAACTATTTGTATTGGAGACAAATCCCGACAAATTGCCTCCTCTTGCTCTGTAGCACATCGACGAATTGTTTTACTGCAGCACAATGTTTTCCTACGTGACTTAAAAATAGTTGAATACATACGTCGAATAAATTTTGCAGTTTAAATTGACGAAATAAATACTGTAGAATTTGTAATAGATAACACTCAAATATATAATGTAAATATTGCATCTAGAATATTCCACAAACTACAAAATACTAACAAAAAATTCGTAATTTATCATACGATACTCTATCTAGAAGAAATATTTCTTTCAGATTTATTGACATAAATTTATTGATCGATTGTTGTGACAAATAAACTGTAATTGAAATAACTATATGTTAATATTTTAAAAACTAAATTTTGCAATAACTTTTCAGTAGTATTGGAACGTAGTATTGGAAATTGTATATGGTTCGTGGCACCGTGTAAAAAAATGTGCTATATTGTACTATATTCGTTTGTAAATGTTGTAAGACCCCAACAAGGAAATATGACAAAAAAAAGATCACCAGTGAAAAAAAAGTGACTTGTAAATACTACAGTACATTTGGGAATGTATGCTCTAGAATCGAGCATGATTTACGCAGGATATATATTTTCTGAAAGTGGCAGTCTATAAAACGGAAATTTTCGGTCCTGTTTCAGGGACGAATGCAGATGAGGGAAATTAGGATAAGGATTGGGAAAATGGATGTTGGATGAGTGGACAAAGTCAACTATTTAGGGGTGTACATGATCAAGGATATGTTCATGACAATATATATTGTTGAATGTACGGAGAAGCTGGCTAGTTCCTAATGGCTAATATTTTGATAAGAGTAATGTCATCTGCGGTCTTACTTTATGCGGCATCGACCTAGGAAAAAAGTATACAATTTAAAAAATATAAAGCATTTGTGGCGATTATCTGCCAAACGGAGCAAATTCCTTCAAGAGCCATGGAAAGTCCGACGAGCCAGGAATTGTCTTAAATTTATGACAGACAAAAGGCTTTCTCGGACTTTAGACAGGAAAACAACTACGACATAATTAAAGTTTTTTACAACGTGGCCTAAAGACGCTTCGTCAACCGAATTCTTTTGAAAACAAGAAATGGCCATAGAAACTTTCACTGGCCACAGTCCTGATCTTGGATGCCCGGAAACGCTTTCGCCGGGTAGTCCCGAAATGATTTCTGAAACATCGGAACAACACGTTCAGATGTTCCAGCGGGGCATAAAAGAGCCAGGATCGGTTCAAAGTATTCATTCAGAAGTACGAGTTCTAACTTACGAGTCTACAGTCACGAAGTCAACCGTCATCACCATCGCCAACAACGACTGAAGAAGGAGTTTAATTCTGGGAAACTCTGGTTCCAATTTTTTCCGAATTTATTTATCTTTGTATTTAATAAAACATTTGATAGTTCACCCGTCAGTATTATTTGAGTCTTCTTCCACTCCTATCGCAACATAATTAATCCCGCAGCGATGCTGGCGAGTGTCATCAGAAGATTGGCGATAGGTATCGCCTCGGCATAGGGTATACCCCTATGTATCTTCTAACGGAGAAAAGAACGAAGAACCTATATGAAATGGAGAGAATATAAGACCGAATGAATACAGAAATTAGAAGAAGAGTGGCAAGGAAGATGGAATATAGAGGAGAAATGGACGAGAAAATTGATCCCAAAAGAAGAAGAGTGAATGTTGAGAGGCTGGGGAGAGATTGATAACCACCTAACAAAAATGTTGACTCGACATGAGGTTTTTAAGGCATACCTATACAAAATCAAAAAGGAAGACTCGGATAGATAGACGCAATCTGGACGATAATGGAGAGCACACGGTTCTCTTCTGTGAGGAGTTCAGAAAACCGGGAAAATCTAGTACAGCAAATGCTCAATAACGAGCATAGATGGACGGCTGTTAAAAACATGGCCACTTCAATAATGAAGAAAAAGGCTCCAGATATGAACAAATCTATAATAAATCTTATAAAAGGTAACCATACAATTTTTTTCAACTTTTAACTGCCAAACACAAACATGATGAGAAAGAGACTTTTTGCAAAGCGGGGAGGGAATGAAAATTGCATTCAATTCCAGAAGGTAGAGAATGAGTAACCGACGAAGAAAAGGAGAGATGAAAGAAGAGTTACGGAATCGCTATACCTATTTTTGGTTTGCCGGCTCCCCATCAGGACCGAAAGGTGGCGAAGAGTAGCAAAAAGTATGAAACAGCAATTTTGTGGTTCCAGAGAAGAAGGAAAGGGGTTTCTAATGGGTCGGAATCTCTGTCCTCAATCCCACACTATCTGGCAGCCAATCATCAAAGGCCGGATGTCTGTCGCAGATTTTCTCCAACCTCGTTAAAAGAAGAGGTGGGTTGGGTTGGATTTTTTCCGTCGTAATATTCCCTGTTTCTATCTCCTCTCTTTGACCTCCTTTTCCGATTTCTTGTTTTTTCTTATTTGCCATCATTACTCTGGTTGAGCTCACATTGGTTATACTGCCCTTCCTAGCCTTTCGCTTTTCTATTCTTATTTTGGTAATCTTTTCTCCATATTTCGGACACATCATCGTATTGAGCATATTCTGGTTCACAAGAATCTGTGCAACAGCTCTCTTTTCGTCATTCTTCTTTTTGTGCCCTATCTTGTTCTATCTTTACAATCTTTAATTATGTGCTGATTTCGGCATCTAAAACATCTTTCAGAGTTGAATCAACTCGCTAATTCTGCATCTAGCCCATTCAAGATTTGTTGTTCCTTTTTCTCTCTTTTTAGAAGTACAGTCTCTCTTTGTTCTGTCGTTATTTGTTGAGTAAATAAAAATTGTAAATCGAAATTTCTACGAATGTTGTATAAATCGAGGTATATAAATATAACGCTGAATAGATAATTGAGACATCTTTTAGAAAATGTAAAAATATATAGGGTGTTCCATCTAAAAAAAAGTTTTATAATTAAAATTTTACGTAACCTATGTACACAAATTTTGATCCAAATTGATCAAGCCGTTAAAAAGGTTTTTCGTGTTTTCAAGCTTTACGCGTGCACTGTATGTATACTTTTTTATCCATAAATATATCATATTAGATATCGTACTATATCATATTAAATTATCATATATATTTTCATATTTATATTATTATATTATCATATCTATTATTTATCATATTATTATATATCATATTAGATATATTAGATATCATATTTTTAATATACATATCATATTAAATATATCATATTATATTTATTTATTTACATTTTTTCTTTAAATCTTTGATTCAGTTTTGAAATGGATTCTGTTATATGTACGGTTAGAAAATTTCATTGAATTACGTAAAATTCATTATGGGACCTTACAGAGTTGTCTAATGTATTATTACAAAAATTGACAGAACCGGGTAGATCAAATTTGATAACTAAAATTGATCAATAAGAAACCAATATATTCCCGAAAATATAATATTAATTTTTCTATATTAAAGCTTAACGGCAAGATCGGCCATACCGGGTTCTAAATCTCAAAAGGCAAACATCTAAATTTTGCTATATAAAAGTATGGACATTATAGCATTATACTTTGCTGTCAAATATCAAGTATGACAGTGATGCTAATTGCAGGGCCACAAATATGCATTCTAATGGTTACTTTCTAATGTATTAAAATAGTTTAATACAGACACCTTATTTTGACTGTGTGTTACTCGTACTTTGCATAATGTTTAAGATTTTATGATTTTCCCAAGCCTGGCTACAGTTTTCTTTGAAAAAGTTAATGTGAACATAACATTGAGAATATTTTTATATTGATCCATGTTTTTATTTACGTTGACGCTAAAAATTAAATGAACAACTTTCAATCGGTTTGAATAATCAATCCTTTTTAATAACAAGTTTAAACAAAAGGATTAAGTTGTTTGTATGAATATTTATGTTTATGTTAAATATTTAGATGTCATCCTCAAAAAACTAAATCAAAATGAATTGGTGTCAATTAGATTACGTATTAATAATGCTCGGTTGTGTAACAATGGATACAAAACGTGAAAGTGAAATCTTCGAACGTTAATTACAAAAGCTTTAACATAATGCTTATAATTTGTTAAGAAATTAATTATGAATGACTAGCATAAAAAGTTTTTGTAAGAACCGCATTGAAGGCATCATCTATTTCCTGAGTAAATGTCGTTCTAGTTGCTATGCGCCTCGCCTCCTCTCCTTCGACCTTTAATAATCAACGACGCGTGCGGTTGGGATTTATTGTTTCTGTCGACGTCGCCACCTGACGCGCAGTGTTGCTAACTTAGGCCGTGACTAACGTTCCCCTAGCTATTAGTCACGGCAGGCAGGCAGCAGCCCGATAGCATTGTTTCCAGTGATTATCATTGTAGTGTAATGATTATTGCGGAATCCCCCGTCATCGTCGATGAGCGAGTAGCGAACTGGAGTAAATATCTTTACGTTTCTGTGAGACCACATCTGTGGTTTGCGATCAAAGGTGATTACCGCACATTCGCGGTTTGCATTCACGTGTGCAAACGTACCTTTGTATTCAGCGGGAAGTTACACCACGAATTGTTACGGAACTGATAATTCAAAGAGATGGTTGAATTCCTGGTGGTGATGGATGTAAAATCGAAATCGGTCAAATAAAATTTTTTAGCCACGAGATAATTAATTATAAATAGTACATTGCAAGAGGTCCACGATGGTGCCGGAAGGATGAAGTGGTCGTTTCTCATGCAATAATATGCTGGTGGTATAGGGGGCCGTCAGTGACCGCCACCGATCGTTCGCGTAATAGAGCAATTACTCATCTTAATGAAATCCTATTGGGAGTAGCCGTTCGGATTAGCATTGTGCGAGGACCACGAGGACGTTTCATCACCCAGCACGAAAGCCGTCATTACGCCGCCAGGTAATTGCAAGTCTCGTGTGAGGGCAGGGAAACATTCTGAAACGTAATTCCCAAGATCCGCGGGATGCTCTTAACTATTGAGAGTCGTGAGATGTTTTCCGTTTTCTTTGTGGTATGGTATTATCGTTAGCGAGATAGGTAAATGATTGACTACCGCGTTAGAAAAGCTAGCTTATGTGGGAACCTATTAAATGTTCATATACGGTATGTCCCCGCATAAGGTTATCAAGAAGAAAAAAATTTATTACTGATTTTTCTTATTTTTAATTTATTGCATTTTACAGAGTGATGTAAATCCAAATTTGATACTGTCTAGAATTCTAGACGACGTTAATATTTCAAAACATTTACTTTTTATATTTTGGGAACTATAACATATCAAAGACGAATTGGATCATATTCAATATGATCCAATTCAATTGATCCAATTAAAAGATATATATTTTATGGCCAGTACGTAGTTCTGATCTGTCAATTATGGATTTTTATTTTTGGGGACGATTGAAATAAATTGTTTACAGTGGACCATTAAAGACGATGCAGAACTATTAGAACTAAGAATAATTAATACTATAGAATCTTTACCACGTTTATTATAAAGAATTTAGTCTGCAAATATGTTTGTTATACAAATAAATAATATTTATTATTTACATAGTATATTTTTATATAAATTTACATTTAAAACATTTAATTCAATTAGCCATATGGACTTTTCATCAATAAGTTGTAACTTTTATGGTTTCCAGGTTATATATTACTTGAAAATTTTTTAATTTAGAAAAAATAGTTTAATTTTTAAATAAAAACAGGAATAATTTGTTAATTTCTACATTTAGAGTTTATGCTGATAACGTTGAAAAATCAGTAATTTTATTTTCTCTCTTTGGAAATCCTCTACGAGTTAACTTTGTATTTTCTACATTTTTTAAGATACAAGTCATTTTATAAAAGGAATTCAAGGTTATCTATTAGTATTGGAGGGTCTTTATAAATTGGAGTTATCAATCAACGATGTCATAAAACTAATGTATGTAAATCATTGTTTTCCTGGTTGAAAATTTCAGATTGACCTCGATCTATTACCATGATTTATTAAAAGCTGAAAACATAATCCAAATTTTGTAATAGATAAAGCTGGTATAATTTACATTGGCCTGAAACTGTGTAAACCTACGTTTTATGAATAATATTTATCGTTGAAGACTTATTTATTATGTTATTTAGATCCCATATAGTCATATATTATGCGTTATTTTCTTTTAGAATGTACCTTTATTGCTTTCCTTGGCCTGTTTGACGCTACGTGTTGAGAGGTAAATGTTAGCTCATGTTTCTTATAAGAACATAACGGCTTAGTTATAAAAATAAATTTTTCTTAAAAGCCCTTACTTTTTGAAATTATCTTTCATAAAATTTTCTAGCGGTGAGTTAAATTTTGATAATCGATATTAATTACAATTTATTAGTTTGGTATAGAAGCGCAGTGGCAAATATCTCAATTTATGTCCACTTAAAACCCAAATAAGAGGAGTATCATTTCCAAGCAGTATCCAACCGTTACGTGCTACTGGCGCCCGTTAGTATCGACATAAATAAGGGAAAATGATGGCTTTTCAAGGCGACATTTACGATGGGATTACGAGAGCCTTTATTGCTCGAAGAATAATGGAGCCGGGCTAACGTCTTCGGAACGACTTGAGTAGAGAAGCTTGAATTGTCGCATCTAATACTAATCTTTAAGAGACTCAAGATGCACAACTACGAAGGATAATACATATAAACAAAACAAATTATTTCCTTTTTTATACGAATGGCTCACATAATTTATAATGACAAGATTTAGTCTTGTCATACATGAAAAGCACTGCGGATTAGTCTCCTTAGAAACTAGAACGAGATAATACTATAAACGTATAGCCGTGCACTCTCTTTTCCCGGAGAAAGGAGCTATTAGCATATTGCGCACCATCTACAGGCGGGATTACATCAGTCCCTGAGCTACTTTCAACGTCCGAAATACAGAACTGCCAACGAAAAGGATTGGGGATTTTCATTAACCCTTTGGTGACCCTGTTTCCCGTGCAACCCCAAGAAGATTGTAGCTTCTCTAATCCAGATTGAATAGGGTTAAAAAAATTACCATTGTGGTTAAATAATCAAATAAGGCTTAATAAATTAAAATTACTTTTAAGTTATTTTAGCATTTACAATGTAATCATAAACATTCTGGAGCGTGTTTAAAATTTTCGCCGAGGTCGTTAATTTAGTCGTCCGGCATCCGTAGGACAGTTCGAAACAGCCCTCGCGAGTTTCAAATTTCTACGCCGGCCGAGTGCAAAAATGCACTTTATATGTTAATTTCTTTAATCTAAAAACAATATTGCCCGTTCGCAAGCTGGCGCCACCAAGACCCGCAATACTCGGTGTTTACATTTACGTCAGCTCGCGATATTTTATAAATTGAAAATAAAATCAAACCAGTTAAATGACGATACAATTTTTTTTGTTAATTATAGTAAAATTTTCGATATTACGGTTTCATGCAAAGAAAGGGATATTTGTTAAATCCCAAAGTCCACTTTACGCAAAATATGGTCTATAGTGATAAGAATTCTAAATCATAATGTTTCTAGTGTTAGTTCTGATCAACTAACTTATTAGGATTAATGGTAGTCTCAATTCAAAAATTCAATCCCAACCCAAATGTTTGTTAATCTACGTCTAATCTTAAATCTATTTTTTGTTGCTTTTCATTGGTACAGTTTTTACATTCATTTTTTTTATTTTCATCTCTTGTTTGGAAAAATTCGACAAAACTGTTGGGAGCTAGTAATAGTTGGCAGTCTTTTTGGCAGTCGTTTGATCTCAAATAATAATAGGAACTGAAAAACAGTCTGCCCTTTAATAAAATTATCATGAGTGTATAAACCAACTCCATAGCTGGAGCACGTTAGCACACACTACGGGGTTGGTTGGTACATGAAAAATACAGGACTATTTCAAAATAATTTAAGCCGAAATTTATGTGAAGAACTTCAATTTATTAGAAATATACAGGGTGTTTCGGTAACTCGGGGTACAAATTAAACCACATATACTAGAGTAAAAGTGATGATGATTCATCTAAAAGTTTTTGGTCTAAATCAGTAAATGGTGGAGTTATAGGTCATTAAACTCAGGAATTTTTAACTGATTTTTCTAAATATTTTCAATACTGTTAAAGGTAGAGCGCTGAGATTTGGTACAGTGTAAACCAGTAGCAAGTAGAATCATTAGTTTGCATTTTCCAATAGAAAATTTATTTTAGAAACTTTTATGTCTTTTACGAAATTTAGGTAAAATTCACCATTGTTAAGTTAACTCCAAAAATGTTGGACCCCGACAATAACAACGGTAAAAAAATCTAAGCCAGCCATGACAATTGACCGACAAATTGTATATTTATAATAATCGTTTGTATAAAAACTTAAAGGATTCAATTGGTATAACATATATATATAACATTTTTTGATTCAACTGAAAAACGGTGAATTTTAATGTTCTGTTCAACTGATTAATTGTTAAATGATTGATAGTCAGTTGATGGCTTAAGTTGTCGTACAATTGTCATGACGGACTTCACGTTTTGTATATTACCATTAATGCCACGGTCCAACAATTTTGGAATTAACTCAAAAACGGTAAATTTTATCTAAATTTCTTAATAGTAATAAAAGTTTCTAATATAAATTTTCTATTGGAAGGTGTAAAAATAAGTGTAAGTTTACGAGCAAATAAAGAAGTTCTGAGCATATAAATTTTAAGAACACCTTGTGTAACAATGTTCCTGTGGATCGATTTAACTCACAAACTATCTAATGATTCCACTTGATATCGGTTTATACTGTACCAAATTTCACCGCTCTACCTTTAACAGTATTAAAAATATTTAGAAATATCAGTTAAAATTTCTTCACTTTGATGACCTATAACTTCGCCATTTATTGGTTTAGACCAAAAATTTTTACACGAATCATCATCATTTTCACTCTAGTGTACGTGTTTTAATTTGTGCCCCAAGTCACCGAAACACCCTGTATATAAAATGTTACAAAACAATTTGTGTTTGATTTTAATTCTCAAAACTAACTCTAACATTTTTAGAAAGTTATTCAGAGTAACGGACATTATATTAATCTGAGTCGCAATAGTAACACACATAAAAAGGGGCCATTTTATCCCTCATAATATCTTTCGCGAAATCACAGTTTGCAATATGTGCAATGCCTCTTCATCTTCTGAACTGAACTTTGAAGTAGAATAGATACGGGGTAAGTTCTTACCACAGGGTTGAGGATCTGTTATTGCAGGTGGCTCACATTATTTATCTTCAAAACTTCGCTCCAACGTAAAACATTACCTGCAGATGAGTGTTGATGTTTTGGATCCGATGCCGATCTATCAGTCACATATGCACCCATAAACTCGCTGATACCTGAAGCTATGAGTCTTTAGCTGTTAGTCTCGGTTAGTGTCATCTATGAGTCACAAGCTGTATTACACGCTTCTTTAATGGATCCTAGATGCTCCTGTCTAAAGTAAGGAGGAAACGACAAAACGGTGACGTCGTTTCCTGTACAGATAGTTATTGCACTCTGGACAAGTGAGAATCATGATTGTCGAGCAATGAAAGAATCGGATTTTCTTTAGAGGTTTTCGTATGTTTAATAAAATGCCTTACATGCTCGATGAAGTGTTCTACTTTCATTCATCCTGATGGGTTGGCTCCTCCAACACTTTTAGAAGGAGAATCGGTTAGAAAATAGTTTTCAAATCGAACTCCTGAAAAAATAAAGTAAGGTGGAACTTTGTTTCCTGTAGCAGAGACTGCAAATGCCATTGTAACGAGGTTTCTTCTTTCAGCCGAAGTATCCATTTCGCCTACCTATCTACTTGACTCCTCCTCGAGCAATTGTAGTGACCATATTCCAGACATTACCAGCTCCATACTTGCACCTGTTTAAAAATGTCTGTATATTTCCGAAAAACGCGGCTGCGTTGTGTTTCTTAAAACTTATGGCTCGAGACAGGATAGTCGTTTCTGGTAATCTAATTGAGAATGAAGAATTCATCTTTGAGAAAGAAGAAAACCTATAAGAACACTAATCCGAGGTCATAGGGCATAATATCTTAAGATCACCAGTATAGGCTAATACACCCTACTTGAATTTATTTAATAAGTCTTTAATAAATATTACAAGCAGTAGAGGGTGCAAGTTCGAGCTCTGAGAGGCACCAGATTGTGCGATAAACTTCGTCGACGATATGCCATCACAAAATCCATAATTACCACTTAAGCATTAACAATATTATATGGATAATCCGTTCAAAATCATTTCACTAGGGAGCCGTGTAGTCAGAATATTATGTGTTATATAATTCCAGAACATACGCGGATCTAAGGAAGTACGAATAGTCTAGTGTTTGTTCTTCTTTTCGTTAAAATTTAGCGTAGTCTTGGGGAATACCTACAGTTTACGTATGAACATGAAACAACTTAGCACATAATCCGATTTAGATTCTATCTTTAAGCGCTAATATTTATGTTTAAATATAATAATAATCAAAGTAATATATTAATTGAAGCAAAACTTCTTCAGAAACTTCTAGTATTCGTTCAAGTAACATAGTTTAATATGTCGTTTTACTATAGATTAGTTTTTACTGTGTTTGCATAATCTTAAAAAGTTATCTATCACACAGTGGTAAAATCAATTTCGTGCCTGCTCGTGATTGACTTGTAACTACCGAATAGAATAATCTTTACAACTCAATCTGGCAAAAAGCGGTCTGAGTATTATGCATTTTTCGCCAGTCATGATTGAAAGTATCTCGATCGGCGTTTCTTGTATCGAAAAAGAAGGTTACGTTTCGCGATGGGGCAATCAATCAACCGAGTCGGACAATTAGCTCGGTCAGTCGTCTTTTAATCGACGCCCGAACGTATCAATCAACGCGTACACACCTAATTCTGCTAATGCCGAACTGGACGTGTGGGCTTTTAACAGGATTGCGCCATTCTCGATAATATCTTCATACCCTTCATTTCCATATGAGGGCGCCAGCCCATGTGGGCACATTATCGACGTTATTTAAAGCCATTATTCTAATTTATTATAGTTCGCCTAGGGTCGTCTGACCGAGAAAACTTAAGTACTCATTATAATTGAAATTAGATTGGTGTTACGTAGGCGTTTATCTACAGAAAACCTACTATTATAGATGATTCTTCCAATTAAAATAGCTTAAGCTGTTTTTGGAATCACAATTTGTCACAGACGAGATTGAAGATAAGTTAAGAACTATTTCAGTTTCCAAAAAGTTTCGTTACCGCGGAAACTATTTCATAATAAAATAAAAGTAACTGAAGAGATCAAAAAGAATTTTAAATTAAGTAATGAATATCTAAATTTGAAATTGAAATCATAAATCAACTACTGTTTCATATCCCAACTATTAGGAAAATACACATAATTTTCCAGTATACAAATTATTGATTGATTCAACAATTTACATTGGGCAATTAAACACAACCAACCCTTGCGGTCAAGCAAACTTAATTATATAACGTTGTTAAAAACCATATTGAAATGAATTCCACAAAATTATGTATTTGCACGTTTCGGGGCTATTGTTTAAAGCGTCATGCTACAAATTGATTATTGAGCCATGTTAAGTAATGTCAACACATGGCTGTAGGCTTCGAAAATTGAACCTGGCCAGGGTTGTAAAGTTAATGTGGGGTTAATTAGAGTCAATCATGTAATGATCGAATTTATTTTGATTACACAATGCATCAATTAAGAGTCGAATTTTTTTATTTCCATTTTGGACATTAATTACAACAATACCTACACCCTTTACAACCTGCAGAAATCATTTTAAACTCATCAGACATAATCACAACGTATGTACTAAGAGAGCCTTAATACGAAAGAGGCGTAGGCAATGCCTTCGGTTCATATCATGCAAATTACAAACAAGAAGTCGGCCGTTACACCTGGCGTAACAACCACATTCTTGCGCTACCTGTCTCCATAACGATGTATACGATGGTGCTACGACTATAGATCACTTCCACACGTCCGGTACAAGGTACTAAAAAGTCTTCGTGTATCACAAGACATCGTAATGCCCACCTATTACCCACATTGCAAGGAGCAAAGGGTCGTAACCTCAAATATTACATCATTCTTTAACCACCATGTGAATGTCAAAATGATTATAAAATATCTTAATCGAATGGTTAAATTATGTATGATTCAATATCAAATATATGACAGTCGTATAATGATGTTAACGTTGTTATCTATATTTCAAACAGATTAATAAATCAGAATTAGGCTAATACATTGTATAGAAATAATTCACTTTTTAAATCATATTGATTATAAACAAGTCAGTGAAGTCAAATTTGATTCAGATAGTGATGATTGAAATCTTTATTTATTATTCACCCTTAGTTCTATGTAAAAAGGTAAATAATTATGGATATTTAGATCGAAACAAAGAAGATTGTTTTCATACAAGTTTAGAGTAAGATAAGCTCGGTTACGATTTATTATAAAATTTATAATTTGCCTTCATTGTATAATTGCTGATTTATCGTTCGATAATCACTTTAATAAAAAAAATGAGATAATCAATTGAAGATTAAAGTATTAATGACAGGGATCATTTAATTAAATTATGATGTTATCAGAATTTTATTACCGATTTTTAGTATTCGTGTTGTAGTATGCATGTTATTCGCTCTTCCAAAATGAAGCAACAGATGATGGGTTGAAAGTTCTTCAACAAGCTTTTGACTTTTGTTATGTACTAATGAATATGATAAAATTTAATAACAACCAAAGTAGGTGCACTATATTCGTTGTTCACACATATGTTATGCTTTCATTTAGCAATACGTCCATCAATGTTTTGCAAATATGTTTGCAGACTATATACTAATGGAACTTCTAGTGCATATTATTTTGCTTATATTAGAAAATGATACCAGACTGTCCATCGTGCCCTTTTCTGTGTTCAAAAGTTTTTCTTATCCATGGTGTCTACTTTGTCTAATGATCTAGTCTAATGTCTTTACATCTTGCCTAATTATGTAGAGGGGTGGTGTCGGTTGTGCGAAAAGGATTAGGAAACGCTAAAACATATGTTGAGAGGAACTGATATAAGAAGTTCCTTTCTTGTGGACACTGCATGAAAGGATTAAGTGACGCAGATTAGTCCTGCTTAAATAGTATCGTTGGGTTGGGTTAAATTATGCTGAGTAGGGTTGCATTGGATTCAGAAGACGGAGAAAAGAAAAAAAAAACTGGGTAAAAGACAGGCACAAGAATGCAAAACCAGAGATGAAATAGAGACGAAAGATATGCAGATGGAAAAGTAAGATAGAGAAGAATTGGCAAATGATAATTACAAAAGTAAATTATTATTTATTAATTTATTTTTGTTTATTAGTGACCGAAAGTCTTTACCAAAAAGAAATATGAATGATATCAAGACAAAGAATAAAGAAGATAGTGAAGAAACATGGGAAACATCTAAAGATGCAGGAGGGAAAAAGGAAGAAAGGGATACCAAGTCCAGAAGTAGTACGCAGTGAGTAACACAATAGTAACATCAAAATGCAACTTATATGTATAAAAAATACTACAACTGAATAGAACTGTCACGATTTGATTGACAAAGAGAGAAGGAATGGGAACTTTTATGTAGTAATAGGGCAGGAATCATCAGGAAGGCTGAAGATATAAAACCTGACAAAGGAAATGATTTGTTCATGGGCATTGGTAAAGAAGCAGGAAGAGCAATATAATGGTATGTGGTGGACGATGGTATTTAGCAGATGGATATGTTGGGGTGGCACAAATGCAATTTGTTGGATAATTTGGAAATCGTGATAAGGCAGATTAGTAAACCAGTAATTAATGGAGAGAACTTGAATTAAAATCTCTGGGAGAAGACGCGATTATAAATGAAATTCTGAAAACCTGCATAAAACCAAAACCCAGTGTCTTCTTCGATGTGTACATACAATAAATGCTTCATAGAAGGAAATTTTCCTGAAACTTGGAGGAAACGGTTCTATCTAGTAGTAATACTTAAACATGTAAAACCTAATCAAGAGAAATCGTACAGGCTTCTTTATATGATTAGCGCAGTGGGCAAACTTTGAGAGCCTGATTAACAACAACTAATGTGGGTACAGAAAGGGAGAAGTACGATCGATGCGGTGATGACTAGAAATGATGAAGCAAGAGCAAGAGAAGTAATATCACATGTCCATAGGGGATACAGAAGTATGCTGCTTCAGGATGTAAAGAACGCTTTTAACTCGGTAACCATGGAAGGTAGTCCGAAATTATTTGAAGAAAGCAGGTATTAGCTCTGGACTGAAAAGAAACTTTAGTTTCCTAAATTAATTAAGAGTGATGGAATAGAGGATCCCGGGGAGGTGTCACAGGGGTCAGTTTTGGGCGGAACTTTGTGGAACGTGTTTTATGATAAGGTGCTTCGTCAGAAAACAGAAGAGGGTGTATCGGATATGCTATGACCGCTCGTCACTATGGTAATAGTGATGAGCGGGCATACACCTGAAGAAACTGAAGAAAAGGCTGAGCATTGTGTAGAAAAACAATACTAATTCATGAAGTGATGAGTCTCATGCTTGCGCCAGAATAAACTGAGCTAGTTTCATTAAAGGGAAAAACTATGAGCATAATTGTCGAGGAATTTCGGATTGATAGAACGAAATCAGCTAAGTACTTGGGAGTGCATTTGGAAAAAGATCTTAAAATGACTACCATGTACGACCGGCGATGCTACGAACAGTAATAACCAACAGTAATATCCAAAACAAATAAATATTGAGTTAGGTAATCTTTAAAAACGACAGTGTAATGTGTGAAGTTACAAAACGTCATAAAGTCATGTAATACTCGAGATATCCTAACGGCGTTAAATAAAGTATTCTGCGCAAGGGCCATAACTGGACATGATACGTTCAGTAGCTATCTCAAAACTATTAGGATGATAGAGTCAGAGCTGTACTGGTTTGGATGCGATAAACCCTATACGTCGAAACATACCATGTTTGAATGTAGGGAATTCCAAAAGGATGGAAATATTGCAGAAGAACCTAAGGGGAAGACATTAATGAAGATAATGTCTCCGGTTTTATGATAGGAGGAAAAGAGGAATGATAGATAAGTATGAATCTACTATGATCCATAATGACAAAGAAGAGGCAAAAGAACGAAGAAGAGAGTATGAAAAAACCAGAGGGAGAGAAAGTAAGGTGGGAAGATTGTTTCAAAAATTAGCTTATTTATTTTGTGGTGTAAATGTGCTCAGAAACAGACCAAAAAGAAACAGGTAGGGAAGGACAAGATAAGGAGTCCTCTTCCCCCATCCAAGTATAACACATGTAAAAAATTGTTTAAAAAAATTATCTCGTTTTTTTCTGTATAAAAGTCTACGAATACCTGGAGTGAAAGAGAAATACAAAGTAGAGGATATATTAAATGACCGTGCCAGTGAATGATTGAACATGGATACCCCTAAGAGATGCCCTGATGGGTGATTCTGGGAAGAGTGAGTCTCGGATTAGCCCCAACAGTAGGCCCAAAGCATTTTCTTCTGTACACAAAAAAGAGGGTTGGGTTGAATTGAGAAAACTGTTATTGTAGGTTGGATGTGATCTGTCATGTATTCACTAATCGCATATGTTTGTAGTAAGTATCTATAGGATCTACGAAGGCTTTATTAGTTATCGGAAGTACATTTTCAATGGACCTCTTGTACAAAAAGAGAATTCTTGCAACGAAATAAGACATAAATAAGAACGTGGAAACCAAACATTGATTCGAGAATGGGAAGACAGATATAGATAGCGGCAAGATTCATCAGTAGACAGTGGAAAGAAATAAACTATTTTCTCAATCAACTTTTTAGTGGACACGGGTACCTTAAAGCGTGTCTTGACGCACAAGAGCAGATAACGAGTAGTGTATACACTGTGATGAAAAAGAGGATGTAGAGCATACCTCTTTTGAATTCGACAGGTGGCATAGAATTAAAATAGAAACTAACACGAAAAGTTAACGACAATATTGACACCTGAAAACTGTGATGACATAATGTTAGAAAGCGAGATCAAGTGGAATGTGGTAGTTCAAATTCAATTTGAGGTTGTTCAAATAAAGGAGCAGGAAGAAAATGTGGTGCTTCACTGATACAAGGAAAGATTGTATCCCTTCTAGATACGTTCAAATAAAGATATAGTTTAAAACGTTAGTACGCTTTATGTTTTTGAGACATCATGGAGAGGAGTATGCGAGGGGTACGTGGAGAATTCCGAAGCAAGAAGACAAAGAAAGGGTTTTTTTGTGGATAGGTGTATTGTATCCCAACCCACACTTATATTGTTGACTCGTCTGTATAACTAATTTGATTATGCAATTTAAACTAAAGCAACTATCTTTAGATAAACAAATTCCGCTTAAAAATAGAGAGAAAAAAAATATCTTCATTAGGCTATTGACCAAATGTAGGACCAAGTGCGAGTCTTTCTGACGTTGATACATTGTTGTCATTAATAATTTGCATAAAAAATTAAAGTACCATATTTTATATTTTAGCACTTATTGTTAGTTTCATTAGGTGTGTAGTCTTATGTCCGATCTTTTTCGCAGTTGATTGTAATTAAGCACTTTTGTTTCAAATTTAAAAATATTTATCTATGCTCATTTCTATAATTCGCTAATACCTTATTTGACACATTTTCAAATGCCTATAATTTATTGGTTTTGAAGTGCTAATTAATTAACTAAACAATGAAAATGGAAATGCAGAAAATTGTACAGAAGATAGTATTTTAGAAAAAGTATACTATAAGATACAAGAAAAAATAATTAAGAAACTATATCTTGGTGAAAATATGTAATCTATAGGAACATACCTGAGCTATATTGCACTTGAATGCAATATACATAAAATACATAACGATCGGTGGAAGAAAAGTCTAATATTATCTAATATCATATACACGTCATATATGGCTAAATAATAAATAAATTTAATATTATACATGTTGGTCACAAGTAAATTAGAGAAGACTATTGAAGGGCCAAATATGGTAAAGCCAATACTCAAGTAGAGATACAATATATATAGTGAGTTTGTCAGTTTTAGCGAAGGACAACCTTCGTTTTATTAGAATATGCCACAATTGTGTGTGTAAAGAAATGAGTATATCCTTCAATTTCTTAGTTTGCAAACGAAGTTGTGATGAATATTTGGAAAGAAATATTTCGTAGTAATTTTTAGTTTTATTTCCTTAAACACTTCATATACGAAGAAAATTGTTTACAATTATGCATCAAAATCTGAATACAGAAAATATGGGTGATGTTCCTGATCATTTAAATTATTACAGGATTTCTGTATCGGAATTATTCCATTGTGAACTGGAATAAAATGTAAAGTTATAAAATATTAATGTACAAAGGAAACGTAAATCCATTGTTAATTATAAGTTACTGTGGGAACAAGTAATCATTGTTTGAAAGTTATTAACGTTTAATAGGGTGCACCGTGTACCTTTAAAGGAGTTCTTGTCGTATAGAGAGAAGTAGCGTAGTACCTAAACAACGCCTCGTAAAACTTAAAATAACAGCCTTGTCTTCGCGTATAAAATCTAATAACTTCCTTGTTAACCGAGGTTGTACACGTTCGTCTTTGATACCGGTTACATGAAACTGTCTTCGCCACCATCGAGCTCCACTTCCAGGAAATCGTTGGAGTCCAGGAGGAGAATAAAACGCTGTTCGGTCGTCTAGTTCGCGCTTGCTTACTACCTGGGAATTGCCACGTACTGTTACCGCCTTAGGTGAAAGTACAAATTATTGTGGAATACGACTTGTTTCCTTCTCGTTACAACCTAATCTTGGCAGTTTCTTACGGTTTCTTGCTTCCTTTATTACTATGGAGTCAGTGTGCGTTTTATGTTAGGATATCGTTTATTAGATAGGTATTTTGTTGATTAAATTTCTGAAAGCCTTAACTAGAAATTACGGAGGTGGAAAAATTTGAAATTAACGAAGCGGTAAAAACTAAAAGAACTGGAATGCCACTTAAATTTACAAATTTTCTACTAATTTTACTCGGACCCTTTCAAGTGATAAATTCGTCGCCGCAAAGTTCTCTCGGCCATTTTACGATCTATAAAACCACTTACTGCGTTATAAATTATAAATTCGGGCGAAACTTTTGTTATAGCCGACGGTTTTATGTGTCCAACAATGGCGATATTCACCATAAACCGTTATGTCGCTACAAGTCGTGGCCTTTTGTGCTTCACTAATGAATGCATAGAGACTAATCTGTACGCCAGTTAAAAGTCATCCCATATACGTAGCAGTTTACCACGTCGTCAGTACAACATGTTAAAACCAACTATTCTGTATAATCCAATTGCAAAGTTTAAATTTATAACTCTTTAATAGGGAATGTAATAATTTCGTATATTTTAAACTGTTGACGTAACTTACCATGTCGGCACGCACTGATTAAACAACCGTATAAAAGCGCAAATAATCAAAAAGTAGTTACGGTTCAATATGAATTGACCTCAGCGTCTATGTTTCTATTCATTGTTGATTGATTTATAGGCATATTCATTAAAATCAAATAAATGTTTCATTAAACCTCAGTTATTTATGGAATTGGCAATTGCGAACTTAAAAATGAATTATTTATGTTAACACCACCCACTAATGAAAACATAAATGTTTTAAATTTACCATTAGATTTACCACAGCTATAAAGTAAACTTCTTATTACTAAACATTTCAAAGAAAATAAAGATAACGAAATGACTTCAGTAAAAAAGAAGACATTCTTTTCAACAAAGGTGGGCGACTTAAGTGGTGTGATAAATGAAATCGCTGACGTTCATGGTGTAAGATTTTGTTTACGCAATTCGACCACAAACACCATCTAAACACGACCGGAGTCGCGAGCTGAGGTCAAGACCGCAATAGATTTTCAATGCCGTCGTGACTCCAGGCTATTGACATAAATTAATTAAACTTCGTTGTCGACTAATGTTTCTCATTGAAACGATAGAACAGGTTAATGGACAATCTTATAAAGTCAAGGTGTTGTTTCTATAACACAATATATCTGCGAGAAACCGTAATGTAATTTGATCACAATAATCTATGATAAATTATTGTAAGTTGTTATGTAAGCTTAGTTTCGTAATGTGATCGTAAATCTAAGAGATTAATTTACATGGTGATAAATAGTGTAATAACTTATTTTATTAATTTATTATAATTTATTTTTATGTTTTGATTTTTAATCAATTCATGTTTGGATTTTTCAAGGAAAGCTTTACAAAAATACCTTAAAGGAGATATGGTAATAACATATGCTATATATATCATCTCGTTTTATGTATTTCATAAGACGCCTGGAATGTACCCGTGGGTATATCGGAAAGATTCAATGAATTAACAAATCGTGTCGCACTTCGTCCATAATAACGAACTATTTGCTTGGGAACAAGCTAACAACTTGATGCACTAATTTGTTATATCACTAACGACAATAAAATTGGGTATGTATTTGCCCTTCCGCATGATTGGGTATCATATTCCCGAGCGATAAAAACTCTGTACATTCTGTATAAACTCTGATTCAGAGTACAATTATTTATCTGATTCAGATCATATAAGTACCTACATAAAGTAATACAGTTACTGACGTGGATGCTGGTTTAGATAGCGACGACGTATCACTTTCGTGAATATTTTAAAGGATGGAGTTACAAAATGGCAAAAGAATCATACAATACTGTGATTTGCACCAGAGTATATGTGATTCTAGCCGTCAAAACACTGCACCATCGATTATGGGTCATCGATGGTGCAGGGTTAGATATATTTCGAGGTAATATTTGTAGAAACAGAGTTGCTTTCTTATTGAAATAATTGATATTTGTACAGAGGTTTATCTAGGTTTATCTTTAGTAAGGCTTCACTTAGACACAAAAAAAAACCGAACCAGATGATTCCTAGAGAACTGTGAAATAGAATTGAATAATATTTTCAAAAACCCTTTGAAAACGTACAAGAACCATCGGCAAAAAGGCCTAATAGAATACGTATCCTAGAAACAAAGAGAGCAAAAATAATCATATCTATAAAAAATATAATAAATCAATATCTTTGGAACATACAGATTTTTTGTCAAGTTTCGGTATCTTTGATTGTATTTCGTTTATTTTTCGGGGTATGTCAAATTAGTTATATCGTAGTAATTATCGACAATCTTATCATCTATTTTGATACATCGTCATTCCTGGTTCTGCATCTTCTGTGATATTGAGGTTCAGCTGTTTTTTCATTGCTTTGAAAGTCCATTGAAACATCCCTTGTACATTTTGGCAGACCAATTGTGTCTTCCATTCTGTGTTCGAGGTATCACATATCTTTTTAATTTCTGTGTTTCTCTTACGATTCATAGAAATATATCTGAATATTGAGCGTAGTGTTTTTAATTGGAAGATCTCAGATTGTGTCAGTTATGTCAGTTCTGGTTTTTGCCGTGTAAGTAAAGATGGGCCTTTTATATGCAGACGTTGTTTGTGATTCATAGATGTGTGTTCCTTCATACTGCAATACAAACGGCACCTGACATTCCTTGATAAGATGTAGCGCATTTTTGCAACTATTTGATAATCCTGCGATGGTTGGGTATCTTATTCATTTTATTGATACCGATTTTCATGTTTACCTCGTCACATGCTTCGTTGAATGCGTTTCTGCAGCTATGGTGATGATTATATAACACGTGATCTTTATTGTAGTTTCTCCCACTATCTCTATCACTTAATTCACCTAGACCCATGATTATACTTCCCATTAGCATGTTAAACTGTTGTGAAATTATTAGATAGACGCTCAAAATAACGTGTGTTGTGGATCGATTTTTCCGGAATTTATATTCTTCCTATTAATAAGTTTCTGTATTTCGTTTTATATCAAATATAGAAATATTAAATAATGCAGGATTTTATTAAATTTACAATTGTACTTTATCAATATTATTTGTTTTTACAGACTACAATATGAAATAACATGTGAAACATTTATTTGCATATATCGTTTCATAAAAAGTTATGTTGTTATTAATTACTTATCTTATATTTATAAATTTTTATTAACCGAATTGTAAAAAAATAAAATATAAAATTAATTCTTATAAAACAATAAAAAAAATAGAAAAAAATAGAAACTACAATTATAAAAAATCCTATTATTCTTGTTGTAAAGAATTTACATTATATAAATCATTGCCTTTGATAGGAGATAATGAAGTGGAGCTGAATCATTTATTTTGCTATATCACTTGTAAATGTATGCGGAAACGTAAGGGAAGAGATTCTGGTATTAAGACAGGGTTATGTAACCAACATACTAGGAAGTCAGATGATAAGTGTATTCAAAGTAAATATTAGAAGAAACACTCATGAAAAGTCATTTGGAATATGCTTTACTCCTAAACGTTATTAGAACTATCCTTCGAAAAGAGCTGAAATAAAGACACCTGTTCATTTCAGAGAATCCTTTGCTTTTATTCTGTGAATAAATTTCTAGTCCTTATAAGTAATATTCTATAAGGTCTAGAAATAAAAACAAGTTGAAAGAATTTTGGTTATATAACTCTTTTCAGACTTATTTAAAACAAAAATCGATGACTCAATTTAACCCGATTGACTACTGACTCAATTTAACATGTGTTATAACATGTCAATAGATTACATAATGAATCTATATGCGTAGTTAAAGGGTTAAATAAAAATGATTAACATCCTGTTTCAAGTTAAAATTATACAATTAGATAAAAATAATACTCGTCTTTGAAAAATGGTAATTCTCTTTAAGTAAAAAGGAATTTTACATTTTAACTGTGTATGTTTCACTCATATTCGTAGTGCGACATATTAACGAAAACCCAAGGTACTTGTTCTAAAATAGTTGATTTACATTTATAGATATAGATCCAAATATAGAAGATACGACACTATTTTCAAAATTGGTCATGATCTTGATATGATAAGATACTTGAAATATTGTTGCAGATAAGGGGACTTAGCGAACGTAGCTTCTATAAAGAGGAAATTAAAATATTGCAAGATTTCACAAAAACTCAGAGAGCAAGTGAGCAACAAATCGTCAGAGATCAGTCGGAAAATGGAAGTGATCAATATGTTTCAGCTATTTGAATTAGAACTTTGTAGAAACATAGGTCACCTGCAGAATAGAATGGGTTCCCCTTATTGTCATTTGAAATGAAAACGAAAAGAAAAATTAAATGGTTGAAAATGTGATAGATGATCTTTCAATTTATTGCAACATAACTATATGTAGTAATGTGGATATGAATAAAAAAGTGATGAAGAAAATGAGAGCTACTCAGTATCACAAGTTGTTCACTGATATCAAACCGCAAATAAACATATTTCAAACACGAGAATGTTTATGGCAAAAAACGAAGGTTACCACTACCTAGGAACATTTAGCTCATAAGTCTAATTTGATGGTTTCAAATTCAAGTATTTGAATTAATATGATAAAAATATTTGGGTAGTCACTATCTTCTCACGTTGTGTAGGTGATTTAATGAAAATAAAGTGGTAAAGCAATAATAGACATAACCACGAACTTCACCTTTGGCCAGTGCTGTTCTAAGATGTTTGGATTTGACGAACGAAACGAGTGCGCCCTTTTACAACCAAAATTTTTAAAAAAATCTAGTTTTAGGTTTAATGTTAGTTCTAGTACTAATTTAAATATACAGGGTTGCCAAATCAGTTTGTAAAGACTCAAAACATCAGAAACTATTCATGGCCTAACCAACCAAACCCAACCATGTATATTTCAATTGAAATAAAGCTAGAAGTAACCAATGATTCTAGACCTAGAACTATAATCATTCGGATTTAGCCGTCTTAAGAGATGTACGGCTGAACTCGAATGTTTTTAGTTTTAGATCTAGAGTTAGCTTTAATGACATAAAAGTATAAGTAACACTAGACCTAGAAGTGGAATGATTCGGGTACGGCTAAACCCAAAATTTTCGACTCCTAGGTCTAATAATACTTCTAGTTTTACTTCAATTGAAATATGCAGAGTTGCTAAATCAGTTTGCAAAGTACTCCATTTCAGAAACCATTCAATGTAGGAGTCTTCGTTAAAAAGATGTCTTTAGAGGCAAGGCTAAACCCAACCAAACCAGAGCCGTCTTAAGATATTTGGTGCCCGGGCTGGGTTAGATGAGTGAAACGAGTGCGCCATTTTTTATTAAAAGTTCAATGCCAAAGAAAAGTCTGCATCTCAGAGGGGACACTGAGTATGACATGTACATGTCATGTACACAATTAGCCCTTAGGTTTAGGATGCCCCATCAGCATTTACAAGGATGGATTTATATCAGATTTAAAAATATAGAACACTGACCTAAGAATTGACTTAAACACTTAAAGTATGTGCTGCGGAAGGAAACGGAAGGAAATTTTTTTCAAAACAATACATTTCAAGTAGACCGAAAGGTAAGATCTAGTTTTGTAATGCTTTTGTATGCTACAATAATTATTGACAATTTTTCAATAAATTTATTGTTTTTTCGAACATCGTTTATCTCGACAACAGTGACGAGAGTAGACGCACCTCAAAATACTCATTATTTTATACATCAATAAGATATAAAACCAGGAAAGAAAACAGTAGAATTTGGTTTATCTAGGCAAAAAATCAAATTTATGACTATACGTTAAAATTTTTCATATATTTTGGGGTATAATCCAAATTTGTTTCAAAGTGATTGATTCCATGATCGGAACAGAGGTCACATCATTGAACAAGTAATTTAGAATTCAAGGAACTCAAATTCTTTCCAGATGTGACCACAAGAAAATTAATGACACATGGTACACATTTCGTATAATAAGTTCTAATACTGCTTTATTGAGATTTGCATTAACGTCGCAAAATCCTAAAAATTAAACGAGAATTACGTTATTAACGGTATTTAGTGTTATTAGAAAAAAGCCTTCATGACTTTGTAACCGTATTAATACAAATAGAAAGGATTCTGAATTCAAAGCGTATATACATGTGCCCTTTCAAACGATCGTAAATTTCCACTTAACCCCATTTCCTAATCTACAAGATCCATCGATATGGAAATTAAGTTAACTTATCTCGATTGCAAAACGCAGAGTAACATTTTTGCTTTTTATAAAGCTTTCAGATCATTTTACAGTAACCCAATATTACACCATATTAGGTTGAATATAATCTACAATTCCTTTAACCATTAAGTCTCGTTTTTCGGTAAACAAAATAACTAACAATAATCTTTGACTACTTTAAGTTTATTTTACGTTCTTGAAATGTTAGAAATTAGAAAATTTTTCGCATAAATATTGGTTGTTTAACGTTACTAGGTTAATGTTGTCTTCATAACATATTAATCAATCCAGTTTATAAAGTGCATTTTTTAAAATATGCACAAAGTTTTGAGTAGAAAAATAATATATTCTCGTGGAGTACTTCAAGACGAAGCTCCGTTGGTTGCAAACAAAGTGATTTAAGTAAATCTATCCAAAAACAAACTTAATGCTTCCTTTAAAAAGTTATGAACACGAAAGGAATTTAAATTTATTCTTTCTCATTTCTTTAATACGTGCGATAAATAAACAAGGAAGTTATAAATTAACACAATTTATTTCTTTTAATTTTTTCTTGATTTATTTATTCCAGATTAACGTCAGAAGCTATTAAGTTGAAAAAAATCCATAACAAATATATGTACCCGTTTTATGGCATTTTCAAGAATATTTACGACTACATCCTGCAATTAGTTGAATTTCTTAGCGACCGTCTCGTATCCTTTGCGGCACCTGGCACTCGCACTGGCTTTCATTCCGATAAAAACAGGAAATTTATTAATGCCTATTTCTAGTTCGTTGGCGAATGCAAGCGAAATGACCGTAGATAGGCGTACGTCCGGCAATGTTGCTAACGAAGGTGAAGGCGATCGCGCTCTCTATAATGGATTAATTTATGGCTTTAATTATACCCTCTTTACGGGCACACCGACTCGATTCGAGAAGTGTAAAAAGGTATGTAATGAAATTCGTGGCATAGCGAGGCGAACGCGTGTCTACAGATGAACGTGAGGACGTCCGCGAAGGTTGTTTGCTGCGTGATTGAAAGTTACTTGAGGCCGGTTTACAGAAGTCTACTTCTTTTACAGAACCGGAAAATAACCACTTTTAAGTATCATCTAGGTATTTACAACGGAAACGATAATTATTTTGTAAATGTTTAAGGGGAACATAAAATTTAATCGTTTCTACAGAGAGATCGAAAAGTCACGCACATTAAATAAATATTTCTGTAAATAGTAGTTTTGTTAAATTATTTCAAGCGACAGCAGCATGATAATATCACATGCGTTACTGAAAACAATCCTAGACGCTGTTGATAAAGAAACTTGTCAATAAGCGCAGATTATTTTCTGCAAATTAGTTACAAATGGCCTTAACAAGTTCTTTACGTTTTAAGTCAAAATTAAGGCAAAATATCTTAGTAGGATGCTGGATGTCAAACTGAAACGGAAAGCTCATGTCAAAAGAAACGTAAGAAACTTATCATTAAGAAACAAGTTACCGATATACAAGCAAATATTAGCCCGTTTTTACTCGACTTCTTTTTTTAATAGAAAGGTTCTATTACAGATTTTTGATGATTTTTATGTTTAAGGTGTCTTAATATATGTAAACGAAATTATATTTTATTTTAGGTAATTTTTGATATTCCAATTTTGGAATATTGTAAATAAAAGGAAAAGGTGTCTAAATATTTAATAAACAATAAAATAAAAATTACGATGTATTTTAATTCTTTTTGATGTAATAAGTCTTAAAACAATGATCATGTAGGTTAATAACACATTTTTCGCACATTTTGATAGGGTTTCTCTGGCAGTGGGCCTAACAATTTTGTTTTTGAGCCGGCATTATCCAATGCCGGCTCAGAAACATGTGCATGGGTTTTATTTTCCAGTGGTTTTGATGTCTTTGGACAACCTCCGTTAGTTGCCGCTTGACCATATTTTTTTAAATAAACTTGAACAACTTCTCGCCTGAATTAAAAAAAAAAACAATTTTTTCGTTTCCTGCTAGTATGCGATAAGTTTGCTAGAAATTGAGGAGAAAAGTATCTAGTCAGAATCTTTCTCTCGCTTGGTATCCATCTATTTATTTCTTCGATGGTTTCATTATGTCATAGGAACTTACAGTAAGAACAGTGCTGTTATTTCAAGCTGTAACAGTTATATTTGTAGTTTTAATCGTCTAGTACTCATATGTGCCATGTAATTTCTTTTTTAAAAGAGTATTCATACCAGTTTCGATTTTAAACGACACGTGTATCAGACGCAAGTTCAATGAGACAACAGTCGAACCTGCATCACCTAGTTGTTCAATCTGAGGTCTGTTCTCTTGTTTTTCCTGATATGGTTCAAATTGTATCAGGTATCCTAATGGATCACACAAGCTTTATATCTTGCACCCTGTTGGCTCCATGTCGACCAAAATAAGGAAACCATACTTTTGTCAATTCACACAATAGTATATCATAGTAACGTTTGTTAAGCATATCAAAAAGAAAACACATTCTTACAAATTTATCGCAATTAGGTAGATTATTGTTATCAGCGCAGTGTACCTCTATAACGTCAAACCTGTATCATTGTCGGAGTTCCCCAAAAGAATATATCCTGACAAGAACAAAATAGCTATGAAGTATTTCATTTTGCCAGTATCAATCTCAAAACTATGGTCACCATGTTATTGAGTAGACAAATACATCGCTCAAGAAAGTGCAAATTTCTTCATCAAAGAAATTTTCAAAACATGAAACATCATCGGTGCAGTTGTATACACGAGATTGGCTTGGTGCCATAAATGGTATCAAAGTTGAAGTCAAATCATATTTCGCCCAATTTCGTTTAGACGGATGATTATAATTTGTGTTTACTAAACGAGAAAGAGGTAAACCTTCTTCGTTACTAGAGTTTTCTATGTCTTTGGCGTCTCTGATGTGAACGGTTTTATCGAATTGTCTATATTTTATAGTCGCAGATACTTATCCTTCAATTTATATCTGAAGGAAGTTCATCATCACTATCTTCCTCAGAGTATCTTTCATTCTTTGGAAGTGTAATATAAATATCAGCTTCCCAAAACTCATTACTTCCACCAAATTAATAATAGTTAGATAGTAGCTAGAATAAAATCCAGTTTCAGTGTTCCGAAATTGAAAAATTTGAAAACAATCATATAATTTACATACAATGCATACAAATTTGGCAAGATAATTTATACCAAACAATCGATAGACAATAGAGTATGTTTTAGTCCGAAAACAATTTAAGATTATTTACTGTAAACTACAAAATAGTACTTACTTCTTTGCACCATAATAAGCCATTTTTTGCACTATAAACACCAGCACGGTAATCTCTGGAAGATTTACAAACATGTGAATTCTAACAATATAGTGCACTTCCCAATTATGTATAAGACTATGACGGACAAGCTAAGACCTGTAGAACGCACAAACGCACAAAAACCATGAAAATGCAGATGTGGTGGTATAAAACTGTCACTTTTCCAATATTGGAACACTGGCCAAAAATGGGTTAAAAACCAAAATGGACATACAAAATCCAATTGTGGGATTGTTCCTGCAAGACAAATGCTAGCTTGATTTAAAGATTTCAAAACAATGTACTCAGCTGCATAATGAATGCACTGTGGTATATAAGAAGCTCCGACCTCCATCACATTATTTGTTTAAATTAATTAATTTCAAAAATAAGTAACTAATTAGTGTATATTTACTAGGCTTAAAAAACTACACGTCTGTAAATTTGCGAAATAAACTGGTTTGTAAACTAGTTGATTCCTCAAGAGCTGTTCAAATAAAAAATCCCAAACATCAATATGAACGCACATATATATTTCAGGACATCTTATAGCTGAACATCTTTTTATACCATTATGTCCTATATTAACCTCTTATAATCCATTTTGATTTATATCAAACACTCAAAATTGCTACCTTGTGTGCATTACACAAGGTAGTACGAATTCGTTTTATCATGTTTGAGGCCACTTCCTTTTCAGATCATCATGCGGGTGCGGGCTGTTTTTGTAAATCTTTCTTTTAAGGTATTTCCAATGAATATAATCTGGAGACGTTACGTCGGCAGAAGGTGAGTGACGTAAGAAGTGCGTTATTGCACTAGATGTGCAACTGGTCTATACGGATGTAAACAACAGTAAAGTTCATCGTTTCATCAAGCCTGTCACAGTTCAAACAATCAAGAAATATCAAGATTGAAATCTCCCTCGGCGATAACTTATTATAACATTTATTATAACTCAGCCCATCATAACTTCAAGCCAACCCAAACCCAACTTAGCCTAATCTTAAATAAATTTAGCCTCTAATAAACTTAGCCTCTAATTTTACTCAACCCATTTTGGGTTTATGATACTTGAAGTCGGCTGACGTATTCGAAAACGACGGTAGTTAGCACATCTTAATGATTTAAGCCTAGAAACAAGTAGGAACTGTATGAAGTTAAAGATTGAGGGAAATCTTACTCGAACAGAACTTAACTCAACCTAACTCAGCTCAACCCAGCTCAAACCCAACTTAGCCTCATCTAAACCTAACTTAATTTTGAAATTAGAAAAGTGAACAATTTCTTTCGAACGTTACTTCTGACGTTCGTTTTAAGTTACATAACCTTGAATCGTTGTGACAGTATTAGGATTCACCAACTTTTGGTTTTCTTATGTATTGTGATTATTTTGCTTGAAATGAAGATAAGCTCGGTCGACTTCGAAGACGTCGGCCGCTCCAAGTATTAAGAACATCAAGGCTACAACTTGTGTGAATCTTACTACATAAGGTACTATGTGCGAATCGAATGTATCACGATTTAAATAAATGCAACAAGTAACCTTAGCCAACTTTAAGAGGCCGAAATATTAAGATTGAGACAAATCTTAGTCGGAAATAATTTAACCCAACCCAACTCAGTTCAACCAAACTCAATTCAACCCAACCCAAACTCAACTTGTACAGCATACCACATTGCAATGTTCTGAAAGTACCATGGGTTTTGAAAGACGTGAGGATTTTCGGTTGCCCAAATTCTGGTATTTACGTATCCACTAAGTTGAAGTCATGCCTATAGTGTACGTATGTGTACGTACTCTATGCCGTTTCTGCTAATACACGAAATGTTATAATACTTTAATTTTTTTCATTGCTATCTGAGCAATACCTTATATAATAATAATAATAATAATAAAGGACTTTATTCAGCACAGAAATACATACATAGCAAAAATAAACATAGAAAGAGCTTAAGGCGAGGTTCAGTCTGAAGACTGCTCTACCACCTAACCTAATTATACTACTTATAATTAATAAATAAATGAAAAGTGAAATGTGGGCTGAGCGGGAAGCAAAAAAAGAAAAAAAAAAGAAGAAAAGTCAAATAATACAAAACAAATGAAATGAACATTTCTTAAACAAATAAAACAAAAAAAAAAATAAAAACAATAATAACAAATGGTTACAATACAGCGGTAGAAACGTGGATAGACAAACGTGATTATGAGTGCTGCCGAGCAAAGAGATATGACCAGAGTTCCCGTTTGAACTTATGAGGAGTCAACATAGCCACCCTCTCTAATATTTTATTCCACAGATTTGGCAGGTAATAGCTAAACGACTTCTTAAAGGATTCTGTGCGGTGTTTGGGAATCGTGAGTCGACCGATATAAAAGCTGAGGGTGTGCTGAAAGTCCCGTGAAACTTGCAGGTGAACGTAGCATCACATTTCGAATTTGTTTCAATTTCTCGTTAGTCAACACGGCTGGTCTTTAGGTGCTCTTCTTGTAAGCAATTGATGTAAGTATATCCACAAAAATGGACGATTAATCTTGTTATTGTTGGATTATTAAGTACTCTAACATATGGCTATTTCGCACGAAATTCATTTTTAAAATGTGCATATGAAAGATTCGAAACATACAGTGTAACAATGAGAAAAATTAATATTATTAATAACAATGAGAAGTTATTATTCATGGGAAAATGCCTTCTTGCAAATCAGTGAAAACTGCAATACTGTCGTTGATAAATTTCTGTTTCGGAGATATGTAATGCTATCACACAGTTGTTTATAAAATAATTTATCGAAAATATTATTAAACAAATTTATTTTGATGACTATTCGATCTCTCTTTATAAACCCATTTAAATCAATCTTTTCATTTAACCACTTTGTACTTACTTTACTCAAGATTTATCTTACGTACTAAATTCTCACTTAATAATATGATAACAAATATTTGAACTATAAAAAAAGCATGTAAAATGGTCATTGGATGTGTATACCCATTTCTTGTACGCGTGAGCTCGTTCGAAGCCGTTTAATTGATACCATATTTGTATGGGCAAGCTTTGAACGGCCAGTTCACGGCGTTCATTGTCGATTGTACATCTTAATCGGTTTTATGGGCCTGGCTTGCAGCGATTGAAGGGATACCGTAGCCTTATAGGAAGTACTCGCCGGTAACGGTACATTGTACGAAGCGCCGCAAAGAGCCAACGTACCGGCGAACCCATTATGTAACCCACCGTAATATACGTGAGATACGTCCTATGGATTCCATAAATTTCAACGTCTCTCGCACAACTGAGAATAAAGCCGTAAAACGTCGCGGGTTTAACTAAGGCGAAGAAACGTGGGCAGATCAAACTGGCTGTGTTTACTGTTACTTAAATTTTCAGTTCACAACAATGTGACTACATTTTTTTAAATCACTGTTTACTACATATTCATCAAAAGAAATATTTTTTTTATTAGAAATTCATTCAAAACATGCCACTGAATTCCGCGGAATTCGTGTCACGTTCTGTTTACATCGTTAAAATTCTTCGTCGTCGCTTTTTTTTAAATTTTTTACGCCGATTCGTTCGAGTGACAAATTCGATCTTGCGAAAGCTCGGAAGTGGAACTCTAATTAAACGAAAAATAACGCCCACGACTGTCGGTTCACTAATTTCAAAAAGATGGATCTCGCCGCTTTTTGCGTTCGCTTTCACTCCCAAAACTGTCCCGAAACGAACGAACATCACGTCGTGACGTCTGTCAACGATTCGTGCCGGTTTTATTTATTCTCTACGACGAGCAACGACAGATTGACGAGATGTTGACGGGTCACGTGCATTGTTAGCGTCGCGACGGATCTGGTCCAGATGGGACGCTGAAAAGATACAGAACGATTTCGACCGTTCACGTTTTGTTTGCTTTGCCACCGTTTTGCGTGGGCAGTATTTGTTACGTTTTGTTTTGTTTCTTTCCTCGTCGTCAACGTTTATTGTTCCAGGAATTTTGATCAGCTCAACCGGTCAGTTACATAACGAGTACGTGATTTGTGTTATAACTAAAAATAAGTTTCATTATGGTTACAATGAGTGTTTGGGAAATTATGTACACAGTTTTGGAATATTAAAAAGAAATATTATAATTTCAAAAGAAATGTATGGAAAATCGGAATAATAATTAAATTGCTTATGCTTTGATGACAAATATATTTGAATTCTACACGATGCGATTCTAAGCATGATAATTAGTAAATTATGAATTGATCCAGTGAAGTTATGCAATACTGCTGTAAATTCATTTAATTTCGAAATAATATAGGTAATAATATTTTTGGTGTGAAATGAAAATTTTCATTTATTTTTAACTGTATAAAGGATATACAGTTAAATATATACTACTATATACAGTATAAAGGAAATTTTCAATTTTGATTATTTTGTTTGGTAATAATCAATATTTTGAAGTAAAAAAATCAAGGTTCAGATTTTGATGTCTAACTGTACCAGTTACAATCTTATACTACATATTTCACAAGCTATTATGGTATTTTCGGTTCCATATTTCTTGAAATTTAGCTACATCGAAAAGCAGGCACTCAATCTGGGAATCAGTTATGTATTAGGAAATGCTCCAGTTCGTATGTAGTGAGGAATAAGTATGATTTAAAAATTGACGCTGTGGCAGATTGTCTTATATCATATACAGGTGTCCGGACATAACATTTACAGCTGAAAAGAACAAGTACCTTGACCTTGAGAAGTACTTGTATGTAGTTATTTGCTTCTTGTATACTTTTCTTATTAATTGGTCATTTTTTTAATAAAGCTTTGTCAATAACATTATAAATTAATTTATAATAACTGATTAGAGATTTAGAGTATTTTTTGTGGCTAAAGAATGCACACAACTGAAATTTTGTAAGAGTGAAAATAGTTTCTAAATTAAAGTAACTACTCAGTATAAAACGGTAGTGTTATACAAAGTTTTAAAAAATAAGCATGTATAATTTATCATGACAAAACACCTTGTAATTCTCAAAATTAGAGTTTACTCCACAAATAAATACTACTAAAGGCTACTAACATTCTAATCTGTTAGTATCTGTAACTACATGAATGTTAACGAATAACGTGATTATTACAATTGGAGATAAAAGCGCAGGAACAGTATTAATTGATAAGAAAAAATATCTTAATAAAACTCAACAATTTTTTGAAGAGAATGATATAAATGTTATAACTAAGAAGCCCAATTGAAAGCTTTAATAGGAAAACAAAACAAATAATTACAATTTGAAAATATAATTATAAACAAAATTAATATGAATCCAAATCGCCAGTGATGTTGAGTCTAATCAACCTAATTCAAAATAACGGCAAATTTTTACCAATATATAAAAGATACCGTCAATTCTGTATAAATACTGAAATGACCATCAAAAACTTCTTGAAAGCGATATTTGTAATAAAGAAAATAGAATAATAATAAGAAAAAGTGAATAATTTTTTCAATAAATCGGACATATTTTTGGAGAAAAAAATATCGATATACGATACTTATCTCAGGAGGGAGGGAGCAATAGATGTCAGAACTTTGATAGTTTAATATTAGTTTAAGCCATAAAATACATACATTTTAAAATAATACTTCAAGGTTTCGTTTATTAAATAAAATTAATAAAACTAGGTAAAATTTATCTTTAATTCATATTCAAGAATATATTTCTATCTATAATTAATCCTGCCTCGCAAGCGCTTTACTCTCTTTGTAGTAGTATATACGTCCATTTACATGTTGCATAGAATTAGCAAAACATTTACATATTTCATATCCTCATCACAGCTGTTGACATCAATCATAATATCTTTACTGTTTATTCAATTAATTCATTACTTTCTTTAATTCATCTTATTAAGCAGTACAGAAATATAGTGCCTAAGAACTTCAATAGATAAAATATTTATTAATAGTTCATCACATTCTATATTTAAACTCTGTCAAGAATACAAGCCTTGTCCTCGATCAAAGCTCTTAGCAATGTCTTAGGAATGAGGAATGAATGAGGTTTTCGCATTTTATTGTTTTTTAAAATAATCGTTAATATATTATTATAATTAGAATACTATTTTAATTCCAGGTTTCAAAAATCCTATAAAATTAAAACAATTTTTAGTAAAAATTTCAGTATCATTGATAAAATAAATAAAATCATTTGTAATGAATGAAGTGTGAAATCTTTTAATCGCAACTTTATAGCTCATTACCATTCTCAGTAGAACCTTATTGCGTTTTTCATTAATTTGGAAAGCGTTTGAAGTCACCGCTTGTATCGTTTGTATTCGTTTGAACGCCGACACGGCGAACGATGTAATTCCCGTTTTCTCTAATTTTCCTCATAGCTCATTTGCTATAAATATCAGAATGTCAGTGTAAGAACCGGATGTCATGTAACGTTAAAAACTTTATTTAATTCCAAGTGAATGAACCATTTATTTTATAAAATTTAATAATAAATTACAAGTTTTAAAATTTTAATACGTTGTATATCACCGTTATTTCGATAACGGTGACCAAAAGGTGTACGGTCCATTAACATCGGGCCCTAAATTTCATCGGTTCCGAAGCAGTTTCATCCAGCGCAATAAACGCCGCCTGTAAAATTTACGGCAAACCTATAGAAATGGTCCACGAATAAAGTTCACCAGGAATTTTATCTGTTTTGAAGACACGTCGCGATGCTTTTAAAAAAAGAGAAACCTCGCTGTAAAGTTTGAGGACTTAACGGTGGCGTGAGCATTTTTCCTGTAACTCTCGACAACAAGTCCTTCAACGGTAGATGTTAACCGAGGATTATTGGAGCGCAAAAGATTTTTAAGCACCCAGTCCAATGTTAAAAAGGAGTGCCCTGCAATTTTTCAACGAAACCATAATGTTAACAAGGATATCAAGCATCCAACACAAAAGTTGTTTTTTATTGTACAATATATATGTACTCCTATATAAAAAGGTATAAAATAAGTTGTACCAAAACACGTCTACAGTATGTCCCCGGATGTAAAGACGATACAAAGACAAAAAAAATTTATTGCTGGTTTTTCAAACTAATCTCAGCATAAATTATGCGTCGAATATCTTCAAATCACTAAATCCCACAAATTTCAACTCTATATGTAGAAATTAACTAATTATTCTCGTTTTTATGTAGAAGTTGAACTATTTTTTCTAAATAAAAAATTTTTCAACGGATATGTAACATGAACATTGAATATTGAAAAAAATTATTGCCGCAAACAACTGATGACGATTAAAACGATCGGTTTCGATCGTTGAGAACTTAATCTTTCAATAAAAGAATTTTATCTTCAGATATAAAATTTTGTATTTTTTTCAATTCGGAAATGGTTTTTTTAATAGCAAGACATCATCTATATAATTCATCTATAGTTTTGTAAGCCGATTATTGCTGCAGCCCCTGAATTGCTGTAAAAAAGCTAAAATCTAAAACGTTTGTATCGGGACTATTGGGTGGCTGATATAGTAGTTTGATTTTGAACCCAGTTCTATTTGAAGCTTCATTAAACTCATTGTCCCCAGGATGAATGTGGTTTCGCGTTGTCTTGCTGGATTCAAACTGTTTGGTGACGATCGAATCTTGGTCATTTTGTTTTAATTTTGGGCACCATTTTTCCGATAATCATGTTCTTATAATCTTCTATAGTGACATTAGAAACTACTTTTGTTTCAATGGTCCCAGCTGCTCGGTTTCTTATTGCTTCGTTTAGCAAGTTCAAAAAACACAAAATAGAGTTTTCCATCGTTTTCAGAATTTATTTAGATGTAACTAATTTACATGTAACTACACAAATGATATTATATTTCTTCGAAACAATCGGCACATACTGGATGAGAATGCTCACCACAAATGAATTGAGAACATTTTTGACAAGAAGATCATGTTTTGTGATTTTTTACACGATTGCAAAAATTACATCTTTCACTTCACATTCGATGATGCTAGCTTGTTAAGAATTTCTCGTATTTTGAATTTGATCGCTTTTGGTATATTACGACTTCCACCAACGCAAATGATTAGTTTTGAAGACATTCTCTTCGACGAAAATATGGATTCGTCGAAGAGAAGCCATATTCTATGTTACTCAATAAATAAATAAGGAGAACGAATTAGGACTAGGAAGATTCCTTCCACTAGTGTTAGTTCTGGTTTTATATCATTAGATCTAAATCTAGAACTAGAAACATCTGGGTTTAGCCGTACATATCTCAAGACGGCTAAACTCAAATGATTTTAGTACTAGGTCTAGCGTTACTTCTAGCTTTACTTCAATTCACATATACGGGGTTAGTTTCTATAATGAATAGTTTCTGAAATAGAGTACTTTACAAACTGATTTGCTTACTCCGTATATTTGAATTTAATTAAAACTCGAACTAACACTAGACCTAAAACTAGAATCTTTTTTTTAGTATAGCATGAAAAGGGCGCACTTAAATCGTTCGTCCAGCTTAGTTATATTTTAAACAGCATTTTAAACATTTTTAGACAATGACTAGCTATTAGAGATATATTTTGGACAAATTTTGAATGGTTTTAAACAACTGGTTGGATGATTTTAGACACCTTTAAACAATTATAGGGTAGTAAAAACATATTTTAGATAGCTTTTGATGGCTTTAGACAACTTTAGACAAGTGTATAGTGGATAAAATTGTGGATGATTTTATAGTTTTAGATTTTAGCTGTGATATAATAAGTAATTCTGCTTAGAATTCATGGAAAAGGTGTCATGGCCGACTTTGAAGACGTCGGCCGCCCTAGGTATTGTTCCTACTACCGGGGAGGTTTTTGAAGTCGGCCGAATTTATTTCTTAAGTCACAAATAAATCTCGAAATAATCAACTTATGTTGTCGAAGATTTGTAGAATTTGTAGTCACCTATCAAGATTTGAAACATGAACTCATCAAGTTTACTTTGCTTAGAATTTATGAAAAAAGTATCTCGACCGTCGTCTTCGAAGTCCGCCGCTTTTGTTTGAGTTGTTTAGTTATAATATACAGAGAATAAAAATCGCGCAATACTTGTGGATATTTGCTGATGTGGTAGGCGTGTGATTGAAAATGGGGATGACTCTGATGATGAAGTATTTTTAGAAGAGCAAATGTCAAACAAATTTGTTATCATAATCGTGGTCATAGCTATCATCTGTTTCTAAGCTACATAAGGTCAAGGCTATGGTCAAGAAATCATGGCTATTAGTCTACCACGTCATTAAAAATTCATTATTCATGTCATCATCTGGACAAATTTGGCATACAATTGGTCACCTAATCTGATAAATAAGGCGAACAATAATATTACTAAATAATTAGTTATTCTTGTTTCAAACTTATTTTAATAAAAAAAATCAGATGCATAGATGGATTCAGATGATAAGGAATTTTTAGACAAACAAATTTATGTTGTCACTATCGCTATCATCTGTTTCTAAGCCACACATGAACTCAATTTGTAACTTCACTACTAGTCTAAAAGTTTTGCATCATTAGAATCAACGATGTTTTCGAAAACATGCCTACTACACTACTACGACCTTAACAATTGTATGACAAACAAATTCATGTTGTCACTATCGCAATCTTGTAATCATGTGTTTCTAAGCCACATATGAGGTTAATTTGTAACTTCACTGCTGTGCTTAAAATTTTGCATCATCAGAATCATCCATGTCTTCGTAAACATGTCTATTATTCCACCACGTCCTTGAAAATTCATTATTCACGTCATCATATGGACTACTTCAGCAGATGACTTTTATGTATTGACTAATTTTAGTCCATACTTAAAAGTTATCATATATTTAAATTTTAATATCAAATTTTTTTAATTGCAACTATGCCTATACGTATTGTGGCAACATTTGGTTGATACTAAACATTTCATTGTTAAGTAACATTTTTATGTTTGTTAACCATCGTCGCAATTATTAATTTTCAAATCTTACTTAACTTTTTATACATTGTATCTGTACCATTTTTACACTTTCAAAAATATTTTAAACACTCAACAACAGGGATTTCTTGCTTTGCTTTCTTTTGATAACTCTCGTCTACACTGATTTTAGTGAAGTATTTGATAAAGCAAGATGGTTTAACGCACAATATTCAACAAGGTCTTGATTCTTATGTGGTTGACAGGACGCACTGTATCTGTCATTTTTTCCTCGTAAACGGTGTCACTCTCATCCAAGGTCATTCAGGAAAGCATTCTTGGACCACTACTTTTAATATTTACAATAATGACATATTTAAATGTTTTAAATATGCGAATTGTTTAATGTATGAAGATGAGCTATAGATTTTATGCCGTGTGTCCAATCCAATTCAATATTGGTCATCAGCATAAACTTCATGACCCTCAATCACTGCTTTACGATGATTTTTACAAAATGGAGTAGTCTTACACCCTATAACTACATCATTGGAGGAATGTTGTTAAGCTGGGTTACATCTATCAGTTATTTTGGGCGTGACGTTTGATACTAAGCTAATATTTAATGGGTACATCGATTTAGCGGTAGGAAAAGCTTTTCGTATGCTTGGACTTGTCACGAAATCAGCTGCTGATTTTGCCGATACTGTTACGATTTATGAAAAACTCTTATATGTATGTTTCTGGAATTTGGATTATCTTTTTATTTAACATTTAGCAATAATGCTTTTAGCGTAACATTATGTATGTAATATATATGTAATATATATGTAATAGGTATGTTATAACTCAAAATCGGAACAAGCAAACGTTAGGATAAGAAAAAAACATAAAACCCTTTGGTAGTTTTATTATACTGGTATAGTACTCTCATCCTAGCTTGGCATTTTTCACTCTCCAAAATGTCTGTTGTACTGTGATAGAGGCAGTTAGAGACATATTTTAGACAATTTTTGATGATTTTCGACAGTTTTTCGTGATTTTAAGATCATTCATAGATTGAGTCTTTTTTAATATCAGTTTTGTGCAGCACCCAGCACTCATACATATCTTCAAAAACTGGCGCCTATATAAGTATTGATGGAAGCTCAGAGAACCTAGTATTTATGCTATTATCACTAAATCAACAATCATATGGAATATTTTTTTTTGTAATTCGATACCGGTAATAAAAGTTCTTAAAGTATTCAAACGGGTGCTGTAATTGATTTCTTACAGCATACGATGCTATAATGAAATTTTTAGGAACATTTTATGGAACCAGTTCCAGTTGGTGACATTGGACTATCAATTTTTCTAATTGTCAATGTGGTAATCTAAATTGGAATTTATACCTAGTAAAATTTTTAGTCTTATGAGACGTGTTTCTTATTCGATTTTTAAAAATTGAATAAAAAAATAAAAATAAACAAATTTTGACAATGCTTGGGAAAATTGATATGTAAAAACGGATAAAAATCGGAATTACAAAAAATAGCATAAAAAGCTCGTATCATAAAACTTATAGTAATGGTTCATTAAAAAATTCGCGATTTCGCCACTTGTTTTTAAAATTGAATCCGTGCATTCAAGCGTGTCTTATGAAACTTATTTTTTAATATATTGTAATCAAATTCTTCAATTTATGAAGGAAATTTCAACTTTTAATTATTAAAATAATGAATACGAATGAATGCGAATTTAACTTTTTAGCTTTTTTATGTGCTTTTATGCATTTTTTTATGAGAATATGTAATACTTCATTCGATAATACTTCTATTCTTAAAACAAAAAAAATTGTTTCAAGAATAAATTTTTCTGAAAGTCAAGAATAATTTCTCTGTGTTTGAAGCTTTAAATTATTGCATTCTGTTTGAGTACTACAAAGTGGGTTCTGAATTTCTTTTAACAACCGACATCCATTGGGTTTTCTGTCTGCGACCGCAGCTTCTAACCTTGAAACATCTACAAACTTTTTCTTTTTATCTGTTCGGCTCTATTGGCACGAAATTTCGAGGGGGTTAAACCAGTTCTCCACCGCGTCGCGTCGCACCACAAGAGAAGATATGCCGATCGTTCACGTTTAAATATTCAAGAGACTTGTGCACGAGTTCGGATTAAAACCGAAGTTTCCTCAAAATCGTGCCTCGCATACGCTTTACTCTCTTTGCCGCAGTGTATCCGCCGATCGATGTGTAGCATAGCCAAAAGGATTGCGAAACATCTACATATCGGCCTTGAATAAATTCGAATATACGTTTCATTATGTTTATTATATTTCGAAGCTTTTATGACCTGATCTTCGCACCAGATGGTTTATTTTTGATTGTTAACATCGTATTGAAAGGGCAGTGAAACCACTAACCAGATGTTTCGCTTGGTTTAGATACATTTACATAACGCCAATAATCTTTCGATGTAGTCACGTTTTGGCTCCTATTCAAAGATAATATTTTCAACTTGGATTTTCAAGGTTTGCCAAAAACACACGAGACTATCTCTTAAATTTTATTAAATGGAAACAAGCAAACCATTTTTTGAACACAATTACAAATCGCATTTGTCTAGAAGTAATTTATTGTACCACCTATAACTTACGTTAGACTGTAAACTTAGCTGTAATGAGGCACTCTATGACAGCGTTACCAGCTCGGTTCTCTGCGGCAATGAAAGCGAGAGCGCCATGTTTACGGCCCTCTTGACATTTAATAGCCGACAACCTTTTATTTGTACCACACACGTTTATAGTTGTATTCAATTATACGTTCCGTACGCGGATCTTCAATTCTAAGCGGGCCGAGAGTGGTGTACCCAATAGATTTATTATTCAATTTACTGCACGTCCGAAGTCCTCCGATCCGTTCACCAATATAAATCCATTACGAGACCCTACGTGCGAATATACTGTTGGTTTTTCGGGTTGTTTTGTTGCGAATCCGTTCCTGACGTGCCGGATATATTTATTGCGCCTTTCACAGTTCTTTACTAGATTTATTTATCGCCGCAAGGTATATGATGTTCTAACACACCCACATCACATAAATGCAAATACATACATTGTAAAATCTGATATTCCCCTATTTATTATCTTATTGAAAGAAATTTCAATACATCTGCGTTTAATTTTTAATATAATCTTATTATAAAAAATGTTTTTAAAATCATATAGTTTTTGAAATAACAACAATGCAACAACTTACAAAAAGGGACCAACATAATTTCTGCATGTACAAAACAAGATTTGCCTCATTGTCAGTATGATCTGATACATCGTGAATTTTTCTGAAATTTTAAATATATGCTTTTGGATCAATGCTATAATAACTGTGCTTGCGAAATAATGTAGATAAATAACCCATAAAAATAAATAAAGTAAAACTGTAAGTCCAATAATACCTATAATATATCGAGAAAGCATACATTATGAATTTTAATCTTCATACAGAGAAAGCGAAAATTAAAGCTACAATTAAAGAACAGAGTTTAAGAAATTTGAAATATTAGAACAATGTAATAAAGAACAATTTCCAAGACTTTTGATAGTTCAACACCATTAGCTCCTTGCATAACATTTCAGGGAATAAGTTGTACGAAAACACCAAATTACGGATTTTAATCAATCGCCTTTATGTATTTCAAATAACAAAACTAGAACTAGCTGCGAAACTATTTATGCCGTTTTGTTCAAAGGCTAATGCTGGGGTAACTACTTGAAAAAAGTAGTGAACATTTTCAACTGTAAATGTGGTTGAGTTAAAAACTTAACATCACAGAAACGAATTAAGATACAAAAGAATTTGTTTTCGGAAAAGTGCACGCTTTCCTTTATAAACTACAGAAAAATTAATCAAAAGAGATCTTCTACGATTTTTCAAAAATGATTAACAAAATTTTAAATTTTATGAAATTTAAATTTCCCCAAATTCAGGATGAGCTCATAACTTGATATCTCAAAAACGAATGTGTACACTTTTCTATATAAATCACAAAACAAATTATCAGGATATCTTAAGAATTCTATTATTTGCGATTTTTCAAAAATGATTAAGGAAATTTAAAATTTTATAAGATTCCACAAACTTAGAACGCGTTCAAAACCTCTAATATCTCAAAAACGATTTGAGATGCTCAAGTAGATGCTCGGGTCTATTCTTGGAAAAGTATACACCTTCTTTCATAAATCACAAAATTAGTCAAGATAACTTCAAACAAGAATTCAATTTTTTACGATTTTTCAAAAATAATTAAGGAAATTTTTAATTTTATGAAATTCCACAAGTTTAGGATGAGTTCAAAACTTGACATCCCAAACCCGAATGACTTGGTTTTGTTCCCGAAAATGTGTATACTTTTCTTTATAAATCACAAAAATTCATCAAGATATCTTACAAATTCGATTCTTTACGATTTTTCAAAAATGACAAAAAAATTTTTGATTTAACATCTCCAAACCGCATTGAGATACACAAATATGTTTGTTCCTTAAAAACTGCGTACTTTCGTTTATAAAACACAAAAAATTCCCGTATATGCACGAAATAATTTTTTTTTACATGACTCTTTTTGGGAACGTATCTCTCGTGTCAAAAGAGAATTAGGTATATTAGTTTTACGTTTAAATTTCCAACCCATAGGTTGCAACCACTGCTCCATAAGTATCATTGGGCCTTATTATTTTGAATCCGTAGGATTAACTGTTACCGTGATTTCAACTAGTTAACTTAGCAAAATGGAAGAATATGGCGAGGAACGCAATACAGAAGCCTTCTGGTTTTAATAAGATCGAGTCATTACCTCGATTTGAATCCGCGTATTGTCTTATAATTAACCATTCAAATCCAATACTACATTCTGCCGAATTCTGTATAAACCATCCTGGATTTCTTAAGATATGATGTTATGTCATGGTTGGTTTCAGATTTGCAAATGTTTCTCGTAAACTAATTAGTAACAGATATTAGATACATATTATATTACTTTGTGATTTAGGAAAAAGTTCACCTACCTGGTTAAGAAGATTTAGTTAGATTTAGGTGAGAAAATTAGGTCATCTTCTTTTAAAGAAGATCTAAGAGTGAGTAGAACGATTGGAAGATCATATTTCCAACGGTTTAAGCTTCCACTAATAATAAGTGCGATTTCAAAGATCTATGGAATCTTTCCAACATAGCATTGCTCTGGTGATGGTATGAGAAACAGTGTATTTGTTTAAAACCAAATAATTTATTAAATTGTGAAAACAGTTCCGATTGAAATTGTAAACTTTTCATGCCTTAAAGTATGAGGAATCCCAAATCGTAAAAAATAATTACTTAAACGAATTTTTACAATAGTAGCAGATTTAATAGTCGAAAGAAAATCGGCTTCTGTTCTGTTTGTAAAACGGTTAATTATAGTAAGAATGTAGACTGAACCATCTGAAGATCTAAAAGAACCAGTTAGGTCAACATAAAATATGTTCAAAACAATGTAACAATGTTTAACTGTTGAAAAGGTAATTTTGTATGTTTATTTATTTTAGGAGTTGACATTTGATATAAGATGTTGTCCAGTGATTAATATCGGAATTCATTCTTTACCACAACAATCTAGATTTTACTAAATTTTGTGATTATCGTATACCGGGATGTGAAATATGGTAATTTGAAAATGTGGTAGAGGACGAGAAATTTTACACCAAAGTATTTTGCTTGTCTTTTATTTGAAGCTCTTATTTCAAATATCTTCTTATGATGAAATAAGTTTTGCATAATTTGTTACTTTAGAAGAAATAGAATTTGTGGATCGTAAATACAAAGGGGGTTTCGCTATATAAAAATCAATAGAATATATTCGGCAAGATTCTGCAATCTAGTTTAAAAAACATTGAATCTGGCAGGCATACACATACAGAGAGCATCATTAAGTCAAAATGATACTAATCGCCACAGCTATGATGCTTTAGAGATATCAGTTACGGATACATACTTGTCTAATAGCAATAATAATAGAGTAATAGAAATACTGCCAACTCTTGCTTTCTGTGATGGTGTGGATATTGAGTGGTTTCTAAAAGTAAAGATATTATAGAAGAAGTTATTAAAAGTTCTAAAGTTTCTAATACATGTAAAATATTATATAACTTTGTGTAAATTATATTGCCAATCCTGTACCTAGGGAAAGTACCACTAAATATAAGCATCGAATGTCGTGGAAATATAAGTTTTTAGGGATAAAATAAATAAACTATTGTTTGAAAATTTTTTATTATTCTTTTAAAATTTTCATAGAATAATTGTTTTAGAAACAATTTTCTATGTAACCAGAATTGGCACAAACAGGATACTACCACCAAAACATACAGCTCTTCACCTTATATCAAGATGTCAAATATAAAATTCATTATTCACCCACAGTAGCCCTGCAAAATCTTATGTCCAACCGCAGTCTGATACCCGAATAAAAAACTTGGCACATGTTGCAGAAGAGTGGAAGGATTATTTGAAATCACTAACCCAAAATTAACTAAAAAAACTTAACTCATCAACATTAAATTTCTTGCGGCACAGTATTATACTGCATTGGTACTAATTTGGAGTTGATTACTTATTAATTATTTTATGCTAAATTATGATAAAAGTCTTATGAAATTAATCCTGTTTAAATCTAATTTGATATGTTTACTTATAAAGCTATCCTCTTTTTATGATTTTGAGTAACTGGTGTTATAACCGTTTCAATGTTGTATTTAACTTTCCATAAATATTCATTTTAGAGGTATTTAGGTGAAATATTAGATGTTTATAAACATCAACAAACCGAATAAATATAAATTGAACAAAGACTAATGAAATTAAAGGTAATAACAATAAATAACATAAATCACAAAAAGCTTGCGTGAAGGTGAACCAAAATAATGCAAAACCAAATACATTTTTAACGATTAGCATTTTAATAGAGCCATTAGGGAATGCGAAGAAAATATATACTAAAATAATATATAAATAAATAAATAAATAAATAATAAATAAATAAATAAATAAATAAATAAATAAATAAATAAATAAATAAATAAATAAATAAATAAATAAATAAATAAATAAATAAATAAATAAATAAATAATATATAAATATATACTAAATTTCGACATTATGTCTTTTTCTTTTGTGTCTTCTGATTTTTAACGCTGTGGAAAATTGGGGTGAAATATTTTTCTTTCCGGGCTAATTACAGCTCCCTTAATTACTGTAAACAAGTTTACTTTTGTAAACCTCGCCTTTTGTGAGTGAACCTTTCCTCTCCTATATATAAAATATTAATGACTAAGTAATTGTTCATTATCATCCTTTGTAAACAGTCGGGTACTCACGCAAATTAAAAAAAATTATATACAAAAAAGGTAAAGTACAAATAATCGACAAGTTGAAATTCGCTAAAAATAGACTTGGTATTGTACTCGTCGTCTTTTTGTCGCTTAAAAGCTCACGATCTGGTCGCCGTACGACATCGTGACTTACCACGACGGTTTACAAAAGTGAAATAAACGATAAGAGAAAACGCACGTCGACGACGCGACGCTGATTTATGCGTTCGAAGAACCTTCCTTGTACGACCATCGCAAGAAGGTTCCGGTCCGTTGTTACCGTAAATTTCGTCCCCGCATCGAACGATGAACATTAAGAGGTCTCCAAGAGGGCTTCGCAAGGTCTAAAAGGTCTGAGATGTCAGAGAGATCAAAAGATTTGTGAAATCACAATCTGAAACGATTTATTTTACTCATTTTAATTTAATTTCTTCAAATCAAATCATAGATCTAAGACATTTTTCTTTATTTATGAAAGGGCTCGTATAAACTACTGGTTGGTGCCCCCTGCTTTGTTCACAATTCCGCGTTCGTCCCGACGACTTTGCACGGCGTCATCTGATTTTACGGTTGCCGTTTTGTTAGGAACGACTGCGATTTGTTCGGTTCGTTGAACCTTCCAGACGAATCTTATCACCTCAGTTGCACCGCATCAAGACGCGAATGCTGACGGCTGAAAATCCGATCTTTCTTTATCGTGCTAATTATGGCACGACGGACGTGTTGACCGCATCTTTGCGCAAATCACGATGTGTATCCGGTTACGCGATCGACGTCCTGCAGTATTGTAATGTTATCAGAGGGAACCCATTGAAACGTAATCGTTACATACAGGAAGTTTATTTTTTCATTTTTTTTCAATTACAAATTCTTTTGTGTCTTTATAATTGAATGCGTTGCTAGGGGTTTATACTATTGTGTTAGGGAAATAAAAAAGCTAAAACAAATAAATCCCACTCACCATTATCAAAAAACTTATTAAAAACTACAAATTAAAAGGAGATCCTTTATACACCAAACATAACATATATAACACTTATAGATCCGTGCCCTATTAGCTAGTTACATTATAAGTCCGATAGGCACCTTGTAACAATACGAGTCATATATATAATATCTGACTCGTATAACATTTTATTTCATACTGCCGAGTTCGATTAAACGATAAATTATAATATAAAACTTTGACCTATCTCAAAAATTCAAAATTACATTGTATTTGAAAACTTTCTTCAATGTCAATGGTATCATTACAATTTGTTTATATTGGATTTATATTGAAATAGTCCGGTGAGTATTGGTTTATAACACTTACCGCCCTAGTGTTGTTATAAGTTACTTACCGGACTCAAATTAATGACGTAATAGTTATTTACGTAACCAGTTATGAAAAGACTAATTTTGCTAATCGAATGTAATATTTGTGAATTATGTGAGGTAAATAAAATTGGTAGTTTCAAAAATTATTAAGTACAACATTTTATGTAACCCCGCACCAAAAATTTATCGGAATCATCCGAATTCACATCTGACAATGCTTATGTGTGAAATTTAAATTTAATAAATTTACGTGGTCGTTTCTATGAATATCCATAGAAATAAATATTACAAAACAAATAAATATTCAATTAGATAATATTTCATTACACAACTAGTGATGTAACTAGTGATGGCCAGTTGTGTAAAATGTGACCTTAAATAAATTAACATATGGGATAGTATGAAATAAAATAGTTTTGTGGCCATACTTATGATATTCATTTGCCTCAGTAGAGTGACACTTTATATTACTGTCTAGTAAACTGGATTTAGCGGCTGACAAAGTACTTTACCTGCCGCAAATGAGTCGAGTTTCATAAGACATGGTTGAAATGCATGAATTCTAATTGAAAAACCAGCGGCCGAGCCACGAGCTTTTTAATGAATGAGTGGTTTAAGTCTTATGGAGTGCGATTTTAATGCTATTTTTTGCAATTCACGATTTTATCCTCTTGTTAACAAAAATCACTATGATACGATGTTATCAACCGCTAGGTACCATATTTTCCAAAAATGGGCAAAATTTATTTTCTTTGTGTTAAATAAAAGAAGAGAAACGCAAATTACAAAAAATAAAATAAGAAACACGTTTCATAACACTTAAAATTTTACTAGGTATAAATTCCAATTCAAATTCGCCAACTTGAACTTGTTCCATAAAATGTTACTAAAAATCCCATTACAGCATCGGATACTGTAAGAAGTCTTATTACAGCACCCGTTTGTGTACTGTAAGAGCGTTCATTACCGCAGCGAATTACAAAAAGTACTTTTTGAAAAAAATGTTGTATGTGTTACGGTTAACGTATTCATTCCGTGAATGTACACATTATCTAGACAATGCATAATTTACCTAAATAATGTGTATATAAAATAAGAAATGTAAACTTTTACTAGTTGTTGTATACGAATAATGTGTAGAATATGTACTAATGATGCTTAAAGTTTAAAATACGATTAATAATATATTAGATAATGAAAGTTGTAGAAGTTGTCTCAAATAAAAAATGAACCGCAGACCCTGAAATATAAAAAAATCAATATATTTTATAATTACTCAAAAATTTCGATAGACCATGATAGATAACCAACCAATTAAACCTATTCTTTAACAGTTTTTATGTTGAATGGTGAAATAGGTTAGGTTGTATTATTTGTTTGTAAAACATAACAAGATAATCTCTACCACCTTAGAAACATTTAAACAATTAGGGAAAACGCAGTCCGCGATGCAATATATTGAGCCTCTCCAAGAACACGTCAAACCTATCTGGAGGCGATCTGTATATAGTAATAATTTGAAGATTGTTGCACACAACTCCAGATACATTTCTATCAATCGCAGTTAATAAGTGAGAAAAGTAAAAAGGCAAAGACAAAGAGTTTCTCATATAAACAGCAGAACCGCCATTGCTAAGTTTGGTTCTACAAAAATGGTATACACACCAGTCCTTGTTTCATGCGACCAGTGTTCATTAGACAAACAATACCGTGCTTTTTATCTTTTAAGAAAGTGTCAAGTTTATGATGTCTATCGCATAGTGAATATATTATAGTAAATAATCCTGAAGTAGCCTGTCTGGGATATAACATGTGTGCGACCCAGTACCCAGGCCTCCTGAGAATCTGGATGCACTGCGACACCATCTAGAGCAGAAGAATGATGGAAAGTCATCATCAGAACGATACAACGTATCGAACCCTTTTTGATTGCCAGTGACTGACTCCATCTAAAGTTATACATACAAATTTGTGAACCGGTAGATCATATTTACTTACAAAACTTATGAAAGCATCGTATATATCTTTGCCACTAATTTTCTCTTTCAGGGGAATAATTCTCAAGGATTCTTCTCACGTAACCAAATTTCTGTACCTCATGAACATATCGGGTGTATCAACATTTTGGCGATCGAATTATAAAACTCTCTCGATTGACTGATCGATCGCGATCGATTGTTTGAGCACCCATGATCTAGAGGTTGCATTGAACAAGATACCCCAGAAGAACATCGACCACTTAATCACTTAATAATGAGCATGGGTAGAAGAGTTAAGAGGGATGTAGCCCACAACTAGCTTTTGCTTGAAAAATGTTAATTTTTGTTTTGTTTTTCAACTAAACTTTCATCGTTTCTTAGTTAATAATAAAGCATTAGTAAGTATAAGTATCAAAGTTGTAGTCTAATTCCTAATGGGTAATGTATTTCACGCGAAAGTGATTGTATATTGGATAGAACGGGTAGGAACCTCAATGACTTAAAGAACACAAATCCGTAACATGGAAAACGCAACATGAAATCAGGAGATAAAATGGATCTCTTAGAATGTTACAAATAGAAAAATTTAATAACTATTAACTTAGTAGTTAACTTAAGCAGATTAACATAGTTCCATCCAGTTGTTTATGGTATGAACTTGTAGTTTTGCTCTTTTAATGTAAAAATTTAAAGCTTTTATGTTTTAGATATTTATAATGTCCGACCCAAACTCACTTTTGAGCCGAAACTAAAACCGGAACCGAAATTCATCCATAGTTTTAGTTTAGTTTACTTCGGTTTAAGATTATAGTATACAACTTGTATCTAACTAAAACTAGAACTAACACTAGACCTAGAACTAGAAAGTTTTAAGAGAATACAAGAATATCTCACGTTGAAGCATAAAAACTTATAAAAACTTTTTGGAAACGGGTTTTAAATAGCAATTATTCTGTATTTTTGCCATGTAGATTACATATCTGCTCTGTATAAATTTGGCCTACTGTACTGAATGGAGACAAAGAGAGATATTTTAATGCAACATTTTCGGAAGATAGGGTACGGTTTGGAATCCCAGATCGCAATGAAGGTTTATGGGCGTAATTTCGATTTCGGCCATGTTTCGACCAAAATACAGCAGAAACCGAAACTTCACCGAAATCCCTCTTTTAGAGCGACACTGGCCGAAAGCTAAATTTCGGTCGGATACTAGTTATTTACTTTTCTAGACTTATATTCTTTTACTAAAGCTTTTAAAATGTTTTATTAAACTGATGGTTTTGTTTTTTATTTTACGTTTCTGACAGTATGTGATTTTCATGCTTAATTTCGATTCGGCTGATGATGAATTTATGAATTCGAAACTTGTGCTCATAATAATTTAGTAAAACAAGCAAATGAGAAATTTCCCTTCAATTTTTAATTTAAAACAATAACACGAAACATGGATCACAGAGATGAAATAAAAAGGGGTTATAAATATTGAAAATTAATTAACAAAATCAATCAGGGCGAAAAAGTTTTTATTCAAATAACTCCCAATTGTCAGATAAAACGGGGGAGTGAACAAAAAAAAACGATAATGGATGGGAATCCGTAGTATATCTGTCACATTTGAATTCGCTTTTCGTGAGGACATAATTGATTGTTTCGACACCCTCAAAGCGAGCCCTAATTTGCATACCCGTTCGTATTTCGGTTATAAATCAACGTTTGTATGTAAAAATATGCAAATTCGGGGATAATTTCCGTAGTTGTTTGCACACATTATAGATCGCTATAGGCCAGCAATCAATTTTATAAACGCCGTAAAATGAACGTGATTAACGTAATTTTGAATCGTGCAATGATTGGTGCATTTTTGTGAAATCCCACCACATTTATAGCCCAATAACCAACATTCCCGTAAAAACGTGCGCAAAAGTGAACGTTTTAAATCGGTTGAAAAAATTTAGCTATTAACTCCACCAAAAATAAAAATAACACTAGACGCTTTTATGCTCCATTTAAAGTACATTCTCTACGACCATGACATCTATTTGAAAATCCCACGTACAGAGGCAAACTTCACTCCAGTGGCTGGTGGTTCCAGACAAAAAGTAAACACGGATATTGTACGTTATCTAAAACGAAAAAGCACTCGAGATTTTTATTCGTTCACCGTGAACAAAAAACCAACACTTACAGCGACGTGAAAGGCAGAGTGTATTTAAAAACGAGATTATCTAAACTGTGTGATATATAAAAAAATAAAAAAGCGCTCTTTTAAAACGTTAAATCGATGGTGTAGTCTCGAAATTGTCTTTCTCCGTGGTATTGAAAAAGTTTTCACGGCGACGTTCAAGAATGCTTCGAACAGTTCTCGAGTATTGTTTAACTGCGAGATAATGTCGTTTCTGTGCCAGCCAGATGACATTCATCGAGTAATATAAAAGGAACGACTTTATCTTACTACAGAATAAAATGAAATGAATGGTAAAAACAATTTTATTAAAAGTAAAAAAAATGTATTCTCGGTTTCTAAAGAAGATTCATTCTACGGTGGGTTGTTCTCAAGTTTCGTCTGGGATCTGATGTAATAAGAATATATAGACTAATCTTAATTGAGTTGCGACACAGTCTACTGTTGTTACTGCCGAGTCTGCGATGTTGAATGAACCCGTCTCCTTGAAGACTTGTGTGTACTTCGTGTCTCAAGGTGAACAATATTGTACCGGAGATATCGTTGGAGTTAGAAATTGACACGGGTATTTGTTAGAAAGACATTTTTTATTCAAAGTTTGTTTACGGAAAGTAGGAATGGATTAAGGGCAGTAATATTTAAACTTCTCCTGTCAATTAACTCATGATTCAAAATCTTTTTTTTTGCAAAAGCTTGGCTTTTTACGTAATTATTATCTGATATAAGATAAGACAACACCGCAATAAGAGAAACTAAGTAGAATGTGTTGAGCGGAAATAGAAGGGATTTCTTAAAATAGTTGCTATTAAGTGACATATTTTTACATAGCATTAAAAATAAATATAATAATGCATATTTACCAATAGTAATATAGAAAATAGTAAAATGGGAAGTTGAAGAAAGTAATGAATGATATTATACATACTGAATTTTGCAAAAATTTATGGGAAGCTTTTACACATCAATATTATTAATTATTTTAACAAATGTAATATATTGCACGAGAATAAAAATGGTTTTCGGTAGGGAGATCCACAGATGTTTTAGCTATTGGAAAATATTATCTTGGGATTAAATGGAAAACAGGCTACAACAACTTTATCCATAGATCCAACAAAAACGTTTGATAGTGTACCTCATTGATTCTTTTAACCAAATTGGAAAGGCTTGGCTTTAGAGGTATTAGCTTATCATGGATGAAATCAAACTATCAGGGAAGATACAATGTGTAGTTGCCCATAATGAACGGGGAACAGAAATAAGATCAGATTGCAGGAAACTTAAGCTGGGGGTACCTAACTATGACAACTTTGATATGTGTGTGGTTTCGTGTACGAACAACCACCATTTTTTTTAACTCTCTCTGTCGGTAAAACAGTTTCCCTACTAAACACTACTTGACACTCAGGGTTCCATATTTGGTTCTCTGTTGTTCCTCCTATAAGTGAATGACTTATCACGAGTGGCGAACAATATTACGGTAATGCTTGCGGACGACTCAACGATCGTGGCGAGGTGTAGCATTAATTATGAAATCATCACGTACTGTGGATCTGAATATACACTTAGCAGCAGAAGTCTGCGTACAAAAAACTTCTAACACTTTAACTAAAAAAATAAGGGTCATGATCTAATGTGATAAACTTCAATTTTTTTTATTTTGTGTATTAACTATATATAATTCTATTAACAGAATATGCATCAATAAAACAGAAATATTAGTTACAAAAAAAAATTAAAATTAAAAATTCTCCAAATAATGCGTATGCAAAAATCTGCGTACAAATAAAGACGCCTTCTCCAAAATATACTTATTTACTTAAATACGTAGTTGGCGATGTACGCTTTCCGACTTAAATAAAAGATAATCGGTGTCAATTATATTAGCAGAGGCTTAGAAGCTAAAAGTTAGAATGGACACGAAAGGAAAGGAAATTGAATTGGGAGAGAGAAAAATTATTGTAAAGTTATGGAAAGAGGGAAAATCTTTTCGAAAAATAGGAGAAACTGTCGGCAGGTCACACTCTTCCATTCAAAGAGTAATTAATAATTATAAAGACACTGAAGATTACCTCTCACGTCCGCGATCTGGTAGACCACCCCTTTTAACAAACCGAGAGAAGCGAAAAATTGTACAGCAGGTTAGAAAAGAACCTAGGCTGACGGCAAAAAAAATAGTAGAAAATGTACAAGAAGAATTTCATAAAACTATCAGCAAAGATACGGTGAGAAGGACGTTAAAAAAAGCTAACTATCACAGTCGCGTTGCACGAAAAAAGCCATTTGTGTCAGAGATCAATCGTCAGAAGCGGATCGCCTTTGCAAATAAACTCTTAGACAAGCCCATTGAATTCTGGGAGAAAGTTCTCTTTACAGATGAGAGCAAATTTTGCATTTTCGGCATTAAGGGTAAACAACTTGTATGGAGAAAACCTAATACTGCCCTTAATCCCGAAAATTTGAAAGCGACTGTAAAACACGGAGGTGGTGGAGTTATGGTTTGGGGGTGTATGTGCACCAAAGGGGTGGGAAGGTTGGTTTTCATAACATCGACAATGGACCATAAAATGTATATAGACATTTTAAAAGAAAATTTGAAGCCTAGCATCGAAAACTTGGGCTTGGGGCCTGAATACTTTTTTCAACAAGATAATGACCCCAAACATTGCGCCCACAACACTAAGCTTTGGCTACTATACAATACCCCAAAGCAACTTAAAACACCTCCACAATCGCTGGACTTGAATCCCATCGAACACATCTGGAATTTACTGGAACGCAGGATTCGGCAACACAACATAACGTCGAAGAAAACGTTAAAAAATGTTATGATTGAGGAATGGGCCAAATCAGCTCGAACGAAACGAAGAAATTAGTGCACTCCATGCCTAAACGTTTAAGGGAGGTCATTAAACGTAGAAGTTATCCGACCTCATATTAATATAGAAACAATGATCTCATTTATGAATTTTTTATAAATACTGTCCTGACTTGTACGCAGATTTTTGCATACCCGTTATTTGTAGAATTTTTAGTTTTGATTTTTTTCTGTAACTACTGCTTCTGTTTTGTTGAAGCATATTTTGTTAATAGAATTATATGTAGTTAATATACAAAATAAAAAAAAATCAAGTTTATCACATTAGATTATGACTCTTATTTTTTCAATTAAAGTATTACAAGTTTTTTGTACGCAGACTTCTGCTGCTGTGTGTACATGCGGATTGGTTTGAAATGCACAACATAAGGTACAAAAAACAAAGAAAATTGATAGTTTTCATTTTCAACAAGAACACGGTGAAGTATCGGGTTACTGAGGACTGGGTTAAATTATGGATCCTGGACTATCTTGGACCAATGATATTGTCTTCCTTGTTGGCAATTTTCATATGCATATTTGATTGTATATTGTAACAACTCGCACGTTGTTGTCATCACCAAAATGTACTGTTTTGATTCTTGCAAGTGGCCAATTTAGTGGAGGTACATTATCTTCTTTTACCAAAACAATTTGACCTTATTTCAAATTTGGGTTTGTAGTTTTCCATTTGAACCGTTGCTGAAGGTGTGTTAAGTAATCGTTTGACCATTTTTTCCAAAACATTTGTTGTAATTTTTGTACTAACTCCCATTGTTTTAGTCTATTAATGGGTTGCACTACAAATGATGGAGTGGGTATAGCCGTCAAAATCTCTCCAATTAGGAAATGTGAGGGTGTAAGGATAATAAAATCATCAGTATCTGAGAGAATGCGGCATAATGGTCGTGAATTAAGACAAGCTTCTATTTGTACCAATACAGTGTAGGTTTCTTCAAATGTTAGATTAGAATTCTTCAATGTTCTTCTTAGATGGTATTTGGTTGATTTAATTCCTGCCTCCCAAATTCCTTCAAAATGTGGTGAATTTGGTGGAATAAATTTCCATTCAATGTTGTTATTAGATATGTCATTCAGTAAATCATTGCGCGTTCGATCACCATTAAAAAATTTATAAAGATCGTGCAATTCATGGTTTGCTCCTTTGAAATTTGTTGCGTTATCACTGAAAATCTTCAAAGGTTTTCCTCGTCTGGATATAAAACGGTGTAACGCTGCTAAAAGGGCTGCTGTTGTGAGATCTATGACTAATTCTAAATGTATAGTTCTTGTGGATAAGCATACAAATAAAGCAATATAAGTCTTTCTAAGGGAAGCATTTCTTCGTTTTCCTTCTTTTCTAAAAATAGGACCACCGTAATCAATACATGTGTTTAAAACGGTCGCACAGATTGCACTCTTTCTTTTGGTAAATTAGACATAAGTTGCTGTCCACCTTGAGCCCGCAATCTAAAGCATGTAATACATTGGTGGATGATGTTTCTAATTTGGGTCTTTCCATGTATGATCCAATAATGCCTTCTCAAACTGATTGCAACTGCCTGAGGTCCTGCATGAAGTAGTCTAATGTGTTCTTGTTGTCGATGAACATAATTTTGTCTCTGTAGGTCTTGCAATTCTGGATCAAAAAACTCTTGTTGTGTTAAATTTATCAATAAAATAAACGAACGCTGCAATTCTTCAACTGTTAATGTTCCAAACACTTTCTGATTTGAATGACAGTTCTTTACAAATCGCAAGCAGTATGCAACAACTCGTTGTAAACGTGACATTTTAGAGAATCTATCAAATAAGTATGAGGTTTGTGTTGTCAATAATGTTACTTCAGCTGACGTTTTTCTTGCATCTGGCACATTTCCGACGACATCCCGTGAGAATTTTTCTTTCGGCCAATGATCTCGGTTACGAAGTAATGAGGATGGTCCGTTCCACCACAAATCATGCTATCTCAATGGAATTATATTTAAACCTCTGGATAAACAATCTGCTGGATTTTGATCTATTCTGATATGATTCCATTTGAAATCCTTTGTCATTTCTTAAATTTCTGCTACTCTATGTGCAACGAATGGTTTCCATTTCGAAGGATTATCATTTAACCATGCTAATACTATCATAGAGTCCGTCCATAAATACACCTGACTTATCTGAAGCTGTAATATAGGTACGATTTTAGCTGCTAACTTAGCCAATAAGACTGCTCCACACAATTCTAATCTAGGAAGGGTGATCGGTTTGATAGGTGCTGCACGAGATTTTGATGTGATAAGTTTCAAGCACGTTTTATAATTTTCATTTTCACTCCGCAAATAAAGGACAGCCCCGTACGCTTTAATGGAAGCGTCGCAAAAGCCATGCACTTCAAACTTTGTTGGATCCTTTATAATAATCAAATGTCTATCCACTGTTAAGCTTTCTGCGGTATTGATTCCCAATTTGCCAATTATTCCACCTTTTGAGCAATTCTTCGGGAATAGATTCATCCCAATCAAGCTTAATCCTCCATAGGGTTTGCATTATGAGTCTTGCACTGACAGTAACCGGTCCTATAAGTCCTAAGGGATCAAAGATGGCAGCAATTGACGAAAGTATCATTCTTTTGGTAGCAATATCACCTTGCCTTTTGTGTATACAAAACTTGAACGCATCTTCAACTGGACACCAAATTAAACCCAGAGTCTTAGTTTCTTGTTGTGAAAGAATTTGAACTTGTCTCGATGCTGATTCTTTTTGTTGCAAGGCTCCCAGCAAATAGGAAGAGTTTGAATTCCATTTATGTAATGCAAATCTTGCAGTATCAAACATGCTTATAATTTCTTGCTGTAATTGAAGTGCCTGTTCTAGTGTGTTTGCTCCTGTCATGATATCCACATATATGTCCTGTTTCACACGTTCTGCTGCTAAAGGAAATCTTTCTTGTTCTTCTGTTACTAATTGTTGAATACATCTCGAAGCTATTGTTAAATTATATTCTTTTATGTCTTCATCAGGATTACCTCTCCAAACAATACGTTGTAAATCAATATGCTTATCATCAATAAGTATTTGTCTGAATATTTTCTCAATATCAGTGGTGAAAACGTATGAATAAGTTCGAAACCGTATCAATATCGTAGACAAATCATTATAAATATTGGGACCAACCACCAATATATCGTTCCAGTGTTGGTTTTGGATGATGCATTAAATACGACTCTAATTTTCTTGACATCATTGTCCTTAAAAACTGAGTGATGTGTTATATACTAGGTAATTATGTCTGAACTCAAATTAATGTTTGTAGGTTTCATATGTCCCAACTCCAAATACTCCTTCATAAATCCTTTGTATTGTTGATATAATTTTGGTTGTGAAACAAGTCTTTTTTCCAACGCGTAAAATCTTCTTAAAGCAGTCTGACGAGATTCTCCCAATGATTTAGAATCCAATCTCAGAGGCAGTTCAACAACAAATTTTCCGGTATGATCTCTAAATGTAGACCGTTTAAATGTATCTTCGCATTTCTCATCTTCTAATGTCATAACTTGTTTGGTATCCAGATGTTCCAAACTCCAAAACTTTGATAAAGAATCATGAAGATCTTCATTTGTGATCAAAAATGCACTAGAAGTATTTCCCATATGAGGCGACCTTGATGCAACTCCATTCACTATCCATCCGAATGCAGAATCTTGAATAAAAGGAAGATTGTCACCCAAACGTACCTTTCTGTCACCAATAATCTCCCAAAACACTTCTGCTCCAATAAGCATATCAATTGAACTTCTTTCGTTGAATCTTGGATCGGCCAGCGTTATATCTTCAGGAATTTTAAATTCTGTAATGTTGACAGTAGGTGATGGTAATTCTTGAGATATGCAATCAATAACTAAAAACTCCAATGATCTAGTAAATTTAGTAACTTTAGAAAAAATAGTTAAACGAACGGCATGAGTAATTCGAGCATTGGTTTGATTTATACCAGAAATAGGAATGTTACGAATGTACGTTTTTAATTTGTATTTATTAACAGTTTGTTTTGAAATGAAATTAGATTGTGATGCATTATCTAACAAAGCTCTGCATGTTCCCCAATTGGTGTTTATCTTGAACTGAACTTGTGCTGTTGCTAAATATACCTGTTGGTATCGTAGATGATTCACACTACATAATGTTGCATTTGATTCTCTATGAAATTCTTGTGCTGATTCAGAATTTGTTGATCTGTCTTTGTGTAGCAAGGTATTGTGTTTGACACCACATTTTCTACACCCTCTAGATTGACAGTCAACAACTTTATGCCCTGGTCGCAAGCAATTAAAACATACCTTTGATTCTTTTACATACTTTAGTTTATCTAGCAAATATAATCTATTGAATCTCTCACAAAGAAATAAAAAGTTGCACTGTTTACCACAAACTACACATTTCTTTTTTGTTATCAATTCTTGAGATGTGATTAAAGTTGATTTTGTTATTGGTTTTTGTGGCTTCAATTGAATTATTTAAACTAATTAATTGAATTAGTAGAACTCAGACAAATTTACCAATTTGTTGTTTGGTTTGTGTAGCTCCCATGCTAGCTTCGTTGAATTGTCGAATTTTTGCGAAATCAAATAAATAATCATCAAATCCCGATCCTTTGTTGATACACCCAACGATTCAAGTGATCGTATATTTTGTTTAGTTTCCGACAAAAGTAAACGAAGTGTGCCTATTGCATCTTTATTCATAGTGGGTAACTCAAACAATGTCTCAATATTTGTGTTTGCAATGAAATGTTCAGTGTTGAATCTGTCCTTCAAACAATCTAATGTGATTTGGTAATTCTCATTGGTGATTGGGATACCTTCGACCACTTTCAATGCTTCACCCGACAGACTTGATTTTAAATAGAAAAGCTTTTCAACATTTGATAATGTGTTATTTTGATCAATAACAACGGTGAAAATATCATAAAAGTTCTTCCACTGATCATACTTGCCTTCAAACGACTTAATAATGGCGATGGCGTCTGATTCTCCTGTACTTTTCTCAATAATACAATTCTTCGGCTCTCTATCCGTCTCGATTGGACCAATGTTCGGATGATAGAATAAAACACTATTTTTCTTTCTCTTACTTGTAATGTAATTAAACTATTTCCAACAATATGAAACTAATAACTATGACAACATTGATATGTGTGTGGTTTCGTGTACGAACAATCACCATTTTTTTTAACTCTCTCTGTCGGTAAAATAGTTTCCCTACTAAACACTACTTGACACTCAGGGTTCCATATTTGGTTCTCTGTTCTTCCTCCTATAAGTGAATGACTTATCACGAGTGGCGAACAATATTACGGTAATGCTTGCGGACGACACAACGATCGTGACGAGGTGTAGCATTAATTATGAAATCATCACGTACTGTGGATCTGAATATACATGCGGATTGGTTTGAAATCCACAACATAAGGTACAAGAAGCAAAGAAAATTGATAGTTTTCATTTAGGCTGTAACAAGAACACGGTGAAGTATCGGAATACTGAGGGCTGGGTTAAATTATGGACTATCTTGGACCAATGATATTGTCTTCCTTGTTGGCAATTTTCATATGCATATCTGATTATTTTTAAAGCAGTTGGCATTGAGGTAGAATTAAGTGCCTACTATGCATTTTAAATAAAATCCAAAATTACTTTTACTACTGGTTTTATTTCCCAAATGTTTCGATCTACGGATATATTTTCTATTTTACCTCTTTATGTATGATGATTTTTAACATATAAACATGTGCATAATTTTGTAAAATATGAAGATCCATGGTGTAACCTGTACAATGATTAAGTAAAATCCAAAATTGCTTTTTATAGTGGTTTTATTTTCCAATTATTTTAATTTAACCCGACATGTTTTGATCTAAAGATCAGCATACACAAGAAGGACAGAAATCGATCTTTCTATTTCTCGAAACATGTTAGGTTGAATTAAAAAAATTGGAAAATAAAACCAGTAGTAAATGCAATTTTATATTTTATTAATCATTGTATTAGTTACATCACGGATCTTGATATGACAGAAGAGGGGTGTAAGAGCAATCTTTGATCTAAAGTTCATACTGATAGCTGTAGAAGTTACTTTAAACTATAAAATACCTATCTTGTATTGAATTTGTATTCTGGAATGTACCATATTGATTAAAAAGAAATACTTTGAATCTTTCAAAAATATGAAATAGAAGGAAAGGTGAAATGCTATCTATTCGGTTCTATACCACAGTATCAAGATTTACAATCATATTTCGGAGGGTACAAGGATCTTGCAAGCTTCAATATTCTGGAGAAGATCGAGAAGTAATGCCCCGGAATATTCGACATGTTTTTCTTGGTACACCAGGGAAAACATGTCCTTGGTGTCCTTGATGATCATTCAAGCATTCGAATATAATACTTGAATTCAATTTGTTATTACAATGTTAAATTGGCTTTTTTATAAAATGGAGGAATAAACATTATGATTATTATTAACATTTTATTTGACTTTGGCCTAGAATAACCACGTCAAAAATTTTAATTTTAATATGGCATGTTTATTGGTGATATTCAATGTTGTTTTAAGTTATTGGATTTCAAATACTTCTTTAGGTAAAATCTATAACGAATCTAACGAATAGGCGGTATCTCATCGATCTTATTACTCTTTCTCATTAATTACGAATACAAACGGTTAGGACTTAAAAATAGAGTTTCTCAGTGCATAACATTAACTAAAATGATTATGGTATAACAATTTAGGCAAGAAAGGAATAATAATGAGTTAACTTAGGAATAGACGCTGGGTTTTTAAAGTAAGTATTTGTGCTGGGTGATGAGAAAACTGAGTTGAAAAAGGACTCAAACGATGAATGCAGGCTTTCCAAAAAACGCTTGAATTGGGTCTTACAAGGTTTGAAAAAACTCAAAGATCTCATCAAAACAAAAAACGTCCACAGCAACAGCTGGTAGTGAATTGGGAAGAATAAGTTCAATAGTATATAAGAATTGATTGATAATGATAGTATAATGATAGTATCAATGTCTTCTGGAAGCTTTTTCAGTCTTCTGGAATCAATATCAAGCCACCTAGAAGCAGTATCACGTATTCTGGAAGCATTATCAAGTCTCTTAGAAGCAATTCAAGGCTTCCAGAAGCAAGATCAAGTTTTCTGGAAGCATTTCAAGTCTTTTAGATTAAATATCAAGTCTTCTGCAAGCACTTTAAGCCTTTTTCAAGCAGTATCAAATTTTCTAGAAATAGTATCTTCCATATCATATTTTTCAAGAGCGGTAGTATATCTTCTAAAGGCAGTATCGAGTTTTCTGGAAGCATTTCAGGTCTTCTGGAAGTAGTATCAAGCCATCTAGAAGAAGCATCATGTGATCTGGATGTAGATCAAGTCTACTAGAAGCAGTATTAAGTTTTCTGGGAGGATTTTAGGTCCTCTAGAAGTATTTTAGATCTTCTGGAACCAGTATCAGGTCTTCCATAAGTAGTATCAAGCCACCTAGAAGCAGTGTCATTTGGTCTGGCAGCAGATCTTATCTTCCAGCGGTGAAAATCGTAACTTCAGTTGAAATGAAATCATTAACAATTGTGTATGGGTGTTTGTACATATGTATATATAACTCATATGTTTGGGGCGTCTGTCCGTATGGGTGCTTCTGCACCCATTAAAAATTTAGTTGGGTACTTGTATCGGCGTCTATGGACTTAGGTCTTGTCAGGAAAAGACAATTTAGAAATAATATAGGTAACTTTAGTTTTAGAAACTAAGAAATAATTTATGTTTGATATGAACGGTATTTCGAGGTAAGCCATAAAATGAAAAATCACTTGTAACAACTTGTTGCTTTATAAATTAAGGTTAAATAATATTACTTGTAAATGAAGTATAAGAATCTCGTAAGGAATGAGTAATTACAGTTTAGCAGTCATCAATATTTGGTACATTCATAATTTTATTGTATATCATGAAAGAGATACAATAATTGCAATATAACACATGGTAATTACAGAAACATGGAAGAAACAAATTTAATGGAAAGAAAATGTAATAATAGTTGTGCAACTTATGCAACTAATACTCTTAGGCTCGTTACTATCATCTTCTGGTTAAGTTATTTAAAGGATTATTACCATGGTTACGATTATCTTATGTATACTATCTTACTCTGATTGGCTAGAAGATGAGTCTATCTATAAGATAAATTTAACTAAAAGATGGTAGTTTCATAAATGTTTTTTGTAAGTTTAATAGAATAATAATACTATTTGATCGGATTACTTAGATAAAAAAACATTTTGTTCCCATCTGACAAGTTAAGTGTATCATAAATGGCATTATCATCTGTTTATCAGCCTGCAGATCTGTACAGAATCTACAGCCATACTTTGGCTGTAGATTCATATTTTGGTTAGGCTTATTAGATTTGAAACATTCTAGTTGGTAATGTGTTTCCCAATATGATTGATTTTATTAGAAGTATTCGAGATAAAATCGATGTAGATTCCATGAAAGTAGAGTTAAGCTGATAATTAGTTGCTGTAATACTGACAATCTAAGTAGAAATTTAATTAGTTGAAATTGGAAGATAATTTAAAGACGATGAAATTTTTCTTGGATGAACTAAAAAAGCAAAAGGCAAACATCCTAACAGGCGAATCTAGATACGAATAGATGTTAAGAGAAGATTGAGCTGAAGCGTTGTAGATGTTATCTACAAAATTGGACGAGAAAATGAACTTTGTAAAAAGGTATTATAGACATAATTTCAACTTGCTCCCAACACCTTCGCCATGAAAGTTAGATAAACATCATTGATTATGAATTTTTAAATCTGCATAATTTTTCTAATGTATTACAAAATTATGGCATGTATGATTATTTTTGTAAAATAAAATATAAGTTTTTCTTGACGAATAGAATAGTTCTTCCGCTATGCCAATAAAGAAAACTTCAAGAAATTAATAAAAAGGTTCATGTTTGTAAAATTTGCAGTTATTTGATAAGCATGATAAAAGTTCTTGAATAACAACTAGCTTCAATGTATTGCCAAATCTTTTGATAGTGACAAGGATCGCATAACTTTTTGTTTACCGTATTCATAAGATCCACATTCTTAGCCGCAATGTGCTCATAATAAATGCCCAACTGGTCCGAGATATCGAGCACATGACCATTGGTATTGTATGCCTGACAATAACGTATATAAAATATGTATTACTAAGAAATAAATTGTTGATTTTGCAAATATGTTCCAATAGTTTCCAAAATATAAAGCGATGGGTTTTATTTAACTTTCAATGATACTTAAATTATTTATGAAATACATGCGATGCGATTATTACAAAATAGAAGCTAAATATAAGAAAATATGTGCTAATTGGTGGTAAGCAAGACTCATGCTAATTAACTCTTGCTAATTGGTGCTCAATACTTTATTAGTTATTTTCCCTTGTTAATTTACAACCATTACGTCTCGAACGGATAACACTACAGAGCATGCATACTTAAAATAGATCATATATAAAGACTGCACCACATAAAATAGACCATAAAATAACCTATACAATATGTACTCTTAAAATAGATCACTTATAAACACTCTGTAGTAGATATTGAGTATGACGAATTTATGTTCACAATGCGGCGTAAATGTACATCAGAACATGATTTAAGAGCAAAATATAAACACAAATCTTCATTATGCATCCCCCTTTTACTTTGGACTGTTACCCCGGGATGATAATTTCGTAAAATATACATACAACAACAGTCTTTTTGGACGTAAATAACCCATTCTACAATGTAAAGGGCGAAGGTACAAACGCAATGATAATAAGCTATTCCTCACTTATAAATAACACAAACGAGCAATAATAAATACGTAAGTGTTCTAAGATCATTTCGAAATAGCTTTGACTAAAACCACTTGGAACAATATTGAATTTTGGAACTAGATAAACGAAGAGAGAAATATTTATTCGGATTATATCTTACAAAAGAAAAAAGCATATTTGATTTATATTGACAATCAAAGAAAGCAAAATATTTTCGGATAATAAGTTGATTGACGTTCATATGCAAAATTCCAATGCCTACATAAACGGATAAATATTGAAATTTTAAACATTGCCAACTTGAAAGTCATCAAATGTTAAATGTATTTATTTCTCTGCAATAAAAGATAAAAATATATTGTGATTTACTCAGTAAATTTTTCGAAATGACAACAAAAAAAAATTAATTTCAAGGTGTTTATGACTTTTAACTGAAAGCGTTTGCATATTAAACGAACTCAAAAGGCGGTTAATTCACGGTCATTTTTTTGGCGTGTCCACGACTGCAAACGCGTTGAAACAGTCGAGCAAGCAGATGAAGTCAGCAAATTAATGGTCACTAATGAAGCCACCGAACACATCTTGCACGTTGAGTTTCAACGTACGGTATCAACGTTGACATTGCAAGCCGGGGATGATGCGTTGTTTTTCGCCTTTTCACCACACGAGATCTCCTCTTCTCGTGGCATATCATTAGCTGACCTCATTGTCTTTTTTCGCGCTCGACATCGTCTCGTTATTTATAGTCCCGGTTCGCGATGCTCGCACGTGGATATTAAATTACAACCCCGAGTTATGTACACATGTAGGCGCGCGTAAAGTTCACTTTATTACGACGTAAATGCATTTTTGCCGTTTTTGCTAGAGCGAATTTTATTGCGAGCACAACGTAAAAACTTCGCTACATACGATGTTGATCGTGATTTAAAATCAGTGTTAAAATCTTTATGATGAAGTTACAAAAGAATATACAAACCAGTAAGTTGTTGGGATTCTTATTCAAATCGTACCTGTAACAAAGAAAATTATTGTTAAATTTGCTGAAACATTTACTTATAAGGAAAAATAATTTGATGTACCGTAGTCATTCGAATCTAAGACGCACTATTTTTGTCACACAGATGTTCCTAATAATAGGTGTGTCTTAGATTCGAACCTATTTCGAAAAGACTTAGAACTAGAACTTATAACTAGAACTAGCACTAGCCTCGATAAATTTAAAAAGAGGCATGGTATTTGCCATTTATAACTTTGCGGAGAAAAGTGTCTACAACTTCTTAAAAATGAACTTATCGGAGCAACAAGTTACAAAGCTGATGAAAGTGCTGCCGTTTGAAAAACTTTACAAACCACTACCTGGATTCATGAAAATGAAAAATCTGCTCTCGGTAGAAAAGTTTTCATAGAAAGGGTTACATTCATACCTTGTTTTAATACGGCAGGCAGTCATAAGCTACGACTCCTTGGTCTCGGAAAACACTCCATCCTAGATGTTTTAAAAACGTTACACTCCCAGAGGAATATCGAGCTAGTAAGAAAGGATGGATGATAAAGAATTTTCATGGAGTGATTCAAAAAATGTTTCGCAAAGGAAGCAAAAGAGCTTTTATGGAGTAAAGAATTGTTATAAAAAGGCGCTTCTTTTAATAGACAATGCTACATCACATCCATCAGAATATGTTTTGGATTTTAATGAAAACTTCAGTTATGTTTTTACCTCTAAACTGTACAAATCGTACAGAAAAACGCTTTTAAGTCACTTAATACAATCTCAAGTCAATGATTTAAGTAGCACTTCAAAGAGTTATAATTTAAAAGAATCTATCATAAACTTGGAAGAATCGTGGAAAGCTATAACTGAAAAATAGATAAAAAAAGTTGGAGGTCACTGTGGTCAACAAGTGAATGGGATGAAAAAGACTAGTTTCTTCTCAGTCAAAGAAAAAAAAAATGGAAACGATACAAATCGATTTAAGTGCTCAAGACTTAATTAAAGAGGTTTCAACCTCAAGCTTTTAATAAAGTCTTGCTCAAAGATGCCATTCGGCTGTTCTCTCAATGCATTCAATGAGCTGAGGAAAATAACACATAAATGCAAGATATTCCTTTGTTAAGATGGGTAGAAGAAAAAAAACTGTAAATGTTACATTCAAAATACAATTAGTGATTTTTTGACAACAGCAAAAAATTTGTGATTTTTTTCAAAAACAATAAATGGAAACATGTAGGCACATGCCTTTATTATGTATCTATTTACTTATAAAAATGTTTTTAACTGAAATTTCCCGTTGTCTTTCTAGTTGGTAAAATTTGCAAATCCGGACGGGTGAAAAATTTTTTCTGCCCGGATTAGCGAAGCTATACTGTAGTCATTATTCAATGTTAGATGGTATATATTCCATTGCACTAAAACTAGAACAAATACTAGACATAGGACTAGAAACATTTGGGTTTAGCCGTGCGTCTTCAAATGCACGGCTAAACTCGAATATTTCTAGTCCTCGGTCTAGTGTTAGTTCCAGTTTTACTTGTCAGTCAGTACAAACATGATATGTATGTTTCAGGAATTAAAAGTTGAATACGTACTTTACTTAGAACTGGAAACATTCGGGTATTGCCGCCTTAAGAGACATACGGCTAAATCCGAATGTTTCTACTTCTAGGTCTAGTGTCAGCTTTAAAGCTAGTATTAATTCTGGTTGTATTCAATGTTAGATTGCATGTATTCCAATGAACTAAAACTAGAACTAACACTAGACATAGCACTAGTTTGACTTGTGATTTAGTACATATATAATATATATTATATACTTACACACAAAGGTAGAACTCATACTAAATTTAGAACTAGAAATATTTACGTTTAGCCATCTTATATGGCTAAATCCGAATGTTTCTAGAATACATCTAATGTTAGCTGTAATGCTAATGATACTTCTGGTCAGTGTTGCCAGTTGAAATACAATTATCAGGTTTTAACATAGTTTCGAATTCTTTGTATTATATTCATGACAAAATAGAAATGACTTTTCTTAGTGATCTCGAGTATTGCCATCTCATATTCAATAGCAAACACATTAAAAATCGTACTTCACACACCATATGGTTTAAATAGTGGTATTCAAAGTCCGTAGTGCATATTGTATAAATTGAAAGACAAAACGGTACAAGTATGAAGGCTTTCATGAACGGTGTTCGATCCTTCTTCGAAACTTCACTTCGAACCAGTTTCTGAAGAAGGTTGTAACGTGGCATCCGAAACGTCAAACATTTTCTTCAAAAAACGCACGGCAAAACCCGAAGGTTTCTAGTTTTAGATCTAGTGTTAGTCCTAGTGATAGTTCTAGTATTAGTTCTAGTGTTAGTTCCAGTGTTAGTTCAAAAAATGGTACAACACGCTTTCCGGACCTCGGTGCTACTAATTTTTCGGTACTTACTTAAATTGTTCTAAAATCTTTTGTCGCTGTACTGCGTATTTGAAGAGATATAAAAAATTGTAGGTAAAGTGTTAAGTACAAGCGATATAAAGTAGAGAAAAGCTTCTGATTCAGACTCAGATACGAACGAAAGAAAAAAACAATATACGTATCAAACCGCATAGAGATAAATGTTAAAAAATTTCGAATAGTTTCCATTCCATTCCAAATGTGTTAAGAAAATTACAGAAAGATAAACGTTTAGAGGTCATGAAAACAAGAAAGTTTAGTTTATTCATAGACGAATCAACAGACATTAGCAGTATAAAAAGTATTTGCGTTTTGCACGTTACATTAATGATGAGGAAATATCTTCATTTTTTTCTCTTTAATTTAATGTTTCCAGAATAATTCAGAAGAATTGGTATATTAACATCAAAAAAAGTTAAAATAGATAATTTTGTATCTGATGAACAAAAAATGATTTTTTTCTTTAAAAATCACCCACACCGAGGTTGGTATCAATATCATTGACAAGTTTCAATACTTCAAGTCTTCTGTAAGTATTTCAAGTCTTCTGGAAGCATGTTTTTGGAACCAATTTAATCTTCTAGAAGCACTATAGTTTTTTAGAAGCAACGTCAAGTCTTCTGGAATGTTTTCAAGTTTTCTGGAAGCAGTTTAAGACTCTTCGTATCGCCTCTTCCAAGCATTTCAAATATTCTGGGGGCGTTTCATGTCCTCTGCAAGTATTTCAAGTCTTCTGGGACTGTATCAAACTATCTAGAAGCAATATCAAGCCATCTAGAAACAGTATAAAGCCATCTAGAAATGGTATTAAGTAATCTAGAAGCAGTATCAAGCCATCTAGAAGCAGTATCAAGTGTTGTGGAAGTATTTCAATTCTTCTGAAAGCAGTGTCATGTCTTCTGGAAGCATTTGAAGTATTTTGGATGCAATATCAAGTTTTGTGGAAGCAGATTAAGTCTTCTAGAAGCAGTATCGGTATGTTTGTGCACCCAGGAAACTCTGCACCTATTAAAATTTTTGAATCCTACGTATCCAGCATCTATAATGTTTGTAGACTACCATATAAATCTGTTCTGATTTGAAAAACATTCCCACTATTTTGAAATTATCACAAAGTTTTGTATTTACTGAACGATCAATATTTATACCAATCTACTATAACTGAAGAATCTGATCAACAAGAAGAGGACATTATTTTTCTTGATGATGTTACTGAAAATTGTTGGAAATGCATTCGTCATTTTTTATATGAATATGTTTCTTGTTGGATATTATTATTATTTTTTTATTTGTAATTTGACATCTTTATTCGTAAGAATATATTTTTTGTTATATTTGTATTATTATTATTACAACTATATATCTAACTATGCATTTTATTTTTACCTTGCTTTTTTAACATAATTCTTTACCAAATCTGATAATTTTGGCAACCCTGTATTATAATTTTGTGAAAATTGACTGGTTCTTATAGTAGTTGTTATTCAATATAAGATTGTATATATTCTACTGAATTAAAACTAGAACTAACATTAGACCTAGGACTAGACATATTCGGGTCTTCAGACGCACGGCTAAACCCAAATGTTTAGAGTCCAGTTTTACTAATAATTCAGTGTAAACATGTTATATATGTTTAATGAACTAAAAGTAGAACTCATACTAGAGTTAGAACTAGAAATATTTGGGTTTAGCCGTCTTAAGACACGTACGTCAGCTTTAATGCTAGTATTCTGGGTGTAGTTGTTATTCAATGTTAGATTGTATATATTTCATTGAACTAAAACTAGAACTAACACTAGACCTAAAGTGTGTTCGGGGTACAAAAATGTCATATCATATTCGTTAGAATCTAAAACGCATTATTTTTGTTAGATATTCTTAATAATGAATCTAAAGAATGAATCTAAGTAAGTGATATTTATTAATTGTAAATAAGAAACCATAAGAAACTTTTTAATTCATTTAAAGAAACCATGTAACTGATGAAGCGTTCTGTATTAAGTAAAAGAAGCGGTATAATTCAAGGGAAAACTGACGAAATCCGTTCATTAACTATATGACAAATGACCCACAAATCTGACTTAAAAACCCGCGTTCGCCCATTAATGTATCTTAATTGGGAGGCCAGATGCATTTCTTGTTGATTAAATTAGTGTGCGAGAGGCGGCAATTTCAGGCTGATTCATTTAAATTAATTAGTTTGTTTTTCAACCCCGGAGGTCAGTGCTCCTTTGTTAATATTTGATCTACCTCAGTTGTAATTGCCGCTGCTATAAGTTTATCCTAAACACTTTTATTTATTTTATCTCGGTTATAAATTCCAGTCTTATCATCTTTACAAAAATGTGTGAACACAAGATTTTTAACAAGATAACTTATTAACCTTACAAATATGCGGTGAAAATTTTAAATTTGATGATTAATTGTCGCATGGCAATTTTTAGTCCGACTAGTTTTACCAGTTCAATATCGACCATTTGGGTTATATGGCTTTTTCATATTGGACGTGAATGATTGAGCGATTTGGATTACCATCGGGGCTCCATCAATCGTTTTCGATTTAGAGTACTTTATTACATCACGTAAAACCAATAACGAACTGAAGACTTACAAATGAATGTCCCGTCAATGTGATGAACATTTTTATGTCTTTCGATTTAATCTAATTTGAGATAATTACATATATCAATTTTGTATTATAGACTTAGATATTGTTTTTGTTTTTTTTTTATTGAATAAAAGTTGGACAAACGTGCAACGAAAATGCTAATTGGCCATATGGCTGCTAATATGATTACAAGTAATGACGTTTTGATGGCTATTATAGCACTGCGTTTGTGAAACACTATCACTCAAAAATACAATTTACTATATAATGAACTTTGTCATGCGACAATTGAACAATACAAGCACTTCCAACTAATTGTCTTGTTTTATTTATAAATAACTTTAGTTTCTAATAGTTATCCTAGACTTTAGGTCAATAACAAGTCAATACTTTTTCATAACCGTCAGACAGGTAATTAATCGCTAATAATTTAATTACTTACTACATTAGATGTGCTCATAATAACATAGTTATGGCAAACTCCTTTATCGAACTGCAAAGCCTCGGACAATGGAAAGAAGTGAAAACAAACGGATATAAAAGATAATGAATATTAAATAAACAAATTTATAATTATATTAAAGTGATAACAACAGCATCAATGACAACTAAAGTGATAAAGTGTTTACATATTAACTCATTGGTTAGAGGTTTGATGACATTGATGTTACCACATTATTAAGAAAATATTCAAAATTTGTGATTTGGCATGTATACGTATAACAGTAACGTCTCCAATTTTCTCTTCCTTTTTCTTCTTGTGAATGTCCTACGTTAAGATATTTTGAGAAATCGAGAACAAAGCAATTTAAAAGTGGATTCGTAATTTATCCAAGACAATTTGAGAAATCGCTACTCCAGATTATTCTGGGATTTACAAAAAAAAAAGAACGGTTGAATCCGTATTTTTTTATCATTTTTTTAAAGCTTTCGAAGAGGAAGTAAACTTGTTTGTTTCTTGTTAAGTGTAATGGCTATTAATGTTTCTTGGATATTGTCATTTCAGGCGTCCTTCAAGTATCAAATATTAATATCTCTTTCTTGGTAACTCCTGTATTAACATCATCTTCTGCACTTACCATCCAACTCTTGTTGACAAAAAAAAAAATGGTAATAGCGCTAAACTCAACCACAATGTCGGGGACTTTTTGGTGGTGCTTCCAGTTGAGGCAAGATTAGGTGGAAGACGTTAGGGTTTTGGTGAATTGTATGGGCAAATAAATAACGAACCGATTTCCAAACATTTCTTTGTTGAATACCTTGACTGCTTTCAGGGAGGTACCTAGAGAATTCGGTGACATAGAGATGTTAAGTGAATGTGAATAGGTGGTCGGTGGACCCCACGAGTCTCTATTTCCCTGATAGCTGTATTAGCAATAATAAAATTCGCAGCAATTTAGATGAAATTGCCGTGCTGTTCTATCACCAGGCATGCAGATCAAATAACTGCTCTTAACTACTTGTAGGCGAAATGGTCATTCCTTCATACCGCCTCATAGGTGTAATGTAGTAAAATGTCTTAAACGTAGTAATGTGTCCTAATTGCAGATTGTAGTATTTATGAAAAGGTTATCAAATGATAAAAATCATTTCAAACATTAACTATTTCTTTCAATTTATCTTTGAATCAAAATTTATTGATTTTATATTTTTTTACAGTTTTAAATAAATTGGAATATATTACCATCTTTTGAATTTAATTTAACTGTATTAATCATTTCTTGAGTAGCATAGTAGTAATAAGAATTATCTACAATTACACTAAAACGTTGAATTAAACTTAAAGAAATATGTTCAGCATGGTATTGACCAACATTGGTCCTATATTTATTGGCGATTTAATTTAATTACAACATTATTATTATTGTCACTATCTTCAGGAGCAGGTAATACAAATGCATGATTTCATCTATTTTCAAAGCACTTCAACATTTCATTTTATTGTATAAAAATGTAGCCACTTCACCCACTTGACATACAATAGTTTAAACGGGTGAATCTCGAAACAACAAAAAACACACCTTTACTAGGCAGTACGGAAAGAAAGAATGATGAACTAACGTCATAACCTGTCGAAACACGTATGTAGCTAGAATAAATAAAATGCTAAAAGAATTAATGCATCGGCCTACTGGTCACTAGAATCACAAGTAATTTTTAATTACAGGAAACATACATACAGCGGAAGAGAGCTAAAATATGAATGTGAATTCTACAGCTAAGCACTATATGATAATTTATTACCGCTAAAATTATATCATTACTACGATTTAATAAAAATATTTAAAAATTTACTTTAAAAATTAATTTTTAATCTATTTTGTTCACCAAAACAAGATATATATGAGCTAAAAACACCATCTAATATCTGCCAGTCATTATTTATCTATAACACTTTTTGTTTGCTCAAAACCAAATAGAAAAGTTGTTGGTAGTTACCCCTGGTATGGGCAAAGATGAGTTAAATTTGTTTGATGTTGTATGCATTTTAATGTAAAATACTTTTACCCAGACTACATATTTAGAGAGATTTAATAAATTTTATTATTTTAGTGAAACCATTACTTCAGCTTTAATTTTTGCCATATTTTAAGCAATCTTTTTACAAACCAAATATAAACATCAAAAATTTACACGAATCATCTGGAAACAACATATCCGCTAATAGCAAAAAAGAATAACTCCTGTCAAGTACCATTTGGCACGTACCCTTCATTTCCTCAAAGTGTTCCTAATTACCCTTTGAATGTATACTACTGAAAGATTTACACCACCTGTCTCCGTACAATTTTGGGGACTGTTTCTCAAGTTAATTTGGCACGTATAACCTAAAGAAGTCGCAAAATATTCGCATCCACTTCCTTATTCCGGGTTGGAACCATTCCGCGGTGTATTTTCGTTTTAATGGGCGACTAAACCGCGTTGTGCCAATTATTCAGTTGCCCGTCGAATTGCTTTCTGCCCGATCTAAAGTACTCATTTTGTACTTTTTATGGTTCTAAATACAGAACTTAAGTGTAAAGGAGTCATTTCCGTACTACAATTCTGACGCAATTATTTGAGTAAGAGACGTTATTACAGATTTATTGAGATTAATTGAACAAAATCAAACAACCCTGACAAGTAGTAATAAAGTGGGTTATAATAACAAATTGAAGAAAAAATAAACCGTCTTACAATGTATGTAGGAAAAATGAGTTATTTACGTTATTATTTTGAACTAAATTTCTAAAGTAAACGTTTGTATAACCTCGAATTAACAAGGTTTATGTTCCAATTTTTGATATGGGCCTAATGTTTTTTAATAGTCCACTGTTTAACGTTACGTGAGAATATGATCATATACAATTCGAAATATTCGCAAAATTCCATTCGTCGCCGGTTAAATATAGACTTAGGAATGTTGTTTATTTACGTTTACGTTTAGGATTTGCGTGGAATATGGACGGGAAGGGATCGTTCATTCATTTAACTAAAATTAGACGGCGGCTGCTTTGAAAATAACGCGAACTTTATTAATTCATGGACCGCTTACTGGAAAGCGGATGGCATGTTAGGAGGGACGACAATGCTGTGACGTCAATGTGCTAATATTAAACATGGAAACGTAAATGTTACAGCTGGAAAATCACCACACGTTTCAAGGAAGACAGAGAGATAGTCGAAACGAGAATGTTTAAGCTTGATTTAATGATGATGAATTGCTTGTTTCTTGTACGTTAATTTCTGGTTGAAGTGAAGTTTTCTCTTTTACAAATATTTCAAATACACACAATTAGAAACATGTCAAATGGACAAACAATTTTTTAACAGTTGTCGATTTCATTTATTAGTACCTTGTCATGTCCACAAGAGAAGTATTGTCGTATATCTATTTCAGTTATTAGTACTTTTGTCAATGTAATGGATTTTTCCTTGGTCTATTTAATCTTTTATTTAAACGCAAAAAAGAAAACGTTTTCGATTGTTGATTTTTCAAATTTGTACTTTTATCATTTACAATTTTAATTGTCAGTTTAAAATTAATTATTTAAGAACATTTTCAAACTTTATTTCTCTTATAACACAAACGCGTAGCCGGTGAACTTCGAAATAACTCAAAGTAACCAAGTGAGAAGTTGCAAGCTGACGTGCCATAAGTGCAACTTCACACCTTCGTCTAATTCCACGAATAATTTCCAGTTTCCGTACGGTTCTAATGGGGTCATAAGAAAGTCCTCAGACGTCGGTTTCCGTCCGTCTAATTTAGTTTCCAAGTTACAACGTATAGTTAAAATAATGCGAAGCACGAATCTTTGAGTGAATAGGAACGCAAAAACAAATTAGTGAATAGAATCATTCCGGCGGTGTGTATTTACGGAAAATGTAATCGCAAAAACGGTTTCAGCCCACGCTTATGAAATGCAGATGCAACGTACCAGTCAGCAGTAAAATGTTTGAGTATGACCGCACTGCTTGAATATGCATTCCTATTCGCATAGTGGAGGGAAGTGAGAAGTTTATAGAGATCGGCCAATGGTTAAACTCTCAAGTGGAGAACTGTACAACTGATATTATAAGAAAAGTTTGGAATTGGGTTAGGTTGTTATCTTATTTTAAAATTGCTATAATTAACCTAGATTTATTTTAATATAAAATATGAAACACGTCTATCATTAACCTCTTTATATAGTTTTTATTATTTATTGTTATCGCTTTATTTATAATTATTTATTTAAACATTTTAAATATATTTCAAGCTCAAAATCTTGCTAAATTGAAATACCTATGTATACATGAAGCTTGAAAGATGATAAAACGTTTTTTATTGTTTTATTATTTTATATTGTATATAGATTTACGTCATTTGTGTGCAAAAAGTTGATAACTCAAGATATATGTTTTCCTGAACATCATTAACTGACAGTCACATTAATTCGAGATACACATTTAGTTTAATGTGGCATTTAGGCATGCTAGAGCAATTTCGATCCAAACGGAGATACACATGTGACTGTGTAGAAATTTCTAAACAAAGTGGCTAGAAAGTCATTGTTGGTAAATGTTATTTATATAAAGTGGTAACAGAAGGTAAGTAAATTTTATGTTATTGGTTGGTTGTTAGTTTTAAAATACATATGTATTGAGGTTATGAAAATATTGAAGTTATAAATTACATTTTTCTAGAAATTTTATATCTTTGTAAATAAAAATATTTTTGATTTTGTGTTTTAGACCAGGATGTCAATGAAACAAGTAGGGAACATCTTAAAATAGAAAAGAAATGCTTTTTTTGGTGCATACAATTTTTAAAAACACAGAATGCGAATTCGTTAAAGTTTCATGACGACTTTCATTGAGATACAAACCTCGACTTTTTTTCAGACAAATCAGACTATGTTCCTAATGATACCAAAATGCAGCGTATTTATTCGGAGCCTGAAGGGGCAACTATAGGAGAACACACTGCAATCGCGTTATTTGGTATAGAAGAACATCCGAAAGAAACTGATAAAGCTCGCAAGAGAAAAAGACAGCCTCCTACATACCCAAGAAACATACTTGAAGGCAAAGAATACATTTCAATATAGGATGTTTCGATGCTGAAATGAAACCTGGATGCAAGGAAACTTGTAGGCTAAAGTGCTTTACATTCGCTGATAAGGAAAAGCTCAAATATCAATGCAAACAGAGAACATTCTCTTCACAGAGAAGATTCTGAAGAAAGTGAAAACAATAACTTACTTTCTACTGCAAAATAAAAAGTATGTAAGCCAATATTTTTTAATACTTGATATTGAAAAAGGTGTGGTGGATATAACCATGAAAAAACATACAGGCCTAATGTAGCATCTTGCTATGGAATGGGAAAGAGTAAAAGCATATCATTAGATTTTTCTATAGATGATAGTAAAGTACACATATTAAGAGCTTTTCTTATGTTTCGTCCCGTAATATTCAGTCTGATATAACAAGAAAGTACTTGAACTCAAATCTAAATTTAGCTTTAAACTGCTTTAATTTTGGGTTTCATAAACGGAAATAAGAACAATGTTGTGTATGCAAATGCGTGGCTTTCGAAAATGATGATTATCCGACAGATGAAATGAAGAAGAAATATAAAACATATCAAAATTCCAAACAAAAAGCGAGAGAGGCTAGGAAGCAGGAATAGGAAGATGTTGGTGCACATAAAAGCGATTTTTTGCGACAAATGATCTGCAGATTCATTTTGATTTGCAAGTCTTGCTTTGCCCGAGTGACCCAACCAATAACGTTCTTTTTTTCTATTCTATGTTTAGCTGTCTATAATGTCACAATTTATAATGTAAAACCCACTGAATGGAAATGCTTTATATGGCATGAAAGACTAGGAGGAAGAAGCAGTTGGGAAGTACCTAGCCTGCTTTTTAAATATTTTCAATCGCTTCCTGAATCAATACAAGAGATTAAATGTTTCAATGACCGTTGCGGTGGACAAAACTTAAATAAGTACGTTATTGCGATGTGCATGAATGTGGTACAGAAACTGAAATATTTAAAAAGCACTGAAAATAAGTTTTTTTGACGTTTGGCTACGAACGAAGGACTGTAGTATGTGGTGTCAGAAAGATTGGTCATGAACCATACAAATGTTGCAAGCAATGATTTTTTTGACTAGGGAGATTTAGTTGGTAATCACATAACAGTAAGGAAAGTTGACACTGAAAATAGTACTAACCGACACTATTCCAGAAAATTGTTTGGTTTCGGTTTTGAAAGGAAATTATATCGGAATTTAAGAAATCATTTACAGTAGAGCTGTTTGGCACAGTAGATTGTTAAAAAGAAAGTTAAGTAAAGAATCACTGAAATAAAACACAAGCACTTAATGTCACGGTTTACCACCAAATCTCTAGCAGTGAATCAAGGCTACCATCACTTTTATTGTAATTTACTTCATGGAGGAATAGATAATGATGATGATTAAGTGTTTTTCATGATGATTTTGTGTGTACAACAAATAGGTATCTTATTATTTGCTTAAATAAAAATAAAGTTATTTAAGTTTTTGTTTAGGATGCTTATCACTACTCTTGTTTGAATAATGTTAATTCAAACAAGAGTAGTGATAGTCAAATTTGAAAAGTTGAATAAAACATTATCAAAAAGCTGATGTTAATTATTTTGAAATTTGTGACCTTGACACGACTTTCTATAACACCATCATACTATTTTAATAATTTCTGTGAAATTATAAAAAAACGAGTTACCTAGGTCTTACATTAAGGCGACCATATAATTTAATTTATTGTTAAAATATATCGATTTGAATAAGTCATCGTATTCATATCGATAAGACTTATTTATAATATATATAGGACGATTTCAATACTTTTTTAATGTTGAAATTTTGAAGATGACGTTTTCAGTCCTTAATTAAATTATATGCTGATTTAAATAAGACATATTATTTAATTTAAAGGTATAATTAGCAACATCTTATTCAAGGTAAGAGTAAGCATAACAATAGCAATAAAAAGTTTTTGTTCTTGCGTCATTTCACCTTTTCGGGTCGTAGAGATGACAAAATGTATTATGTAAGCCGGTATACTTGTTCTTAAAAAAAATATTTTACTACCGAAAAATGTTGCTAAATGTTTCGAAAATAACTTATTCGTGTGCTGTTTTTGAATCGAACTTTCCACATAAATCTCAAACATCATCATGGAACAGTTTTTGTACATTACCAAACGTTACGTAACATGTAAGTACTTGTATCTTGTTAACATATTTTCGATTATTTAGTGATGTATTTTCCAAAGGTTACAATAAGGAGAATCATAATTTTATTATTTTTGAGTTTTTAACAGTTATTCTCGTTACAACATATTTTAGTTCATTGGTTTTAAGTAAGAATCAGTTTTTCTACAATATTAGCTTGCAACTTGTGTTGCTCATGTCATTAGCAATAGTGTTTGATTCAAGTATTTCTCATGAGAAGATCTTGTTTAGCTAAAAATGTACAAGGCCGTAGCACAGCAAGATTTCTAGATCATATTTATTGTGGTAGTACTTAAAACCATAACCCTTTAATCTTCTCCATGTAGTTGATAATAATAAATGCTATGAATTCAACGGACCTAGCGCTTTATTGCGTTTCCATCTATATTTCAGTTTGAACCCCTAACATGGGGTAAGAGTTTGAAACATTTTTGTTATAGACAAAGAAAATAATTAGAGTTACAACAATTAAAACAATTAAAGTTAAACGCATTAATACCTGAATTTTCGGTAATTCATTTTCAGTCCATGATTTAAGCAACATTACTACAAATTTTCCTAAGAAAGTCATTTATTTCTGCGTAGAAAAAATCCTAGCTTTACGTGATTGTTCTAAATTAATATTAAATCTGCGTGCTAGCTTCAAATAGTTTTCTGGATCAAAAGCCATAAAGGTTATAAAAGGCTGAAAAGGTACAACACCGTGCTATTGTATTTGATTGCATAAGTCATTATTAGAGTTTCGTTTTGAACCCGTAACATGGTTCATGCTTTTTAATCTGAATTTCCAGCTTTTTTTCAGCGTCACATTATTAAACTTTTATTATAGTTGACAGGCACAATAAAAGTACCTCGAATTTTGCGGTGTTAAATAATGCAGTATTAAAGTCATATTTTATTTCTACACTACACGATAAATCACTATCTGCTTTGTAATTTACTGAAACGGAAAGAGAGTATAAAAGGGTTAAGAAAGATGATATTTCTAGTTCTTATAAAAAATTTAAATAAAGAAACCTGATTTAAAAATGCCATTCGAATATACTATAATTAAATGAAGCAGTATGGCATACTATTGTATGTTATACAATATACATAGTGTTAATATGTTTCCATTTTATAGAAAACATTTTTAACAATTAATTTATTGAATTTGCCTGAAAGCTTGGTTTACCAAATAACGATAATGTTGTCTTAAATTGATAATGAAAATGTTTTAGATACGCGAAAAACAGAATACCTGTGATATCTATTTCACAATATATTAAAATAATATTTTGTGTTAACAATAATTATATTTTCATTTTTATTCCTTTAATAACTTCGTTTGAATGATTAATAATAACAATATTTAATTTTAACTTTCTCTTGTTTTTGTGTTTTATTTCATTGTTTTTACAGCTGTAGCATGCTGTGTGCAAGATAACTAGAAGATATAGACAACAAAATAGGAGAAAAAATAAAATAGGACAAATAAAATCTATATTTTATATTACTATTCGAAAAAACCTTAATATCACAGAGACTGATAAATTAATTTAAATAGATAAAATGTTTGTACATTCAAAAAAGTTTCATTAATCAATCAAATGGTAACAAACATTATTTTGGGTTTTATAGTTTAATACTGAAAGCCTTTATAGTTTCATTTTTGAAAAGTATATCCTTGTTACATCTCTCTCGAGTGTCATCGTACCAGTTAATTTTTTTATTTAGATGTTTACATGTTTTAGATGTACTTTGTTTAGTTTCGGATGAGGGTGAGTTTCTGCATTAAATCTTACATTATCTGTAAAATGTAAACAACTCTTCAATAAGCTAAAACAGCTACATCAATCATATCATTCTTCGACCAGTACCATTCGGATTTTGAATAACTTACAATGCCTTGCAAAATCTGTATAACAATAAAAAACATTAGTTCATCATAATTTGTCAGTTTTCATTTCGTGATACGAGAAAATATTCTGGAAATTCCAGTACAATGTTGACTTGCTGAATGACAGATATCTATTAGTTTCTCATGTAATTATGCAAACGATTTCCGTGTTCAAAAAAAAATCAAAATCGTCTAATATTGATTGTTCAGCATCATTGTGAAATTGAAATGTTCTGATTTTCTCTAGAATTTATTAAATTGCACTTCAGGACATTAAAGATTTTGAAAGATTTAATTTTATAAATGAAATTTTTAACTTTTTAATTCCATAAAACGAAATTTATAAACTTAATTCTAAGGTAAAGTTTTTGGAAGATTGACGTGAAGAAATAAAATACAAAAATCAATATTTTTACTTGAGACAGTAAATTATTATATATTATGATTATTATTGATTTAAAACCAAGCTTACAACCTGTAATATTTATAGTTCTGTGTAGAAACAATATTTATAGCATGTTGTGTAATTAACTGCTATGTAATGGTTCAAATCATGTGACCTAGTTAAAGATAATTTTTCCTATGTTATGGTACGCCTACTTTCCTTCAGACAGAGTGGTTGATAATGTGAAAATAGTAGTAGCTACATAAATTTTACAGAAGAATGCGCGTCGGTGAATGAATGCGGTAATTAAAATATATGACTTAAATATAAGTTTCCTATGTATTAAAAGTTAATAATTGGTTTAGTGGAACTGTTAAATAAGTTTGATTAAATATAAATAATTAATTCCCGGGTTCTATAGATATAATAATCGATACAAAAGCCATAAAATTTGCAATTCCTCACGTAGCTAAGATTAAAGTTAATGCTTCGGATTAAAATTTCAGATCTTTGGGAATTTTCAAAAAGGTTATTAGATTTGTGATGGCGTTGGTTGTGATACGATGCTTTCAAATATTGTTTATTAAGTTACTGTTTTGATCAATTATATCAATTTAACGACGATTAAAATACAGTTTACACAATTTCCAAGCGGATTTAATTTCGAAATTGCTTCAGGAACACAATTAGATACGGCAATTGATGGGGAGACGTGGGAGTTCGTGAAGGGAGCGAATGTCTACAAAGTTCTGTTTTATCGCTCTTATTATACACGTGGCATTGTTGAGGAAATTTAGAAACGCATGCGATGCAGTCATCAGCATTTCTATGCTGATAATAGTTAGTTGTGAATATCATTTCCTTGGTGACGGCGATGATACTTACTGAAAGCTTATTCAGCACGTAGATTGCAAAAAACGTTATTTACTTTTTAGTCTAAGAAAAATAAGACCAGAATTACGTTGGAATAATTTTGAATTATGAGTCAATAACTCAATATATATATATGATTGCAATGTTATATATGAATTAAATAATTTATATATAAGTTTATCTTTACAATTATGGTTTATTAACAGCAATAACATTAAATGATAGTAGACACGGATATTTCTAATAAGATCGCAACAGCTAGCTATATTTTACATTGGTTGGAACAAAAATTTACAGAATAACAGATAAGATTGAATATCGGAAACATCAATCGCTCAATAAAAATGTATGTGTATAATAGTAGTATACACCTAACTCTTTTTTTACACGAATTTGAGGATGATTCATGCCATACTTTTAATCACAAACACTTGTGATTAAAGAATTTTTGCTATAAACCTAGAAAACGCTAAGATGTGGACCTTCAAGGTTAAGAAATGTTTAAACATTTCTAAACTATTTTGAATGCGGTGTGTTCAACAGAGAAAGAATATGGCAATTAGTGGAATGTTATTATCAGAAATCGCTTATGATCAGTTTTGAAAATGTACGACTACTAAGATCTTAATATTTTTTTATGATGTCATGACCAATTAAATTTTCAGATTGATTCTAAAAGTCCATTTTAAAAGTCCAAAATTATTCTTACTCTTCAATTTTTCTACGATAATTAAAAAATGATTAAGGATTGTTAATTTTATGAAATGTTGCAAATTTAAGGTTGGTTGAAAAATTGATAACTTGAAAACGAATTGAAATATTCAAGTATTGTTTCATTTTCGGAAAGCTACATATTTTCCTTTATAAATCATAACAAGTTTAATCAAGATATCTAAAGAATTCGATATTTTCAAAACGATTATGGAAATTTTTAGTTTTATGAAATGCCACAAATTGCATTTTTGTTTTTCAATGTCACGAATTGAATTGAAAAAATTCAATTTGATATCGATTTTCTACATTTTTTTTTAATTATTAAGGAAGTTGTTAATTTAAAAAAATGATTAAGTATTTAAATATTATTTACTTAAATATTAATATTTATTTTTAAGAAATGCAACAAATTTAAGTTCAGTTCAAAAATGGATATTTCAAATTCGAATTGAGAATTGCTGAGTTTATTACTCAGCAAAATACGTACTTTCCTTTCTAAACAACAACAATTACATTAAGATATCTTAAGAATTCGATTTATTACGTTATTTTTAAAACAATGAAAAAAATCGTCAATTTGATAAAATGCTACAAATTGAGGTTGAATTCATAAGTTGATATCTCATAAATGAATTGTACGTACTTTCGTACTTTTAATTCGATTTTCTACGATTTTTTTAAGTTATCAAGGAAATTGTTTATTTTATGAAGTGTTTCAAATTTAGGTCGGGTTCAAAAGTTGATACCTCAAAAACGAATTGAGTATGCATAGGTTTGTTCTCTAAAAAGTAGGTACTTCGCTTTATAAATGTAATAAAAACGTAAATACAATCATAAAAAACTTCATCAAGGTATTTTAAGAATTCGATTTTGTAAGATTTTTTAAAAATTTTAAATGTTTTAAATGCTACAAATTTAGATTGATTTCAATTGATATCTCACAAACGAATTGATATATTCAAGCATAGTTGCATTCACGAAAAAGTACATACTTTCTTTTATAAATTAAAACACTTCGATTTTTTGATTTTTTAAAGGTAATTAAAGAAAATATTTATATTTTTTATTTATATTTATTTTTATTTTATTAATTTTATGAAATATTGATTGAGTTTAAAAGTGGATATCTCAAAAACGAATTCAGATACTTGATTTTATTATTGTAAATGACAAAAAATTCATTCAAGATATCTTAAAAATTCGAGTTTTTCAAAATGATTAAGGAAGTCGTTAATTTTATGAAATGCTGCAAATTTAGGTTGACTTCAAAAATTAATATCTCAAGAACGAATTGAGCTATTCTAGTATGGTTTTATTTCCGCAAAAGTATATTTAAACTTTCCCTTATAAATAATACAAAAATTCATCAAGATGTTTTAAGAATTCGATTTTTTAAAAGTCATCAAGGCAATTGTTAATTTTATAAAATGCTAAAAATTTAGGTTGAACTCGTAAGTTGATATCTCTAAATAAAATGAGATACTCACGCATGGTTTTGTTTTCAAAACAGTACGTACTTTCCTTTATAAATGACAAAAACTTCTTCAAGACATCTTAACAGATCGATTTTTCAAAATAATTAAGGAAGTCGTTGATTTTATGAAATGCTACAAATTTAGGTTGAGTTCAAAAATATCTCAAATATTTCAAAAACGGATTGAGCTATACAAGTATGGTTTATTCGTGAAAAAGTACATATGTATGTACCTTTCTTTATAAATGATATAAAACTTCTTGAAGGTATTTTAAGAATTCGATTTTCTACGATTTGTTATAGCTCATCAAGAAAATTGTTAATTTTATGAAATGTTAAAAACTTAGGTTGAGCTCATAAGTTGATTCTGAAAAACGAATCGAGACATACTTTTCTATGTAAATCACAAAAAAAATGGCTTGACTTTTACGATTTTTCAAAAATAATTTAAGAAATTAGTTTTATAAATTGTTACAAAATTGGGTTGAGTATAACAGTAGATATCTCGAAAATGACTTGAGATATTCAAGTATGGTTGTGTTGTCGTAAGAGTACATACTTTATAAAATCACAAACAATTTTATCGAGATATCTTAAGAATATCTTTTTACGACTTTTCAAAATGCTAAATTCAAATGTATCTTACTATCATAAGAAAGCTAATCGGTTGAGATTAATTAATTAATCTGTCTTTTCGCTTATTCAATATGACCATCAGTCTCTGAATGAAAAATTTTACATATATCTTTCGCTTCAACATCGTTTTTATAAATATCAATTATCATTAAAAATCTTTTTAGCATCAATTAATTTTCACAACTTAATTGTCAACGTTAAACTGTTCAAAAATTTTTATCTTTCATTTTGGTTAATCTTTAAACGTCTTTAATTCATGTGCATTTCACAACTTCAACTTATCTGCTCGATTAACTTTCTTATGACAGTAAGCAAGTTACATTTATGTCTTAACAATAAACTTAATTAAAAGATTTAGATCTAATTTAACCCTTTATTATAGTTTTCGGCTGAAGATGGAATGATATTTCCAAAACCGGTACCAATACAAATTTAATAAAATAAGTTAAGAACTTTAATATCATTTTGTATTTTCTCTTTCATTTAACTTTAACAACATGGATAATTTGTAAAATTTTATAAAATGTTGTAAATTTAGATTGAGTCAAAAATTGATGTTCAAGTATTATCATAAAAGATCTTATCAAAGTATTTTATGAATTCGATTTTGTACGAATTTTCAAATATGATTAAGGAAATTGTTATTTTTTTAAATTATAAAAATAGGTGGCTTTCTCAGTTGCTTCTTACAAAATTGATTCAGTGGTTAAAATTATTCTATGACTTACAGATACATCCAATATAATCAGGAAATAAATTCTCAAGTGAAATCTTTTTTTACACTAATTGTTTGGGAAAGTATCTATCATGTAAAAAGAGAATTAGGTGTATTATATAAAAGACAGGAATTTAAAAAACTTTACCCAGCAATTAAAAAAAGATTTAGTGCAATAAAATATGGGTCAATAAGAAACCCATAAAATATTCTGTAAAGTACCCTACATAAAAGACATAACCTTCAATTACAAGTTATCTGGGTATATAATCTTTAGGTTGTCGACAACTAGACCAAGAAGCAATTGCGACATGGTTAAGGCCAAGATCGTTACCTCGATGGGTAGTTTCGGCAATAACATTAAATCAAGTTCGCTATTAACGTTTTAGATTCGCATCTAGGCCTGTTCGTATATAACGTTTTATTTTCCAAGGTTTCCCGGTTCATTATTTTCAGTTTTGTTCTCCATTACCCGGACATGTTTTCATAACAACTATACAAGCTACGGCAATGAACCAATTCCGAATTTAAACGCACGATTAGGTGTTTAACGGCGGCGAACTGTTTGCTCACGGGACCGTATTTCGCATTAAATCACTACAAAGTCGATTACGGTTATTGTGCGCTCCGATTTCCAAGAATCGGACCGCGTAGTCGTCCTTCTTGGTTTTTTTCCAAGAAGTTATCGCTTGAGTAAGCACACATTAAACGTCGAGGAGGTTAAGGTGTGCTAAAAAATGCTTCATTAAAAATGTTATCTTAAAAGATCTGAGTTTCAAGTCAAAACATTTTATTCTTAAACCCGGATCTAAAGACGTAAGATTTCAAAGGAGAATTTCATTGAGATGATTTTTCTTCCAAACAAAAAATATAAATAGTTTTAGAGATTATAAATAGGACCCTTTTCGCATACCATTACTTTAATTATGATTATCCTTAATTTTTTGATCAACGTAAAACTTCTTTTCCCAAACGATAAATTTACCAGATTAAAGATCGCATTTTTCGTTAAAGTTAACGATTCGCCTTTAACCGCACACGAGTAAAACCGTCGTCGTAATTAGCAATTTAACAACGACAGCGATAATTGATAGGCACCTTTATTAATGTCGTTTATCGTAGAAGACGAGACCGACCAACCGACCCTTTTGGCGGATATACTGACCCCAAGGTAGCGGCGAATACCAGAGGCGACGAGTAAAGAGGATACAACGTTTCCCATGGTCGCAGTATCTTGCCAGACACGAGATTGCAATTCTGAGCCCATTCGGTCGCAAAGCGAAAATTTGTATCTTCGTGGAAAGAATTTAAAGTGAGGTGAAGTTAACGGGTTGCTCTTATCAGAGTAACCACTCAAACTCGAAAAGAAGTTATTTATTGAAGGAAAATGTAAATTGATTGATAAAATCTTAAGTTATTTTGGTAGAAAAGTAAAATAATTAAATATTTTTTAAAATTTTGTTGTTCTTGAATCGATTTTTTATTCCATGTTGTTGCCGATTTTGTCATTTCTAAATTCAACAATTGTTAGATATTGTTAGATGTGCTAGTTAACTAACAATTAACTAGCACTAATGTAGTTTTTCCATAGGTTTAATCAACAAAGAATAGCACCTATTGGAATAATACCCGGTGTGCATTGTACCAGTAGTATTGTAGTCCGATGATCGAAATCAGGACTGGAATTCAACAGCAATAATGTGAACCGACATTAAAGCAGTCCAGTCCAGTGACTAGATTAAATGGCATACTTTTTCAATCACGCTTGCCCATTTCAGCGCCTCTGGAATAGTGTAGATGAATAATTTCGTACTGGACACGTTGAACAGAGAATCCGTAATATGTTTTGTGCGGGCACGCAATTTTAGACTTAATTTTTGATTTGTTTTCTTTTTACTATGATTTTATTTATAAAGTTACCAAATCTCAACGATATAATTTATTCCATCATAGGACTTGATTACTGAACTTGAATGATGTGGACGATGTGATCCAGTCCAGCTGGACTATGTTGTATTAACTAGCTAAACTACTGGACGAGAATGTTGTGATACGAAAATTCATAATTTTAAACCAGGGTTTGCGAAAGTAAATATAGAATAAGAACAGACTTTTGAAAACAAGATAACGTAGAAACTATTTTTGGAAAGGTGGGATAGTTTCATCCAGTTTTCATATTTAATTTTATAGAATTCCTTTGCGCAGTAACATCTATCCCGTTTCATCAAAAATCAATAGTCTAATTATCTGTCTTTATAATAAAGATATAACATTTGCGCAAATTTACTTGTATGACTTTTTGTAACACTTTCTTCAAAAAATGAAAAATGTATGAATGTACCCTATTTAGATTTATACATGTGAGAAATATTGAAGTTGCACATAAATGTTTTTTTGCTTATCATATACAGATTCGTATAGTCAAGCGTCTAGTGAAGAAATCAAATTAGAATTAACACTAGAACTATTACTAGGTTTTGTCATACGCCCTTTGAAAAAATGTTAATATGACTTTTGCGATACCATGCTGTAACCTTCTTAAGAAACTAGTTCAATTGATTAAAATGGTTCATTTGGACCAGCGGAATATCACAAAGCAGTGTAATGATAAGTATCTTCTTAGGACAAATTGTGTGTCTTCCAAACGATATTAAATACGATTTATCGTCAATTAGTCGTGGTCATCTGCAGGTAAAAGTAGTTGAAAGCATGTTGATCAGTTTTGATGATTTTGCATCATCCCACACTATAATAGTTGTATCGACTTGGCTTACTGTGGACATTTGGTACTGGGATCAAACCTACTGCTAGAATGACGATGTATATACATAATGCCATCATTTCCAAACATTAAAGAACATGATCCATTCTAGTGTACTCGTTATATTACACGTATAATGAATAGTTGCATGGAATGCAATTACTATCTTGAACAGCTTATAAAGATATAATTTTTTTAGACTTTAGCAAGGCGTTTGATACTGTCAACCATGATATTGTTGGCGGTTCTTCGACATGTTGTTTGTGATGAGTCGACTTGACCAATCGTAGACAATGTGTGAAGCTGAATAATGAGTGTTCTGGTTTTTCAGATGTGACATTGGGTGTTCCCCAAGGTTTTGTATTAGGACTTTTACCTTTCTGTATATACACGTTCTTGCTACTTAAGTGTTTTAACCCTAAAACCTTACCCCGGAATCTCAAAAATCTGAGTGCCTAAAATATTGCCATTATTTTAAAAGCTATGAAACGAACACACCTACGCTCCTAGTTATATTCAAATGACGTCGATGTCACCATGTCGCCGGTCCATGTTTATGAATTTGTAGCTGTTTTGGGGGTTTTGAGATCCCAGGGTAGTAACAACGTAATCGTTTGCAGTTGGAGTTTCTTGTGAAACTATTGACGAAAAGTGAGATTTTCAGTACAATATATACACTGGTGAGTTCTATTCGTAATATTATCTTACACTATTGATGCATGATGTGTTCTTGTCAGTAAACTTTGTTTTTTTATTGTTCTGTTATAGAAAATACAATTATTGAGAAAATAGATGGGCAGGTAACTCATTGGTTGCATGAAATTGATTCTGACGATGAAGAGACATAACGTCGTGGTAGAAGACGACTTGGCTCTATCTAGTTTTTCTTCAGGACAATTCCTCGGTATTTTGAATGCCATAAATTGAAGAATTGCCAATCTAGGACTCGGCAAAAAAGTATTATTCAGTAATCTCATAGACCTCAAGGCGCAGTCAACAAGTAACAACAGAAAATGAAGCATGGAGACTCTTTTTCCCTAAGGAAAAATTAGACGAAATAGCCAGAAATACTAATGTTGAAATTACTAGACAAAGAAAAAAATACAAATGGGATAGGTTCTGGTTCTGGGATAATTTCTGACAATATCCGTCCTCATATCGTTCCACGAGAGAAGAACGCCAACAGAATGATCGACTGGCACCAATAAGAGACCTTTCTGACTACATCGTCAACGTCTCCATTGATGTATATGTGACCCCAAAATTGTTTACAGGATTCGAACTGTTGACTATTTAGCCAAGGACTTCGCCGCCGAGGCATATTTTGAAACAATGATGATGACAACTGATAGTGACATTGACTGAGCCTGTCCATGGTATGAATCCTAGCTTGACTTGTTGAAATCGGTTCACTTGTAACAAGTCACTATTGTAGCAATACTATGAAAAACAAAAGAGAGATTCCTCGCCTTCTATTAGAAATACTGCCATTTTAAATAAAGTACCAGAGATGGTAAAGTATTACAATAAAACTAAATGTGGGGTCAATTTAATCGACCAACTTTGTCATAAGTACAGCGTATTCAGGGCGCCAAGGAGACGGCCAATGGCCATTTTCTTATGGTCTTTTAAATAGAGTTGGTGTTAATTCGTATGTCTTGGTGTTTTTTAAAAATCTGGCCTTGGCATTCATTACGCCACAAGTGGAGCATCTCCAAGTTATGTTAGAAGGAATCTTACAAAAATCGCGGCCTGTAGTAGTACCGGTTCCTGCTCTCACGACCAAAAAAAGGTGTGCTCCACTTGTCCAAAACTGATTATACGTAGGGATCTGGGTATGATGAGGGCAAAAGAAATAATGATAGCATTATATTTCAATGCTAAACACAGCCACAAGGTATTGAAGAGGGTGATGAAAGGGATATGATGGTTCTGGATAGAGGAGATTTTAGGGTTCAAAATGTATGGAACATCAATTCTAGCACATCTATTTGAAAGTAAAGGACGATGTCTGCAAGAAATTTATTCAGAAATCACATAGTACTTTCTGGAAAGTGTATTCTCCAAAGTGTTCCGTTTTAATCTTTAACAGACTTGTTGAGACAAATATAACACTATAAGTGTGAAGGCTTTCACGGCCGGTATGAATTGAACTAACACTAGAACTAGAAAAATTTTTTGACATTTTGGATGCTATATTGCCTTCATCAGAAACTGGTTCAAAGTGACAAAAAGACAACACTGTTGTTTATTTCTGCAGAACTAAATGAAAGAGGTAAAATAGTTTTTCAAAAACCTAAAGAAACACGTGGTTTTCAAAGCTCAACCACTTTCTTAACATTTTTTTCACCTGCATATATCGTCTATGCTGTATCTAATGCTATTTTGTGGAGCCCATCATATTGTATAATTTTTGACAACTTTTAAAGATCAAAATGTTACATTGGCTACAATGATACATCGACTGGATTTATGTTTTCTCAATTTGTAATCATCTCATAATTTGATCTCTGTTGTTTTCTTAGATTCTCTATTGTCTTCTTTTCGTTTGACACGTTTCATATTTGACACGGTAGAAAAATTAGTATGTGCTTATAGCCTAGAAAACAATAAAAGCTCAACTAATCCAAACGAAGAATGGAGTGTACATATATAAACCAAATTCTATGTTTCTATTTTTTTATTCTATTCTTAAAGCAGGAATGTTTTTAACTAAAAGAAACTAATCACCAAAACAAATTATGTTAGAAATAAATTCAAAATCCAATAAAGAACAAGAACCGATTTCCAAACACCATAAAAGCCGATACAAGATGTTATGGGTGACCTCTTTAAGGTGCTTCCAAGAAATTTTCATTCGTTATCACATATATTGCCTATAACTATTTTTATGAAAAAAATAATAAAAATATTCATCATTTCTTACATTTACACAAGTAAGATAGTATTTTAAATTAAATGATAAGATAACTAAGTAAGATATGACTATTAATCTTAAATGAAACTTTTTTTAATATAAACTTCACTATGTGTATAGTAATAATAAGTAATATATTATCAGGCCCACCATGTCATACCATAATAATTCATTGCAATTATAATATGTAAATCAAACATTATAATACATATAATCGTATTATCAGACTCCAGTTCAATAACTATTTCCGCATCCCTAAAACATTACACAATGAATTAATCATCGCGATTCAATGTATGTTAACGCGTACAATTTGTTGTTAACGCTGCCGCACCTTTTAACCAGGCTATTACCAATTATTAAATTTCTATATCTAATTGTGACAGTTCGATCGTTGTATCGGCACAGTTGTCTCCGTATAATAAATGGTTTGTTGTCGATAATATACTGTTTGATATGCACATAAATTATTCAGATGTGTACGTGCTTCGTACCTGATAAGTAAGGTCATGAGGTCATTTTATGACAATATCGTAAACTATTAGGCATATTTCAATAGCCTCAATATACAATATAGCCTCTGATGTTCGCCGACCGTATGTGTTAACCTTTCCAGTTAGTGGCAACGTACTTACATTTGCTTATGTATGTAAATAGCGTTAAATTGAATTGGTTTGTACGGGATTTGAATGTATGCATTGTGCTGGAATGTTGTGAATAGCGAAGAATTTTTCACCTAAAGTAGGTTGTTTGCTACACCATTGTCTATGTTTATGTATGCTTTTTTAAATGACCATACCGGTTTTAAAGTAGTTACTTAAAACTTATGTTGATTAATATCCTTGACAACAACTTTAAGACAATTTAATCCAACTTCGAGTCTTATAAATTACGACTGTAATTTAAATTTTTCATTTCCACAAAAATGATAAGTCTTGTCTTTAAAAATGAAATTGCTACGACGACTTAATATAGGTACGTGAAGTTTAATTTAAAAGTTGTCGGAAACTTTAAGACACCGCGTCACTAGTAAAATACTAAAGAAGTCGATAAATGTTTACGGCTACGTTTGCTTTATATTTTCATTACAGATGTTCGAAAAATTTAATTTGTAAAAAATGGTGGAGGAGCTTACGTGAATAGTAGTCAGGGCAATGACACGAATTCTAAGAATTATTGTTCAATTCTATTCTTTATAATAATCATTTCCTTGAATGGAGGTTAAATAAAAAGACGTGAGGTCACAAAACATGCGAACAAGGGATTTCCCACGAGAGTTCCGTGACGTTTCCCGTTGGACTCATCCGAATGATATTACGAACTCCGTAGGAAGAAACTTGCAACTCCGCAGTTGCAGTAATATCGCACTATCTCGAGATGGGTTAATTTAGTCGCCGACAAGTGAGAAATATGAAATGCGCCAGTGAGAAATATGTGGGGCCAACGCGGATAAAATGAGCCCAGATAGTGGACTACGTCGACTGCGCTCTGAACAAATGATGTGTACGTAATAGGCGCCGCGGTGACTGCTTCTGCTCCCATGCCGCTCCACGTAAACGTTATTGCACGTGAAATGGCGCCGGACGTACATAATAATGTCTAATGACGGCAATTATTTTAAAGCGAGACGTGAGAGTACATAAATGACTACGCTGGCAATGAGAAGAAATCCAGAATGCTTATTAGTACAACGTCAATTAACGGTACTAATTAAAATTACCTACGTACGAACACGTTTTAATTTATTGGAAAAGGCCGTTGCCATAATAAGGTAAAGTTGTGGTTAGGCACATACTTGAGATCTTAATTACTTGTTTAGGATTAACAGCATAACTTATAATTAAATGTTTCTTTATACAACGTACATAAAAACAAAAATCAATAATAATAATAGAGAGAATTTCTTTTTTAAAATAAATTGTAATCAGCAGGTACACACATCATGAAGCTTGACAAAGTTATGAGCCTTGAGATGCAACATCACAACCTCATCATGACTAGGATTGATGATTACGAATGATTAGGAGTAAATATGGGACGCAAGGTAAAGATAGTTATGGGAAGTTAGCCTCCAATTTTTCTAACATCTAACTAGATATGATTATTAACAAGAGACTATAATAAGAGACTCACTCAACCGATTGTGACAAAAACAATGTCACATTCGAAAGCTCAATCCTTAGCCAATTTGAATGTGAAAAATGTCCGCTTCGAAAACTTCCGAATTCCGCTGAAATGCTATAATAATACAAAAGTACATAAAAATATCACAAAAATGACGATTTTTGAGTTATGTAACTCAGAAACTTACCTTAACCTTGTACAGCGCTCGAAATGTCCTCATGTTCGGCTCCTGTTACAATCAAAATACTCTACACGCAAAATCCTATTTAATTGGGGATTCCTCAGACGATCCGAATTATCAGAAATATCAGACGATCAGAAATATATGTATATTGTCAATATGGCCAATGAACATTCACAAACTGTAATTGCTTAAGATTATCAATGTTTATGAACGATCTACTTAGGTTTGCGCTGAGTTTCTCCTTAATCTCTCCCTCAGACGAGTACTATTTCTTGTCAGTATATCAAATATTTTCAATCGTTAAACCATTCCATCAATATTTTCAATTTTGGCAATTTGTCAATCTTACTACTGACACGTTCAATAATATTGTCAATACATAGATATTGAAAATATACGTTCCAGAATTGTTCCAGAATTGCACGGCACTATTTCAGGGATACCTTCTCCAGCACGAAACAAACAAGAAAGTTTATATAAACATAAGTCCCAAATTAATTTATTATCGAGATATTGCAAAGTTAATTAATTTAACAATAAAACAATCAGAGTAACTGTTCAAACTGCCCTCCATTTTTTTGAATTCAGCATTCAGCACGACGAATCCATGATTCTCTGGCACGGCTTAGAACATCGGGATAACCCCTCATTGTGCTGCTGCTTCTTCGATGAGTTTTCTTAGCTCTTCTTGCGTGGCAATAGATGTAGAATAAACCTCAGACTTCATCCAGCCCCATAGAAAATAATCTAACGGCGTTAGATCAGCCGATCGTGGTGGCCATTTAGCAAGTCTATTTCGGCCAATCCATCGGTTACCATATGCTGTGTTTAAATAATCGGTGACAATATGAGAAAAGTGAGCAGGGGCATCATCATCCATAAACCACGTCCTCTCCTTGTTGGCAATGTCTATATCTTCTAGAAGTTCATACAGGTTGTTTTGCAAAAAAATCAAGTGAGATATTCCTTAAAGCCTTGTTGGTAACAAAAAGTAATAAAATTTCTGGTAAAGCAAGATTTATCAGTAACTAGAGCAAGCAGCTCAGGAAGTTAGGATCTCTTGGCATTGTCAAATCAACCACTGGCAGAAAATTATGCGCTTGTTATAATCCTCTGGTAACAAATGTTGCACACACGTCACGTAATATGGATACCATTGTTGTTCGCGTAATGTTCGCCATACGCTTTCAGATGAAACATTGAAACGATGTGACAATTTTCTGGTGCTAGTAGTAAGAGATAGCTGAACAGCAATAAGTATCCCTTCTTTAACGTTAGCAATTCGTCGAAATCTTTGTCGACCAGCGTTTTGTCATTGTGGTTTTAGCGTGCTAGTTTACCTAAGACGTCTTTGAATGGCTTCAAACGTTTTCCGATTTGGTATCCTCCGAGTGGAGAATGGTTCATGATATTTCCAAACAGTAGCAATACCATTTTTATGGACCTCGCCATAAATTAAAACCATGTCTGCTTATTCTTCAAAAGTGTGGTGTCTTCCATGATATACAAAATGGAAGTCTTCTTATCAACTCATACGAAAACGTGCAAAAATAGTAAAACTGGTTACTTATTTACACGGACAGTATTTAATACTAATCATTAATTTTTATTTTTCTTTTGTTTAAGCATCTGTCAAACACAAAAGTGCGTTGCAGTTGCAATCCATATCAATCTGAATAAATTCAAGACATTTAGATATTTATCTTTAAGCTTTCAATATCTCGATAAAAAATAATTTGAGACTTATATTTATATAAACTTTCTTGTTTATTTCATATTGGAGAACGTATTCCTGAAATAGTGCCGTGCAATTCTGAATAACCCTGTATATTGATTATCTATGATTTTGTGAAGGTCGCTTAACTCCGCATATGTATAAAGACAATGTACCAAGAAATATCGAATATGCTTTGAAATTTGATACAATAGATAACAGATTGGCAACAATAACAGGTAACAGTCAAGGTCAATTATCAAGACGCAAATGAGTTGGAGTCTGAACACGACTATTTCGCTAAACTTTCTCCTTACAGGACACACAAAGTTTTACTTTGACGGTCCTTTTGGATTATTTAAATTATAATATGCACTAAGCAACATTGATAATTACAAAGATCTAATGATACTTGTAGTCGCCTCATCCCAGTCCGGTCACAATAAAGCAGTTTCTGCTTAAGATGTTATTCGGTACGACTGGGGCACCTATATCAAACAATTTTATGAGCCATTGGTTGGTATTATTTCACACCATCATTTCTAAATTTTAAGACATGGCGTTGAAGTGATACTGTTTACAGATTCTGAAAATACTGCTGAATTTAAATAAAACCAAAGTCAATCAATTGTTATCAAAGTCAATTGTTATTATTCCTGATGATCTCAGTCTGTAAAGACAAAGAGATATAAGAATAGGAAAATTCACAATAATTTCAGAGATTTTGTTCACATCAAAGTAAAAGCTGATTCAATTGCACCTTTACCAACAAAAATGAACAAGTGAACAAATCCGCACCCAAAAATAAACAAGAAATTGTGAAGATTTGAAAAAAATCAAAAGAAAGCAGAAAGGCCAAAGGAAATGTTGAAATTATTTTTTGCTTGCATTTATGTAATTTATGGTGAACCTGTGTAATTTGTTACAAAGACAATAAAAATAGGAATTTATGATTTGTTTAGTGAAATAGGGTGCCCAGTTTTCAATTTCTACAAATTTTCATTTTAAAACATCGATTTTTCAGACCACAGATGCAAGAGATCAAAAAAGCAATTCTTGATTCGTTTTCTTTATTTGCGATTTTTATAATTCATGTATTCATGTTGAACTTTTAAGGATAATTTCCAGTAAAAGTTTTTAACTTAGGAGTTTGCGGTTTGTTCTATTGGAAATACGTTCAATTTTGCAAAAAAAGTCTTCTTCTTTCTTTGCTCAGAGTCAACCTACTATAGTATTGTAGGGCTTTTATCTCTTGCCTTTAATGATTCTTTATGTTATCGAGTTTTCAGCTCTTAAGGCTAGTCATAATAACTCTTGTATTCTTCTCTGAATTATTCTTGTCAAGTTGATTCAGTTTGTATGAAGTGAAAATGGTATACTAACTATTTGACCAGATGGATCAGAAATTACCTGTTTAAACCAGGGCTTGTCAAAATTATGGACAACATTGTTAATGGGAAAGCATCTACATGAATTTTGCTGTTCTTAAAGGTACCGATTTTTTTTTTTTTTTGAGGGCATCCATCTATATTTGAGTGTTGCCTTTTCGAAGTCGATGGAACATAAATTACAAAACGTTTAAACTAATAAAATTTGGTACACACATATCTCGATCAGAGAAAAGCCAGTCAGATTGTTTCAGATTATGTATTTTTTCTAATCCGATGTCGGTTCAATCTGGTGTTCCTCAGGGTTGCCACGTAAGAAATTTATTTTTCAATATTTACGGAAACAACATATTTGATGAACAATGTTTAATGTATATTGACGATTTAAAACTATTTCTGCGTATCTCTTCGCCTTTTGATTCTTCCAGACAGCAATCTGATAAATCTGATAATCCGAATAATCTTCTTTCATTTTACTTATCGAAACGTCTTTTATTAATCCTGTCAAAGTGTAGTATTTTTTTCTTTTTCTAAGAAGTTAAACTCAATTCACTACAATTATAGCGTTGAGAAAATGAGAAAAAAATTGAAATTACAACGTGTCTCATATATCAGAAATTTAGCCGTTACATTTAATTCGAAATTATAATTTGATAAATATATGAATACGATTGTTACAAAAGCCTGGCACATGTTAAGATTTATTATGAGATCCACGTCTACTTTTCTAACATTAATGCAATGAAAAGTCTCTATTTTGCCAATGTACATAGTACAATTAACTTTTAAAGCGTTGTTTGGAATCCTCAGTATCACTCATATAAATATAGAATTGAGCGAATTCGATCTAAATTCCTCAAGTACCTTTGTTTTAAATTTTCCATTTAATACACTGTATATGATTGAATCTGAATATTTTTTCGTGTGGTAACCCTGAGACGGCGTTAGTTTTCTGATGATATTTTTATAAACGTTTTAATTATTAATAAACAGACGTGATTCTCCAGTGCTTTTTTTTATTGTTTCTATAGATATTCATAAGTCTCCGAGACTGTTGCGCTTTCTATTTATAGACTTACACATGCTCCCACAACTAATCCTTGCCAAACTCTCCTTAATTGAAAATGGCATAATCAGCAAATTGTGTCTACAAAGATTTGTTTCAACATTCTTTATGTCCATTCATCAGCTACATTCACTTTTTTTCTTTAATTTTTGTGTCATTTTTATTAATTTTTAATGCTATTTTGAACTGTAATTTTAATGTGTATACATTTGGTTGTTTGTGGTACAGTGTTATTTTTATAATTAGTAAGTTCGTAGGGTTGAACTGACAGTAAATCTCTACGGTGTTACCTTTCTATGTTACCTTTGTTAGCTTTCCCGTTTCTTATTAATTATTTTGTTTAGAGATGCAAAGTTTATTTTTTTATTTGTAAGGAATGTTCTATTTTCTGTTTTGTTACAATAACGATTTTCACAGCGATTGCAGAGTCCCATTTTCTTTAATAGGACTCTAAAATAGCTGCATCTCATAAATTTTTTAGTGGTTTGATTTAGTTAATCTACCTTTTATCTAATTCAATTCTTTTTACTTTTCTATTTTATTTAGAAGTCATCACTCAGATATTCATTTTATTTGTAATTCCTGAGGGAATATAAATTTACGGACTTATTCCAGAATTAATTATTATAACGAAAATTAAAGCATTATTTTAACTGACTAAGGCCTCGACGAGCAGAGGCCGTTAATTTTGAGGTAATTCATATCATAATTGAAAAGAGCACAAATTAAACAGTTTGTAAGGACCCAAAACAGCCATTGTAGAAATGCTTCTCCTTTCGCATGGGACAATGCTGCTACCACTATGAAAATCGTCCCTGGAGGATGTTAATTTTTTTTAATCACATAGTCAACAGAATGTAAAGTCAGAACGTATACATTTTCTGTCAAAATCTTTATTTACATTAAGCGTAGCAAACACATTTCTTCTGCTCGTAATTATATCACAGGCCGTGTTAATTTATCTCAAGAAGATCTCGATTATGTTGTTCAAAATATTCAACGTCTGCTACCGTCTTTTAAAATTAAATGGTTTACATCTCATAGAAATGAGAAATTTTTATTTTGTTTTTAACTTGCATTTTTCCCTGTCTTTTCTCACCAACCCTCTTTACCATTAGTGTGGGTCAAGGGAATTCAGTGGTGTGGCGCCAAATAAAGGAACTAACCTCCAACCCTGAATTAACCAAGGGCCCTTCGATTTTTCCGAATTATTTAAATTCGGAATTAGAAATTAGTAACAAAGGTTTTGTTAAAAATCATGTGAACAGTAAAAGTATGCAATGAGAAGTTAATGTATCTTGTTATTAAAAATATATATTAAAAGTCAGCAAAGTGTAGCAGATTGTGAAACTAACCATAATATATTAGAAATTAGTTAATCATTTTGTTTTCAAGGTTACCAAACCATTATCAATTATGATTTTGTTGACTTCACTTTTTAATGTTTACAAATTTCCATTATACTCAATTCTGTAAATTGGTGATTGAACCATTGGAATTTTTTATTAGCCTTTTTATTCTAAAAATTAACAAACACCGAAACATTATCAAAAATAAAGTTAAAAGTTAGACTCATTAATTGTAACTAAATTGCTACAGCATTGATCCAAATGATGTATGTACTAAATGAATATATAAAAGAAATAAATAGAAACGCATTTCTTTTTTTGTTTCTTTTCGTTTCCATCGGAACGGAATTCCTGTACAGGAGAACTGCACTGATATAGGAATTCCGTTTCGTTCGTTGGCGAGGAGTTGTTTTGTACCGTAATGGAATCAAGGAGGAAGTAATTCGTATCTTGCAGCAACGTTACACACAGAAACATTTGATCGTCAGTTACCGCGTCTTTCCCAGTTCTTTCGCGATAAAATGCAGCCTTCAGTACCGCAAATCCTAACATGTCGTGGAATTGTAAATATCTTGTGTTTTACGCGGAAAAATACGGCATCTTGTCAGATCACACGATATACTCGTAAAGTGCGTTAACGACACGTAAAATGTAAAAACATTGTAAACGATCGCAAAAAAATACTACAGTTTTTTTTAAGTTCATAAACAATACTGACCTATTTTAGATTTATATCGTTTCGAATAAATTTCTTTAAGTATTGCGGAACAATATAGAAAAAAATCTTTTTTTTATTGTTAGATTCGAAAGATGATAACGGCGACGATACTAAGAGAGTTCGCGTTCAGTTCGTTCTATAAATAGCAACTTCCGCGCTCGCTCTCGGTCGCGTGCTTCTTCCTCCTCCTCTTTTGAATCCAAAGGAGAAACCTTGAACTTGAGCGCGTTTTTCTCGCGACCCAACAGAACTGACGAGTATCGCGCTTTTGCTAAAGGCGAGAGCGGCTTAGCGAGGCGAGAGGCGCGAGGCGAGGCGAGTCGGGCACGTAAAAGTTGCATAAATCTCTTGGCGTCGGGTCGTTGGGACGCCCGGCAATTAGAATGGACACCGACTCGCGTCATTAACTCTGTTTACACGAGGATGGACGGGGTTAATTGACTGAAACCGAGTATAGATTACTTCTTTTTCTTATTTAAAATCATAAAGACTGCATAATAATGCAAAAGATAAAATAAAAAAAAAATAATAATTCACCATACTAATGCATACACTCACTTGCATATGAAATAATGCTTATTATCAACAAAGAGACGATGAAGGTTTTGTTACCAAAAGGAAAATACATATAAAAAGTTAGTAACGGATACGCAGCTATAGATGCATTTGCCCTCAATGTCGCCGCACCCTTCTACAACAATCATTCACCCATAAGCAAAACCTTGATTAATCACTGAAGGCAAGGTCATTCCATTGATGAACCCACCCTTGCCATTATTGACACCATGCAAGAATGGCTACTTTGTGGGGAGTTCTTACTGGAAGCTTAAGGTGAGAATGATATGAATGAAGCCCAAAGGAAGACATTCTTCTGTAAACAGTTGCCATCGATAAGAATCAGAAGAAGTTCACATCGATCCGTAGACGCGGGAAGGGTCTATATGCGAAAGTGTTAACTCCCAAAAACGAAGATAGTGATGTTAAAAATAGATATGGAGTGTGTACATCTGATACAGTAGCTAGTGGTCTACATATGTAGTGGATATAGATCAATGGGGCTTATTATTTATCCGTATTTGCGATTTAACGATTTCCGTTGTGTTGTTAACGCTTTGTGTTGAAATGGTATGAGGAGTCTTTTAAAAATACTGATATTAAAAAGGGAAATCTGCTGCATGGTAAAAGTGGAACAATCATAGTGATAGGTAGACCCAACCGAGCTACAAATGGAGAAGTGTCTTTCAAGAAAATTCAAGGAAAGATTTCTTTAGCATTCGAAGAAGACTACAGAATTAAGATTAAACGACAGACAGAAAAAAAAAGTAGGAAGATCATCAAGTTTTATTATAAAAATACAAAAACTAGCCTTTTCGAAGCTATTAAAAAGCTTGAAAGCGAGACAGTTGGGACAAATGGGTTGGGATCCATAGACTAAAGGACGTGGATATATTTAGGAAAATTAATTTAGGAATTTAGGAAACAGGCGGAGAGTGCTTTTCACTCCACCACCACAAAAGTAGTGACATATATGCCGGAGTTGGAAGAAGATAGGCCACGGAAAATGCAAAGATGCAACCTACGCATTGGTGGTAGAAGGTAAAGATAAGACATATTCGGAAACCCTAAAGGTAGTAAAAGAGACGTTACAGGAAGCAAGAGTGAAAGAAGAAATTAAAGACCTGATGAGTACCAAAACGGGGAAACTACTTATTACTTTAGAAATTAGATTAGAGTATTCAATAAAATAACGGAGACATTACAGAAGAGAAGTGACGGAATGAATTGAAACACGCTGGGAGACTTTTCATATACATGGTATGGATGCCCTGGTGAAAGTAGAGGACGTCCAAGAGGCAATTGACAAGGTGCTAGGAGGAAAGTCAGAACTAACGAAACTAGGAGACGAGGCCCATGGGTGATCAAACACAGGCCATCACTGCAAAACTAGACAACAAGACTGCAGAAGTCTTGTCGAGGAGTAGAAATACACGGACAGGATACACAACAAGTGAAATTGAAAAAAGAATAAACATCGAGAACCGCTGCAAGTGTTGTGAATTAGGACGCACTTAGAAACTGCAAGTGGCCAGCAGAAGGAATCTCTGCTTCAGATATAAGCAGAAAGGGCACGTGTCCAGTGGATGTATTAAGGCTGATTTTTTTTTCACTATGTAAAGAGGCTGGCCACAAGAATGGTACATATAAGTTTAGAAAAATCCTAACGAAAATGCGATGAGCAGAACAACAGACGAGGAATTAGGGACATGATGGAAACAAGACAGACAGATACATGTATATAAAGAACATGGACCTACAATAAAAATGGCAGGCAAAATCAAAATACTGCAGGCAAATGTAAGTAGAAGCACTGATGAGATGAACTTAATGGACAGATTTGTGAAAAAGAAGATGTGGTGGAGGTTTCGGAACCAACCAAAAACATTGTTGCGGAACGAGAGTGGATAAAAAATGTGGAGTGTGAGATTGCGGTAAGATAGTGAGTGAAATTGTTATTATGAGTGTGAAAGTAATCGCGGCTCCATAGTAGTTAGAATCGGATTGAATGTGATTTCAGGTAGGTGTTCAAATATGTGAGTGAAAGAATCTTAGTGTTAGTTGACATGAACGCAAAATCGGCGGCATGGGTAGAGGATAAATATACGAACGAATGGATGGTGAAAGGAAATTTGGTAGTGATGAACAGAGGAAGATCTGAACATACCATTTAATGTTGAAACCGGTAGAGAAGAAGGGAAACTGCGACAACAGGACAGGAAAGGTTACTTCGAAAAGATGATCAAAACGATGTATATGTAAGAGACTTTCAAAGAAGACTTAACCATACAAAATGGTTAAGAATGATGATACAAAAGAGGCGAGAGAAAAGGTTAATAGATGCTGTAGAAATCTGACAAGGATAAATGCGAGAAGGGGAGTAGAAAGGGAAAGAAGTGAAGTGGTGAAGAAGTGTATGGAAGCGAAAAAAATACGGAGGGAGATAAAAAAAAAGATATGTATGGTAACGTTTGCTCCGTACTGTTCTGTCTTTTATATATTTATAATATTTGCGTTCCTAATTTGGCCTTCTGCTCACAGTTCTTGCAAAATTGCATGACGTAATTGGTCCAAAACTTCAGTCTGCAGCAAGTGATTGGAATTTCTTTTCTTTTTCCTTTCACTGAAATCACTAAATCACGGACAGCCTATTTTTGAGACATCTGCAGATGTAGATGGCATACTTTCCTCTTGTAGGTTCAGAACGAAATCTATATCTAAACATTCAGAATGTTGTTCTAAAAACCGTCCTTACATAGATCATTTAATTCTAAAAGACGGTAGCAGATTTTGATTTGAAATGAATAGAAGTATTACTATTAATGGTCATGTATATACCACAAAGTATAACAATAGTTTAACTTATGTACTAAAACTGTCATACTTTTTAGTATTTATAGTTATTATTTTGCGCTTGATTTGAAAATATTTGATAAAATAAGTATCGGTCAATAGAATAGCGTTTTTAATCATCAAGACCATATAAGAGTAATTCTAGTGTGGTACAGATTCAGTTTTCTTCTAATCTCTCAGAATGAGAGACCTTTCCTTTTCATACCGATAATTCTCCTATTAATAATTCTAATAATTCTCCTAAATTTTGCCTCTATCAAAGACGTTGATAGAGGCAAAATTTCAAGACAGAAATGTGTTAATTGGTAAGAAGAAAGTATTAAAAATTGGAGATAACAAAAGTACAAGAAACATAACAGTTAAGATTTGGCTTGTTGATAAAGCATTATTTTATCGACGTTTCAAAATTGTAGTTTTAATTTTAATGCGTGGTGGATTTCATATGAAAGTGAGCATATTTCTACTATTATGAAAAAAAATACTCGGAAATTACAAAAACCAAGAACGACGAAACAAAATATTTACGACGAGCGTTAATTCGTAAAATGCAAACTAGGAAAAAAACGGTGCTACCACAAAAACACGTACACACGGTACAAATGTTAAACGAGAAAGCGGACAAACAGCTGTCAAATGTAAACGCAATAAACGTTTAATTGCTCGAGCATTTCGCTGAAAACGACATTGCCGCTCCGGAATATCTTTCACGCCAAACGTTTGTAAACAATACTGACCTAAATCCACCACGTTTTTGACGGGTTACCAAAGGCTCGATGAGATTGGCGATTGTAAATAATGTCAAGACTCGCGTTAATGAAGTGCCACGCAAGAATTTCGCCCGTTTGAAGGTGATCATCATCAATCTAAATTTAAGATATTAGGAATAGTTTTGAATAACCGGATGTTGAAAATTTCGGGACATTAAGAAAACAAATTTAACTCAAAGTATTTCTAATTATCCAACATCCGGTTTAATACAAGCTCAATCAACGTCATGTTAACTTGATTGCATGCTAACGTGATGAGTGAGATGTATGCTAATAAAACCGGATTTTAAATTTCCAATGTAATTTTACGAGGTAAAGTGTATATTATTTTGAACGATAATGATGCAAAAAAAAGTAAAATGATATAAAAGATTATATCAATTCGTTCTTAGAGTTTCCAGTAAATAATATTTTTACGAAAGAATGAAACTATATAATTTAACTAAGATTTAGTTTGAATGCTACACAATCTGCGACTACATTTCAAACAACTCAACAAGGCTGCTCATCACTTTAAGCAGCGATTTTATGCTTTAGAGATTTTAGATTAATTTTAATTTAAGGGTTTCTTGTATTAAGTATCACATACAACACAAACTGTTTTGATTTCTTATGGAAATAAACTTAAGGTATGAAAGAACTCAAACCGGTACTTTCCAAAACCGCCCATTCTTTAGATGATGTGATGACAGCAAAAACATGGTCAAGTAATACAAAAACTTTCTTTAACACGTTAGCAATTGTGGGTACATCATGCAGCAGACTGTACTCAACAAGTATGTGTTTTGATAAACACTGGAGTTAACGTGTTAAAGGTGGCCAAAACTATACAAAGCAAAGAGAACCGTAATTTAAAAACGCGGTGAGGTAATTTCATAAAAGTTTAAAATCGAAGAGGTAATCTATTTTAACCAGTTTATAAATGAAAATAAATTAAAATAAATCTCTTTTTGCACTTTTACTGGTTATATTTGAGTAGTATTTCATAAGTACTAAATACTACAAGTATATCCCTTGAAAATATATACCCGGGTATTTATCAACACTGAAAAGTAATAGATTTATTTTATTTTTTATATATTTTGATATGTCGATCACATCTTTAATATATCATCACGCAACTTGGTAATTTAATTTACTAAATATAGATCTAAAACTTCAGAATCGTTTCTAATAAAAAATTTTCTTGTCGCAAAATTTTATTGTCAACTAAACCTTGCGTGAAAATACAAAGATAGAATCGGAAAGGCGGCGAATGAGATTCGGTTTATGTCTGGATTATGGGAGAAAAGTACTTTTCTCCATCGCTTTCAAGCTCATGTCGTTTTTAAGTTTTTTTCAACCCGTATTTGTTATTTCTTCGTGCACCGTTTTAATATAAAAGTAAATAAATAACGCATACAATAAGTTAAAAAAAAACTAAAATTGAATTTTTTGAGTTTGTATTCTCGTTTCAAATTTAAATTTCCAAATCTACTAGTAAAGGAAAATTTCAATTTCGTGTCGATATCCTTAACCTGATTCTACCGAATAAAATATTGCAATATACGTGTTGGTGTCTGCATTTATAATGAATATATGTTTACATTTTTATGGGAAAGCATGAACAGTCTGAAGGTTCATATCAATGGATATTCATTAATATTGATGCCACTTAAACTTTTTACAATTCATAAGGCGATTCATAACACTCTATTTTGGAAATTTATGAAAAATTTATTTTTATTTAATAAATTTGAAGAATTTATACATTTTTTTTATTTTTAGTCGTCACATATTCTTTCAATATCAAGTAATGATTATAATTAATTTAATCTAAAGAATTCGAAGTCACACATCGGTTTATATCCAGTAGAATTCTTATGCATTCCAACGAACCTCAATAGCATTTTTAATGGTGTATGTTTTATTTATAAAAATATATATGCATCATCCAGAACTGTGCATAACTATTCTAAAATCATAACAGATGTTCAAAAACAACTCAAGTGTTTAATTTAAAAACATTCTGCACACATTTGATTAATTCATCGATATTTTTTAGTGATACTTAAGTCTAGGCTATTTCGTGGTTGCGATGTGAATTTCAATTAAATTTTTTCATTCTCACGTACACATAGTTTGGTATGTTATTTTTAACTGTATATGAATTTATGTCCTAAAATCACTAGAGATATTTGAAAGCAAATCAAGTGTTTCGCCATATTTTTTATAGCTTTTTTACTACTGCCTTTAATTGGAACTAAAGATTGCTATTTTTATTTAAAAATAACGAAATTAGATTCTACTCTAAATTAAGTAATACAGGGTCCGGCTAAATGTTTGGAAGGTAATCACATCACATCTTTCTTTGCGTAATCACAGATTGGTTACTTTTCATAAATGTTTCGATAATTAAGGAACGATCCACTCCACTGCAATTCATAATGACCATTGAAATGACAAGAAATGAAGGCGGCAGGAACCAATTCCACTAAGTTCCCCCTCTCTTTAGTGTTTCGGGCACAGTGGTGTTGCAAAATGTGGGAGATCATTTTGCCGGGTAATTGATTTTTGCAGAATATAATCGAAACTCTTCCCACAAGATTCTAGAAAAAGTTGAGTTATCTTGGTGCTTTAGATGTTGGACACCTACACGTTATCTAGAGCTTTCCCTACCATCTTAAGATCTTTACGATAATTCGAATCACTTTTCTGACATCAATCATCTTTGCTATCGCATTTTAATGTTGTCTAGTAAGATATTCTTGTACCTGTGTTAATAAGATAATCTGCAACGTTGAGTAAACGTCATTGCCACACATAGATGCACTTTTTAGTGATGTGAGATACTAGTAATCAGCACAATAGTAGCATGGATAAAAAGTATATTATTTATGGAATTTCTAATATACGATTAATATAATCGACAAATAATCTTCTGATATTCATTTTAGTACATTATTTTGATTTAAACAACCATTTGTTTAGCTAAGTTCTGATATCTAAAATAGCACAAGATATCAACAACTACGTCAACTGCTACATAAGCATCCTGCCAATGTTCTCCAAAGTGATGATACAAAGTGAGGATCAAAATATGTTTTGCTGGCCAATTTGGATTTTATGGGGGACGGTGAATGGAGGATGCAGATCATTGAGTTTCATTCTCTTCATTGGTTTATTATGCATTTACGCAGTCATTTCAATTCTTGTATGTGGTGCATATTCTGGGAGTGAACAAATGTTTAAATGGTAACATGGTTTTAAATATATTATAAATGTTCAAAAATTAATATCATTTTTATTACATGATTCAAAATAATTGAAATTTTAGACAAAGTCTACAGGTAGGCGGGTCAAAAAAGGTTGAGAAACACTGATCTAGAGGCACTCTCAAAGCATCTAGCAGAGTATTAAATCTTCTGGAAACATTTCAGGCCTTTTGAAAACAGTGTCAAGTCTCCTATATAACTTCAGTTGTGACGATTGTCGTATTTAACTCAACGTGCAACAACATTTTTCAATAATTGCTCTTTTTCATTTTGCTATATTGGTGTTACATTTTATTAAACATACATTTCATATCATTGTTCATATGAGCTCCCACAATATTTACATGTATTTGAAATCTGACGAGACTATTTTTGAGAATTTCGAGATCTTTAGAGATTTAGAACTTAGTCTCGAATCTAGAAAACATTTTTGGTCTCGGAAATTGAACTAAAAATTCTGTAATTTTGGTTATTATATATGTATGTTATATGTGTATTGATAGGTGTATGAGTGTATGCACTTTTTTACAATAAATAAAGTGTTAACCTTGTCTTTAATTAATATTGCCTTGTCATAATACCCTTTCCATCTGAACGTATGCTATTAATCGAGGTAATTACTATTCGATTTAGTTTTCGATCTAATCTGCATCATTTTTAAGTGAAAAGCTAACTGGTGTAAAAACAATTTTTTTCACAATAAGTGCTTATCACGTCCATTTCTTAATACCTTTCTTAGTACTTTATGCACATAAACAAAATTATTGCTTTGTTCGGTTTAAAAACTTCATGCCCAAACACAACATTTATTACACTCATTAACTAATAGTGTCCGACCGAAATTTCGGTTTCGATTTCGGCTAGTGTCGCCCTAAAATAGGGATTTCGGCGAAGTTTCGGTTTCGGCTGTATGTTAGCCAAAACCGAAGCTATTCCCACAAAGCTTTGTACAGTATAATATGGCGATCTGTTTGAACCAAAACTTCAGCGGCATGCCGATATATGCCATTGGGATGTCATTGGGATACATTCACAAATGCATTAAAATATTTCTCACTAATTCAGTGCAGCAGGCCAAATTTATGCAGAACAGAGATGTCATCTACATGGCAAAAATACACAATAATTGCTATTTTGAACCCGTTTTCAAACATTTTTTTATAAGTTTGCGTGTCCAAACGTGAGCTATTTTTGTGTTCGGATATTTTTACTGGAAGTTTTGTCTAACTACATCAAAACATAATCTAAATCAGTACTACAGCACTGTACACTGTACAACTAAAAATAGAACTAACACGTACGCTAGAGTTAAGACTAGATCTAGAACAAGAATTATTTGGGTTTACTCATAGGTACGTAATTTAAGCTTCATATCTAATACTAAACCTAGAGTAATAAACATTAAGATTTAGCCATCTTAAGAGACGTACGATTAAACCCTAATGTATCTAAGTTTATTTCTAGTGTTAGTTCTGAAGCTAGGTTGTAGGCCTAGTATTAGTTAGATCTAGAAATAGAAAGAGTCGGTTTCATGGTTCATATCAAACCTGAATCTGTCTAGTTCTAGGTCTAGTTCCAGTTTTAGTTCGATACAAGTACACAAGAATCTAAAACTGAATAACAGTTAAAAATAGAGCTAATAACAATACAAAAGCTAACATTACACCTAAAACAAAAAACATCTGGCTTTAGCCCCAGCCTTAGAATGGCTAAACACAATTCTCTCTATGACGATCATTTACGATTAACATCGTATGCAAAATCTTAATTTTATGATTCCTATGGTTACATATCATAAATGTAACTTTAAAAAAATAGTATAGTTTTGTACTAATACCTAAGAAAAGTTTCAGTTTCGGTTTCGGCCGAAACTACGATCATAACCGAATTTCGGTTTCAGCCCAGTTTATTTTCGGTTGAACAGTATGAACTAATCTTTCGTCCAAGACATCAAAAAATACTTAAAAAAACAGATGGTACTGAAATATTCATTCAGTTAAAAAACAGTAATATGATTGTCAATTGTAGCACTAATTCAGTAATTCTAGTCAATTGTAGGTACTTATTATTAATAAAAGAATGCTATAAAACTAACATGGTACATTACAAATGTAACAAAAACATGTTACTGTCACATTATTGACCGTTAAACATTCATCATAGAATATATGCAATAAACTTTCAATTCAGCATTATATTTTTGGAAATTGCGTCGATCTCAACTTTGTTGAAGCGTTAAAAAAGTTTAATATCGGAAAGTTTATGATCGATTCCATGATTAAAACGATGTGGGGTCGTCGAATAGAGACTGCCATACAATATACCCTTTCACATCCAGTTTTTTATCTCTTCTAAAACGAACAACGAGAAATTTGGTCCAATTTAGAACTATTTGTAAAAAAAATTATGGTGATGTAGAACAAACAGAATTGATGAGAAACGATGAAACATTCATGCATGACCGAAAAGGATTAATTTCTATTCAACACTATATTTTTTTATTTACTTTGATGTCAACTTTGTAAAACGATCGAAAAGTTCAGTTTCGATAAAATAGGAACATTTTGTATGACCTCTTTCCATCAACAGGATTGGTTCCCTAATTAAAACGATACAGTGTCGCCGTATAGAGACCGTTGGGTTGGTATTAAAAGTGCATCGTTATTTTTACGGGTCTCATTTACATGTCCGAGTGGCCTGAAATAAAAAATAAGCCATGCGTTGCGCTGGAGGCGCCTATCCGAACATTCATTACGCCGACGCCCGTTTCATTGCTCCTTTTACTTTTCCGCCCTGAAATCATTTCGACACAGCACAGCATGTCATAACCTTAAAATTATTTGGCTCTGCTCGTATAAACCCTACGCAATGGTCACCGTATGGTCACCATACCACTCCTTTTATGTAACTGAAGTGTTATTGACTGAACAACAACATATTTTTTCTTTTTCTTTTTTTTCCACAATTGTGATGATAATCTAAAATTAGCCTTTATTTAAACGAATAAGTTATGTATGAATGTATGTAGGAGCCGGATGTTCCATTTGTTATGTGGTGCATTGAAGCTAAGAAGATATAGAACGTGATCGTTGACCGCCAGAGGGAAAATAAGTAACCGGTTTGAATAATTTATGACCTGGTATTTATTAGTAGAGATTTACAAACAATATGTTCAAATGTGTCTTCGAGGTGGCCGAATACGAGATACGTCCTACCACGAACGTTATAATTCTAAGTAGAGGATGAGAAATGCGTGGACAGTTGAAAGGAGGATGTCTCGTTTGATATACGTTCGTGTCAAGTGGCTCTTAGCAATGTTACGCAAAGCAACTCTTTTTTTTTTGGGAGTACCGCTTTGTTTTGACAACTTGGGCAATTAGCATACACTCAAAATAACAGACGTTATGTTTGTAGTCATTTAGTATTATTTGGTGAACACATAAGCATGCATACACATTGACTTTTTTTAAACGTCTCCCATAATGATTCAATAATTAATTTAGTTTATTACTAAACATCGTATGTTTAATCGATGAATTATTAATCAAGGATATAATACTCGAGTAAAAGCAATAATTCATGCGAGTAACCGTTATGTACAGAAAAATCATTTAGTCGTGACTAAGAAGATACGTTATTCGTGTGCATTCATTGTGCAGACACCATAAGGATAGGCAGGTTAATTGGTAACGTATGGTAATCCGCAATAGCGCCAGTTGACTCACCAAGTGACTCATGCGGGGTTATCTATTCGGACAGGTGAAGAGTGCTTCGTTTAGACAGAGATGAACGGGCAAGTACCGAAAAAAAGTATTTGTTTTTCAATACCAACGCAAACACTCCATAAAACTGGCCCTTGACGACTTTTATTGCTGCGGGAAACATCATGCGGGATAGCACAAATAACACACAAAGTGGAAATGTGGGTATTTTATTTCAAAGTCAACAATACCCAAAATTGTGTCCTTCTTTTTATTATTATGAGGGAATGTTAAAACAAAGATGACTTTATTGAAACACTTGTACAAGCAAACCTAATTATAAACTGTAGTAATATCTCAAGACGTTGAATGTTGATGAAGGGTGTGGGTAAATATCTCTTCTATATGGTTATTGCGTATAGAAACATGTCGAAATAAATAATATTAACAATTAGCGGGATACACACAACTGGTAAACCAAAGCGGTAACGGACGGTAGCGCGTTGCTCGCGCCTGGAAAATTAGCAGCGGTGAAATAGTTTTGAATTATTTCAGACAGTACCGTAATTAAACGGTTGCCGTAAATCATGTGCCCGTTTGGATAGCCGTGTAATTTGTACTACGCTTAATTTACGGACGCGATTATAACGCAGGAAAGTAAACGGTTGCGGCTCGTTAAAAATTCATCCTGGGCTAAATGCTAATTAGTCCATTCGACTCGAACGAACCCCGTGATATGTCACAATTTGATTTGTTAGTGGGACGATTGAAATGAACTGCAAATAAATTGGTACCTTGTTAATTGCAATCACTGATTTTACAATTTACAACATCGATAAGGATTTTGAAACTATGAAATTACTCGAATACTGTATCTTATAGAAAAAAGTAACCATGAATTATATTTACAGATTGACATAATGATGTTTAAGTTTCTTTTATAATCAGTAATTCAATAATCTGATATACTATAATTTCTAACTATCGCTTAATAATCTCTTCGAAACTCCAATAAAGTCTCGTCGTCGTAGTAAATCATCTTCAAAATCAACAGTTGGTTCGTTTATAGATCAGATGACAGAATTTGAAAGAAATATTATTTGGAGGGAGCAAGTAGCGACAATCTATGTTGGGGATTCCTTTATATAGATTACAAAAATATTTCTTTATACTACAAAATGTATAGTATCAAATCTGTTATTACAAAATATTTAGCAGGAATTTAACATAAAGCACTAATACTAGGGAATGTATGCATAATATATTCAATTTACGTTCAGCAATATGATTTGTCGAGCTTTGTGATATCTGTGATAAAACAATCGTACAAACAAATTCTAAGATTAACATACAATTTGATAACAGGAAAGGGTCCAAAGCAGAAAGAAAAAGAAACTAATGAAATGACTACTTTCAGGGTCTAAAACTGAATTACAATATATATATATATATATGTGTTTTGGTTGATCCGAGGTATCATCCGTTCATCTTCTTGGTTGTTCCCTGTGGACAGAGGCAGACGTTTCGCCAAGATCTCACTTGGCATCTTCAGTGCTTTGTCGTAGTCTCCTGTTGACAGACTGATATATATATATATCAACTGCAATACCTGAAATCGACCATTATCCGAAATTTATACCCACAAGACATTGTCGGTAAGCTTAAATGATTGCATCGCGTTCAAAGCAATTTCTTCGCTCATTAGGTAACGGTTGTTTGTGTTTTATGTTTACTCAATAGCTGAAATTAATCAACTTAACGCATTGCAAACACCAAAACGTTTCTAGAACACATTGTGAGTATTTAATGTTTACTCAAAACACGTTGTGTATACCAAAAAGTATCTCTAACACGTTTTTAGTATTTCACGGCTACTCATAGTGTGTTGTCAACGGCCCCACTAACAAAAGGGTTAAAAGGGCAATAGTCTTGGGGCATCATCCCTTTGTGAACAGCTGTGTTGTAATTGTGTTTTTTTGCAATTAAATGTTATACGTTGTTTTGTTTTTGTTGATTATATTTACTTTGTTTAATGCAATGTAAAAATATTGACTTCTTGGAGATGTTGATTCTTTTCCATGTCTTTTATTACCTGAATTTTCTTATGAATGACGGGCACTTGTTTCAATAGCCCTAAGGCGCCGAATATCTTAGGACATGTTTGCGTCTTGTGGCTATTCATTGTTTACCTACAACTAGCTCTTCGAAATATATTTGATATTAAGACATTTATTATCTTATTAGGAGCTGACTGAAATTCATTTCGTCAATACAACTTATTTATTGTGTCGTTATTGGATGCAACAGAAAACATATTTAGATGAATTTCGTCCGTTATAACAGTTAACATATTTTTTCTTGATTGACAACAATACGTTGTATTTTCCGTTATGCAATGAAGAAATTTTCAGAACGCACTGTTGTAATTTAAGTTCACAAAGTATTTTCAAACTGTTTCTTTTAGTGAACTTTGTCTGTTAGTGGCGGTAACATGGTAGTGGTGGCAAGGCTGCAGGTTATGATAGCCTATTAAAAAATTTGACTAAAAGTTTGTATAAACTTACAAAAGTTGTTGAAATTTAATTAAAAAAATAGTTTTTTTGTTAATATCTTAGGAACCGTTTATCGTATAGAAAGTAGCTTTTTACGGATTTTCTACTATAAGCTAGGTTTTTAGTGAGAAAAAAAATGAATGTCATAGTTGGTGAAGATTTTGAAGGGGTACTGGTTTTTCTCTCCAGCTTCTACGTCACTGGAAAAAGTATCGTTTAAAGACGCAGGTTTTAACTGCCAAGGTTTCTACAAAAGAGGTACTAATTTTAAACTAAAATTACAACTAACACTAGGACTAACACTAGAACTATCACTAGAACTATTACTAGAATTATCACTAGCACTAGATGTAAAATTAGGAACCTTCGGGTTTTGCTGTGCGTCTTTTGAAAAAATGTTTGACGTTTCCGATGCCATGTTGCAACCTTCTTTAGAAACTGAAAGTTTCTAGTTTTAGATTTAGTATTAGTCCTGGTGATATCTTTAGTATTAATGTTAGTGCCAGGTGTAAACTCTGTTCAATTAACAGAGCTCATGAGCTCTAAAGTCAATTTTTTTAAATAAAAATTTTATTTTACTAAAACGCACAGATCTTAACTTATTAAGAGTAGAAAATACTTACAAAAGCTGTTTTCTGTTCAACGATTCCGGAGATATTCTTAAAATGCGATTTTTTAAATTAAATTTTAACACTTTACCCTGTATCTCGAGGGTAAGTTGGTCTAGAGGGTAAGTTGATAGAAACTTTTTTTCATAGTTTTGGTCAAGCTATCACATCCTGAAGTCCTGTACATATATTATAAATCAGCCTGTATAAGCTGATATAATGGACAAAACTTGCTCAATCAACTTATTAGCTTTTGAACATGACGGAATACCGATACTTATAGTGTTATTCTGCTTTCGTTGAAATGTTTACGGAATTTTATCGATACTCTGAGGTTCTAGTTGCGAGTAAATATTAAATAGCCACAACACTTTGTGAGCAACCTTATCATGACTATATTATGTATACTCACAACCCTTTCTAGGTACTTTTTGATATTCACAATGCGCAAAATTGATTAATTTCGGCTACTGAGTAAACCATAAATACCGACAACGAATTATTGCGAGAAACATATATATATATATATATATATATATATATATATATATATGGTAATTCATTTGTTTCCAACAAATGAACACCTCGAACCAAAGTTCCCGGTTCCAACTTAAGAGAGTTTCTCTTTTGCATATGCTGATGAAATAAGTTCCACTTTCGTCGCTATCGTTGTATGACGCAAAAGTTAAGAAGTACCTTGTATTTGTTTAGCTTGTATTCAAATCATCTATTTCAATGGATGATGGTATCGCGTCTTATATTGTGAAGGGCTGTAGGGAGTTCTTTATAGTTCCACTATACATAACTTTTAATTTGTCCATTACAACTAATACATTTCCAAAAGTACAGAAAATGGCAAAAGTAACGCATGTTTATACGGATTTTGTAAAGGGATTCGATCGGGTGGATCAAGAAGTGCGGTTTTTTTGAAACTCTTAAGATCTTTGTCTCTTATTTGTCCCAAAGATTATTTTATGTAACCGATAATAATGCAGTATCGAATAGCCTAGGGAATGAGTCGGAAGTTCCGCAAAGAAGCAATTTGATACCAGTTCTGTTTTTGTAATTTATTAATGACCTGTGGATGGTCATTGATTTATCGATATGCTTGCTTTTTTGCTGATGATCTGACAAATTTTACAACTATATGTAACATAAAGGACTGCTGTTCTTTACAAACTGATTACCATAATGCTTTTAATTGGTGTCAGGTAAATAAACTTCATTTTAATTTACTCACATTCAGAGATATTATGATGTATAGAAATATATTTACTTAATGTGTTATGGCGTACACATTAAGAACATAACCAATACATTTTATATGTATACATATAAAATCAACAGTGTCAGTCTAAATTCAGTTGCTGCTAAGAAGGATTTAAGTGTTCCTTTATCTCATAATTTATGTTTTGATGTAATTTTGTGACTTTTTATGTTCGCTCAAATGAATATCATTCATGAATCATGTGTCACTCGTGGGTCACGTTAATTCACGTGACTCACGCTCGATCAGGTGATCAAAGGTATGAATCATGTTTGATTACTTGTTAATTAGATTATTAATTACTTGTGCTTTGCAAAATGGCTGAATTAACAGGGTGTTTAGGATTTAAACCTGAATGTTTCTAGTACTAGGTCTAGTGTTAGATCTAGTTTTAATTGGTATTTAATGCTTGATTGTTGTAAATTCGTGTGAAACTAAAAGTATAACTAATACTAGACTTAGGAACTTTTAGTATTTCTATACTTTTCTTTACTAACTACTTAAATTGTTCCAACCGGATCACGCCGGGTTCCGTTAAAACCAAAGATGCTCACGATCACGCACGTTCATGTGAGTGGTACAACAATTGATGCCAGCTGACAGTGGGTGACGTATGACCCATCGTGACCCGGCAGGACTCACGTAATTTGCGCATCTCTATATATCTCTACGACTTATTGCTCAAATTTATTGGAGGATGTTCAGAAAAATTCTATTAAATATTCATATTATCGTTGATCATTGATTCATCAAGATGCTTGCTTTTTACTGATTATCTAAAAATACGATGATCATCAAGATTATCAGATATTATGTTTTCACTGGGTTTAGATCGTATGGATTCGCGCATTAGTTGTTTTATCTGGTTAAACTATCAATTAGAAAAAATTTACTACTACTTTGTTTCTATTCAAAATATTTAAAATTAATGTAAATGCCCCTTTAATCTTGGAATGTATAGGTTATACATGTGCCTGCGTTTTATGGACGATGCAAAAATTTATATATAGTGTTCCTTATGCCACGGAACTGAAAAAAATTCATTTTTGCTAAACTGCTTATTTTGTAAAACACATTACCTCTTATCTCCTTTATTCCATTATTTGGTGCTTGGGTAAGGTTGTTAAACAGACATTATTGTCTATATTCAACACTACCTCCACCCAACTGTTGGATAAAATTTCCATGGTCTTGCGTCGCTTGGTCTTTATTCCGAATTCGCAAGTTGCTTTTCTTTTCTTTTCTCTCCTGCTATGTTCTTTCATCGTTTCTGATTGTTTAATTTTTTCTTCTTTATATGTTATTAGAGGAATGTAATTAAATGGAAACATTTTAAGACAATATAAAAATGGGACTAAACTAACTCCGGAAAATAGTTTGAGCACATAATGCAACATCAACAGCAACAGTCAAACATATAACTATATAAAATGCCAAATGCCATGGAAATATTAACAATAGGATTTTGATAGTAATGTAGAATCTTACTATGAAACAATAGAATTCCTTTTTGTATCAGACAGTTCAGTCGCTGTTCAGGTTTATCCCTCATAATTGTGTAAACCATTTACGATAGCAAATGAATAATTTGTTCAATTAATGCTGTTTATATTGGAGACAACGGCAGTGAAATATAAAATGGAAATTTTAGCACAGAAAATACATTAAAGAAATACTGAAAAACCAAATACTGACAATCAAAAAGAATTAGGACGATTTATGAACTTCTTGGGATTGTATATTATCCGATACAATTTTTGGTTACATTTTGGTAGAATGTATAAGATGCTATGATATCAAAAAAAATGTAAGATGCAGGACAGTTAAATGGGTGTCTACACAACAAAATCTACACTGATGGTTCGGTTAGTCGGGAAGAAGCTGGAGTTTTCTCGTACGATCTCCAACTCCACATATCTACTCCTTTGGGTAAAGGTACCACCGTCATACAGGCAGAATTAATCGCCATTCTACTTGCCGCTGACTTTATTGTCAGATCCAACTTGCAAGGTAAGTCTTTCACAATTTATACTGACAGTAGAGAATCCATTTCAGCCCTGAGTAGAATAAGTATTATCTCAGGACTTACCATGGACTGTCACCTAACATTGAAGAAGGCCGCACCACACAACTGTGTTTCACTTCAATGGATAAAAGGACACTCGATCTGTTCAGGTAATAAGCACGCTGATAGGCTTGCCAAAAGAGCTGCCAAGCGAGCTATCTGTTCACCTGAACCGTTAATCGCTCCATCCGTATCAACTCAAATTGAGCTTATTAAAGATTTCACCCGCAGGAAATTCACAGACTGGTGGGATAGGACAAAGGGCTGCTATTTGTCTAAAGAACTGTTGTGTTATCCTTCAGCTAAGACAGCCTTGTCTTTCGTAAGACTCGATAGAAGCGCCCTACGAATTTTAACGGGACTCATCACGGGTCCCTGTAAGGTAAAGAAGCATCTCTACAACCTTAAGCTTGCTACTAATTCCCTCTGTCGCTTTTGTCAAGAGAGCGAGGAGACTGTTTGACACATTTTGTGTGAATGCCCCACTCTACAAGACTTCAGAATGAGAGACTTTGGAGAGGAATGGCCGAGCACAGATGGCATCAGGAACACACCTCTGAGCTGTATCCTAGCCTTCGGAAAATCCTTAGGCTGATTGATGTAGCCAGAGAGAGTGTAGGAGGATGTACAAGGGGCCCGTTGGAGCCTAGGTGCTGTATGCTTTAGCGTACCCTCCGCTTTCCTACGTACATACATTAAATGGGTATGTAACAGACGAAGAAAATGCTAAATGCTAAAACGCAGGTTGCTCATAATCACCAGAAAAGAGAAGTACATAACATCAGCATTTCTCTAAGTCAACTCAAAAAGGTTGCACGAATGCTGGAGATGAGTATTTCAGTCAAGGCTATGAACTGTTGAAGAAAGCTAAGATAAAATTCTATGGAAAATTTTTATTTGGATATTATACTGACGTCTGCTCTTGAAAAATTGTGCAGTTTTCTAGCTCTTCTTATTAGTGCTTATTTCCAGATCTGAATTGCTACAGATTTGAAGCTCCTTTATATTTTGCTTAGAGGAGTCGCGGCTATGGTCCTGTGCACTATTGCATCTTATGTCATTATTTCTATGACATCTTATTGACCATTCTGAAAGTAATTCATATTTCTGATCATGCCTTCTGTTATTTTGGTATAAAATCTTTTCCAATACTACACAAATTTTTAAAGTTAAAACACAAATAAGTAACCAGTTTCCAAAGTAATGTAAATATTCTAATCTGGTTTATGATTTGATTTTGGGTTGCATATTGGGGTATATACAAGGTTACATCAACAAGTTGCCTTCAATTAAGCTGGGACTATAACTTATAATTGAGACTATTTTGTGGTAATATTTATTTGGTCCAATTCAACTTTCAATTTCTCTTATATGTAAACTGTAGGAAACATTAATTTACCAGAAACAAAAAAAAATCGTTATTTTTTTCAAAAAACCGTTCATTGCCAAACCAAAGAGAAAAACAATTCGACGCTAGACATAAATAAATGCCGGCTAAACATCCTGACGTACGATATTTCTAGAACAACATTTTGGCAACTCAAATACTGTATTTGATTTAATTTGTCTGCAATCAAACACTGTACTTTAAAAAATTGTTTTCTTCAGCTTTTTAATTGTTGGTATCCATAATTTGAGCGCAACATTAAATTCAATTACATATATGATTAATTTCTAGTCATATACTTCCTAAATCGAATTTTAAACAAAACATCTCTAGTAATAAACAAGATTTATTACACTACGACGGAAATAATTCAAGCCACACTACTTTTAAACAAACGATGTGTACGAGACTAAACACTTAAGAATTGTTTGGCACGAGATAATTGTTTTCATTCTTATAGCGATTTCCAAGAATTACGCCAATTGTAGGTTAATTAAGATTTAAACTCAATAGTTTTAAATAAACATGCCACATTAATTTACTGAACTTTTATATATGTAGGAACCAAAGAAGTTTAGAGGGGAATATTTTAGTTTTAGTATGTTAAAGTAGTATTGTACTGTTTAACTTATATCTAAACAATGTAAACAATAAATATTTAAAGCAAATGTATAAAATAAATTGGATCATTTTGTTCTTCTTGCATAACATAACTTCTCATATATAAAAGGTTGTATTAATATTAACCGCTTTATTTTTGGACATCAATTATAGAGTGTGCCAAGTAATTTTCTGTCTAAAAATGGAGGCGTGATCTAAATATGATAGGTAGTGTTGGTATATAATTTTGATTACAAATTTATTTATAACAACCTTTTAAAGTGTTTGTTAGCCAATAGTACTAAAAGTAGATTATCAGTCAAATATCTTTTTATTTACATTAAAAGTAGGTAATTTTAGCGCAGTTTAAAAAGTTTCTTTACTAATTTTGATAAAATTATATTCCTAAGAAAATATTTGTTTTAAAAGTATGAAATTAAATTAAGGTTTGCTGAATAAATAATAAAGAGAATAACTCAGTAAGACATTCGTTTTAGTATGGGAGTTGCCAGACTAAATTAATTTATTCTCGATATGGCAGTGGCCATAACCTCCGTGAAAAATTGGCGTATCGTATCTGAATCATGACCCACGGCAAACCACTCGATTATACCATTTTAAACGGTTCATTTAGCCGGACGAGGAGGGCTGTCGTGCGGAGTTTAAATCGGTAACAGGACGGTTGAGGCCATGAATCACCGAATTCGAGCGGTCTCAATCGGCACGCAGCACCCCTATATTTGCATAATGAGAAAAACAGCGTGAAATTAAAATAAGTCCGTGGGGATCGCGTGCACGTATAAACGCTAAAACGAAGAATAAGTTGATTCGATTGGTTTTTTTTTCATGACCCGGGCCATTGTTGTTGTTGCGTTCGAATCGACATTGTTTCGGAGTCGTAAATCTCGGAGGTCCCTATTCTCGTATAATTGGCAGTTTTCTACGGGACGGCGACGAGTTGCGTTATAAACCGAGGAGAGAAAGTCTCGAATTTACGAATATATAGGTTGACCGTATATGGTCGTGTTTTGTGAAGAAACGAAAACGTAAATCTCGTTCGTATAACTGCGAGAACGCGCCAGCTTATGCAACGCGAGCCAATTACTTTTACGCCGATTTTTTTAGTTTTTTTGTCTTTTTTGATCCGGCGTTATACGACTGCTCTGGACCAAACTGTAACTCGAGAACGATTTTTTTATTATTTCGTTTTGCTACATTTTTTTTTCTTCTTCCAGATGTCAGATTGGATTGCCTTGGTCGAGTTTCGCACGTCGTATAATCTTTCCCGTTTAATTACGGATGAAAAATTATACCTTAAAAAAACATGACTAATAAACTGGAGTGGTCTACAACCAACCTTCTTGCATTTTAATATTAATACAAGATTCGAAATACTTGCTAAAATTAAGATGAAAAGGTTCTGGATAATCTATGAAAGAATACGATGAGATTAATAATAATAATAATAATATTTATTAAATCACGTGGGCTACATAAGTAGATGTGACAAGTCAGTACATAGAACATCAAAATACAACAGCAAATTATACAATCTGTTAAAACTAACATAAGTCACTACATATCTAAAAATTCTCGTTTAGAGTAAAACACAGAATCCAAGAGATATCGTTTTACATCTTGTTTATATTTCTTTGGACACTCCTGAGATCTGATTGAACGGGGTAATTTATTATATATTTTGGGTAAGTCATAAAAGGGACTTTTTTCAAATGTGGTGGTGACATGTTGAGAGAGAACCAGATTATCTCTACCACGGGTATTGTATTCATGAGTGGACATTTCAAAACGGCTCATATTAGTCTTCACATATAACAAAGACTTCAATAAGTAAATGGATGGCAAGGTGAGTATCGACTGTTCCCTGAAAACTTCCCTACATGATTCCCTGCCATTTAAATCGAACATTAATCTAATGATGCGCTTCTGTGCCACAAACACGCGTTTAAACTCAATGTCAGTTGCAGCACCCCACACCAGTATATTGTAGGAAATAGCAGAGTAGCACAGTGCGTAATACATACTTAATAGCGAATTTATATTTAAACTTTTTTTCAATTTCAAAATTGCATAATAGGCTGAGTTCAATTTTTTGCACACAGTTTCTATGTGATTAACAAATGAGAGTCTATCATCCAACACCAAACCAAGAAATCGCGTACTATGGGCAAATAAAAATTTATTTTCAAAACTGGCCGGCAATGAGCGACGCTTGTAAAAACTAACGCAAACTGTTTTATCCACGTTTAACATAATCCTATTACGCTCACACCATACAGAAAACGTTTTAATAGTTGATGTAATTTTTAAATTTAACGTATCCGGATCCGCATCTGCAACCGCAACAGATGAGTCATCAGCGTACATAACCAGATGAGTATCCTCAAGAAAGTCAGGTAAGTCATTAATGAAAAGTATGAAAAGCAAAGGTCCTAAAATTGAACCCTGTGGAATCCCCAAGTCAACAGATGACTCATCCGAGCTAACATTCGACAACACAACTCTGAGAGAACGGTCGGTTAAGAAAGAAAGAAACCAGTTCAAAATAGGACCGCGGATACCCATACAGTATAACTTCCTACAAAGGAAATTTGGATTGAGGGAATCAAACGCCCTACTAAGGTCAAAAAACAATCCAACCACGTAATTTCCCTGATCAATATTGTCATAAATATACTGGACGAACTCAATTGAGGCAGTCTCAGTAGATAGTTTACGTCTGAAACCGTGCTGGCAGCTACTAATTGTACCCTGCTTGTCAAGAAAATCTAGAATCCTGTTACTAATTATTTTTTCGAATACTTTAGAAAATATACTACAAATTGCTATCGGTCTATAGTTCTCAATACAGGTCGTATTACCTTTTTTTAGAATCGGTATCACTTTAGCAACTTTAAGGGATGATGGGAAAACGCCCGCTGTTATCGACCGATTTAAAATGAGCGCAAGAGGTTCAGCAATAACGCTGGCAACGTATTTGACAACTCTCACACCAATTCCGTCAGTACCCACACTGCTCACATTCTTTAAAGCACTGATAGACTCAACTATCTCCTCAGGAGACACCGGCCATAAATATATACTGGAAGAAACAGTTATACCCAACGTACATGAATCCACAACAAGAGAACCAAAAGCATATCGCACTTTATCAGCCGCTACCGTCGAAAAATATTCACAAAATGCGTTGGATAATCGTTTTGGGTCAGAAATTGAAACCCCGTCAATATTTAACATTATATCTCTCTCATCATTACTCCTTCCCAACTGTGTGTTTATATATCGCCATAAACTACGTGTTTTGTTGGAAGCATTAGAAATTTGATTAGCTATAAAAAATCGTTTAGCATTATCAATCAGTGATTTATAAGAAGATTTCATATCGTTGTATTTTGCACGTTGATCACGGAACCCATTTCTAATTAACCAATGCATGTTTCTTAGACTATCCCCAGCTTTAACTATCTCAGGAGTGACCCAACTACTACGCCTAACGCCTACTGAAACTTGATGTACAACTGGACAGCATAACTCAAAACAATAAGTAAAAATATTAAAAAAACGGTTAAAAATATCGTCAACGTTTACATCCAACATCACATAAGAAGTAAAGCTAGACCAGTCCTGGGATATAAGTGAGCGATACAGTTCGTGTAAACATGAATCACTCATTCTTCTACCAGCCAATTCTCCGTGCGTCTCGACACGCGTCCGAGTAATAAAACTGTCAGTATAATTAAACACCAACGAGCCAGCAAAGTGATCAGCAATATTCGCGTTAAAAACATTAAAAATACACATTCCAATCGGTAAATTGGTTACCATATAATCTAAAGTTGACTCGTTCGTGCTCGTCTCACCAAACACTATACGGGTAGGCTCAGTACTTTTTCCATTAAGTTGAAAAGAATCAAATACATCCCGCAACATTTTTGACATTGAACAATCTCTATTAACATCCATGTTCAAATCTCCGCACAATACAAGATTTTGAAAATTAATTGACACATAAGACAGTAGCATGGACAGTTTATCGATAAAAGAGTCACTGGAACCAGATGGCGGCCGATAAACGCAAACACACACTATACTTAGCTTTTTACAATTTAAAGTAACACAGCAGGCCTCCAACTCCATTTCCGTCACAAAATTACTAATATCAAAAGCCGATACCATCAAATTATTTTTTGCAAAGATTAGGACACCTCCATGCTTTCTTGTCGTTCGAAAATACACGGATGCCAACTTATATCCAGGCAAATTGAGAGCGCAAGAGGCATTAAGAGTAGCCCAATGCTCCGTAATACATAATAAATCAGGAGCATGTTCTTTTACTAAGATTTCAAGTTTATTGAATTTGTTAAAAATTGATTGAACATTAACATGAATAACTGTGACTGATTTAGCTGGAGTATCTGCATGTGTTATAAAAAAGAAACCTCACCAGGAATATCCACGATATCAGACGTTACAACGTCAACATCACTAGCCGTAGACACTTTTATTCCGGTCACACAATTGGTTACTGCGCCAGTAGAGTGGTGTACGTCTGCATTCTGATCCCTCATATCACACTGCAGTTCCACTGAAGACAATGCAACAGATGATATACTTGAAGATCCGTTAAGTGTGGTAGCTGGATGTCGTGAGGAAATCACCGATACCAATGGCTTAACCGTAACTAGATTTCGCAGATTAATATGAGGATTTTGAACCAGCATTGGATTAATTTTCCGAATCAAATGTTCAACGAGCAGTTGTTTACCTTTAAAATTTAAGTGTATGCCATGCTTCGTAAAAAATGGCAGTCTAAGAAATCTAGTTGTATCTATTAGTTGAATACCAGAATCCTCAACAATCCCATTCTTGATTTTAAAGTTGAGCTCATCGATAGATTTCTTATATAATACATTTTGCTTGTACCAATATGGAACTGATACTAAAATGACATTTGTGCGGCAAGCACATGATTGGAGAATCTTTAGTTTCTTGAAATTTACGGTATTATTACGTAACACATCATTTGATCCTCCAAAAACAACCAAATAGTCCGAAAAATCAAAAGTAGATGTCAATTTATCAGCATCGACGATCACTTGTTCTAATAATGCATTCGGTTTAAAAATAGATGTGATAGAGTATTCAGAGCCGATATTCGAATCTCGAAGTAACTGAGAAATATTTCTACCATGGCTATCACCAAGAACAAGAATATTCGGTTTTTCGCTACAGGTTTTAATTTCGACATGCACCTTTGAATTACTTAAGTCTGCACCCTTCACTAACCCCAATCCATTTGATGAAGTAATGTGACCCAGAGAAGTATTACCAACTTTATTTTGCCTCTGATTAAATCCTTTCTTTTGTGCATCAATTGCAACCTTATCTGTTTTAACATTTGAGTCTTTTCTATGATGTTTTGAATTAGTTTCATTAATAAAGGTATGCATCTTAACAATCTCAGATTTAGATTTGAGTAGATCCTTTCTAAGTTTTGTGTTGATAACTTTTAAATATTTAATATCATCTTCAAGTTTTTTAAGTTTATTCAGTATGCGAAATGTCACTGACATCCCTTTATTCTTCCCTCCATTTACTTGTTTTAATATTACCGTTTCGTCGCTGGAAGATGATGATGTACTAATATTCAGATCATCAATTAATACGCTTGAATTCAAAGCTAATTTAAGTGAATCGACAAGTTCAGCTTTACGACCCCTATATGGTAGTCCTTGTTCTTTCAATTTACTTCTTAAGTCATTAACTTTCATATCCGAAATTCGTGTGTGAGCCATTAGTTTAATCTTGAAGAGAGTAAAAAGTTAAATATCGAAACAAAAATAAAATTGTACGAAGGGACCCGGGACTACACAGAAAACTGGTTTTACCGCATCCACATTAACGATGACAATAATAACACGAGAAAAATTCACAATAAAATCCAAATTTTTGTTATACGATACTTGCACATAAGTTTATTACGTCACATATACTTGTAAACCACTTAAACAATCACTTAGTGTTTGAATTATAAATAAATGAAGTTCAATGAAAGTTGTCCCATAAGTGAAAAATCAAGAACCGTACGACAACACGACCACGCTCGTCGACGTTTATCGACGTATTTTATTATATATTTATTATTAACTTTCATTCTTTTACCTAAAATCCTGAGTGCTAACAGATATAAATTAGTCACTGGTAAATTGAAACATTTGTTTACAGTGTAATGATCTGTCTTTAAACAAATCTAGTGAGTTTCGTAAATACTTCAGCTGTCCAACAAATGACATGCTTCAAACAGCTGACGAAAATGATATTATTGCAATAAGTTTTACTGATTTCTTCAAGGATATTGACATCGCAAATGTCAATGACTTTCAAATAGTCCAAGCAATAAATGCCATAAAAAATCTGTTGTAATTTGTTATAATTTTAATACATACAGTGCGCACGTAATGTATGGAAACACAAAAACTTTTAAGAGATATTGTTGAGTATAAGTAATATATAACAATCTAGAGTTAAACAAAAAATTAAAACTAGAACTAACGCTAGACATAGAAAGTTTTTGGAGACGTCCGGCTAAACCTGAATCATTCTTGTTCTATGTCTAGTGTTGGTTCTAGTTATAGTTCAATCCAAGTATACAATAATTTAACAATAATTTTTAATTTTTACTAAAGCTAACACTAGACCTAGAACTAAAAACCCAAATGATTCTAGTTCCAAGTTTAATAAGTCTAATATATGGAAAAAATTAATTTATAGTTTTTATGGTTACATATCATAAATTGAGCTTGAATAAATTTTCAATTTAGAAATTGACTTCTATAATAATTTTAATTGTAATAAATTTTTTTTCCTCTTTGTAACTCGATCCGGGGATATACATAGATATGTGTATACATATATACACAGTTTTAGTTAACAGGATGAATATAATTGAAAATCTTCTTTTGGACTGCTGCTGAAACCTTGTTGTTCGATGCAAGATCTCGATTTCGTGTATAAAAATTTCATTCTCAAGGAGTGAAAAGTCTTTACACTAACCTCTTAAACCTAACAATTACGGCTTGCAACTAATTAATTTCAATGAATTGATCATATGGAAAAAATGAATTGATCATTGAAATTAATTAAAAAATAAAATATCTTAATTTTATTTTCAGTTTTTGGGCGTTCGGATTACTGGGGTTCGGATTATCGAAGTTCTACTATATATGTAATTACGTAGAAATTGCGATTTACAATTTTTATTCCTTTAATAAATGGCCATGAAAGAAGAATAAACGATACGAAAACTTGTTTTTGCAGCAACTACCACTTTTGATACGCCCCTTCTTCATTATTTCAGAAAACTGATCAAAGTTCTGATAATGCCCCCAAAGAGTTTTACAGTTCTCTGTAGGAATAAAAAATATTTTCTTAGTACGAAGAGTTCCGATAATCCCTCCAAAGAGATCTATGGATTATTCTTACAAATTATTCCTCTAAAGAAATAAGTGGTTTTCCAAAGTGTGGCCCGCAGGCCAAGTAAATATTTTGCGAATTGTGGTTCGCAAAGCCTATGAATTCGTAAATTAAAAAATAAGTAAATAAAGAGTAAAATAAGTAATAAATTTCATAAATAAGATGTTCCTAATAATAGGGTGCTTCTTAGATTCGGAACCATTTTACCTTAAATCAAATGCATCAAATGGTTCCAGCATGATGGTATTCAACCTTATTTGTCGATTGCAGTTAGAAAACATTTAAATCAAACGTTTTTTCGTAGATGGATAGGTAGGGACAGACCTGTATTCTAGATAAATTTTTTGGTGATATTTGAAAACTTTTCTATGATATTAGAGTGAATATCTTTGAAAAACTGCAGTTACGAATTAATCACTTCCATGTCACCGAAACCGGTCATTTGTAAACTCATGTTTATGAAGAGTTTTTTTTATTTTATTTTTTACTACTAGTCTTTATCTTTGAAACAGCTACATATTCTAAATGATTCTATTTGGACAAATTGTACATCTATGTGGAGGAACATTGATCGATCTGCTTTGTGTATTGCTGTACAGGAGATATTGGTAGTCATTCAAATTGCTATCTCTTTGAGAGATGTGTCGATCATGACTCCTTTTACCATTATTTTTAACGATTTTTAACTGTTAATCAGCCGATATATTTTTATTATACTGGGCGAGACATTTAAGTTGAGACGAGCTTATAATTCATACACTATCAATTTTATAGAAAATAATTTCATCGTATAAAGGAGGAAAATATTTCGTACGGTTTTAATTGCATTTCGAAGCGCCATCTATGTCTTTCAATTGTAAAGTCAATTTTTTAAATGGATACTTACATTTTTTCATCACTAATCTACTCTTTATAACGAAATAAACAACTCTTATTTGAAACCGTCGAATTTTTTTGATGCCGTCCAGTCTTGAATAATTAGTGAATATTAAGTTAGAGTGAAGAAATAGTATATTACAGTAAAGACTTCTTACACTAGAAGAATGTCAGAGAGACTTCAAATAACAGTCAACTCTAGAAACTGCCTATTTCAAACGTAGGACTGAAAACTTACCTAACAATTAAAAGGCAGATGGTGCTGATAAAATGCAATAAATATCATACAGAACATTTTCCCCCTTTATGATGAAACTTACATTTAAAACTTTTTAACGTCTTTGATTGGTACATCTGCTGTTTAGATATTTCTTTTACATAGTAGATAGCTAAACAACTTGTTGTTCTACATCAAGACTAAAAAATTCTTATCTTGGATATTGTAACAGCAGCTAATAACTTTCTTAAGTTCTCTATGGACTTTGGGACATCAAGAGTTGTAATGCTTTCCATTAAACTATTCCTCCATCGTTTCTATGGTGTTACCATGCTATTAATTATGATATCTATGCCATTCTCTGCCGGTCTAATTCGGTATTTATTCTTATTCTTCAAATTCCCGCATCACATTATCTGTCCATATCTTGCACAAGATCTATCTTTCATAGACGATTGTCTTATTTTCATGGTGGTCATTTTTGCATCCTGAACTGCTAGATTTGATTCAGTATTTTGTTAGTTCAGCTTGAATTTTGAATTTTCATCGATCCAGTTATTGATATTTAAAATGATCATTAGCTACTGTATCCTCTTTTTGTAGATGTTGTAGTATCTTTTATTTAATTATCTTCTCAATTTATCCACTCAAAATCCTGTTTAACACCAATGAAAATTCTGTATAAATTCGTATTATGTTCAAAAAATTTGTCTTATGTCTTCCACAAACTATGATAAACACTTTGATATTTTCTCAAGCTCAGTACGGATTAAGATCATCGGATCATCGGAGGTGTTAGTATACTATGTCTAATAATACTTGTAGTTTATGATAACAGCCTATGAGTAGAGTGACCCCATTCCCATATAAAGAGTATCACACAAAGTACACCAAGCTGTAACTTTGTCATTTACTTGTGTTTTTATTTATTTGTGTGATGAATACTTTGTATTCTGTTATAAATAAATGTGTCTGCTGCAGTGTTGCCGTAGCAGTTTTTTTTTCTTTTGGACGGCCATACATGAAACCAAAATATTTTAGCTACGTTCCAAGAGATGGTAGCAGCGGATGAATTGAAAATAATAATATTTTTTATATTATTTTAAGTTTTTTTAACTTAAAATTTTGTTGCGTTATAAGTACGAAGGCTTTTACGACCGGTGTTAACTGAACTAAAATTAGAACTAATACTAGCACTAACACTAGAACTAAAACTGGTTCGAACTTCGAACCAGTTTCTGAAGAAGATTGCAACATGGCATCCGAAACGTCAAACATTTATTCAAAAAACGCACGGCAAAACCCGAAAGTTTCTAGCTTTAGATCTAGTGTTATTTCTAGTGATAGTTCTAGTGTTAGTGCTAGTGTTAGTTCTAATATTAGTTCAGTTTTGTTGCGTTAAAAATGGTACTGTATTCCCTAAAAATGTACTGATTTCAGTATATTTTCATGAAATGATACTGAATTCAGTACAATTGTGCCGAAACGGCAATACTGGTCTGCTGCTATTTTTCAAATGGGTTGGTACATTTTTTATCACGCCAAATGGTATAGATGTACAATACATCAATATTAATTGTAATTTTCGTTGAGAAAAATTAAAATATTTTCAAAATATTGTCGTCATTGTATTATGCCATGGAAAAAATAAAGAATAATGTGCAATAAAAAAAATATTTGTATCAGAAAACGTAGTATTCATCACACCATTTAATTTGTAGACCCTAATTTAATTTGTTGCCTGGGTCATCAAAATCGGCATATAAATGACAGAGTTACAGCTTGGGGCGTTGGGGCAATCTTCTAAAATTTGTTCACACCTTCATCTTTTCTCTCTATGGTGGTGCCATAATATCATTTAAAATGATAACCTTGTCATGCTTGTATTGCTAAACAAATTCCTACGTTTTGTTGATAAAATGATGCTAGAAATATGAATACAACAAGATACAAGCTTGAACACAACTGTATATTACCTAACGCTGTCACATATATATCTGCACTATCTCCAATTTCGTTTTGATGAATTACTAAGTAGTTATCAAAAATATGTGGTAACTTACTGGATATTGCATATCTTCAGAGCTATTTTTCTCAAGGTCACAGAGTAATCATTAACGACTTGCACTATGAAGTGCAGACATCGTTTTCTGGCTTACCACCTTTTAATGACATAACCTGTTAATGACACTTTATCAGTGTATTTTACAAACTTCTCATCGTGACTTCGATGATATGAATATAAATTCGAAGAATACTTCCATAAAACAGTAATGCTCCATTTGATTTTTTATATTTTCACAGGTTTTAGATTAAAAAAATATTGCTTTATTTTTGAAACAAAATTTACAGCCTTCCTTTACATTTGTCTATCAAGAAGTATTGAAAAGTTTACTTATCTTGTTTTAGCACGGATCCAACAATATAAATAGAAATTCTAAAAACTGTAAAATACATTTAAAAACCTACACTACACGAATAGAAACTATGTTTATATCTAACTGTGTGTTTCCCGAAAGAAAGTCATAAACACTAATTTTTATTAAACTATCAAAAATAATAAGTGCCCATGTAAATTTTCTTTAAAAAAAGAGGTTTCTTTGAAAATAAAAAACAACTTAAACGATAACCGTCTCTTTTTTATTTTCAAGTTTGTTATTTAAAAGTGAATGGGTTAATCTTTTAACGTATGCTGACAGGTCTATTATAAATAAAATTTATTTCTAGTACGCAGGTGGAGGAGATTCTTTATTTCTATTTTTTCTACCTTTTTGAATTAAGATAGCGGCGTCGAAGGGAAAATTAGAAACCGTTTCCGAGCGTCACGAACACGCTGAATAGAGATAGCTAAAACTCGTTAAGCCCACCTAAGTTATTGCACGCGTTTTAAATTCTTAAACGGCGGAATAAGTTATGTGGGATCCATGGCGTGTGCGCCGATGGTATCCTCATCCCCGTAGGTAGGTACTTCTTGCCATAATAATCTTGTATCTTCGCCGACTCTCCAATGTGGGAAAACTATTCTTTTGCCATTTGAAAGCATTGTTAATGTACCAAGCCATTGTGACCACCTATAAAACTTTTCGTCCGGGGAAATAGCAATCGGTGCTCAAATGTAAGAGATTGGATGGTGGAAAATTTATCTGTTGCGGTAAAAGAATTTATTTTTGCCATTATATCCATACATTAACTTGATGATACTTTTGAGGATAATAAAAATGTCGGAGTTAGATGTACTGCTTTAATAAAGTTAATAAATTCTTATAAATAATTTTAAAATATTTCTGTATAGGTATCATTAAAAAGTTTCTTTGCAATAAAACTAAAATTTATAAAATAATCACCGAGAAATGAACAAGTTATTTTAAAACGAAGAGTATCTATAGTAGCTTCCAGTGGGTTATAAAACTTTCAACCCGACCCAATTATATACCTTCACCTTCACTCGTGGCGGCGCAGAGGCTCTTTTAATAACATACCGGGCATTAAATTGTACTGGCCAGAAAGGTAATAATGGCCGTGGGGTCAAGCTCGGTGGGCCATTTTTTCGGAACAATTTGGCGGTCGGCGGTTCTGGATTACACGTAACGGCCGGACCGGCCTGAATTTATAGGACACGTGAGATACAGGAACGCTCTCTCTCACCCTTCGTCCTGTACGGATAATATTAAAACTCGGCAGCCAGATAAACGTTAAGAGGCGCAACGTTTGCCCGTCGAAATTTTATTGCGGCCGGAGATCCCTCGTTGTTGTTGTTGTTGTTGGTAAAAAAAGGAATGAGCGACGCCGATATAATCTCCTTTATGTATTTTACGTATCGGTCCATTAACGGATCCACCACGGGTGAAAGGAGTTGTTTGTTTTCGTGACCTGTAAATGGATTAAATTTATCTAGATGCAAAATCTCTGTACGCCCAGAAGAGTAATGCAAGACTTAAAGCTTATTTTTTGCAACAAAAAAATAATAATAAAGAAAGGATTAATACCATATTATAAATGTAAAAACTGGAATGTGTATGTCAATTAGGTAGGATTTTACACGTAATCCTATAGCATTTTGTTTAAAACAAGAAAATATTTTAACCGATTTTGATAAACAATATTTTGTTCCAAGTTGAAGCTTTGAATAATACAGCAGTTGAAATTCTCTAAAAGGCGCCCTTTTAGGTAACAACTCGTAAATACATACTTCATTTGAATCGCCTTAGTGTTGTATTCAAGTTATAGAACGATATCAATTCCTAATCTTTTTCCTTTTCTACTAACCTTAGGAAGCTTTCAGAGTAATAGTATGAATGTAGTTCATCTAAGCTCGAGATTTAAAACATTTTAGAAACTAGTTTTCGTATAAAAGATATAACAAACTTTATTCTTGAGTACACAATGTCTAACAATAAGATGCTAAAATATCGTGTTGCTAAATGCTCCGGTATTTATTTTCAAAGAAAATTTCCCAGGGTATACATCGCGAAATATTTACCTAAGATGGATACTTGGTTAAATATGGATACAACTGTCGTTTCATTACATCACTAGTGATAAAATGAAATATTACCTAACTGAATATTGATTTGTTTTGCAGGTTGCTATAAACATTCATAGCAACGCCCAAGTAAATTCAATCAATTTAAATTCATTTGACACATAAGCTTTGTGTCAAACAAATTCACATGATGACGTTAAATTTTAAACCGGGGTTAAATAAAATTTTGTACTTAACCCGTTAAAAAACTGCCAATTTAGTTTCTCTCAATCAATTTACAAAACTCGCTCGTTTTAGCAAATATTGCCAAAAGTCAATATCAGTTTTTCTTCGTAACCAGTCTTTTCATAACTGGTTACGTAAATTACTGTCCGATAGCATAGGCGCTGGTTTTTTAAAATACGTATGGGTGCGATGTACTAAAAAAACAAACGACGCCTCTCCAAAGAAATAATTGAAAGCGTCAATTTTAATCCAAAGTTGTCTCCATGTTCATTATATTCTCTAAATTCAGTACAGAGGTGAAAAATAATATGAAGTAATTTCGTTTATTGTGAGAAAGTTTTGGTTTTACAAATTATTTCTTCTGAAAACTCTCTCACATTAAATAAAATTACCTCATATTTATTTTTTGACCTCTATAGTGAAAGTGTTTGATGACAATCATTCATTTACAATGCTGCCTGACTGCAGTGTATATAGCTTTCCAAATAGTATCTAGACTTTAATTGGCAGCTTTTAAACTTCTGAATAAAGATTTTGTATTTTACTAACAATATTTGATATTATGGTAGCAAAATTAAATTTTATTAACAGTGTTTTGCCTTTTGCAATACAAATATCTTCTGTCAGCACAATTTAGCATTTAGTAAATAGTTTTTGTAATACTTACGTCAAGATTTTGCATTTTATCCAATAGTATGTAATATTATAAAAGCAAACTCAAATAGTTCATAAATTGTATGTCGTGTTTTGCGATAAAAATGTTTTCCGCCACGAGTTTTATAAGCAGTATTAAGTCTTCTGGAAGCATTTCAAGCCTTGAAGTAGCATTTCAAGTCTTCTGGACGCAGAATGAAGTCGTCTAGATACAATATCAAGCATTCTGGAAGCAGTATCAAGTCTTCTAGAAGCATTTGAAGTCTTCTGAAGGCAGTGTCATGTCCTCCAGAATCATTTCCAGTCTTCTGGAAGCAGTATGAAGTCTTCTAGAAGCAATATCAAGCATTCTAGAAGTAGTATCAACTGTTCTCGAGATATTTCGAGACTTCCGGAAACAGCATCAAGTCTTCTAGAAGCATTTCAAGTTTTGTAGCAACATTTCAAGCCTTCTGGAAGCAGTATCAAGTCTTGTAGAAATTATATCAATCATTCTGGAAGTAGTATCAAGTCTTCAAGAAGTATTGCAAGTCTTTTGGAAGCAGTATCATGTTTTACAGAAGCACTACAAGTCTTCTAGAAACAATATAAAGCATTCTGGAAATAGTGTCAAGTGTTCAAGTCTTCTAGAAGCATTTCAACTTTAAATGCTTCTAGATGCATTTCAAGTCTTCTGGAAACAATATCAAGTCTTCCAGAAGCATTTCAAGTCTTGAAGCATCATTTCAAGTCTTCTATAAGAAGTATCAAGTCGTCGAGAATCAATATTAAGCATTCTGGAAGCAGTATTAAGTCTTCTAAAAGGATTTCAATCTCCTGCAATCTCAGATCAAACTAGATCATTGCAAAGCAATATTTTTTAATTAATTTTAAATAAGTTTAAGGTAAAACACATCTTGACTTTCTTTTATTTATATGTGGATGCTTTTCTTGGGCATTGGAAAGAGGCTTTCACGATATGAGTTGTCATGTTATTGACATTGCCGGATTTATACCGTTGATTGCAATATTTCCATATTACATAGTCCAAAATATAATAAATATAAGTACCCACTGTTTGAGTATATACCCGGATAAATACTTATCTTATAAATACCAACCCATGAAGCATTTATCTGGCGTCGGTCACTGCAAAAATATCAAGAAAATTAGGAATGGTATTTCAATATTTTTAAATCGACTTTTTCTGTTTCTATGCTATTTTACTGCAATTTTGCGATTTAATGTTCATAATAAACATTCCAAATTACAAGGTCGTTTCCTATTAGATGCGTCGCCCGGTATAATATAATAAGTAATAATGTTGATATTTTATCAAAGTCAACAAGATCTGCCATTCATTGCATGATTTTGATTAATTCAGTCATATTTCAACAATTGCAACAGATTAGCATGTTTTAAATGGAACACCCCATTTTCGATTGAATCGGTGATAAAGGTCGAATGATGAGTCTCTAAGAAATTCAGATTTAAAAAACACTGTGTTTTTTTTTGCTAAAAAGTTAAAGTACACATATCTTATCAAAGTCAACATGTTTTTGTACGTACAATCAAAATATGCAAGAGAGACTATATCATTCTATTTAAAATGTTTTGTTTTTTTTCGGTACGTTGTTATGGAACATTCTGTTATTTTATAATCTCCTCGATTCGGCTCTTTAATGTAATTTATGTACTTTGCCGTTCACGCAGTACACTATGTACAATGCTTGCTAAAAGTAACAAATAAATTTCATAAAACCATTAAAAATAATTTAATTATGGAAATAAATTATGGAAAAATCGCAAAGGCGGGCCTAAAGACTTAATTTTTTTGAAATAGATTAAAAAGAAATTAATGACTGTCTTAAAAAATATCTAAACAGTTGCCTAATTTGCTTAAGCATGGCTACTGCTATTTTTCTTACTCAAATGAATGGAAAATTATGAAATTTTAAGATAATTTTTCTCGAAAATTTTATTATATAAGTAAACATTCCTCATTCGAATTCCGTAATAAAAAATAGCATATTTTATTTAAAGAAACTATTGATGACGTTCATGATTTGTTCATTATAAGAGGTTTTATCATAAATTATTTTCAATGGTTTTATCAAATTTATCCGTTACTGTACATTGAGAAAAGTTCGAATTGGTAAGAATTAGATAAAATCGTGTTTTCATCTTGTTGTTTGTATAACACGGAGTCTAGAACGTTTTAGAAACAAAGTTTTAATTTAAAAGTATATAAAACTTTAAAATAACTTTATTCTAACAATACTAAACTTTAAAAAAAACTTTAAAACTTTATTCTTAACAACACTACACTTTTACACTAAAAATAGTACATAAATAGCGAGAAAATTACAAACAAGCGAAAATAAGATTTGAAATCTTCTAGGAAAAAGTTTTAGTCTGAAAGTTCTACTAAACTTTATTCTTAACTATGTTGTTATTTAACACTTTTGATCTCAGATACATAAATATCGAGAGAAAATGAATAAGTTGAAATTTTGATTTTACAGACTATTATTGGTAAAGCTGGATTACAGGATTTGAAACGTTTAAGAAAAAGTTTTAGACTAAATGTTGTACAGATTTTAAGTTATAGTTTGTACGTGCATAAACATCAAGTCGGGAAAGACGTCATTCCGAGAATTGTACGAAGTTAATGGAAACAAAATTGGTGATATTGATAGAATAAACTATCGTGAATCGAATAAATTATAGAACATCGCTTCATAGGCGACGGTTATTGAAAATACGTATGTGTGTCGAAAAATTCTTGTTTTGAAACTTAAATTATGAATGATCTAGAAATCATCAAAAACTGTCTAAAATATATCTCAAATAAATTATAATTATCTAAACTTGTCTAAAATTATTCACAAGTTGTTTAAAACCATTCAAAATTTGTCTAAAATATTTCTCTAGTAGTTTACAATTGTCCATAGTTATTTAAAATCATTAATAACCGTCTAAAATCATTCAAAATTGGTTTAGAATCATCCAAAAGTTATTTATCATCCAACGTTATCAAAATTTATTCAATTGTATAAAGTTGTTTAAAAACATCAAAAACTGTCGAAAATATATCTGTAATAGCTATTGTCTAAAGATGTTCAAAATCATTAAAAACTGTCTAAAATGTCTCTAATCGTATAGAACTGTGTAAAGATGTTTAAATTTATTTGTTATAAATTATCTATAATCATCCAACGTTAACTAAATTAATCCCATTATCTAAATTTGCATAAGTTATTTAAAATCATCAAAATTTGTCGAAAATATGTCTCTAATACCCTATAATTGTCTGAAACTGTCTAAAATCATAGGAGTTGGTAAAATGATCCAACATTTGTCTAAAATATATCTCTAGTAGTCTATAATTGTCTAAAGTTGTTTAAAATCATTAATAACCATCTAAGATACTTCAAAATTAGTTTAGAATCATCCACAAGTTATTTATAATCATGAAACGTTATTTAAATGAATCCAGTTATCTAAATTTGTTTGTTATTTAAAAACAAACAAAAACTCTAAAATCATGAAAACTTATCTAAATCTAAATCTGAAAATCTAAATTGTCTAAATAATTGTCTAATCATAACCATCCACAAGTTGTTTAAAATCAACCAAATTTGTCTAAAATCATCAGGAATGTCTTAAATGTCTTTAATCGTCTATTGCTGTCTAAAGATGTTTAAAATCATTTGTCACAAGTTGTCTATAAACATCCAACGTTATCTAAATTAATTCAGTTATCAAAATTTGTTTAATGTAGGTTAGAACCATCAAAAACTGACTAAAATGTGTCTTTAATAGCCTATAATTGTCTAAAATCATCCAAAATTTGTCTAAAATATATTTCTAATAGCTAATTATTTAAAAATGTATAAAATGATTATCAACTGTCTAAAATATTTCTCTAATAGCCTAAATATGGTTAGCATTTTTTGAAATCTTTCATGATAATATTGTTATGAATATTGTTAATTAATATTGCAACAAAACCTATTGATAAGAAAAAGCTCTTGTGTTTATACGTATGGGTGCTACAACACCCATTAAAGGTGTTGTATGGGCGCTGTATAGGCCCTCAACAACCACGTATCTTTGACAAAATTCTGCCGTTTGGAAGGAATTCAAAATAGATTTCGATTCACCATCCACATTCTGTTGGCGGATGATTAAGCTGTCAAAATAGATATTGTTCGTCAAAACCTATTAAGGGGTTGTTAGTTATAATCAAAATACTATTTAATAGTGCGCCGTTACTCTCAAGAGAATAGAAAGACTGTTATTCAAAAACCGACAAGAATTACAAAGATTGGTAGCATTTTCAGATCCTAACATTGTTTAATTATTGAATCTTATAGTTTTCGTATAAAAGATATAATAAACTTTATCCTTAACCACACCTACTCTAACAATAAAATGCATAAATATCAAGAAAATTAGGTAAAGTAACACTACTGCTCTTTTTAATTATACAAAATCGTGCTTACACATCTTGTTATTCGAAGAACACGGGGTTTAGAACGTGTTAGAAAAAAAACTACTATAAATGCTTAACAAAATTCGTTTACAAGTTGTGCACATTCTAAAGCACATTGTTTTATTATTTTCTTGGACTTTGACAATAGACGTCAAAGTCTGGACTTAATAGAAAAGAGATTTCCAATCAGCATTCCATTTTCAAATGGCTATTGATTAAGCTGTCAGTTAGGTTGATATAATCAAAATGCTACCTAATAAGACCGTTATTCTCAATCGAATAGACAAAATCGATAAAGTATGTAAAACTAGAAGGACTGGTAATATTTTTAATTCCTCAAATTGTTTAATTCTTCAATAAATAATATGATCAAAATCCCCTCTTCAAAAACTTTAATGACGTTTACAAAGTTTTCGCGTAAGGGATCTTTCACAATTGTAGGATGTCGTGATAACAATACATTTTATATGGAGCATCCAAATGGAAACATTGCATCCAACATTTTGTCGGATCCGACATCCGACAAGTGTGAAAATGCTCTAAGATCAAGAAGACACAAACATACATTGTTGGAATATCTTCTTCTAGCGCAAAAATTTCTCGCGGCATCTCGCTCATATACCTTTTAATGATTTTTATTCCATACCAATCGCGTGAGAAATAACAGTGACTCCATCAAAGTTTTTCAAATGTTCATTATTTTTTTTTTGAAAAACTATAACTCAGTATGGAAAATGAAAAATTATAGACCTCTTCAATTTTGATAAATTATCGAAAAAGCCAATAAATACAATGTGTAACGCCCCATTGGGAGTTAGACAAAAATAGAGAAAAATTATGAGCTCACTTCACATAGGTTACCAGACGGTTATTAATGAAAATTACAGTACATTTATAAATTTGACCTCTTTAATGTAAGCTGTTAATGTTTAATAGGGAACATTAATCAGGCTGACCATCGAAGCTCTCCATTATGTTGTGTAAACGAGCCTTAACATTCAGAGGCGCCCACGTACATTAATTTCGCGTACGCATTGTAATTTTCGGGCAATAGCGCGAGCATGGACAACGGGGACGGTCAGTTTTAATTGGACCCAGACGGTGAATAAAATTAACTCATTGATCCGCTCAAAGAATCCGTTATGGGACATTATTAATGCTGCCGGACCCCAGGCCGGTTCTGTTCGAGCCTCGTGTGTGGGCGGTCCGGAAAAAATCCCGTAATTTAATAAAGAAGCGGCCGGAACTTTGTTGCCCAACAAAAAAAATTTAAAAACGACTAAGAAAAAAAATTGATTGCATCGTGCTGTTCGCACGGTATAATCAAAAGAAAATACGCGATTGTTCTTGGTAAATGAAATTAAAACTTTTTAAATTAAACGAATTTTTTCGTTATTAACTTATTAAAAGCTTTTTCTGGTTAATTTGAGAAAATAAATTTTTACGTTTTCTAAATTAATGATGTATTTTTAATTTACACAATCCGAACCGTTTACGTTAGGAACATCCTGTATAATATACAGGTGTTTCTATAAGTCGTGGCATAATTTATTTAATGAATGAATCATGTAAAGCATTGATCCCGTGGTTGCATATTTTCAAAACTAATCATAAACAATTTCACTCATAACATGGAACATCAATTAATCACATATCTGTATCGAGATCAATCGAGGAACTTCATAATAAATTTTAAAGAACTTTTTAATATGAAAAATTACCGCAATAATTGGATATTGGTTTTGAAATATACAATTTCAAAACCAATATCCAATTTGCTTTAATGATTCGAAAAGTTTCTATAAAAATATATACGCACTTGTTTATATAAAACAAATCGATTTTGCGATGAGATTATAAAACGAGTCCTAACTTTGCCGTCCAATAACGCTACTAATGAGCCGTTCTTCGAAGTTGTTTCTACAAACTTTCCCGTCGATTGGGGATTTCGTTGAAATCGAATAGCAGCATTCAACAACCCCTTGAAAAAGTCTAGAATCGTCTTGTCTCCATTTTCTGTGGTAGTGATCGGAAATTTTCAGTCGATGGAGACAACAACGGCCGTCGACAATGGGGTCGCAACAACGATGTAATAGGCTTCGGAGGCGATTTGTAAACGCTATAAAAACTGAAAGTTCATTTATATTTATGAGGGGGCACGAACCGCCAAAGGATTTATTTGGGGGGCTTTAACATATTTTAGGTGGGGCGGTATAATAGCTCGGTACTTTTTTACAGAAGAAATATACATTTAGTCATCCGTTGCTGTCCGTTTTATTCCTTTTTTTGTGTGGTTTAATTTTTATTCATGTATATTCATGTTGGGAAAAGCTGTCTTAAATGAACTTGATGAATATTATTCAAATTTAGACTTGCCCTTTAACCAAATTAATTTATTAATTACATAATTATATTCTCTTACCATTTAACACAAAGGCTTTTCAGAAACAGATGTAATCTGGCTAAAAAACGAAAAATTAAAGTCATCTATTTTCCAGGAAAGTACACACGTTCCACCCTTTGTAATTGTTGTTTTCTGTCGACTAAAAAGCGTTTTAAAAAACTTTTTAAAAGGATATTGGATTTTTTAATTGTATTTTACAAACAGAAACATTTGGACGTGGCAAAAAATTTAAATAAAATAGTTTCTCGATATGATCATAATACGAATTTATCTATTTGTTAATTCTCTTTGAATACAACCGATTAAGTATAATTTGATTTTATATATACAAGTTATTTAGGTGATTCGGGGAACAATTTTAACCACATATACCATAAGGTTAAAAATTTTTAAGACGTTTCTTAAACACTATTTGTGGTAAAGCTTTGAAATTTGGTTGGTACAATACAAACAAGCATCAAGTAAAATTACTGGTAAAATTTGTTTAATTTGGGATAAACGGTCCAAAGAATATGTTAATTAAAACAACTTTTTCATATGCTAATATTTCGATTGTTTATTCAATCTTCCTCAGAGCATCTAATCGCTAAAATGGAAAATTTTTTTCAAGTCAAAAACATGAGGTTAAATTGAACCAGCGTGTCAAATTACAAAAAAAATTTGTTAGTTTTAAAAATTTAGAAAAACTTACTTGTTACTTGAAGCCAACAATCATGAAAAACCGTCACAACATTACTTAAACACAGTTAAACTTTAAAATTGTAAAAGGATATCACGAAATATTGGACAAACAAAATGGACAATGAATTGCTATAAAAGTGTAAAAATTTATGAAAAAACCTGTTCGTGACTGTAAACCGAGTTTAAAATAAACACACTGCGCATGACCCAGAATGAAACCAATGAAACGAGCGACATATATAAAAGCGGTAACATTCTAAAATTCAAAACTTAAAAGAAAATTATAAAACTTATATGAGATTACAAAGGCAAAACCGAAAATTAACATTAGCAAGCTTAAAATTATTACAAGATCTTAATGAATTTTAAAGCAGCTTGACCACCAAACTTCAGAATATCATGTCCGTGGAGTAATTAGACACTCCAACTGTGGAATCATCATAATGTGGGTTTGAATTAAACTTTTGGTTAGTTTTGTCCTTTGTAAATAAGTAAGCATAAACAGTGCTCAAGTTCTGTCTATCCGTCTTAAAATTGATCGCATTCTTGCTGTAATTGATATGAATCATCTCGAGAAAAAGTCTATTATGATAATTAATTTCAGTATCTAAAATCTTGACATAATCGAAGTTAAAAGTGTGTTTGCAGTCATGAACATGATGGGATAATGCACAAATGGTTTTATTTAACTGGCAATTACTTTTATGTTTTGATATACGACTTTTCAACTATTGGGACGTTTGGCCAACATGTCTACCATCACAGTCATTACATGACTGTGATAGATTAAATTCGATTTGTATTTGTCTTCAGTTTTATTTTTTAATTTAGTGAAATGGTTTCCTAATTAACAGTCTACAATTTTGATATTCTCAATGACTGTGAGAGTTTTCTTTAAGGAATCACTCAATTTGTCAATAAAAGGAAGCATTTTATAGACCAAAGGTTCAGTTTCTAATAAAGTTGGATGTGGTCTTCTGGAAGTCTGTAACCCCTGAACTCATCTACGAAACGAAAAGTGTAGGTGATTTTTTTGCCAGGTGATTGAGCCAGTTTTATTACTAAACGTACGGCTCAAAATGTCTGATATATATCCAGACAATTCGTATGATGCAGCACCAATTGAAGAAATTCTCAGGTCTTAAAGGTACACCCTCCTTATGAATTTTAGGCAAAAACTATGCCTTAGATAAAACAGAATTATTACAAATAAGTTTTCTTTTTTCTATTTCAGTTATGTATTGTTTAGCATATAACATTTTTATATAATCATTAATTTTAGTTTGAACAGATGTTATTGGATTTGTATTTAAAATTTTGTAAGTTTTATCATCGTCAAGCATACTTTTTGATTTTTCCAAATAGTCATCTCTGCTAATGATGACTTTTATAGCACCTTTATCTGCTTTTGTAATCATTAAGGTAGGGTTTTCCTTTAGGAAAACTTTAGTTTTTTGTAAAAGTTTATGTAGTAAATTGTGCAACCCATCACACGTTCTGCCGGTATTCATAAAATTGGTAATAATGTTCATGATCTTTCCTCTCATAACGTTTTTAGATTAATCTTTTAAACTACTTATAATGTTCTCTAAATACATCAATAACCTCTTCAAATTTAAATTAACCGAGTCCACAGGTAAACTGAACTTAGGACCAAGAGACAACAATGTTACAACCTCCTCAGGTATATTGACTGTAGTTAAGTTAACTAACCATTTTTTATTATCATTAAATAATTTTAGGCTATTATTAGATTTGGTCAATAACGCTGCAATTTTTTTACAATTAACTTTCTTAATACTAATAAACTCTATTATATTTAAATTTTAGAGAATCAATAAAACTACTGAACAAATTGAAAGGTAAAACTGATTTGATGCGATCAGACAATTTGTCAAATCTTCATTTTTCAAGCTATTTATTCTAGGCTATTTATTCTTACATGAACAAATTTCATATAATCGACAGTGAAATTACCAAAATTCCCCCTGATTTCCTCAAAAAATCCCATTACTGAAAGTAGAACAGCAAGAACTTCGTAGATGAGTTCAGGGGTTACAGCCTTCCAGAAGATCACATTTTAATATCTTTGGATGTTGTAAGTTTATTCACAGTCATTCCGTTGGATTTGGTCAATCACATTGTTAATGAGAAATGGGCTACTATTACTGATAATTGCACATGGGATAAAGACACTTTCCTTCTTGGTTTAAAATTAATCTTTGACACTTCAATTTTTACTTTTAACAATGTTATTTATCACCAGATTGAGGGTACCCTAATGGGATCAAAAATATCACCAGTTTTGGCTTTGATTGTGATGGATTAGGCGTTGGATGAGATACTGACTAATAACGGTTCAAAGTTTCCAATAAATTTTTCAAAAATTTTCAAGATTTAATCTTGGGAGTTCACCATGGAAATGGAAACTAATAATAGGTTACCTTTTATAGATACAACAGTTATACAAAATTCTGTTAATAAAATTCAATTTAATTGGTACGTGAAACCAACATACTTAGGACGTTACCTAAACTAGTACTTAAATCACAATTTTAAACACAAAATTTCTACGGTTCTGTGCATGAAACATAGAGTTACTCAAATTTGTGAAAAGGATTTTTTAAAAGAAAACTTTGAATTTCTTAGAAGTAATTTTATTAATAATGGTTATCGAACGTCGAACAGCTCAATTTAACAAATCCAACTTTATTAGAAACTGAACCTTTGCTCTATAAAAATCTTGCTTTTATTGACAAATTGAGTGACTCCTTCAAGAAAACTCTCACAGTCATTGAGAATATCAAAATTGTAGACTGCTAATTAGGAAACCATTTCACTAAATTAAAAGATAAAATTGAAGTCAAATACAAATCGAATTTAATCTATTGCATTTCATGTAATAATTATGATGGTAGATATGTTGGCCAAACGTCCCAATGGTTGAAAAGTCGTATATCAAAACATAAAAGTAATTGCCGGTTAAATAAAACCATTTGTGCATTATCCCAACATGTTCATGACTGCAAACACACTTTTAACTTCGATGATGTCAAGATTTTAGACACTGAAATTAATTATCATAATAGACTTTTTCTCGAGATGATTTATATTAATTACACCAAGAATGCGATCAATTTTAAGACGGATACACAAAACTTGAGCAATGTTTATGCTTACTTATTTACAAAGGACAAAACTAACCAAAACTTTAATTCAAACCCACATTATGATGATTCCACAGTTGGAGTGTCTAATTACTCCACGGACATGATATTCTGAAGTTTGGTGGTCAAGCTGCTTTAAAATTCTTTAAGATCTTGTAATAAATTTAAGCTTGCTAATGTTAATTTTCGGTTTTGCCTTCGTAATCTCATATAAGTTTTATAATTTTCTTTTATGTTTTGAATTTTAAAATGTTACCGCTTTTATATATATATCGCTCGCTTTATTGGTTTCATTCTGGGTCATGCGCAGTGTGTTTATTTTAAACTCGGTTTACAGTCACGAACAGGTTTTTTTCATAAATTTTTACAGTTTTATAGCAATTCATTGTCCATTTTGTTTGTCCAACATTTCGTGATGTCCTTTTACAATTTTAAAGTTTAACTAAATTTTAATAATTTTTAATGCGTTCACTGTGTTTAAGTAATGTTGTGACTGTTTTTCATGATTGTTGGCTTCAAGTAACAAGTAAGTTTTTCTAAATTTAATAAAATTTAAAAAAAAATTTTTCTTCATTGTAATTTGACACGCTTGCTCAATTTAACCTTATGTTTTTGACTTGAAAAATAAAATTTTTCCATTTTAGCAATTAGATGCTCTGAGGAAGATTGAATAAATAATCGAATTATTAGCATATGAAAAAGTTGTTTTAATTAACATATTCTTTGGACCGTTTATTCCGAATTAAACAAATTTTACTTGTTGCCCACGTACGGTCGTTGGATACTTCTTGCTGTAAAGTTACTGGGCAATTTATAAATTGAATTAGTCTATCAAAACAACGCTAGGCAGGCATTTATAAAAGTTCTTTGTTTAGAACTTTATTATTCGATTGTAATTCTTTACTTTTTCTCAGCTTTTCTCAGCAATCGAAGCTTTATTTTAGAAACTCTAATTAAGCGACTATTACATCACTTAATATTTCAATGCTCATTTTCTTCTGGAACTTTTTTTCTTGTATAAGGTTGGTTAAACCAGAAAAAAGAAATTGTTTAATATCTGCATGCCCTATTTAAATCATTTCATCATTTCAACTACAAAATCTCAACGAAGTTGCCACTTAAGTAGAGAATACTAGGGAATTTTTTTTTCGTAATTCCCCTTCACTATCAATTGTAGAGGCAAGGACTTTTGACTTCAATGCTCCTCAGAGAAATTAGTGCCAACTACGATGATATTTTGTGATTGCAATGACGTAAATTAAGTGTGCAGATAATTAAAATTTCCAATTTTATCTATATAATGAATCTAGGAACTCACTTTTCGAAAGTGGTTGTAATTGATCAAGACGTGTTCAAGTTCGGCTCAACGAACTTGAACTCGAAGTAACTTTGGATAACTTAACTTAAATCTAACTATTTCGAGCCAGTAAATCATGCGTCTCGTACTACACGCATTTTGGTGACACCTGTATACTTTGGTATTGTCTTATTCAGAATATTGGAAAGATGCTTCACTATCAAATTGACAGACCAGTGGGCACTGGTCAATGTGATGTGTATAAATGATTACGTTCTGTATATACTTTGATTTAAGCAACAATTATCATATGTTTTGAACTCTTGGTTTCTTCTTAGTTTGTAAAGTGTACATATAACAGTTACGTTGAAAATTATGTTAATTTTGAATTATTTTTACCATTAGGAACATTTTGATCATTTTGTCAAAAAACATGCAAAAAATCTACAACGGTAATATACTTAATGTTACACGTAGACACGTAGACAGTGTACGTTGCTTGTTTGGGGGACCGAGACATCGAATTAGGGTACGTCGGCACTAACTTCTAACAACTACTCGTTTCTTAAGCTACTTATTACTTTATTTTCTGATTGTGCTTAAGCACGATTCTTCACACGAAAATTTCTTTTGTTTTAATTTAAGCAGGAAGAGTAGTCCCTGGATTTCTGTTTTAACGTAAACGGTATGGAAGATATTAGATTTGCAGAAAGCAGTTGACCTTCTGTTCTATTTTGGTAAACCTGGTTCCTGAATGCTTGCATTAAAGAAACTTGTAAATGATATAATACAAATATTTCCCAGAAAATCTTCCTGTTCTGATTAACCAATAGTTAACTATTATCAACAAATAATTGTCTTATAATTAAATATTCCCAATACTTATTTCAAATAAAACTGGAATGTTTTTCATTTAAGCCATATATTCCTGAATACAATTTTAAAATACATCTTAAAATAGGAATAGAAATGTAATTTTATAATTTCATTTAAAATAACCTGAACTTTCGTAGTGTGTGAAATTGTAAGTATTTCGAATATTATCATGTACATATCTGATAATCAGTAAATGACCAGATAATATTATGAAAACTGACTCGTTGTGTTTGTCTGCTATCTATTATATCCGCAACAGCAGAAATGTTTAACACATTTGGCAAAGTAATAACTAACAGATTCTAGGGATTATTTACTAATCCTAATTCAACCCACCTAAACTAGTGAGCATTAAATATAAGTTGAGTGGGATTAAACAATCAACCTTATCTGAATCCAGCCCAATCCAACCCAACTAGCTAATTAGCGCTAGATACTAATTGGGTTAGGATAGCATTAAATATTGTTATATTCATCAACCTAGGGAATTCTTTTCAAGGTGTTGGCCAATGGTCTTCGGTTTAAGCCACAACGACATTAAGGATAATTTTGCATAGAGATTGCTTATGACGGATAATGTAAGTTTCGCAAATACCTCAATTATTTTGCATTGTTCCAACTTTAATTCTACAAACTCTGATAATCAGGACGTTTTTGCATGGAAGAGTGATGATGAATGGGGAGATTTCAACTTCAGACAACGCAGAAACTTCAAGTCGAATTTGCGAATCGGTTGAGAAATCTCAAAATGAAGTATAAAATAGATGAATCACATAATCAAATAAGATCCGGCTTATTTATAACATCCTTATTATAAAGTTTCTACTAAGACATACAGAGTGCCCGTAAAGTAATGGTGCACTTCCAATAATTTCAAAGTATCATGTGTATGAAGGTAATACCAAATTAACCCCTTATTCTCATGTATCTTATTAATGAATGCTTTAGCATGCTCGTCATCCCAGTTAAAAACTTTGATCTGTATTGTCGTGGATGCTATAGCATTCATTGTGTATAATGATTGAAAATATGATAATCTGACTACCATTATAAATTGTGTTTAATCAAATTTCGGAATCATAACAAATTTGAAAATAACACGACCGTCAATGTTTGCTCCTCTCCAAAAAGGGGTGCACCCGTTTCGTTTGTCCAACCAGTCCTGGGACGCCGGTTATCTTATGATTGCTCTGGTTCAAATGGATACAAGGTTTGATTGGGTTGGGTTAGGATTAGCGGCTAGATGAAGACACTTTTTAACGAAGACTACTACAATGAATAGTTTCTAAAATAGAGTATTCTACAAACTGATTTGGCAACCCTGAATATTTGAGTTGAAGTAAAACTAGGACAGATACTAGAACTAAAAGTGGAACGATTCGGGTTTAGTCGTACGTCCGAAAACATCTTTTTAAAGAAGACCTCTACAATGAATGGTTTTCGAAATAGAGTACTTTATAACGTGATTTGGTAATCCTGTATATTTCAATTAAAGTAAAACTAGAATTAACACTAGACCTAGAAATGGAATGTTTTGGATTTAGCAGTGCGTCTGAAGAATTTTTAATGAGTGTAGAGCACCTATATGCATAATCGCCAAATAGTAGGTTCGCTGGATGCTGATAAGACTTAACACTGCTCCAAAAGACTCAACACTGCCCCTAGAAGATTTGAAATACTTTTAGAAGACTTGATATCGCTTCCAGAAGAGTTAAAATGCTTATAGAAGGTTTAATATTGTCCCTGGAAAACTTGATAGCGCTTATAGAATACTTGATCTTCCTTCTAGAAGGCTTGATATGCTTCCAGAAGACTTGCAATGGTTCTCAAAAGCATGAACTGCTTCAAGAAAATTTAATACCGCTTCTAGAAGACCTGATATGGCTAAAGACTTGAAATGTTTCAAGAATACCTGTAATACCTCAGTACATTTGATACTGCTACTAGAAGACTTGAAATGCTACCAGAAGACTGCTGACAGGAAAAATTTTCATCAGAAATAAGAAGAAACTGTTTGAGCTTCCTTCCAAAATATTACAACTATTGGACAAAATGCAAAGTCTTGCCTGAAGTAGTCCAAAACTTAAATAATGTTATGTTGTTAATTAAATACTAAATACTGCTAACACAAGATACTTTTATTGCAAAAGACAAGTATCTGTTAATAAAACTTGATTTTGCTTCTTAAATATCAAGTATACTGTTGTTTCTGCTGACAGAAAACATTTCCATTGCAAACGAACCAGATAATTAACTCACGTATCTATCCATTTTTTCCAGCATCAAGCACTCCATCCAGCCTATCATAAATTTACAGGCCAACAGTCCACCATTTAAGATAAGTTATTTCAGCTATTTACGATACGGTAGCTTTATCTACCAATATTGAGCAACTCTTTTCTTTCTAACACTGAATACAATCCACATAAACCAATAGATTCGAAAATTATAAAATTGCAAAAGTAGTCTCTATATTTCGAGAGTTAAATGAAGTAATTATTGCATCTAGTGGAAAGGACTAACGATTTTTGTTACTTTAGTTTCAATGTAGCTTTGGCAATAAACACACATAAAGAATAACTATTCTTTTAAACAACGTCCCATGTTTTAAAACAGCTTTTTAACTGTTTAAAACAAATTTGGTTTAAAACATATCATAAAGATTCAAACATGTTTAAAACAGTTTGTTGTAGATACTTTGTTTAAAATATAACAACCTTGACTAGAACTAACAATGGACCTAGAACTACATATCGTACAATAATCATTTATAAGGTATTGTTTCAGTTTCTTTATTTTATTTATTGTTTTCGTTATTTATCCAAACTTTATTAATTAAAGGAATACAATTTTCTTTTTAACAATTAATTTAACGTGTCTTCTTTTGGAAACCAGCACCATTATTCTTATTTGTCGCTCGTCCTTTGGAGCACACCATAATATTATAAATGGCAGAAATATAACTGAAATAGTTAATATTAATCTTGAAAAAATCTACGTAATCAAAACAACTTAAAAATCAGAGTTTCTTAGGTGCGTTTAAGGAGTGGTTATTGATTAATCTTAAATCTTGTAAGGTGCAGATAAGATACAAACTAACATGTAAGTAATTTTTTATCGATAACGTTCTCTATACCTATACTTACACTTAATACGTTTACGCTGTCATATTATTTCCCATAATATGATTTGGTTCAATTTCTTGATCAATTTGTATCATAATCTTATAATTACTTAATACGTGTGTAATTACTATATAAAACAAAGATATTGATGATTTAATCATAGCGTGTTGGATCAATGAACAAATAAGACGTAGTGCATTTATAAGTTTAACCTGAAACACATGTTTACATCAGCTGTGGTTGTAATTTATCGCTAGCACGTAGGTTTTGGCGTGGCTACCAGGATCGCGTGTATTGCGTGGGCCCCTCTCGGCGACGCGATGTTGGGAGTTTCGTTCGAGAGAGAAAACGTTTCGTTCGTCGGCAAATTGTCCGATCAGCTGGGTTGAGTTAAAATTATCTGGTGGCCCACCGCAGACGACGTTGAGCCAGTTTGGAGCGATTTCGAGGTCAGGATGCTGGGACCAAACTAAAGCACGAAATAGGACCGCATTTCGTCTTTTTGTTTTTCTTTTTTCTCATCAATTCCTATAAGCTCTCCTCATATAATCGGATCCCGCGGCGGTTTGTTGGGTTCGATCGGCCCAGGCAACTAACTCCGCGGCTTTCGACTTCGATTGCGTGCTTTTCTTTGCGGTTTTACTACCCGTCCAAGAACAATCCAAGGTCACTTTACGCAACACGTCTACGTGTTCTCGATGAAAATTTAGAACCGTTGTTAAACCATTAATAAACTCTCACCCACAAATAATCCAAGTAACATTACGTACAAGATGGTATGTTATTTATTGTACAACAAAACACTTTACTGTATATCAGTAACATTACGTACAAGATGGTATGTTATTTATTGTACAACAAAACACTTTACTGTATATCATTTTGACCTTTAACGGAACGACCGTACTATTTATGTCTTTTATACGGGAATGGATTAAAGTACCGTAATGGATAATTCGTATACATCAACAAAGATTTTCAAGATAATTCCTTTCAGCAATTTGCTCTAACATGAAAATTCTCTGAATCTGAGAATCGATGTCTTATGTTGTTGTATTTACATCATTTTTTGTTGGGCATTTGCGGGTAAATTGAATTTAGCATCCAGTAATAAATCTTGGTTATTTATTATAACACCTTTAAGTGAAAAGATTTATTATTCCTCAAGTGAGGTTTTGAAAGTTGTTCCAATCGGATAACACTGAAGCTCCGAAAACTCTACACCGAGACCATCAATTGTACGAAATCCGGGTGACACGTCGTCAGTCCTTTCGTACACTCGTTTTAATTAATTACACGGTGCCCGCATCACGACAGAGCCCCTTGTCCGAATCTGATGCGATGGACGAGTCCGAAAACCTCGCGATAAAACTGACAAGACGGACACTTACCCGTCCATCCGGGACACATGATATATCGTCGAATCGTTGAGCTTTTTTCTTGTTTCCTCGGTACGAGACGAGACATGTGATTGAAAGTTGCTATAATTTTAGATGGACTTTTCATTTACTTTTATCACTTTCATGTGAAACTCGATTTATATTGCTACAAGCTATAATGGAAAAGAAAATGTAAGTAAAAAGTTACCGCTTGGAATTGTCAGCGATTGCAAAAATAAACGAGAGAGAACTAGGTACCGTGGAGCTTCTAATAATTGGCTTATTTTGTAATTAAAGTTCTTTTGTATAACACTGTACAAAAAATACTAACATTACTTCTAGTGCAGGTAAAAAATATTATTTGTGATCTGTAATTATAAATAACCAATTTAAAATTACAACCTTCTCTGTACTAAGTTGTAATTGCAACATTTTTACAGAAAAATATCTAATGGCCCTTCTAAGAAACGTAATTTATGCTTAAAGTGTAAACCATCTTTTGTATCCCATTTTTCAACTATCGTATGTGGTACGGTAGATGAATTATTCTTTCAGAAGTCCTAGTATTAGGATTAGTAATTTTACTTTTTTTCAATTTGGTTTGCAATTGTATGTTTTATAGTTAATATAATTTTTTGTAAATCAATAATAAAATGCAAAGATTTGGTATTTTTTAATCTCATAATGTATTAAACAAACAAGTTTTCATTCGTTATTTGGAAGGAAATAAATGGGCCATTGGATCAAAAGCTCATATTAATACTGATACATATTCAATATAGATTCACCACAAAAAATTTCATCAAAATTAGTGAAGTCTACTGCGTTGTCCCTTGTCTGGGTCGCAACTCAAAATTATGTCGTGAAACATATAAAATGGGTAGCGAACACTTAATTCAATTTTTACACGAGAGATAGGTTCCCAAAAAATTCGTATGAAAAGAGCTGTAAAAAAAGGTGTAAACCACATAAAAAATTCTTTTAACGTTCATTTAAGAACATATTTTGTGCTTATACACGATTTTTTAATAAACGAAAGTACTCAGTAATATTCAACTTCTTTTTGTGATGTAAAGTTTTGAATTCAATCCAAATTTGTTACTTTTATAAATTAAAAGTTTCCTTAATAATTTTTAAAAAATCTCTAAAATTGAATTCGTAATAAAGAATATGCACTTTTCCGAGAACAAACCCGGGCCCGAGTATCTCAATTTGTTTTTGAGATATTAAGTTTTGAACTCATCCCGAAATTGTGGAGTTTAATAAAATTACAAATGTTCTTAATCAGTTTTGAAAAATCGTAAAAAATCTAATTCTTAAGATATCTTCATGAATTTTCCTGAGATTTATAAGACAAAGTATGCAGTTTTTCGAGAACAAAACCATGCGTGAGTAACTCAATTTTTGAGGTATCAAATTTTGAACTAAATCTACATTTGTGGCTATTAAAAATGTTCTCAATAATTTTTAAAAAATGTTAAAAATGGAATTCTTAGGATATCTTCACAGATTTATTAAGATTTGTAATTTAATTTTTTGTTTGGAAAGTGCGCACTTTTCCGAGAACAAAACCATGCGCGAGTATGGTATATTCTTAAGATATCTTAATGATCTTTTTTTTTAATTTATAAAGAAAGTGTGCACTTTTCCCAGAACAAGTCTATCCGTGAGTATGTCAATTTTTTTTAAGATATGTTTTGAATTTAACCTAAATTTGTGACAAAAATCACTTTTGAAAGATTTCAAAAAATCGAATTCTTAAGATATATGATATATCAATTTTTTATGCAATTTATAAAGAAAAGTGTGCACTTTTCCAAAAATAAAATTATGCGTGAGTATCTCAATTCATTTTTGAGATATCTTTTGAGATAAATATGTATCATTTTATAAAATAAAAATTACCTTTATCATATTTAAAAAATCGTAGAAAATCGAATTTTTAAGATATCTTGATGGATGTTTTTAGGTTTATAAAGAAGTATGAACATTTACAATAACAAATCCATCTGTGAGTATTTCAAGTCATTTTTGAGATATCATGTTTTGAACTCATCTAAAATTTGTGGTATTTCATAAAATTAATGATTTCCTTATTATTTAAAAAAATCCTTAAAAAAGATATCTTGATAAATTTTTTGTCATTTATAAAAGAAAGTATGCACAATTACAATAACTTTGAGCTCAATTTAAGTTTGTAGCATTTCATAAAATTAAAAATTTTAAGAAATCGTATCAAACAAATATTCTTTTAAAAAAAGATTTTTTTAATAAAAAAAGGATTTGTAACACGTAAAGATGTAACTCTAGTGAAAATTTCGAGTTGTGGGTTGTGTAACCTTTTTCTCGTGCTTTATAGGACGCCATGCAAGAAAGGTTGAAAAACACTGCTGTAAAATCTCAAATTGAGTTTAGTTGTATTTTGTATTTTTATAATTAGTGTAAGTATATTTCTGTAGATAGTAAAATAAATGGATTAAGAGCATGATGAAAATCATAACATGATAATTATTTACTTACTTTAGCGGTTTTATATCCCACATATAGAGAGTAAAAAAGATAGGATATCACAGAACTTAAAAACTTGGTTCAATAAATTATACATTTTGCTATAATTATTAATTTCTGTTCGAAAAAGACATCACCTTCATTTTTGTAATCTATTATGTAAAAATGTACATTTATTCATGGTGAATGTGTATTAAAATTTAAGCTAGATTCCGATTTAAGTTAGTAAAAAGACACTTTTAAGGGAAGAACTGAAAAAGGTACAATAAGGAAGATTAGCAAATATTAATAACAATAATTCTGTGACTAAAATTCTAATATTTTTTTAATGAAAGTTGATAAACAATAGAACGATCTCTTATACTAATCTGTGTATAACTATAACAAATAAATACAATGAATTTCAAATCATGAAAGCTATACTCTTAACAACGGCTATTCTAGTACACAACTTCATACATTCATTAACAAATTATAATTGAAGCACACACAATCTTAATACTTCTGTAACGTTACAAAATTTATCACAACATGAAAACACCAACAATAAAATATACAGATACATCAATTTTCCAGGTGACATCTCATACAATATAAAAAGTATTTTTAAAAATAATTCAATTTCATTTAAAAATAAAAATGCCATTAAACGTAAACTCTTTAACGCCATAGATAAGATTGGGGTTTTGGATCAAAGTGGAGTTTATAAAATACAATATAACGCACATAGGAGAGATTGGTAGATCATTAAAAAGCCGAATTGGAGAGTACCTGCACAATGATAATTCTAATTTTGGTAAACGTATGTTGAATTTTAAACAACAAAATTTTTTGCTTGCAACAAAATGTTTCACTATTACACTCTTACAATAATAAAAATTTTAAACTAAACTTCCTAGAGCAAGACAAAATAGATAAATTTAAATATCGTCAACTAGAATGCCTCATTGAGCAGATTTGCATCTCAGAAACTCCACTCTATTAACTCCTTCTTTACTCCTTTTCCCAAAATGCCGAGGATTAATGCATCCAGACATCGTGCATTTTCCCCCTTTTTAGGGTCCCAGCGGTTATTAACATTTCCTTCCTCTATACCTACCCTTTTCTACCTATTCCCCCTTCTTATAAACTTAAAAGTACAATTTTACATCCATCTTACCCTTAACGTTTTTTAAACTACTATGGAATTGAATTTTAAATTTTAACGTTATTTAAAAATTCAAATACAATAATATAAAATTAATTACAACATATTCATTTCAAGATTTACTTTACAATTTTAAAATTTATTGTTTTTTTTGTCTCTTCAGTTACTTATCTCTCTAGTTACTTGTACAACACTTTTATATTCACAAATAAATTACAATTTAAATTTTAACCTAAAAATAAATGTTATTACATTTTGTTTTCTCATTGTTTCTCTTTCTTTTATTATCAATATTACTATATACTTCATCGTCAAAATACGTAAAAAATTTGTTCCTAAAGTATTCGTGCACTCGAAATTTAATTTTTGAAATCAGAACGTTCATAAATTTTAAAGTGTCAACTTCATCTTCTTTTATAATTGTTAGATCTTAATATATTTTACGTGACGTTTTTAACTATAAGAAAAAACAGATATGTAACTTCATTTTGCTGTAAAACAATTTTTTAAAATTTAATGTTAATAATCTACGTGTAGAGTGTCTGAAGATGGCTAATGGCCGAAACTAGGACATAATTATTTAGACATAAAACCACTCTGACTTATTTACCGAATCAATATAATTATATTTAAATGAACATTTTCGTTAATCTACAAATTTTCCTACTAACATTTTTTATTATCAACATTTTTTTAGAATCCTATCTCGAGGAAACATTTACCTTCATCGACTTTTCTATGCCTTTCTGAGCCGTAATTACACAATAAAACGTTGGGAGATCATATAAAAATTTTATATAATAATCCATATGTTAAACATATCCATACATGAGCTTATGTGATATTGTAAAGTATGATCAACGTTTTTTAGAAAAAAAATTGAAAAATGGAAGTATGAAAGACGCAAATCAAAGTAAATCGTACCGAATAACAGCAGAAATAGGCAGACGAAGAGCATTACGTGGATTCAGACAAGCAAGTGAACTTTCATTAAGCTGCAAAATAATTAAAGCTCAATAGAGAAATAATGTACAAAGTATTAAAATAGATGTTGTCAAAACAATCAAATTTTGTAAACAACAATGCTGATAATGCTTAGATGTTGTATAAGTTACATATGTCTGAGTTAGATATAAATATCTGATATTGCAAAAATAATAGACAGTCGTTATGTAAAATAGAACAGAGGAAAGTGCGATTCTGAACATTTTTCTGGTTATACAAGTGATTCATAACTCATGTGCAATATTTTGAATTCTAATAAAATTTGCAAAAATATAACAATAACGTTTTCACGTTTTCGCATTTGTTTAAGAGTTATACAAGTTTTACAGATTTAAGCATAGAGGCTCTATAGGTAATAATGTTTTCATAGATGAGTGTTGTCAAGGAAATGCAATAATGTAAATAAACTCAATTTGATAATTGTAAATTGTTTAAATTCGCTTACATTCAATACCTAGTAGTAATCATGCTAGACTTTACTAACACATATGGCATACAGTAGATTACGCGAGTTAAGTATTGCTCCCCGTATTTGCCACAATGTATAGGTGGAGGAAGCTCTTATTAATGTAGTTACCGACGAACATTCCAACCCTTCATTGCACCAGAAGTATTTCTAGAAAGCGTGGCGATTCCCACTCTTTTGTATCTTTAGCATTGAACATAATGGCTGTAGTTGCTTCATCCATATCACATTCAGAAAATCAAAAATTGTAGCCAGGTTTCCAAAGAATAAGGGTTGGATTTTGTGAATGGTTCTCCAGGCCACATTACAGTCATAATATGATTTCACAAAAGAAATTATGTTGGCAGCATTGATTGCAACTGAAATATTGTAATTTAAATGTAAAACCATTTGCTCTAATTAACGTCGCAATATCTTCGTACAAGATACATTTTCTTGCAAGAAAAAATGTTTACTGTATTGTGGACTTTTCAAATGACTTTGGAATTTTAGAATGATCTGTAAAAACTGAATGTTTTGCCATATGTGTCCATAGATCAAAGATTCAAGCGGATATCCAAATCTATTGGGAAACAAAGTGGAAAATAGATTATTTCGTTGATACAGCTGGTACACATTTGATACCAACATGATACAATATTAATTGTATCATGTTGGTATCAATGTGTTGTATCATGTTGCAAGGTGGTTAAGTCGTGGTAGTCCTGTAGCATGGCCTCCAGGATCAGCAGCATTTATGTTACCTTATTGTTACCTTGTGTCTTATTGATCACCTTTATCTTACATCACTATTAGTTATAAAATTTTTAAGTTGACTTAAAATGATATAACTTATATAACTCATAAGTAAAACCAAAAACTTTTAAAAACAAAAGATTTTGTATCACAATCCAAAATATGGCATATGAATTATGAATCACCCTATATACGAGCAGGAATGGAATCTGAACTGCATCTGTGCAACTAATAATGGAATCGATGAAGATGTGTGATTACGTCATTTGATTTGCAAAGATCGTTCCAACACTTCTTATGACGAAACTATATTAACATATTTACAAGTTAATGTCAGGACTAATAACAGTGAAATGAAACGCATGTATAAAAGGATTGCAGATTGAAAATCTCTGTGAACGGTCTGTCATCTGAAATGTAATAATTGAACCACCATATCACGTTGTAGTTATCAGTACGTTGATTGAAAAAAGATAGAAGCTTGTCAAATTTTATGAGATGTTACATTTACCATAATGGGATGGAAAATATTTCCCTTAATATCAAACCATTCAACATGAGTTATCACGTCTATAATGAGCAATTTACTGCACTGAGTATGAATTTAATACCTTTTAAGAAACAGATGTGTCAAATAACAAAATGCTACGAAACTCATTTCCTCCTGAACGAGCATTTCATTAATAGAAAGAATTAAATGATAAATTAGTTATTCACGCTGAGAATAAGAATCTAAGAAATTCAAGATACCTCCAGGATTTTAATTTGACTTTGGAAACTTTCAATCAAAGTTTGCAGCGAGTAAATTTCTTAGAAAATGAATTTGTTAGATTCCTATTCTCAGCATGAATAACTAATTTATCATTTAATTATTACTGCTAATGAAACACTTGTTCGGGATGAAAAGAGTTTCCTACCATTTTGTTGTTTGATACATCTGTTTCTTAAAAGATATTAAATTCATACTCAGTGCGGTAAATCGCTCATTATACACATGATAACGAATGTTGAATGGTTTGATACTAAGAGAAATATTTTCCATCCAATTACGGTAAATGTAACATCTTTTCATAAAATTTGATAATCTTCTATCTTTACATATTTACTTTCCATGTATTTAGACGGATCAAAACATTAGCAAATTTGATTTAATAAAAAATCAAAATGTTTTGATTTGAAATAGAACGAATGTTAATTCAAGAATATAATATTCGTTTTCAGCGTTTTGAATTAAGAATAGAAAATATTGAGTCTAGACAATACTTATTCTTGAAAATTGTAGATAAAATATGTTACGTTAACGATAACAGATTTTTATTTCAAGACTAATTGTGCTTCGTTTAAACACATAATTATTGCACCAAAAATACGATATAAAACATGCAACATAAAATATCCATTTGTTTGGTCAGTCATATTCTTGTAGTGAAATATTCTTTGTCATATCAAGAATATACTATTCTCAATCTAAAATAAAATATTTGTAGTTGTAAACACCAATATGGTTGGCGCAAAAAATATTTTATTTTGAATCAACACAAACCTATAAGAATATAACATTCTTATTACAGTTCCAAAATTGTCTCACAGATATCGAAAATTAATCGAAGATTATATTTTTATCCGTGCACTTTCTTATGCAGCTTTTGAAAAGTAGGGTATTTCGGATAAGAAGGTATCAATATTCTAGCACTCAAAAATATTCCACATAATCCTACAAATAATTTAAATAGATTCATTTCATGAAATCAATGTAATAATAATATGTATCACTATGATTTACATAAAGAAACCAAAAACCCCATAAAATATAATATTGAGCTCCATATACGTCTAAATGTATAGATTGAAGATAATAAACAATTATATTTTTAATACGACCATTGACACAACAACCATAGGTATTGGGTCAACGCAAGTATCGTTAACAATAAATTTTGGCCGCAAACCGCATATATCACTGCAATAGGGAGTGTAATTAAAACGACATACACCTACATAAAAGCGAGCCTTTAACATCTGTGACCTAATCTAAAACTTTACAAACGAACAGAAACGGTCCAAGGCTAAGCTCGGTTGAACGCCTTGCATCAGGTCTATTGTTCTTCCAAGAGGAAAAAATAAACGTTACAGGTGTTTGCGTATAAAGGTTTTGTTAACATATAGATAATCATGTTTTGTTAACGTTAAAGTGAAATGGGACATTAATGAAATAGTCAACGGAAGTGAACATGATTTGTCTTTTTCTTGATGGTGACAACTATTGCTGTTAAAATGCAACTCCGTACCAGGCAAATTCTTGTAAGAATTGCTGAGGAAATTGTCTTTTAATGGATTGGCACCGCGCCACTAACTCGTACGGGGTTTCCGGATGGCTCCGGGTCGTTTAAACGTGGCATTAAAGACGCCCATCCTTTTCCTTTTTTTTACTTAGCGCAGATTATTCGGTTGGTTCTAAAAGATTCAGATGTGACCGAGGCGTTTTTATTGCGACGGATTTTATTGCGGAAATATTTTACGCAGCGCTTTAGTCCGCACCGTTTAAAATTATGGGGTAACTCAAGTCGTAACAATGCAAATGAACGATCCTTTCACAAAAAGAATATAGTAGGTAAAATAATGATTGCATGTCTTTTAGTAGTAACGGTAGTTGGATGTAGAAATAAATCTTAAAAAGATTAAAGGCGGTATTTGTATTGGCAAAAATACAAACATTTTATGAGGTTTATAATGTATTTATAGTATTGCTGATGTCATGTAAAAAGCTTGTAAAAAGCTTAAACACTAGTGATCTATTGTTTGAAAACAAACACCCTACTTTATTCAATTAGCATAACGTAATAAAGGTTAAATATTCAAACGAAGTCGTCATGTATGCAAATGACTTTGCATATTAAATTAAGCCTTGCCATTGAACTTTTGACAAATGTTCGTGTGAGCATGAATTCCTCTTTGTAACACCTAAATGCCTGACATTACTAATAACATTTTTTAATTACAAAAATATGGTTTCTATTAATTTATTGGACACACACACAATGTTAAAGCAATGTAAATATCTTTCAGTGCAAAATCGTGATTGCATTGGTTGTCATTATCTCGTAAAGATCAAAGTCCGGACCGCCGAAGCGTAAACTACAATTATGTGTGTCGCTTCTATAGAAAATAAGAAAGATCAGACTGCGCATTGCGGTTTTAAATGTTAACAACTTCTAATCTCACTTAATTAAGACTTTACCATTGCTGCGGTCGGTTCCAAACAAAGATACAATTACATATTAACGAAATGTATAGCCACAATATTTTCTTTGTTAAGGTTTCGTATAAGAGCAATTCAAACAATTTGTACTTCTTTTATTATTAATTATATTATGTTTCATTTTAATTTTTTTAAGTATAAATTGAACCTTAATAAATGAAACGCTTACTTTCTTATTAACAACAAATTAAAACTGATTCTCGTAAAAGTCACTTTTAAAAGTCACAGTTTTCATCGTTATTCTTTTATATGCTCAGTTATAAAACAAAAAAGAATGAAAGAAAGCAAGCAAAATGAAATTATTGCGTTTAACGTCGTTTTTATTTAAAACTTAGATTTACCTTTATCTGATTTCGATGTCGATCAAATCAGGATTATTTATGTGTGATATTGGTGACATTCATTAATTAATGTCGTTTATCGCGTGATTTAATATTGACTATGAAAAATTAAACTCCACTTGTTCACTAACCAACTCAGATTTATTTGAAATTCTTAAGCTCAGTTTCATCATCACTTAGATGAATATATAATGTATACCCATCTTAATAATAATAATGTAATATTAATGTATACCTTTTAGCACAATAAAATAGAAATATCTCACTATTTGCTACTATTTCACTAACTGCTGTGACAATTAGTAGATTTTAATAGAAAGATTATCGGTGCTTATTATAATAAACGGAGATGATGACTTAATACATTGTCGAGATTTACGATCTATTGCAATACTGATGTAGGTTTGATGTACATGATTGATAAGATCGTGATTGTTACTAATGTATAAGATTATTTAGATTATTTAAAAGTCATTCACACTATCAATGATTCATTATTTTCTCTTATAAACCTTTAGATACCTTAAATAGAATTATTTTCTGTAAGATACTACCAAAGTGATTTTCAACCATCTTTTGTCGCGGCACACTTCACGATTTCAAAGTTCAACAGCACACTTTATAATGTTTACTATATCAATTCTAAAGTTTGACGGTGCATTCTATAATTTGATCAATATTAGTTATAAAATCAATTTGAAAGCCTTTAAAGATTAATTGCAATTTAGAAAGTTATAATTAATGACTGAAATTTTCTTTAGAAGTGTCTCCATTAAAGATTGGGGATCAAATACGGTTGAACTACGTTTTTATTTCATATACCGGCTGTCATACAAACAAACGCTCCAAGCTGTAAATCTGTTATTTACATTCAGATTTTCATGAAACAATCATGAGAAAAATAAATAAAAGATGAAAATTGAACTACAAACTTGCAAAATGAAATGTAACAACTTCATCTTCAGCCGAAAATGTCAATTGGAGAACAAGAGTCTCCTTTCGTTTCGTTTGGATGGTTCAGGTCAATTAGTTAACGTCTTCATTTATCAAATTCTTTTAAAATTTTTCTTTTCTTCACAAATTTCGACACCATGCTTTATCTTCTGCTCTGAAAGGATTCTCTAAAGAACAAGTTTCTAAATTTTGTAAATTTAATAAATTTACTTATCATATGAAATGGATTGTTGAAGTCTATGTTTCATTGTACAAATAAATTTTTGCTTTAACGGATACAATCGGTAATCCACAGTTTTTTGAACAAGATTTTAAAAAGAGTATTATCTATTACTATTATCGATTATTAAATCTATGCAAAGTTTTATAAATCAATAATTCCGGAGAATGAAATGGTGTGGTTTTAATGCAAAATAAAAGAAAAATAAAAGAAATATTTAGACTTAGTTTCAAAAATTTCAATCTCTATTGTAAGAGTACAAAGAAATCGTTATACTATAAACCAATTCTTCATAATCTTAATACTCAATTTAGAACAAATAACAAAATCAAGTGTGTAATTTGAAAATGGTTCATAAAACCATTGTAAATGATCGTCAAATACGTTACATGTAAGTCGAATCAGAGTAAAAAGACAATATAATTGTCTTTTTTTATTTTTGGGTCCATAAAATGTTGTAATCAATAGTTCTACATTAAGGCTATTAATTTCGATCATTCCAAACATGTTCAATTTTGCTCCATCCGATATGTTTTGTTTGAGCTCTAAATCTCCATTATACAGGGTGAGTCAATAGTGCGGGGACGAAAAATTGTGGCTTTACCGTTGAAAATAAAAATAATGTTTTTATGTCGTCATACATTATTATCAAAGCTGCATCGAATAAAATTATTTTCAGCTATACAGGCTGTTTCACTATTCCAGGCAAGTATTCAACTTCATTTTTTTAAATGGAATCCTACGTATCTTTTCACATATGCAGATTAATTGTCTTAAATGCTATAAGTGCATATCTTACATTCAAATTTTGAATGCAAGGTTGCCAAGTTATTAATCATTTTGTGAAAATTTTTGTTGAATCATATGATCACTTAAAATTCGTTATCAGCATTATTATTAAATATTGAAGATTGTAATTTGGCATATCGATAAACAAAGCTTGGGTCTTTCGAACGCCACTATAACTATTGGTTAACATTATACAGGTTGGTTACTAGAACCGGTTAATTTACGGAATGTTTGAGGGACCATAACTTTGTTATTTTAAATGGAACACCCTATATTTTTTCAATGCCTGAGAAGGTTTTATTAATTACCTTTCATTTTTGTTAAGCATATGGTATATCTAATATGTGTACTTTTTGAGATAATTACACTATTTCAAAAATGTCGGCATAAACTAGATTTTTTCACAAGAAATAAACTATGAAGAAGACATTTTTAAACAAATGCGAGTGCGTCTATTTTGTAAAAGATGAAGAAGTATACATGTGTGCCTATTCAGTTCAAAAAAGACTAGAATTTTCGAAATGGGTATTAGAAAAAGATCATGTAATTTTTACGATAATCTTCTATACAGCAAATAAGCGATGTTTTGTAAAAATAACTATGTTAACCGCCTTAATCTTCATACTACGATATGATCAACAGTAAATTTATATGAGAAGTAATCCACAAACAACAATGATGCTAAACTATCTGGGCAGGGATTCTAGAATCTTATTTGATCAGATCGTATTTCTTCAAGGCAATCGTCAATGGATAATTTTTTTGAATTTCTTAGAAAATCAATTGCCAAAACTTTTAGATGTTTTACGAAACGTTTGACAAAGAATGTGGTCTTAGCACGATGGTACACCATTCCACTATGAAAAGATTTTTCCAACATACTTAAATAGAATTTTTGAAAACTTGTTTTCTTAATACTATTGTCTGTGCACAGATCCATACTTTTCCATCTTTTACGAAATAAACTTACTGGCATTTGTTTAAAAATGTCATCTTCATAGTTTATTTCTTGTGAAAAATCAAGTTTATGCCGACATTTTTGAAATAGTGTTATTATCTCAAAAAGTACACATGTTAGATATACCCTATGCTTAACAAAAATGAAAGATAATTAATAAAGTCTTTTGAGACATTGAAAAAATATAGGGTGTTCCATTTAAAATAACAAAGTTATGGTTCGTCAAACATTTCATAAATTAACCGGTTCTGGTAACCACTATGTATAATATTATCAAATTGTATTAGTAGGGTTTCAAAGACCAAGGCTTTGTTTATCGATATGCCAAATTGCAATCTTCAATATTTAATAATAATGGTGATAATAAATTTTAAGTCACCACAATATTTTTCAAAAATTTGCACAAAATGATTAATAATTTGGCAACCTTGCATTCAAAATTTGAAAACAAGATACGCATTTATAGCATTTAAGACAGATAACCATCATATCTAAAAAGATGTATAGGGTTCCATTTAAAAAAATGAAGTTGACTAGGGTACTGGAATTGTGAAACACCGTGTATAGTTGAAAATAATTTTAGTCGGTGCAGCTTTGATTATAATCTATGATGACATAAAAACATTTTCTTTATTTTCAACAATAAGGTCACAATCTTTTGTCCTCGCACTATTGACTCACCCTGTATATAGTCGTGAGTTGTGGTGGAACGGATAGCGATTTCATGAGGAGCCGGATACCGGATATTCGGCATATCTAGCCGGCCGTTATGTGTCAGCTTCAAAATCAGTTTTATATCATATACCGGTACAAATATGACTTGATCCAATTTTTCGTGAGCATATATTTTTCTCAGAACAAAACCATACATGAATAATTAATTCATCCCGTTTTTAAGATATCTTGTGAGATAAATTTGTAGCATTTCGTAAAGTAATAATTTCCTGAATGATTTTTGAAAAATCGTAGAAAATCAAATTCTTGAGATATCTTGATGAATTTTCGTTATTTATAAAGGAAAGAATGCACTTTCATCAGAACAAAATCATGTTTGAGTATCTCTTTTTAAGATATCAAGTTTTGAATTCAACTTAAATTTGTAGCATTTCATTCAACACTTTCTTTAATGTTTTTAAAAAAATCGAAAAAAAAAATCATGTTGGTAGGATATTTCGATGAAATTTGTTATAATTTTTAAAGTATGTACATTTATACATACAAAACCATACTTGAATATCTGAATTCGTTTTCGAAATATCATATATTCATGGAATAATGGCTATTTTTGGAGAAAAGAATGGGCTTTTTATGAACGAAGCAGCATTTAAATAACTATTTGTTCTTGAGATATGAATTTTCGAATTTAATCAGATTTTTATTAGTTTATGAAGGTAACAATTTGCTCCAACGATTATAAAAAGAAATCATAAAAAATCGAATTTTTAAGATATCTTTATGAAATGATGGTTATTTGTAGAGAAAGGCATGTACTTTTCGATGAATAAAACCGCATTTAAAAAACTCTATTCGGTTTTGAAATATGAAATATGAATTTAATGAAAATTTTTGTTAGTTTACGAAGATAACAATTTTCTCCAATGATTTCCAAAAAATCATAAAGAATCGAATTCTTAAGCTATGTTTATGAAATGATGGCTATTTGTAGAGAAAAGTATTTACTTTTTGATGAACAAAACTGCATTTAAGAAACTCTATTCCTTCTTGAGTTAGCATGTTTTGAACTCTACCTAAATATGTATGATTTCATAAAAATAACAATTTTTTTAATTACTTGTAGAAGAAAAACCTATAAGAACCTGTCTTAATATACGGATAGTTGCCGGATATCCATTCCATCTCTAGTTGTAAGTATTGCTGAACAATAAAATAAATTTTAGTAATTGAAAATTAATGTTTGTAAGTTAAAAATAATTAATATTAGAACCCAATATAACCTAAGGTAACATAACACAACGTAAGCGTACGACTTATGTGGGACTAATCTGTCCAATTTCCAGAATCTGCTTTCAATTCCTTTCTTCTCTTAACTCGATTCATCCTGTCAACATAAGTTTGAAATATATAGCGTTTCCCAATCCTCTTCGCACAGCCCACATCACCTTTCCATATTATCGGCCCAATACAACCCGCTATTTCTCATTGCCATAGTAGTATCTAATGCCAACTTCTTTGTGTGCTCGCTCCCTTCCTTCACAAGGTAATTTAGAAGCCTTTCCGTCATTATGTCTCCATATATTACATTGTACGCTCTCTCTCTCTCTTATCAACGTCCTTCTTTCCTGTCTCTGGACGTTCCTATATTTGATCTTGACCTCATCCCACTAATTGTAAGTAAAAATACAAATCACCATAAGCCAACACAATCCAACTTAGCCAAATGTTACCCAACGATACGACTTAAATGGGACTAATCTATCAAATCATTAGACAAAGTAAACACCATGGATAAGAAAATTTTTAGTTGTCACAGAGGCATGGTGAAATCTGGTTGATATCATTTCACAATAAAATGAGAATAATGTGCACTGGAAATTCTACTAATCGTCTTTATACGTATTTAAAACGTATGGAAAACATGTGGGATCGTTGAACATATTGCACCTAAGCAATGTAAGAGAACAAATTCATTTAACAACAAAAGTCAATGCTTGCCGAAGTAATTTAGCACATGATAGCTCGTGATGGCTAATCTAAATCAATTATCACTCACCGTCAACTAGTTTTTTAGTTTTGACGAATCAAAAACCAGTGTTAAGGTTTTGGTCCGATATTAAAAGCACTACTCTTCATGGATGATAAAAGCGGCTATGTTTGATTTGGACGGTAGTGTTGATTGAATGGAATCGGATCAAAATCATAATAAGATTACTAAGAACTTCATAGTTCGCATGTACTCTAATTACATCGATATTTTTAAGTGATCATCTCTGTTAACTTCTTTGGTTACTAGAAATGAATTTTGCTTAGGAATGAATAAATGAGCATTTAGACAAATTTATTGTATTGTTGGTGCATTTCTACTTAGCAATAAAATGTTTTCTAAATATTATAGATGATCTTACTGGTGAGTCTAGACTTTTCAATAAGGTGGAAGTATTTATTTTGCCTGTTTGCCAGTAAGTTTTTCGTCTTTTCGTCAAGTTTGCTTCACATCTCTACATTTAACACTAAACCTACTAGTACCGGTCAAAGTGTTTCAAAATTTTAAAGTGACTCAAAAGTATAAGAGACATAGAAGAAGAGTATTCAGTACGTGATGAATAAGACATTTCTGGATCTGAAAAAAACCTGGAAAGCTGGATGAAAATTGAACTACAAACTTGCAAAAGGTTGAACAGAATTTGAAGAGGAAAATATTAATAAACAAGGCCACAGCAGAAAAGAGAGATTTATGGACATCCGAACTTGAGACAAATTTACAGGATCAACGCATTGAAACTACAGCTGATGGAATAGTTTTGAGAGAAAGTCTCAAATCTGGCAGGCTACCAGTGTATAACATATTTGGGGCCAAGAGAATATACTAAATGACATACAATGATAGGACAAATGAAGGCAGCATTTTCTCTTGTCATTGATCATGTTATTGGCGTATAATGCATATCATAAAATGTACAGAAGTAGCGTTGAGGGACAATAAGAGGAAGAAATTTGAACTAAGAGTTAGAAATATGGACGAAGTTTTATGAAAATTCTTCATTTTATACATATTTAGCAACAAATTAACCATTATCTGCACTAAAAAGTAAAATCGATATTTTGTTAACAATGGCTGGAATGTTTATAACAACTAATGATGAGGAGTTGTCGGTCTTAGATTGTGGTTAGTTCCTTGATTAAGTACTGATAGTACATAGTTAAAGATGGTATATGGTTCTTTTCATTATTCATCGAATATCTAGCCAAAAAAGCTCTATGTATAATTTAACTTAATGACTTGAGTTTGTTTCGCTAATAGTCAATAAAATAAATGTCTTTGAGTTAATGTTGCAAAAACATGCATTTTGCCCAATTCTTCTATATGGTACATGTTGTATTTTTAAAGGTCGACAACTTTGAATATTAAGTATTGACTATCCTTGTCAGATAATGTACACGTATAGTAATAAGGTGACGAGGATACATAAACTTACGATAATCCCAAGTTTGCTAAAACTCCTCATTATTAATGACATAACCGTTTCTAAATTCAGAAATGTTTATTAAAGTAAAGATTTAAGTAGAATAATAAACAGAACTTTTTCAACGAGGATTTATTGTATTTTTGATCTTCCATTTGCTAAACGGCGTTCCCTTCAGGTTTTCAAGATATTTTGTTAAATACTTCGACTTCGATGTGTGTCTCTGTGAGTTTTCAAAAAATTCAACAATATAACTTAACATAAATGTCCAAAACCAAGCTTTTCAAGATTTTTTCGTATAACCGGCAATATAAATCTTTATAAGCTTAAAAAATGTTTCAATACCGATAAAATTAATGTTATCAGTCGTGCCTGAAGAAGACATTTGATTGCAAAGGAAATTAAATAAATTTTCTCCTCTTTATTACCATAAATCTGTAACAATGAGCATGGAAGCCATTATTGGCTTAGTAATGTTCATATTCATAATATATGAATAATTTGAAACTATGTCACATTTTAATCAATGCTTTAAAAAACAGTAAGCCATTCTAAATATGATGAGAGACGATAAAGTTTTAATAACTACGAAGCAACCATTATAACACGTTATGTGAGAGCTCTTAAGAAATAAAAGGGAAACTCCGCCAACTAAGAAGTATTTGAAGTTTCGAAAAACTATCATGGATGAACCTTCGTTTTGTTGATGTTAACTACCTTGAATTGTCATGAAACTACCTAATTCCGTTGCTCAAACTTATTCTTCGATTCTGTTGGGTGGTTTTCGAGAGTTTGGTAGTAAATAACGGTATTAATCATCTGTTTCAAATTTAGAGTACGTTTCGATTGAAACCAGCATTGTGCGAATATCATTGCACACTAAGCCAAATGATGTAAAACAATCAAGTGCAAGTTTCAACAATATTTTTAATGAAATTTTAAAAAGAAAATGTGATAAAAAAGAAAATAACTGTAAAAGATTGGAAACCAGGTCGGAGTCAATATAAGATCGTTCAAAAAAATCGTACTCATTACAATGTTGTTTCTTATTGTCAAGTAAATATTGACATTGTTTTAATGTTTCAGAGAAAAAAAATCCTGAAATATAAATTTTGATGTAATCAAGAAAAGAAAATGTCTATAGAGATCGCAATATTTCCATTGAATGTTAGAAATGCCATTATGATATATATCGTTTTCTGTTCTTTTTTTTCAACTAAAATATATTCATGTAGTGTACAAGTATATTACAAAGTATAGTTTAAATGGTACGCTAGGTAATAATAAATGAAACTTGCAGATACCTATTAATAAAAAAGAACAGTAAAAAAAGATTCTAATAAATTTTGTTTGAGAATGAAAAATCATTCAAATTTCTAAGGAATGATGTCACATCTGAATAAATGGAAGTGTAATCACGACCTTTCTTAACCTCGAATTGTTTTGAAATTCGCACTCTAAGAGGAGATAATTATAAGTCAAACACTCGTTAAAACAACACGAATCTTTTCAAACTTTATTTGAACTTTATTGAAGACAAGCCATTTAGATTATTTTAATGTTGTATTATTGTTTCTGGGTTAAAATATTTATGTTTATTTAAATGTAAAAATAGATTGTATTCTTGTATTCATTAATCGGAATTAAAAATAAAAAAAAATGATTGATAACTTTTATTTAGGATTTCTTGACAGTTTATTATTTCCGAGTCGTATATTTATATCAAGCAATAAACAGCAGATTTAACAGCTGTCTATCATTTCTGTTATAAAACCCATAATCTTAAGCTTGCAAAATGTCAGAAACAGATTGAAGGCATTATTTATTTAACGACCTTCGTCGGCTAATAGACTTTTAATCTATATAACGTATAACTCAGGCACACTTGACTTTTACGATGGAACCTAATAGATTAATTACGGGGCTAAGGTCTCCTCTAATTCCATATCTAATATCGCATAAAGACATTCCGACTTAATTGACGTTTTTGCTTAAGCTTAAATCACTTTATCTCGTAGTCTTAGGCGCCGTTGCCATTTCCAATCAAGGATCCGGTCGCCGAAGAGATCATAAACTAAAATCGTTAATCTGTGAGTTTAATTTATTTTATGGCTGGGCGTGTGTGTTGATTCCTTTTTAAACCGAAAAAAAAACTTTAAATTCCGAATATATATATAAGGTCAATGTCAATTAATAAAACACTGCAGCATCCATTAACACATTTTTAAATTTATTCATGATGTAAGAATATTTTATTTTTGGGTATCTTAAAATTAAAACAACAGAATATTTACTGACAATTAAAATGAGTATTCCGCGGTCGTTTGTTCTTCCTGCCAACAACAACAATTTCAGGTGCACTTGAATAAGTGGGTGCATACGTTTCGAGAGGATTTATGGTGTAAACAATTCAATCACTCGTGTGGGCTGTGTAAAGAAAATTATGTCGACTTGGAAGAAAATGTGGAACAAAAAAATTTTTTGGCATCAATTTTGAAATCGCAGTTCATTGAACTTGGATATCCGGAAATATTACGACCTAAAATAATTACTTTACATAATGAATTATTGCCAATTTTATTTTTTTTTAATTTCACCGGTTGTCGTAAAAGAGATAATTAAGTTTTAATGCACGATTTAATACTTACGTTGAATTGGCCTTTTTATAACGATAATAGAAATATATATAAAAAGCTTAATTAATTTTCTACCATTACAAAATTGCTTCTCACATTAATCTTTCAAAAAACAAATTATTTCATAAAACATTTCCTGTCAACTAAAACAGGAAATCCGTTTCTATGAATGTAATTCGATTAGTTTGAAAAACTTGTCAGTTTCATCACCCTCATATACACGCTTCGAGAACAAACACTAATTTCATTTCAATTTGTAACTATGTATAAACAGACTGTACGGGTTAATCGGTTTCGTTCCCATACCATACCGAATTCAATCTGGGCTGTCTAAATTGGGTGAACTGGGCGATAGTGCGGAAACAATCGGCCCTGATAATCCCAATGGAACCACCAGGAAAAACCTTGTTGGTCCTTCCAATAACGAACGTATTATGTTATCAGCTAACGAACCAACAACACTTCGACTAAATGCATTATACAATGGCCCTAGCGTAAACTTTCCATTTAAGTTTACCACAAACTGAACATGTTTCGTATTAAGATAAATTATCTAGGGATTTTGAATCAATGGAATAATTGAAACTAATTAATGTTTGTTTTGTTATCTAAAATTGTTTTGTAATTTGAATATCAAGGAATAACAAGATATATTGTTAATAATTAAAACAATTAAATAATTATTTTAATTATAAAAGAATGATAGATATAATGAAAGATAGGTTATGCATTATATAAGAAAGGGATTATTTTGTATAAAAAAATTGTATTGCTAATTAACAAGGGCGTTATTGAAGATGATGGATGATGTTATGATGCATTGAATAAAGGCTTTTGTGGATTTTATGTTTAATTGAATTTATAGAACAATTGAAGACTTCTCATGTCAGCAATTATAAATTCTTTAATTGTAATCCGCTTTGATAGTTAGGAGTTAGATGTCCATTAAAGTTACAAGATTATTTATTTCTTAAAGAGGTTTTAGGAACTTGAGGAATTGTGAAACATACAAGACAGAAAAATGAAAATCAACAAATTGAATAGGTATAATACCAGAGGATGGAGAGAAGCTGCGGGAACAGAGACTTACAAAAATAATCTTACAATTAATTAGCCACCACAACAATTACCAATTATTAATTATACTTAATAAATGGTGGGTGTTTGTTCGGCATCGGGCATTTGCTAGAATGTGACACAACTGAAAATCTCCCAACTTTTTACGCAAACAGTGTCTCTTTCATACTTGCCATGCTATATTAGAAAACCATAAGAAAGTGTAAGGGCCCATATGCAATAATCAGACAAACAATTTTTACATTTGATTATTTCAAATTGAGATTTTTTGACATATGTCGGTTTTCTAGCAAATGAGTGATATGAAATATCGCAATGACGTCCTACTGTATATATCCTCTCTAGAAAGAATTATGATATGACAGAAATCAAATTTTTCCCCCATTGATACATGATGCTCCACCAAATCAGTCGCTTCTACTTCATCATGGCACAATCGCTCGCATGCTGTTCAACTTTGGATTTTAGGTACTGAGAATTGGAGCTGCATAGCACCTCTCAGAATCCATACATTAGGTTTTATGTACTAGGTTATACTGGTGGAAAAGTGGAGTAGCGTTTTTAGCACAGAGTAAAAACGAGTCAATACTTTGCAGATACACACCGCAAACGTTAAAGAATTATCACTCAAAATATTAAACAGATTTTTAGTGAACAGGATTAAAGGCACCTTAACATGATTAACATGACTATATATTATCTTAAAAACTGCCAACTTATTGCTAGTATGAGCTATTACATCCCCAAAGTCCTGCTCATCAGTTTAAAGTCTGCCAGCTTGTTGACAGTAAAGTTATTACTATTCCACAAACTATATATTATCTTAATGACTGCTAACTTGTTGGCAGCATGAGCTATTACTGTTATAAACACTATACATTATTTTAAAGACTGCAATCTTACTGGCAGCATGGGCTGTAATGTTTCCAAAGTCCAGCTCCAAAGTCCAGCAGTGAACTATTACTATTCCACAGACTATATTTCATCTGAAAAACTGTCAACTTGTTAGCAGCATGAGTTATTGTGTCTCCAAATTCCTGCTCATCACATTGAAGTCTGTCAATTCGTTTACAGTACAAACTACTGTCAATTACTCCAAACACTATACATATATAGTAATGTACTGTGAAAACACTGTAGTTAGAGCCCTATAACACAAATTTGAAATACCTTGTATGCTGTTTGTTACAATGCAATGTTGAAAATAGTATTTTTGTAATGCTTGGCAACGCAAGTACATATTTTTTTTATTTTTACAGCACAATATTGTCATTGTTTCCGGAGTATTGTGGCATATTTTGACCAATTTAAAACACATGTAAAAAATGTATTGCTTATTTCTATCGCATATAAATCTGGACCTTAATGATGTGTATTTCAAAATCTATTCGTTTTTATTGTATTTTTAACATCGCGAAAAATTTTATTCTTCATATATCTTAAGAAAATATTTGAAGATTGTAGAAGAAGATACGTACTTTTTCATGAACCAAACAGAATTCTCTTTCTGTTCGTTTTTGAGATAATAACTGTTGAAGTCAACCAACATTTGTATGGTTTTAAGAATTTACAATTTTTGAAAATTAAATTTAAATATTTCTTAAAAATCGAATTATCAAGACATGATTTTGCAACATAGAGGATTTATAGAAGAAGATATATACTTTTTAATGAACCAAACTAATTTTGAAAATCGTCGTTCGTTTTTGAGATAGTATGTGTTGAAGTCAACCCAAATTCGTATGGTTTTTTGAATTCAGAATTTGTGAAAATTAGATTAAAAAATCCGTCAAAAGTCGAATTTTTAAGGCATCTACTTGAAACATAAGGACTTTAAAGAAGTTATGCACTTTTTATGAACTAAACCAAATCTGGAAATCTCCGTCCCTTTTCGAGATAATAACTAAACCTAATTAGAAAATTTCCGTACGTTTTTGGGATACTAATTGTTGAAATCAACCCAAATTTCTAGGTTTTTTTGAATTTATAATTTGTGAAAGTTAGTTTTAATAATTCATCAAAAACTTAATATTTAAGATATCTAGATGAAATATAAAGAATTTATAGAAGTTATGTACTTTTCCATGAACTAACCCGAATTGTGATATCACTATGCTTTTTCGAGATAATAACTTTTAAAGTAATCTCAAATTTGTATGGTTTTATGAAATCACAATTAGTGAAAATTAGCTTTAAAAATTTGCCAAAAATCGAATTTTAAAGATATCTAGATAAAATAGATAATTAATAGAAGAAGATATTTACTTTTTTATGAACCAAACCGCATTTGGATATCTTCATTTGTCTTTGAGATAACAAGTTTTCAAATCAACTTTAATTGCTATATAGATATTCAAACCACATTTGAAAATCTATCTGTTTTTGAGATATATAGTTTTAAATCTACCTTATTTTTATTATTTTTTTGGTTACCGTTTTTTTTAATCGCGATAAATTGAATTCTTAGGATATCTTGATAAAATATTCGAAGATTGTAGAACATTTACTTTTTCATGAACCAATTCGAATTTCAAAATTTCTGTGCGTCTTTGAGAATAGCTGTTGAGTTCAACCCAAATTTGTGTGGTTTAATGAATTAATAACTTTTAAAAATCAGTTTTAAATATTCCCCAAAAATCAACCAAATTCTTAGACTGCAACCAACCTGAATTTGAAAATCAGTACCATTTTGAGATAACAGCTGTTAAAGTCAACCAAAATTTGTATGGTTTTATGAAGGCATGTCAGAAGACATTTTCCACAAGCCGAAGATTCTTATAATGATGAAGTCAGGGGACTACGTTAGTCATGTGTCAACGGACCACAAATTTCATTTATACCAGGCGATGCATTTAAATTCAGATGACCTTATATCTCATAAACCATCGACATTATCAAAAAATATTTCAGATAAAATTTTTTCATATAAAGGGAAAAATATAATGTATGGTTTTCCAAGACAAACTAAATAATTTTATTACACCAACAATCCAAAGTCCAAGAAAATATTAAAACGGCCGTGATAAATGGCAGTTGATTTAATATCCACATCTGTCAAAATATCTCTTGGCTACAATTGGGTTGTTAGATAAGTATAATAATTGATACTTTTGGATGTTTCTTCATAAACCATTTTTTTTACGTTTTGCTGTATTGCTTAATTTATAAATCGTAATGAATTAATTTATAGCTATAGCTATATATATATATATATATATATATATATAAATGTTGACAGATTTTGATAGTAAAATAAATGCCACCTCTTACGGCATACTTGATATTGTCAGCCTACTTATCATCGTTTAATATTCATGGAATAAAAAATGTTTCCAATAAAAGTTATGTATTTCGTCGTGATGATGGTTAATCATAGCATCATAACATGCTGGAATTTAATTTATAGGTTCATCTTAATTTAAATGCCTCACCCAGTATAGTAGGAGACTATGGACAGTTAGTTTCCTATTTCTTCCATCCCCAACACACTCTATTGTCGAACATACACTCAGGGTCTTAGTGAGATTTATTGCCATTTGATTGAACTATCCTGTGCTGTTTTATTCCATTCGTTGCAACTTCCTCAAATTCTTCAATGAGACAATCGTCAAACTTATTACGTTTGTCGCGCCATTATTAACGAGTGTTCGTTGTTCGTCTATTCGCGCTTAAGTTAATTGATGTGATTTATGTGTTTGTGGACCTTATTACTGATTCCCTCATTTAAATGAATTTTTGTGGAGACCATGGCTTTACCATCAATAACATTATTTACTTCTAAATGTAAGTTTGCCGTTTGTAGCCTGATTTTATTAATTTGTTTTCCCATATTTTTATAGGGTACCCTGATGAAAATTAAAATATATAATCAAACGGTTTAAAGGAGATTTTAATTCGTACCACTTTCTTGGTTGCATTTCTAAAATTTTTTAACCAATTTTAATAAGCACAACAGTAACATAATGGATGGAGTTGTGCGGCTTTATAGAAAAATTGAAGACTTTTCATGTCATTTATCATAAATTCTTTAACCCTATTTCGCTTTGATATTTAGGATATAGATATCATATTAAAAAGGTTATGTTCCAAGAAAACTTGTACTACGTGAAGTATTTTAAGATATTTTTTGTAGCGTTATTTCTAGGTGCGATGAAAGTTTAAACAGCTTTTTAAAAGTTTATTTTAAAAATAAGATGCGGTTTATATATAAAATTAAAACTAAAAGTCATCTTTTAAAATAACTTATATTTCTTGGAAGGTTTGTTGTAAATATTTAAAGTAAATAAATGTTGCATAAGATATGTGGGTTAACTTAATTTTTCGAAAGTAACCCAAAGAGGTTAACTTGAAATCCTTTAGAATGAAGATTATATTTCGAGGTAATTTATAATTATAGACATGTTTATTAGGGAAAATCTTTTTGACAAAATAATCTGAATATCTCGGTGGATTATTTATATTAGATAAGTTATAATTTTTGTAGATTATTTTTAAAGATTATCTAATATCACGAGATAAAATATTTTCAAATGAAGATCACGGTCAATTTGAGATTGATGATTTATTTCAATAAATAAAAACAAACAAAATATTTCAATGAATCGTTTCGATAATATTAAATAAAAATTTCTTACTTCGTTACCTCAAAAACTTAATATATATTCTGATATGCATTATTTAATATTATGCACATTTGTGTTAATGTAATTTCTTACTAATTTAAGATTGCAATACCATATGTAATTCCATCGTACACTATTAATAGATATTAATTGATTAAGAATATTTTATATTATTAGACATAACGTCAAAAAGGAAATAAAAATTTAGGCATTGTAGTGATATCAAATACATTTTTAATGAACAAATAACACATTTGTTGATTACGGGAGTTTCACCATAAAAATACTTTAAATAAAACATTTTTTCCAGGCACTCATATATAAATAGAAAAAATTTATTTATATAAAAATAAACAGTTCAAAATAAAATTGAAACAAAACCGGTATTCGTTAAACTTCTTTTATTCCAACTATTAATCAATAATCAGTTTCACGGTGTTGTAGTTACTTTTTTAAATTTTATTATATTTGCCTCACACTGCGTATCAAAAAACGTATCATCAAAAATCTTTGACAATTATAAATAAATTGTCTAGTTTATAGTTCAAATTGCCCCTTTATTTTTCATTATCTAATAAAAAAAATAATGGGTAGTAAATTCTTTCTCCAATATCATAAATTTCTTCTTTCCACTAATAAATAAATTCATATCTATCGATTCAAACACATCAAAGCTTTCAAGATTTCAGTTGGGGCTCACCCATTAGATTCCAGTCATTGTTTCGAAACAACGAAAACGGTCAATTCTGGAACAATGGAACAAGGAACTCGAAAGCTGCGGGCAAGAGACACGAGGATAAGCGATTTATCGTGACTAGGAAACTTCGAAAACGTTAATTGGCTCTAAGTGCCCGCCAACAATTACAAAAGGAGAACAGCGAGATCCTTAATTTGACCGACGTCGTCGTTTTGCTTCCGTATTAAGTGAATATTTGTTAAATATTTTGTTTGGTTAAATAAAAACTTGAAAAATGGAAGGCTCATATAATTACGAGTTAAACCGAGAAAGTTTTAAACGAAATAAATCTTTATAAAACTTTAAATTGAAAGGATTTTAAAACGATTTATAAAATAATTACTTGCAGAAAAAGTTGAAATTAAGATAATTGTTTTAAAATTGGTAATATTATTTATAACTTTTTAATTAAAATTTATCAAAATAATTCTTACCTGTTTTATTCATCAAAACTCCGCTTTCACCAAAAGCTGCACCTGAAAAATAAAAACAGTTTCAAATTAGAATCGTAAATATCTTATTGAATAACCCACGCACACATTCACTTAACGATTCATTTAAAAGAATGGGAAAACGTGTGCAGCTTGTATTTTTAAATAGTATGTGGTCATCACATTCGAAGTTGATGCGATAGAGCAATGGTAATTTATGGCTTTTTAATGGGGCATTTAGTTTCTTCATTCACTTGCGGCCAGATGACTCGGATTTTATTACAATGGATCCTGATTTTGTAACTATACCGACAGCCTATTTTCATTTAACGTCAGAACAATTAATGTAATCCAGCCAAAGATAAATGTTCAGAGCATTAATAATATTGAAGTCATTTGAGTATTATGTAAGATGATTTTTAATTGTTTTGAAACTTTTTAATTGTCTAATAAATTCGAAACGAATTTAATTTCCTGGATCAGAGGTTATCAATCTGTTTCGGTTTGCGGCCCACTAATAATCGATTTTTTTTTCTGTGGCGCTCTGAATATATCGGATATTTTTTTAATTGTTAACTTTCTTGAAAAATTGGAAAACTTTCCGTACGTCCTTTAAGACGACTAAACCCTAATGTTACTAGTTTTAAGTCTAGTGATAGTTTTAAAGCTAGGTTGGGTTGGGTTCCATCCTAAGAGATGTAGGACTAAACCCAAATGATTTTGTTCTAGATCTAGTATTATCTCTAGCGTTAGTGTTGGCTCTATTTTTAGATTTTACTCAATCTTAAATTGTTGTATACTTGAATCGAACTAAAAATTCTAGACTTTGTACTAGAAAGATTCAGGTTTAGCCGTGCGTCTTCACGCCTAAACTCTAAACTCTAATTTTTATTTAGCTCTAGATTGTTGTAAATTCTTCTGGAACTAAAAGTATAACTAATACTAGACCTACAACCTAGCTTTAGTATTAACACTAGACCTAGAACCAAAAATATTAGGGTTTTACAGTACGTCTCTTAAGACGGCTAAACCCCAATGTTTCTAGTTCGCAGTGTAGTGTTAGTTCTGAATTTATGTTGGGTTGGGTTCCGAGGCTGGGTAATCAGAAGTGCCATGATTTAGAGCTTATTTTAAAAACCACATACCATAGCAACTAACCCCCGAATAGTCGACGGAATACATAACAATCGCATGTGACGAAAACCTAAAGAACAGAATTACAAGAAACAAAAGGAGAAGACCTAAGTACTGGTGGACACAAGAGATTGCAGAAACCAGGAAAAATTGCGTAAAAAAGAAGCAGAAAACAGAGGGCAAATAGATGAAAAACTCAACAGACTATCTACGACGTTAAAGAAGAATATAAAAGTGCTAAAAAGAATCTCTCACATAAATAAGCCCAAAAACAAGAAATGAAAGAATAATTTGCGTAATAAGTTGGAGGAGAATAAGTAGGAGAATTAGATGATATGATACTGTGGAAAAGCAGTTTAAAAAGTTCTTTCCTCCGGCACAAGAACAGATTGATAGTGTAGTACTGAATGCCATTGCCTATTGATTCCCAAGATCTACTTTTTACTGAAGACAAAATAATAACGGCTGCAAACCAGCTAACCAAGAAAAGCAGCAGATATGGATAATATTATGAACGAAAGTTTGAGAGCATGTGTAGAAGCAGATCCGAGTCGCTTTCTGTAAATTTTATTTTATTTATTAATTATTATTTTTTAATTGAAAAAGCATTGAAATCAGGTAAATTCTAAGCTTATCGCTCACTGCTAAGCATCATAGGAAAATTGCTGGAGCGACTGATAAATAAAAGACTCATCTAGTAAAATAATTAGTGATCTTCAATTTGCTTATAGGACGGGTAGAGACACGGTAGATGCTGTAGTGATAGTCATCGAAATCGTTAAGAAATGAAGTAACGTATCATTAGCAAACACAGATTTCAGTATCATAGATATTAAAAACGTCTTCAATGCGGCGGCATGGGAAGACGTGAAAAGGCATTAAATCGTGCGAGCATAACAACGCTAATAAGGAGTCACCTGTGCACCTATCTTTCACAAAGAATAATATAGCAACTCAATCTAACCCAACCCAATCTAACCGAGGTGGACAAGAAAAGCAGATGAGCTGCAAAGTACTACAATGATCACTTGTTGGTGGGACACTCTGGAATTTATTCTACAACAAGGTTCTAGAATTGAAACAGGAAGAAGGTGTAAGAACGATAGACAACTTAGCACTTCTGATCTCTTGGGCCATGAGGAATGATATAGTAGACAAGACAGAATATTCGATTCTGAGAGTAGCTAAATTCCTCGAGGAATTCGGCTTAAAAATAGAAGAATCGAAGACGGAAATAATAATTCTAGAAGGTAGAAGGAAGTTTAATCAAGTGGCCATTAGAGTGAGCAATATAGTAGCATACAGCGAAAAATCAGTTAAATAATTGAGCGTGATACTCAATAAGGACATAAAGATGGCAATACATGTGAGAATAATCTGTGAGAAGGTGGCAAAAATACAAAATACACTGACCAAGTTTATGCCAAATATAGGAGGCGCTTTCTAAAAGAAGAGAAGGATAGGATACACCTCTGCGTGGAAGAGCGTACTCAGATACCAGTAGTACAAAAACATGCTCTGAAGCATAGAAAGAAGAAATGCAATTATCATCACAGCGGCGTACCGACCTGTATCAACCTCAAGCTCTAGCCGAATGCACACCTTTCGACTGAATAGTATGAGAAAGAAATGAAATTATAACAACAAAAGTAACAACAGCGAAGAAATTCAGTAGGAAATGCTGCGAAGGTGGCAGCAGAGATGGAATTAAAGCGGCTGGGCTAAGGAAATTGATGTCGACGTATACTGGCATGGATGTAAGGTGTCATATACATACGAATACACTTTGTTTGGTCGTTTAAGATTCAAAGCAGAAAGAAAGCGCGTGGAGGTGAGCATGGGATTGTTAGATAAGAACACAATGGCGAATATACTGACGACCGGCGGAAGGAAAACAGAAGAACTGGTAAGTTACCTTAAAGCTACAATGATAGGAAAAAACAAAGAAGAAACAACCGCTGTACGAAGAAATACGGAGAGGACTTCTTCCGAGCCCTGATGAAGAGGAAGAAGGGAATACAATGGGATGAGGTGAACAAAGATATATAGAATTAATATCATTTCAAAAGGTAACGATCCATATGTATCCCACAATGGCGAGATGTAATGGCACACAAAGAGAATGGATTTGACATAGTCGTTCTCCATCCTGAATTAGGAAATCAATGGGATGTGAAAGGAAGAAGAACCAACAGTGCGAGAAATGGAGTCTATTCTCTCACCGGTTTCTATAGGACTATTATGATTTCAAAAAGTAATGATAACATATGTATCCAACAATGACGAAATGCAACGGCACACCAAGAGGATGGACAGAGTACGAAGTATGAAGAAAGAGAAGTAACGCTACCAGCTGTTTGGATCTCTGATGCTATACCGACTAGGTTCTGGAGAAGATGAGGAAAGTATCGAACTAGAACTAACACTAGACCTAGTACTAGAAAGCTTCGGTTTAACCCGTTTAATCTAATTTTAGTTGTAGTTTTAGTGTTACCTCTTCTTATTGTTATTCAGTCTTAGATTGTTGTATAGTTATTTAATTTATTGATTTTATTTTTAATTTACTAATTTAGCTCTAGATCGTTGTAAATTTACAACGATCTAGCGAGCGATTTTCTAGAACTAAAAGTATAACCTAAATTACTTAAAAGTTAGTACTGGCCCATAAAAGACAGCAACACATTAAAAAGAAGTTTTCAAAATCGAGTAGCTTTTTTCTTTTGTTGCCAAAGATAGATTATGTGTATTTATCGTGTTCAATAGACATAAAAAACTTTAGCATTCTTTTTTTCCGCGCCCTTAATACAACCTACTTTTTTAAATTGGTTACTTTCTTGAAAAATTGGAAAACATTGCTTTTTAAAGAAGCGATTACACATATTTCGCAACGCCCTACAGTGGTCAATTTTGTCAATTTTATTGAGCGAAACTAAAATATTCAATTGGACACTTTAAAGTTTTTCATTTCATTAAAATAATCCTAAGTCTTTGGGAGTATTAACTCTAACAATTAAAATATTTAATCAACGAACATGTTTTTACGTTTTTACGCTGAATTATCCTATTTACGCTAAATAAGGCACTTTTCTTGTTCCCGCTATGAATCCTGTACAAATACATAAGCAACCCATTTATACCAAAAAAAAACAGTAAAAGTTTATTAAACATTAGTAAATATTTATGTGTTTAAAAATTGCGGTTATAAATTAAATTTTTTTTAATTTTGTGGTAAATTTGATAAGGTAAAATATTACGGATTGGCGTGTATTGATTGCGTTAGTCAGATAATGTTATTAAAGTTATTTAATACGGAGCTTTAATCCATTTTAATCCTTTAATTATCGGTTTATATTAAAGTTAGCTGCAACTTTTCGCAACTTTAGAAGTTATTTACATTTTTTGTTAGGTTATTTACAATTTCTCGTTGCACTACACATTTGTCTGCTAACTTGTTATTGTTTTTTTTTGTAACAAATGAATGTTATAGATGCTGTAGTAAAAAGAGTGAGTAAAGAATATAATTATAATATGGAATTACAAGCCTACTTTCAAGCTTGGATAAAAACGTTTGATGCATTTTACATATTGCCTACCGATTGAAGATATGTAAATGTCAAGTCAGGAAAGAAGATAAAATTAAGGTAGAAACTTTAATAAAAGTTTGTTGCGAAAAGAACAAAATGCAACAAAAATTTCGACGTAACATGGGTCCTCTAGTTGATATGCCTAAGCCAGATTTTGCAACAACCAGTATGGAAACCAGTACCGTCCTAAGATATTTGGCGTCCTAGAGGTAGGTTGGACAAACGAAACGAGTGCACCCCTTTTCATACAAAAGCCAAAAAACAGTTCTAGATCTAGTGTTAGTTCTAGATCTAGTGTTAATTCTAGATTTTCTTCAATTCAAATATAGAGGGGTAACCGAACCAGTTTGAAATTACTCTATTTCAGAAACTGATCATTGTAGAGCTCTTCGTTAAAAAATGCGCAGGTAAGCCCAATCCAACCCTGTATATTTGAATTGAAATAAAACTAGAACTAACACTAGAACAAACATCATAGAGATTTAGCCGTCTTGATGGATGTTCAGCTAAACCCGAATGTTTCTAATTCTGGATCTAGAGTGAGATTTAATGATATAAAACTTACTAACACTAGAACTAATGGACGTGGAAAGGTTCAAGTTTAACCATGCGTCTGAAAACTACTATAGTACTACACTATTTCACTAAATGTAATATATTATCTATTCATAAAGTTTTTCAATCGTTAATTATATGTTTTATCGGATACAGTAATTTCGCTCGCTTAGATCGCCAAAAGTGATCACTATGATGACGACAGTTTAGAAGTCACTGTTTTAGACAAAAAAAAGATTTAATAATCTTTATTAAGACTTCAAATATGTTTCAATGTCGTTTTTATGCATATCGAGTAAATATCATTTGCAATAACAGAATAAACGAACTTCTACGATTTTTATATGTATACATCGATTTTTTTATAATATAAAAGAAGTAGATTTTATCTTAGAATTTGTCATGAATAATTTATTTCTTTCTCTATCAGGAACAACTTTACTAGATTAAAATTTTTGCATATAAATTGGTTTTGTAACATTTTGCAAAACGAGATCAATCAACTTAGTTTCCACCAACCAAACAAGAATAAAATGTGAAGTCTCTAAAGGAAACTAAATAAATCTATCGCATTATGTTATATCACGTCAATCACGACTCGATTATATATATATCCTTACAATAGTTCGGAATTTGTCTTGTTTGAATGGCTTTAAGAAGATTACCTTCGGTATGCAGACCTATTGTTGCTCTCATTACCGTTTGACTGCGATCCAGTAAATTTGTCACGTCAATTCATTATGGTCGACGGTTCAGAGCTAAGTAGTTAAGAAAAGGCGATGGCATCACCTGGACTTGCCTCAGAAATTCGAAGAGGATTAGCGCGCCCCTTTTCACTTATTTTTTTTAACCCTGCACCGAGAGTCGTTTGTTGGCAAAGAGAGGCGGAGATGACGAAGAAGCGGATCGTTGCAAAAAGACGATCCGCGGAGCTTTAATCCGATCTGGTGCGGGCATAAAGCCGTGCTCTTCGAACTGATGGCTGAATTACGCCCTTATTTTATGCGATTTCGGTGGAATATAATCGTTATATACGCCGACATGTCCCATTCTAGATCGTGTGAATGTTTAATTTATGGCCGAGCTATGTAAATACCTTCTGTCGTCGTCCTTTTCCTGCGACGAAAACGTGTGATATATTAAAGATTTAAGCTCAGTCCCTTAAAGTGTATATCATTTTTTTTTACTTTAATTTTCTTTTCACCATTTCATCCCTAGTCTTGTTGCATGAGTACCAAGGTTAAGAATTATAAAATGAAATAGTATAACTTTGGAGATAAAATAATACTAATTTCCATTGCAGTAAAAATTTAAACCGTATTTTGCTTTCAGATTAAGATTTACTCAAAGAAGCCTTTGTTTGATTGAATTTAACAAATCATAGCATTATTAATTTAGATGATTACAGAAATGTGTCAATTATAAAGGTGTGGATTGCTTCAATTTAATCTATGATTAGATTAACGAGTCATAGTAGTAAAAGAGAAGGACCACTGATAATAGCAGAAATAGAAAAAATTGAGATTTATGAAAGAGATAAACATGTTGAATATCGAATAAAATACGATGGTGAAGGTCAAAATGTGAAATGAAGGTGTGAATGACAATCATATGAGAGACAAATAACCAGATATTAAATATAAATACCTGATAACAACATAACTACAGCCATATTTGTGTAATGGTTCTTATTAGATACATCTTCTATGCAAAAAAAAACACATTTTGTTTGATATAAATAACTTTTGGAATCCTTTATTCACCAATTATTAAATTTTGTTTGGTTATCACATGTTCTTAGATATGTAGTTAATTAATGATTTGTTTGATTTACGCAACACTTTAAATATTCTAAAGGTCGCACTCTTATTTTAAACGCTCAATCTATTTCGGTAGGATTGTATTTCTAAAAATAAAAGAGTCGATCTAGTGTTGCTTGAAGAATATTATTAAGTTTGTATTGAAAATGAGATAAAACGTTAAGAGAAATTCTGGGCGTTTGGAATGTAAAACAATTAAGATGCATTGGGAAGGTGCCTTTTAACTAAAGTGTTATTTTTTATATGTGTACTAGGCAGTCAAGTTTATTTCTGAAGTATGTCTTCATAGACGTCAAATTTTTGTAGGGTCATTCTATATGTGGTTGTAACAATAACCATCAAGTGGTCATATGTCGAACTGACGGAGGGTAATCTATATCCACGAAATGAAATACCACCTTTAGCTCACCTATTCTCTTTTCGTGATTTAAAAAATATGAAGCAAAATACAAGTTACGACCAGTTTTGAGAGCAACCATTCGATGTCAACGTCCATTTGACCATATCCAGTGGTTGATTACTTTACATAATTGTGAACTATGTGCGCCGAACATCGAGCTTCAAGTACACATAGATTCTCATTTTTCAAACGTGAAAAGACTGAATTTGAACAGCCAAAGCTTATATTGGCGTTATCACCGGAGTAACTGGAGATGTTTTCCAATTTCAAGCCATTTTCGGAAAGTTTCTTATTTATGTTTGCAAATACATCGTTTAAGGTCTCTTTAGGGTCTTCATAGTAGTCCAGTAAATAGTTTCTCAAACCGTCTTGTGAAGTAAAGTATCTTATCACTAAAGAATACATTTTAATGTTATGTGGTTTGCTGCGTCTGTAGCTATTGAATAAAAAAATGTCTTGATCAACTAACCTCATGACGAATGATGGATAGAGGATCCAGCCTGAAAATTGTTATACTAATTTCAAATCACTTTGAGTCTGGATATATGACAGGTCCAGTTTAGATCTCCAATCTAACGAATGGTAGGATTGCTCATGCACCATGTTATGATAAACGTTTGTAAATTTCGCTGGAGGAAATTTTTTCGATGATGATGTGGTCGGTTGGGATCCAATGCATTTTACAATAGATTGGTTGATTTCTTATTCTGATGTTCGATTTGTCATGCTATTTTACGGCGTTGAGTCCGTTACTAGTCACTTTGAAGTGCATTTTGCAAAATGTGCAGAAAACTTTGAACACATTCATAAGCTGTAGCTTGTCGGCGTACGAACATAATGTTCTGTCTAAAATATGGGACATTCTGTAAAACACGGAACATCTGACAAGCCTAGGTACAGGGTACCAAGAGCTTGCTAAAAAGTACCCAGTACATAGTACTGTTGGAGTTTTCTTGCAGCAATATCAAGTCATTTAGAAATAGTGTCAAACATTCTTGATGCTTTCAAGTGTTGTAGAAGTAGTGGCAAATCTTATAGGGCAGTATCAAGTTTTCTGAAAGCATTTTAAGTCTTCTTCTGAAAGCATTTTAAGTCTTTTAAAATCATTGTTAAGTCTCCTACAAGCAGTATCTAGACTTTTGGAAGCTATATCAAGCGTTCTAGAAGCAGTATCAAATCTTCTAGAAGCATTTCATGTCTTTTGGAAGTAGTATCAAGTCTCCTAGAAGAAGTATCAAGACTTGTGGAAGCAATATTACGTTTTATGTGATTATGATTTTTATGATTATGTATATTTATATAACGATAAAAAATAATAAGAAAACATCATAAATTAAACATATTACAAATTTTTAAAACAAATAAAAAAAAATAAGGAAGGAATATGTTTAAAAATCATTTAAGAAATGACATAAGTTAATAAAATTTTATCTAACATATTAACCTATAAAACATTTATTTAGAATTGTTTTAAATGAATAATTGTAATTAAGTGGTTTCCTGAGGATGACCAGTAAGGTAAAGTAAATTAAAAAATAATAATATAAAATTTATCTTCTAAATATATAAATATCTTCGTTATTATTTTAATAACAATCTCTATTCACAACATGTTTAGATGTTTCGGGTTCATTAAAATCAAAGAAGTCATCAGGTGTTGTATCGCTAGAACCTCCATGTTCGCGATTATAACCGTCAGTAAACCTTCTTAATAAGTTCCTTCATTACAATTCTTCTTCAAAGCGTAGAAGAAATATATTCGGATTTTTAAAACATTTTCATGTTTTAACGATGGTTTATCGCTAAATAACAATACTAATATAAACCTTTGAAATGAACAACTGCAGAATAGGACGTCAAAATAAGAAGTAAACACAAAGCTGTTTTAGTGCTGAGCGGCGAGTAAATTGTGCAAATTCAGATAAGTTCAAACATGCTGAAGTACCCGAGAATAATGTACTAGAATATACGATGCAGGTATCGGGTACTAATAGCGAGTATTTGACTAACAGGATCTCGACCACAATTAATTTATTGTAAATACTGCATTGATCTCTATCGAATTTTCTGATTGTGCCCCATTTAGTCTTTCCTGAAAATAGCCAGATAATCTCAACATACGATTAATTAGTTTTGTTGTAGGCTATTATATCATATGCATGAATCTGGTCGAATAAATAGTATTTCATACAAACCCTGAAGTTGCAGATTAATGGATGATCTGAATTTACATCTCACATGCGGAATCGTTCATTTGTTTGATGAGTATGCTCCTAACCACCGCCTTACATCTTGTTGGGTTCACCATGTATGAACAAAAGATTACTGGGGGTTCTTCCATCTTTGATCTTTTTGACTAAAGCATCTTCGTTATCATGAACATGTTTAATAGTTTTCGCTCCACCTATCAAAATTCAAATAATCTAGACCTAGATTTATGTCGAGATAGTCATAGTCGTACTTCGGTATAAAACCAAATTAAAACATTTTATATTGCCAATTATTGCCGCAGCCCTTCCAGCTCAAACACTTATGCATTTAATTCAATAAATATCATAATGATTAATGATGTGATCTGTTATCTTGAAAATTTTCTTTCCATTAACATTATTTATGCAACTCAAAATCTGAAAGTTTATATTCTCTTGCTACATGTATAGGGAAGTGCATAGATAGGAGTGATAAGTACAAAGATTTGTTACAACATTTTACATTACCTCAATTAGTTGAACTTACGTTACAGAGATCGCATGCACTTAACAAACTTTATACGAAGAAGATAGAATGGCACTTTAAACGGAATAAAAGTGTAACATTAAAATGGAAACATAAGAATTGTTTTTAATTCGCCATTAATAAAACACAAAGAGACAATGGATAAAAATGAGATAGAAACTAATGTAAGACTTAGAAAATCCTTAAAAATATTCAAAAAATCGTATGAGTTTCGATTTATATTTCTAAACCCATATACTACTTTATGGATAGAACCACAGTAATGTAGAACAAAACAATATATTTATGTCATATATCTCGTAGAGCAAGTTGTTCCAGTTGTCCTTAATGGTTTCCAGATGTTACTGTGGTATATATACACTTGCGATTCCTGAGCACCTTTGCTTCTACAACTATGGATCAATTAATATAGCAATTCCATCTTGTAGTTTACTTGATAATTAATTCAATAAAAAATATGAACTTATTTCATTACCTTTACAAAGGTTACTAAGATTATCAACTTGTAATTTTGAATTCAGATTTAATTTTTAAGATTATCCTTTTATGTTTCAAAAAAAATTGAACCTTGAAAAGTAATTTTTTTATCTTTTTCTTACTTGACAACATTTCTTTTTCCTCCGATTAAACTTCGCTATTGATAAATTGCAGCATTGCAATCAGTCGTTAAAAAGTTTCGGAGTCCTCGCCGATCGCCCCGAAGATACACTTGCGGCCTGTCAGAACTGTCGGACAAGAATAAAAAATTAGACAAGATAAACATCGTTCTTCCATTAGCTCGATACGTATCGCAAATCGTGGTCTCTGGTGTCGTCCGAATAAATTAATAAGATCGGTTTAAAATGCACGCGCCAAGATCGCCACAAAAGAGATACACTTTCGTATTGCTGCTCCTTCTGCTGCTACCAGGTATCTACCCATTGAATGTATTACCAAGAGAGACGACCCGTTCAACCGAATTAGGACCACCGAATTGCCACAGACCGGTTGGGCCCTCACGTGTTGTTGTTCGCAATCGCAAACACCTTATGCAAATTACGGACAGAGGATTTTTGGGTTGGTCCATTAAAAAACGAAATAAAAATGTTTTTAATCCAAATGAAGTTTTATTCAGATAAAAGAAGTTATTAATAATAGTATCAAGGCAATCTATTAAACGCTAATTAATAAGAAAGAAAGTGTTAATACTTTCGTTACAATGTTCAATACCTCAATATATCATCTGTCAATCAGTAATTAAACTCTGAAATTGCAGTGGGCAATTACGCTGTTCTGGCCGATGATTGATACCTCTTAATGTTCGCGAATATTCCCACGTAGGACCAGATGGTACTACTAGTTGTCCTTCTAATACGGACATTAACATGCATGGAATAATAATCTCCGGTAGATGGCAAACTCGTATGCAAAATGTCCGTGGTCCGGTAGTTTTAAATTGCTCTGAACCACACGGTACCGCGTTATTGTCGCCCCGTTTGAATAAAGTACGCGATAACCGCAAACAATAATTAAAAATGGATTTACATAACGACATCGTTAGTAAGTAAACCAACGACAGTTTGCTGACGGCAAAACCTAAATTACATTTTCAAAGAAGAGATGCCTTGTAAACGAGATTTAGTAAAGAAAATGTCGACTAAAACTATCACTAAATTGTTGACTTTGTTGAAAAAAGATTGACGTTTTAATAAAAACATTCTTATTGGCAAATACTAAATTGAGACAATGTCATCAATTTTATTCTGTAATGAGTGGGTTTTCGCATCGACCGATTGTTGTCAATTAAACGATGTTAAATTACGAGCCCGATATAAATTGCGACAGAAATCGTATTAATTTGGGATCACGATAAAACGTTCGAATGTTACATCTAATGTAATTAGGATGTAATTTATTTTATTTGCTGAAATAACTAATAATAAATGCTGTAATAAATCAAATAAACGATTACAATAACTGGACAAATTAGTTTGGGCGTTCACCATGATTTAGTTTGGCTTAAACGAAATAAAACCAATTTAACATTCAATAAAATAACCACTTTCATTATTCCAAATATAATACTTTTTTTCGAGAAGAGATCTTGGTACCGAACCAAAACAAACATTGAATCCAAAATATTTTTGGATGGTCATATACATTTCATCTGGAATAATAAAGTTGTATTCGAAGACGACATTATGGCACCAATCGCATTAACACATTGCTTGTGAAAACATCGTCTTTTTTGTGCATACTAAAAATAATATATGCAACTCAGCTTATACATCTGGGATTTTCCTGTGATCTACGTATAGCAACCGGATATTTTTGGAAATTGCTGGAACGTTATTTCCGAAAACAGGCGTCCGCGAAAAAAATGGTTAACTTCTTGTTTGGGAGGACAGAAAAACAATTAACATCACGTTTAATTGACGGGTTGATTGTTTCGATAGCTGGCTTTAACAGATGCTTTCTATTGAAACGAAAAAAAAAAACGAACCTTAAAAAATTGTTCCCACTGATTCATCACTTCACGATACTTCTCGAGCAGGTTGATTCGATGCACGTCTTCAATTATTATGAAAATTTTCGCTCGCAAATCTGAATCACGCAACGCACGTCAGAATACGAAAAGAAAATTCACCCTGTTGCATATGCATCCAACTCTTGCATGTACTACAGAAAAATACACCATGGTGCCGGTATACATTTAAATTTCGACGGATGAAACTGAAGGAACGCTGTCATGAATATGATTACCGGCATGGTGAGGTCGGCGATTTCAGCTAACCAGATGACGCAAAGGTAAACAAAGGATTGCCAAAATGCCGGCCCATTACTAATTCGACCTCCTCGGGCATGAATAATTTAACATACGTTGACACGTACACACGGAATACGACAAGTAAGTTATATGTACGTAGGTACGCTGACAATGCACGCGGATCGCAGGTATTCAAGGAACGTACTATGTCAGCACACAGAAGTTATGAAGTGCCATATCGTGTTGTGCATATGGAAAGTAAATGTATAATTCAATTATCTATTAGCAGTATTGAGATTCGATTCGTCTGAATATCGTATTAATTACACTCACAGAATAGTTTGTTACTAAAGATTTGTACATATTCGAATTACATTTAAAATTTGGTTGGGATATTATTATTGCACTGTGCATGAATATTAATATTGCCAAACAAATTTATGACATAATTTGATGCTGATATATTTCATTGTTTGTGTTATGTATTATTGTTACTTAATATATTCTTTTATATGCTTTAGGTGGAGAACAAAATCAAGGTTAAAATTGTTTGTTTGTCAAACAGAGAATTAAATATTTTTTAATATACAATACAGAAAATAATTAAGATAGGATCAAATATTACATTAAATTTACTAAAAGCCGTTTTTATTAACGTGTATAATAGCAGCTAACTTAATACCTAAGTATCGTGCTTTTGACTTTTACTAATCGTCCACTTAACCAATTAGGGAACTGATGTAATGACCCTTTGAGAAATATAATATGCTGTATTAACCTATAAGTAGTTTCGCGACCTCGTCTTGGGCTCCGTATAAACAACATATAAAATGGGTCGCAAATTGCCACGTAAATCTAATAAACCTAATTTTTTTTACACGAACGATATATTCCCAAAATAGTGTGTGTAAGTAAATCGTGTAAGTTTTCAAAAAAATCTTGTAGAGTTCATTTAAGAATTAATTATTTATATTCCTATTCTTTTTTGAAAAATCTTAAAAAATCGAGTTCTTAATATATGTGCGTGAGTATCTCAATTCGTCTTTGAGATATTAAGTTTTGAACTCAACCTAAATTTGTAGCATTTCATAAAATTAAAAATGTCCTTATTTTTTTTTAAATACATTAAAAAAATCCAGTAACAATGATAATGTAAGGTAGTGTCAGTTATCGTTGGAGTGCTTTTTTGCGATTTGTATAACTCATGAAGAATAAAGCATTTCATTTAGGCATCATCTAAAGATCACCTTACGAAGCTCTTCTTAGATCTAAAGTAGAAGGTGGTCCTTTCCTTCAGAATCTTTAATAGTAGATCAAGCTCAACATCAACAAAGGCCCGCCATCGACAATTCTGAGATCCTTAATGTAGCTTCGAATGCTGTAAATGCGTTTGACCAACATGACGATGAACACAAAACTTTGCAGATTGCTGAGATTCTTGATGAACATGCGAATGTTGAACGCCTTTCTGCTTAGGTATATGGATATCCTTTAAATGTCCTGAATTTCGTATCAATACGTAAGCAGTCAATGCATTCTTTGCACTTTTGCACTGTGTATGCAGCTGGCGCTCATTCGTGTACAACATGCAATTAACCTATTCATTCTGTTCGTGCTAAACCGCATCAGTTCCCAGTCCCAAAGGTAATTTTACAGAGTAAGCTCAGAAAATTCTTAACACTTCTAGAAAAAAATCCCCCTATGCCAGTGAGGACCACTAAGAATCCCTATTTCGGAAGTCAACAGAGGTCATGGGGATGAAATAGGAACAAAAGCAAAGTGTTGTAAAGATTTTGTATTCAAGACTGCAGCTCACAGTTTGTCGTTAAGAACTACTTAAAAAGATGTCCCTAATCAAGGAAACGATGCTCCGTACAGTTGCTAATGTATTTGCAAAAGTAATGTGTACTAAAAAGTGCTCATGCCTTAAAAGTAAGATTTTATGTACTTCGAAAGGTCAAAATTGTTCCTCATTTAAGAATAAATATATTTATTTCTGCCTGTTATATACAATCTCTTTGTTTCTATATTGCATCTTAAAAAATAATCTTTTATACAACGCTAGGACGTATACCATTTGAAATTTTATGCCTGTTTTTCATTATTCAGAAGGCATGCATTATAACATTTGGTATAATCTCATATGAATTTAACATTTAATTTTGTGAAGAATTATTATTTATTTCTTTTTATTAATCTCAAATTAAATTGTAATTTAATGTAATAATGTTAACTGTTGTGATGATATTGCAATTCATGTGGTGTTTGAAGAGACAAATGTTGTTAAATAATAGCAAAAAAGAAAACAGAAAATTGGAGGTATAAAAGAGAACAGATTCTTCGCGTTAAAGTATAAATTAATAATTAAAGGAAAAACTGATTTAGAACTGCGATGATTCCGCAGAGATATTAAGAGAAAAAGTGGTAGATATTCTAGCGCCTATTATTTTTTTCCTTCTTAATTTTATCTTTTGTATGATTTTTTGCTTGTTTGCTTTTCGAAACTTCACGAACAAGCAACGTTTGGAAATTATTAAAAATTACTGCCGCAATTTCGAGTGGTTCCTCGCAACTTTAAGAGTACTTATACGATCGTAATAATCGTCCCACTAGACTGCATGTACTATAGTGGAAAACTTCGAGTCGAGGTTTTTACAATTGGATGTTGCAGTGTCAGTGACACAATGCAGCGCCCGAAAATACCGCAGTTGTGAGTGCTCCAAAACAATTCATCAAATCGAAACAAATAATTTCATGCCACACTTGGTATTACAATACTAAATTAATTGAAGAACTGTTGCTATTTCATCGTTTGATATCCAGAAATTTATAGCAGTAGCCAAATTACAATTGGTAATCAAATACGTCAAGTATTCCATTAAAATTGCTTTTATGTTACTGTAACATATTTTTGCTCGTAATACTCTATTAACAGTATTCACAATTAAATTCGCTGAAGCAGCAGTCGAAATATCCAAAGTGCAAATCGTATATTGATATCAACGAAATAAATATTGTTAGGTCTGTATATAGCTAAACCTTCACATTATCACCCGTGGTCTGAAAATACATATGTATAAGAACAAACAAGAAGGATTCAAAGATGATGACTTAACAAATCTAAACTTTGCTATGCACTATATACCTTATAATCTTCAATAAGTCTATAAACATTTGAGCAAACTAGGAACAAATGGAAAAGTTCTAGGAAAAACTTTACCTTCGCAATTACAATGTTTAGTCCCACAACACTTTAAACCTTGCAACACATTTTTGTTTCGATAGTTTTCAGCTAGAATTCAATTTAAAATAAAAGTTCTTCATTTTCAACTCTACCGGTAAACTATCAAATAATAATTTAAAAAACATATTAAAAAGATACTTTGTCAAATTTGAGGTTGTCTTATAATTAAACCATACGTCTAGTAAGAACTTACGTTTGTTGACTTATCCAAAACACCTATCTTATATCTTCTTTATCTCTCTCTAAATCTTATTAATTTGCGATAACATGAAATTGTTGTAGCATTTTGTCTTATGTTATTGCTATTGTATTAGTTGGCTTTTTAGTAGAGTCATGACCAAGGTCCAAATTTGTATGCGATAAAAATAAGCAAAATAAGTAATATATGGAAATGGTAATATATGGAGAATATTATGCGGTAAAGAAATATGTATTTGCATCGGCAAGAATTACAAAAATACTACTTTTAATAGTGTTTCAAGTTTTCTAATAGAACTTTAACATGTTCAAATATACAAAATTAGGTTGGGTTTACTCGTGCATCTGAAGACATTTTTTTTAACAAAGGCTACAATGAATAGAATACTTCACAAGTTGATTTGGTAACTCTGTATATTTCAATTGAAGTAAAACTAGAAGTTAACTAGAAGTGAAACTAGAAGTAACACTTATTCTAGTTTTATATCATTAGATCTAACTTTAGATCTAGAACTAGAAACATTCGAGATTAGCAGTACATGTCAAGACTGTTAAACCCGAATGATTCCAGTTCTGGGTCCAGTATCAGTTCTAATTTTACTTCAGTTCAAATATGCAGTGTTGGATTGACTCTACGTAACATTAGACCTAGAATTAGAATCTTTTTCTAAAATTTTTGTATGAAAAAAAGTACTCTGGGGCGCCAAATATCTTGGGACGACACTGTATATGGATAAGCAAATTTTGATATTCAAAATATGTAAAAGCATATAAATCCGATCTCTGGTCATGACATTGTATTTGAAAGCTAACTGTGTGAGTTAGGTTGGTAATATTATGGTTATAAAATATTTCAAATTTAAAACACCTTAAAATATAATTATTTTCATGTATGGGATTGGATGGGTTGGTCAGTTTGCATGTGGCTTGAAAGCAAGCTACTACTAGTAAATACTTGAGATCCGCGTTCATTCAAGAAATGTATACATATTGTGGTCATATAGGCTGATTGTTTTGAAATTTCTTAATCTCATAAATGTCAAGAGCTTCAAGTTGGTTTTATTTGTTTGATGTAAGATAGAGGAGTTTTCGTTTTCATCGAATTGGTGGTCCTTGTAAAATATTTGTCTACTGAAATTGGATTTGTATTAGTTTTTATGTTCTCTTGAACGTGTTTTTAATGGCCTTCCTATTTCTCCTATATAGGTAGCGTGACATGTTCCTTTTTTCAATTTGTAAACCACGTTGTTGTCCAATTTGTCCGTCATATCTTTGTTGTTGATCAGATTTCGACAGATGATATTACTGCTCTTCGATGTTAGTTTTATGTGGTACTCTATCGATTTGTATGCTAGAGCTTGGCTCTTCTGTTAATTGCCAAGTAAGATCAGATTAGTGAGTATCTGTTTTGTTGTTTCTGAATTTGTTCTGCTTCTGCTTATTGTATAGTTTGTTGATGACTTCTAATTTATATTCATTATTTTTGCCTATTTGTTTTATACTTTTTATTTCCTTCCATATTTCGTTCGGTTCGAAAAGCTGCCAGTTTGTGCATGTGTTCTTAGTGCAAGGTCTGAGATATTGTTGAGGTTTGTCTGTATTTGCTCTCGATACATTTTATATCGGAGATTACTGATTGTTGCTTCAATTGTTACGTCGAAAACATGGATTTTGATGTTTTACTTTACTTCCATTGTAATTTTTATCTCTGTGCAGTGTGTTTATATATGTGTGCAAACCCTTGATTGTATCATTATCTTTGTCAATGAATAAAATAATCTTATCAATATACCGCTGTAGGAAGATTATGATGTTCCTCTAAGAATTTTTCCAATTTCGGTAGACATATGATATTTTACAAGGACTACCAATTCGATGAAAGTGAAAACTCCTCAGGAACAACCAAGAAGATGAACGGATGATACCTCGGATCAACCAGAATACATATATATATATATATATATATATATATATATATATATGGTAATTCGTAATGCTTCGCGGATGGAAAAGTATGTGTTTTGGTTGATCCGAGGTATCATCCGTTCATCTTCTTGGTTGTTCCCTGTGGACAGGGGCAGACGTTTCGCCAAGATCTCACTGACTGGTTGTCAGTCTGTCAACAGGAGACTACGACAAAGCACTGAAGATGCCAAGTGAGATCTTGGCGAAACGTCTGCCCCTGTCCACAGGGAACAACCAAGAAGATGAACGGATGATACCTCGGATCAACCAAAACACATATATATTTATATATATATATATATATATATATATATATATATATATAAATATAAGCAAAAATGATGACGATTCGCGAAAAAAATTATTATAAAAGTCTTTAAATGGCCAAGATATGGGCCATCAAAGTTCAGAAATTTTAACACATTTTTCTAAATATTTTCAAAACCATTTATGGTAGAGGGTTGAAATTTGGTACAGAGTAAACAAACATCATGTAAAATCATTGAACCAATTTTGACTTTGATCGGACGACGGCAACCATGTTATACAGGTGTTCCTAAAATTTGTTTGCTCAGAACTTTTTTGTTTGTTCGTAACCCTACATTTTTTTTGTACTTTTTAATAGAAAATTTATTTTCGAAACTTTTTTCACTCTTTGAAAATTTTGATAACATTAACCGTTTGCGAGTTAAACGCGAAAATATTAAGCTTCGATTTCAATGGTAACACTAAACACAATAATTTTCGAAAAAGTTGGCCATGGCAATTAAAAAAAAACAAATTGAGCCGCCAACTTGCTTATGTAGTTTAAACATAAAGTTGTTTGTTAATGAAGTTTTTATTAATTTTGCGTGTTCAAAATGGACAATTACACATTTAGTGAACAAACTGACATGATTTTGACATTGGGAGAATGTCATGGAAACGCCGTAGCAGCCGCTAACCGTTATCGGGAGAAATTTCCGAACCGCAGAGCGCCCAATCGAAAAACATTTTTAAGAATTGAAACCCGTTTAAGGGAAAATGGGACGTTTAAGCCGAATTTTAGTAACAACGGTAAAGTCAGATCAGTCCGAACAACCGAACTAGAAGAAGATATTCTAGACTACGTACAAGAAAATCCTACCGCTAGTACTTTGGATATGGCGAGGCATTTTTTAACGTCAAAAACAACTATCTGGCGTGTTCTTCACGAGCAACAGCTTTATCCATATCATAGTTATAAAGTTCAGGAAGTTCGACAGGCTGATTACCCACTACGACTGCAATATTGTCAAATAATGCAGCACAAAATCCAAATTGATGATCAATTTTTAGAAAAAATACTTTTTGCAGATTCGACATTTTCTAAAGATGGAATCATCAATTTGAGAAATTCACATAGTTGGGCGGACGAAAATCCAAGATTTAAGAAAGCTTGGAAATCGCAATGGAGGTTTTCTCTTAACGTTTGGGCTGGCATTGTGGGCGATGTCATTATAGGACCCGTTTTCTTGCCGTCAAGGCTGGATGGCCATACATACAGGGGACATTTAGAGCAATTAAATGATTTTTTAGATGACGTTCCTTTAAACACAAGACAAGAAATGTGGTATATGCATGATGGTGCTCCTGCGCATAGTACACATGCTGTCCAAGAATTTCTATGTGAACGGTTTCCGGAACGGTGGATAGGACGAGGAGTGGATGCACCGATAAGTTGGCCCCCCCGATCGCCGGATCTTACACCTCTAGATTTTTATTTATGGGGACGCATTAAATCGCTTGTGTACTGCGTTGAAATAACTTCAGTTGATCAACTGAGGTTACGAATTGTTGATTCATTTGATCAACTTCGAACTGAAATCAACGTCCTCAGCAGAGTGCGCTTTAATTTAAGACGGCGATATCAGGCGTGCATTGAAGCCGGCGGGAGTGTTTTTGAACATCTGCTTTAGTATTTTTTTTTGTTCTGTTTTATTTATTACCATTTGTTTATAATTTTATTGTTCTTGTTCATATTTTTGTTAGAATTTTTATTATGTTCTTGTTTGTTGTTACCGCGAAAATTAAATTTATTGTTTTGGAAATTACATTCTTTTATTCAATTAAAATAAATTAACACTGGATTTAACTAAATCTACACTGAGAAATTTATGCAAATAATGGTTATTAGATCAGTTCGTTTTTCAATTGTCATCGCCTTCTCAGATCTTGCGGAATATGTTTTATTTGTTACGATTGAAATCAAAGCTTAACAGTTTCGCGTATAACTCGAAAACAGTCAATGTTATCAAAATTTTCAAAGAGTGAAAAAAGTTTCGAAAATAAATTTTCTATTAAAAACTACAAAAATAAATGTAGGGTTACGAACAAACAAAAAAGTTCTGAGCAAACAAATTTTAGGAACACCCTGTATAACATGGTTGCCGTCATCCGGCCAAAGTCAAAATTGGTTCAATGATTTTGCATGATGTTTGTTTACTCTGTACCAAATTTCAACCCTCTACCATTAATGGTTTTGAAAATATTTAGAAAAATGTGTTAAAATTTCTGAACTTTGATGGCCCATATCTTGGCCATTTGAAGACTTTTATAATAATTTTTTTTCACGAATCATCATCATTTTTGCTCTAGTATATGTGGTTAATTTTATGCCCCGAGTCACGGGAACAGCCTGTATATAGTGGTCATATAGGCATATCATATATACATATCATCGACTAACATAAACTTCTCATAGAAAACCCAAATGATCGATGTAGTAGCTTGAGTTCCCAACGTTCTAGGTCCATTGCCCACAGAGGAAAAAAAATTATGGATTAAGATGTTTTAAATTTGCCAACCTAACCCATATAGTTAACCTTCAAATACAATGTCATGATTAGAGATCGTATTTATAAGGTTTTGCATATAACTGCATATTAAAAAGTTCTAGTTCTAGGTCTAGTGTTAGAGTCAATCCAAATATATATATTTCATCTAAAGTAGAAGTAGAACTGGCACTAGAACTAGAATCATTTGCATTTAGCCGTCTTGAAAGATGTACGGCTAAACCGAGTTAGATATAGCCTATAGGCTAAACCCACAACTTTCCACTTCTAGGTCTAGCATTAGTTCTAGTTTTACTTCAATTGAAACGTACAGGGTTGCCACAAAAGTTTGTAAAGTATTCTGTTACAAAAACCATTCATTGTAGAGGCCTTTGTTAAAAAATGGCTTGATATGCACGGCTAATCCCAACCCAATCCAATCTTGTATACTCGAACCTTTTAAAGTCCTATTACAAAAACTTGAATCACTATTAAAAGTAGTACTTTCGCAATTCTTGCCGATGTAAGTACTACACATTTTTTACCGCGTAATATTGTCCATAATTCCGGGATATTACTGCATATTTGTAACAATTTTAAACACAATAACACTAAAACTCATATAGTTTAAATAAAAGTTATATACTAAATTTTATATTGTTTATTTTTGTAATATGTAAATCCGTATCATAGTCAAGACGCTACTAAAAAGCCGCCAAAGTATCGTCAATATCGAACTATTCCAGATCCCTTGATTACAAAATTCCATCCTTCCCCATACAAAGAATAAGCATGGAGAACAAAACCAATATCATTTATAAGATTTTAAGTTCTTCTTTGAACTGACTTTGAACAAATTTTTCCAAAAAGAGTCTGCCATTCTTAATTAGAATAATTAGTTCTATAAGTAGCAACAATAACATAATACTTTGTATGGAATAGAAAATTTATCAACACCACAACATCAGCGCAAGTTTTGAGTATAACATTTAATTCCACTGATATCACAAGTTTTTTTAATTGAAATTTTAATTGAATGGGAAAATAGAAATAAAAATAATAATGTAGATTTAATATTAAAATAAGGAACGGGAAGGAAAGTGATAAGTCGCATTGTTCACTAATCTTTTGCTTAAACCAATCTTTCCGATATTTATTGATATTTACGACACTTTATTTGTTGTGATAAGTAAATAAGCATTAACACTGTCATTATGTGCTTTGCAAAGTGTATCTATGTTGATATTAAGAAATAGACGGGTAAGGTATAATAACCCGCAGTTCCATGAAATACAATGACCCTAGCAGCCTTTCAGATGTAAAGCTGTATCATCAACGCCGCGACGTGCTTCTCTTCACAGACTTTTCTGAGAAATTCTGTCATCAAGCTTTTCTGTCATTTCTTGAAGGTTCATTAAACATCTTTCTAAAGCCAGAAAAAACAGCAAAGTAAATTTCATTATGCCGACTGTTAATTCAATCAAATAAAGTACGTTCATTAAAGATGTATGATTGAAAATTTCACTTAGATTCACAGTTGAAAACAATTTGAGTGTAATAAAGTTAGTAAGAGACCTCGGCCCAGTTATTGAAGAATTTATAGGTCGCCAAGCTCGCGTCACATACATACAGAACCATACGTAACTCGTAAATTACAATCAGAGCGGCGATCGTGAAATTCGCGGAAGTGGACCGTAAAGAGATGCCCTTTCCCGTCTAAAAATAGCCGTGGACACGAACGGCCACTTGGGGTTTGCGTGCTGGTACAACCTTTAACGATATAGTGCAGTTATTTCAGTTCATGATTACCACATGGGACCTTTAATTTTCTCAGTGCGAAATGGAGTTTTGCTGTATACGTAGTAAAACGGAGGGTTAAAGTTTCCAGTTTGAGCCAATTTGGTTTTGCGCGATTACAACGAATTGATAAAGTTCTTGTGAATTCAATTTAGTTTGTTATGTACTCTTAATTTACGTGCAGAACTTAAGTAATAGATAAGCAATCTAAATAAAAAGAGCGATTCAATCAAATCGATCGTAAAAATGGCTATAAAATCCGGCTGAATTGCTGTTTGATTTAACCTGAAATGACCCGTAAATGAAGGAATGCAAGCACAATCAACTTTACAACCCTTTTTTATCAATAACGTTTAGTATTAAAATTATTTCGTTTAATTTGTACATAATCCTGATAATTTTAATGTATATTAAGTGAGCAATTTTCGATGATTGCCTCCCCTTTCGAAACGATTTCTTATTTTTATTGGGCCAATTCAGCCGTTGTCGTTAATCATATGCGTCCCACTTTCCATCTTGAAAAGGACGTCCGAAACGCTCTGCTTACATTCTACGTTACCGTTAAGTTTCTTTAAAGCCACTGGGTTACTATTACTTTACTACAAACATCATTGCGGTGTTATTGTGAATCGGCAATCAGAAACCAATAAGGTCATGATGATGTTCGCGTTGTTTGTTTTCTTTAAATTTACGAATCGAAGATTGACACGATTGCAGAACGGTTTGGAGACGTGAATGTGACAGGAAGTGTTCACGATCGGATTAAACTTAGCCTTAAACTTAACCTTAAGAGGATTTCGAATCACTTAAATCCTACGTCGCAACGAATCTCGGAAAAATATTTTTGTCGTATACCCTAAAATGTCAACACCACCGTTTATGGTTCCATTTACGATCTTAAAATAAACGTCCATAAAAATAATAAGTGCGTTTTAAAGCAAGTTTGTTGTAAAATTGTGAAATTTTTCGAAAGGGTCAAGATCAAGGACATATTTTCAAATACCCGCATGATCAATCAACGGGCGTTTATTATTATTATACCATGCCAAGTTATGAATAATACAGTTTTTGTTAGGATTTGCGGCATTACTCGGTTAACCGTAAATAACTATGGCAAAGTTATAATAATAGCATTTCAAGTTTAAGAGCAAGGTCTAATTTTAATTTTAAATCGCTTACAATGTTTTGATCGTAATTCATTTTTGATACTTTGAAGTATTTAATTAAATTAAAAAGGAATGTGGCATAATCATAATAATTAAATAAGAATTATAAATATCATGCATAAAATTTACATAATGATTATGTTAATCTATGAATAATATATCACCACACGCCCGGACTAAGCAACTATAATTATCTTTAAATTACATCTGCAAGGCTACCGAATAAGAAGTCTAAGATATAAGAAACCTACAATTAACAATCATGGCTTTAAAATGTTTATAGGCGTGAAAACAGGAAATGTTCGTTTCGCGTTACATCAGTCAATGTGCTCACGGTTGTTTGAATAGTTTGTCATCTCCCAACCGCTTGGCATTCTAATTTCCCATTTTAAAGGGACATTCAAACTATTTTCTCCACCCTTTTATAAGTCGACGTCGTTCGCGAACAGAAATTGTCCAAATTACCTTCATTACAAGACATCCGCATAATTCGTCCTGGAATATTATTGTGGTCAATTATTTCTTGCTGGGGAACGTCGTTAAAATTTTAGAGCTGCATTAGCTGCTTGCTAGGAGATTATTGCAAAACAGGACAAGAAGGAAAAAGGGTACTTGGAGGCTGCATTATTACCGAAGCCGGCAAGATCTAATGGACACAAATTGCAATATAAATAAAATTTCCTCAGGCAAATTGCTCGGTAATTCGTTTCATAAATATTGAAATTGATTGAAGTGGCCTTCCATCGAAGGAACCCTACGTCATCTCTCTCCTTCGTGCCGCTTTTCCATCGATTACCTCAACAACATTCTGGTACCTTTTAATATTGAAATGACACCAAAATTAAGTGCTACCGTATAATGCCTTCTCATCGCCACCTACCGCACGCAAGATGCATACGATCAATTTCAACATGTACCAAAAATGGCAAGAACAAGTCTGAATATATGAATATACAACGACTGTTATCGTAGTAAAAAATTTCGTACCTCTGAGATCAGTTGCATACAAAAAAAGTGGTTGTATTTATTGTAAAAGATTGAAAAAAATTATTAATTTTAGAATTTGAATGAAAACAGTCACCATATGGTGATAGTAGTTTTTAGCATGATACTGTTCTTACAGTAATTGAAGATGCAGTACCTAATATTTTGGTTGTAGGCTTAAAATTTCTTGGGGCTTTGCGTTAAAACTTGTTTATAGTCTAGTTTTCTAAGATCGGGTTTATCAATATCTAAAGACGATTTATCTGCCAACTAAAATTGTAACTGATCGTTAACCTCGACGAATCGTTTATCCACACATAATTTAAGGTTATCTTGTAGGTAAATATGACATATAATATTACATTGTGTAGGAAATTAAAAAAAGAAGTGTGAAAAAAATGAAGTGTCAAAAAAATCAAAATATAACTTAAAATAAAGCTTATAATTGTTGTGATACCTAGTTAAAGTATTTTTTATATTTACAAGAGAAAAGACTTGCCAATAGTTTTAGCAAACAAATATACAAATGTTATAGAAAACAAGAGACGCGACGCAATAACGTGGAAACAAAAAGACGAATGTCGTGGATTTTGAGTAGACTAGACGTACTCGTCGTCGTCTAACTCCTCAAAGTGATTTTATATTTGTTTTATAACACAGACATCCCACCTATAACAAAATACACAACACGGTTTTTATACAAAACGATTTTGAAATTTCATTACGTTTCAATAAGGAAAATGGTCTACTGATACTCATCTGAAGACATTTTTCTAATGAGGGATTCTACAAAGAACAGTTTCTGAAATAGAATACATTACGAACTGATTTGACAACCCTGTATATTTGCACTGTAGCAAAACTTGAACTAATACTAGACCTAGAAGTGGAAGGACAAATTTTCCACTTCTATGTCTAGTATTAATTCTAGTTTTATATCAACAAATCTAACTGTAGATCTAGAACTAGAAACATTCGGGTTAGCCGTACATCTCTCAAGACGGCTAAACCCGAATGATTCTAGTTCTAGGTTTAGTGTTGGTTCTAGTTTTATTTCAATTCAATATACAGGGTTGGATTGCATTGGGTTGGGTTTAGACGTGTATCTGAAGAAATTTTTTTGATGAAGGCCTCCACAATGAATTGTTTCCGATATAGAGTACTTTACAAGCTTTTTGGCAACCCTCTGTATTTAAATTGAAGTAAAACTGGAATTAACACTAGACCTAGAGGTGAAAGGTTTTGGGTTAGTCGTAAATTTCTCAAGATGGCTAAACCCAAAGGATTGTAGTAGAACTAAAATCTTTTTTTTTTCTATTTTGTAAGAAAAGAGGAGCACTCGTTTCGGTCGGCCAACCCAGCTTTGGGGCATCATATCTTAGGACGGCACTGTTAACGTAAAAAAATAATGTATATGGTCGTCGTTTATTATTTAAGAGTTGGACAATATCCTCATCTTCATTGTAATCTAATAACTATTGATGTAAGAATTGCATTATAAAGTTTTCGTAAGCTCCGCACAATACTAAGAGCACACGGGAATGATAACTTCTAAAACATGATTAGCTGTTTATATCAACTTCACAAAATAATGTCTATTATTCAAACCTGATCAGTCACGTTTCGTTTCTAAAGTTAACAATCTTTTATCTACATTGTAGTTTGCTGTCTGTCGGGTAGAAAGTTGCCGGATAAACGTTTCACTGAGGTTAACTATTAGACAAATTTATTTATCAGTTGCGTACCTAAGAGATTTAACTCAACATTGATAAACTGGCCCTAGGAGATACAAATAAGTTCCTGTTATGAAATAATTTCGAAGATTTATAGAGATGAAGCATAATCACAGCAAATTTATTTCTTCCTCGCATTCAAAGGATGAAAGCATAAAATATGTCAGATCAATATATTCAAAAAATTTCAGAATAACCAGTTTATGGTGGGCAATTAATAACGATTCTATTTTAAGAGGTTTTGGTATAATAATTCATTGAACTTGTTTAGTTATTGACTGCCTAAACAACCGTTAATTTGTCTCTGCGATAAAATATTTCGTATTGCTGTTAAAACTACAGATAATATATCAAAACCAGACAAGTTACGAGTAAAGCTGACATAAGAATATCTACTGCGAGTAACGCAACAGAAGAAATGTAAACTACTTGTGTGTTTATAAACAAAAGTCAAATAAAAAACAATGAAATTTATTATAATGTAAAAATGGAAATATAAATGGTACAATCGTTATATAGGGTGTTTTAGCTTATTGTAGTACTTTTTAAAATTAATATAAAAGCTTCACAGCATAACGCTTTGTTTTACAAATAGATGGTGTTCAAATTACATTTTTAAATTGATTGAGTGAAATATTACACGTGTATTTCAATTGATTTTATTCAAATTGACAAATGGAGGATTTTTAGCATGAAAAAGACGATTGCCGAGTTCTTTTTACTTTTTTTTTGCCTTTTTATTTTAACCACCTTTAAAATAGTGTGTACCATGAAAATAAAGCAATTTACTAGTGTTACAGTTTATTAATATTTTTTAATCTGAGTAATATAAGAAAAGAATTGTTAAAAATGCAAACCATTTTGCCGGATATATATGAACGGTCTTATATTATTATAAGCTTTTCTAATCCTATAAATAAGTTCATTCCTGGTGTCCATGTGTCTGATGATCTGCAGAAGGAGTAAGAAAAATTTATTTCAAACTCTGATAAACCAGTCAGAACCAGTAGGGATAAAATATAAAATAAACTAAAACATTACTGAACTTACTTTGCTTCCATGACACTCATTATTATACCTATCTTTAACTATCACATAAGAGCAACCTTTTCGTTAAAAAGTACAGAGAATATGTGTTATTATTCAAAAGGTAAAACGTGTACTGTCAGAAATGTTACGGTAATTTTATGAAAGTAACAATACCTCGTCTTTTTCACGCTAAATAAGCCCCGTAAAACAAACTTGAATGGAATCGATTTTGTTTTAATTGTGTAATACTAAAAAACGGTAAATATAAAAAAAACATCAATTATTATTGATTTGTTCAAATTAATTAATTTAACAAATGTTTTTAAGAAGCTTTTGCATTAATTTTAAATATCTATTGACTGGCAAAGTTCTCTTACAAAAGCTGAACTACCCTGTATAATAGAGTGTTTCAGGTTTAACGCATTCCCCTATGAATTCATTCTGAAATTGCAGAAAATTAAAATAAATGAGTATCCAGAAATAAATATGTCATTTTTTAAGCAGATTTAGTTTGGGGAATAGTCTACCACATTTGATAGAACAATCATAAGGCAAAAAAACCCGTTTATTATTTACACACGATAATGCTTTGTGGTTACATTATTACTGCACTATTTGGTTTGAGTGGTTTCTTTGGAAATGAATCATAACTACGTAAACATTTGCAAAGCAATCAAGCGAAAACAATACTTTCTTGAAAACTATCTATTATATCTACAAAAGTATTGCGTAGGATGTAGCATACCCAATTTAGTACCACCATTTCCACACTGGACAAATCAGAGGATCAAAGTTATCGTCTTTGCAATGACGTGTCAGAAACAGCTGAATACATACTGAGTAATTGCGTTGATAGAGGCCGCCTAAAGTACAAATATTCGCATTAGAGGTACACTAAGATTCAATGAGGAGCAACTTTTGCTCTAAATGTTTGGAGGGCTTAAGTTATAATAATTCAGACTATAGAACAATAGTTCAGGATATGATAGCAAACATTTTTAGCATTTGACAACGCTAATTATTCACAAAATTTGTATAGAAAATTTAGTAGACCATACTAAAAAATTTAAAGAATTATAGCACATAGAAGCTGTTGGCTTTTTGCAAAAGATATCAGTAAAAAGTAGCTTTATGAAGTATATAAATACATAATAACATTATTACGCTTTAAACTATGTTCAACATTAAAACAGTGCATTACCTTTTGCAATGCCAATGATTGCAAGGTAGCCATCAAATCGGCTCTAAATAATTATGATATTTGCATGGTGAATATTAAAGATATAGAGGGAAATAGAGATACAGGATGTTAATAATAATTAGACTCACGACGTTAGTTAGTTATATACTGTATACAAAGATAAGTAACTGGTAAAGCGAATAATGTAAGAAAGGGATGAGTACGTTCTAGATAAAAATTTGCATAGCAATCCTATCAAATTATCTTAACAGTTTATCTTACACTTGGAATCTGACAAAACTTGCCTTTTAATTGATAAATTGACATTGATAAATTGTTAGTCGACAAGTGCTAGAGGTACAACAAAAACTGAACTGTTTCAGCATTACCGGTTTCTTGTCACCAATGTAGAATATAACGTTAAACAATCAATAAACTTGGAGCTTCAGTAATTGTTTATAAATATACTAAAAAATGAGATAATTCTAAGCGAAAAATCATAATCCAGTCAAATTTCAAAGGTGTAATAAAAATGAAGTAAAGGTGGATTATGATGTTTCGTGGGTTTCTATTGTTTTGTCACAAGACCTGTGATGCTTCTAGAAGTCTTAAAATGCTTCCAGATCACTTGATACTGCTTCTTAATTTTCTTAATTTCCTCTTCTTTATTTGAAATATTTCCAGAAGACTTGGTTCTTGCTTCTGGAACACTTGAAATGCTGAATAAAGCCTTAATACTGCTTTCAAAATACTTGAAATGCTTAATGAAGATTTCATTTGTTGTCAGAGCGCATTTTCATTGCAAAACAGAAAATATCGTTGATAAACTATTTAAGTTTGCTCCGAAAATATTAAATACTATTGGAAAAATTGTAAAATCTTAACGTAAGTAGTTCAAAACCTGTTAACTAAAAACTGCTAATTAATGACATTTTTATTCCAAATGGCAACAAAAGAATTAATAAAATTTGATGTTGCTTCCACAATACCAAATACTGTTGACAAAATACAAAATCATGTCAGAAGATCAAAAGCTGCTAATTCAAGCCTAGTTACTACTTATAAAACTCTAAAGGCTGCTGGCAGACGACATTTCCACTGCAAACGAATCATACGTACAAATATCAAATAATAAAAATACACGCCGAATACGTGATTTATCCGGGCGCACAAGCATCCACACAAAATTGTTTATGGTTCATCTGAATTGATGTTACCATTTTCAATATATATTTTAAATTTCATTTTACGTGTGGTTGTCTTTGCTTTTCCAGACCTTGTTTTTAAGAACCGCCGTTCGTCGTTTGAGTCTTTGTCAAATTCCTCCTATGGGTGTTGCCAAGAATAAAAGAATTTTCTTTGCTAACTTACAAGTCTTCTAGTGGCGAAACAAAACTACTTTGCATATAGATAACTTAATTCGACCTATTTTTAGCAACGGAATCTGCGGTATATAATATTCATAAATAAAATACATAGTTTATTTGTGTTTTAAATATTAATATGTAATATTTTATTTCATTTATTCATCAACATAATTGTGTTAATCAATCATATTTATAATCATGAAAACAGGGTGCGTCTTGGAATCGGATACCTATTCGAACGAATACTGTAGTTAACATTTTTTACAGAACAATGTTATTCCTTCATTTCAGAAACGATTTGATATTATCAATATATTATAAACGTACCTTTTCGATTTCTTTAACGATTCCTTTGTGACCTAAACGAGATATATAGGCCTACACAGACCTCTGCTACGTTATGTCAGAAATTTTATATTTGATCAATAATTTAACATTTATCAAAATTCTTCATGTGCTGTAAAACGTTACCAAGAAAAAAGATTTACTTAGGTCATCCGGTCAAAAACAACGAAACAACTTTTTAAAATGTTAATATTTCGATTGCATTAGACAATCGTCATCAGAGCAATTAAGAGTTATTTAGCGAAATATTTAAAATCAAAATATCGAATAAACATCTAGATATTCAATAAACCACATTTCTTAACAAAGTTATAATCGAAAAATTAATTAAACCACGAAGTGATATTTATGTGGTTTATATGTGGAATCATACTGAATGATAAAACCTACTATTCATAACAAACAGTTGTATTTATCTTATTTTGCTCTTTTTGTGATTTTATTTATTCGATTTGCGCGTAATCATGTTGTCTAAACTGAAACAAAATAAAATAATTATAACGCTGTTGGTACTGTTTGTTATGAGTGGTAGGCTTTATCACATTGTATGATTCAACCCCGACCATTACAAATTATGTTATACTAAAATTAAAGATAGATGAATAATTTTATTAACATTGCTGCGGATAGCTAAAGATTCACAATTTTGTTGCATGTTTAAAGCAATTTAATCGACTAAATTATTAGGAACAGAAATATTTTGGATGCATTAGACAAATAATTGAAGTACAGAATTGCACCGTGGAAGTAATATTTTATACGGTACCGGATACAAATATGATTAGTTTGTTTGTTAAGGAGAAATTTCATACCACATGAAACGTTCGTGTTTATGTAAAATCCAAGGGAGAATATGCGGAAGTAAAGTGTGGTTGTAAGAAATTAATAAAAAAAATATTTTTTTATTTTTATTTTTAATATTAATTCAGGTTAACAATTTAACTGGAGATTTTATAGGTTGAAAACAAAATTTAAATAAAGCCGGATTAAAATTTACAACTGATTTTTCAACATAAATTATACGTCGGATATGTTCAAACCATTAAATCGCATGAATTTTATACTCTAAATGTAGAAATTAACTAAATATTCCCGTTGTATAAAAATTGAACTATTTATCTATATGTAACAATGGAAACCTTAAAAATACAACTTATGTTGGTGAAAACATAAGGACAAATTAAAATATGACTAAATAATTGAATGAACTGTTTTAATTTTAAATTTATGTAATAACGCACTATGTAAGCAAGAAATAAGAAATATTATTATAACAATGGCGAATTTTTTTAAGAATTATTCTTAGTTCTAATAGTTCTGCATCGTCTTTTATTGGTTCGCTGGAAACAATTTGTTTCAAACGTCCCTAAAAATAAAAATATATAATTGATAGATCGGGACTGTGCTGGTCATAAATCAGGATGATTTTGTCAAAGTGTAAATTTAACCATTCGGTCAAAATGTGTGAATAGTGAGCTGCGTAACCATCATGCTGAAAGTACCTTGATACTATAAAATTTAAGGATAGTTTATCAAGTTGTTCATTAAAATAAAATTGTAATGTATTCAAATATTTCTGTTCCAGAAGAATTTTCAACGATCTAAAGCTAAATAAGAATTCTAACTAGAACGAACACTAGACCTGAAACTAGAAAAACCCTTTCTCTTCCTAGAACTAGAAAGACTTCTTCTAGTTCTAGATCGAGTGTTAGTTCTAGTTTTAGTTCGACACAAGTCAAACAATAATTTAAAACTAAATAACAGCTAAAAGTAGACTTGTTAAAGCTATGTTAAAGCTAATACTAGACCTAGAGCTAGAAACATTAGGTTTCAGTCACACATCTTTTAACTCTTTGTCTACCAGCGGTAGTTAAAAGTCTTCCAAATTTTTATTATAATGATTAATAACTATTTTGAGTATTCTTTGGATACCGCACCTAGTAGTGGCACTCAATGTAAAAAATGGAAAATAGTGATTGTTATTAGAATTTAAATGAGACTTAATTTTTCAACTTGATTTTGATAGGGAAAGGGTTAAGACGGGTTAAGAGGTCTAGTGTCAGTTCTGAAGTTATGTTGTTGGTTTAGTATTAGTTATATTATTCGTTCCAGAAGAATTTTTACCAATTTAAAGCTAAACAAGAATGAAAACTAGAAGTAACACTAATTTAGCGATGCGTTGAAGACACAATCATCTAAAACCAAATAACAGCTAAAAGTAGAGCTAATACTAAGACTATAGCTAACACTACAGCTGTTTACAGCTGAGCTAAGTTTAAAATGTCTGTAATATTTTTTTTCCTCTTTGTAACTCAATCCTGGGACATACTGCATAATGAGGATTATATTGATCACAAATTTTTATGTATAAATTTATATCTAAGCATAGTTAAGTGTTTACCCATTAAGTAGAAATAATTTATATCAAACCATAAAAATTTTAGTAAGCTTTCAGTTTTAAGCTGCTATAGGACCATTAAAGTTACCTTAAATAAATAGAGAAGTATAACTTTATTCAGAACACCGCGAGTTTTATACCTTGAGAAGGGCCATAAAAATTTAATGTAGTTTAAACTACTCAACATGAAAAGAGGTACTTTTCAATTCTTGTCAGTTTTACACCCCGTTATTTTTTGAAATTCACCAAGTAAATGAACGCAAAAATATTGGAGAAAACTTTAAATATATTGAATTATTTGCATAGCTATGTGTATAAAAAAAGAATTTTGTGTATACATAATCCAAAAAATAGTTTATGTGGCAGGTAAATTTAAGATGTTTTTCCAATAAATGCCAAGTGCGTGCGAATGCCTGTCATAACGATTGTTGATTCTGAGGTGCGTCATGTTACACATATGTTCATCGGTAATTGCACAACGCGGCCTGGCGACGACCGTTCATGAATTATTTAAGCCGTCAACGACGTGTTGTCGCTATGCAGTCCCCATCGGCTTCAAGAGAATCAGCCGCTAAATGGATTTGTCAAGATCGGGGCACTGATAATTGAGACAAAAAGGTGACACGGTAATCTATCCTCTAGAGAGTATTATACGGGACGAAACTTTGTTAAGAAACACTTTCATAGAAAATAATTAAGGTTTCAATTTATTTTCTAACCATAAAAAAGTAATATTATTAAATTTCCTATTTTGAATTATTAAGGCTAATACTTTATTACACGGTGGTGAATTTAATCGTACATTTTAGTGGTATTTCAACATTTCAAGAAGATTTCATTAAGTTTTATTATCATTTTTATTATATAAATTTATTAACCGTATAATTAACTACAATGATTTCACGAAACTTCATTAGTCAAGTTTTAGAATGGTGCTAAACACGATTGTAGACATTTAATTGCGGTTGTTTGTACGCTTTCTAACACAATTACTATGAATATTAATAAGCAAATTAACCGCCGCCGGTTTACATTCTTATCATGCTCACACATTCAAATTCATAGGCATAAATGAAACATAATTCAATTCTTGTGGAATTTCCACCTGTTTATATGTAAGGAGGACGCATAAACTACAGCTTAACCGTATGTATATGTGTAAGAATTACGTTGTGCACATTACAAACTAGCGTAAATTATCCGCATGATCTAAGTTATTCGACACATAAGTCAGCAGGATACGAATTATGTACTCGGTTCCAAGATATCTAGTCACTAAACACTTTTACTTGGTATTTAACGCAGTAGCACCAATAAATTAAGCTTAAGTATTAATGCCAAAGCAATTTTGGCGAGAAATCGTTTCCAAATCATTCTTGTCTTCAGACACTATCGAGACAAACAAAGAAATAAAGGAATCCTGTTTATTTAGATTTACAATTCAAATGTTGATGAACTGAATGTTTGGGCTGAAAGTTATTTGGGTGACGTTGTTTGCCAATTATCACTGGTTGTGGGCGAACAAGAACATTTAGCACTTTATGGAATGCTGTATAGCATTAAGACCAAATGTCAATGTTAATATAAATTAATTTATCCTTTAATTTTAAACTATTTTACACCAATTTACTTTAATTGGCCTCCAAGCGCAATAAACAACAAAATTGTTTTATAAATAAATACGCATAAATAAATTAAATTAATTAAAACGCATAATCCCGAAACGACTACCTAAATATCTACCGCAACATTTCCATAATAATAAATTGATCATGTAAATATTTCAATCTATAATTACTATTGAATCAAACACAAACAAAGGAAATGTATTAATGGAATCTTAATAAAAACTAGACTTAAGGAATTTCAAGGTCTTGATTGATATAAAAATATGTTGATAAAGAATCGAGATTTCATTAATACTGGCGCAATGTTTCTTAGTATAGAGGCAGCGTAAAATATTTATGACTTTCTCAAAATGTCATAAAAAGAATTTTTGATAAGATTAAATTCTTTTGTTGCTGTGATTTAATTCTAATGTGCACATAATCTGATAGGAAGTACAGTAAAACATCGATTAAAGTGGATTAATACGGGAAAGAAACTGTACATTATAGCTAAAACTCAATTATTAGCAAAATTTTTAATTCAAATGATTCTTGTTTTAGGGCTAATATTAGATCTAGGGTTAGCTCAACAGCTTTAGAATCATCAGCTCTAGAACTAGACATATTCGGGTTTAACCTTTATTTCTAGCCCTGAATAACAACTAATATTGGAGTTAACACTAGTATTGGAACTAATAGCAGACTTTGAACTAAAACCATTAAATCCTAATGGTTTTAGGCCGTACGTCTCTTAAGATGTAAATGTTTCTAGTCCTAGTTAATTAAAGATATATATGTTTGTATTGAATCACAACTGAAACTAGAACTAACACCAGACCTAAGACTAGAAACATTTGCGTTTTGCGCAGTTTTAGTTCAATGGTATATATGCAGTCTAACATTGAATAACAACTACAACCAAAACTATCACTAGAATTAAAGCTGATACTAGACCTAGAATTAGAAAGATTTGGATTTAGCCGTACGTCTCTTAAGACGGTTAAACCCGAATATTTCTATTTCATGATGTATTTAATCTATAGCAATTATATTAAATTAATTTTTATTTGTATTCCTTATCATTTCCTTTTTTATAAACAAAATTAATAGAAATATTGTGTCGGTCACTGGTAAGTTCAGTTGACTGCTTGTTGGAAATATTTTCCGATTTTGTTAAGGCAGTCATATCAGCAGTCATGAAATTTTTGAATAAATTAGTTTAATTAAACATATTGTGTTTAAAACATTATTCTTGTTATTGCAACACGTGTAAATAACTGTAAAGTGTGCTTATGTAAATAACTAAATATTCAATTATTAAATTCAAATATATCCAACTCTTTTCTTTACACCATAGATACGTTCCTTAGAAAACCGAGCAAAAATTGTGTAAAAAATACGTGCAATATATGATAAAACTGAGAATATATTCCATAATTTTAAAAGATCTTGAAAGAAGAGAAACTACAAATATTTTACCAAAAAAATCATGCAAAAATAGTAATAATGAAATCAAATTGTATTTTTATAAAACAACTTAAAGCAAATAAAATTAGTGTTCGTTGTTCATATCCGGCTAAACAAAATTTAAGGTTAGGTTGAAATTGTAATGGACACTCGTCGGACATGTACAAGAAAATGTTGTTCCATACTTGTAAGAAATTTCGAACACACTTGAATTAAATCAGTCTTCAATAGCAAAATTAAAAATCGAGTTCTTTGTTGTCAAAAACTGTAAATTCGATCAAATCATCCTCATTCAAAGGACTTTCTGGTATCATTTGCATCGTATGAACCGGAAGTTGTTTCACAATCGTACCGTTTAGATCTCGTGCATTAATGATTTATTGATTAATAGAGACTAACATTTTATAACCAGATGCATTGCAACAAAATAAAAAAGTCACCCGATGTTTGATCGCTTTAAGGCTACCAGGTGATTTCTCAGATTTTGCTATGTATATTCTCTCGGATATTTTCTTCCAGAATAAAAAATTATCATCAATACAAATTATGCTGGAAATTTCGCTATAGAATTAAAACAAACTTTAGTTTGAACATCAAATCATCATTTACGAACTGAACACTTCAAGACAAAATATTATACTGAAGAATTGTTCCTTTTTTTTGAGATTCGTGCTAGAACAAAAAAATCGTGAAAAAAAGTATATTAGTGATTCGTGTTAATTCAAAATCATGTGAAAAAGAATTAGGTGTAATTACTTTACAACCTGAATAATAATTATAGCGATGAAGGTAGGCAAAATCCTCTGAATTTTCGGTTTTTATGGAACACGATCGAATCAATAGATTCGGAAGTTGATTCTATTGCTATATCAGATATAGAGATTCATCGAATATCCAACTGGTATCTCAAATATTATTATTAATATATATTGACGCTTAAACCTAAGTGTGCAGCAAAATTAGTGGCTAGAGTCCACAAAGGTTTTTTCTCATAATTTGTTGATGATGAAATCTTTGAGGTCATGGTATTTAAAACGAATTTATATGCCATAAAAACAATTTGCGAATGTAATATGAAACCTAAGTCAAGACTGTGCAACTGAAGCACTACTGATGAACCTGAAATGAAACGATTTTTGGGTATTGTAGGGTGAATTTTATATGAATTTTATAAATATCTTATTAGAAATTCATTTGTTTCTAACACAATGCCCAGAAACAGATTCAGGTTACTACTAGAGATAGATCAACTCGATTAATCAAAAGCGGTTAGATTGAGTTGAGATTATTTCGAGTCAACTCGAGATAGACTGTTAGTAACTCTAGTTGGGTTTATGTATATAAATAGCAAAACTCCAAAGACACTATGCACGCACTTAGAAAGAGCTGTTGTTATTCTAATAGAGATTCTTACTTACTTATCATTGAAAACCTTGAAGTCAACCGACCAATCATCTATATCTACTATCTTTGGCGCTGTTCATATTTCTATTATATTAGGAACGGTAGACACCGAAAACTATAAGAAACCGCCGAGAAATACAGCTCCACTACAAGTTGTTCAGCAGCCACGATGAAAAACACATGGATATTACCCTACACTAATATTACCCTACATAGACAGAAAAATAGACCCATGCACTTCAGGAGTAAAAATATTCTATTTCACAAGCTAGCTAAAACAACGCATGAACACCTCTGCATAGCAGCGACTTCTGGGCCATCCCAAACACTATTTTCTAAACCGATTACTTTTTGTAATGATCGAAGAAACTGATTAGCACAAAAAAAACTTAATTAAATACTGTTTCTTGTATTAGTGTAGATTCGTTATAAGTTAATCTATTCTGAATTATAATAAGTATTCATTTTATTGACTCTACCTCGAAAAATGCCATAATGAGAGTCAAAGAAAAGAATATTGATTTAGGGTGTGCTTACTTTGGAGATGCAATAAACGATAAAAGTGACATTAGTGCGGCAGGATTTGGTAAATCTCACATTTGGATGGATCAAAACCTATAAAAAGCAATCATTGATAACCATCAATATTGTTTTTCCGTCAACGTGTTAAATAATTATTTTGTTGAGCCTCATTTGATTGAAGGACGTGTTAGTGAAGAAACTTACATCATTTCTTGGAAAAAGAGTTGCCGAATGGCATGGAAGTTCCAGAAGCTCGTTGTGGCATGTGGTTCTAGCAAGATGGGAGACCATATTTTGGCAAAAAAGTGATGGTATTGCTTAATGAAAATTTTTTGACACGGTGGACGAGGTGGTCCTGTTACCTGACCTGTCATCTTTAGATTTCTTTCTGTGGGGTTAGGTTGCCTCAAATCTCGTATAATAATTATAAACCAGATATACTTAAAGAGTTGGTTGACAGAATAGTTGAAACTACTAATTTGATAAAAAATGAATTGCCAGTAATTAACTGGTAACAATCTAATGTCTAACAGTCTATCTCGAGTTGACTCGAAATAATCTCAACTCAATCTAACCGCTTTTGATTAATCGAGTTGATCTATCTCTAGTAGTAACCTGAATCTGTTTCTGGGCATTGTGTTAGAAACAAATGAATTTCTAATAAGATATTTATAAAATTCATATAAAATTCACCCTACAATACCCAAAAATCGTTTCATTTCAGGTTCATCAGTAGTGCTTCAGTTGCACAGTCTTGACTTAGGTTTCATATTACATTCGCAAATTGTTTTTATGGCATATAAATTCGTTTTAAATACCATGACCTCAAAGATTTCATCATCAACAAATTATGAGAAAAAACCTTTGTGGACTCTAGCCACTAATTTTGCTGCACACTTAGGTTTAAGCGTCAATATATATTAATAATAATATTTGAGATACCAGTTGGATATTCGATGAATCTCTATATCTGATATAGCAATAGAATCAACTTCCGAATCTATTGATTCGATCGTGTTCCATAAAAACCGAAAATTCAGAGGATTTTGCCTACCTTCATCGCTATAATTATTATTCAGGTTGTAAAGTAATTACACCTAATTCTTTTTCACATGATTTTGAATTAACACGAATCACTAATATACTTTTTTTCACGATTTTTTTGTTCTAGCACGAATCTCAAAAAAAAGGAACAATTCTTCAGTATAATATTTTGTCTTGAAGTGTTCAGTTCGTAAATGATGATTTGATGTTCAAACTAAAGTTTGTTTTAATTCTATAGCGAAATTTCCAGCATAATTTGTATTGATGATAATTTTTTATTCTGGAAGAAAATATCCGAGAGAATATACATAGCAAAATCTGAGAAATCACCTGGTAGCCTTAAAGCGATCAAACATCGGGTGACTTTTTTATTTTGTTGCAATGCATCTGGTTATAAAATGTTAGTCTCTATTAATCAATAAATCATTAATGCACGAGATCTAAACGGTACGATTGTGAAACAACTTCCGGTTCATACGATGCAAATGATACCAGAAAGTCCTTTGAATGAGGATGATTTGATCGAATTTACAGTTTTTGACAACAAAGAACTCGATTTTTAATTTTGCTATTGAAGACTGATTTAATTCAAGTGTGTTCGAAATTTCTTACAAGTATGGAACAACATTTTCTTGTACATGTCCGACGAGTGTCCATTACAATTTCAACCTAACCTTAAATTTTGTTTAGCCGGATATGAACAACGAACACTAATTTTATTTGCTTTAAGTTGTTTTATAAAAATACAATTTGATTTCATTATTACTATTTTTGCATGATTTTTTTGGTAAAATATTTGTAGTTTCTCTTCTTTCAAGATCTTTTAAAATTATGGAATATATTCTCAGTTTTATCATATATTGCACGTATTTTTTACACAATTTTTGCTCGGTTTTCTAAGGAACGTATCTATGGTGTAAAGAAAAGAGTTGGATATATTTGAATTTAATAATTGAATATTTAGTTATTTACATAAGCACACTTTACAGTTATTTACACGTGTTGCAATAACAAGAATAATGTTTTAAACACAATATGTTTAATTAAACTAATTTATTCAAAAATTTCATGACTGCTGATATGACTGCCTTAACAAAATCGGAAAATATTTCCAACAAGCAGTCAACTGAACTTACCAGTGACCGACACAATATTTCTATTAATTTTGTTTATAAAAAAGGAAATGATAAGGAATACAAATAAAAATTAATTTAATATAATTGCTATAGATTAAATACATCATGAAATAGAAATATTCGGGTTTAACCGTCTTAAGAGACGTACGGCTAAATCCAAATCTTTCTAATTCTAGGTCTAGTATCAGCTTTAATTCTAGTGATAGTTTTGGTTGTAGTTGTTATTCAATGTTAGACTGCATATATACCATTGAACTAAAACTGCGCAAAACGCAAATGTTTCTAGTCTTAGGTCTGGTGTTAGTTCTAGTTTCAGTTGTGATTCAATACAAACATATATATCTTTAATTAACTAGGACTAGAAACATTTACATCTTAAGAGACGTACGGCCTAAAACCATTAGGATTTAATGGTTTTAGTTCAAAGTCTGCTATTAGTTCCAATACTAGTGTTAACTCCAATATTAGTTGTTATTCAGGGCTAGAAATAAAGGTTAAACCCGAATATGTCTAGTTCTAGAGCTGATGATTCTAAAGCTGTTGAGCTAACCCTAGATCTAATATTAGCCCTAAAACAAGAATCATTTGAATTAAAAATTTTGCTAATAATTGAGTTTTAGCTATAATGTACAGTTTCTTTCCCGTATTAATCCACTTTAATCGATGTTTTACTGTACTTCCTATCAGATTATGTGCACATTAGAATTAAATCACAGCAACAAAAGAATTTAATCTTATCAAAAATTCTTTTTATGACATTTTGAGAAAGTCATAAATATTTTACGCTGCCTCTATACTAAGAAACATTGCGCCAGTATTAATGAAATCTCGATTCTTTATCAACATATTTTTATATGTTAACACTTTAATGTTATTAGTGTTAATGTTAAGTTATTAGTGTTAATCGGCATTAAGTGTTATAACGATAACTTTATATGTTATCACTTTATGTAACTTAATTTAAAGTGTTAACGTATCTAAACTTCCAAAAATAAAAGAAATATAATATAGTAAAGGAAATACTACAATCAATTTCAATGGCGACTACTCGGAAAATTACTAAGTTTTACAAACCTAGACTTATACAAACTTGAAAATAGTCTATTTCTAAAGTCTTTTACTACGAAAAGAAACAACACAGATATTGCAAAATCTCTTTTAATACATTTAAGTATTACCATATTTTTAATAAACGAAGAAGTGATGCAGATTTATAAAAGTGTACTTGTAAAGTAAAAGTAAAGGTTTACTTATTCAATATTGGATGTGATAAAAAGCTCTTCTAATGAACAGTAAGTTATATACCTTAAATTTATCGCAAAACGTTACTCGAATCAATTTGTTTTTAACTAGCTAATTATATTATGCAAATATTTCAAATTGTAAATATTATTGAAAGCAGCAAAACATAAACAAAGAAAAAGAATTAATGATTTTAAATAAAAACTGGATTTATGGAATTTCAAGGTCTTGATCGATACAAAAATATGTTGATAAAAAATCGATATTTCAATAATACTCTACCAGCACAATGTCTCTTATTATACCGGCAGCGTAAAATCTTTACGACTTTTTCTCAAAATGTCATAAAAAGAAATTCCGATAAGATTAAATTCTTTTGTTGGTGTGATTGAATTCAAATGCACACCTTTAATCCGATAGGAAGTTTGTTTGCTACCATTTCAGTCGTCTAGACAGGTTTTATGATTTCTTGCATAAATAATTCATGTTGTATTTAACTCGTGCCGTACACATCAATTAATAACACCCATTAATGTATTTATTTATTTCGTGAGAAATGATTATATGGGTTATTAAGTAATTGATAGTAATGTTATCTAAACGCAGATAAAACTCGATTTTTTATCAAAATGAAGATGATCTGTTGTTTGTTTGGTATAGTGTTATGTCTGAAAGGAATTTTATGGATCGTATTTTGATGAAGTTGATGATAAGCACAAGATATGAATCTCAATTTTTTTGTCAATAATGTAACATTTATTGCGGCTGTAAAGTGTTTACTAAATTAATGAAATTTATTTTTACGTTTCTATTATAGAAACTGTTAACCTGGGTTATTTTTGAATGCCGAAACGAATTCGGTAGTTGTAATTAAAATTTGAGAATGTTCCGAATAGCAAATAAACCAGACGGAATGTGTTAACAATAGTTAAACGAATTTTCCATCTATCTCTTTTTATAATTCCCTCTCAATAACCTACTCAAATGTCATAAAAACGAATATTATTTTTTATTGTTCAACATACAAAATGAGGAGGCTCATATAACGTTTGGAAAATAAAGCGATAAAACTTGTATAATTTAATTTATCTTTTTTCCGAGAAAAAATTTAAATTCATGTTGCATATTATGTTTAATATATCGAATAATGCGGAAAAATTGATCATCAAAACCAAAAAGTCGTACTGATGTGTGTTATCTTTTTAATATGGCGTTGAAATGTTTTGATAAATTACGTACTTTTTATTAATGCGGTGTCGGCAAAAGATGAAACGTTCTGTACCCGGCAACTATCGGAACTGTATGCAAACAATTATGTTTTGAACTTTGACATTGCAATCATCAATAACATTGAAGAAGAAAAAATATTTTACGAGTTAAATTTCTTCACATATTAATTGCACCACGTTTCTTCGTGTCAATTAAAAACCACAAGAAGTGAGAGTTTGTTTTTTCGATTATAGTTTCATAACTAGTAGATTATATTTCTAGTATACATATAGGATGTCACTGAAAGTTTGTAGAAATTATCACATGTTTCGAAAGAATGTTGATTAAAACCATTTATATCCGTAATTTTAACTTTAGTGTTATAACTCTTTATTATAACGTAATAGTACGTAACTCAAAATTATTAAATTTTCAAATTAACGAAAAATTTAGTGATTGTATGTGTCCAATTTAGTATTGAACCTGTTTCAGAAAATTTTGCATAATCAAAATATTAATTCTTATACATAACTTCAAAATGGACTTTCTATCCTTTAATTTTAGCTACAAATCATTTTATTATCTTACCAAAATGAAATCATAGTGACCTTTTGAAGTTCTACTTTTTTCTTAATTTTTATTACTTATTTCTTAATAGTTCAATATTATTTTTAAATAGTTATTCGCATTAATAACAAATGTTGTATTTTACTAGATTTCGACTGCATTTCGTATAAAGATATCTTGTTGCCACTTCCAAATTAATAATATCGGCATTAAGGGTTTTTATAATTCAGCATTTTTGTTTATATTGAACCACTTCGGGGCATAAGATTGGTCACAATTACCTCTGCATTTTCTTTATTGCTAAAAACTGTTCCATCTGTTGGTGCATTTTCTAGAGTGGGTATGACCTATGCAACAAGTAATATGTAGCACGAATCTTTTACGGTTAGTATCTTGAAAGGCATCTTCATCGGTTCTGTTTTAACTTGAGCTAAAAGACAAGCATTTGTCAGCATTGCTTCTCTGCAAATCCTTTTTAATTTTTCAACGGCAACATGTTGAAAAACATTCGCTGGATTATTGAAGTCACATTACCTCATTAGGGATATTACCTCAAATTTTTCGTTGCATATTGTCATGAATAGCATCGACTCTGTGATAATGGCATTTCTGTGCACTTTTATTAAATTTGTGTTTTTGAGACACTGGTGTTTACAGAAACGATCGCTGTAAGTTCCTATCTATTTGAAATTATTGATTACTTTTTCGTCTCCGGGATACAAAAGGGTATTTTAGGTACAAATCCTTTCTGACATCATGTTCTTCCAAAGGTGATATACGTGCAAATATAACAGTAGTAGTGCTGATGATCCAAGAGGGCAGATGCTATACAAATAAAATATTGAAAATATCTTCAAATTGTGTTAACGGGATATGAAGCGTATTTCAAACATGAAAGTAAGGAGCAATAATTATAAATTTTACTCTGTCAATAGAGTTAAAATTAGCCGTTTGTGTTGATTTCATTTAAGTTAGGAATGGAACACAAATGATGTGTTGTTTGTAATAACTAAAACTTCAAAAGCAAGATAAAAGCCGATTATATGTATATGTATATGTATAATCGTTGCAAATCAAGTGATGAAAGAGAAGTATTTCAAAGAAAAAATTTGTGATTTTTAAACTATTTTTACTGTATCAGTTCATTTTTTCACAATTTTGAGTGGTTTGAATTCAAAATTTTTCATAAAAATGAATTAATATGGTTATGGATAAACAGATTTAACTTGTATTGTCATTATTGACTAAAATTTAATAGTACTATGTAACAATAAAGACACAATAATAACAATTTTTATTTAGTATGTTATTTTTGTAACATTATATTCACTTTAAAGTGTGTGATGATATTTTGTGAGAAATGAATGATATATGTTGCAAAGCTCGTATTGTTTTCAGATTCTCTAAACCACTTGTGTCAATGATGTAATACGTAGTAGGTTTATTTAATTCATCGCCAATGTATTATGCAGATACACTCATGCACACAGATGTTAGACTTTTTTATTACAGTTTCAATTATAATGGCTTTTTAGAAAAGCAAGAAAAAATAACTATGATTTGAGTATATTTGGTGATCATGCCATTAAATAACATCTGCAGTTTTCAACGTTTTCTACGCAACGTTTTCTACGCCTTCAAGATATCAGACATAATATTTTTAAGTGATAGTGCGGGTAATAGCGTGAAATATTTGTTAAGTATACCCCGAAATTGACTTATCAATGCATTACGCTAGGGCTTAAATTAATATATTATAGTAATATATTTTAAAGTTCCTGTTTCTAATGTTTATGAAAAAGGATAAGACATATTGACGAAAATGAAAAGCATACACATAAAAAACATAATATTAACAATGATTCAACATCAATTCTATTCACAGACTGACAGATAATGAATGACAAATATAATTGTTGAAGGATCAAGAATTAAATGAAAACCTGTTTCTTAATGATATGTTAATTTATTCACTTGAAACGGTACATAAGATGTGTCAAATAGCACTAATTTGAGAGTCTCCTGTTTATAAATGAAGATCTTATTAAATGATTTTCTGCACAATATTTATCAAGAAATTATGCTAAATCCTGGTGATCACTATTAGCCTAATTTCAGTCTATACCAAAAATGCAATAAACTACGTACCATACACATTCTCTACCAATAAGCTTAGCTTAGCAGACAAAACATAACTATTCATTATAAATGTGATATGATCAATACATTGGTAGCACAATTTTTGGGATTAAATATACACATAGATATTAAAATGTTGGAATCCACAAGTATCTTTCAAAATTTATCTAAGTTTTCGAACCTACGCAATGAACCAGTTCGTGCTACGCCTACAGACAAAAAAACAAAATAGATAGTCATCTTGTAAAAATGAATACATATACTACAGGAAGCAGATACGCTAACTTTAACGAAGGCATTCGCACAAAGATTGTGAGTCACGTTCATGTGACTCACGTTTATGTAATATTCTGCGAGATGTATCTAGTCTTTTAATTATCTAGTCTCTTAATTAGCACTCTTTACTGTTCTGCCAGCAACAAGTTCTGTTGAAAACATAAAGTCTTTAATCGAACACATCTTATTATCTGCCAACAGTATATACAAGGACCAGCTGTCGGTTCTTAAGAAGACCATTCATCAGAAGAAGCCTGGGCAGCCTGAAAGGACTTCTGTGAGGAAATAACTTCTACCAAAGAGGTCTCTCGCTTCAGAAGGTACTCGTCTCAAGCCCTGGACGACGAATCGGGTTATGGAAGAAGGATGACGGTTCCTACACCGATAACTTTCAAGAAAGTCTACAGCTTCTAATATCCGTTCATTTCTCATGTTCCCACAACTTTAACAATGTTCGACTTGAGTCAGTTCACGTACCAATTGTGGATGACTGGAGTTTGGCAAAAGTCAGACTTCTAAGAACGATGACATACTGGAACATTATATTGGACTTTTAATTACAATTGGTGTTCTCAAAAGTAGTAAGGAATCTGTCTTCATGTTATGGTGTACCGATCTTGCCCACCATAGAGCTATCATTCCAGCTACCAGCTTTGATAATTTCGAAACTAGAGAAGAAAGAAGAGGAAACGGCAAACTTGTTGAAAAATGTAAAATTTGCTGCAATCCAGCCCTTATATGCGTGGTTAAACAACTTGTTCCGTATAGAGGTAAAGTTCCATTCCATGTGTATATGAAAAACAAACCTGCAAAATATGGGATCAAAATTGGACCTTGACAGTGATTCTGCATACATAATAAATGGTTAAGACTATGACTTAGGTAAAATTATTTGGGTATGAACTGTATGGACATTTTTACGCACACAACCAGAAAGAAGCAAGGAGAGAGTACTACTAGACTTAGTAAACCACTTACCAAAAGAACATAAATAATTACTGATAATTTTTCCTAGCTGCAATTATCGGATAAACGTTTTCTGAAAGAAATAACCTCTATAATATTCTTAGGAAAAATAAAGCGTTGATATCAAACGAATTGCTTTCTACACCATACAAAATTATAAACTCTTCTATCATTGAGTACAGAGACAATCGTACTCTGGTAAAAAAGGAGTCAAAAAGAATAGACCAGTAATATTGCTATTGAGCCAACACACGGATGATCAGGTAGGAGGAGACGATGAAGGTTATAAGCCTGAAATTATATTACTATACAAGAAAACCAAAGGAGATATTGATGTAGGTGACCAGCTTGCCCAATAATAGTTCTAGACAAAGAAAGATGAACAGATGGCTCATGGTTCTATTTTATTATACTCTGGATATAGCTGCCATCAATGCATTTAAGGTATGGATGTTCGCTAATCCCGGTTGGGAAAGGACTTAGCAAAAGAAAAATAATTCGTCTTTACAAGACCAAACATACAACACCAGCTAAAAGAGCTGATAATACAAGTTATACCAAAACTGCAAAGTAACCCACCCATTGACAACATGAACACAACAGCAACTACAAAAGTACAAGACCAGTGTTATCTCTGTTGCAGAAAACATGACAGAAACATAAGGCAACAGTGAACTCTGTGCAAAAAAATTGTTTTGTCAAAATTGTAATACTTTATTTTTTAAATGTATTTGATATTGTTGCAAAATAAAGATTTGTTCCATAGTGTAAACCTTTCTACATATCTCCAACCGTTCAGTGTCCTTGCAGTTACAAGAAAGGCTATTTTAATTTATTTTAGGCCTTCAAAATTAACATTTTATTAAAAATTAAATTTTTATATACATAAAGCATCTCCAAAAATAAATTTTTGGAATATAACGATTCAGAAGAAATTATAACAATTTCTTCAAATCGATGTAGAGAGAAGTGTTGTACAACGGCCATAGAAATCAGTTTTTTAAAATTAGAATCTCTTTGATGTTGTTTGAGCTTGCTTTTTTAATATTGTTCCGTTGTATTTCCATAGTAACCATGACAACCATGAAGTTGATCTTATACACTAGGTTAGATATAAGATCATTAAGGTCAGAAAATATGCCTTTCAAGGGTTTGGAAGTATATTTCGTAAACTTAAGCAAAAACCATTGAAGAGACCGATCAAAATATCAGTAATACTCGGTATGACAACAGCTACATCCATCTGTGGTGTGTGAGTAATAGAGACATCTATTAAGGGTAGACACTCACAGGTCTGAGAGGAAAATAACAACCTATTCAACAGAGCAAAGGAATTGCTGATGAAAATGGATGACAATAGTCTTTGATTCATCAATCTGAAAGAGTTATCACAAATCTGTAACATTCTATTGTTTATCCCGTTTAGCGTATTGAGTTACATTTTGGCGGGATGACATGAAGAAAAGTTAAGTAACCTCCCCGAATACATGCGTTTAGAAAACTAATGCAATGAACCGAAACGGCCAAGTTTACGTACAACCAATGAGTCAAAGGAGGGGAAAAAGTTGTTGTTCATCTCTCAATGGTGAATTGTATATGGGGGTTATGTGCGTTAAACACATTTAATACAAAGGCTAATTCACCAGATGGCAAAGCACAAATAACCTCGTCCACATATTTGAACAAGAAGGGTAGTTCAAAAGGGAGAGCAGGGATATAATTATTCAGGACAAAATCTATTACGATCGTCAGCACAATAGAAGTGTAGAGGCTACCCATTGGAGTACCAAACTTCTGTTTGTAAATGGAAAAAATCATTCCAATTTTATCATCCAATTTTGTTTTTGAAATATTCATATATATTTGAACAAAAAATAAACCTAAAAATATTTTATACAGAAGTATAGATGTTAAGCTAATTGGTAAAGGAAAATCAACAAAAAACAGAATTTTTATCTAACTTTCTAACTCAGAAACTCAATACATTCCATTTTTGCGAAATAAGAAACCGATTATTATGTTCTAATAAATAAGATCATTTCGTAATTTGACATTTGAAGAAATCAACATTCCCATAAAATTAATTCTCCTATTGAATTTTCCGATCGACGTCGACACGATTTCTCCAGGGGTAACGGTATAACCTTTAACGACGTTTATTGTCGCACTTTCGTTACGGATCGACACAGATTTAAACACTTCCTTGCGGACTAAAGTTTCGTTTCGTTCTCGTTGCGCATAGATTTAGCCGAAGGCAGAGTTTACGTGCGAATAACGGCGTGTATTAATTTTGCCACACTTAGACGTCACGTTTATTTTTAGGGAAAATTGCAGTTGCTTTTTAGTGGTAGCCAGTCGAACGACCTGATCGTTCCGATAGATCAGTCCACAAAACGACTGAGGTCAATCTTAAATTAGAAAATTTTGTAGGCGAGTTTGACGTTGATATTTAAATGTATGCAAATTGACGTTCAGTAATTTTATTTTATAACTAAATTAGTTTAGAATTTCTTTTTGTGATGTAAAACTGGTTTCTGTAACTTTCATATCTGTCTTTTCTTGAGAAAAATGGTTGGTTGGTGACAGTTTTAAATTTCAGGTGATATATAGCTAGTCGTAATCCGTACAATCTGGAAGCATAAGAACTAAGAAGAACTAAAGCACTGGAACTTGACGGAAGTGAAGCGCTTACTAACTAGTAACTTCGTACGAGCCGCGGAATCTGATAACAACCAGAGCTGAGACATCTTTACGCTCCCGCTCAGGCAAATACCTGTCCCGGAGCCGGGTACCTGCAGACAGTTTAAAAACCTTCACCAACATTAGACTTGTCCCCGTCACGAATCGACTACTTTATTGCGATTTGACCAAAGATTTAAACGAAGTCCAACCATATCTTTAACTTAACACTATCAAGAAATTTTATACGATTTTATTTTTTTTGTTTTTAATAAAGCTTTTATGTTACCACATTTCGAGAAATATTTAACTTGAGAAACCAAAAGGAACGTTTGTCACGCGTAGCCGTTTTGGTCAAATCGCAGTAACGATCAAAAGCTTGCTTTGATTTGTTTTTTGATTGAATGGCGAGCGCTTTTACCACTTACAGCCGTTTGTTTTTCAACTAAAAAGACGCGTGTTGTGTACGAATATTTTCGATCAAAGAAAGGTCAGGAAAATTCCGTCCGACGAAATAATTCCTGGAATCTTTCGACCTTTTTCGGTTGATATTAAAATCAGATTTTCCACGATAAATCGGACACCAAAATTAAACTCGTCGACATACTGTCGGAATGTATCGGAAATCGACCAGCCAATTTCAAACACTTTGTCATTCAGATTCTGTATCGGACAGACTAATTCTTCCTGAATGACATCCGTAGTTAAAATTCAATTTTATAACGATTTTTGTAATTTAAAACTTCAGAAACTATACTTTAAATGATTTAAACAATAGATTTTTATTGATTTTAAATTTACAAGAATAATCTTGATTAGTGGGTACACATATTTTTGCATCTTTTGCAGGTACATATTGTAAAGAATATGTAATATGGATGGTGTCAAATTATTTTAGTGCACGTGAAGAGTATTTTAATCCAATCTGTAAGTCGTTTATGAGAAATCACCGCCGCGCCGACTTATACGCAACACGAATAAAAACTACAAATTGATAGTGTGCTTTTACTTTTAATGCGTACCATCAATACAAAGATAAAAATTTATTCTTTTTTATATTTAAATCCTAAACTCGTTAACTGTACGCATACGATATTCTGTACATAGAAAGATACGTGTCAGTTTGTTTGTTCGTTAACTCGTTTTGAAAAACTATTTTAGTGAGATGTGTTTGAACGTGTAAGATATGTGTTGAAGCTGTGTGTATTATATAATATTCACTATTATAATCGCTATATAATATTTTAATTTAAAAATAAATGTCGTCATATTAAATTGGAAATATATTTTTATAGTAAAATGTTGAACATTAAAGTGAATCTGAAACATCTGATTTGGCTGATAATGAAAGAGACGAAGATAAATCGCGTCCAACTTTCTTACACCCATCAAACATATCATGCTGTAGTAATGCCACCATTCAGCCATGTCCACTATTCCCGTTCTCTGGAAAATCTGGAATACAAATGATTTGATACTCTAGATAAGGACAATATTCATCAAATTTTTGTGACTTTCTTCAAGACGCAAGTTAAAAAAGTATCATATAAAAATATGGATGTACTTTTTGAGTGTACACCATTCTGAATTGTTATCATATACATCAAAAATTGGCCGGAAACAACAGCGATTGCGTTTTATTTTAGATCTAGCTGAACAAATCATTGAAAATAATGCTGGCAGTAGACAAAAATGACGATCTGAAACACTGAAACCTTCCCGTCTAATTGAGATATTTTTCAGCTATAATACCACCTACAAGCAAAAAAAAGTTAACGAAGAGGTGCGTTGTATGAAATCAAAACGAAATCAGAAAAGAATCAATCTACTGGTGTGCGGAATGTCATAGAAGTATATACAAGTTTGTCAACAATACATTCTTTGTCCGGTTCCATATTCTGGACGATATTACACAAAAGAATGATAGTTTTGTTTTATTTTTAGTGCATTTATGTATAGTTAAAAGTATAAAAATAACTTATTTACCTATACATATAGATATTAAACATTTCTGTATAAAATCTTTTTGTTTATTTATTGTTATTATACAGTTTTTCAGCAATAGTTTAAAATTTAATGTTTATGACGTATATATTCAGATACAGTAAATTTTTGGCTCGAAATCGCTTCGTAATATTAGCTTGGGTACATAGGACAGTTAAAGGGTTAATGAATTTGAGAAGAGAAGTGTACAACGTTATATTATAAAATTATTACCATTGACTGATAGATTAATTGTTGTAGAATGAATGTAAACAAAATCAATGCAGGGGTGGATAGAGAAAAAATAGGATTCACTTGGATCCGCTGCTTCTGGCTAAACCCGAATGATTCTTGTTCTAGATCTAGTATTATTTCTAGCTTTAGTATTATTTCTACTTCCCGTTGTTATTCAGTCTTAGATTGTTGTTTACTGGTTGGTGTTATTGGCATTAGCTCTAATTTAGCTATTATTTGATTTAAAACTATTTGATACTTGTATCGAACTAAAACTAGAACTAACACTAGACATAGAACTAGAATGTCTATATCTTGAATCTGAACCTGAGTTTAGCCGAATGTCTCTTAAGTCGGCTAAATCCTAATGTTTCTAGTTCTATGTCTAGTATTAGTTCTGAAGCTAGGTTGGGTTGGGTTAGATTATGTCTTAAGAAACGCAACCAATTGCATCACCCCTTGTTTTTGCTAACGTTATTCGGGGGTAAATAAAATTATCCGATTAAAAGTCATCCTTTTGTGTATTTACCCCAGAATAATAGCTAAATTAATGTTAATTCCAACACTAAAGGAAACTAGAGCTAGAACTAGAAAGATTTGGATTCACAGTCAGGTTTAGTCGTGCATATGCAGACGCATGGCTAAACCGAATCTTTCCAGTTCTAGGTCTAGTGCTAGTTCTAGTTTCAGTTCAGATATAAATATACAATCATACAAAACCAAATAACAGCTAAAAGTAAAAGCTTGGGTTGGGTTCTGTTGGGTTCCGTCTGAAGAAACGTACGGCTAAACACAGGGGCGAACCCAGAAAGAAGTTTTGGAGAGATTTTCGTTACAATTTTATGATAAATTTTAAATAATAAATTTTAAACCCGCAAGAAGGACCTCTGGATCCGTTACTGCATCAATGTCAAATTAAAAATTTCATTATCCTCTACTTAAGTTGTTTTTAAAAAAATCAAGAGCTAAACCCGCTCTATATTTAAAAGAGTAAATTCCAAACGCATTGTTCTACAAAGACAATGTCAGTCTTATCGTGATTGCATAAGAAAGGTTCTTATTACTGTTCTTGTTAAGTTTTACTTGTCGATTAATATAACGTAGAGGTATATAAATAGATCAATGATACACTTTAATATAAATCAAAGGAAACAACACATTGTATTGTGTGGAGTGTCCGTGCAATTGGGTCACATTAGAGTTACTCAATCATTTTTATTAATTTATGTTAAAGTATATACAAACTTTTTTTGAATGACATTTCGGCAAATATTTTTGGTTGGAAGAGTTATCTAAATTTCCTCCCTTTGCACTAAATATTTGGCAACAATTACGGAATAAAGATTCTGTTGTATAAACGTTTAGGTATTTAATCAAGGTTTAAGATCCGGTAAGTTTAACTAAATAATTATATTTTGACTTTGACTTTTGATTTATGTTGTAATACACGCCCAACATTTCAAATCGATGATCAAATTGTATTCTTTTTCTAAGCTGCATATAATTTATTGCCAATTAGTACCAAAACATTCAAAGATTTATTTGCAATGTGATGTACCATTTAAAAACTTTATAAGTATTTTCAGATAACTTCTTAAAATTCGAAAGTACGACTTGAAAAATGATCGACATTGGATATTATGAATAAAACATATTTTGTAATTAATTGGTGAATAAGAAGATAGGAAAGACTGCGAGGAATAAATAAAATAATGAAATATGTTTTGTAACCAAAGTAAAATTATGCACAGGCCTTATTACATATCATCTGCATACGAGTTAACCAAGATGCTGCAGAATCCATTACCACTCCTATATTATTAATAAAACCCAAGCAATTTGTGATGGTCACTAAGTCGTGATGTGTTATTTAGTTGAATTGGTATTTGAAAATTGTCCGCCTAATAGTAATGCGTCGATGTGATTATTTTGGCGACTCTATCAATAACGACTTTGTACTACTAATAGAAGTAAACATAAAAGTGGGTTTAGGTTACGTAAAACAAACACGCGGAACCGTTTTGTGAAGCAAGACTTTTTTGAATGAAGGATTTTGGTGTGAATCAAAGTGTTTCGTTCCGACAGTTGCATAATATAAACATGGGCACTTGATCGAAGGTGATGCTAGTGAACAATACTCCTTTTGAATAGCGAATAGATAGAGAATACGTTACATGTTACATGATTAACGTATCACAAGAAACTACTTACTTACAAATTGAACAGAAAGAAGAATGTAATCCAGTGGATTGCAGTCGATGACGGGCGGTAGGAGTAAGGAACGGCATAAGAAAAGACAAAAGAACTTAAACACAGATAAGATGGTGGGTGAAGTACTAAAAATCTTGAAGTTATCTACTAATTTATAAAATGATCCATACTTAATGTATGCCTTGAATTGAGGTAATGAGCTAAAAATAACCACCTAGTCAATGGCATGCCTCAAACGCAAAATAGTTGCTATAGAAAATTTGCTGTAACAAATATCTTGTTTAAGACAGATATGGAAAGGATGGCTATTGTTATGATAGTAACATGCGACCACAAGAGCCTTACTGGTGAACTTTTGAGTTAGGTCTCATCAGTACATTACGAACAGAAATATCATCTGGATATGAAACTCCTGCAATTTCTGACCTGCGCTCAACAAACAGCACGACATTCAATAGGCTGAAGTACACATCTTCAACGGGTTCCGCCGTCATTTCTCTCATAAGCGCTAACAAGCATAGCTGTTTCTGCTCAAACTATCGGCTCACATTCTTTCTCGTTTACACCGCAATATTGCGCTTGATGACTCGCGAAACTTTTGTGCCTAGTTTAAAATCCACCTTAAGCGACGATATTGAAACAATGAAAAATATGATATTCCCATCGAAAATGCAACAACATACAACATTTTCTCGTGTATAATGAACATTTCAAAATTCGAGAAAGATATGCATTTAAATAGTTATTCGAGTTTTTTATACAATGTGTACATAAAGTATGGAATCAATTCGATATAAATTCGAAGGATATTCTTAAGCAAATTAGGCTTGGATATTTATGCTATATTTTTAACGCGCATTTTTAAAGTAAAATGGGAATATACAGGTATCCCAAAATTGATATTCTGCCTAAATTGACATTCTTAAATAGGACCCCCATTTTCCTTGTTGTATTTATAGATTCTACGTTAAATACTGAATGTTTTTCATGTGTGTTATTTTTGGGTATTATATTTCCAAAGTATTATCTACATGTCTAGTAATCTTAGAAACACACAGTCATTTTTTCGCAGATAGAATATCGTCATAAGGTATGCGACATGACAAATACTTAGAATTTAATTTAAAATCCGTTTTATACCTTCTTGCTCATCATCCGATAAGTAGATCTTATTGTTAGTAATTAATAGGAATTTGGTACGTTCATAAATTTTCAACTATTTTATATTAAGTATTTTTCAATTTGTATAGTTTAAAAATAATAGTTTGTTTGGATATCGACTCCATTACGACTCCATTGGATAACGCCCCTGGTTAAAATATATACAAAACATATGTTCATTAGATCATTTATCCTTATATAAGGGTACTAAAAGCTTGATGCCTGAAATTCATGATGATGAAAGTGCTATGATAAGTGCATTATTGGCTTAAATGTCGAAGTTAGTGACATAAATGAGTTACTAAAATTATATGATGACCTTTCTACACAGCTTTAAAGAAAATAAATGAAAGTGTTGAGGATTTACATACGGATGAAGAGAAATCAAACGTAAAATCCCAATATTTTTTTTTCTAATACTATGTTGTCAATAATATGAGCTTAGGACTTTCTCAGAGAAGCAGCTGTTAACAATGATCTGAATAAGGAAATGGTGGAAAGAGTTTATAGCAACTTCTAAAATTCTGTTATAAAACACTTTAGAATACAAGACAAGAACAGAAAAAATTAACAACTTTAAACGCAAAAAACCTAAAATACAAAGTTCTCCCCAATCTTCAGGTTCTATTTTAGTTAGGGTGTCCAATTCCTGTGATTAAAAATGTTTTCGGGATTCGGGATTAAGTTTTAAACCCCGGTAATTGCGTTAAAGGTCCCGAAATTCCTAAAAACAGTCCCAAAAATTTATATTGGGTGCAGAGTACCCATACATACAAGTTCTTCCAGAAGATTTGATATTGCTTCCAGAAGATTTGATATTGCTTCCGGAAGACTTAATATTGCTTCCAAAGGATTTGAAATGCTTTCAGATGAGATGAAATGCTTTTGAAAGTCTTAATACTGCTTCCAAAAGACTTGCAATGCTTCTATAAATAGCAATACATCTAGAAGACATGAATGCTTCCATAGGCATTGATATTGCCCAGGAAGACTTGCAATTGCTCTAGAAGACTTGATAATACTTCTCGAAGACTCAAAATACTTCCAAAAGACTCGAAACATGTCCAAAATGTTGATACAACTTCAAATGTTCTATTTGAAATGCTTTCAGAAAACTAGATGTTGCAGGCGCAAAAATACCTAAAATACAAAGTTCTCCTCAATCTTCAAGTTCTATTTTAGTTAGGGTGTCCAATTCGTGTGATTAAAAATGTTTTCAGAATTAGGGATTAAGTTCTAAATCCCAGTACTTACGTTAAAGTTCCCGAAATCCTACTACATACAAATTCTTTTAGTTTTTAGAAGTCATAATACTGTTTCCAGAAGACTTGCAATGTTTCTATAAATAGGAATACTTCTAGAAGACTTGATACAGTATCTAAAAGACTTGAAATGCTTTCAAAAGATTTAAGATGCTTCTAGAAGAATTGATATTGCCCAAGAAGACTTGAAATTGCTTTATAAGACTTGATAATGCTTCTAGAAGACTCAAAATACTCTAAATATGTCCAAAAAGTTGATACTGCTTCTAAAAGATTTGAAATGCTTCCAGAAGGCTTGAAATGCTTCCAGAAAATTAGATGTTGCTTCTAGAAGACTTGATACTGCTTCCAGAAGACTTGAAATGGTTCCAGAAAACTTAACACTGCTTCTGAATGTTTTGAAATGTTTTTAAAAGAGTCAATACTGCCTCTGGAAGACTTGACACCACTTGCAGAAGACTCGAAATGCTTCCAGTAGATTTGCAATGTGATTCTAGTGATTTGTTTTTAAAGATTTATTTCAAGTTTTTTTAAATTGTTTCTTAATTTCGAGATTTTTAAAATTTCGGGACTTCTTGGTGATCCCGAACATTTTTTTTCATGAAATCACCAAACCAAATACTGTGACATGATGCACTAACTTAAGGGGATGCTCCGTATGATAAATTTGTAAATATGTTTTCTTTTTTTCTTAATAAATATAAATATTCTGATTTTAATAGTTCATTCTTTTTAGTTCATTTCACTGAAAATACCGTGCTTTTATCTTTAATTATTTATTCCATGTAATCTTTGTATTATTTTCTCTTTCAATAAACTCGACTTCGATTTACGGGATTTTTCGAGTTCCGAGAAAAATTAAGGAACAAATGTTCTCATAAGTCGAGAATCTGCTGTACTTCGTTTTGTTTTCTAAAATACTTGTCAAGGTTACTTTTTTAGGGTTTAAAGAAAACCCTAAGACACCTAATAAATTTTTGTTTTTTTCTGACTTTTAGTAACAATTCCAGTAATTAAATAAATATTAAATAAGATTTTAATAAAGTACATACATATTTATTATAAGAACATTTTACAAACTAATGAACAAAACGCCTTTTGCAGAAAACTAAATGGCAAATAAAAAACCAAAAAACATGTATTATCTTCCGTCTTCATCATGAATTCTTCCAAATCAAAGTGTTCGAGGTTTATGATGAATGATAGAAGATCTTTAAAGCTTTACATAAAGTAATACCTCTATGAATAGCTTTGTTTATTTTAACTTGACATTTTCACGTATGAAAGCTTAAACAAACGTTAGTGTCATATTGATTTCAAAACATAATAAAACAACTCCTTGTTAATTCTGCCAACATTACAGCAATTTCACATATATTTTAGAAAAAAAAACGAACTATATTTAAAAATGTCAACATAGTCATGGTATCTCAACTTTGGCACACTTGTACATTTCAATTTTTCTTTAAAAATGCGCGTTAAAATATATAACACAATATATTTCCTTAATTTATAACCAATTACATAATTTTTAAATAAGCTAGTTAAAATACATAGGTTTTATTTTGATTTAATACATAATTTTATAAAAAATAAGGCCTTGAATAAATATTTATCATCCGTCTGATGTGGTGATAAATGATAGATCAAATAATCCAGATGATTATTTATTGATTTTGTAATTAACTGAAACCTGCATCTTACGTAATACCATTAACGCTTAAAAACCAAGAAGAAAACAAAATTTTTGTTACAAACTTAACTTAAATATAATTTACAGGTAATAATTCGTCTAAACGAATTAAATGTGGACAAAAACAAAAATCTTCGAAACAGTAAAACGCACGTTTAATCATTTCAGCATATCATAAGTAAATAGTAACTGACTTACTTTATATACACATGTTTCAAAATAGATTTCCATCGATCATGATAATACTTTGTATACTAAACTATTTGATAGACTTTTTAATAGTCTATCATAAGAAAATTAATCTTTTCCTGTTTCTAAAACATTGTTAACACAGGTTGAACTAGTTTTGTTAAGTTTGCTGGGTTCATGAATAAATTTATAAAGTTAAATGTTCGGAGAAGCCCAACGAAAAGTTCATTTTAATAATTCTTAATTGCTTAATTAGTACAACAAAATTCGGTACAATCACAATTTTTTTTAAGCAATATGCTGGTTTTTCTAACTATATTTGAAAACACCGTAATGTTAATGTAATAACCTGGCATATCTAATTACCAATCTGTGTTTCAATCCGCTTACAGCACTGCTCATTACGCTTATTCATAACAAAAAAACACATTATCTTCAGTAATGGGTTATGTTGTGTTTAATACAAAATAATTCATTGTAAATCTGTGTTGAATTTTAGCAAAACGATGATTTTTATCCCTAAAATTCATAGATTTTTTTAGAGATATTAAAACTAGATTTACCGTGATAAATCGGAGCCGAAATTAAACTCGTCAACAGTACTGGTATCGGAAATCGACCAGAGGTTTTCGCACTCTTTGTATGTCGGATTTTGTATCGGACGGACTAATTGCTCTCGAACGTCGCCAGTGCAAATCCAATTTTAAAATCAATTAGAAACCTTTTTACTTTTTGAGTCTTGCTTTTGAGTGACTTTGTTAGTACTATATTTGTAGCTTACTTGATTTATTTCAATTTGTATTTGTAGTTATAACAATTTTCTTTTTTAACGTGAAATAATAATTTAGTAAATTAATTTCATTTTAATTTAAAAAATTCATATTACAAGATTCCATATATTTAATTTAGAAACATCGTAAATACCCCACAGGAAATTTTAGTACCTAACGAAATTGTACAAGTAATAAAAATTTTACAGCTTAAAACTGTTAAAGTTCTCTAAAATTTGAGATAAAAACAAAATTAGACTTGAATAAGTTATTTTTAGGTAATCTCTCATGTACGTAAGTTGTACCAAATTATTCGAAATAAACAAAATGTCGAACGAATAAACAAAACCTCACCAAGAATATTACGAAAAACGAAAACCTACATCAAAGGAAAACGGTAGTCAATATAAAATTGTTTGAACATACACGTATAAAGAACAAGAACATTTCGCTTCGTTACAAAAATCTCTTCGTTTCTTGTACTTGGCTAAAAATATTTATTAAAGTCACGTTTTATCACCCACGTTCCATCAAAATACGATCTCTCAGTATAAAGTAGGAAAACTCGTGATGCACGCCACTGGTTTTGATGAAGAACAGAACCGAGATCTTTAATGCCCCACAGAAATTAAATAGTCAAGCAAAATTCCAATCTTGCTGACTCAATTCATTCTTAAAGCCCTCTTATCGAAGTCTGTAAACACGAGTACGAGTTCGTAATGTGCTAATTTTAAAATACGTCGAATGTCGATTCGTCATATTTTGGCATGTGGGAATGTTAAAAATTTTTAGCTGTTTTCTACACGGAATATATATTATTATAAAATAGTCTTTTCATTAAAAACAAATTGTTTAAAAATGTTCGTTCGAATCTAAGACTATTTTTATCAGATAGATGGATGTTCCTAATAATGGGATGAGTGTTGTACTCGTTTTCGTCTTCGACTCGAACTGATTTCGAATAGACTTAGAACTAGAAGTCTAGTGTCGGTTATAACTCTCATGTTAGTTCTAGCTTTAGTAGTTATTCAACGTTATATTGTATGTTTTTCCATTGAACTAAAACTAGAATTTTAGAAATGTTGGTAGTCCTAGATCTAGTGTTAGTTCTAGTTTTACTTGTGATGTAGTAAAATCATGTTATATGTGTTTAGTGAACTAAAACTAGAACTCACACTATACTTAAAACTAGAAACTTTAAAACTAGAATGATTCTAGTTTTAGGTCTAGTGTCAGCTTTAATGCTAGCGTTAGTTTTCGTTGTAGTTGTTATTCAATGTTATCACTAATCCTAGGAATCTTTGACGCACGGCCAAACCCAAATATTTCTAGTCCTAGGTATAATATTAATTCCAGTTTTACTTGCGATTGAGTGCAAACATGTTATAGGTGGTATATGTTTAATGAACTAAATATAGAACTCATACTATGCTTAAAACTAGAAACATTCAGGATTAGCTATCTTAAGTGACGTACGGCTAAATCCGAAATTTCTAGTTCTATGTCTAGTGTCAGCCTTAATGCTAGTGTTAGTTTTGGTTTTGACAGCTATAGGCGAAAATTGATTTAGCTGCCTTTGCCTAAAGAAAAAGTTATAAAGGGTCCCCTTTCAAAAATTCATTAATAAATACATGTTCTCTATATAATGGGGTGAGTATTAGAATTAGTCCATCTTAGATTCGAATTTAAATTATCAAGCTACAAACTGCAAACTCTAATGAAATGCGATAAAATGTATCTATCATATAAATATGCATAGTATAAATGTACAAAGTAATCGATAAGATCATTCTGAACGATTTATGGAAATATCCCTGGAAGTGATCTAATGTCTCTTTTTGCAAAAAATAATTGGTTTACGTGGTTAAGCATGGCTACTGTCACTTTGGTATCTCAAATGAATTGAATATTTAGAAAGTTTAACAAGAATGTTCTCGAAATTTTTCTTTTATAACTAATATTAATATTGACCATAAGCTCCAGTTTTTGAAAATACTCATGGATGCTGGCTGCTGAAACACTGAATTGGGAAAAGACTCAAACGACGAATGATGGTTTTCGAAAAAGAGTGAAGAAAACGCCCATCTGGCGACTATGGTTGGTGTGCAATGAAAATGTTTTCCGCCAGTTGGTTATACCCACATTTTGACGAAATTTATTTGACATATGTAATTGTAAAGATTTTATATCATACTCTAAAAGCTTGTTAAAGGTATGTGTTATTTATTTTAAAAGCAAACTGTCAAAAGTATTTCCTATTTTCTTACACTTTTTCAAAAACGGATATATCCGCTTTCGCACGCTGGGTCCTTATTTCTTGTTTGGAAGTAGAATCAAATGTTATTAACAGTTTCTTACCTTTCACAACAAAACTGTCTTAAAACTTTCGAAAAATAGGAAAAATGAAAAATAAGAACTGTCAGTATCCTATTTTTTTCCAGAAAAATATTTTCTACCAGCAATATCAAGAAGTCTTCTAGAAGCAGTATCAAATCTTCCATTTCAACTCTTGGCAGTTTTAGATCTTCTATGAAGATTTGGTATTTTACCAATACTTACGTATTTTGGCAGCAAAATCAAATATTATTAACGCAACTTTGTGCTTTTTGCAATAAAAATGTCTTCTGCCAGCAATATTCAGTCTTTACCTAGTGGACCGTTTACGTCAAGATCTTGCATTTTGGTCCAACAGTATTCAGCGTTTTTGTTGCGCACAATTTTTTAAGATGTTAGTGTTTGGCATATAAACAAAAATGTGTGCATACAACCGCAAATGATTTATCAACAGGACCTTTTTTTTACAATGAAAGTCGATATGAACTGTTTGGATGCATTTCAGCTCTTCTGGAAGTCGTACTAAATCTTCTGGAAGTATTGCAAGTTTTCTGGAAACATATCAAAGCTTCTGGAAGCACTATCAAGTGCTTCTATACATATCAAATAGTATAATAAAGTACATATAAAATGGGTCGCAAATTTAGAATTGAGATACGTTCCCACAAAATTCATGTAAAAAGAGAAGCAGGTGTAAGTAATATTAAAAAAAAATGTTTTAGAGTTCATCTAAGGATTTATGTCATACTTATACGGGAATTTGTTGTGATTTATAAAGGAAAGTATTTTTTTCCAAGAATAAAACCTGAGAATCTCAATTTCTTTTTGAGATATCACGTTTTGGTTTATCGCAAATTCGCGGAATTTGATAAAATTAAAAATCAAATTAATCATTTTTGAAAAATCGTAAAAATCGAATTCTTAAAATATATTCCTGAATACTTCCACTACTAATTCTTTTGTGATTTATAAAGGAAAGTATGCATCTTTCTGAAAAGATATCTATCCGTGAGTATCTCAACTCATTTTTTAGCTATCGAGTTTTGAACTTAATCTAAATGGATTAGAGATTTGAGATTTCATTGGAAAGCTTATAATTTGTTTGGTAAATGATTTGAAGGTTGAAATGATTTAATGAATGTGGAATTTATTATGATTTTTTTGCAAATAAATGAAAATAGTTATTTAACCTGAGCGATGATATTTGAAACTGAATATTTCAAAAAGTAAAAGATTCTTTGAAACTCCGTTGCTTATAGTGAAAAGTTTATAATTGTAAGTTTCAAACTGATTCAATGAATATGGAATTTATTGATTTTTTTGAAAATAAATTGAAATAATTACTTAACATAAATGACAATGTTTGAAGCTTAATATGTGAAATATATAATAATAAGATAAAAAATTCAAACTGACTTATTTAATGTACAATTTAATGGGTATCTAATTTTTTGCAAATAGTTACTTAACATGACTGACGGTGTTTAAAATTACATGCATCCGAATCTCAATTCGCTTTTGAGATATCAAGTTTCGAACTCAACCTAATTTTATGGCTTATTTTATTTTATGTGGTAAATTATTTTAGTTTATTTCATTTTATGGCATTTCATAAAATTAAAAATTGCCTTAATCACTTTTGAAAAATCGTAAAAATTGAATTTTTATGATATTTTGATGTTTTTTTTTATGGTTTATAAAGGAAAGTTTGCACATTTCCGAAAACATATCCGTCGGTGAGTATCTCAATCGTGTTTGAGACATCAAGTTTTGAACTTAACCTAAATTTGTGCTACTTCATAAAATTAAAAATTTTCTTAATCATTTTTGATAAAATCGTAAAAAATCGAATTTTTAAGATATCTTGATGAATTTTTTTGTAATTCATAAAGGATCACAGTATGCACTTTTTCGAGAATAAATCAGTCCGTGATTATCTCAATTCGTGTTTGAGAAATCAAGTTCTCAACTCAAAGTAAATTCATATTATTATTCATATTGTTATATTATTCATTTTATAAAATTAACAATTCTTGCAATCTTTTTCTTTTTAATTCGTGAAAAGTTTTTTGCACGAAGTATGTACATAAACAGAACAAGGTGTAATACTATCAAACATTTCGAATTACGGATCGTGTACTTATTTTTATCATGTTGTATGAGTCGCAATATAAGAAAGGTTCGGAAACGCTGTTCTAGAAGAAGTCAGAGGCAATATCAAGTCTTCTAGAAGCAGTATTGACGTCATAATTCTAACTTGGTTAAAAATAGTGGAAAAAATGTTAAACCTACTCTAAAAGATGCAAAACATTTAAACTTTTCGACTCCTTTCTCGGATGTTTTCATAAACCGTTTATGAGCTTATCGCCTGTATCCGTTACTTTACTGTATATTATAAACATAAACTCCTGCTATTTAACCGTCGTAAGAGACTTAGATTTAATGCGAATGTTAGTTTTGGTTGTAGTTGTTAATGAATATTAAATTGTATGTATTCTATTGAACTAAAACAAGAACTAACACTAGACCTAGGACCAGAAACATTTGGGTTTAGCCCTAGATCTAGTGGTAATTCTAATTTTACTTGTGATTCAGTATAAATATGTTATATATGTTTAAAGAACTAAAAGTAAATCTCACACTAGCCTTAGAACTAGAAACATTTGGGTTTAGTTGTCTAAAGAAATTTACGGCTAAATCGGAATGTTTCTTTTCAAGGTCTAATGTAAGCTTTAATGCGATAGTATTACTTCTGGTTAATAAAACGTTATTCAATGTTAACACTAGAAACTAGAAACATTCGGGGTACAAACATGTCATGTCGTATTCGTTTGAGTAATACGCACTATTTTTATCAGACAGATGTTCCTAATAATGGGGTGCATCTTAGAATTGGGTGCGTCTTAGATTCGAATTTATACAGTATCATAAAATAATCTTTCATTAAGAAAAAAATGTGACAAAATCGAACTAAAATAGATAGTAATTAGAAATTGATTCCGAATTATTTACATTTAATCCACTACGACAGTAAATACTGTATAATTGATAGAGGAGCTTTCACATTTTCATATAAATATCCATTAGTAGATCAATTAAATGGTAATTATTGGTAAACATAAAAATGTCAGAACAAGAGAAATTAAATGTGAGCGTGCGGTGCATGTTTACCAATTTATTGTTGGTGCAGAAATCGAATATATTAAATGAATTAAATTGTTTCATTAAATTTTAAGCGGATGTGTCTCAATTTTTAGTCAATTGTACATAAATTTAATTAAATCACAATATAATTTTTGAATCACCGTTTATATTTCCGACATTACAATAGTTAATCAAGGTAACAAGTTCATTAATTTTGGAATCTTAAAAAATCGTGATGTAAAATCCTATTGTACTACGTTGTTTATAAAGTAATTGTTGTTCACCTTTCACACTCAATACATAACTGGTAATTTATGCAACGTACTTACAAAAAGCATTAAATCATTGGACGTAATGTAGTAGGTACAACGCATATCTAATAATAGACGTTATTCTGAAACGCCTTCGTGAAAGCAAATCGCAATCGTTTAGTAACTTCATTCCCGATATCCCTATTTAAACATACAATTTCCCGTTAACAGGTTCTCGATTGCAGCAAAACATTTTTGTCTATTCAAATAAAACGAACGAAACCTACAATACAAAGTGACTACAAAACCGATATGCCCAATCGTATATCCTTCTTCTCAGAAAGAAATTCTAAAATATCTGGACAAGTAATTGCCGCACGTCCTGTTGCATTAAAAACGTTTCTCGACCACGCACTGAACTCGTTCGTTCGGAAATTCGAATGTCACAATAAGTAACCAATATTTGTAGGCGTTTTACAATGGGTCCGGACAAAATGTTTACCACGAATAGGTCCACCCAGGCGCATTTCTTTATTACTGTATCCTGCCAAAAATGTCAATTGTTATGGAAAAATCGTTTATTTTTTGGCCCACACGTTATAAATTGAATGTTGTCGTTTCCAAGTTTTTGGGCGTTTTTATCTGGTACGCCCATATAAAATTTCAACAGAATTAAAATGATCTTACCGTTTAAAGTTCCAACATCACTTTACTAAAAGCGTATAATTTATTATGTGGTTAGCGATATCTCCCACGTTGGAACTTTATGTCCTCGCTTAGTTATGACATTAAGTTTATGTCTATTATCTTTTAACATCCTGTAAAATTAAATGTTACTTCATTAAGTAGTCCCTATCTTTAATAGTTCAAATTACTTAAAATATCGAAACGATTAAAAAATTAAATTAAAGACAAATATAGATACGAATGTTTGATTAAGAAACACCAATAACATTTACAAACAAGTCAACTTGAAGAACTTGCGTCATTAAAATGCTATTTTATATTTAATTTGCACTTAAAGTTGTATCGATCTTACAAAAAAAATTTAACACTCAATACTGTTATAAAACCTCCCGGCTACCAACGTTTAATAAATAAATCTAACAACGTGTATACACAAAACACTCAGCTGCCAATCTACCAAAAACACTTAAATGTGAAGGAATAATAATAAAGAAAAAACACTTTATTTTAAAATATTTCACCGAAAACGTGATGATAACTTAACATCAACACTATACAGCGTTAGTTGGTGTTAATGCTTACGCCTTCCTTCCACAACGTTACCCATTTTAATCAAATTTATGTTAGCCAGTTCGGCCCACTATAGATATTCCTTTAAGGAAGGAATTTAAGAACTTGTAAACGCCGTTGAAATTCCGTATCTTTCGCGCCTTAAAGAAACCAGTTAAAACTTCAAGTGTAAATTTTCAAATGCATACTGTACACGAGTACAGTTCCAAAAGCAAACAGAACTATAATTAAACGAAAATTATGTAGGAAACGAGATTTTCAGTAATTTTGCAAATATATCCAATTTACCCTACAAATTGGGTTGTGCACGTTTTACGACTTAAACACGTGTCTAGAAGAACCTTCAAAACATAAGAATAGAAGAAAAGCTTAAACATCACGAGATGAAATTCAATGTGTATTTATATAATTTTAAAATATTAAGTTAAGAAATCTTAATGAAATGTTATATTATTTCTTAAATAGTTTCATTAATTCTATAATTATTTTAAGTAAAGCTAATATGATGACTTATAAGTTAAACTTACTAGTAATGATTTTGCAGATATCTCACACTTATTTCAATAGAAATTGCAATGTTGCTATATCTTGGCAGTGTAGATGACGTAGCAAAACTTTTATTAACAAATAAATTGATAACTTAATATTGAGGTATCGATAACGATATGGTAAATTATTTGGAATGATGTTGCAGTCTGGTATGATATTCGGGAATCTTAGAGCCGATATTGGAGGATGTCTGTGATGATGTTTAAGGATACGAAGAATAATATTAAGAGATTGTTTTAAAGTGTGTCGAAAATAATGTTGAGGGAACAACATTAAGGTGTCGATTTAACTATGGTAGGAAAAAGGACGATATTGAAAGGTGTTTCGAATGATACTCAAGAGATTTATAAGATGATGTTAAAAAGTGCCAAGGACGATATTGTAAGATTTCCACGACAACGTTGAGGACCACACTAATGTTGAGGGAACGTGACGATTGACCTCTGGTAGAAAATGAGACGATATTGAAAGGTATCTCGAATGATAATCAAGGGAATGTGTAAGATGATGTTAGGAAGTGGCAGAAACGATATAGTGAGGTTTCCACGATAATGTTGTGGATCACACTGACAACACCAAATAATAGTTAAGATTATCGGTAATGTCTAGAATGTTGACCGAACGTATATTGAGAGGTGGCACAAATGACGTTAATGGTTGTTATTATGGAGATATTTGGCAGAATATAGCAGCTCTCAAGATATTACCTTTAATTTCATGATCTCACGATGTGAAATGTGCTTCCTAAGATTTTATTACAATAATATTATAATAAATTATGTTAATTAAATAAAAGTAAAATCATAGCATTTTCAATTCGAATATTGAGTTATTGTAAACTGCTCTATTAGTTACATCTCTCGTCACTAGATGATGCTAAGAATTTACTTCAACTGTAATTTTTTTGGCGACTTAAGGAAATGCCAATATTTCCACTATTTCCAGTATTTAGTTTTAAAATCTTATTATTTGCGCGGTACTATCGCTACAACTTGCTAAAGATGTAAGTATGCATTATATTAATAAACAATATGTAGAATATAACAATTTTTTTAAAGATATACAATTATTTTTCAAAATTCTAGGTATTTACTTTCACTGTCTTGTTGGAACACCTAAGTCCAACTGATATAACTGTGGAAGAAAATATTCCTGCAAGGTGTTTCCATATTGGTCCAAATTCACTGTCACTGTGACCTTATTTTCTTCAAAAAACTAGGAACCAAATTCCTACTAAGTATTTCACGTTCCTCCATGAATTGAAGTCACATTCAGAAAGCACAACCGCCATCATTCTAGGGATGGTAACAAAGACCATCATAAGGAATTCTCAGGTGTTCTAAAGGGCCGAGGGTCTACAGTTCAGTCAACCCACGTTCCAAGGCATGATGGTGGCTCAATTTTGGCGGAAAAAAAATATAGGTCACCCTCTCGAACAAGACCACTAATTTTCCGATAACAACTGACTTGTTGCATATACTCTACCATCTTTTCATAATGAATTACATCTCAATTGAGACTACGCAATTCTGACATGCAATTTACAACTTAGGTAATAGCAACATTATTGTAATATCTACCTATATGAATCTGTAATGTATACTGTTTCTGATGTGAAACTGCTGCAAAAAGTTTTGGATCAGTAAAACAGGTAATTCGTGTTGCCACGTCTAATATGCTATGATCAGTCTTAAGATTCTATACATGCTCTGCAAACATAATGATGCCGTCAGTAAGAGAGAGATTTGGGTAATTGGTGATGCTATTAGCAAACATACTGGAGTCACGTGATCGCTATCAGCCAATTCGAACAAAGATCCAAATACTCAAATCTCTCTCGCACAAAACGTAGCTTAACTGAATATTCTTGGATAACCAGTATAAAGTCCGATGGCAATTTAATCATATGATCCGCATTAGATCACATCAAAATCACCAAAGAAAGGAAAAATTACGATAAATCCACAATGTAATTATGTAATACTGACTCAACAATATCCAGATAATATGTATAAGAATTATTCAGCAAAACCCATTTCAAGTAAGATTCTGAAGTATAAACACCAACTGCACATTCGGTTATCTAGGATTGAGCAGAGAGGCGATTATATTTATCGATCATGGATTGTCACTTGGCACATGAGGAAGTTGTAGAATTGTATATTAAGCAATAATAATTAATAGAATTAGAAATAAAATATTCGTGGAATAAAGATTAAGAAGATAAGTTAATTAATAAATTATTTTTCAATTAAAGGGCCATAATGATTTGTAGGATTACCATGTTGTAAGATAACACAACATGTTCTAAGATAACACCATAATAATGTGGCACAGGACATGTTTTGACACGGCATTAGAATGGAATATAAGTTATCATAGAAGCTTGCTAATTATAAGGTAACCTAAATAATACAAATCGTTGTAGATTATACAAATCCTAGATAATATCCTTTAAAATTAAACATGAATAATACCACAAATAATTAAATTACCACAATTAAATTAATTAATTAAAACTAATTTCAATAAAAGGAACACGACCTAACGGTATACACATCACATTGCGTATAATTTTCAAGTTATTGACTAGACAGGCTATCAACAAGTTATCTATAGACAAGCTATTTATAGAAAGGCTAAAACTTCTTAATTGTAGTATAAAATTACTCATATATAACGTCGATATGATATGTACAATAAAAACAAATCGTGATCACGCAGAAGTTTCATATATTCAATTTCAAAATATATGAAAATAATAACTGTAGCATTTCCCGAAATATTTTCTAAGGCTAGCTAACTTTTTGTAAAAATCCACTTACGAACTCAAACACAAATATACAGATTATCCAGAAAAGAAGTACATATAATGGTACTACGAGATTCTTTGGTTCAAAAGATTAAGATTGGTTAAAAAAATGTATATGAAAAAAAGTGTCTCGTTTTGTAGTTATTTATGGTCAAGGTTCTTGAAATCATATTTGTTTGCTATGTTTGGAGAATATCTCAACAGAAATATGCAAATACGCAATGAGCAAGTGTTCTTCACTATCACCGTTTATCTGCTTTTTTTTTTGGTACTGATCATTTACCGATACATTCGATCTCTTAGCAATTTTTAGCAAAATGTTTCAGTTATCTCATTTGAAACACCAGTCTGCTGGTTTTGCATAAACTTTGGATTTCAATGTTCCCTATAAAAAAGTCTAAACGTGGCTTCGTCCTCCAATCTATCAATGTGGAAAGATGATGTTATATACTTTTTGATACCAAATTTTTCTACAAACCAATCCCGCAGTTCTATTTCCTCTACTTCTTTTAGAGATACTGTATACTAGTAGAAAAACTATGACATTAAGTGAGAATAGTATAGCTAGAAACGCAGAAGTTTTTTTTGTAATTCTCACATTTTCGAACCCATTTTCATACCGAATCTTCCTACTGGTACCTATTGATTTATAAGCATTAAAACTGATTTGTTAAATTTAAAGAAAAAACATAACCAATACGTTCCATCGAATTCAATTTACACTAATGTGAAGTTAGTAATTTACATCAGTATTAATAAAACTAGATTGTTGATTGATACTAACTGATTACAAACAGAGGTTAATTACGATGCGTAATACATTGGATTTAACAGCTGCCACTGTCAATGTCATGTTACATCAGTTAGGAAAGTAATTAAAATACTGTAATTGCTAGTATCAAAGGTGTGCGCATTTCAGAGATACCGCAGATTCACAGCATACCGAGATTCATACGATGTAAACGTGTCTGTTAGAGAAGAGAGCGTGTGGAATGGGCCCATTAACTTTACGTCTTCCAAATTTAGTACGTTTACAACGTTATTTGTACATCCAATGGGATGTCACGATAAATCTGCGGTGGTTTAATTAATGTCGCGTTTTAGTGAACCCCATCTTTTAATGTACACGTGTGTTTTGAAACCAGAACGTTTCAAAATTTGTTTATTTTAACTTGTCCACCCTAATAACTTCTTAATATTAATTTATTAAGAAATTGAAACGTTGTTTTGACTTTGTGTTTACAATCTGTTGGTTCAAGATTAAAATAAATTATCTCAATGAAATCTATTTTAAGAAAAAAATTTTTTGCATCTATTAAAAACTTTATAACAGAATATTTCCATTATCTTAATCACCACGTAACCATTCATTAGCATCCATTAAATCGTCATCACATAAATTCGCATTATAAGAGATGGTTATAACTTATACTCTAGAGAGAATGTTTCAACGTTGTTTGTAATAAACGTGCGTATAATAATGTTCAAAAGCGATTCGGTGTACAGGCATTAATTATTATGACCTTTGAAATATTCGCTCAATCAGCGAAACCCTGTTAGCGGCAAAGTCGTGGATACACGTTACGTTTGCAAAACAATGTTAACGGTGACATAAACAAAAATTCCGCCATGTTTGAGGTAATGTAATATTGTAATGTTATGGTATACTACTACTTTCAATTCGAACTGTACAATAACACATTATACGATAATGCATGTGCGTAATTGAATTCTAATCATAAACGTTAATTTGAATTATATTTGAATTCTAATTAGTGATATAAATGTACTATGCATTGAATTGAATCTTTATTATCATAAAAAAGCAAACTTAATTTTTGTGAAATATTCTTAAGAAATTTTTAACTATACCTTTTTGCATAGAAAATCTTTATAACCTGTATCAAGTAAATTTAATTTTGTTTTAAGAGCTTATAACCGCTATTATTATCTCCTACATGCGCAATTAACCGACAGAAATGAAAATAAAATCATGGTGATATACCCAAATGTAGTAATGCTACTAAAGATTCCACATAGTGAACATTTTTCTAACTGTCACACCCTTCCCAAAGTAATCTAGTGTTGAACCATAGACACTTCAAAAACTATTAGAAAACTATTACAATTATTACTTGTAAGTTCATGAAAGAAAAAATTATTTAATGATGAAATTATCTAGAAACCAGGAACTTATATACGAAATATTGTCATATTTATTCATAACTCTGCATAAAAAACAATCACCGTAACATATCTAGTATTTTAATGTATCATTTCACTGACTCTTGCAAATAAATTTAAGGCATTAATTCTTATTATTGGAAAAAGATATAAACAAGAAGTTCCCAGAAAATGTCATAAGCACACAACAAAATCATTAGGTGGAACCTCTAACATGATTAATAACTTATGATAACCAAAGGCGAAATGATTTTAGTGTAACTAACTTCGATTATATTATGGAACGTTCAATCAGATGGTACTATTCATAAAATTGCGAGCAGTAAAACCTTTGTAACTTATAATTCAAAAGTTGCAGATAAAAGTAAATATAAAGAGTGCTTTAAGTTTGCACTCCAGTTTCTCGTTCTAAATTAAAAAAGTTGTGAATTTATTGGATAGTATTCGTTATATTGACTTTGAGGGTACCAGTTTTTATAGATTATTCGAATATAACTTTTGATTTATAACTTGCCTTAAACGAAAAAGTCTAAAAGAGTGAAATTATATGATTTCGATATCAAGTTACACCGCACAATGGGCTAAATCCCGATTTTAGCTGAATCAATGGTAAAATTTTTCTTAAAGTTTCAATAATTCTAAATACATAAAAAATTATAACTTACCGAACAATTGTGTATAAGAAGTTACTTTTAAAACGGTTGAATGCAAATAGAGCGAAGGCGTCTTCCTTATACATTAATAATCATTTCTTATATTATCTAGCCGGCGACATGATGTTTATTTTTCTTTATAGTTAAACTAACTTGTTTAGAAACCTTTTAGGAAAATTGACGGAATTTTTATTAAGAAGTTTCACGGAAATTGAAAAATTCTTCTTAATTTGAAGACTTAAAATTTTGACAATTTCTGTATTATGATATAATTAATGATATTTTCAAATGAGGAAGGTCATAATGAACTATAAATCCATAACACTTTTTTATTGTCTCTTGATGTTTTGATAAAACACGGAAGTGGTGAGATCTTTTGGGGTGCTGATTACGAATCTGGTGTGAGCATAGAAAATTTTTCAAAAATCAAGATGGCAGATACAACGTAGGGAACTAAAATTGCAAGAATCAATATAATTTACGTAAAGCTTGATATCCGGGAGATTTTTGGTCATTTATAGCTGGCATAGGAAGCTTTCCACTGCACGAAAAACTACGTCAAAACTTATGGTTGCAAATAGAAGCAGTTTTTCTTAAGGCAGGCTTCTGGACATTTATTACCACAAAGTTAGAAGTAACTGTGGACTTTTCAGAAGGGACACAGGAGATAAGTAATAACGAAACGAGGAATTCATAAATAGGTAGTATCTGATTGAAATAAGTATTTATGATTCATTGCCAAAAATATTCATGAAAAAATAATCTCTTGGTGTATTGAATAAGACCTTAGTATTTGGTTAAAGGATGTATATTATATTTATATAGGTGCTACACGTGTTCGGTTACATATAAATCGTCATCAGGCACGACGTCAATTATGGAAATACAAAATCTTCAAAACGAAGTGTCACAAAGTTTTCTACATAAATAAAAGTAATTTTTCATTGTATTTCTTGACAAACACAACTGTATTAACAATGGAAACGTATTTTTTCATTGTAATTTTTTAAAATTACAAGTTACAGATCACGAAAACAAGTTGGTTCGCTAAAGAGGGACGTAGACAAACTTTTTAAGTTTGTCATCAAATACTAAGGTCTTATTCAATATACATTTTAACGATGTACTTAGTATCCAAATTATCCTTAATCTCTTGGTGAGTTTAGTTTTCTAGTTACGGTTTCTTTTTATACTGAAAACCCGATATTATAATATTTTGAAAATATTTGCCGTATTCCTTCAAATTCTTTCTGTTCATGTTATAACTGATTATAGATTATACTTTTCCACATCACTATGAATAATCTCAGTGTATTAGATCTTTGACAATCCATTTTGTTTTTGAGTTATGAAAGTCTTCTGCAATAAGAATTATGAATTGTGATATTTTAAAGATTTTGACGTTATTAGTGCAAAACTGTAACTGCCAAATTCTAACGACTTATCGATTATGAATCCTTGTCTCCTTGTTTTCCTTCTCCGTGGATTTTAATTTTCGAGTTTCACTTCATAGTTATAGTAAGACTCTTAAAAGATGACATTTTAGAGACATAGAGACCTATGTCTAGGTCATGTCTGGTTATGGATTAGCGTTAATGTTTCATTTACTAACTTTTTGCGTTCATGCAAAAAAAATGTCATACATTTTTATGCTGAAATTTCGACATTATGATATTTTGAAGATTTTCACTGTATTTCTGCAATCTTCTTATATCTATGATTTTCTTGTTATGCAATAATGAATCACTAGCGATAAACTTGTTATCTTATTATTTTGAAACTTTTCGCCCTTCCCGCGCTTTTGAGTCTTCTATTAGTTCCATAAAATAATGTAGTCCAGTTAGAATCGGAATTCAGCCCAGCCAGCGTCGTCCTTATGTGAGTAAACCGTAACCAGAACTTATTTGTGAAGAATGTCTGTTGTAGAATGCGCTGTCTGCCAGATACTATGTATAACACTATCCTAGTCAAACCGCCTATCATGAATATCTTCGTCATCCAGTATAAGCGACAAAAAGTTACTTATCATATGAACTGATGATTTCGCCAAAGCTAAATCTGAATCAAATATTCAATTTGAACTACATTTTGTGGTGTTATAGAACAGGTATGAAAAGCATCGAACTAAATCCAAAAATTTTGTTTAATCATAGACCAATTCAGTGATTTATGTTATCTAGGTTATTAAGATGAAATAGCAAAAACCCAAATTGTTACCCTTATTACCCAACTTGTTACGTAGCAGCCATTTTCAGTTGACTTTGGGTTGGGTTGGGTTAGATTGAGTTATAATTTATTAGTGTCGTCTAAAAGGCTATAGTAGCAGGATGTTGAACCATTTAATTATTCAAACATATGCATAAACTTACACAAAATATAGCAATAAGTACCATATGTGAGACTCTAAATAATAGACTGTTCGGCACCAATTTGACTGATGTTGATAATAAGATATAATGAAAGGATTTATTTACATTTAAGTAATTAGTTTAAGTGTGTAATCATTATGTCAAATCCCACGATATAACTATTTCGTGAGAACCTGCAGCGAGACTCCTAAGGTTAATTCACTGACATTGGCCTGAATGTAATATAATATATATATAAAACGGGCAACAGCAACTAAAAAAGAAAATGACGATGGTTTTAAGACGTTATGACATTATTAAACTAAACGGTATCACAAAATTAATACACCCTGTCACAGGCCAAAACAGCATAAGATATTATGTTTTTGATGATGAGTTGTTTGGAGTTTTTAATGATGTGCACACAACCACTGGACATGGATGATGAGATCGATAGCAATTGAAACGAAATCTTCAAAATGTAGCTGCAAAAGTCATTTTACTATTTTTAAGGTTGTGCGGACCTTGAGTTCAAGAATTGAAACATAAGTAGAAAGAACTGGATGTAAAGACTTCAAGAGAGCCAAAGCAAAAGCTTCAAAGCTTCAAGTTTATCCAAATTATGAAAAACAGTGTATTGCATAGTGGGATAAAAAATTTCCCGTATTAGGAAATAATCGGTTACTCATTGAGACATTGCTTATTTAGTTCAAAACTACCAACTCAGGTATTTCCAAATTTAGAAACAGAAGAGGATCTTCAATTCATTCAATTCAGAAGAGGATTCAAAAAACGAAAAACTAAATTATACGTAATGGAAATCCTGATAAATGAAACAAACCAAATTTTATCAAGTGAAAAACTCTTTTCCTCATTGATCTGGAGCAGTCTACTGATGACATTAAACATCATATTCATCCACTGGTACAAAACAACATCAGTTCGAATTCCTGTCTCTGATGTTGACCATGGAAGAGGACATGCTCGCTCTATTCGTGGCATTGTACTGGAGGTTGTTAATGATGTATTTTATTGAATTAGAACAAGAAACGGAATTATAAGGCAGCTTTTCTCAAGTTAATTTTTCCAAGCTAAAATAAAAAGTCTCTCTCTCTCTCTCTCTTCCCTCCTTCCTGACCATAGTATTAAATTGTTCAAAGTTCAATGATAATATCTTTCAAGCCTCATATTATCCAATAAAATGATGTTCCTAACACTAAATGCAAATTCATGAAGCGCATGTATAAGAAGAAAGGTGTGCTCTGCATCTTAGAGTGTTATAAATTTTACCTTGTTGTAATAAATGATTTTTTTCTGTATCTATTATAAAAGTTTTGCATATTTATTAGTTTTTTATAAACATTTCTATCTTTTTATGTATTAATAAAGGTTCTGTCTTTTGTATGTGTTTTTTGTTAGCTATCGGGTAAATCTTTTTCTTATAAAACGTCAACTTTTACTAAGTTAAGATAGTATAGTAATTCATCAAAAGTATTGATCAAAAGTCAACACACTTTTAACCAATTTTATTGAAAAGGCCAGTAAGCGTTGACTTTACCTAAGCATGTTATTATGTTAAGCGTGATATTAAATACAATGAGATAATTTCTACAACAAATAACGGCTAAACCTGCCACCACAATAATTCCTGCAAGTGTCAATAACACCAAACATTTTCTATTTACCCAAAATTCTCTAATTAACCACGAATTGTACATACTACGATAAGAAATGTAGATGTTCTTAGTTTATGAACTTCGATCTAACTTTATTGTCCATTAACCTGTATTGAAAATAATTTAAATTACGTATCATAACTAATTACGTTTAAAAATCATGACAAAATTATTCAAAAACTAGGTTACCTTATCATATTTCACGTGAATATGTATGTTATGTAAACTCCAAACTTCCACAAAGTGTTTTATTAAAAATTAGTTTTACTTACATAAGATAATACTTTACGCAACCTTTCAACAATTTCGCCTTATTTTTAATAGAAAATTATTAATTATTAAGATAATTTCTTGCAATTAATTAATTCAAAATGACTTTAGTTTAGTCGATTTTTGCGATTGTTTAAAAATTTCTCAACTCAACTTCCTAGAAATCTAATGAACTCTTATCGAATTGGATAAACATTAGTCATCAAAAATTATAAAAGTAGAAATCTAACCTCAACGATTCTGTTTTGTTTATATGAAGTAAACTCAAAAAACAAAAAGCATTAAAGAGTGAAAAATAACTCATCAAAATGAATAATCCAACTTCCTGTATATATTATGACATTTTACGCAATAGCCACGGACTTAATTATAACCGATAAAAACCTCATTTGTCCACTCAATTATCATCCAATTAACATTTTATCACCTAATACTATATCCGGCATTTTCTGCAAGATAAGATAATACCATGAAGTGAACGCTATAGACGCATTCATTTTTATTCGCGACGTATAAAATGTTTTTGCATAACACGGTGTAAATATAATTTATACCGTTTTGAAATTTGATCCATTTCGTTGGTGTAAACAAAATCTGGTGAGAACCGTGTGAAAATTTAACCTACGACACACGATGCGGGTATGAAATTAGTTTCGGTCGTAATAATGAGTTAAAACGGTTCTTAAATTCGTGAAGAAATAAGAAGGAAGAACATTAAGAAGTTGAACGAACGGAACGTAACGAATTTACTTTCGATGTAATGCGATTGTTAGCGGATGGTTTTTCAAGGTGAAAGTATAGGATAAGAGATTGTTGAATTTACATGTTTTCAAATATTTGGTATATCAAATTAGAATCAAAAATTGTTTTTAAGATAATAATTTAAAATTGATAATAAAATGTATAAGGTAAAATGCATGCTGGTTTAATGTTTATTTCTAGTATAATTCGGGTCAAATCGTTAATTTTAGAGTATTCACCAGTGTGTGTAAAAACGTTGGCACTAAAATCTATGCACAACTATAAATAACTGTACATACACATAATTGTGAATTGTCGGACTAAAATATGTTGTAACTCTGAAATAATTAACGAGAGGCACCAAGGTTCATAAAAATAGTTTATAATTAAACGGTTATTACCTGGCATCACATATTGATACTAAAATATAAATATTTTTTAAGACTTACTTAATATTTCATATTAAATAATTTATTGACCTTCGTAAACAGGGAAGGTGAAAGTTTATGCAATCCTAAGATAACATGTTATTACGAACGAAACCGTATTTTCCAGATGAACGGAATATTACGTATAAACATAACATGTGTGTGTTTAGAAACTGAAAGCAGGATATTAAAAAAATCCAGGTGGTGTTTGCAAACGTTTAGGAAAATCTTCACAATACAGCGCGATTCTAAAAATACGTATTACGCCTATTCGCAAATTACACAACCAAAATAAATAACAGACGGTGTACGATTTTCGTGTACACAGTACCAACGAAGTACATAAATTCAATAATTATACTTATAGAGTTACACTCAAATTAAAAATAAAAATAACGAAGTTGATACAAAGTAATTTCAGTGTCATTTGAGATGATTGCATATCTATTCCTTCTTACATTGAATCAGTAATAATGAGGAACTTGTTTCCATTTTTATTAATAAAGACCAAAATGATGGTAAACAATGGAAAGATAACACTATAGTTTCGTAATGTTATCATTTTAATAGTTTGTGGTAAAGGTCAAATAACAAAGAAAACCATTCTTCAGGTTGAATACACCAAGTTGTGCTTTTCGGTCTCGATAGGTATGTTAATTTTTTGTTATTGCCAATTAGTTGCTCGAAATTTAAGAAAATGGGTGATTTATATTCAAATATTTCTATTTCCCATGAATACATTTGTCGCAACAAGTTCATTAACATATTTAATTCTGTGTTTATTTTTAAGTGAGTATCATTCACGCCGGATGTAATTTAAGACCAAGAACCGGTGGTTAAAAAACTGTTATTATAATAGTTTAAACAGTAATTCCTATCGCAAAACATTAAAGATTATTCACGATTAATTAAAGACATTCCTTAAATGTTTGTTTAATATTTTGGCAATTTATTTGATTGTTATAATAGGAACATAGAGTTTACTGTTCTATTGGCAACCTATTGGCTTCTATTGACATTACATTTCATTAGTTACCACTCCATAATGATGCTCTTAATTTATTAAATTACCTAAACACGATGCGGCCAAAACCAGGATTGGAAATTATCGTGTCATTGGATTGTAATTATATCAATTATGGAAATGATTCGTTTTCCTATGAAAATAGAATGCTCAGGTTTAGAAAAACGAAAGTATCTGTCACGCACCAGATCTTAAACAGCCTAAATACTGTTAAGAGTTTTTTTCTGAGATTGGCTAATCTACAAGATCATGCTAGACTCACATATAGTTCCAATAAAAGAATTCCAAAGAAAATATATTTCTGATACTAAATATTCATATTTATTTCTTTATTCCTCATTTTTTTTATTAAGAAACATTTTCGATTACATTGGTTGAAATTTTTAAGTAAACACATTCTTTTAAAAGTAATCTAACTGTATGCCAACTAAACATTTTTGAATTATTAATGATTTTACAGACATTATTTTTGTTAATTTTCCAAATATAAAAGATTGTCTACAAACCCTCCACTTTACTAATTATCGAAGAGTACATTTGAACAATGTTTAAAGAAACGATTGAATCACTTCACAACTGATCGATACACGTGACAAGCTTAAATTATGTTTATGTATTCAGTCGTTATTCCCTATTTGCTTCGCTTTCGTGAATAATCTGCCTGCGAATGTTAACTAGTGATTTAATTAGGTTTAGTGGTTTATGAACGCTTAATTAATTTAAGATCTAAACAGAAATTGTATTTAAATTACATTCGATGAAATAATCAGTAACCATACATTTTTGTTGAATGTGAATTGTATGATATTCAATTAATTCGATTTTAATATTGATTACTTTTGGATTAAATCCTAGTTATAGGCAATTTTCTTATTAATATGTAACAGTTTTTTTAATTAATTAGTTATAGAAATCAGAATCGTACAACCATAAAATATGTGATATATTATTATTAGATATTGGACTTGACAGTGGAAAAGAACCGCTCTTATACAGTTTTTTATATTTGTTATCTTGACCTACACATTATTTTCTTCATTATCACTGTCCATAACCACCAAATCAGTGTAGCATTACATCCTTACATATTAACAAAATCTCCTCCAACTGATGCAATAAATCCTATTACATCATAAAAGAGAATTGCACTAAAAGAAGTTGATAAAAAATCTTTGAAAAATTTTACCATTTTTACATATATTGAACATTTGAAAACGTTGTCAGATTATATTATTTTGGTCAGAATTGGTATGTTATTTAAAACAGTTGCTTCACCATCTCCAAGAATATTTGAACCGCTTCAACAGTGTATATTTACGGAGTCTATTAAGTAATTGTAGTTGGTTCTAAGAAGTCAACAATGCGAATAGATCATTTTCATTGTATCGTCAATTAACATGGAGACTACAAAATGGTAATAAAAGAATTTACTGATGACTTAAGAAATATTGGATTGGTTGTGGTTGCCTCGATGACAACAATAAATAGAACAGGAACTTAAATGTTACTGCAAATAAGGTGTTTCTTAGAAAAAGTTTTTGCTAGAAAATAATCAGCTAGGTAGTTGTTAGGCACTAAGGCTTAGTTTATTGACCTTTGCTTTAATTTAGAAAAATCAATAAAATAATCATAACTAATCATAGAAAATATCCAGTAGAGATTCTAAAAAAAATAAACAAATACAATATCTTGTTATAAATAGCAACGTCTTATACATTAGAAACTTTTCTGTAAGATATAAACAACATTTAAAACACGCCAAAGTTTTCTCAAGTAATCCCGTTAACTATTCTGATAATTTTTAAAAAATAGTAAATAGTATTGGGATTACCGACATCGCATATAAAGAGTGCATTTAATATATCTTATTGTAAGATATCATTAAAATGCGGAAAAATTGCATCTCCAGCAGAACTAATTGTTAACATTTAAAAAATATGTTCAATAACATTATTTGATTATTAAAAGATATCAACAATTATCAAAGCAATTTTATGAACCTTGAAAGAAGCTAATAGAATTACCGGCATAATTAAATTACTATATGTTTAATGATTGCCTGCATAGCAATTATTTGTTTTCAAGATGATATATGAAATATTAATCAAATATTTTTATAGTTTGAGAATTTAAAAAATGAAATTATTGCGGAAAAAGTTGTATATATATTTTAAAAATGTGATGTTCTATTTTGGGAACTACAGCAAGGCTTTCGTCGCTGTGGAATAAACCGATACATTTTATAAGAAATGTATGTTGCCGACCATTTGATTTATCTTATCAAATAGCTATATGACAATATCATATATCAAGAAAAATAGAAAACAAATACGCATAAGACAGGGATGAATTCTCTCCTCGATACGATTCAATATATGTATAAGGAAAATTGATAATGATGAAAACGCGTCATTATCAATTTTTAACTCGTCATTGGAGAGAAAAAGATTTTAAACCTTCGATATTCAGAGGATACTATCGGAACCGCGAAAGTTGAACAAGGATTGTTTGAACGTTACAGCGAATTGATATATTAATTGAATTGATAGTGACTGTATAGATGTAAATGCCAGTTCATAATTGTAGCGTGGACGAGATTGTACTTCGAAAATTACAACTGATGTAATAGATTAGGGACTAAGGATGTGATCATTTATCTAAACGAGAAAATATAAACAGACTGATTCAAAACAATAAATAGAAAAAAGAAACTTCCTTAACAATTTTTTTTACATGAATGGAAAATCTTTCAGCTACTTTTCTACATGATTTCCACCAACACTTAGGCACTTTTCACATCTACATTTGTATGCTGGTTGTACATCATCGTAGAAGTTTGCCGCCTGATTACATAGCGCCTGCATCACGATTATTTTGACATTGTCGAACCCATTGCCACCCAAGTATCTCTCGTTATCAAATTGTTAATAACCTTTCAATGATTTGATCAGGTCGTGAGTTTTATTGGCCGTATGAGGACGGGCATTGTCATGAAGCATAATCTTCACCGTCAGATCATGATCTGACGACGAATTTCAGCCGCTTACACAGCGTTAAGAAACTGAATTACAGCACATATTTCATAGTCGGAGGGATTATCAATTAGAGGAGCCATTCCAAATGCTCAAAAATATACGTAAACGTAGCAAAACATCGCCGGAATCTTAAAACGGTCCTTACTTTAAAAATATGCCTCATAATAGACTGCAGGAAAATCTGGAAAGAACACCGTATCAAATTTAAAAAATGAATATAAAAGAATACTTCTAAAATCTTTGTTGTTTTATATAACATCATATGATTCAGAATTCTGGAGGAATTGTTGTGTTACCGAAGAATGTCGGAAATGCCTTGGACTACGTTGCCCAACTACTGACAAGAGGGTACTGCCGAAAATCCAGTAGTTTTCTATATAAGAACAATGATGAGATTGGCAGATCAATGTACAGCAATGGTGGTGTATTACTCAAATTTCCAAAGCAGTATCTCAGAACATCTCTACAAAATCCATACCACCGACTGACTACTTCTGATCAATCGGTATATTACAACGGCGTTAAATTTTATAACAAACATAGCCACAATAACATCAACCAAAAGAGATTAAGGGAGCACTTTGGTAAAAACTTATACTATGATTTATTACAGATACCATGATTTATTACAGTTTCGCCAGACAAACTGAAGCTATAGAAATGTTCTGTTATTATTTTTTGTATATGTAAATTACATATTGAAATACAAATATTGTATTTCTGACGACCTGTAATTTTTGATTTTGGTATAAAAAACTCATCATAGAGGAAAAGACAAATGTCAAGAGGTAGGTCTCCGATAAAATGTAAAAAACGAGCAAAAGATCTGGCACAGATATACGATTTCTAAATATAATTATATAAGACACAGAGGCATAATGAAGGGTTGTAAATCTGATTAGTTGTCAAGATCCACTCTTACACTACTGCAACAACTTTACTACATTGACGATGTATTTTTTTTGTATTTGGACAGGAAATGAGCAAGAAATATTTACAATTCCATGATTATTTGAATTCTATACATTTTAACCTAAACTATTACAACAACATACATATATTAACCATATACAACAGAACACAAAATAAATTGAATTTTCTTGACCTTTCCTTATTTAGAGACAACAAGTTTATAAAATATGATATTTACAGAAAGCCTTCAGCTATTGCTACCATGTATGTATGGAGTGAGGAGTGCGTATTCTATACGCGGCACCTAGGCCACAACGGGCCCCTTGTACACTGGCACCCACTAAGAGGTTTCAGATGTTAAATGCGAGTATATAACTCGATTTTTGCTACCATTATATCTTATCATTCTGAAAACCCAAAATCTCATAAACTACCTAAACCCTTTATCTGAAGAAACTAAAATAAAGGAAATAAACTATACAGAGTTTATCTCAATGGCTTTCAATATGATCTTCAATCTTACTAAACATAACTGCTCTATTTTTACCTACATTACTTAGCATGAAGATGATAAGTACATTGGAAAAAATTCAGTTAGATAGACAAAAGTATTCTAAAACCTTTTTCTCTTTAATTTTTTTTCTAAAATTTGATGATTTCTAAAAAAAATTAATTAAGCAAACGCTAACTGTTACATTGTAGGGTTATTGGTCGAAAATTGGGAATGAATTTTCATGCAAAATATTTCGCAATTTTTTTCTGAAGTATGTTTGATTTAATATTATTATGTTTTATTTACAATTCTGAATAATTTCGTTAATAATGTTTTAGACATTATCAATCGCACACAACATGAAAACGGTGACATTTATCAATATTATTTAAGAGTAATAAAAATTTCTGAAATTTATTTATCCTCTACAAAAATTAAATAAATATAGGGTTATGATCAATTAAAAATGTTCTGAGTATTCAAATAGTAGGACCATCGTGTATAGCAGCCCAGTGATTTGACTTGCCCAGTGATTTGAATACCAAAGCTTCATCATAAATAGTGTTTGGGATATTTCAAAAAATGTCTTAAAATTTTTTAAGTTTGATGACCTATATCTTTGCCATTTTACAAAATGGCAAAAATAGAATTTTCGATACAAAATGTACGCTTTATGATATATTTATCATATACAAAATACTGAAAACATAGACCACCACTTAATTGGTGGTTATGTGGTGGTTATGGATCTAAAGGTTAATAATTGTTTTTATGAAAAAAATGATATACCATGACTACTTTTTAAATTGTCCGTTTTTCAATTGTTTCTATTCAATAATACAAACACAATAAATAAATAACAGGGATAGCCAATTACACAATCTTCTACAAAATTCTTTAACACCGGAAGAGTTCATGTAGTCATGAATCCAGTGGCTACATGATTTATATTTCATAATTATTGAAACTGTAAATTTTTTGACGTTTAATGCGTCAACGACGTTATTTCAGCGCATGCTCGGATTGTATTTAAGCTGATTCTAAATTTTCAGAAAACACGTATCCTTGATTTTCTTCTTATGCTAGCATATGATTTGAAATATTTATCGCATATCATCCTCTGTCAAAATATGCAACAAAAAACATATGCGTTCCATTTAAATAAGTACTATATAATTTCCATACAAATAAGTAAATACAGTCTGAAAATGTGCAACAATTAATAAAGAAACTTTTATTTGAAATATTTTTCTGTAAAATCACGAATGGTAGTTTTTTACTTTTAACTTAATCATTTTATTTCAGACATTTTACACACCTTGTATATTAAATAAGCTTTGCAAGAAAAAGATTTCTACGTATTTTAAAATTGTATAAAAAGTAGAAATATAAGCAAAATTCAGATTGATTGATAAAACTCAACGCAACCCTCATGAATTGTAATGATATCTCATAATTAAATGCCTCTCTATTTTCTAAATAATCATTTTTGACATGTGTGTGTTAATTAAAACTAAATGTTCAATGACATTTGCGATTTAAATAATATAGAAACACATAATATTTACTGGAGTGATTTGCAGTCAATCTATGATAACTAAAATAACTCAATGATAACCAAAAGGCTGTTTAAGATGTAATAAAAACTATTGTACAGCAAATTTAATCCAATGCAACCCAAATGCAGTGATATTTCTTATATAACTCTGTGATTTAAGTACGAAGGCTTTCACGACCGGTGTTAATTGAACTAAAATTAAAACTAACACTAGCGCTAACACTAGAACTATCACTAGGACTAACACTAGATCTAAAACTAGAAACTTTCGGGTTTCGCCGTGCGTTTTTTGAAAAAATGTTTGACGTTTTGGATGCCATGTTGCAACCTTCTTCAGAAACAGGTTCTAACTGAGTTAGAACCAGTTTCAGAAAAAACGCACGGCGAAACCCGAAAGTTTCTAGTTTTAGATCTAGTGTTAGTCCTAGTGATAGTTCTAGTGATAGTTCTAGTGTTAGTGCTAGTGTTAGTTCAAATTTTAGTTCAACTCTGTGATTATTGACGATATATCCAAAAAACTGCAATTTAAAATATAATAAAATAAAAACCATTTTAATGTCGATTTTATAAATATTAATGTTTCAATTATTTCAAAATTTGTAATATAGTGATTGTTTTACTTCATCTCTATTGTGCCTGAACTTATGAAATGTTCAGTTCACAATTTTGAAATTAAAAAAATAATGTCTCAAAGAGTAATTACGTAATTCAGACAAAATTAAAACCCCATTTTATAGTAAATTCATTCTAGTATCAATAAATCAACAATATTTCTTTCGCTATTACAAACCCCGAGTAACGCTGTTTTAAATACAGCTTTATGGTTATTAAGGTAAGTTCATAAAAATGAAATTTTATACATTGTTACATTGTCAAGAAATAATTGTAATAGAATTATGAACTGAAAACCGTTCGTAAAAACATGAACTTAATTCATCTCCGTGCATCTATTTATATCAAGTAAAGATTTTCAACACTGAAACTGAAAAAACCATTTCTCAAAGATGAGTTGATATATCAGGTTGATTTAATAATCGTTAATTTATTTGAACACATTTTTTAAACCTATACAAAGTTTCTTTTAAAAGTTTTCTAATTTATTAATACTATCTTTGCGAACAAAAACTTCTTATTATCAACCTATTTTTACAGACACATAAAGCTCAGCATCATTAATCCATTATGAACGCACAATACTGACTTAAATAAGTTCTGTTGAGCAAATATTTAAGGTAATTAATCATGAAAGTACAATTTGAATTATTCTCTTACATCACTATCCAGACAATGTTGGAGTGACTAATTAGTCGAAATGTTATCCGCTATTTTTGTTGGCTGAGTTTAAAACATTACTATTTTTAAGATATGACTTAAAGGTATCAATGTTTTTGTTTGTGCTGTTTTTCGTTTCAATCGATTATTTGCAGTTCAAATTTACAAAATAATCTTAAAATTGTTATTTTTATGACCATGTAAAAATAATATTTAAATCTATGAATAGAATTAAATTTATTTCTGATTCATTTAAAATTGTCGTGACATAATTAATTATGTATTAGTCCAAGTTGAATCATCCAGAAAATTCCCAACATTCATCAAAGTCAACAGTAAAAATAATTAAAAAATATCGAAACGAAACAAAATAATAAATTAGATGGTATTTAACAAAATTTGAGGTCAATAAAATTTACACTTATTATTACATATTGAAAATTCACACCTGCTCTAAGTTTATGAATAAAGATTAGACATTTGGGCGACGATTTTGGACCTTTAAAAAAATATTTCCCGGTTTGTTTACATTAGATTTAGATAATAAAAAGCATGCGAGATAATTTTTACTATATCATTTTTTTCCAATAAATATCGACCGATTGTGAGACATTTAACTTTAAGGAAAAGAACGTGTTGACCGCGAATCCACAGGTGTCAGCGAACGTTTGGCTGGCTTTGCCCGTCTAAAAATACCTATTACGCGAATAATATAATAATAATAAACGTGAAAAACGACGTAAAATATTCTCTAGGTGGTTTGTATTTTAAATAGGAGAAATACTTACAGGTTAATAAGAAAAGGAGGATCACCTCGACGATTCTTGAAAACATTTTCGATATCAAAAAATTGTCACTTGTGTCACAAATAAACAAATACGAAAAATTAATAACAATCAAGTCTATTCATTTATTAACATGTTAGGAATACGAATTGGTTAATATTGTGAAAAAGTTGTTGGTATTACGACGCCGACGCCGACGTCAACGACGAGCGCCGTGCTCCTTTGCGTCTACGATTCGCAACACGAAAAAGTTTTCTTCGTCGAGCAACTCTCAACGCTCTCAACGCGACGGTTGATCACACACTGATTCGGAAAACACAGGCTCTGTCTTAAAGATGATTGAATGGCGATAAATGGGTTGCGGCCCATTAGGCGCACCTCTACGGTCGAACGGTTGTGTAGTTATTTTTAGAGCGTCCGCGACTGTTAAAGAGGGAGAGAAAACATCGTACTTTTGCTTTACTCTTGCGGGTAATAAAAGACGGCCGGCGGAATGCACACGCGAGAGAAAAATTAATTTACGTAATGGGGCCGTAATGAGGGCCTCGATTCCTTTGCGAAAAGCCTTTAAGCCTCGCGTCGTACCCAGGGTATTAGGGTTTATTAATTTTTATGGGGTTCCGCCCGAACGGCCCGAACGGCCTCCTTATGTTTCGGCTTCGTAATTGCGTACGTTATAGGTATATCTCTTCTGTTCAAGTTCGTAATTTATACGATTTTTTGGAACTTGGGATTTCGGTTGTGTTAATTAACCGGGAAGTTGATTTATTTTATTTCACTTTTTTTAATAAAGAAAAACCAATTTTAATTAACCAAAAAGGTTAAACTGTAAAAAAATTAAGGATTTATGGGTTGACTTAATTAATTAAAAAAATTATTAATTATATTAATTTTATTTTATATAAATGCAATTAATTTGTTCCTTTTTCATCAGCATTTATACACTATACTGTGGACATAACAAACCTTCAAGAGCCTTGAAAATTGGTTCGTTATTTTAATTTCAAATCAATTAAAATTTTTTTTTTCGGGGGTAAATACACGAGCATGACTCTATCCGATAATTTTATTTTCCCACCAGCCATCTCGTAAGTTGCAATTTCATTCATGGTTACATGTACCATAAGTTTAGCATATTCTCTGTTTATCATAACATCCCTTGACGACGGAACTTAATATTCATTATTGTTCTAGCAAAATAATAAAAATTGTTAAAATTGACGAACATCATTCTTTTAAATGAAATTGATGTTTGAAATTAGTGTATATAACTTCAGAACGCTTGAGATACTTGGAGGGTAATAAATTTTCACAAATTTATTCGTAATTTCGTCAATTTATTTTTCTTTTCATAGTAAAGCACTACACTTAACAAGTTATGACAAATTTTATTTGTTCAATCCACCCGTTGAAATTGCCAGTTTCTAGCGTAGATACGAGTGTTAAAAGTTGTTACTTTCACTCACTCTGCTAACATTCATAGCAACGGGTGAGTGAAAATATTGTTCACTCACTCTAATTTTATTCATCCACTATTAGCGAAATCTAAAACCTTTAAAGGTATAACTCTTTGTTTAAACGTAACGGATGTGAACCAAAAAACGGTAGAGAGCACACACGGAAAATTAAATTAAGTATCTCACTTGTATAAATTATTAATCTTAATTAATTTATTAATTTTATGCGTAATGATAACAATTAACAATTTGACACAATTGGTTGTTTATCAATCAATTAAGATCATGACAATGTCAAAAAGTGTCACAATTTGACAAAACTGGTTGTTTATCAATCAATTAAGAGCATGACAATGCCAAAAAGTGTCGTCTCCTACATATCGACATAACATTAGCCAGGAATTAACGAATTTTAAGACCTAGTTTTCTGTGAATAGTAGGATTGAACAAAACGCTATACAGTACACGTGGGAAACCAATATTTTCCACTAACTTGTATGTCTTTCCTGACATACGCGTGAGTGAAAAACCTTAGTTTCCCCACTTGTACTGTAATATACACTGTAATATACTATTGTTCAATAACAAATGTCACTGTAGACATGACGACTTACGAATTCTCAATTATGTGAGTTTCACAACGAATATTTGGCAAGGAAACTTTGGATATTTTTAAAGTATTGACTTCTGCTGGTAAGAACTGACATACCTCGGAAGAATCACTGACCTCGTTTCCCTCGGCCCGTACAATTCTTCCTAAAGCCCACTTTTACTAACCTCAAGTTAAACTAACTAGCGGTGGTTAGAGCGATTTTAAGCGCTCTCATTGGCTATGAGCCGGTTTTTAGCTGTTAGATAAATTTATCAAGAGGTGGTAAAAGTGGCCCTAAGATATTATAGCGTCATTACGTGCATCATAGCTTAAATAACTATTTCCCAATCTCGTAAGTTGCAACTACATTCATGGTTACATGTACAGTAAGTTTGGCATATTCTTTGTTTATCATAATTTCCCTTGACGACGGAACTTAATATTCATTATTGTCCTGGGAAAATAATAAAAACTCTCAAAATTTACAAACATTGTTTGAAATAAGTGTTATTCCTTCAGAAGGCTTTAGACATTAGGAGGATAGTAAATTCTCTTTTCATCGTAACACATTACACGTAACAAGTTTTGACAAATTTGACATGACTATGGACGATTTCTCAATTATTTGAGTTTATGGACTCATATTTGGCAAGAAAATTATGGATATTTTGTAGGATATTGTAAGAACTAACATTCCTTAGAAGAATCACGGGCCTCGGTTTCCTAGGCTCATACAATTCTTTGTCGCAAGTTATAGTGTCCTTACGTGCCTAATACCTTAAATCATGGGATGTTCAGTTTAGTAAAGCGCGCGAGAACCTGGTGGGAAACTATGCTATTAGTTGGAGACAGTCCCCTGAGATGGCTCATACATGAGCTCATATATGAGCCATCTCTACTTTGCGCTGTATACATCGCAAAGTAGTTAAATAGTAAACTTGATTCATTCAAATTGAAAACGTGCCAAATTTGACATTTAAATCAATTTGTCTCAAACAATGAATTAAAAATTGTATGCGCGTGAGTGACATTTTATGCCCGCTCATGATTTAGAGCCAAGCGTGTCACGCCGCTACTCACGTCAATATTATTCATGAATCACGTGAGTCACGTGTGGGTCACGTCAATTCACATCACTCACGCACAATCAGGTGATCAAATGTATGAATCATGTTTGATTACTTGTTAATTTCATTATAAATTAATCGTGCTTGATAGAATGACAGAATTAACGGAGTGTTTAGTTATATTTATCATGTTCTACAACAAATGAGAGTGTTATAAGATTAAAATAAACAATAAAAGCTGGAATATTCTTATAAGTAATATTAATATTTCTTAACGCTTAATATTAATATTTATATTTCTTTAATATTTTAAAGATTTTCCTTAATGCATCATAATTAACCACCTTAATTCTGTTGTAGCCACAATATTTTTGTTAATAATCTTTTCTTTTTGTAATTTTTACGTTGCGACAGCTATGATATTTTTTATAGAAAATGAATGAAAATGAAATGATGTAGATCCGCTACACGTATCAAACTAAAACTAGAACTAACACTAGATCTAGTACTGGAAAGATTTGTGTTTAGCCGTGCATTTGAAGATGCACTAGTTCCTTGATTGTTGTAAATTCTGCTAGAACTAAATATATAGCTGGTAGTAGACTTAGGAACCTTTGGTATTTCTATACTTTTCTTTACTAACAACAAAAATTGATATTTTTATTTCTTTGTAAATATATTAATTCGTTCGAGTTAAAAAATATATCGATGTATTACTATAAATTTTTAAAATTAATTATCCACCGTTTGGGTATTGACCTGTCGCCCATCACTGTATACATTCGAGAAATACAAATTTTGAATAAACTGTTGTAAATATTATATTTTTCGTTAATGCGAACGTTTACAAATTCAATATTACTATTAAAGAAATATTAAAAAACTGTTCCAATCAAGTCGCGTCGGGTCCCGTCAAAACCAAAGATGCTCACGATCACGCACGTTCGTTGGTAGCAAGCCCGCTCACGGTACCCAGCGGGACTTCACGTGCTTTGCACATTTTTAGTTTCGGGTCCGAGTTTAACCGAAATTATAATAAATGGTAATTATCATTACTAAAATTTTAAAGAAAGAAGGATTGGGAAAAGTATATTGATAAAGGGAATACATTTGTTTCCAAATCTGTTATTATTTAGGTAGTTTAACATGAAGAATGGTTATTAACCCAACCCAACCCTTTACCTACCCTTACCCTTTTGTTTTACCATTCATGCCAAATGAAAAATTATGTGTATTGCTTTTTGACGACATGGTTATACAATCGCACGTAGCATTTTGCACAAAAACAAAATATTTTGATGGGTTTGAAGACCTAGGTGATTTATCATCAACCAAAATTGCTGATCATGCAATTGGTTTCATGCTTAGAGGGATTATAAGAGCCATCGATTTTGGCTTTACAAAAGGATCTATCAAAACAATTGATTTAGAACGATTATTAAAACAAATCAATTTCCACTTTTGTGTATTCACAACTGGACAGTTGGTATAAATAGAATATTTAACAGAAAAAATCCTGTAAAATAAAGAAATAAATTGTTTTATTAAGCTTTTTCAAATTATTTTTTCTTTATTTTTTTCAATTAATACAGTAATAGAGCATTATTAAAAAATTATGATATATTTTCATTCTTATAATTTTTAATATTACAATATTATTTTATTGGCAGAAATAATTAAAAAGAAACGAATCATATAGGATTTATTTTAAATTAATTATAGCAGACAATATGGCAACACAACAATTTAGTAGGGGGTAGTGTTCATAAATGGTGCAAATACTACTCTAACACATTATGTTGCCTGTCTCTATACTCTATTATCTCTGACCTTAAATAACTATTTGATACGAACGTTTTGTTGCTATGGCAGCAAAACTTGTGTGTTCAAAATAGTGAATTCAAAATAAAGTTTTCTTAATGTAAATGCAAGCTCGAGTATATTTTAGGGAGATTAATACAGGACAATTACAATTGTCAAATTTGTCAGGTTAACAAAAATATATACATAGTGTTTCGGTAACTCGAGGCACAAATTAAATCACTATACTAGAGTGAAAATTGCAGGACGAATTCGGTTACCAACTCACTAACAATCGTTTAATAATTAATCGTTTGCATAAAAACTTAAAGGATTCAATGTATTACCAGCTTTTACATTCGCCCCATGTTAAAATCATGCAAGCATGCAATACAAAATAAAACAAATGTAACTGTTTTAGTACCAATCTGAAACTTTTCAATCAAGGAAGTTTGTGGTACCATTTTCTGTACTTCATTTCCAACACTTGTATATACTGGGGTCAGACTAAAAATGTCCCAAGCTGTTAAAGTCTGTTATTTATATTCTGATTTTGACGAGCCAGGTATCAAATTAATTAGTTTAATAAGTACTATGATTCACGCTACAAATAAACTTTTCTAACGTATTCTATAATTTCAAGCGATTGTTAGCTTTTGTGTTTCTAATCGCTCGGTATATTTTTCTACACGTCACCACATAACGATTTTTGTTCTGAATCCGTTAATGTACAGGGTGGGCAAATTTTGGTGTTATTATAGGGTATCTCTGAAACTATAAGAGATACCATAAAAATAAGTGCCATGTCCCAGTCTCTTCTTTCAAGAAATGTTCAATGCCGCAAAGACAAAATCTCTATCTTCTTTTGTTTTTAAGTTATAGCCAAGAAGTCATATTTTCGTCATTTCAAAAAATGCTTCGGTTTCGTTTATTTTTGAAATTAAAGAAACGCGGTTAACACATTCTGAAGACACTTTTTTGAGTAGAATCTAATGCCGTTGAAAAACTTTAAATAAAGTTGATAATTTTTGAGATATAACACAAAGTTTTGTTTTTTAAATACAATCAATAGTTGATTGTGTTGTTACTAAAAAGAGCACATTTTTAGCTTTCCAATGATGTATCGCATGTTTGGTGTCTGCGGAAAATAAGCGTTGAGTACATGCCAGTACATGAGCAACTTATTGAATTATCCACAAATGAGGAGCTGAAACCAATGTTTAAGCAAGGATCAATTTATATCAATTTTATATCCAGCATTATGGGTTATTGTACAGAAGCTGTTGATTGCTTTTCCGTCTTCGTATTTGGTAGAACGTAGATTCAATGCCGTTATGAGCGTCGTCACAAAGAGAAGAAACTGACTGGAAATTAGTAAACGGGGGGATTTTCGGTTACTATTGACAAACATCGAGCCGGACATAAATAAAATCATAACATCCCATCAGGTTCATACAAGCCATTAATATTTTATTGTATTTTAGTACAAAAGTTAATGAATACTTCTTAAACAAAATGTTTACTTTATATTTTATTTTTACGTCACCATTTACCATTAAGACAACAAAGTTAAAGTCTTGATTTTTCTATTATGTATTTAATGTAGTTGTTCACCCTGGGGGTCCGTCGGCAAGGTTTGACTAGGAAAGTGGGTCTATGGGCCAAAGGACTTTGGGAAACACTGATCTAAATCGATCGAAGCACCTCTTACCGGAGAATTTGTTAAAGCAATAAAATATGAGAAAACATTTATTCCATTATCTTAATCTGCTGGTGATAGAGATTTATGGTTTCTTGTTATTTTGATCTTTCCAAAACTAAGAAGCAGATCCCATCCGAAACTTTATAACATCCGCCACGAATATAAAACGAATTTAAAATGTTGGCGTTGGAATATTTCGCCATGATATTCAAAGACATTAACATAAGTAAGTGATGACACAACTATGTAATGACAACAATAACATAAATATGGATGAAAAGCTGTCAAAACATGGCTTTCTAACACAAAAACCAGAAGCTTCCATTAATTTCCAAATTTTTTTGTCATTAAATTGTTGTTTTTCATTGTTTCATTAATTCGGCGTTCTTTTAGTTATTTTTGGTAAATAACAGTTAGCAATCTAAAGTTTTTTCAATTGCAGTTCATTGTAGAAATAATACTAATAATAATTTAAATAAATTAAACAAAAAACTGTCAACTTGTCATGGTCTAACAAAAACACAGATTTTGATAAATTCCTCAATAGCACGAAAACTATAATAAATAGGTATAGAAATCTTTATAGATAAAACATAGAGAATTAAATTCCCTTTCTGATAGGGTATGAAAATATGGGGCGTTCCATTTAAAATTTTCGACTTTCACGCAATTGAATACAGAGAAACGGTAATTAAATGTTTGACCAGCCTGTATAAGATATACTGATACAACAAGTGGTGAACTATTTAACAGCATATGAAGAGTTATCGTACGATTGCAAAATGTTTTTGAGTTAACGTTGGCGGAGATATGGGCTTGTAAAGAGCATGGTGATATTTGCCAAAAAATACTTAAAATCAAAATAACTTGATAAAAAAAATGCTAGGTACCAACAACTTTATCAAAGTCAACATATTTTCTTACGTATAATTATATTAATACGCCGTTCAATAATTATATTGAACGGCGTAATAAAAACTATAGCATTCCATTTAAAATAACGACATAGAGGTCTACTTCCGGTAGACCAGAAGCGGTGGCCATCTTGAAAATATTTTATATTAATAGATCGGAATGAACAACCCATGTTACCAAAATTTCAAGCCTCTAGGAATGGTGGAACCTAAAAAAGTTCTAATATATATTATAGTTCTATATTGTATATTTATAAAAAACGGGGTTGAGATTTTCTACCTTTTATTTCCTTCTATAGCAACTTTACTTTGATTCATTTTATACACTAATATCGATCTAACGTCATTTTTGCATAGGCAACTGAATGTAGACATGAGGTGAGTAAGAAACGTTCAGAATTTAATGTAGAATCCATAAATGGAATAGAAAAGGGGGGTTCCTATTTAAAAATACCAACTTAGGCATGGTAACTTAACTTTTAATTGTGTGGAGCTAATTTTATACTTACCAACATAAATTGACATAGGTATTTTATCGAAGACAGTTAAATATCAACATAAATGCAATACAAAAGTTGGGTTCCTATGTAGAAATGTTAACTTAGGCATGGCATATCTATTTTAGGATAGCCTGTACATTTCAATTTCATCGCAAAAATGCACGCTAAAAAATATAACATGAAAAAACATGGCATGGATATCATGCCTTTTTCTTCTAAAAATATCCCCTAAATTTATATCGAATTAATTCCATATTTTATGTACACACTATGTATTGGTTTTTCTTATTATATAACATCATCTTTACTGCAGTGAACATCCGCAAGATTTTCTTTGAACATTGTATAACCTTTTAACTGCCTATGATTTCATTCAAATTTTTGATCTGATGCATTATTCTCGTATGTTCTGCGTTATTCTGTATATTGTACTGTTCAGCGGCAATAGCATACATTTTGATGTCGTATGTAAATATATTCATATGTGAAAGTGATAATTTGTTAATTAAGAAAAAAACTATACTAAAAATGTTATAAATATTGTTCAAAATGCTCTCCTCTTGCATATTATGTTATATTTGATTGCATTGCTACCACGTATTATGTTATATTTTGCGAATAACAATATTAATCATATTGAGTGGTATGTAAACGAAACTATTATAATTGGATGTTAAATATGATTTAATATCTTTCGCATTAAAGGTGGCAAGCAGAACTAAGGAGTAGTAAGAATTTCTTTTCCAATGATCCATTTCTATTCTTAAACGAATCATTAAGTTGTGAAACGCCCAGAAAAATAGTCTAGAGTAGGTTGTCGCTATATCCTAGCACAACTATCAAGTAAAATTTTTAAATAGTTCTTGGCCATCATTGTACATTTAATAAATTGCAATTCACTGTTTCATTGTTTCCTATACAACCACAACCCCTAACATGACCTACCCCATGGTTAACAATGCTCATTAAATTCTCTTTTTGTAACTCTTTATTCGATTGTCGTCAAACTATTTTATAGAAACATTATGGTCTTCCAAAACGAGAAGGGTTTAGAGAGTTTGTAAATGATTTTCTCTCTACAATTTTCCAGGACGTTTCCATGTCGATGCATTTTCTTGCGTTGCCTTTTGCCGATATTCCCACAATATCAAACTTCTACGCAAATGCATGATAATTTAATAATTCTGCATTCCCTGAACACGGTAGAATTTTAATACAATTTTTCGCTGACAAAATTTTTTCTTGATATATTTTTGTCCTGTGTTAAGAATTTCTAGATCCAAATTCAATTTTCTTATTAAAAAATATTTCTTAATTTGAGAATAAAATGAGGCAGAAAACAGTTTTTATCGTTTTTAGTGCGTAAACCAAACTCCCTATTATATTTGCTTTTCGCTCCCCTTTTCCGCCATTTAATTCTATGATGTCGTAAAACCTTATTACAAAGTCAGGTCTTCTAAATCCATTATGTGTCTAAATGTCTTAACACGAATCTGAACTTATCCGTATTGATCATATGTCACTGTTAGATGGTGTATCATACCAGATTTTTCTTGAACAATGTTCTCGTAGCTCCTTAATACAATTTTATTTTCATCTTTAGAGATTCTAGTAAATTCTAGTGTACTCCATTTCTTTTAGGTTTTTATATTTTCAACATGTTATGTATTTACATAGATTAATTATTCGAAATGTTTGTTTTCCTTTCTTTTTTGTTAATTTTTTCCGGAATGATTTTATCTGAGTTTCCTCAAATTTTCAGTCAATTTTAGTCGATTTTTAATAATAATTGAAGGATCGATCGTAACAAACATTTTAACTATTTCTTCTCAAACATGATTAATATTCAGATAACCAACATTTTAAAAATAATGTGTAAAATTTATATTTTAACCATTTTACAATAAAGTTAAAAATAAATCACACTAAATATACGCTAAAATAAAAATAATGATTCTTTTCTCTATAGATGTATTATGATTCAATACATTATATTTAGATGATCTACTAAATAGCTATTTATAAATCTTAATTTGTTCCAAAATCAACCTTTCTAGTAGTACTTAGGTGAGCGAAACATTGGTTGGCACTTCGCCTTCGTCTTATACAGCCAATAAAACTATTAAGCAATTCAGCACAATCGTTTGAAATACGTTGACCTCGCTCGGAATTATCTACGAGTTGCCTGATGTCGGAGAACACCAACAAAGTTCTCCGCTTTTTGATTTATTTTGTGCGAAACGTTATGAAAGGTTTAATTGTGTTTTTGGAAATTAAGTAAATGAGAGAGGTGTAACTACTAATTAAAAGGTAATTAGGTTTGTGTCAATAATTATAATCTTGTAAAGGTTTAACGCTTCCGAATGGACATTCCGCAGAAACATATATCCTGCTAATGGTACAAACAAAACATTAAGTTTGGTGATTGTTTTATTCGTGTAAACCAAAAACGTCGACATGGTATCGGGCGATAGAAATAACATTGTGTTTGTAAACGCCGAAAGTTCATATAGCGTGTTGATGTATTATCTGTTTGTTTGTAGACATTTTATGAATCATAATTAATTGATGACCTAAAATAAGGGTTATTTAAAAAATTATGGTTTTGCTAATTTGCGTATGTCGTGCCAAAACATCTAAATTTAACGGACGGTTTACTGCCCGTATTGGCGAAAACAAACGCATAAAGATGCAGAGGAAATTAAGATGGATTAAGACGTGAATCGCCAATTTCTTTGTGGCAATAAAATTTGTTGTCCATATTTTACGAAAACAAAAATAAATAAACAAAATTGATCCACAGACATACATTTTTATTCAAAAATCGTTTTTAATTTCGAAATAAAGACCTACCTATTGGCATAGAAATGCCACGGCATACAAAAATGCATTCAAAATGACTGTCGTCATATATTTACCCGTCAATTAGGCTGATTCAAAGTTTCAGCTGGATTCAACAGAAAGTTGCATTTACCGTGGGGCGCGTAAATTACGCTTTTGTGCAACGACACAAATTATTGCAAAAGCGTACACTGTGCCAACGTCCCCCCTGTTTACGAACTAATTTTAGGTGATTCGGTCAAAACAAGCACACCGCCCGAAAATAGTTGTACTCACGTTATTTTTCATTCTAATATTAACTACAACTCGGACATGCGTATTTAACAAAAATTTCAATACAAACCTTCATTACAAAATTTAATTCCATTTAAAACATCCGTTGAATCACAACAAGTACATACCTCGGTTAACGTATTACTTCTCGATTACCTCATTGACTATTAACAAATTTAAATTTACACAATGTCGTGAATACAAGCTGTATTCATGTTATTACATAGTTTACAAGATACGTGTTTCTTTTAAAATGCGTTTACAGTAATCTAAGTTTTATTATAAACTGATTTAACTTGTAAAATTAAACTTGTGTAAATATTCATTAGAAGAAGTGTAACTTGTCGGTCTTAATTTTGAATCAAATTGTGTATAAATAATGTTTTTTCTATCAATAAAATCAAAAATTGTTTTATTTATAAAAATTACTTACTAATAATAGATCAGAAATTTAAAGATGGCAAAAGTATCCAAATGTAAGAATAATTTTTAGTGTCACTGCAAATTATTTGTTTTAGACATAATTTAATCCCAATTCAATTTCAGCTTACTATTAAATCATTAATTTTGTCAGCAGAAAGTTTACTGTGTGTTTTAACGTGCCTAGTATTACTATGAATGTTTATGGATACGTTTGTCATTATAGCATAGCACCAACCTACAAGAAAAATACATTGCTAAGCATTAAATAATGTTGGTGATGTTGAACGAAGCCTAAATTTCGAACGAGTCATACAATAAAACATTTCTTATCAAGCATTTATCGCGCAAGGATTTATGAATTAAACTTATAAACATGAGTATTGATATATACACAAATCTCGTTAATTTTCTAATGATTGGAAAGGTGCATTTAATATTTGAATATAGCTTACAGGTCTTTAATAAGTCAATCAGCGGTTAAAGATGCAGGTGCAGATCCTTCTTCGATAAAGTACATTAATTAACATTTTTAGCTACCAAGAAAATTTTAAAAAATGAATAAACTGGAATGAGGTGAACATAACCCGTTAGCTATTTTTAACTCTTTTTCCAAGTATTAGATGTTTATAAATTACTTATGATTGCAGAATAGAATAGAATAGAATAGAATAAACTTTATTGTGCCAATACCAGAGCTTACACTCGTCAAACACGACAATAAAAAAATCATTACTATACAACTCATTCGCTATAAATTAAATTATATAGTAACACAGCTAATTATGTATTAATCAACTAAGTAGAATGCATTTCTTAGCTAAAACTTCCTCATAACATTTAAAAATTTATTTTTTTTAAGTGTTCTCATTTCCAATGGCATTTTATTATATAAGACCTGAGCTGTATATCTATAATTTTTTTGCGTTCCACTCCGCTAGCAATATTCTACATAAATATTTCCTCAGTTGCTATTGTCCCTATTGTTATAAATGTACAAAACACTTTCCAAAATAAATATACATGGTAGCGTCAAAATCTTCAATTGTCTGGAGATACATATGACGACAATCATATGTACAGCACAGCTCTGAAATGGCCGTTAGAGCTCTGCGCTGCGGACTAAATATTTGGGAACTAGCTGTGATTACCTGCAACTACCTGTAATTATACAATAAGTTGCGATTGAGCGAATCAATGAGAAATAGGCGGTCCTTGTTACCTCGGCAGACTCCGAACCAACCAATCTGCGCAATTTGAAATTGTTTCGGGCTATCTTCTTTCCCATCTCCAACCCAGTATTAACCCCAGAAATTTAGTGGAAGACACTTCCTTTAAATGATGGTGTTTAAGACTGAACAGTAATTGGACTGTGTTTTCTTTATTTAGACAAAGTTCATTGGCAGCACATCACTCATTTGCTGCCATTATCCGCAGAGGACAACACTTTCTCACACTTATCACCACTCACCAGCAGCGTTGCGTCATCCGCATATAATAAACATTTCACATCTGCACCCAAGTACTTTAGATAATCATTGAAAAATAAACAAAAGGGGTCTCAAATATGATCCCTGTGGAACACCCCGTCTAATAGGGAGAGGCAGTTTCTGCATTTAACTTGTTGGGATCTACCTGATCCTGTCAAGGCAACACTATTTCGAGCAAATCTGAAGACATGCTCAAGATTGTACAATAGCAAGTTATGAGATACGCAGTTGAAGACGCGTGATAGGTCAAAAACAGCGCTGAACAAAATTTCCGCTTTTTACAGGCGTCCATGTGACAACCGTTCATGAAATTCACAACAGCATCCTTGGTACTTCGGCCAGAGCGGAAACCGAATTGGTTTTCATAAAGCATATTCTTTGACTCAATATATCAATATTCATTTTTTGCCTGAACATTACACGCTCAAATATTTTAAACAGTGTTGGGAGTACGCTGATGTATCGATAACTGAAACATTCAAGTCATTTTTATCGCTTCGCTTGAAAATAGGAACAATAGAGGCAACCTATAATTCATCAGAATATATGTTAAAAATAAAAGATGCTAAAGATAATGAATTGTTGACCAGTGTAGTAAAAGGTTTTGTAAATAGACTTATATTGCATTTAATTGCATTTTGTGGGAACACCGTAAACGTCTCGAGCTCTACGAGACTTTAAACTTTGGAGGAGACCTCTAATCCCACATTCAGATAACTGCGCAAACAAAAACGCAGGAACACTGCAAGTATTGTATCTGACCGGAGCTTTTAACTGTAACTGTACTCAATATTGTTAGCTATTTCTATAATTCTTACAATTTTGGAAAACATTTCTTCCGCAGTATGATTGTGGCCACATTCCTATAGGAATTAACTATTCCATTTTTATTACCACTAATAGAAAAAATGTGTTTATAACTATACCAAAAGTAATTTTTTTTCTAGTCACTTATTATAAAAAGACATATTCTGTGATATTTCCTTGCATTTTATTTTTTAATAGTAAAAAGCTGTTTAAATAACTTTTGTAAAAGTCTGTCGCCCCTTCCTTTTGAGGATATTGCCTATCATATCCTTCCAGGCCTCCCGCAGTCATACACTTTCTATTTAGACCCTTGCCTCTAAATCTTATTTACTTGCCGTTCTTCTTTTAGTCTGGCGAAATGTCTATAAATATTCTGTATCTTTGTACAGAATTGGTACCCTTGGTACCTTTGCTTTATTTATAAATATTCCCCTTAACGCAGATAGGTATTTAAACTTACTGCAAAATGAAATAATGCGTCAATCATCTTGCAACAAGGTGAAGCACTTCCGCATAATGGTGTTCAGGTGCAGCAGAACCTAATGTACGTTTTCCTGGGAAGTAGATTGGCAAACAGGGACCTATTCAATAGTCTATATATCAAGCTAGATCACCTGATTTGTCCCCATTGGGCATTCTTTTGTGGGGTTGCTTAGGGGGAGATTCTGGTGTAGAATGCAGATGTTTAGATATCATTATTAATTAATTACGCAACATTGGTTTTAGTTATTTATAACGGGGTATCTTTTATATATCAGCACTCACGTTGAACACACAACATGAGAGACAATACAGTGTGTACATAAGGTATGGAACCAATTCGATATATATTCGGCGAATGTTCATAGCAAAAGGCCTAGTGAACTATGTTATATTTTTTAGCACGCACTTTTTCAGTTAAAATTGAAATGTACAGGATGCCCAAAAATTGAGATACCATATCTAAGTTGACATCCTTAAATAGGAATCCCAATTTTTAATTACTACTACTTACTTATTAGTAGTACTTATTTATTATTAGATATTATTATTACTGCTACTTATTTTTTTATATGCAACAAAAAATAGGACTTCCTATTTAAAAATGTCAACCTTTTCCTAAAACTATAAGCCCGGTCGTAATTCCCAAAGATGATTGTATTGAATCACGAATGTTTTTATTGGGATAAAATAAGGTCTCTGACACCGGGCTCTCAGAGAACGTGCGCGTGTTCTGAAGGATTAAAAACAATATCTCAATTTTGGGACACCTATACATTTTAATTCTAGCTCAAAAAATGTGCGCTAAAAAATATGACATAGATCACTAAGCCTTTTTTTTCTAAGAACATCCCCAGAATTTATATCGAATTGATTCCATACTTTATGTACACACTAATCAAATCAAATGACTTCTCAAAGTTCGAAAAGAGAAAATATGGAGAACGCTAAATTTGTCCGATTTCTGTGATTGTTTCTCTTGCTGTAAATATGCGATTGTGTACGCTATAACTCTTTTCGAATTCACTTTATATCTCCAGAAGTGTGGATTCTCTCTTTGATCGTAATCTATGCTATATTACTGGTTCGTATACGTACATTAATAAGACCATCTGATTTTTTAAATTTGTTTGCATTTTCTAGAGTTCTTAGAATTTTGTAAAGTAAGTTTTTGTTCTTCTTGCTTTTTGGTACTTCCGATGTTATATATACAGGGTATTTAGAAATTTTGTGTTTAGAAACAAAAATCTTCTAAAATCATTTTTTCAGAGATATAATTGATATTGCGTTATTTTGCATACAAAACTAAATACTTTGTATTCAGTCAATCTCACTTCACATTCGCTAGTGTATAGTTGAGTGCTTTTATTTCATGTATGAAATTGTGTTGTTTTTGTTCTGTGCTGCGAATAGTAACGCTTATGAGGCACACCGCTGTTACACGAAAATGTTTGTCGCACGTAGGTTCTTTTCAAACAACTCAATATGCTAGTCTACCTCGATTTGTCAATATTCGTACAATGGAAGAGCTTTGAAAAAAAAACCGCCGTTTCAGGATAGGTTGCAAATTTTCAACCTATCCTGTCTTATCCTATCTTGTCATATCCTATCTTGTTCATGCATAATGACGTGCCTGCACATTTCGCGATTAATGTCGTAATTTTCTTAATGTTGAACTTTATGGTAGATGGATGAAAAGGAGGTTCAAAAGGTTGGCTAGATCATCTGGACATAAACTGCCAATTGAGAGGCGTTTTCGAAACGTGATTCTTTTGTACGAAGATGTCAAATGCATATCTTCAAATGGAGGGAGGTCTCGTAGAGCATTTACTTTATGGATTTTGTGCTTAGTTTTATATTCTGTTTTGTGTATTTTCCATAAATGAAAAAGTATTTGAAGATAAACACGCTTAATACAGTAATAACACTGGAATTATCTGTCTCCGAAATCACTGCTTTTAGAACCTAAATTTACTACGACTTTTTTGTTTATAATGACCAGAACTATAAGTGGATAAACTAATCGAACACTATCTTTAAACACCGTATATAACCAACGTAATGCAAGTTAAACCATTGTAATTCTGTCAAACCTTATCCAATCAATGTAAATAATGGTATTTTCCGAAATATACAGAGAAAATGTATATGCAGTATTCAGTTTCATACGACATGATGTAAAACCTTTTAAACTTTTGTTAGTGACGATATATAAAAAACAAGGAAAAATTAAATCTTGCATTTACACATTTTTTTTTATGCAATATAGGCTACATTGTGAGTGAGGTCTAAATTGAATATGTTGAAAACTGCATTGCTCGCATTCCTCTTTCCCTCGCATATTTCACCCAATGCGATCCTATACCCTAGAAACGTGATCTTCAGTATTAGCGCGAAAATCTAAGATAAAATATATCACTTTATTGTCTCTACCTTGTTTGTTAGTTAGGCTTCTGATTAATTATAATCTTATGATACAGATAGACCTTCAACAATTTGCGTCTATTCAACATTTTTAAACAACCATTATTACGAAATTTATGCGAAATATAAGTATACTTTCGAATACTGTATACAAACCTCAAACAAGCATTCTCTACTCTTTAAATACGCAAAGTATCAACACTATCAACTGAGGTGTGGTAAAGCGGAATACAGTTGGCAAAATATGAGTTATATAGAAAATGTAATATTATTAATGAACGCAAACTGTAGGATAATTGTCTTGACCGGCAATGAATTACCGCATAATATAGCTAGAGACTTAGAAAGATTCAACTTGAGATTATATTTTAGTGACAACTGATACGTGGTTGATGTCAGTATTTAGGTTCTGCAGAACCGTATGCCAGTCATTCGGTGCAAAAGACAAATAGAGCTGCGTATTAACAGCATACATACTTCCCGTGAATATCTCAAGTACTGCAGTAATTTTGAAGTGTAAATAGAAAACAGTAAGGATCCGAGTATTGATCCCTACGGCACTCCTGACATTACAGGACGACATTCAGAGAGGTTCTGCTGTACTTTAACTATCTGAAACCTGTTATAAAAATGCCGCCTGAAAAAGGTCTTTGCCACCGCACTGAACTCCATCCTGAACAGAACATTAAGCAATTTATCACATCTAACTATATCAAACACTTTGGTGAAATCAAGTAATACGAGAATTGTGATTTAGCCCTATCTGTAGTAGTAAGAATGTCATCAATCACTTTCATTAAAGGTGTGCAGTAGCTATGTCCCTACTTAAACTATTAATATAAACTGTCCCTAATAACTGTTTGTATATAAACCACTCTAACACCTTTGATAATACTAATAATATGCTTATTAAATGCCCAATGGGTTCTCTTCTATTATGAAGAAAACACACCTTCTTCTAGGCAAATATTAACAATGTGAGTAATAAACTGTAAAACATGAATGCCACAATGGTTTAGTATGTTTATATAAATATCATCTATACCCGGAGTCTTCGATGTTATTGAATATAACACTGTTTCTATTTTATTGATCTCCACATTTATAAAATGAAATTCAATGTCACTTCTCATTTCAAAGACATCTAAATCTTCTAAATCAACAAATTTTTCTTTGGTCTTTGCTGAGTCGATCCAACATATGGTCTAAATATGTTGGATCGACTCGGGGGCAAAGACCAAAGAAAAATTTGTTGATTTTATTCGGATTATCCAAGCCCGGCGGAAGCGTCTTTGTAGAATGGTTACAAATACCTAGATTTATACTCACAATTGCTTAAAACTATTATGACCACTATCAACCAACAAATTACTAAAGTAAGCTTTTTTTCGGATTTTATCTTAATTTGACTACTAATCAAATTTCTTAATCGTCTGTAATATTGCTAATCTACAACATGTTTAGAAAGCTTAAATTTAGTTCTTGCATTATCCCGAAGCTCAGGAATCAAGGAATGTTAAAAGAGAATTTGCAAGGAAAGAAACCTCAATATCAACATTAAGCATACGAAATATAATGTGTAGCGGAAAGTTATATACATCAAGAAAGATAGAATCAACATCAATAGACACCAAAGCACGGTATGTTTTTAAAACAGGCTATCTCAAAGGAGATTTACGCGTAACGTCATAATATACCATTCTGTGATCACTAATATTACAGTCAACATCAGTCTTTGTCACAAATAATGAGTTCATGGTTATTATCAGATCTACTAATGAAGATGAAACTCTTGTAACTCTAGTAGGTTTGGTAATAAGATGTATCGCTCCTATTCAGAAACATCGGAAATAAGAAACAAACCTAAGGAATGTCAAAAAATAAAATTAACGGCCAAAATACAACGTGAAAAATGTTCGTGAACAGGATCTTCTTTTAAATTGTATTCAGGTAGTTCAAAACTAAAATTTCTTTTTTATCATTTTCTATATTTATCTCTTTCTTTGACATGGTGTTTCATTTACCGTCTCTTCTAATAAATTATCTTCAACAGCTCCTATCTGATCAGTTTTATCGCTAACATTCGTAAACTGTAGAAAGTCAGTATCTTCTAATTCTTCATCTTCTTCATCAGTCTTAATTTCATCTGATGATTCGAATGCGCATGAGAAAGAAAATATGGTTCAGTTGTCTTAAATAATTATAAAGATTTTCAAACACTTGTTATTACATTTCTAAGAATATTGCCAGAATAAATTGGTTCCAAGTTTCAATCTATTTTTTTTAACTGATTATGTGTACCCAAAATACAGGTCAATGGTACATATTTATTATTCTTTCATTTAATTTTAAATTGCGTTTGCATTTAATAGATTAAGTTATTTCTGTATCGTTTATAAGTTTACGCGGGACGGATTTCTTTCTTGACGACGTCGGAGGTCAATAGTGGCGCCGAATTTTGTCTCGGTTCGACGTTTCAGTCGTTTCTCTTACTATTTATAATCTCGCCTCGAATCGCCACACACGCCAATTATAACGGTCTGTATGTGCTACCTTACGAGTCTCGTTCTTTCAGATTTTATGCCACGCTTGTTTGTATCGCCGCACACGCGGTTTTAATGAGGAAAGATTTATGTAATAGCGCCTCGGTCTTGGTCTAACATTTTAAGTGAGGCGCCGTACAGAATAAAGTAATTTGTTCCAAAGTAACAAGTGTCACACTTTCTAATTTTAGTCCAGATAGTTCTATTTCGATTTATTTATTTTTTTTGAAACACCAAATTTCACAATATTCATTTGTGGTTCATTTCAATCAATCAAGTAAATAATCTTGACACATGTCTGATTCCATTTTAAAATTTTAAAACCCACTATGGTAAGCCAACATTTATTGCTTTTATTTTACTCTTAGTTATTGGTACGTTGTATTTTAGAGTTGTTGGATAAATTTATCTAACGACGAAACAGCGATTTTATTGGTTTTAATCGTATCGACCGTCTTTGTGCTTTTTATGATTATTGTATATATACAGATACGTAACTTTGAATCGACAAGTCATCAACTGGAAAGTGGTGAAAATGAAATTGTGAATTGCAAAGTTATTTGCGATTGTGTTTCCGACCATAATATTGCATTCATGAGTAAAAGTTATTTGAAGAAAAGAGAAAGTTATCATAGTATTGATGGGAAATCTTATCCAATTCGTAAGCGAAGAAATATTTTAGAAAAACATAAAAAATCCAAAAAGGGTTTATCTCGTAAATGTGTATTTTTAACTGAAGATGTTATGGAACATTGATTTTTATTAACTCAATTATTTTTTTATAATTGTATTAAAAGCTTTAAAATATATTTTCTTATTAGCTAATATTTATTTTTACAAAGCAAAGCTTCTCTAGATAGAATTTCTTTATTTAAACTTTTAGATCCCTTTATGTAAGGGGGTCTACTCCAAAGCAAGTTGGAGGGCTTAAATGCCTAGTTAGAAAGTTTCTTGGCAAGTTGTTACTGAACTAAGGTACTCTCGGCCATCAGTACGCTTCATTTCCACAAGAATAACATTTAATCGATAGTTGTACTAGTTGTAATAATAACAACTTTCACCGCCAAGTCTATGTCAAGGTGACATTTGTCTTAAGTTTAAGGTTTCCTCAAAAAAGTAAAATCAGAATGAGTGTAAATATCTTTTCTATTACAAATTCTTCGTATATGTAACTATATAAGTAATATTTGTGATTAATTTAAATTTTAGTATTGTTGGAGAGGGTACACGCCTTTAATAACAGCTGTTTTATTGCTTTTTATAATTTCAACAGTGTTTGTTATTGGAATGGCTGTTTTATACATATTATTGTCGTTAAGTATAATCGGACATGAATATTATAATCTTGATGTTGATGGTCATGTGTTAAAATCGCTTGATGCAAATCTTGATTGTGCGATGGCTTGTAAATACGTCGCTTTTTATAAAGGATGGAATCAACTTTCACCAGGTAAATAATTTTACCTGATTTTTTTCTGTATATTATTTGTTAACATAAGAAACCAAAGTAGATAATAAAGATACTATAATTATAAAAAAGTATTGAAAGCGGCTGCAGGAGGCGGTGTTGTTTACTAAAAGGCGTTTTAAAAATCATTCCACACATTTATTGGTTAAGAGATGAAAACAAGGGAATGTATAAACATTTACTGCATAGCATTTACTTTATAAACGCGTTATGAGTATGCGTATATTTTGTATTCAGAATGTTCATGAAATTTATCTCCCAATTAAAAACTAATTGTAATTCTTTGGAAACACGGAAAATGATATTCAACTGTATCAAATTTTTATATTGCACAAGTCGGCACCGAATTTTTAATCTGTCCACCAATCGATGATGGAACTTTAAATTAACTCAGGATATAGTTAAAAAGGATGTACTGTTTTGATTAACGAAGGGTAACGGCATAGCTGCGTCAATGCTTAATGGGATTCATGTATTCTCCGATGACAATTAATTAAATCATTAAATACGAGTACAGGAATCATTCAGTTATACACATAAGTTTTCAATAACACAAAGTAGTTTTGAATAATTTGTAATTTCAAGGTTAAGTTCTAAAACATGCAAAAATAATAATTACAGAATCATACCACAACAATCAACTTGAATTTTTGTTTAAACTTTGATTCCATTCTCAATGCAACATGATATTTATAAAGGAACTCACATTTATTAGAAAATCCGATCTTTTACATAGATGTGCAAGATTTTATCGTCGGGTAATAGAGGCTCATTTCCGAAGTAACCATCTCCGTATAATAAGTTGGACCATCATATGAGATATCAGATGATGAGATATCTGAGATTGCGCACAAGTAAAATAGTTTCTTTAATTAGTTTTCAAGTTATGTATCGGATGCACACTATTTTTGTATTATTCTATCTATTACATCATTCAGTACTACAATTATTGTCCTACAAAATGCGTTATTCAAGGGAGCTGTACTACTACATTTTCTTCATACGTTATGATCCTTGAAGTTAAACACTGAAACGCGGTATAAGTATAAGTAATATGACTGAGAAGTTGCATTATTTGCACTCTCATTTATATTTGTTTGCAGTTTAGGTGATGTTAGTGAAAAGCAAGAAGAGTTTCTATCAGAATATAAAACCAGACATTTCATAAATGTTAAATACAATAACAAATTAGGACTGGCATGTCTCTCACATATAACAGTACTCATCCGTATGTTAGCTTTTAATGCATTACATCATTTTAGAATAGCCATAGAATGGTACATACAATGGAAAATAGTACAGTACCATTTGAGAGCTAGATAATATAAATAATTTTATGCTTAAAGTATAACTGACAAATATGTTAAAACCCTGACGAGATGGTTTAATTATTAACTTGGGCTCTGAGCCCAAAGCTTACCTTCAGAATGATCGTCAGTAGTAAACAGCTAACTCAGGTTTTCGCCAAACTGACTTGAAAGTTCACATAAACCGAGTTCGAACCGATTTAATACCAAAATTCAAAATCCCTCTAGTTAAAATTGATGGATGTAAAGGTTCACTTATATTGGAGCTTTGACAAATGATAAGAAAATGATTACATTATTTTAAACGTAAATTCTCTTGTCACTTCTCTTTCCGTTTATTACAGCTCCAACATAAATGCAACCCTTCGTGCTTCGTATTATGATCTGGTTCCAGATTTCCACGATTTGGTATTCATGAAGCTATATAAGAACAATTAAGAAAAATGTTTCATTTTTTCAAAAATTTTTCATTTTTTGTAAAAATGAAGATCGGTATGTTTTGGAACGAAAGGAAGCGTTAATTCATCATCATTCGTAAGAAATGTGAAAGAGAAGATGGAGAAAGCTTGGGTACTGGCTTTTTAGTTTTGTATTGAAGCTGAATCTCAAAAAAGAATACCAATAGATAGAATTAGTATTTAAAAAACTGTATTAAGAATTTATAAATGTATTAAAGAAGTTGCCTGGTACATCATCTTTCTTAAAACTGCCTGAATTTGCTACAAGTACAGGATGGATCACATGAATTGGCTTCCAAAGGATTTCCTTAAAAACTTAAAAAAAAATATATTGAAGATGGGGAATACACCTCATACCTTTGGATAGTAGATGAAAGTGTTCTTTTTTTGGGAAAAAATGCCGAGCAGAACTTACGTTGCAAAATCGCAGAAAACTGTCGGTGGTTTTAAAGTAGCAAAGAATATGACTATTTTTTTTTTGTTTTTTGTCTAGTCTTTAAGACCTCTAATCGTACATTAAGACCGCGATCGATGAAAGATGAAGATTTAAATAAATTGCCAATTTACAGCAAGTAGAAAGGTTTGAATGACTGGTAGAATATTAACGGAATGGTTTTAGGAAGATTTCGTCTTAGAACTTAAATACCTCAATAGAAACTGTTTAGCATTTTAAGTAGTTTTTAGTGGCAGACAATGTATCTGGCCATCCGGTCTTAGAGCACCCAAATGTGCAGTATTGCTTTCTTCTGCCATAACATTACATCCTTAACAGAACCACTAGAATGAAGAAACCATTGATACTTTTAAAATGTATTAAATAAAACGTTCATTCCAATACGAGCCAGATAAACAAACCATAATGAGAATTTAAGTTATTAATGTGTGGAATTTGTTTTCTATTATGGACAGCATTAATCAAGTTGGTTTAGCATTAGCTGACTTAAAGCCACCAAGCTTCAACTCATCTTGGAAAAATTTTTCAATAACAAACACAACTCGGGTTTTTGCCAAACCGAGTTAACCGAGTTGACCATTTTCCTAAACCGAATTCAAATCGAGTTACCCAAACCATGTTGATTGCAACAACGACAGAGGTTTAGGCTCTTCTTTAGCTAAATTTATGGATAACAAGAGCGTTCTTTGACTTTGATGGTATCACCGTATTTCTTATGGTACTTTTTGAGGTAGTGTTGGACATTGTTCTTTAAATTGCATCGTATGCAATAAATTAAATACAGAGTCTGGAAAAATGATCTACCACATTTTGCAACACCACTGTACTCGAATCATTGAAGGGAGGGGGGACTTAAGGTATTTGGTTGCTGGCTCACGTCTTGCCATTTTAATTGTCATCATGAATTGGACGAACGAGCATCGTTTTTTTCATTATCGAAACATTTATGATATGTAACGAATCTCTGGTTACGACTTTTCGTACTTACTTCATGCTTCGTAGACATGATCCGGTTCCAGATCGCAAAACAATACTGCTGTCAGTTTTTAATTTTAGAGCCTGTTCAGCCTTAAAAAGAAAATCAACTGGTAAGAGAAGCAGTTGAACGATCTCATAGCCGTTCAGTAGCTATAAATGCCTATACTTTACGTTTGTTAGAGCGTTCTATCAGAAGAATTTTACACGCCTATCTGAAATTTCGACCACACAAAATGATGATTGTGCAAGAATTTACTTAACGGGACTCTAAAAATTATAGAGCATATTAAAAAGATGTTCAAAACGTTCCTTAATAATGAGTGACGAAGCTCATTTCCATTTGTCTGACTGTGTGAACAATCAGAATTTTCTCTACTTGGCACTAGCAAATCCGTGGCAACTCCATGAAAGGCTACTTCACAGCCCACGTATTACCGTTTGGTGTGTTGTTGGAACACTTGAACATACGGATGTGTGGTTTGAACATAATGGTGTGATGACTCATATGGAAAGAAGGACAATGGACATTTTAAGGGAAATCATTCCACGATGCGTTCATCCGATCTTGCCCCATTCAATTTTTTTCCTTTAGGGCAAACACACACCAATAATCTTAAGGATCGTCAGAAAAAGATCATGATTCAATATATCAAATATGCTAAAGGCAAGTAACATAGTAGATCTATCAGCATCAAGAGTTTTATAAATATCCGTCATGTCAAGAATCGCTGTTTCATAGCTGAATACGGAATTTTCAATGATTTTAATTAACACTAATAAAATACATGCCTTTACTTACTTACTACATTTTTACTTACTTACTACTACATTTTTAACTAAACGACAAAGCTTCTCAAAAAATAATGATTGAAAGAGTTTTAGGATTAAATTCCAAAAGAAATAAGGTAATTAGGTATCGAAGTCGTCAAAAGGCGAAAAAACTATCAACATTTATGGTACCACCCCTGATCAATCCTGTGAGATACTTCAATTGATCTCAACTTGCTACCAATGCCATAACCTTTGGTACATTCATAAGGTATACCAAATTTGTTTTTTTTTAACTAAATGTATAACTAAAAAATTGAATATTTTAAATATATAAGTTTCAACTTTGAAGAGCTATAACTACTCAGTAGTACAACTTAATACAGAGACAAAGTGCGTTAAATCATCTTAATATATTTTTCTCTCCATGTCTCTGCTTTGTGTTGATTCTTATGTGAATCACCCTGTATATCTACAAAGGATCTTAATTGCTCTGCCATATTTTTTTATAAGACTTTAGAGAAAACTGTTTCTCTTGATAGAATATGGAACCACTGTAGTTTGGTGATAATCTTATACAGGGTGATTTATAACATACGGATGAGACGAAAATAATTCTTATAGTACCAAGAGATATAAAGATATATGGAGACTTGTTTCTACAGTCTTAAATACTCATTGTTTTCTATAAATTCTTATTTTATTAACTAATTATTTGGATTATACATTCTGCAACATATAAGAATATTTCAAGCGTTCTCATAAAAGCGTCGGTAGATTATAAAGCAATTCATGACCAATGTGAAAGTTAGTTGGTTACAGATTTACTCAATGTTAGATAAATATGGACACGAAGGAATTATCACAAATATTAACAGTATCTTATTGGCAAAAGAAAGTAATGTTTTTAAATATATTAGAATACATATTTAACCGTAATTATATTGGGGATGGGAAATTCAAGTTCAAACAAATGTATGTGAATGCTACCAGTACTTATTTGGGATTATATAGATAGCCCTAAATAAACACCATTTAATCTGTGTTGCTAGGCCCCTCAATCAATAATTGAGTATACAATACATTCTTGTTTGTAATGTACATAACAGTGTTACGACACAATAAGACATTTCAAAGATTGGATCTAACTACGACATATAATATAAGTTTGGTGTTCACTATTTTTTATAGTGTATGTTTACCAATAGATGTATTGTTTTCAATTCGTTGGAACATCAAACACGCGTTTTAAAGAAACTAATAGCTTTGTACACAACCTGCAATTTATGCAAACAAGGATTAAGCTTTCTAATTAGCTATTGTTACCACATGTTAAATTCTATCTAATCGAGAGCTGGTATCGTCTTATTAACCTATAAATGTATTTATAAATTGAAGAAAAATTAAGAATTAATTAAACAACGACGATGTTGAAATGAAGTTGTTTAATTAATTCTTAATTTTTCTCCAACTTATAATTCCTTTTCCTTGCAACACGGATAAATTTGAATTTAATATGTATGAATTACTTTTAGATGTTCCAAAAAAAGAAGAAAGGAAACCTAAGACCACAGAAAAGAAAGGTAGTTTAACACATTTAATAATCTTAATGTAGTTCTTAGATATTGTTTGAGTAAGTCAAAACATCAAATCCAAATATATACAAACTATTTAAATCATAATAGCCGAAAGTTAGACATATTGGATAGGACACCTTAATGCTTCATATTATGGTGTTCTCATGAAACATTATTATCGTTATTATTATTTCTAGAATTTGCAAGGAAAGAAGAAAGAAAACCTGAGAACATAGACAAGAAAGGTAATTTATCATATTTAATAACCTTGCAAAAAAAAAAGAAGCTCATAGATATTGTTTGAGTAAATCGATACAAACTAAAACTCTCAAACCTAAATGTTATACAAACCATTTAAACCATAATGATCGAAATTGAATGAAGCTGTATTGTCATTACAAAATATTATTATTATTGTTTCTAGTATTTGGAAGAAAAGAGGAAAGAAAACCTCAGAAAGTAGATAAGAAAGGTAATTTGTCATATTTAATAATCTCACAAGCAGCTTTTGGATATCGTTTGAGAAAATCGATACCAACTCAATCTCCAATGATATTCAAACCATTTAAACTATAATAGCTAAAATGATGAAACATTATTATCATTATTATTGGTTCTAGAATTTATAAAGAAGGAAGAAAGAAAATATGAGAACGCAGAAAAGAAAGGTAATTTACTATTTTTAATAATCGTACAAGATATAGACTCAGATTTAGTTAAACATTCATTTAATATTCTCCAAGAATAAAAAAAAACTCTCAATAGTTAATAGCAACTGCAACTTTATACATACATTATTATTTTTTTTAGCAGTCACATTGATAGACGAAGAACTTCCTGAGCACGTGCAAGATGATGGTAATATATTAGTTTTGAATCATTACATTTTTATCATTTATTATAATTGTAATTCTTTTTCATCTTTATAACGTTCATAGATTATGAACTTAGAACAGGTAACGAATTTATAATTACAATTAATTATTTAATACAATAATGATATATTGCTTATTTTTAGGTGATCTTGTCAAAGATAGCGAAAAGTTAGACCCGAAAGAATTATTAAACGAACCTATCCCGAAATATGATGGTAACTAAATAATTTAGGTGTGCACGTTTCTTTTATGTTATAACCTGCCTTTTAGAAGACGAAGACTCGCAAATTTTCCATATAAACAAGAAAAGAAAAGTGTGGTATTGTCCTCCAACGTAAAATAATTGCTTATTAATTCTAATTAAAATATTTGTAGTGAATTTCAATTGTAAAAGACAGAAAAATATTCTTTATTCCATAAAAAGTTTATATTTCAAATTCTGTTTCAATCTTGTAACTGCGTCGTTATTCTGGCACCTCCGCCAAAATATATTTTTAAAAGAAACGTTGATGTACATTTATTTATGATTATTTTAATTAATTTTAATGAAAGTGTACTTTTTTAATCTCAGCATAATAAAGATTAAAAAAATTGTAGAAAGAAACTCAACCCTTATTTTAATTAATGAAGTCGAGAAAAGGATATTATTCTCAGACGGTGCGGCGTCTTCATTTTTCCTTCCTTGCTTAAATTAGGTTCTGCTTCCGTAATGTGAAGTGATTAATTACAAGTTCTCAACGGATTTCATTGATTCCAAAGCAAATACTTGATTTTATAGTGTTTTTTAACGTTCGATTGGCTTAATATATTTAATTAGTTTGAATTGTTTTGTTTTTACAATTTAATACTTTGGCGGCCACTACAACTAACAGCAATTTACGTGTTAGTCATAGATACGATATAATCCTATCTAATAATATTGTTAATTAGATAGACAACTCTAAACGTTTGGTTAGAATGCGTAATTAGATTTGGATACTGTCGTCTACAGCGCTGCAATCTGTGGCAGGCGTAAAATAAAAAATAAATTTGTTATTTGAAAGTTTTATCGATGCTTTTTTCTTCTAAAACATTGTCAGCCGTCTTGAGAGATTTACGGCTAATCCCAAATGGTTCTAGTGTTAGACTTAGTGTTAGATCTTATGATATAAAAATAGAAATAACACTAGACCTAGAAATGGAAAGTTTTGGCTTTAGACGTGCATCTTCAGACGCACGGCAAAAATCAAATCTTTCTACTTCTAGGTCTAGTGTTAGTTCTAGTTTTACTTCAATTCAAATATATAGATATATATTTGGTTGGGTCAAATATATAGACCCAACCCAACCCTTGGGCTTAAGTCTAAATCCTTTGTAAGTCCTCTATTTCAAAAACCATTCATTTTAAAGGCAGATAGGCCCCTCTCACAAAACAAACGAGTCAACTACAATATAAAATACAGAAATTGAAACAAACTTTTTTCTTTTTAGAATGCATTACACTATTATCATAGATCGTGTCAAAATTGGTATTTTATAAGAATGCAGGTTTTGAACGATTTATGCTTACAGTTATTTCTTTATTGTTATGAGATATAACAAATTATTTAATAACTCTATCAATTGTCAAATTGAGAAAAAAATATTAGGCTAGCAGAACCCCAACAGAGGTCTGACAAAATCGAATTGTTGGAAGGTTTTTTTGGTTAGTTCGATGAGGTAGCAATAAATATCACATAACCCTTACGAATCAGTAAATTGAAATTGACTCTATTTTCCAATGACACAATGTGGAACATTTCCATAAATAATCTCCTACCATAGGTCCAACCTACATTCTGTGTAGGTAGGATCTATGAAAATATCAGGGCGGTGCCGCCTGACATTTTTGTGGCACAATCTCTTGCATGTTGAGACAACCGAAACTTAAGATATTGGGAAGTGGTACCCACATAACAGCTATCACAACCCTTATAATCAACTCTATAGACTAGCTTTGAGTGATGTGAACGTGGTGTGATATATAGGTGTATTTGGCAAATTTTAAAGGATAACCTCGGAAGATCCTAATTAGATTCTCTATGAAACCCAGAATGTAGGGGATCTTAACAAATGAAGGTGGAGTGACAGGCAGGGAATCGTCAGGAGCATGAGTTATCGACCAGTCAAGAGAAGATGGTGACACAGCAACTGGACGTCAGGGGGCATCCTGGTGGTAAAGGATTCGGTTGACCAAGGATTTTGGAAAACCATTGTTACAGAAGATATTTGTTAAGATCTTTAGGTTCTGATCCCGGAAACCCTCATCCGCCAAACACAAAACTCTGTCCTTCATGTCCCTAAGAGTGTTAATATTCATCACCTGAATAAGTCGGTTTCCTATACCAATCTAACGAAACACGTTGGTCAGGCTTCCTAATAACTTGGGTGTTCAGAAAGGGTACACAATTGTTCTATTCAGTTTCGACGGTGAACTGTATATGATGATCAGAATTAAACAGTATTAAAAAAAATTTGAACAAGAAGAAGCTCCTCATACGAGACAGAACGAATGATGTAGTCAACATACTTATATATGTTGTTATATATATATATGAAGGGTAGACTGAACGATAATCTGGGAATGCACACATCTAGAGTCCAGTCCATGACTACAGCGGCCAAAATGTTGCTGAGTGGACTGCCCATGAGAGTACCAAACTTTTGTTTGTAAAGTTGTTTAATTCTTCCCCCTCGTTGGTTGAGTTCCCAACAAGCTTACTTACTTAATTCTTGTCTCAATGATATTCGAATGAGAGACTGTTCCGTAATCCCATACACATTATCTCTCTACAGTCCCGCTCATAAGTTTGAAGTTTAACTTGTTGACTTATTAACAGCATGAGCTATTACTGTTCCAAATATTGTACATTATATTACAGACTGTCAATTTATTAGCAGCATATCCTATTATGTTTGCAATGTCATGCACATCATATTGAAGCCTGCCAACTTGTTGGTAGCATGACCTTTTACTGTTTCAAACACTATACATTATATTACAGACTGCCAACTTATTGCCAACCTGCTATTATGTCTCCAATGTCATGCTCATCAATTAACATGAAGCCGACTTATTTCTAATTCTAATATGACATGAAGAATAAATAAAGGGGGAAATCGTATCGTCTTGTTACAAAAGTTCCGTGTCCTTACAATTATATTTGCAAATGATTAAAAATTGATATTCGCAATGCAATAGAGATATTTTAAAGATTGGCAACACTGATTATATATATTAACAAAAAAAATGTTGGTATAAATCAGTAAAATGTTCATTTATTTCTGCTATAAATTGATACATTTCTTAAAAATGAACAAAAGGAAGTTTGAAAACAGTTGGTGAAAATCTGGTGACTTTGTTCCTAAAACACGATTAACTGATCACCTCATTGAGCGTGAGTTACGTGAATTTACGTGACCCACACGCGAGTCACGTGATTCGGGTGTGAGTGGACATAAAAAGTCACTCACGCGCATATCTCTAATGTAGATATCATGTTTGTTGAGGTATCTTCTCAGATTTTGAAGTAAATATGTTGATCAATGGTTTAGTGTGTAAAAAATATTGGTAACATTTTATTGCAGAATTTACTGTGAATTAACGAACATAGGTGGAATATTTGATCTGGCTTGGTGATAATGCATCAGTATTAAGGGAAAGAGTAGCATTATCTATTACCAATTTCTTTATATGCACGGCTAAACTCAATCCAACCCAACCCTGCAAATTTGAACAGAAGTAAAAGTCTAGTTGTAGGTCTAGTGTTAGTTCTGAAGCTGGGTTGTAGACATAGTATTAGTTATACCTTTAACTTCAGAAGAATTTAAAACAATCTAGAGCTAAACAAAAACTAAAACTAGAACTAGCACTAGACCTAGAAATACGTCTGAATATGCACAGCTAAACCCAAAACTTTCCACTTTTCGGTCTAGTGTTTTTTCTTTCAATTCACATGTACAGGGTTCCCAAATTAATTTGTAAGGAACTCTATTTCAGAAACTATTCATTGTAGAGGGCTTTATTAAAAAGATGTCGTCAGATGGATATCTAAACCCAACCCAACACTGTATATTTCAAATGAAATAAAACTAGAACTAACACTAGACCTAGAACTAGAATCATTCGGGTTTAGCCGTTTTGAGAGATGTACGACTAACTCTGAATGTTTCTAGTTCTAGATCTAGAGTTTACGATGGCCAAACACAAGATTGAACTGTGGGCCGAAGAAAGGCTTCGCCTACTATCCACCAGCTCTCGTGGAATGATACATGTGAAGTTATTTATTAACATTAACACTGTCAAACCCTTGAATACCATAGGACTAGCTTGTAGTAGTATTGGAGTTCGTATGGATGTCTTTAGTGGGCACTGTCGATTATAGACACACCTCAATCTCTTGGGTCTGGCCGTTGAGGTTGATAGCCGCCTATGTGCAGAGATTGAGGAGACGTTATACTTTTAGATTCAAAAAAATTTAAAACAGTCTAGACCTAAACAAAAATTAAAACTAGAACTACACTAGGCCAAGAACTAGAATGATCGGGATTTAGCCGTATTGAGAAATGTACAGCTAAACCCGAATATTTCTGGTTCCAGATATAGATCTAACTCTATGTATGTAATAAGTAATGATGTAAAACTAGAACGAATACTAGACGTAGAAGTACGTCTGAATATGCACGACTAAACCCAAAACTTTCCACTTCTATAAATGAAAACAGAAGGAAAGGGATTTACCTAAAAGAAACTATTCATTGTCGGGGGCTTCATTAAAACAAAATTTCTTCAGATGAACGGCTAAGTCCAACCTAACCCAACCCTGTATATTTGAAGAAGAGCCGTGTTAAGATATTCGGCCACCCAGGTTGGGTTGGACGAATGAAACAAGTGCGCCCCTTTTCATACAAAATTCACAATGCATTTTATTGTAAAAATAGGCACCCCTCCTTAGGAGTTCTTAGGAGTTCATAGGAGTCCCTAGGTTCTTAGGAGTCTCTCCTTAGGAGTTCATAGGACAGTAGCCTTATTAGCCCTTAGGTTTAATGGCGCGTCGCTGACTCTTCCTGCATATACAACAATACACAACACAATACAATCAAAAATATTACTATGTTAAACCTGGTCAAATCGGTCAAACTAGCAATTCTGACTTCAAAAATAGTTCTGTTACAGGTTCCTGTACCAGAACTATTAAAATAGGTTTTGTAATAGAAAAGAGCGTTATAAGTGACAGCATCAGAATTAAACGCAGGTTCCCTACTTCAATCAGGAGTGAATGGAGCATGGTGTTAGAGAATGTGAGTTAAGTTTAACTCGTGTTAAAATGTTGCACGTCACGAAATGTTTAGTAACTTGCACATTTTGATAGTTGATTCCAATATATTTATCTTAATTTCATTAGATTTAATTAATTTATTTAATGTACAAATTTATTCATGATGGTTTACTGTTATATATGTAAAGTTTCAACAATCCTTAAAGATATTAATACCTTACGATGTCGCCTGTCAGAGCATAAAGTTATGGGTCTTAGAAACTAAGTTATTCATAGTAGAGCGATGCGGATTGCGTTTTATTATTTCTAGAGATAAGGCGGGGCTGGACTGAATTACTCTACTTGGCGTATCTGCACCAATTTGCATATGTAACGTCACTCACGTAACGATTAACTTAATGCGTGTTATCGTTCTTGTGAAATATTAAATTATATTAAAACCCTGTTATCATATGACGAAAACTTTAAAACATCTTAAATCTTATTTAAATTATCTTGATGTTCTGTACCATTATTAAAATGAACCCTTTTTCATAACATAGAGTCTAACCATGGCGGTTAACATTTTGAAAGAAAAGGCGCGGGACTAATTTCCAATTCATCTCGACCGGGTAAGTTCTGAACGGCCGCTTTAAGATTAATTTGTATAATGAGTTTGTCGATTCCGACGTCCCACAATTTTAATAAGGGAAACTTTTCCCAGAGTACCCTTTTCCCCAGTTGGCGTCAAAACGGGAGCAATAGCTCGGATAATGACTTTAAGAATGGAGCTGGGGCCGCATCCAGCTTGGCCCCAATGTGCAGCAATATTTAATTATTCTGTCATGCTGTAGATGCCGGGACGCTATAATTCATTTTAGTTCTGGCCGCCCCAGAGATTTATCGGGTAGCGTACGCTTATGGCGTTGAATGTCTTAAATTAAGAAGCACCGTATGCTGTATATAAAGTAAATTTAGTTCATCACGATCGATACTATTCCATTTTAGAACGTGTATTTAAAGCAGGTGTATGTGTAAGGCACAATTCAATTGAAATCGAGCTATCGATGACGTCAATACCTTCAAGTTTGTAAGAAATCAACTTCTACCTAGTCACAATAGAAACTTTCGAAATTCAATCGAAATCCGTTCCGGAGCAGATAAATTAATTTGAGGACAAGTAAAACTTCACTGTCGGTCTTTATGCATCTCCATTCAATTCGTCTAAGCTTCGAATTTGAAAGCTTCTGAATTCCCATCTAGTATAAGAACGAATCCGATCATGTTCTTGTTTGAATTGATTTTTAAAGTATATTACGAAAAACGGTATGAGATTATAGGATTTAGCCATAAATTTTTAACCTGAATTTAAATAAAAAGTAAATGCAAAATACCGTTTGCAAATGCTTTTGTACAATACTTTAATTTCCTGTTTAAAATGCAAGAGAGGAAACCGAGTTAGCTATTAGATAGCGCTTTAATTTGACTAATTTTACAACGACAGCGTTTCCAGCCTAGCACGCACGACTCGCAAAACGTGTTTAATTAAAACCGGAGTCCCGAATAAAGAAACCGGATGCTCTGATTCCGTTTATTAAGGACGATAAATCCATAGCGATTATTCGAAGGATGCAAATGCAGAGAAGCACGTTTTCGCATTTGGGCGAAGTATTAAATTTAATATCAAAGTTCGTCCCCTAAGTATGCAATCGCAGATTTCGTATCTCACATTTTGTTTTGATGTAAATATTCATTTTCCTTTTGTTGTCATTAAACCTAATTAGATTTTGTAAATGGATTGTTATTAATTATTATGTTCTCGCTTATTGGTAATTTCAGTTGATGGTAAAGTAACATTAAAGGGCCGTGGCACCATGTTCTTTCTCATCTCTTCCCTATAAATATCTGGGTGAATAATAAAACTTATAATAAAAATAAGTGGCAATTTTAAAATTTTATGACGTTAACTCAACAGTAGTCTGCGACCTTGTTAAGCGTATCTGTGCAGACGTCTTGTTATGATTTGCGTGAAATAATATCCAATTAACATTTTAAAATATTGAATATTGTTTAATTATAAGAGATGGGCAACATAATAAATAATATTCCAAATGGGTTTCCTTTATATATACGACTTGATTTAAAATTAATCAAATATTGGAGTCAATTGTATTTCTTTTTGTCTTAAATTTGCTTAAGTAGAAAATCTGTGGAGGATACCTTCTATGGCTGGTTCTATTACGTTTACGGCTGGATATTTCTGGAGAAACTAATGTTTTGCGATAACTGTTTAAATATTCTATGTTGACAGAAATCAATAAAATACAAAGTGCTATGACAGTATTTCATGGATGACAAAGTGTTAATGCACCTAGCCTAGATGGTAAAAGTATACATTACAGGTATAATTCCATTCATATAAACCAGTAGTATCGCCTACATTTTTTTGTCATGATCACCCTATCTCAAACTTGTAGGTTACGAATAAAGCTTCGCGTAGTCAATCGGCGTTGCAGAAGTGATAGCTAATGCGAACGATCTTTTTTTAGTTATAAAACGGTATACCTGAATCGTGATGGAGAAAAATTTGGCATAGCACTGTGTTAGTTGTAATAGGAATATTCGATGAAAATAAAATTATTTATGCTCGAATAAAACATAAATCATGTAATTTTAGGCTAAATTCCAAAGAAGGGCGATTCTAAGAATACAAAAGACATATGCAAGAAAGTTGATATCTCTAAGAGTAGTGATGATGGAATATCATTTAATGATCATATCTTGCAAACAGAGCCCAACATACAAAGCTTAATGGTTATATATCAAGCGGAGTCCTAGTCAAGCAAGGTGTTCCATAGGGAAGCGGTTGGGGCCTTACATTATTTAACTTACTTACGGTGTGCTTATTTAATTCTGATTTAAAGGATATTTACTACCGCAGTTCTACTAGTGGATTAATTTTTAACACGAAGAAACTATTTGTATATGCATTGAATCGACCGACATTTGCAGAAGTTGTTTTATGACGATGTTACATAGGTAAACCAAACTGATTCACATATTTCATGGTTGACTCATCCAAATTGAAGACAGGAGTGAATCGTGTAATATCACCATAACGTTTATTATAATTTTCTTTCAATTGTTTTAAAAATCGTATTTAAATAGTTCCAAACAGAGTGTCTGATCGTGGGAGAGGAACACTTTGTTGAAGTGATGGAAGCAGAGGTGTTTGCGATGGTACGAAACCTTAAACATGGTAAGACCACTGGACCGGATAGTATAATTGGAAATTACAAAAGATGTTGTAACGATACCATCTTCGAAACTAGCTAATATGTATAACGAACTACTAAAAGAGAGCGTATTACCCGCGCACTGGAAAAAGGGCAAATTGGGTCTGATTGACAAACCTGGGAACATGGAACGAAAAAAGTACAGTCCGATTTGACTGAATACTTTAGCATAGCCTTTGAGTCGATCATTAAGTCTAGAATTGTCGAAGAACTAAATGAGATGGGGGTGTACTTTCGCATGACCAGTACGGTTTCATCAGTGAAAGGTCTATAATACATGTCATTGAAAGGGTCATTGGAAAAACTAAAGAATGTGACAAGTTTGGGAGCGGAAAGAGGAAGAAGTATTATAGTGGATATCCGAAATGCGTTCGGTACTGCGCCATGGTAGGAACTGTTGAAGCAATGAAAAGGATAAAGCTCTCTGCGTATTTAATTAGGAACAGACAAGTATATCTAAGCGATGGTTATATAGAGTGTAAGAGTAGTAGTTATATGTTATCGTGAGGGGTTGGGTTGCGTTAGGCTGGGTTCTTTGACAAGCTCCTCCACACTAAGCAGGTAAGAGGGAACGCCAGGCTCATTGTGTATGTGGATGAACAAGAATGACGTCGAAAAAAGCATTCGAGGAATGGGGGAGATGGTGAAGGACTGATCCTGGGAATGCGAGGTAGACCAAAAGGCTCTTTACTAACCTAAAAAGATGAACGCAGAGAACATGGGGGACGTCGATTTCCATTTTAGTCCGCTATTTACGGGTCATGGATGTTTCAATTTATATTGAAACAAAATTCAGACATATGTGACTACTGTGTAGACCTCGAGCACAAGTTTTGCAGGTGTACCAGATAGAGCGTATATTGAGTACGGGTTGAGAAAAGTACAGGCGCGGTGATCATGGTAATATACTGCGGCCTTTGCTGAAGATGTGCTGCTCCGAAAATAAAGTGAAGAAAGACAGTGGCAGACGGACGTGATAGGGTGGTCACATTGGTCCCCCCTCGGCCCGGTATGTGACAGTAAATTTCGAGTTATAAAGTCTCTTGTGTTTTTTGTTCTGGTTTTAACCTGAGATCAACCGGTGAAGCATCCTATGGGGTCTGTGGTGTGTTTCGGTTTTTGGTCCCCTGTACTTGGTTGTTCGCAACAATTGGAAAGGAAGGAAGAAGAGAAGGGCTCCCCCTCGCCTTGTATGTTATAAAACTTTTAAATTCCAAAAGTCTGATGTGTTCTATGCATTCTGATTTTTGGGTTGATCCTAACATCAGGAGGGGAATGAAGACAGGTGTGGTCTTATCATCCTTCGACCCGGCATGTGGAAATTAATTTTATTTAATAACCTTGCACACTACCAGAGAATTATTGTGATGGTCACGATCTTCCTGCTTCTATATTTGAGTATTCTTGTATACCTGAGTTTTTGTACGGTTTTTAATGATTATCTGTCGTTTCTGAACCCTTTTCCTTTGTAGCATATAAAAAAAAACAACGACGATATTAATTGAAAACAAAAAGATAAAACGTTCCATAACGCAAATCTCAGTCGAGAGCCAGCATTTACCAATCACCTCAAAATCCACTCAAAATGATTAATAATTTGGCAACATTGCATTTTTATTTTTTTCTCTTTTTTCTTTTTTATTTATTTTTTATTCCTTTTCTTTAAAAAAAAGGTAATCCTGGGGAAAAGAGTTTGACGGAAAAATCCAATAAAAAAATATCCGATACAAAAAGCTGAAAAAAACTGTAAGAAAACTATTATATATTATCGATAAAAAGATATAAACGAAAATTTGACAAAATCTTACCATTCCGCTCAATTATCGGCAAACGAAAAGCTTCGCCACCGAAAAATTGTAAAAAGTTCATGTAAAAACGCGTAACTTTATTAAATCCTCCTAAATGAGTATCGACGAAATCCCAATAATAATTGGTTTGAAGGGCACACAAACTTAACCCTTAATTTGGATTGAATTGTTGAATCATGACGATGTTAAAAATCAAACATTTTTCTTATCTCAAAACGACGATTTATTTCTTAGACAGGCCCCGTCTCTCTTTTTTATCCGACACTAAAATCTTTGTCATTACAAAATCCGTTCCGCCAAAAAACGCGATTCGAGATTATAAGGAAAAATAAACCCTGTGTTTTATGTAACCTCCATTCAGAATTTAAATAAAATTACTTCTAAATTATTTTAATCGGAAAATCTATGTATTTTAGTTAATTAACAAAAAAAATGTTACACTTTATTACTAAACTATGATTTAACTATAAGTTTTATAAAATTAAACCAGCTTTTATCTTACCTGAACTTACGTTATATTTTGAAGTACAGTTAGGTATTTTTAAAGTTTTTGATTGAGGTCGACATTCATCTACACTCTCACTGTCAAATCGCTAATATAGTTACAAAATCGATTTATTTAACATTAAAAAAATCCCTAGTATTACTTATAGTGTTTCCATGAGACTAATTTGGTACTTGTTGCCAGGTCCTAGCATAACACATGTGTCAAAAGCAGGAAATATTAAAAAAATCTTTTTTCTTGACAAAATGTTAAATATGATGTGTATTTTTATTTTTCAGAATATTCCACTCCAACTCTATTAAATTACACTTCACTTTGACGGTTATATTTTTGTTGCGGATTTGCGATTAAGGATTTACTACGATGTTTAATTTATGCGGTAATCGATTCACTCTTGCAACCGCGTGCCTCACCAAAACTTTACATGTGATGTATTGAAGTACGTCGGATTGCTCGGTTTTGTAAACCAATGTGGTGGTATTGTATTGTATGATGCAATTAATCTGTGCTTCAAAGTATATACATACAGAGATACGCCCGTTGTATTTATCAATCAATCCCTTTTAATAATCTATTTTAATTTATAAATGTGCAATATGAAAATTTAATATAACAAATTTTAAGTAATTTAATTAGTGTAGAAAGAGATCTATATTAATAGTGCTAGGCAGTTTATATCAAGAGATAAATTTAGACATGTTTTGTTTATAATACGTATTGGTGAGCAACATTTAGTAATTCAATATAAATTGTTATTTGTTTAAATTGATATCTGTGTTCCAAATTTTATTTACTAAAGTAATTAAAAACAAGAAAATGAACCTCTTACTCTTACAAATTTACTGAATATATATAGACACTACTTTCGAGGCCCTCATCAGTTCTAAAACTATAAACAATGACAACAAATTGAATAATTGAAAATTCAAGTCAATAAAGTGCATGTTACTACAAGAAGAAAATCCTGCTGGCCACACAAATTTTACAAATAGCAAAACGAATTGGTCAATTTACAAGAAAACAGAAGGGATTTGAAGAATTTTATTGAAAAATTTCCTGGATGGTTTTCATATCAACCTGAAAGAATTTCAAATCAATCTATAATTGTTTTTAAATTCATAAACTCCAAAGTATATTTCCTGATACTTATCATAGAAATATATATACATACTTAAATATATATACTTATTATAGAAAGTTATTAATCCTAACTTTCTGAGGACACCAACCGATGTTCTGTGGATATGTTACGTACCGTCAAACTACACTCTAAGGTTTTAACTACTCAAAATGTGACAAGTGATCACTCCAAGCACATAATTGATTTACATTTTTGGCTGTATGACATTACCAGACATTTAACCTTCCTCTAGTGGCGTACGGTCTCACAGACCGACTGTTTACCTGAACGCTGTATTCTACCGGACGTAGGCCATTACTGAAAGGTTAAGAGTATTTGAAGTTAATTTGTTGTCAAATTGTCAAATTTTTATTATTTGGCCTTACCTAAAGTTTGTCTAAATTAATCTGGAGTGATTCATAGTGCTGCTCATAACTAACAGATTGAAACAGTTTCAGATCGTCTGCGTATCAAATGGATTTAATGTGGAAAATCGTTGGTAAATCATTTATGTAGATATTAAACAGCAAAGGGCCAAGAATAGATCCCTAGGGCACGCTACTAGTAACATGATTTGCCTAGACTTTAAACCACTTAACTCAGCGTAATGTCTGCGATCGGATATACAGGCTGATTCACATAAGAACCGACATAGAGAAGGGACATATAGAGGACGACGAATTAAGATGATTTCACGCAATTTATCTCTATACTAAATTGTACTCCTGAGTAGTTATAGCCCTTCAAAATTGAATCTACGATACTCCACAACAACTTTTTATTAACATCAACTCTGGTCAAAAATGGCATGTGCAGTTAACACAAATCAATTTCCGGAAATATTCGACAAATATTGAGAAAGGATAGCAAACATATTAAGAGAAGAATAGTGATTTTATCTACCTTTTTTCAACACTGTTCATAAACAGATTTTATTTGCAATGTAAATCTTTAATGAAAGCTACAAAACAAGTCCTACAAGATCCCAGGTTGAAATTGGTTTTTGATGTAGTTTCAAGTCTGCACCTTCCGTTCCTTACAAAAATAATTTGCGCATATTTGGGTATTTTTTAAAAAATGTTTAATATACAGAATGGTGTCTACGAATATTCGAAATAAGTTTGTATCATTAATAGAAGAAGAATAAATTCTTTAAAATAAATTAAATTGTTTGACTTTATTTAATCATAAAATTATTTTTAGAGAATATGAAGCATATGCATACTTTTTATACAGGATGTTTCTATTCGAACCTATTCGGCTTCAATAAAACTTTTTGTTCAAAACCTAACATAGTTGCCTCTTAATAGTCTCTGGGCTGTAACTTGGAGGGAAAGAGGTTTTGTACAAAAACTTGAGTTTCATTGTTTCTGAAAAATTATCCTTTGAAAACATTTGTATTAATTTAGAAACACCTGTATGTATACACAGTTTGTATAGGAAATTCAACCCGACCTTTCAATCTAAAATATTTTCAAGATAGTCCCTACTTCCGGTCTACTCGAAGTAGACCACAACTTCATTATTTTAAACGGAATACTATAGTTTTTTACACCTTTTAATTACGTGCAAAAAAAATAAGTTTACTTTGATAGCAGATATTGGCATCCAGCGTTTTTCATTTTCGGATTAATTTGATTCAAATGGTCGCAAGTGAAAGGTAATTTGTGCCTTAATTAATTCCATTACCAAACAAATAATAAATAAAAACAATTTTTGACATTTTATGCAATTGAATTCTTGGCCCCTGTACAACTAAACAGCTTTCATTTGTGACCATTTGAACTGTAATTACACAAGTCTTCAGCTTTGTCATTTGTATAGTGAAAATACGATTTAGCTCTTTCTTTTAGTTCTTGTTTCGCTCGTCTTAAGACCTTTTTCGCATCACCATATTCTCAGATGTTAATAACATTAACCAGAAGCTAATCAACATTTCCACTTTCTCGAAATGGAGGAAATCATAGTTAACATCAGAGGAGAAATCTACTTTTGTAGTTCTCAAGATATCTCCGTTAAAAAACGAAAATTTTATGTTTTAAAACAAAGAGAAATACAACAACATGATTCTATAAATACTAGCCACTCTATACCATTTCCTCATAAAGCTTCATTACCCTTAGAAGAAAACATCCAACGTAACATATCACGACAAACTTGAATACACCACGAATCTCACCAATATAAAATTTAGTAAAAATGAAATCGAATTACTTAACAAAAGTAAAAAAAAATTACCATTCAGTGTCAACCCAATTTTCATTTGACTGCAATAGAGATAGATTGCGCTATTAATAAGCTACCCAATCGCAACAACATTAAAAATGACATAATTCCTATTCTTAAGAAACATGAAAAACCTGCTCATAATTATCAAAAAGACCCAAACCATAATATATATATTAAGATACATAATACTATAAAGACAATAAAATAAAAATTAACCGATAATATAATGATGCATTATATATAAAAGCCGACAAAAACGCAGTTATTGTCATCATTGATAGAGAAGAATATAATAATAAAACGATCGCTTTTTTAAATGATAATGGTTATATGGAAGTTAAGAAAGATCCCCTAAACTCTATTATCACGAAACCCAGAGACATTATTAACACAAGGATACCGTGAATAAACTAGACCAAACTATATGTTTTCTTACTCCTATATACCTCAATTATATTCACTCATTAAACTTCTTAAAGAAAACCTACCCATAACACCTATAACTGCATGTAACAATTCACTCATCAATTCACTCCCCTTCAACCGTTGCGCATTTGTGCTATTATGTTACATTTAAATGAAAATTACACTAGTTTACAAGAAAACTCTCAAAGACTATAATATTTTTTATAACGTAGAATGTTGTGTTGATTCTGAAACTGTCTTCAGTTTTTCGCCGTCACGTCCAGTTTTCGAGACATCAAAGTCCGCTATTTTGGTACAGTCTAAAACAACTCAACAATCTCAAATTTTTTGGCATTTTTCTCATTTTCTTTTCACTTAATCGCACCGTAATGAAAAAGATTGTATACGAATAAAAAAGCTAGTTATTCTATCCTATAGCACATTTAATTCTCTAAATTTCGAAGCATTGAACATCATTGTAGAATATTAATTAAATTTAATTAAAGTACTTCACCATATTATTGAACAAAACTATTGTAGATTTAATAACAAAATTTATAAACTTGAACACGGTTTAACTATGGGTTTGTCTATATCTGGTATTTTGGCTGATTTATATTTAGGTAACATTAAGAAAAACTTCATTATCAATAATTCTAAACCTTACTCCAATAATATTGTGATCCATTTCACATGTAGACGATATTTTGTGTGTCTGAATCGGCAATAGATATGACCTTGATAATTTTCTTGTTTATATGAATAACATTCATACTAATCTGAACTTTACCTTAGAGGTTGAAAATGAAAACAAACTAATAAAAAATAATATAAAAAACAGCAAAAAAGAAAACAAAAAGCCACTTTCCAATCATATATCACTAGAATATTGAGATACCCTTTAGATAGATCTACTAAATTCAGAAAAATAATGTTTATCACTACCCTAGCAAAGAAAAATAGTTATCCTTCCAACACTATCGAGAAACTAGTACACAAAAACATCATTAAGCAATATCCACTGTATAATCATAATAAAGACATATTTGATAACTATAGATCATTAACATACAATAATATTAACTGCAAAATTAAGCCTATTCTACAATCATACAGCATTTACGTTGGTTACAAGTCCACCGGACAGATCAGTGATATATTGGCCAATCATAAACAGAAGGAAGACATTTTACAATGTAGTGGTGTTTATTCTATCGGATGTCGTGACTACTGCTATTTACATTGGTCAGACCGGTAGGAAGCTATAAAAGAATACATATCATCGAAACCGAACATAACATTGATTTTGAAAATGTAACACTACTACACAGATGCGAGAAAGGTGTGAGAATGGACTTTTTGGAGGCTTTCGAAGTTGATAACATTAGACATAGAAATGATTCTCACCTATTAAATGATCATCAGATAATTTTGATAAACCCTTCTATGTCTTTTTAAGACATTATATCATTTTTATATTTTATTTTGGATCTGACTTTTTCTTATTTTGATTCTTTTTACCTGTTTACGGCAAAATATTCCGCTTAAATATGATGATATCTATATCATGTTGTCAGTCGTGTCGATTGTGTTTATAAATATTCATCTTAACTTATTAAAAGTTTTAATTTGTTTGTAATATTGTAAAGATTTTATAATTTTCTTACTAATTTTTCTAATATGTGATTTGTATGTCCTTACAGTGTGACTTTTCTTGACTGTAAGTTATTGTTTTCCTAACTATATTTAAAAAATTCATATAACTAGTTTCTTATTTTTAATCTGATGATTTGTAGATTTGGCTGATAATAATATTTTAACATGTTGAAACCGGTTCCAAGTATGTAAAATATAAATATTTAGAGAAAAAGAGGCCTTTTTTATTTTATTTTTAACGCCAATATTATCCTTAAGTATGGGTTAAACCGCATATTTGAGTATGCTATTCTCAGTCTTTTTTGCGCCCTTCGTTCACGGTCATGGATCTCATTAATTATGGTGTTCTCTTTAGGTGACATCTTTACATGATCTTCATCTCGTAATTCTAGCGAGCTAATAAGGTAATAAATTGGATAATTGTTTCATTTGGTCATGAAATCGTTTATGGTAGTTTTAAGAGCTTGGAGGTTACAACTTGCACTTCGTGTGTAAAAACGTTAAAGATATTTAGTATTTCATCGTCAAATTATCACTCCTCAACAAAATGCGATTAAAAAATGTAAATAAAATACTTAATTATTACTAACCCCTTTAACCGTTGCGCATTTGTGCTATTATGTTACATTTAAATGAAAATTACACTAGTTTACAAGAAAAATCTCAAAGACTATGATATTTTTTAGAACGTAGAATATTGTGTTGATTCTGAAACTGTCTTCAGTTTTTCGCCGTCACGTCCAGTTTTCGAGACATCAAAGTCCGCTATTTTGGTACAGTCTAAAACAACTCAACAATCTCAAATTTTTTGGCATTTTTCTCATTTTCTTTTCACTTAATCGCACCGTAATGAAAAAGATTGTATACGAATAAAAAAGCTAGTTATTCTATCCTATAGCACATTTAATTCTCTAAATTTCGAAGCATTGAACATCATTGTAGAATATTACCACAAATATCGTTAATTTACGACAATCGTGCAAAATTTCATTAAAAATATAAAATTAATATTTATATTGAAGACATTATGATAAATTAATATATGTAAAATTTGTAAACTAGTGTTATTAAACTTTTCGTTATGTATGAAAGAGGTTGTAAATATTTGGCAATACATTAATCTAAAAGCACATTAAATAATTATTAAAATCATTATTGTACAAGTATTGTATAAAACCATTGATACGTATCGATTTGTTTAGTTGCGCAACGAGGGGGGTCTGAGTAACTTCCGCGTTATTACCAGTTCCAATAACTGTTCGTCGATAACATCGTCTCGGCATCCAAGAGCTTGCATTACGCTACAATTGTTAAGATGCTGTCACATCCAGTTAGGAGTTCGGCGACGCGGCCCCGTTACATTGCCTCTCGTTTGACCGATATTTACTTAATCCGCGAGTTTACATGCGAACATCGCAACGAGAACACCTTGAGCGCCGTTGCCTTATAACGGGCGTGTTTCGGCTACCGAAAAAATGCGCATGCAAAGGCGTTCCCGATCGATTTATTAAACCTCCTCCGGGCAATCGTAATAAACCGGTCGATACGCGCGCTCTGACCCAGAATCCGATGCAGAACGCCCGCCGATGCAAACGTATTTAAAATTTTATCAGCGAGATATGCCATTTTGATCACTTCCTCTTTTCTATTTATTAGATTCGCAATAAATCAATGTCATTTCATTTATCACACAAAAATGAATTTTTTATATTTTGATTCAAGATGTTACAATGAAATTATTGGAGAAGACGTGCTGTATTTCGAATTCGTTTGCGCGTGCATAATATTTCACGTTTAATTAAGCTCGTAAATCATCCGTTCGGTTCACATTTCCGCATTCAAGACGCAGACAACGACGATTCGACGTGTGCGCCGGGTTCGCTCGCCTCAGATCAATGATCAAAGTCTTTTCATCTTAAACACCGCCGGAATCTGCTACCAGAAAGACATGCTTTAAAAGCGTCTGCGTTAAATAATCGAAGAAGTCAATTTTTTGCGTTTCTGACAAACACATCATGTGGTGTAAGAAGCCTCAAGACGAGAAATTAAGAAGACTCCAATTTTTGATGTTTCAAATTTATTCGCTAACATTTTGCATGAAATATAGATGGGAAATATAAACTAAATTGAACGGTACGATTACAAATTAAATGTACATTTATACCTGTCTCGGGTATGAACATTAACTGTTGGTTCGCGTTTCCAGCTCGGTGAAAATTGAGTTTTGAAGCAAAAAATTCAGTTACCTACGCTAACGTTGCGGGTGGTATTTAAATCATCCCAATTTCGGCGGAAATATGAATCCCTCGTTTCCTCGTACATTTCCGCCTGGACAAAAAAGAAACGTATAGCTTCTGCCCTTGTTAGCAACCCTGTATAAAATAATCAACTGAGGGAGTTGTGTTGCAAACGGGAAATGCGATATCCGTTTCTTCAACGGGAACGGTTCCGCGGGTGGTACTTCGTCCGACCTGCCCTCAGGTGCCGCTTTGATGTCGGTACGTTCGCGTCAGTTGAAATAATACATAATTACTTACTGCGTATGCTGTCATTAGCGAAAGACCCTAGGGCCTCGGGATAGGTCTCTGCTGGGCCCAGGACCGAGAACCCCGATGTCGACGACTACATTCGGCGTTAATATGGTAAAAGTTTCGCAAACTGTAGCAATTTCTGTCTGACTTAACGTGCAAAGCGGATTTCTAGAGTACCAGGAGAAGCATGCCGTAACCGTTTTGTATTTTCCCAGGACTGTTCGCTTTGTGCAATTATCGTGCAATTATCGCATGTACTGCATGAAACAAAAGCTACGTGCCATGAGAACGACAAAGGCAAATACTTTTAACTAAAACGTTTAAGCCTAACCCTTATCTCGAGTCTAAATGATCTTTTGTACTAAATTAATTGTTTAACTCTAAATTATTTAGTTGCACCGCCGGTAGATTTAACACCTTAGAATGGCTCGAGTTATGGAAGGATTGATCAATGTATGAAAAATTATATACAACATTTATTTGACGGATTTATTCTAAACTTACTTGTTGTGAAGTTTTCTTATCATCGTGTGATTAAATAAAAAATGCTGTGTTGCACTTGAACGATGAAATATTTTTGTTATATAATTTAGATTTCGATCGCTTTACAGCTTACATTTTCTTAATTATTGTATTTGAAAAAGGCGATTTTTTATTTACGTATGAAATTATTTTAAGAATAAAAATATTAAAAATATTTATTATTAAATTATTTATTATTATTAAAGTAATTTCGTACGTAAATAAAAAAATCACCTTTTTCAAATACAATAATTTAAAAAAAATGAACGTGAAGAGACATATTTCAATTCAATGAACATATCTAATTATATTCGTTGACGTTGATTTCCTGAGAATGACCAATGTAAGGTCGAAACCGGTCGAAATCTAAATTATATAACAAAATATATTTCATCGTTTAACTGTAATACAGCATTTTTTATTAAATTTTAAATGTTACAAAATGAATTGTTATTAAAATTGTAATTAAATTGTTATCAGTTTACAGGTTAAGATTTAAGACCGTTCTCATAAAAGAAATAGAACTAAAATTTTAGTGCACGAAATATTATAGAAACAAACAGTTCAATTGATGAATATTGAATATTAAATGAATATTAAAAATTAAAGAAAGAGCTATTTCAACTAAAATTAGAATTAACACTAGCACTAACACTAGAACTATCACTAGAATTATCACTAGGATTAACACTAGATCTAAAACTAGAAACTTTTGGGTTTTGCCGTGCGTTTTTTGATGTTTCGGATGCCATGTTGCAACCTTCTTCAGAAACTGGTTCGAAGTAGGTTTGTTTGTTAGCAAGTAGGTTTGTCTTAGTTTCTTCTAGTGATAGTTCTAGTGTTAGTGCTAGTGTTAGTCCTAATTTTAGTTCAATTAACACCGGTCGTAAAAACCTTCAGTTGAGGATATTGTTCTACAAGGTTTAGTTAGTAACCTTTATTATGTAAATGATAACGAAACATTACTCCATAAAGGACACAAATAAACCTTAACCCAACGTTTGGATATGCCGAGAATAACAATTGATTTAGAAAGAGAACACTTAAGAATGGATCTAACAGATTCAAGGTTTTTGAAAAAAAGAGAAATAATCAATACCACCATTTCAACACAAAATCGAGAGGAAGCACAAAGTTTAAATAAGAATAAACATAAACTTAAGTCAAATTTTATTACTGTTTCCATTGCAGATAAGAATGCAGGTTTGGTCTTCATAATGACCATGTTGAACCATGATGAAGAAATTTATATCGTTACAACTGTAGAATTTTTCACAAATAATAACTTCACAGAAAAAGAGAAAAATCCAACATTATCTTTTCAAGTTTAAAACAAAAAATATCCAAAAGATTCCAATAATATCCGTTAACATTATTATTACTCATTAATTCATCTCATCGATTAATTCAAGTACACACAAAATATAAATATTCTTAATTCAATTTTTCACACACAATAAACTTAAACGCGTTCAATAGTAGAATCGATTAGTTAATAACATTAAAAATCTTGAACTACAAGATTTCACACTCTTGTCTTTCGACATCACAAATCTAACCACAAACATTCCGATTGTAGAAACCTCAAATATTACAAAAAATATCATCAAAGAAAAGCTCTGTATTACAGATGTTAACCACACTTACAATATATTAAAACATTGTACAGGGTGTTCAAGTTTCGATGGGTTTGCAGGGTATCTTGGTAATTATGAAAGATAGAAATTTGTGGTTTTCACGAACCTGAGCTACTTTCTTGTGAAACTTACAATGCTGCAAAAATGTTCATAGCACTCTTCGTTTTTGATATACAGGGAGTACCCCTTGTAGTGGTCTCCTTTCTGATATTTTCCTTAACCATTTGGAAAATACTATTCTCGATCACAACATTCCCATTAACAAAAACATCTACATAAATAAAAGTTCATAACTAAATATACTCAAATATCTCATGTAAAATGTCTGCTATAAGATCCTAAATTCATAGATGTCTTCATAATCTTTCTTCCGAAATAAATAAAAATAATAAAATTCAAAAAATAAAAGCAGCAGCTATTAAGAATGGTTATTCCAATAGACACATTGATTCAATTAGATTATAATTAAAACACACTCCCAATTCATCTATAGCTTTCAGTTAACGTTTCTTATAACAGCCATTTTTAACAATTATGATTGTTAACATTTATTAGAGTAACTGAGTACAACATTAAAAACTAGAAATAGTGATCACCAGTGCAATGGTGCACTATTTCCTGCATATGCAAAGTTCCATACGTAATTTTGACATACTATATTCATTATTACGTTTAACCATAATAAAGGTTTCAAACTAAACCTTCTAGAACAATACGAAACACATACATTTAAATATAACAACCCTTAACTGGAATGCTTTAACGAAAAGGTTCACAGTTCGAAAACTCCACTTTATAAACTCTTCCTTCACCCCTTTCCCCGAAAATGCAGAGGACTAATGCATCCGGACTACGTGCACTTTTCGCTCTTTAGGTTATCTCCCCTTTTAACATTAATTTAAAATCCAAACTTCATAATCCAACAAACTCGACCATGCTACTTATTCCTTGAACTACTATCATACCTCAAGGAATTCATCAAACATTTTTAAAAAATTCAAAAACAAATTTAGAATTTTATAAAAATTAAACTATCTTTCAAATTTGAATTAAATTAATTTTCTTGGATTTTTTTAATTTTTTATATCTATCAAATTAACTGTCCTTTTTTAATGATGTTTTTCGAAATTTAGTTACAATTTAATCTGTTAAATTTAATTTAAAAATTTGTTATCTCTTTGGTTCTCTTTTTTTTCAACAATTATAATTATTTTCATCATTTATATATATTCATATTTTTAAATTTTTTACATTACTAAGTAAAGATCTGATATTATTAAATATGTGATCTATTTAGCAAAAGAATAAGATTCTAAGTTAATTTATTCAATGTACTATTTTAAGAAATTGAATTGACATTAATATTATAATTAAAATTTGTTTATAAGATAAATATAAATAAACTATTACTCTATTTTCAATGTATATGATGGATCAAGGGCCGAAACCAGTCCGATTTAGTTTCTGTATAAAACAAAAACCAGTTTAAAGGTAGAAAATCCATATGCAGTTGAATAGAGTTATCTCAAACAGAGAATTGTTAACCTAAGGATTGGTAATACCGCTCTTAAGAAGGCGGTAACTAAAGGATGTCTTCAAGGACCTTCTTTCAAAAAAACATTCACCAATTTTCCACTACTTTTGTTTGCTAAATGTCCACTGACTTTGTCTAAAGAAGTTAAATTTCTGGGTATCACTCTAGATAGCAAACTATAGTGGAAATCACACCTAGATAATAAAATTTACGTGTATGTATCTTACAGGTTCTATGAGGACGACCCTCAGCGGGATCATGAAAAGCATGCTAAACCTACCCCTACATTTACATACTCAGGTGGTGGCGTGGATTATCATGTTACGACAACGAGAACTAGGACATTTCAAAGCAGAGAAAGTGTAGCGCTGTGGCGGGAGGACCTCACCCATTGCAATTCTACAGAAGTAGGTCTCGTAGAAAGGTACCAATCTTTCGGAGGATCTTTTCGCCTCCTAATGTCAATCAGAGAAGGAATCACCGTCATGCAGGTAGAATTAGTCGCTATGATTTTGCTGTTGACTATATTATTAGCTCTAATTTCAGCGGTAAGACCTTTACAATTTTTACTAATAGCAGACAATCTGTTCAAGCTTTAAGTAGGGGTGAATTTATCTCTGTGCGGATGATGGGATGCTACCTGACCCTTGAGGAGGCAGCAACACTAAATAGTGTTACACTACGGTGGATTAAGGGACACGATGGAGCAGCGATAGGCTACCCGGGTCGCGAATATAGTGCCCTTTTCCCTTGTGCTGACAGATGTTCCAACTATGGTATCTCATATTAAGTTGATCGAAAACCTAACTAGCAAAAAGTGTTTTGAATCGTGGGATAAGTTAAAATGATACCGATTGGCTAAGAGTTTATTATTTTACCCCTTAGCTGATTTAGGAGAAGTTTTTGAGGCTGGGTAAGAGTACTTTAGGAGTAATTATAGGCTCCCTCTCTGTCGTGCTTGTGAACAGAAAGACGAGACGGTATCTTAAGTGACTGTTCTGCCCTACAAGATCTCAGATTGACAGTTAGGGAAGAATTGCCCACTGTGGATACTGCATCGGAGACACACCTCTAAGCTATGTCCTAGCTTTCACTGTGTCAATTTGATAGTTTTTGGGTGACCAGTTTTTTTTCTGGCAAGTTAAATAAATAAAGTACACAATTTTATATGGTGTTACGGTGTTGACAATTTTCTCTATTTTAGAAATTTTTGTTTCAAAAGCTGATCATGTTGAAATCCACCCAAACATTTTTAAAAGGTTTTCATTGTTAAAACCATTAAAACGGAGCTTAAAATTTTCATATTTATGTATGTTGCATAGAAATATTTAGTAATAACAAGTTAAAGCATAAATGTTGTAACTTTGCAACATTAAAACATAAATATTGTACCTTTGTAACATTTATGTTTTTTATCAAGCAATTGCAAAGGTAAATGTGGTTTGCCATGTCCAAATTGGCCATGGCTTCCTTATTGTAGTCTAATTTAAGTCATTAGTAAATATTGTCATGTATATTGTTCGTTTTCCTTTAATCTTAAAAAAATTATTTAGGATACCAATTCTTAAAACTTTTCCAAAAAGTTTCCACAGCTTAACAACCTTTATGCCATTCAACTAGAAAAAGCATGGAAAGTTATTATTTCCCTTGGTACAAGTGATTAAGCTCATTAGTAGCAGTTCTTTCTTTACTAAGCTTGTATTGGAAAAATACGTAACTAGTCTTTTTATGTTTTTTACTTGATGTATATGTAGTTAATTAGCCTGTCTTGGAAAAACTTATTTTATAATTTGTATATGATAGCTAATATTCATTGACTTTTGACACTCCGCGAACGCCTTTATTTTGATTAAAAAGTCTTTGCTCCTATCATTATTAATCCTATAACACCAGATTATATTAGTATCGTCTCAATTAATATAGCGACTTATATCAATATAATGCATTATGTTGTCATTTAAATTTGTACAATCACTTCATATAATTCCATAAACCTGATGCAAAGAGGGCAACCCAGAAAAGACTAAAAAATTGATTAGATTTAACGGTAGCATAATCTTATTCCGTCATTAGCCTCCTCTATTTTCCACCTGAGGGAAAACGTCTTCCTTCGCTGTCGCTTTGCAATTGTGCACCTATAGTAAAGTTCGTGTATCTGCTTCCACTTAATCCCACCAGCGATCACCTGATCTTCCCACTAGTTATCTACTCTCTAATTCCTTCAATACCCTTTGTTAAGCCACTCTTGTATTTAAATTCGATAACTCAATAGATTTGCCAAGCATTTATTGCCAAGAATTTATTTTATTTTAAATAATCTACATAAAATTACGTTTGAAAAACTAGTTTTATATTTTGCCAAAGAAATGTATCGATATATTTTCCGCGGTTTTAATTGTAAACACCAGATTTATTGGTTTTTTCGATTTCCTTTATTATCGTATTTGTTTTATGTATATTTTATCGTAGTATTCACAATTTACTTCGTATAATCCATTTTCTTGGTTTATATCCTTTTGATGTCTAACAGTTATGATCACATTGCTTAATTTAATATTATTTCTGTACAGTTAATACAATGTTTCTTTTTTTATGGTGTTAGTAAGTATACGGGAAGTTATGAAAATTTAAAATATTTTAACAAAGTATTTTTTTAATTGTGTTCTATTTTTTCTTGTTGTGATGTAAATATATCACATGCATGTAATGTATACCCGATGTTAGCAATGTTTACTCTTTATTATCATTTATTATGGATGCTGTATTATATTGTTAATTATAAAATGAATATTCTAGACAAAATTATGGGCTTTACTAAAATTTCAACATTGTTTTAGCGATCAATTTCTACGATTATAAGACTTAGACAAAGCTAAATGCAACTTTTTTGACATTTCTCCAACAGTATGTACCAACAGTTACCCTGCACCATGCGCTTAAACGATTAAACTTTGTGTCCTAAAGATATTTTAAGAAATGACCAGCGTTGTAATACTTGTTCCATCGGGAATATTACTGCTATTGCCAAGGACATTCAAGTTAGCCCACGAATATGATGCACATGTTTGGCTATAACAAGATTATTTTCTGATAACCTTCAATATACTTCAGCCAATTTTCGATAAATTATGAAAAATACTTTTTGTTTTGATTTTGTGTCTGAGGTGTATAGATTGATATTTCTTTCAGTTTATTTTATATGAAGTTTGGAGGAGGGAGTAGAGACCAAAAAAATAAATTTGACCTTGTATTTTTAATTGGAAAATCAAAGAAACTCAGATGTTTCACAAATATTTAAAACATGTCGGTAATCGATAAGGGTTTCAAAAACTCTTAAATCTTGTTTTAATTTATGGAATAACTTCCAATCCGTGCTAATTATCCTGCGTTATATGACTACTTCTTCAACTACGACTGGTAATTTTTAATGTCCCATACTGATGTTAATAAGGCATTGGTGCTTTTTATGACACCATTTATACAATTCTTAATACATGTGTCCCATTTAAAACTAACATTAAAACTAAACATTTTAAACTATAATAATTCGTACACACCGTGGTTTTCGCAAGAAATAAAAAGACATCTTAAAATTGAAAAATTCTATCACGAAATATGGATTCAAACAAAGTATTTGACCCATTATAGTGAATTTAAACGATTGAAAGTCTTACTCAAATATGGCATAAGCAATTATTACAATAATTATCTTTAGCTTTTGTTTATGAAATTTGCTGCATGCTAAGAAACATACTATAATAATACCTTGCAATCTTTGTGATGGTGATGGCAACCGTTTTGTTGAACCTGATTGCATTGTAAACGCTTTTGTTCACACAGCTCCTGTCAACGAAACGTTCATTGAATCTGAATTCAATCCTTTACCATGCTGTCTTTTACTTACTACAGAGGAGGAGCTAATCAAATTCATGGCAACATTTCCTAACAAAAACACTGCTGAAGATGACCTGTTACCCTGTTTTATGGTTAAGGATTGCCGTTATATTTGCTTATCCCCTTAAAATTATTTTTAACTTGGTCATTACAACTTACGAATTTCCTAAACGTTGGAAAAAGCAAGAATAGTGCCGGTACATAAAAAGGATGATCGTATTCATTTCAAATTATAGAGCAATATTTATAATATCCAACTTTACAAAGTTATTTGAAAAGTTATTATATTCATTTATGAATACTAGTGCACGACCGTTTATATCAACTTCACAACATGGTTTCTTTTCCGGACGCTCTACAACTACCAATTTAGCTACAATTTCAAAGCTTATTAAAAATAAGCTTCGGGCAGACGTGGAAAAGTGGATGTTATTTATACTGATCTATCCAAAGCATTTAAGCAATTGACCATAATATTCTCCTAGCTAAATTAAATTCTTTCGGATTTGATATATTCTTTCTGATGCTGATAGACTACAACAAAATCTAACAGCAATAGTACAATTTTGTAAGACATACAAACTTAAGCTAAATATTGACAAATGTTGTAAACTTACCTATAGCAGACGTTGAACATCATTAATTCATACTTATAATATTGACACTGTTACTTTAAGTCGTGTAATGGAGTACAAGGATTTGGGGGTGTTATTTGATGGTGCTAGTTTTACATTTAAACAACATATGACTGAAACGTCTTCGGAGGCTTCAGAACTCTTGGTTTCATATTGCGTGTATGTAAACACTTCACTGACGTAAGCCTGCCGAAATTTTTGTATTGTGCTTATGTCTTGAGCAAGATCGAATATATCTCTCTAATTTGGAATCCACTCATTCCTCATTCATTTCAGTAAAATCTGATTGGATTTACCCTGAAAGGGGTATACCATAAAATAAACTATTGGCACGACACAAACCAAAACTTTCCAAAACTTTTTGAAAATAACATTGATTTCTATTTTCTTCGTGAGAGACTAGGTTTTGCTGTTGCCAGGATGTGTTCAAGATTTGCCTGTACTTTTGTTATGCCTTCTGATAAGACTAACATAATAAGATGAGCGCCACTCTTTGTAAAATGGGCAATAAACGTATTCAATAGGTTTTTGGTTACTATGTAGCTATAATTAATTATTCTTATTGTAGTTATTTAATTGATGGTATTATTTGTGTATTTCACTTATTGTTAGACATATATTGTTAACGTTTTTTTGGGCTTTGCCTGTTGGGTAATAAAGAAATTAAAATTAAGTAAATCAAAGTTTTTGGTTATTATGTAGCTATAATTAATTATTCTTATTGTAATTATTCAATTGATGGTATTATTTGTGTATTTCACTTACACATATATTGTTATCGTTTTTTGGGCTTTGCCTTTTAGGTAACAAAGAAATATTATCATTGTTAAGATAAGAAACTGAGTCGTCAAGAAATAAGGATTATTGTTTCCGTTGATTATGTTCATAAATATCTTGATATTAATGAACATAATTGAGTGTGGACGATGAGACTATAAGTATGAAATATTATAAAATTCCTCTTCTAATAAATATTATAAAGCTCCTGTACAAACCTCAAAGATAACAACAAATTCTTTGACCCGAGCTGTAATTTCAGACAGATTCTTAGTTATAAAAAGGAAATTAACATATGAACCTTACTGCAACCTTAGGTGATAAAAGTGTAGGACTTGTTATATTATGCAAAAATCTTTACTTACAAAAGATATTCACATTTTTTAAACAAACAAACGGAATCTTCACTAAAGGAAATCTTACTCGGCCTTACAACAATATTCTTACAAAATCTATTCATTCAAAATTTAACAATTGTAAAAATGGGCTAGACAAATTCGGTCTTAATACAAACTCATCGATTCAGATGAACCCTCTTCCTCTCATCTTGAAGATAATAAAACTCCACAAAAAAGATCACAGCATTCGCCCAATAATAAGTAATGCCACCACCTCCAAAATGTTTATATAACATCTTCAATAAAGTTTTAAAATATAATATTGATAACTGTATAGAGTTGATTGGGTATCTTCGAAACATCATGATCAGTGTGTTTTGCTATTAAAAACCTGTAATCGAACATCTCCATTAAAAATTCTTTGTATATTATTGAGACTCATCTCTCTGACAACATTATCGAATTTGACAACATTCGATATCATGAAAATTTTTACTTTCATCTTTGTTGAAACTGGCAAAACTTCGTCTTTGGCGATAAATACTATCGTATGAATGATGCAGTCCCATTGGGTTCTCCCATTTCAGACATCATAGCTGACATATATCAACCATTTTAACAGCATTCTCTTCTCTGAAAATTTGTCATTTTTACCAATAACATAATTAGATATGTAGATATGTTGATGACATATTACCGCTCTAAAACACTTTCAATAACATTAACAACTTGGAATTCAGTTTTGAAATAGAAAATAACCTTTCTATTAATTTTCTTGATCTTACTATTACTAAGCGTGTCCCAGAGAAGAGGATCTTATTCAACATTTACAGAAAACCTACTACACCCGATATTCTCATTCCTAAGGATTCGTTTTCCTCTAATCAAATTCGCTTCATTTTGTTATTTTTTAATAAGGTTTTAAACTATGCAGTGTTCCCAACAGTGTAACAATTACAGTGTCCACGATTTACAATCATTATACATGATTGATTTATGCATATGTCTTTGAATATGGTGTTTATACTTCTATACCTTTCCACCCTGCTTTGTTAAAACAAGTTTGTAACACTCAAAAAATTGTGTCAACTTAGTTTACTAAGCTATAACTAAAATCGGCCAGTTTCTTGTCAACACCAAACATACTTTTGATAATAACTTAAAAAGTGGTATTTACAGAGTTAATTGTAGTTGCTACTAGGTTGGACAGAAGCCGTAGTGATGGCACCAGGTGTAGAGAACCTGTCATTAAAGATAATTTAACTTTTTTAAATATTTACACGACAATATAGAGAATATTAAACTTTTGAAGAACCTTAGAAAAGGCAAAGAGATGGATCTGTACAAAAAGTACCTTATTAAGAAATATTTAAAAAAAGATTTTTCAAAGATTCTTAATGAATGTTCTCTTAATGAAATTGTCAAGATTATTTGTTTTTATTTTGTTTTCATCCGCCAAATTATTGTCGTTGAACCTTTTTTTACTCAAAATGAGTGATTTGATTTTATTAATTTATTTTTAGACTTTAACAAAATTTTTCTTTACAATGCAGCATTTCAATTCTTTTTAAATATTTTCTTCGACGACCAATATGGAATTTGACCTTGATGGTGACCTACATTGATTTTCACAAATTTTTAATTAAACCTTTTTGTTGAATAAGTATAATATACTTGGCTTAAGTGGTCGCTAGTTTTAGAAGATTTTCGACATGAATTCGTACAATACACGTTTTTCTTAATATGACCGTAAAATCGTTTTTCCAAAAAAAAATTGTTTAAAACTTTCATACCCATCCTACAATTATAATTCTTTAATTTTAAATTTTTGTTAATTGTAAACGTACCTGAAGACGCGCTTTGTAAGAGAGAAACTATTGTACAGATTTAAAATAAAATATTCTTCATAGATTATCTAGTATTTTTCAATACAATTGATTTTATAGATCAAGACTAAAAAAAGCTATGAAAACTATTTATTAAATAATTTAGAAAAAAATTAAATCAGATTTTTTTCAGTCTTGTAACAAACTCTGTGGGCAGAAACTGAATATGACAACTTATAAGTGTAATAGTAGATAAACGAGTGACGAATACTTCTACAAGACGAATTTTAAATGTTTCCAAAGTTGTTATTTATCGTTACGTATTTTACGTTTTATCGTTCGCAAAATATTTTACAACTTAAAACATATCATTGAATTATATATTGAATATTCACAAGATCACATCAATGTGGTTTAAGTTTTATAAATTTAATTTTATAAATACGGTATGTATTTTGAGGTTACCAATGTATTTATTATAAATAACCGGCTCCTCCACCATTCTCTTTATGTACATCTAATTTTTTAATATATAAATAGAAACTTGATGATAATACGTAACAACAGTTTTAAATTCTTATGAATCACCGAAACCAATAAAGTATAACATTTGGGATTTATATCAAGCCTGCCAGGATTCATACATATTTTGTACGGGTTTTATACGATTCATGCTATTCGTTATTGAATTTTCGATCTCAAATTTCAATGCTGATATTCCATACAGAGGAAGATAAAATAATAAAATTCCAATCGAGGCGACTGCTAAGAGATATATTCACTACATTCGTCATAAACGGGTAAAAAGAAAAACTCGGTATAAAACATGAGGCGTGGAAGGAAATAAAAATGAAATCTTTGGCCTTCTCCCCTATGCGATGACTAAGCTGTCGCTTTTTTCATAAGGAATAGTGTATTTTTCCAATATTTCATTTTCACGTACGTCTGGTCCGTTTATCTTTTATGCGAGAATCCACTTATACGGGCTACTTTAGCAGCAATAAGTTTTCCAATTCCTATCTATCCTTATGATCCCGATTTTATTGAAATATTTCTTTTTGTTGAAATAAAATAGAAATCCAATCTTAATAAACTCAGCGCGAGGTTTCAGGTTCTGGTTCGTTTGATTGACATTTATTAGCGGAGTCATAAATCGTATTACACCGAACTCGGCGCGCTCGCTATCGTTCACGTTAAGCTCAACGACGAATAAATCAAATTAGATATTGCAATATCGGCTCAAAGTTTATGCCGAGCGCAGTCCGATTGTTTTCGGGTTTCTCTCGCCTCCGACGTCGTTTAATGATCGGCCCTGAGCGCATAAACCTCGAGGCGAACCGTCTACGAGTCATAAATTACACACGGGGGACAAAGTATTCCCCGTATGCTCATACAACGACAATTGAAATCAGCGTGCAAGTGATATATTCGTGTCGTAGTCTACAAAGTCATGCATATTTCCTGGTGGATTTAACAAATCCTTTTGTCACAACTCCACCTGAAAATCTCATATGATATCTAGAGATGAAACTGAAACATTTGTCTGATGAAAATATGATGTTCCCTCTAAAACGTTTATTTCAATTTCATTCGGGGATTCGTTTCATCTTATAACAGAATTCAATAAATAATCTAAACAACAAAGATGTAAACAAAACCATTGAAATAAGACAAAGAAATTAAATTAAAAAAAAAATATATACCTAAAATTAAGATTATCATATCGTCAAAAATAATCCTTTTAGTTTGTTCTCGACTCAAACGAAACCATGAAATCTATTTGCGGATTTGAAGTTCATGGTTAATGCCTGTAAAGGTTGATTACATACACTATTAATCGATTTAAGCCACACAATGCCTGAATAATGTTAAAATCTGCTACTTATGATCATATTATGATCATATTAAGCAGCTAAACATTTTGAAAAACTTTAAATATGTAGAATATTTATAAAGGAATATTTTATATTATAATTTTATATTTCGGTTTTTAATTATAACCTTCCTCAGAGGATATTTTATTACAACAAGGGATTAACAAAAGATTAGAATTAAGCTTAACTAATTTAGTTAAGAACTTAATCGATTAAAAAATTAGTAAATTACAACCATGAAACAAGATAATTTACGGTAAATAACTTATTTTTGCGCTGAAGCCGACAAACTTTCAAGATTAAAAGTTAAAGTTAAATGATTAAAATCGAGGTCAAGACAAAAGCCAATCTATTAAAATTTTCGTAATAGATTAAAAGCTATTTTATAGGGCAAGTCACGAAAATTCATGGTCAACCACTGGCTGTGTTCAGTGGTCAACTGAAAAAAGCACGAATTGAAAAACAATTGATTGGCTTTATTTTTATTTGCTTCGATCAGAATATTAAGAAGGGTTATGTATTGTAGTTAAAATTTAAATTTTTTATACTTTTTTTTGCATGATAGCTACAGAGCAGAAAACCAAAAATTTTCTTTAAATTTTCCGACATTGACCTGTCGCAGTCAATACGTCAGGTTGAACGAACTTATGGTATTCTCCATTCAACGTTAATTAATAAATTAAAAGGAAAAACTCTTGAAACGCGGAAAATGGATCCTGTGACAACATTGACGAAAAAATGCTAGTGCGCTTTATTAATGCATCTGCAAAAAATGGATTTCGTCTGAACAAAAGCGACGGTCGTCCTAATTTAATTAAAGACGGTCTTTGTGAATACAAATTGTTTAATGCGTTCCTTAAACGTTATCCAAATGTTAGTAGTCAACGTCACACCCAATCTACAAATATAGCTCGAGCTAGTGTTGCTGAGACTTCTATTAGGCATTGGCATGAAGAAATACACAGATACCTTGCTAGTGAAAATGCAAATATCCTAGAAGACCCTACAAAAATTTTTAACGCTAGTGTGTCTGGTTTTACTAGAAATCTCAAAAGTGGTCTTGTTTTAGTACCGAAAGGAAAGAAGAGCATCTACGAAATGAAATTTGGTTCAGAAAATAAATGTATTATGACTCGGTTTAGAGTTTCGGCAGATGGATAAATTTATTCTCCTTTGATTGTCTATCCATACTAAAGTCGGATTTTCTGGTAGAAATATACGTTGTTAAATAGTGTGTCGTTGTTACAAACCCCTAATAAATATCATCTGTATCCTTTTCTCACTTCGCTAACATGGTCACTTGTTTTGTAAATCTTCATTAATTTTACTTTTCAATGTTTTATTTTCATCATCTACATTTAAACATATTATTCACAACATTTCATACTTCGAAATTCAAGATTAAAAAACAATTATCTAAAAATTTGTTAAACGTTACAAGAAAGTTTTTTTTTTCTTTAATGCAAATGTATCCAACAACTTCAGCTCTTCTACCTGTTTAGCTCTTTTATGACATTTTCGGCTAATGATGGAATGATATTTCCGCAACCGGTACCGAGACAAAAATATATAAAATATTTTTCAAATAAAGCAAGTTAAGAAATTAGTAAAATAATCTTTATTTCTAATACTTTTCATTTGCAACATGGATAATTTTCTTTAATAAATAGTTTTCTTCTTATTTAATTATAAACTCAACTAATTTTTTAAGAAGACCAAGAAAGAGATGGATGTCAAACCAAACTTTCCATAGTTGACACTTTTTTACGTGACATACGTCACACTGTTTTACCCAATTTAAAGCAAAAAGGTGTAAAGTTCGGTATCATTTATTTTTTGGATGAGCACAAATGCCACAATATATTGTATGTCAAGTGAAATTTGCAGCTTTTCTCAGCATGTTTTTTGCAAAAAATGGATTTTTTCTTTTTGAAGAAAAAGAAGCTATTATTTAAGAAGTTGTTATTTAATCTTTTTGAAGATTAAATAACAATAAGTCGGTAAACGCAGCGACCTTTTCTATTCTTCTGAAAAACGCCATGCAACAAGTTAATGCTGAAATCATTCAAAATGTTTTTTGTAAGTATTGCTTCTATCCCTATACTGTAGAAGCTATAGATTTTAAGAAGTACATGAAGGATACTTCTCGAATATTGAGGAAAAATAACGAAAATGATGAATCTAAAGTTTAAAATCAATGATATCACTTAAAAGAAGACAAGAATTTAAAAATGCAGAAGTGGGTTAATGGAATGGTGATAAATTGGCGGAAGATTTTTTCAAAGTTGATAGAAAACTAAAAAAATAGCAAAAACTGAAATATAGAAGATGAAATAGAAGATGAAATAGAAGATGAATGTGCAGAAGAAAACAAAAATCAATCGGTTGGAGAAGACGAAAATGATAATACAGAGACAGAAGAATCTAATATTATACATAAAGAAGGAGGAATTGATAATACGGAGATTGATATGGAAATAAATACTATTACGGTTACAAAAAGAAATATGGATAATATTAGAACAAAAAATGAAGCACAATTTACAAAGCCATGTGAAGACGGAAATACTTCCGATACAGAAATGAAACATTTTGAAGTTGCTAAAATGATAGCAACAAACACTTCGAAAGGCAGAAGACTCCAGAACTAATTAGATCCAACAGTAACCAAAGATGCCGAAACAAAACATTTAAACATTGAACGAAATAAGTATTAGTACCTCCTTTTTGTATTGTATTTTTTTGACGGAAGAGTCGCCTGGAAAGCAAAGCAAAGATAGGAAAAAAGAAAAATTGCTTAGCACATAAAACCATGAAAATGAAACACTTAAAATTCAAAAAGAGAGGGAAAAACAAGAAAGAGCACTTATAAGGAAATGAAAAAGAGACGAAAAGTAACAAAGAACAAACTAATGAAGAAAAAAATAGTCAAACAGAAAAGAAACGCAAAATCGAATTGTAAGTACGAATTATCTGAAACCGACTGTGAAGAATGATCTGAAAGGGGAACAAGTTTGGATGACATATCTGAAGAACATTTCACAAGCAATAGTGATAACGAAACGTTAGCAAAGATGACTGAAGCAGAGAACAAAATAAGAGAAGGAGATTTTTATTTGGTTAGTTTTCCAGAAAAGAAAGAGGTCCATAATTATATTTGCACTATTCAAAATGTACCGAATAAAAACGAAATAGAAGCTCAAGCACTGTACCTACCCTGTTAACGAGGATAAATCAACATGTAAATGTATAGTTAGTGACATTAGCATTACAAGTAAAAATCAACTTTTACATAAACTGGAGCAAAACGTATCGGTACTGAAAATCGTATTAAATAGAAATTTTCCTCAGATATACTCTAAAAGTGTAAAATATAACATAAATAGTTATTTATGTAACCATTTATGAAAAAACTAATTTTGTTTAACAAACGAGCGAGCGAGTTTGGTAAATTGCGTGAGTTAAACAAAATTAGCAGTTTCTTCTAGCAATTTGTACGCGTTAAGTACAAATTATGAATTTTTGCAAATTTATTTTTTTCCCTTCAAATAAAAGCGTTTTTTTTTCTGTTAACTGTTAATGAAATTTCAAATATAGCTTAACATTATGTTATGATAAGATAAATATAATTTGTTTACGAAATCTTCGCTAATTGGTCCATCACTGGATAAGTGATTCTAATCAACTGTTACATTGGTGAATGACCATTGGCGAATTTAACAATATTGAAAAATATTACTAAATATTACTAAAGTAAATATTACCAAGGATTGAGTATCTGTTCTAACATTAATCGAATTAACTGTATAACGAATATATAACATTTCTAAAAATAGTCTTTTAAAGTAAATGGACTATTCCAGACTATTTACATTACATAGACTTTCTTACATTGCAATCGCATTTCGGTTTAGAGATCCTACGATTCAACCACTAATCAATTTGACCAATGTATTTACCGCTGCGTATACTACAGTAAGGGCCGGTTTTATGAAACTTGACGTTGACCGGCGGTTATTAAACCTTCGGTTGAAAAGTCAACCCAAGGTTGAACATCGTCACGTTTTATGTCAGGATTTTAACCGCCGGTTTATTAGCTTGTCGTCAACCGGCCCCGGTCAATGTTGGCTACACTGCAGGCTAATCTTCAATCAATGAAATGCGTCTATTCGAAAACGTTAACATGGTTAAGTAATTATTTTGTGTTATTAACGTAGTATTTGTGTTCGTATAAAAACGTGTCAGCTACTTTTTATATTTTTAGATTGCTATATAACGTGTTTAAAACATATTTTGTTATAATAGTAGTATATTATATGTAACTACATAAAAACTAATTAGACTTTATAAAAATTTTATTTTTTATTGAGGTCTTTCTTAAAATTGCAATTTTCATTTTCATTTTTGAACCAATCTACTTCAATTCTTATATCATGCAATTTCCTTTCCTTTTCAAAGACGCAATTTTTGGAGTTTTTTCCCTCGTTGGTTTTCTTTATTTAAAAGATCTTTCTAATAAGAGGACACAACTTTTTAATTCAGAAATTTAGAGGAGATTTAGAGGAGGACGATATTTTTATATCCCAAATAGGGTTTTCAATTGGCTGTTCTATAAAATCACTATCTCCTGCTGATGGTTCTAAGCCAACCGCTGCTTACTTAGTTAAGCTTTTATTTTTTCGTAAATGATTTGTCGATTCTGCTGTATATTTATTTCAGAGTTTTTCCTTCCTTAATAGCTAAATATCTATTCGCCTTTTTTTGAGGTTTTCAGATTTGTTGCAGCATTATACTGATTCGCAATTTTTTCCAAGCGTATTCTAAATTAAATAGTAAACATTTTTTGAAATGGTCAGGTTTTTAAGAATTAACTCTACCTTTCTATTCTATATTTATCGATAATATTCACTGGTAAAATGGATATTAATCTGTTTTTAATTAATTTATTCAACGGTGTAAGCCAGAATGACATCAAATGACATATAGTATACAAATCATGACAACTGATGACAACTTTGCTTACTCAACCTCCGGTCAACCCCGGCTTGAACCTGCGGTTGAAATAACCTCCGTTTAACCGGAACGTTACTACTCAACCGTAAGTCGTGTAACACAAAACAACGGTTTACCGGCGGTTGACGAATAACCGACTGTCAATCGGACATCATAAAACCGGCCCTTAATGAATTAAATTTATAGGTATTGAATGCTCAGATGAGATTTGTTAGAAGATTCCAAAATAATGATATTATCATCTTGTATACACCCAGAATCAGACCACCCATTTTGTTTTAATTAATCAATTGTAAATAGTGTGTGATTTAATATTTAAACTTCATCAATTACAAAATCCATCACAAGTAAATCTAACACCTGAGTAAATCTAACCTCTAATACCTAATACCTGAGTTCCATTGGATAACCAAATACCTTCAATTTGGTGATAAATTGTATCATTGTAAGTAAAAATGGAGGTGTCAAAAGTTAATTTTAAACCCCACAAAAAGTGTTCTCACCCAACAACAATGTTGTTATCCATTCCCTTTAATCTTTGATTATCTTGCCGAGCAAATTCAAAGAAATAACAGTAAAAAGACTTACGACATTCATAGTCTTGAACAAACTGTTTTAAAAATTTAAGTGAGGAATAGTGAGGAAAATTTAAATTTTATTGAGGATGTTATAAACTTTTATGCCCCCTAAATTTCAGTGGTCTTTTTTAGTATTTACGCATTATTGTTTGCTAATGACAAATGTTAATATGAAAATAAATGAAATAATTGTGCTAATTTTGGTCATACACAAATGAATGTTTTTGTTCGTTGATCATAAAGTGCTTTTTAACCTGTTAAGAATTTTATAATAGTTTGGCTTCCGTCTTGGCCTGGATATTAACCATTTAACTTTAACTACACAAATCGCTTGCGTAGTATCTTTCTTGTTCTGTACTTATGTTGGTACGAGTGTTTTCCTTTTATTTCAATTTTCGGAATAATATATTTATATTATAAAATGAAGGCTTGCTAAATTATCTTGTTTTGTCTCGGCTCACTTTTTAATTCGATTTTTTTCCGTTAATAGTGTATATAGTTAATAGTGTAAATAGTTTTTGGTTGTTTTGCAAGTGTTAGTCTTACAAAACAAGTCAGTTTTTGACTAAATTACTTAAGCTTAATTGTAATCTTTTGCAGAAATTTACCACAATATGTATTGTTGTCTTATAAAGAAAATGGCATAGTAAAAATTATTGTTACGTTTCTGAATCCAAGACTATAAATCATTGTTAAATAGATATTCAAAAAATCCTTTGAAACCAATAAGTTGCTCTCTTCGGGCTAAGGCAAGCAAAGAGCTAAGAGCATCAAGGGAGTTGACTGCAAGATCAGATCTGCAGTTTTATAATCCAGTTTTCTGGTATACGCTGAGGCTGGTTAAAGGAGTTGGTAATGGGCATGTTTATGAAATATAATATTGTAGGATAGGGAGAGAGGAAAATCTTCCGTTAATGGCAAATGTGCAAAGAGATGTTTATCGATAAATACCCAATATATATCGACAGTTATACCGCAAATTGTATATTAGATTAACAAAATCTATACTGTAAAACATGGGTGTAATATTCCTGTTTATCACATTATAATATAAGTTGGATTTAGGAAATAATATTTAAATACAATATAACAAACACCTAATACTAATTGTAAATAAATTTACAGAAAATCAGTATGATATACGTACAGTAAGGTAAATTATTGGAAAAACAAGCTTACTTAAGTTAAGTAAAATCTTGTAAATATTCTTAATATTTTAATAATTATTTCTTAATAATCATGTAATATTGTTTTTACAATTCGTTGCGATAATGAAAACTGTGGCAGTACTCAAACGAATGCTGTAATGAGAGTTCTTATAGCATCCGATTGTGTTAGAAGGTTTTGGTATCAAACTCGGTTCGCTACTCGTTTTTTCTCATGCATTTCAAGCATGGCTTTCGAAACTAGTTTTTTTATGCATATACTATTAAAATTAATATTTCAAATATGTAAAATCCCCACACGCTTCTTGTGTGACCTTTAATCCAGAAATTCGACATTTTCCACACAAATTCAGTCCAAACTTATTAACATTAGTTGGAACTACGATTTTAGCACAAATTGAAACATACCTTTGTTTTCATTTAAAACGCTAAGCAAATTTTTCTTTTCATTTTTTAAAGATAGTATACTGCATGACAAATGCATTTTGGCTGGTCAATTGCGCAGAAGAAAACAAATCGTCGAAGTGAGGTACGCGAACTCGTGATGACGACGGCAGTAGGTACAGCGTTCATCAAAAATTTGGTATATACGTTATAATTATATATGATTTCAGAAACATATTATAACCCTAACTTAAGCATTTCGGAGATTATTAATTTTATTATATAAACCTAATAGTACATAGTTGTTAATAATTATTTTATAATTTTAGGTATTTCCATTAAACTTAAACACTAGTAATAATTGAATATATTTTCTTTTAATTTTCCCTATTCACTCTCACACATATACGAATGTTTTTGTTGAGCATTGTATCCGAAACGCATTTTATGCAGTACGATACAGAAATGAGCTCCGGAGATAACGCCCTCCTTTTGTTACAGCGCATCTGACATCGACCGGGGCAAAATGAATTTGCCAAGCAGTACTAGACAATCCTTAAGGATTTAACCTAAAAGTGTTTTATTTAACAGGTTATATATGCATTTTATTTATTTATATGCATTATATGCAATTTTTTCGATCATACCTAGCGAAATTTTTCGTTCGATTCTAAATTGAAAATCTTAATTGTAAAATGTTATACCATGTTTTATTTGTCTTCAGGAGGTTCTCAAAGTCGGGAAAGTTTGTCCATAAAAATTATTAGTATTCAATATTTGCTTATAAATAGGCTGTAATTTAGATTACAAAAAATTTTGGAAACTAGTTTTTTTGTTAAAGAAATTTTCGCTAGCTAAAGATCGGTTTCAATTATAGAAAATATGGAGACCAACTTCGCTTAACGAATAATTTAATTCTTTATAATGTGTGGTATTTTGAACTTTTCTTTACAATATCTGTAGTAATTATCACAGGTATAATAAAAAATGTACGCTATTTTGGACAATCTGCAGAGAAGGCCGACGTTGTAGTTTTTTTTCTCAAAAATTATTTAGCCAAAAAATACAATTTTGAACTGGTGGTAACATGGCGTGTTCTTAACGAGTAACATATTTTATTTTATCAATATTTCATATAGTTGCACGGAAAATCGCGGTTTAATATGATCCGGCTTAATCGGAAACGGCTGCACGGATTTCAACGCGGTTTCAACCGAAATATGTCAAATAATTTCGATTGCCAGATTCCGTTATTATTTTTTTATAATTCTCTGTCCTTAATTTTTGTAGAACCATTACATCGAATGGCTCTTCAAAAATATACAAGAGAGAAAGGTACTTACCATCTTTAAAGGGGCTAATGAGTTCTCTAGGTTCATCATCATGTTAATTTGAAAAATATTTACAAAGATACCAAAAATTGGTTATGATGTAAATTTATTAATATGAATTCGGTCTTACATATGTTTTTAACTCATAACGTCTTCAGGCACGACGTCGTAAAACTAGGTAGTAGTACGATGCAGGATCGAAAAACTTTGGAAATGTCTCATGAAAACTTCAATCTTTTACTTTACAAAGCATACGATAATTAAGGAACAAGAAGAGAATATTATATAAACAAACATTTTATTATATAAACAATTATGTTATATAAACATTTTCTTCTCGTAGATTTTTCATTTTGGAAGGGTTCCAGCGCCCATAGAAAGAATTTTTGAATAAGACATTATTATATACATATTTCTTCATGATATTTGATGTAGAATCACATTTTTAAATATATGCAGTGCCCGCCAAAAAGCCAGCAACACCTGTTTTTCTTTTGAACCATTGCATCTAGTTTTTTAAATTCAGTTTTTGTGGGAAGTTCATCCCGATTATTTTTCATAGCAACCATAAATACTTCCTTCTCTGCAATTACAAAATGACAAAGTACAAAGAAGTAATATTAGAAATTACTCCAGAGGGAATTTAAAAAGTTGTGTAATTTTATGTTTAAAAATTCGTAAAATTACATTACTGATTAATTAATTATTACTATGATTAACGCTTATTTTCATAGTAAATACATCATCTTCAAAATCACAAAAAACTTACTGGATCAATTATGTAGTCATGTTTACTATAAATTTCCTTAAGCTGTTTTTTAATTAATACTTTCGTCATTATTCCTTATTCTGGCATTATTTCATTGGATTACGTATGAAAAATGACTGTTTAATATTTTTATAGCCATGGCCCTTTATATTCAGTTAAAGTTAATATATGCACCCCTACCTATTTAAATTGTTCCATTAATTCGTCCTCCTCTCCATTCATACTTTTTATGTTCAGAATTCCTATTTTTCATGTTCATACATTTCTCTTCCTGTTTTGTTATCTCCCATCTTTATTATTCTATTATCTTTTCAAGAACTCCTACCATTCATAAATGTATACTTATCGGTTATCCATGCTACTGACGTTTACGATTGGCATCTTTCTCTTCTACTTTATTTTTATTAAATTCGTTACTTTTTATAAAATTTTCTCTATAGTGTCTTTTCATTTATGCCGTCTTACATATTATGTATTGCCTTTATCATTTCTTTATTTACCACCAATCTATTATATTTTTTGGTATCCTTCATTTGTGGATTCAGTAGCTATCTATATTCTTATATGTTTTTCTAGTAGTCTTCATCAATTCATATTTCCCAATCTTTTATTTTTTCGACCTTAAATATTTTCTTTCTATAAATGCAAAGGCTTTTATAGCTGGTATTAATTAAATTGAATAATACAACTAAGACTAGCGCTGTCACTAGAACGGTCACTACAGCTGTGACCACAAACTTTTAATTTTTAGAACAAATTACTAGAAATAAAAAATTTGTTTGTAAGGAAGGTAGCAATTGGTATCCGAAATATTAAACACTTTTTTAAAATGCTTACAGCTAAAACGGGATGTTTCTAACTCTAAATTTAATTAGTACTCATGATTTCGTTCTAATTTGGATGTATTTGTTGTTGCTTTTCGCACGTATTTTTAGCGTTGTGCAATTGACCGGTCAAATATGATTATAGTTACATATTATACCCTTGAAACACACAGTATATATCATAAATAAGAAATGCTTTAAGGCACACTTAAACTTGATTAAATTTACTTTAAAATGGTTATTTCATCAATATACCTCAATTGATTCTTGAGATGTGATGTTTTCACGTTTTATGTTTAAACAAGTAACGATACAACACAGTTGGATTTAAAAAAACGTAGCAACGATGATTATGCAATACAAGATTTTATCTCTATTTCAGCAAATCTCCATTAGATTTGTTTTACTATAGTCGTTATTGCATGATGGTATCTCAATTCATTCTTGAGATATGATTTTTTAAGTTTTAATTTTTTACATGTTTAGCATTCAAATGTACAGTGTCGTGCCTAAAAAGATCTGATAATGGTGCTTATATAAAATAAGAAATGAATTAAAGCACGTTAAAGCTTGATTAAATTTACTTTAAAATACATATTATTTTCTCAATACAAATTCAAATTCATTGTTGAAATATGATATATTGATTATCTATTTTTAAATAAGTAACGATACAACACACAGAGTCGTATTAAACAATCAGCGATGATTTGATTTAATGGATGAATTTCTATTAAATGTGCTTTAATTATGGTCGTTATTATATGATGATTTCTAATCCTTATTGAGATATAATTTTTTTAAATTCTTATTATTCACACTTTCAGTATGCAAATGTATAGTGTTATGCTTTAACGGATATGACAATGGTGCTTGTAAAATATAAGAAATTATTTAAGGCATACTTAAAGTCCATTAAATTTACTACTAAACGGAGATGAGATATATTATTTTATCAATATATCTCAATTCATTCTATTTTTAAACTACTTTTATTTATATATCTATTTATATATCTATTTATATATCTTTATAATCTATTTTAAATCTATTTTTAACCTATTTTAATTCTATTTTTAAAGCACGCAGAGTTTGATTTAAAAAATTGTAGTAACGATGATTTTAAAAACAAGAATTTATCTTCTTCGCAACAAATCTACGTTAAATTTGCTTTAATATGGTCGTTATTACATGATGAAATCTCAATTCGTTTTTGAGATATGATTTTTTCAGGTTTTATTATTCACATGTTCAATGGTCCTTATGTAGATATAGAAAAATAAGGAATGAATTGAAACACGCCTAAGCTTGATTAGAAACACTTTAAAATTGTAATTATTTTATTAATATATCACTATTCATTCTTGAGATATGATTTTTAAATTTCTATTTTTAAATAAATACCCATACAACACACAGAATTGGATTGAAAAAATCGTAAAACTATGATTATGGAAAACAAAATATTTTCTCTCTCGCAGCAAAGCTCCATTAAATTTGTTTTAATATGCTTGTTATTGCATAATGGTATCTCAATTCGTTCTTGAGATATGTTTTTTTTAATTCTTATTATTTACATGTTCAGCATTCAAATACTGTACATCTTCGTTGTGCTTAAAAAAAATCAAAAATTTTATGTATTTTAAATTAAAGACATTATATATAGTGTTGAAATGTGCAGTGTTGTGCTTAAACGAATATGATAATAGTGCTTATGAAAAATAAGAAATGATTTAAGGCACACTTAAACTTGGTTAAATTTACTTTAAAATGCCATTTTGTCAATATATCTCAATTCATTTTTGAAATATGATATTTTGAATTTCTATTTTTAAATAAGTAACGATAAATGCCTATTATTTTAGAAATAATTGTCAGTACTTAAATTGATTAACTTAAAATAAACTGAAGTACAATTACTGTCTTTAAAATTATTTATGGGTCAATACAACTTAATCAAAAAATGTGTATTTGTATTTTATTATTGTGTGTTATAGAAAAAAATTTTATTTTTCCTAGTACTTACATAGGTTTAATGAAATATTTAATTGTTCAATACTAAAATATGGCTTATGATTGTTCCACTTTATAGGTCTCTATTATTTATTCAGGAATATTTTGTGATTCATATTTAAATTATAATTCGCCATTTAAAATTTATGAACCATCACAGAGATATGATTGGAAATAACATATTCTGATTCCTTTTTATTTAGGATTTCCACTAAATTCTGTTATTCATCGTTTTATATTTCAATGCCTAATTGAATACCTCATTGAATACGCCTTTTAACGACGCATTACACATAGAGTACCAATTATTGATGGAAATTTTTTCAAATTTATTTATTTTCATTAATTAATAGTTAAATCGCATTTGTATAAGCTGTAAATTTAGTGAACGTTCACCGTTATTTTAAATATCACCTTAATAAATAACGAATATTTATGAGTTTTGGTTCATAAAAGTGGTGGAGGCGCCGGGAAGGTAATGGGTTAGCGTTAAATAACCCGTAAATTATCTTAGGGTGTATTTCTGGACGTGATTGGTGTAATTTATGAATTCAACTTTATTCATTTCCTTTCTTTAATGAGTGATAAGTCTTCAAGTTTGAATTTATGCTCGACACACACGAAAATGGCACGTTACATGCTTATTATAGATGAAAAACGATTATCAGATTTTCATATCATCCGATTAGTAGTTTCTATTTAAAAAAGTGATGTGGTTTTGCTTTGTACGAATATTTGTTTGGTTTACAAATGAGATTTTGTGTTAAAATCTGCCGTTTTAAAGCAGTGTTTATGTTGCATTTCAAGAACGATGTTTTTATAAAATTATATTCCATCGATTTTCAAGAGCTCTTGACTGTCATGGACATTTTACCTGGAATGTTTACTTTTTAATTTTCATTTTGAATTACATGGAAATACATTTATGCAAATTTCAATTTTGGGTAATTTAAACCAAACAAAATGCAACTACACAGCTAAGCTTTAATGATTAAAATTTAAAGGTTGGTTAAATGATTAGAATGAATTCAAAGGTTTTAGTAAAACCACTGAATAGTTAAATAGCTCTCCACCGCAACAATGCAATTTGTAAATCGATGGTTTTCCGTCTGAATAATGAACAAATAACGTGAAGGGATGCTTTACTAAAATTTGAATGGACGAATAAGGATTAATTCAATTTCATTTGTATAAAAGATGAAGTTTATACGATGTAGGTAGGGTAATGGTGACGTTAATCTAGAATTTTCACGCTGAGTGTGTGTAACCGCGAACGACTCCGGTCACAATTCCACCGAAGCCGGATCGTTGTTAGTGCTGTCACCGACCGGAAGCGTTTAATCTTCTAACGAGAACTCGTAATCTGGCCCTTCACCGCCATAGATTCTGCGCATCTGCCGTGGTTTCAGGAAGTACCACGTAATCTGTCGCAGATGCAACTCGATGGACGTTTCAAACTAAATCTGTGTCATTCCTATTAAATTATTCGATTTCTCTTAAACGTAATAGTATTAAAACCTACCGAATTCTATTATTAAGACAATGAAGGAAATTACTTTCTCAACGTCTGGATCGACGAATATTTAAAGTAAAATTTGGAAAACTTTGTATACAACGTAAGTTAAAAATAATGATTGTACCATTAGTAAAGTTTTAATTGCCGTTGTTATTATTGGGAATAACACGGTAGAACTTACCCTCCCGAAAACTTCCTCGTGTATAATACGAGGTAGAATTTTAAAATAACAGCCGAATATCCACCGTTCTCTCCACTATTTCATAATTTAGAGTTATACAGTATAACACGACGTACACAGATTACCCTGCGGTACTGTTATAATTATTTCTAACCTATTCATCATTTCATAACGGTACATTTCTCTACACAATTAAACTCACTAACATTATTCTGTTAAAACTTTGTTATAGGTTCAAACAATACATTTAAAATGAAATTACTTTTGTTACACATTTACAAATATCATTAGAAATGGTGCTGATTTGTAATTGAATCCTCTTTTACAGGAAGTTGTACCTATAAAAGTGGTTCGATGTACTTCAGTGCGAGAAATGGCACTCGTTTCCACTTTCTGTTGACAATAGGTAATTGCGCTAGAAACGAGGTTATTCGATACGTAAGCGAGGAGAGACGGAACTACCTCAGTTTGAAGAGGAGGACTTCAACAGTAGAACCTTGTACGTAAGGACAATCGAAGTGTATTTTAGTACCTATTCGAGATGCTGTATTCGACAGTCCTCGCTGTATCGTTGACAATAGCTTGTCAAGTTCACTTCTTGCAAATTTTTATGTTGAGGAAATATTCGATCGGGAATTTCGCAGAAATGCACAAATATTATCGTAGTATTTATTTCATATATATTTTTTTAGTAGAATTTTTTTGTGCACAAAAAGCGTTTTGATTTCTGGTATATTCCGATTATAATATAAAGAATAACTATTGTAATGCATTTGTACAATTTCGCAAAATAATACGTTTATTGTATTATGTGATGTAATTCCACGTACCAGCCGCTGGATGTGCATAAAATTCCTGGAAACTTTTACCTGGAACATGCAATTTCAGTTATATTATATTCGTAAATCTCATTCCTCACTCCAATTGTTTTGTACAATGAGAAATAATCGTATTATTCATTAATTCATAAGTAGTCGGAAAAGATCTACAATACTCAAAGAAAAACTATTATTGCTATGAGGAGTAATGCATAAAGCTGAATTAAAATTTAGATATTAACGACCATTTGAAAGATAACTTATGAAATACAGCCACGTATAACATAAATAATTATTATAATTGTGGAACAATTTATAATTGTGTAGTTGTAGAAGGTTGGAACGTTTTCATTTCTGAATCATACCTTCAAAAGAAACATGATGGCTCATAAAGTCTAAAGTGGGTAGGTACATCAAAAAGTATTTTGTTGTTTGTATATTAATGCTGTACGAGTTTAGTCTCTGGTGTCTGGTAATATGCCATTACTGTATCTACCTTAAAAAAAATTACAATTATGTAAATGTAAATTGAAATCATTTATATGAGGATGAGGGTAACGATTTGATATAATGACAATATTCATTTGTCTGTAATTTCACATGCTCGCCAATCAGCAGGAATCTCTTTTGGAAACTATGTGAAGAAGCAGAAAAAGACAAAGTCTGAGAAACGTTAAATTCGCCCACTGATTCTAATTCACATCACAATATGCTTCATCACAAATATAATTATACCCGCGACAACAACACTCGAATACATACAACACAACATATACAACACCATGAATAACTTTTGACAGTAATTCAATCTTTGACTGTTAGTTGTCAAGCATTAATAAAATCCGTAGCCCAATAACAGCAACAACATGATTTGGTAACAAATACTTGAGAAAACCAAATGAATTCTCTTTCGGCACAGTTTAAAAATAATACGCAAGCGTCTGCATCAAATTACTACAATTGTCATCAACATCATTTCTTTTATGAGAGAAATCGTTCTCATAAAGTTCGGTCGAGAAGTAATTCAAATTTAAGTAATCACGTAAGATGGTAGCATGGCAATTTTGGTAAAAATGCAACCAAATGTGCCAAATTTATCTAAAAAACTTTTTCCAAGTTGAAAATTAGGACAGAAAGTTAACTCAATCTTTTCACTAATTCTGTTAATAGTGGACTCTTCATTTTTGATAACAAAAATAATCTAAAATATTTATTTACGGAAGAAACATAAAATATCGTTTTTATTTGTCATAACAATTGAATGTTTATAAAAAATAACAAATAAATTTATTTTTGTTATAAATGTAATGTTGCTACACAAACACGGTATTAATTATGAAATGCTCTTCGGATGCAGAAGTGAGATGATTTATTGTAACAATGAGATTAGTGGTTGTAATTGTGATACTCTAAATGTTGTTATAACTAGTCCCAGACTACTCTACTCTACTGACAGACTACTCTACTGAGCATAATAAAAGTGACCCATTTTGTTCAGAAGACGCACGGCAAAATACGAAAGTTTGTAGTTTTAGATCTAGCATTGGTCCTAGTAATAGTTCTAATGTTACTGCAAATATTAGTTCTAATTTTAGTTTAATTTTAGTTTCTAGTTTTTATACGCATTTTCACATGTAATGCAACCACAATTATATAAGCTTGTGAAAAAGAATTAAACCATATAAATATGGGATTTATTAAATTTTTTTCGCAGAAAGATGAACTGAAGAAAATATTAAAATTCTAAGCAAAGCAATTACAGAGGAAGAAAACGAATAGGGTTGAATAAATTGGATACATTCAAAGGGAAACTCTTGTATGGGAAAATAATATTAGTGTTTCAGGCTCGATTTTTACAAGAAACTTAATGGTGAAAACCGTATATAGATATCATTTACGGTTTCAGAAATAAAGGATTTGGCAGGTATTTTGCAAAATAGTGTAGTTTCAAACTACACTATTTCGTACTATATTGCCATCTTATTCAAATTTACAAAGTTGTAAATTCCCCTTACGGATACTGACAGTGAGTATCCGTAAGTGAGTATGGCAGTGAGTATGCGGGCACCGTATTTACCATTTGGTCACGATTCTTAACAATAAATCCATTTCTCTGCCGGTAAGACTCTATCAGTCATAGTCTGTCCGATCCCTTGAATAAAGGATGTATTTAGTCTTTTCTCCTGTTTTGATGTTGAGGTATTTGATTACATACGTTCTGTACTTTTTTTGGGTTCTATTCGCTAAGATGTTTACGGATATAGAATTAGCAATTGTGACTATAATTCTGGATAAGGAAGCGAACATAGATGCATGCAGTTTGGAAAAAAAGAGTCACAAGAAGACGTTTTGACGTAGTTGTTGTGTTGGCCCTTGTTGATGTATACTGCAATTTCATAGCCGTTGATGTTGGTGTACACGGAAAAATAGCGATGGAGATTTCAATACAAGAAAAGCACTTCAACAAAACAGTTTGTCAGTTCCGGAAAATGCTACTTTGCCTGAAACTGTATTTGTAATTGTAATTGTAAACGACGAGGTCTTTCTCCTGAAAACATGTAACTTAATGCGACCTTATCCCGGTCGAGATATAGATGGTCTTAAACGTATTTTCAATTATCGTTTATGTCCTGTCAGAAGGATTGTCGAAAACGCATTTAGAATTTTGTCACAAATATTCAGAATTTATAATAAACGAAATCAGGCTAAAACCGAAAATGTCGATAATATAATATAACATGCATACTACATAATTTCATTAAAAATGTTAATACGGACACATACAAACGTAACATTATAGATACCATGGAAGCGGAGGAAAGTGGGCTTGAAATGTCAAAGCAAGGTGGTAATATAACAAGGGATGCTTTAAGGGATCTATTAAAGGGAAAATTAAAGGGAAAGATTTCTTCAATATTTTTTTAATACATTTTTTTAATGATGTATCTATCTAATTTATGTAAGAATAAATAAAACAATATTTTGCAACAAAATGTACGTATACTTGCATTTTTTTTTGTATGATTAAAACATAAAACTAATACTAAAATAATTGTCCAGTGGGGTAGAAGTTAATACTTCACCATCATGTGATTCGGTGAGCATTTGCAATTCATATATCTGTGTTGTTGCAAAAATGTTCTACATAGCTAAATTGAGTAAGTCTGGGGAAAGTATTTGCGAAGTTACTCCTATCACTATCAAAAATCCATCGAAACCGCATTTGAGACACATATTTGTATGGTTAAATTCTTTTTGCATTAGCACTGCTTTGCAGTAATGTCTTTTTTAATGATTCTCTATAATCGTCTCTGATATTATTTCACTTACGTATTTCACTTAGAATATTGGAATTATTCATGGGATTCAATTAAAAAAATAAGTTGAGCATAGTCCTGGATTAGTGAAACACTCTGTCTGTATAGCTGTAAATAATTTGAATCGATGCAGCATTGATGGATATGTAAAATCATAATCTTCCGTTTTGCATTTTTCAGAAGTTTTTATTAATTTTTGAAGTTTTTGTACCAATTGGGATCTTGCCACTTAAAATTTCTTTGTAAACTAAGCGGTCCAGTGCCATATATGTTTTATGTATGCTTTAGTATATATGATCTAGTATATTCTTTGCTAGACAAAATTAATTGCTGCAACTTTTATTTCCAACATCCCTGATTTTATGCTTCAACTATTTGATCACTGTGGATCGCGATAAAATCTTACACGTGTTATGTTAAATCTTATTAATTTTCATTTTAGAAGTTTAATTTTGAGGTGTTTCGTTTGAAATGTTACACCACATTTGTTTACGTATAGATTTTTGTAGTTACGAGTTATGAACAAAACAACTCGTTACTTGCTGAAACTAATGATAGAAATTGAAGAAAATGACGGTAATCTTAGTGTTGCTGATGATTCAGAATCAAAAGAGGTAGATATATTAGAAGAAATATCAAACGATAGGGATAGTGAATTAGAACTGAAAAGTGGTCATGAAGCCGAAGATGATAGCGTCCTTTATGGTAATGATAATATTACAAAGTGGAATTACCTTGCGGAAAGAAAAATCATACAATATTAAACATACGCGAAAACCGAAAACGTACATTATTTCTAAACAAACAACTTCACTTTCGTACGTACCGTGATTACGGGTAGAAAGCCATAAGAACGATTATTTCAAATTGATATTTTTAATTTGTGTCAGTTTTCTAGCAAATAAGCGATATATTAATATGGTTACAACTCTGTAATAACAAATACCATTATATGTATACTATAAAACTGTATTATAAGTTTTATTGATGCTTGATACTATATGAAAAGACCAGACATACGCTTCTACTGAAATGTTAACATGAAATTCTAGTTTTGCTAATGGATTTTAAACAAAGACTTATTACTAACCGAACCCTTAGTGAACCTATTTGCGCTAAACAGTGAATTTGTAGTTGTAGTAGTGGTTAGAATATTTGTATTTGTAAAATGTGGTAGTAGGCACCCAAATATATTTAAATTATTCTTGAAACAAATTGAAATATGGAAAGACGAGCACATAACAATAGTTAGTTACTCATCTTGAATTGTATCACATTTAAACAAATTCAACTTAAAAGGATGTTAATAAAAATTAATTAAAAAAAAAATACTGTGAGGTAAATTTAGAAACGTGTATCCTACACATGTTTAGGTAAAGGTGAAATAACCGAACAAGACCCACCAGAACGATATTTTTCCATTGTCTTTAACTAAGTCTACGAATGTCAGTTCCTTATATTCTTCTTTTAATGAGTAATTTTGTTCAACAAATATGCTTAATTCAACAAAAAAAAGTGAGACGGTAAACCAAATTAATAAAAAAAACGGTTATATAACAAAATATGTTTATTTTATTTATCTATTTTGTAATCTGTTTATGAAATAGAGTGGTCATGTATGGAATAAATTTATTTTGGTTTACTTTATTGATGAATGCCATACATTACCTTATTTTTAAAATATTATTTTTTGCGTTAATAAAGCGCTGAAAACGTTAGCTCAATAAGTTGGGTAGAATGAATTACAATCACTAATCATAATTTTGTGAAATGAGTGAAATGATAAACATCATTTATTATCTCAACAGAATCAATTGATTGTGTTAAGGAATATTGTTATAACCTCATACTCATTAATCTTATTTGTTTATTGTTAAATAATAGCAGTTGTGACTCATCAAACCAATACATTCATCTGTTTAATAAACGATTGTTTATGAATGTTCGGTTTCAATGCAGTATATCTAATTATTAATAACAAAACTCATTTTATGAAATAAATCAACACGGTCATTTATTCGCAAAAAAACATTATAAAAGTTAAGAATTAAACAAAAGAACAACATACTGATGTATATGGTATATATGGAGGTCAAATGAGGGAGTTTAGTTTTATAGAAGAAAATCCAAAGGCTGCAATCAAGGTTAATAAGATGAAAGGGTTAGAATACAAAGAAAAATATAAGTTACAACGGAAAATTTGTGCTTTAAAGTTAAAAATACCTTTTATTATCAAATAAAAGGCTATCTCCGTATTAACAATAGATAAAAATGATTTATTAATGGAATTGAGTGTTAGCCTGGAATACTGTACACATATAGTAAATAATGGTTTTATTTTTATCGATAGTTGAAGGAAGGGATGATGTATAAAGCAAACTATAATAAATAATGAGAAAAAAATACGCTTTTATTTATTAATTTTGTAAAATATAAGGTTTGTATTTATAATATTTATTTAATCCGCTTTTCTCTCCTGTGTAAACTCTAAATTTGAGAGATAATCTAGTTAATTGCTTTTATTTAATATAAATTTATTTTAATTTAGCGTATATATTTTAATGAGCATAAAACTGCAGATTTATAGTAAAGGTTTGAGGTAAAAAAAAACATTATTTTTTTAATTCATGAAATACCATCGTGTTTATAACCAAATATACATAATTCTTCAGTTATTTATAATAATTTATTTAACTGCTCATAGAGAAAATCCAACTCGAGCTACATACTGCCATTGAAGTGGACGCTACCCCACGTTCGCTTGTTATTGAAGTACCAAACCCACTTAAATTCAACATACTGCAGCTAAAGAAGAGGCCGATATAGCATAATCTTCGAGAGCTACACACGAAACAATCAAGAATACACATGATTCGTTAATGATCATTTGCGATTTAGCAGTGAACGATGTAAGTAACATCGTTCACTGTTAAATCACCAAAACCCCGTTGAATATGAGAAACTCCTGTCAAAATACATTGAAAAATCTTATTATAAAATATAAAGAATAAAGAGGAGTGTAAAAAAATTGTACAATTTAGAAGTAAAATTTAAAATGAATAATTCAATAAATAATAATAAATCTAGGATTTTTATAAACATAAAGAAATTGCTTCAAATACTCAGAAAAAGATTAAAGGTGCTTTAAATGAATGATTTAAATGATATAAATACACATTTCAGAGAAGGTAAAAATGTTTTCCATTTGCGTTAGATAGGAGAACTGGTCGACATGGATCAATCTCCAGCATTTAATTAACTTCTTTTTTGGATTCGGCGGATATGGAGATTTTTAATACTAGTCATAAAGTTTCTATGCGTTCGAGAGTAAATCTTGTTAAAGCTGCAATTCAAATAGAATCTCAGCTTATGTATCACCCGAACCTAAAAGAAATTTTTTATAAAAATTACATGATAAAAAATCTAAACTGTAATTAAACAAAATATATTTTACCAATAAATTTAAGTAATTTTAAAAATTAAAACAAAATAATAAAATTTATCAAAATAATTTTATCGTAACTCTAAGTGATAAAAACGCTGGAATACAGACAATAAGGAGATAAAATACTTAGAATCCCATCTAAAGATATAAAGCCAAATTGAAAAAAATTATCAAGAATAACTTGAAATGTCTGGACAGTTCAACATAAACATGGTGAAGAAGTTAGTTATTAATCCATAACGCCTGTAACAAAACTTTTAATCAAACTATATAAACTCGTAAAGAGATTAAGAGATCAATAATCGGCAACAATAGCTCCAAAAGTATAAAAAGTCTTAGTTAAAATTCAACGGTATGTTTTTTATATTTATCAAGAAAATATTCAAACTTAATTTGTACACTTGTTTGGATTTATTACTATTTACTCATATTCTAATATGATGTTAAATTAAAGACTTTAGGCTCGACTGTTGTGTTCATAGAACGTAATAAATAAGAACTATTTTCATACATTCATACATGCCACTAAAATCTGTTCAAATCTAAGGCAAACTAGTAGTTTACTAAAAAATAATAAGCAATATATTGTAGTGTTTTAATTGTAAGAATCAATACATACCATTTATTATTTAAAATTTTCTTCTGATTTATTTTTCCAATGTATTTTATATAAAATAACATATTTCATTATTAATTGAATTTATTCTTTTATTAACATCACAATAGATAGCTTTTAATGCGGACCTGTTCAATATTTACCTACAATCACGTGTTCAGCGTGTGATTCTGTTTACATTTAATTCATCTTGGACTTGAATAGACCATAAGCAAAATGAAATGAATCCTAAAGTTTTATCAATATATTTTATTAATTATGAAGTAAAATATATATAAATATATATTTATATATAATATATATTTAAATTTTATCAATATATTGTGGGCATAAAAATTTCATTAATAGTGTGACCAAATTTACATTCTAATGACTTCCTTGATCTTGTATTTCACCTGAAAGATTCTCAACATTCAGCTTGAAAGAGGACAATGCCAGTCTCATTGGAGCATTCAAATTTAATAAACGATTTCTATGTTTATTCTTGCTAACACTTAAAATCGGGAAATGCTGTTTCACAGATATAAGCGGAATAACTTTTCTCTGAGTATTGGACTTTCATCAATCAGTCTAAAGCAAAAGTCTGCAAGGTTTTCACAGTGAGATTTCATCACTTTTAGATGGGCAAAGGATGATATTTCAATATGTTGCTCCTTTTCTTGAATACATAGATTCTCACTGCAAGCTAAAAAGGGATGGTTTAGAATACTGAAATACAAATACCTGCATATCAAATATGTAGGGATATTTTTACGTGGCAAATAAGATAATCAAGAAATAAAGGAAAAAATAATTTTTGGCGCGGGCTGTACATAAAATTTCTTCATGATTTTAGATGTAGAATCACCCGTTTCAGTATATAGACACAATTTCCGGATACCTCTATAATATATTAAACGTTTGTTAATTCAAATTGTTAAATAGTACCTATTATTATTTATATCAATATAAATTAATATTATTGAGTTAAGCAGTGTAGCAGATTATCCTATAACGAAGTTTTGGCTATCATAGACACTACTTTCCATATTAATTCATTATAGCGACTTTTTGATATATTGTTGGATATTAAGTTTTATATTGAGCAAATATAATATTTTCTAATTGACTTTATAGCAAAAAAATCTTAAAAAATTCAAATCGATTTTATAATTTTTTTGTGACATTGAACAAGTTATACTTTATAAGTAACACAAAAATGTAAAAAATGGTTTTCTTCTACCTTGATTCTTTAAAATGTAATTAATTGCAAGTGTGAGTTTAATTGCATCGCGTCGTTTCATTTCGATGATTATCTGAGAGATTATAATAAACCATTCGAAATGGTCATGAGTCCTTGATCAGTACTAAAATGTAAAAGTCCTCGGACAAAACATTCTGCAAAACAGGCGATAGCGATGTTTACGCCTGAGAAGATTTATGCGTCTCCCGGTACCCCTTTTATTTATTTCCCATTTCGACTGGCAAGCATTTTCGATACGTATAGGTACGAGTATGTGTGCACACATGGTCATGCGTTTATCGTCCACAATTAATTTAATAACGGGTTAGTGGCCGTATATCACCGCTCGGCACGAATGAAGTTGTAAATATGTCCCTTAAATTGTCTACCTATATCGCATCTGCGGTCGTTTTTGTCCGTTTTCGTGAGCTTTAAATGTACGTGTACCTCTTAAATTTTCGTTAAAGGGTAAATTATGGTTGTCGGGATTTACGATGGTTTCATGAAACTCTTGGTCAAAGTTATATATTTTTGTATTGTTAAACTTTTGCTGTAAATTAAACGGAAAGTTACGTTGAAATGTCGAACATAAAATTATCGTGATATAAAATGCTTCGAGTAATAATAAAATTATATACACTATGTCCCCGGGTCGAGTTACAGAGGACAAAAAATTTATTACTGATTTTTCAAACTTATCTCAGTATAAATTATACGTTGAATATTGAACCTATCACTATATATTTTATACTCTAAATGTAGAAACCATAACAGTTACAACTTATGTTGGTGAATAGTATAAGGACAAATTAAAATCCGGCTAAATAATTCAATAAAATGTTTTAAATGTAAATTTATGTAATGACACACTATGAATGTAGTAAATAATAAATATTATTTATTTGTTAGTGAACATATTTGAAGACGAGTTCTAAATTCTTGATAATAATTACGAATTTCCACCAGTGGAAAAGATTCTATCGCATTAATTATTCCTAATTCTAATAGTTTTAAAATGTGGACCCATTATCCCCTGATATGTTATAGCAGATTTATGCTATAACATCGCTTAGGTTTATAAATGATTTTATGCCAAAGAGAAATTAATTTTTTGTAATACACGCAGTAAAAGTGTAGAAGCTTGCTCATCAACTTTACATATCGAGTGGGCACTTTAAACACCCCCCCCTGGAAATATATTTAAATGCAAGGATAATGTCTAGAGTGATCACTATCGCCTCACGATAAAATCCGTGTTGTAGTTTTTCAGATATAATAAATATTCTTTTAGGGGCTACTACAAAATGTACTAGGCCTGGTTTTAAACGTTCTACTTCCTCTATTTCGATTGACACGGGCGAAGAAGTACTTTAATTTTCTGAACACTTGTTGTGTTAGGTATATCTGAAGTTTCTTCGACTTCATCTGACAAGCTACTGCTATTTGCAGTAGTAACACTCATTCCTGGCTCAAGATTAAGTTTCTTCCTGTTTCGTTTGCCACATCCTATGGCTGGCAGATATGAGTTGAGTATGGTACAAGACATATGAAGGACATATCATTTTCCGCACACTGACGAATTACGGCTTCTTTTAAGTGTGACACCAGGTTATCGCCGATCAAAACGTTCCCACCTTCTAAACGCCTCACATGTGGCATGAAGTTTGTTTCAAACAAATCCTGAAACATGTTTGCGTCTATCAACCCATGAGAAGTCCTGCTAAATCTGTATCCTTTTATACAGCATGGCTTTTCACGACATGGTTTACTACGAATCCGCCTCCTTTCTTCCAGGTATTATATATGTAAAATATATAATATGTGCTCGCTATTGTGTATTTCGTAAGGCGGTAACGAAGTTTCATCTGCAGAACCGCAAGCCACTATAGAGGTGTTGCTCTTAGAACGATTAGCTACCTTTTCAGGATACTTAACACTCCTTCGAAATATATCACGAGCTTATGCGGGATCATCCCCATCATTAATTTCATCGTAATTACAAATATTTACAGCATTTACACCTTTTACCACTTCATTTAAATTGGGAAAATACATTTCTAGTGCTATTTTAGAAATTGATACACGACACTTGTTAACGTTACTAGCAAGGCGTTAAGCTACTTCTGTTTTATGTGTTTTTAAAAGTCTTAGAGCCCAATATTTTCCAGGAGTGTTAGTTTTAAGCTTGGTTACTACGAGTCCACATCTGTCTAAGTACACTTTTACTAGCATTCTCAAATCGAGTAAATTAAGTGGGAATCACTAAACAGCATATTTGACAGCAGCTTAAGAAGTTGCTATTATGATAACAACTTCTTCGGGATCTTGTATTCACGCGTTGGGGCTCTCATTGTAAATTGCGTCAACAATTTACTGAATGGTTTCATACAATTGCTCTTGAGAGTAGACTCGAACCATCTGAAGGAACAAATCTCCACAATTAGCTTAAAATAATCAAACAAGCTATTGAAAATAAGACAAAGAGCCACTTTGATCATTTTAGGTAGCACTGTACACTGCACAACTAAAAATAGATCTAACAATAGACCTAGAACAAAAAACATTTGGGTGTAGCCGTACATATTTAAAGATGGGATCTGAAGCTGGCTTCTTGGTCTAGTATTAGTTATACTTTTAGTCCCAGAAGAATTTAAAATACCCTTTTCCTACCAAAACTGACCTGTTGAAGGTCAAGCAGAAAGAACAACAAATAGCTACCTTTATAATTGATGACTAAGTATTTTCTAGACAGAAAAGACTGCGTTAGATGTAACATGCTGGGAACAACAAGATTTGAAAGAAGCAGATGGGTTGAGATGGTCCAGGAGGAAAAACATGGAAGCATATTAAAGAGTCCTTCATCCCGAAGTGAACAAATGATTACTGAAAATAGAACGCCGGCAATGAGATGAAGATGGAAGTGAGAAGTGAAATGTTTCTTAGTATCTAAAACGAACGTAAAGAGATATTGGCAAACTGTTTAAACAAAGAAAACTGTCTCAGCATCTAGTTTGTTAAAGCAACCCAACACAACCCAACCTACATTCATTCAAGACAATTCATGTATACTGCCAGTGACAACGCATAGATTGGAAACCAAGGTGATGAAGAAAAAAAAAGCACAAACCAATTGAAGGTAATACAAAAAGCACGAGAAACAGCAAAATTTGCAATGGATTACTATCCATTACCTAACCAGATAAGACCACGTTACATGTGAGTGCTAGCTGCCAAGAATAATAAAGGCTAGTGCGGACAGGCTTTTAGGAAAATGGATTGAAGCCATAAAGACAATTACGAGAAGCAGACGGCTTCAGGTGTCTAAGAGAGAAACACATAGAAGCATATTAAATTCTGGCCTTCCTCCGGAAGTAGAAAAATAATGGGTGAAAGAAGAACGAGAGATAGATGATCTTCATCATGAATGAAGATCATGTCATCATATATCATATGATGATGAAGATGAGATGCGAATATCTCATTGGTGTTCAGAAAAAATACGATGCAGGGTATAGCTAGAAACTTATAAATTTTTGTTAACAATTATATTCAAAATTTGGAAGACTTCTAAATACCACTGGTAGACAAAGGATTAAAAAACTGTAAAAAATATTTTGTAAAAATAAATTTAAGCAAACAATTCAGTTAAATTGAAGACACGTGTTTTCCAAATTTTATATGAACTTCGTGAAGACGATTAATTATCGATGATTAACAATATTCGTTAGTCAAACTATTATTATGTTTTTTACTAAAAATTCTTATAAAATTCCATTCCACAAACTCTTCAGTCAAGTCCATTTCTTTAGAACTTTTCATTTTCTTTTTTGCAGAGAGATGTAGTTACTATTGATGGTATGTAGTTCTTTCTTTATTGTTCAGAAACGGCTGAATTAGGTTTAAAATACGTTCTTTATGTCGTGTAATGTGATTTTTGGCCTATGTAAATCATGTCAGTGGCCGTTTATATACAGTGGCCGTCAAAACGTCAGCAACACCTATTTTTCTTTTGCAACCGTTGCATCTACAATCTTGAAAGTTAGTTTGTGTGGGAAGTCCATCTCGATCTTCCTTCCCGGAAGTAAACCACAACTTCATTATTTTAAATGGAATGCTATAGTTTTTATGTTACCTTTTAATTACATGCGAAAAAGTAAGTTGACTTTAATAACAGATGTTGGCACCTAATGTTTTTCATTTTCGAGTTATTTTGATTTGAAATTCTTTTTGGCCATTATTAACGTGTATTTTAAAATCGTATTTCTCAGCCGCTGCACAAGTAAAAAAGTTGAAGATTTGCGTAAGTACAATCAAATGGTCCAATATCTATAGACCAATATCTGTTACCACAGCCACCTTATTTTTCGCATGCAATTAATATGTCATAAAAACTATGGTAAAATAGTTTGGAAAATATTTTAGATCGAAAGGTTAGGATGAACTTCCCATACAAACTGAATTTCAAGAACATAAATGCAACAGTTACAAAGAAAAACAGGTGTTGCTGACTGTTTGGCGGGCACTGTACACCACACAGTTTTTTATCCGGGAATGTTACTTATGTTTATTACTTTAACTCTAATAAGTAATAAAGTTAAACTTTATTACTTTTCAAAAGTTGATTCATTTTTTATTTGAATTGAAAGTGGCAATGTTGTTAAATTTCAGAAGGTTTTCTTCGAAATGTTTATGATATAACAGTAAATGAAATACATTTACATTTATATTTATCTGTACTAGCAAAACCGCATTTGAAAATTATTATTCGTTATTGAGATTTTAAATTTTCTTAATTACTTGTTGAAGGGAAACTTTTAAGGATCTGCCGTAATATGCGGCATGAGCTATATATTCAGCAATTATTCGCTCTGAATTTAAAAATGGCTGGATAGGGCGGATACCTGATAGTCGCCGGATATCCGTTACATCTCTAGCCAAAGCACATTTTTGAGCGTTGAACTGAAAGAATTTTTTAATACATACAATAAGAGAGGAAGACGCCATATACAGATTTTCTACTATATTTATGAGGTCCAAATCTTAAACTTCAGCGTATGAAAATTATGGAATTTTTAATAAATTTAATAAATTAAATAAATTTTAAATAATTGTAAAAATGATTGAAAGCAGTCCAGCATACAATAGTGTGGACCTCCTATTAGTTAATTAATTTGGAATCAGATACGAAAGTAGCTCACCCCTCAAAACTCAGTCATTTTTAAAAGAAAAACGACTTATTAATTAAAAGGAAACAGAAGTACCTCAACAAAACTTAATAAAAAGAAGCTAAAGTCAAAGATTTCAAAGAAGATATAAAAAACGAAGTTGATTATTTTAGAAGAGAAAATGTGAGGGGAAAACAATTCGTGAAGGAAAACAAAAAGCAAATCGTTTCTGATTATTTGATGACAGGGGAACCTGAGAAGATGCTTTCTGCAGTCGGTTTGTTTTGCACGCAAATTCGATCATCTTTAGGTGATAAAACTTTGGGCATATTAAGTTTTTTGTGCACTTATTTTCTTAAAAATGTAACTCCTGAACTAGGTTTTTAAATAAATATCATAAGCTCATTGTTGATTATTTTGGCGTTATTTAAGTATTTACATTTTACATTTAACCAACCTATATGTAATTTTACTTTCAGAAAAAAATACCGGTAAATTACCGATGAATCGGTTTACAAATTTTCATTTACGGAATTACCAGTAAACGAAAAAGTCGGTAAATTTACAAGTCCTAGACGGAACCGAACCCAACCCAATCTAACTTCAAAACTAATACTAGACCTAGAACTAAAAAAAAACATATAGGTTTAACCGTACGTTTCTTAAGACGGTAAGCCCTGATGTTTCTAGTTTTAAGTCTACTGTGAGTGTTAGTGAACTAACACTAGACCTCGAACTAAAAACATTTGGGTTGGTCGTCTCTTAAGATTTGTAGCTATAAGTTCTGACGCTGGGTTGAAGGTTTAATATTAGTTAAACTTCTAGTTCACGATGAATTTAAAATAATCTAGAGTTAAGCAAGAATTAAAACTAGAAGACGAGAGCTAAACTTGGATCTTTCTAGTTCAAAGTCTAATGTTAGTTCTAGTTTTAGTTCGATACAAGTATACGAGAATCAAAATTACAGCTGATACCAACTCTAAGGATAACACTAGACTAAGAAGTAGAAACATATGGGTTTAGCCGTACGTCTCTTAAGACGGAACCGAACCCAACCCATCCAAGCTTCAGAACTAATACTAGACCTAGGAGACTTGGAAGACCTACGGGTACTGAAGACACACAGCTAAACCGAAACTTTCTATTATAGGTCTAGTGCTAGTGCTAATCTTACTTCGACACAAGTATACAGTAATATAAACAATAATTGAATAACAACTAAAAACAGACCTAATACCAACACTAAAGCGAATGCTAGGCCAAGAACTAAACACATTTGACTTTAGTCACACATCTCGTAAATTGTACTTTTAAATAGTTAAACAATTTACAATTTAGAAAAAATCCAGCTTTTACATAAAAATGATGTTAACTTTTATAATTAATGTATAAAATTGGTGCGATTTAGTGATTTGAACATATTCGACGCATTATTTATGCTTAGATAAATTTGAAAAATCAAATTTTTCCCTCGTTGTAGCTCAATCTGGGGACATACTGTATAAATAATTGAGCAAGAATTTTTTTTAAAATTTGTCTTTAAATAAAAATTAATTAAAGTAAAACAATGATAGTTATTGTAAAAAAATATATGTTCTGTCATATATCCTCAGAACAGGGTTTTTATCAGATATCATAAAATATATGTTTACGACCACGGAAATGCGTTTATTTCCCCATTATTGACCATTTGTTATCGTAATAGTACGTCAAAACCATCATGTCCAACGAGTCGCGATCGTTTCGAAGCGCACGCTGAAATCATCCCTTCAGTTTCTGCATGACGTAAACGCCAATAACAGTCTCTCTGGGCGTCCACGTGATTTATCGTTTCGCGCTCTTATGGTTATTTTATGAGGAACAGGAAAATGAGTGCCGCAGCGCGTCGCCGTTGGCTGCGATTTGAATAATTTATATGACGTATTTCTATATCTCGATATCGCCCGGCAACTTCAGAACGAACGATCGACGCGGTCTTTCAGGCTTCGATGCACGCAACCGTAATCGGTATGCACCACTTGCTCCCTCTTGGGATCCATAGAATAAAACCACCTCCTCTGAAATTTCTTAATTTATATACAAGTATAACGAATTGGAAACATTTAAAGTCACAAATACGCTACTGAAACATTTATCATATATTATGCAACAGCAGTTTGTGGCAATTTATTACATTTAAAGTCATAGTTCAACGTACAATAAATTCTAGTCAGTACCAAGTGTTAACTGTAAAATACGACCTATGTAATAACTGCATCAAACGTCAACAAGTAGTGCATTTGAAAAATATGTTTAATCCCACCGCGAAATAGGGATACAAAAAGGAATCCTACTTTTTACGATATTAAAGCCATTGCGTTATGTAAGGTTTCAATAATAAGTAGCAATGGCAACCCATTTCGTTGGGATCAAGGAATAAAGTGATCGAATTGGGTCAGGATATTCGAAGTTAGAGGAGGCAATCTTCACTTTTACCGAAATCAATTCCCAGTGCCCTGACATTTCATAAAACCAATAACAGTTTCTGTAAGCCATTTCTAAAACTTAGCTGAACTTTATTAACAATAGATAAGCGCCGCCTCGAATTCAAATATCTACCTGTATCCACGACCTAAACACCGCTAACGCCGTCTTCGCGTCTCCGGATTATATGCATCCGCTCTGTCCCGGAAACTAATTTAATTGTAGTGTTGCGAAACAGCGCAGCGTTGCTCGGCGTTTTCGCATTATCGGCCCGTCTCGTACCTTAGAGGCCAAATCAAGTATGTGATTTATGCGAACCGACATCGTAGACAATTACCATAATAGAAATTCCGCGTGGGGAATTTTCAATATGGATCGGAAATTCGTCTAACACTATGAAATCCATCTCGCATCGTCCATACGTTTCACTTGAAATGTAATGAATACCAAGCATTTTTAGTCCCGAGTTAACTCTGATGAGCTATGTTCAAAAGAATGCACACATTTTCTATTAGTCAATTTAATATTCATCACAGATTTCTTGAATACGTCAATATAGCGATGGAGGATTTTGAAGCATTGCATTACATTTGCATTTGTTATAAAAATTTAGTCAAAGCACTGCAAAAAAATAACCAAAATTTGCATTCTCTAGAATAAGGTATTGTGAATAGAGCAGACAATTATAGAACTAATTGAAAACATAATAAATTATATAAAAATTGATGAATTACAAAAATAATAATAAATACAAATTTTATATTTGATGAAGGTGTTTGCGTCGTTCTTCTTTTAAAGTTTATAATTATATTCTTTTATGTTTTTAATAACAACTCATATAATAAAATTACAATTCAATTTGATCAAAAATAAATATAAACAAACATTAACGCTACACTAACATTAGATCTAATCTATCTATAATGCTATATATCACAAACTGAAACTTTCTTTCTTGATAACAATATAAAAGAAATTAGGGATAACTCTTTCAAAAAAAAATATCAAAAATAACTCAATCTTACTAACTATGTTTAATTTAAATTCCTCTAACTCGATTCAAATGAATCCGCTTGTACCTACATTGAAATGCCTTATAAAGTTACATAAACAAGACAAAACCATAAGACCTATTATCAGTAATGTGAATATTCTAACTAGCAAAGTTTCCAAACTAACACATAACTTTCTCTAAAACCAATTTCAACACACTTTCAAATATACTGTTAATAACTCCTCTACTCTCATCCACAAACAAAACAACTTCCAACCGAATGAAAATAATAAAAACCTCTACGCCAACATTCAAATAGACCAAACCCTTCTTATTATCAGATCTTATTACATCTCATTAACTCTCTAGATCTCATTAGCCTTACTGTCTTGGAAATTAATTGCTTCCAGGAATTATTTTCTGAACTTCGACTTTTTAAAGTTTATCCTTAATTGTTTGTACTATTTTAAATGTTTTTACTCTTCCGTTATTTTGTTAATTCTATTTAATGATGTCGGAATATTTTCAGTCGTGCCTGAAGAAATAAAGAAATTTCCGAAACATATTTAGCACCGAAAAATAAATAAAATTGCTTCATTGTTAACACAGTTGTTAACAAATTATTTAATAAAATTTACGATGAACATCGAACCCACTTTATCAAAATAGAAGCTTTCAGTTAGATTGAGTCAAGAAGTATTAAAATGTCAACACAAAAGTATTGAAAAGATATAAGGCATTCAGATATAATTGTATTACGCTATAAATTTTAATTTTTAAGTTTAGCCATACGTGTCGTATGGCTAAACTCTAATATTTCTCCTTATAGGTCTATTGTTAGTTCTGAAGCTGGGTTGTAGGCCTAGTATTAGTTATACTTTTAGTTCCAGAAGAATTTTAGAACAACCTGTATACAAAATATGCATAAGGAAATATTGTTAATTATGTATTATAAGAATTAAAGTTTTGTGTTTACAGAAATATATTGCTTTTAAGTTCAAGTATGGAGGTGTTTTATTTCTTGTATCGAATATTTGTATTGTCAACTATTTAGCAGCAATATTTGATAATAATAACCACCTTCGGATTATCGAAGTTCTACTGTATATATTTCAACTCGCATCTATTGTTTGTTAAAACTTTATGAATAGTATAAGGTCATTTGTAACATAACGCCAATTTTCTAGATTCGCCAGTGGTTAAGATCTCTCTCAAATCTTTTCTTTTGACCTTTCTGTCGCTTTCTTCTCCCATATAGTGGGTTTATTTATGTTATCTTTTCCCCACTCATAGTTTCATCTTCTGCTAGCGCCAATAACAATTGATTTTGTAACGCATTTTGAATTTAAAGCATATTGGATTTCGCACAGTCATTTATCCCAATTTCGTCCATCTTCATTTTCACTTCTTATAGATATCGCTGTCGTCATTGTTCTGTTATAACACACTATATACCTGTCCATTTGCACGTGGTGCTGCAGTTGCATTTTGAATATGCATCATTTGATTCATTTTACAGTATTCTCTATATTTCTTTGAGGTGAATGCCATGCCAGAAGATGTGTGTTACCCGTCATACTCTTACAAAGCAGTGGTTGTATCTACATATTATGCATTTATCCTTCCTTCTTGTCTTCAGATATGTTCTTATATATATGTTTTATACAGGCTGGTATATAATCTGTGACACATTTCTTCATTTTAAGGAACCATAAATATTGTTTAAGGTGACTCGTCGTTTTGTCCACACCATAATGAGCCAGGTGATCATCACTATTTTGAAAGACTTTCCGTATAATCCCTTTGGGTACAACCAAACTTTCATCTCCTTTTTTTAATTTTCTGTATAATCTGTTCTTAATCAATTCATGATCTTGATGTATTTGCTTCTCATCGTTAATATTCAGCTTCTCAGAACCAGGATTGTATAATGTCAAAACCGGTTTTTCGCATAATCTTTTGTAAATCGAAAGCGGTTTCTTCAAAAATGTTATTGTTCACTTCCTCAGAAGCGTTCGATGTTGTCAACCATGATATTGTCATGTTCTATTCTTTACTCTATTTGATGCGACAAGGAATTTATAAAGTTGATCAAAACGTATTTAATAGACAAATACCAATGTGAACAGGTCAATGGCTTAATTTCTGAATCATTGAAGCATAGAGTACCGCAGGGGTTGGTGTTGAGTCCTTTGATGTTTTGTTTATACACATCTATACTTCCAAAAGCTGTCAATTATTTTATACTACAACTCTTCTTTTCGTGAATATAAGGGGGTAGCATGGAGAATTACTAAGGACTTAGCTAATGTCACTGAAACTGCAAAAATTCATGCCTTGATATTAAACCCTAGCAAAAGTGTTATTATTCTGTTTGGCAAAAATGTGAAAATCGAGGAATTGAAAGCTGATCTAATTCTTAAGTTAAACAGGTAGAATACACCAATAGTTGACCAGGCAAAGAATCTTGGATAAGTTGCATCATTATACAACAATTATAGTCGTTATAGTCTTCAGGCTATAGTGCTGTATCATAAGGTTGTAACAACCGCCTCGCCTAATTTATTTTAATTTGTGTAACAAGATTCAGTTTAAAGGGGATTTACACAGTGTAAATATTAGAAATAAAAATGTTGTTAATCCGTCTGCTCATGGTACAGCTCTGTTTTGTGGTACGTTTAGCTACTGTGCTTATAGGTTGTATAATGCTATCATCATCACAATTAGAGCTGAAAGGGGAGTGCTTTTAGAACGTTATTCTTTAGGTGTTTATTTGAGCGATTTTGTATGATAGTTTGTGCACCCTGATCATTCATGTATCCCAACGTTTATGCACATTATCATGTCTGTGTTCTACAATTTTACGAAACATTATAATCACTGAGGTTACATTTTTTAATAGAAAATAACTTTAATGATATGTATTGATATGAATGGGTTTTTTTAACACCGCGTCCTCTGAGAATGCATTCAACAACCTTTGACTCATTGTTCAAAGACTAGAAGTTAGAAGTAAGATAGAATATTCGATGGACTCAAAAAATGACTTGAAGCCACACATGTAAATATAAGCACAAATATATATATTCAAAATTAAATTCAATCAATAACAGTGCTTATATTAAAATGTTATATTTGTCAGTATTAAAAAAACTAAAAATGAAAAAAAATGAAGCCATTAAATTAAATTAGAGTAAATTAAATGCACTTAATGTTTAGGTTCACGTGACGTTGAAACATCATCCTCTGATCTTTCCATTTGTCATGCTTCAAGTGGTGTATAGCCAGCATATCACGTCACGCGATATTACCTGGATGTGATGATAAGCGACTTGTGTTTAAAAAAGAATTTACGTGTCAACGTTTGTTTTTTAAAAAAGCATTCAAATCACATTAGAGGAAAACGCGATAATTTAAAAAAGCAAAAATAATGAATATATGTGTATGGGATGTGTTTATCACTCTAAAATTATAAATCCTTTTCTCTAAGTTTTAGGTAAAATCCATCAAACGATAGTGATTTTTGAATACGCACATGTATGATAGCTTAAGCTACCATATGTTACCTAGAGCTTTCGCTGGGAGGGTAAATTTTCTTTAAGCTATAATTGTTAACAAGGTTTGTTCTACTGATTTGAACAAGCATTGATAATATCTACCATACACGTCATTTAAGATCTGTGTTAATGATATAGCGTATTAAAAGTTCTATATAGAGACTGTTAATAGACAATGAAGATTTTTTTGATAAACGTTAAAGGATAAGATACACATAAGATTAGGTAAGGTCTTAAATCGTTCATTTCATATATAATAAAGAAAATATGATATGGTGTGAGTTTTATTTAAACATAAATTAAGCATTTTTTGATGGTATATCGACAGCAGTTAATTAAATCTTGGAATTTCCATCATGTTGTTGCTAATCCAACTGATGGTCCGAAGTTTGTTGTTGGTTAGCTTCATATTCGCTAGGTAATAGACTTGGTTAACCAGTAAATGCTTCGATCTATATATTGCCATATTCAAGCTTGAACCGATTACTGCCATATAATCTAAGCACAGTTTTTGTCATTACTCTGCTTTTTGCTATTTTAGAAGTATAAAATAATTTGAAGTAAGAACATAGTAAGAGCAAAAATGAAATTCAACGTTTCAAGTTTTCTTAATTATATGGGAAAATCAATGTTGAAACACATATACGACTTAATATGTTTCTTTCTAGTTGTTTCATAAAACTTATCCTGTGAAGTATATCCTGAAGTTTTTGAATTAAAAGTTTCAGGTTGGGCTCATTAACTATTCTATAAATTTCTAATGCACCTCTTTAAATATTGCAAAAGCCTCACGTTTCGCTTTTATTGTTATTTACTTTTAACTTTAAACATTTCGCTCCTTCAATTCATATTAAATGTATCAAATAATCGATATATAATGTCGTACATCGTATTAATTTGTATAATTCATATCTGTTTGGAAAATTATTTTCAATTTTAATAAATAAACCGGCAAGGTGAAATATCTCATATTTAAATATTAATATATTCACACTGAATGTCACAAATTTCATAAAAATGCATAATTCATATTATTAATTCATTATTAAAATTCATTTAAACGTCTTAATCAAAATTACTCTTGATGACTAAAACGTTACATAATATGTCAGAAATTATTTAAATTTAATAAATTTGAGATGATTTTTGTATTGTGCATCTTAAGATTACTCTTGTTTTAGGCAGATATTTCATTGTGAAAAACAATATAATTTATGGATATTAAGTGTATCTTAAACATCTCGAATAATTCCAAAACAAACTGTCAATATTAAATTACTAACAACAAATATGGCACTATATCTTGCCCTTACAGGGACTACAATTAAAAATTACATCAGATAGAAGAAATCATTCTGCAAATTTTCACTTTTCAATTGCAAATTTTAATTCTTTTTCTCCTGCCTTTCCTAATTTTCTACATTCTTTTGACATTAGTTTGTTCTTGGTCTCTAATGAATTCAAATATGTCACTAGATAATATCATTTTTTCTGATATTTTGAACTGGGAGTACGTTTGATAATTTTTGATTCCAAGTTCATCGTAAGGGTCAACAATTAAAACTCCAAAAAACTATTTTATTAAATCAGTGCGACTAGTTTTGAGATCAACTTATCTCTTCATCAGAGAAAATTCATCAGATAAATTAGAAAAATTGTAAAAACAGAAAAAGGAAAATTAAGTTACCGTCAATAGTTAAAAGTTGTACCAAAAACATAAAAAGTCTGTCGTAATAGATAGAAAACTGAAAGGAATTTATCGGATGACGAAGAGTACTTTCTTATTATTATTGTTAAAACTCTAAAAAAGCGGAAAATATAAAAAGGTATAGAAAATATAAAAAAGAAAATTAAAAGGATACCGATTATAAAGGGTAAAAAATATACATATTTGTAAATATAAAGAATAAATAATTACTTAAGAAATAAACACTAAAATACTTTTAAATACAAATTTGAACATTTGTGAAACGGTTTACATATTAAAACGGAAAGTAAACACAAAAAGTTGTATTGATGAAAGTTGCCTGTCGGTTATACAAAACTGAATTTAAGTACATCAGACGTTAAATCGTACTAGGCAGAATGTGGGGATATTTCAAAAAATTACTTGATAAACCACAAAATATGAAATTTAATAACGTTTATAACTTCAGCGAGGAATAGATTTAGGTGTATTTAGAAAAATGTTTGTGGTTATTAAACCCTGTTATGTCGTTCAATAATATCATTATCGTGAATGTTAATAAAATACCCCTCATAGAGATCAAATTCCTTAGATTGTTGTATATTGCGTAACAATTCGATGTTGTTTATTGTGATGTCATGTGAGTAGTCTCTTATGTATTTGTAAACTACGGATGTAGATTTAATTTAGTGCTCTTTAAAGCGTGCAGCCAAATTGCGACCAGTTTGTTCAATATACATTTTTTCACATTCTGGACATTTGATTTTGTATACACCATTTTAGTTGTAATATATTAACCTTAGATTTAGTCCAGTGATATGTCCTTAAATCTTATTATTTGATACAAATGCTGGAGCCATGTTGCATTTCTTTAGATTGTGCATCAAACTTAAGGTAATTTTTTCAACATATGGTAAAACTATAAATTGCGAAGTAAAATTATCTTTCATCGCAGAGCATTGGCGCATAGAAAAGCACATCATAGAGTTCGACAAAACCAATATACTGGCAACAACCGGGTATTATTTCCAAATAGTTACCACCTTTAATCATACCCTATTACTTGATAATGAGTCTTACCCCGCTATTCCTATCTTTGTAGTTTCATACTGTTTAGATTGAATATATCTGCGTAGTATCTTACTTATTTCTTATCTGTTTTCAATGTGTATCCTTTTTCTTCTTTTACCGTCCAGTAGATAACGTTTGTATGCTTGTTTTTAGTGTAATTCTTTTGACCATGTTCAAATGAGATGGTCTATGTATTCTTGGTTAATTTCATTATTAGTTCTTAGGGTTTTACTTCTATTAAATTTAAATAGTGCTAAATATTGTTGTAATTATATGATAATTGGTTCAAATATACATTTTAAAAAACATTTAATATTAACAAATTGAAAAGTACGTTTGAAGTAAAAGTTGGACACAAATACAATCAAACTAACGGATACTGGTTGTACGGAATGTACAACCAGTGTCGTATATATCTATTTTATTCAAAATTTTAACAATATAACTTTTAAGACTAACAATAAGTATAATTTTCAGATTTGAATTTGTTTTGTATTTTAATTGCATAGATTATATTAGTTGTTAGAGATACGGATATGCGGGGTGTATTATCATACATTTTTAAACATTTAATATGGATGGAGAGGATAATGTATTTATACAAAACAATTTTTATATAAATTTTAATATTTTTTGTATTAAGTTGATCATTGAGGCAATTTGTGTGGTTGATTTTATGTTTATATTCCTCTATTTCATAGTTTTCTAACATGCTCCTTTGTTAAAAGGTCTTCAAGCCTGTGATTTCTCCATGTAGCAGAGAAAGATTCCTTTGTGCGGCAAAATGATGGTCATTGATTAATAGGTGTTCACAGAAGAATGAATTTGGATTTTGTTATTTTCCTTAAATCTTTGTTTGAGGGACCGCCCCGTTTAATCTAGTATGGAGACTCACAGACAAGTATCACACTCTAATTTATACACTCCACTTTGACCCATTATATCTGTCCTATTTTTAGCAATAAATAGCAATACGATGAAGCTTTACGATCAAGCTTTTATTTTACATATTTACAATATATTTAAAGAAGAATTTCATGGTTTCTGAATTGGCTTGATGTGTAATGTTTTTTAAAAAACGTTGTTTTCTACTATTACATTAAATAATAAAATAGCTACAGCAGCGAATAGCCGTTTATGGAAAATAATCTATACTTCATCGTAAAACCCTTTGGGAATTTTATTTTTTATACCTTTCGATGAAATTAGAATCAGAATTTTCTAATTGTAAGTTAAGAATATGGTTTTATTTTGCTTACAATGCTTCTTGGATCTTGTGTTAGCCTGTATAATGTCTTCCTACGAACTCCTTTCGGTCTTCTGAACCGAAAGGAGTAACAATGTAGGGAACATTTGTATATGATCTTATCATTTGAATTTTTGGATAATTTTGTCTATGTAATTTATTTGATGATTATTGTTAGAAACTAAAGACTTAACTACTCCTATCTCCTTCTTTCACTTGCTCATAAAGGTGCTTTGAATCATCTTTGTATATTATATATGATCTAAAATTTGCGGTTTCATGAGATAGTAGTCGTAATATTATCTCTTTTGTAGGTATTATTATAGTGTAATCTCTCTGTAGTCTGATCAATCTTACGTTATTGTGAAAGTTGTCGATTAGCCTGTGTTGGTCATGAATTTCTTATACATTGTTCTCCCCCCATATGGAGTAACCGTGTAATCGTTTTCTGCGTTTATTTTATTTTCTACAATAACATTAAGAAAATGTCGGCAAATAGGCCGCTTAATCCTACAGAGAATACGTGCGTGATTAAAATTTACAGTTGTGAATACCTTAGCCCTATGAGGCCTGTCACGCCTTTTTTCCGGGATTATGTTTGCTTTAATTGTTTTAACTTCACGATTGGTCTTTGACCTTTCAGGCCACAAAACATTTAATTGTATTATTTGTTTCATTAAAAAAAATAACAAAAGCCTAGAAATAACGCACTTTAATATTCTTTTATTTTGGAACAACACAGAACAACATTCAAAACTAAAAAAAACCTAAACTTTTCCACGTAATTAGAACAAATAAAATTGGAATGTTCTATGCAAATACAAATATTACACATTTGCAAAAATATCGACTTTTTTGTTCATACAAAATTGTTTTTACAACGTCTTTACTCCTGCTACCTATTTTGTGAGCTCTTTGGGGTCTACCAAAGCAAAATCTTCAACTCATATTTTGCAACTTTATTAGATATGTATATCTTAAACTTACAACGTCATCGAAATGACTATAGCATCTCATCCAACGTTACGTATTCTGTAACAATTTAAAATAATTTATTGTTTTGGACAAAATTTTCAAAAAATGCCTCTGCTGCAGTTATTTTATTTAATGATTTCGTTGGTTTCTTATATTCACGTTATCGAACCTGATAAATTTTAACAACCAATAAAATCTATTTCTACCCATAGCTAGAGATTAGTCAACTCGAATTATTAAACCAGATTAACTCGAGTTAGGTTTACATACTTAAATAGCAAAACTCCACTGACATGGCCAAACAAGCACTTACATAGTACTCACTCACATAGTACTCACTCACATAGTAGTAGTCATACTTTTATAACAAAGACGCGAGTTTGTGAGGTAAATAAAACAGCAGCAAAAACTACTTTTTTGGGACGAGATATAATTAATCTGTAGGTAATATAATATCAGAAACCGCCAAGAAGTCTAACTCAAGTACGACTTGTGCAGCAGCCACAACAATAAAACTATACATTGTCATTACCATACATTGACAGAAAAGTAGAATTTCCATTTCTTTTTATTAAGGTTTGAAAATTACAGAGCTGTTACTTTTCATAAATGTTTTGATAATGAAAGAACAAACGTTCAATTCATGATGATAATTGAAATCGCATGGCGTGAGGTATAGTCTGTTTTTAAATCAGGAGGAGTAATTTAAATTTAAATGAAGGTTGAATGCGAGGAAGGTTTACAATGGTTTACAACAGGCAATTTTTATTTCTTGTTGACAACGATTTTGAATTTGGAGGTTAGGTTATTGACTATTCGACCGTTTCCTCTCACTATTGACAATGTTGTGTTCTTAAACCCTTTTGCGTGTAATACTTCATTTTAATTGAGTGAAATGTGTTCTTTTTGGAACAATATATGGATCGTGAGCATAGTAGTAGTTCAGAACAAGTTTCTCCGACGAAAAGGCGTAAATCCTTGAATTTTGAATTATAAATCTCTACAAACAACACATTAATGACGAAAACCCATTGAAAATGACTGATATTGTAACAAATTTCACTTATCGGTTGTGCTAAATTTAAGGTAATCTCTTAATTATTGGGAAATTCAACCACGGGTTGGCAATTAAACCTCTTTTTTTATTGTAACCTTAGCTTTCGAATTTATTTAATTCTTTATCAGAGGACGCTATAACAAGAGAGAAAGCAAAGACCTTAAATATTACAGTAAATATACAAAACAATATATAACATAACCTAACTTACATAATTGAGGTTGAGATTGGTAAAGAACCAAAGGCGTCAAAAAACTTTTTGTATATTATACCAAGAGTAAAGGCCACAGTTGGGATGGTAGTTATCACAGAGGACAAACATGAACGGTGAAAGAGCCACAAATACAATAAAAATATTTTATATAGATAAGCACTTCGTGAGGCACATATCTATACAAACAACGCTGATACTGTTGATAGAATCAACGAGGGTGCTGGTAAGGAAAAAAGATTATGTCAAGTCAATAGTATGGAAAGGTTACAAGTCCCAAACAATTAGGAGACCTTGAATTATTACGGTGGTTGATGATTTTATTAAGGTTTCTATGCTTCGACCAATTTATTATCTAGATGAAACAAACTAGTGAAGGTCATATAAAAGAAAAAGTATGGGTAAATGAATCAATTCAGTGCAAGAGGGGCATTTATCGAAGAGTACTATGGGGCTTAAAAATCCATCAGGAAAAGGAAGATGATTAATCATGGTTCTGATTACTATTAGGTTTTGTTAACGAAGGCCTTTTAATGTTTGACGGTAAAAAGACTACAGATTATTATGAAGAAATTAATGCAAAATTATTTGAAAAATAGTTTGAAAATCTGTTAAAAAAATTAACAGAGAATGCAGTTATTGTGGATAACGCTCCAAACCATAGCTGTAAGGTTGAGAAAATACCAATTACACCCTCAACTAAAAACCAAATGCAAAGTTAGCTTACTTTAAAAAATATTATATGAAGAAAACATGATACGATCCTGAGTTATTGACATTGACAAAAGTACATAAAGCTAAATATGAACAGTATACATGTGATGAGTTAGCAAAAAAAAAAATAGAATTGTGTTGCGATTATCACCATACCATACAGAGTTAAATCCCATCGAATTAATATGGATTCAACCAAAAAAGGAAATTGCTTCTAAATATACCACATTTAAATTGGTGGATTTTAAAACATTTTTATTGGGTGCGACACAAAATATCGCCATTGACAATTGGAAAAATTGTGTTGATCACTCAAATAAAAGGGAAAAATGAATGAATTGGATGGACTGACAGACAAACTTATTGACCAGTTATTAATACATGTAAATGCCGATAACGATACGACGATATTTAATCCATTGAATTTTATATATTATTATTATACAGGTTTTCTCTGAAATACGTGTACAACAGAATTCCACAATTTCCTTGGCTCAAAATAGGCCGATTTAAGTTAACTTATCTATATCCAACGTTGCTTCATTTCGACGCTAGAGAAACTCAAAGTTAGAAAAAAAAATTCGTTTATTCTTTATAATCCGAGAACGCGTTAATAAATCTAACCCATTTTTGAGAAGTGACGTCCTAGGTTGAATCAACGTCTTTTTATGGTTTTGGATAAAATTTTAAAAATACGGAAATGATGGAAAAGCCATGTGGTTAGCAAATATTCGACCAACATGCATTACGCATGCATAATTATGATTTCTGAATAGCCCATTTAGTTCTTAAACTTTTTTGTCTCTTATAAGATTTCGATTACATAAGTAGTTAAGCCAGAAAAAAGAAATTTTTTGAGTATCTGCAACCCTTATTTACATCATTTTGACTCCAAAATCTTAATGTGTTTGGCACTTAAGTAAGGAACTGAATACTAGGGATTTTTTTCCTAGCAATTCTTGTTCATAATAAACTGTAGAGAGAAGGACTATTGATTTCAATGCCCGCCAGAGAAATCAATATCAGAAGAGGATTGAGAAATCAATTACGATAAGATTTTGTAATTGCAATGACGTAAAGAAGGCTTGCAGATGTTCAAAAATTAAACGAATTTTATTTGCTAACTTTGTAGTACTCTAGCGGCGAAACAAAGCAACTTTGGATATAAATGAGATAACTTAAATCGATCTATTTTGAGCCAAGGAATCTGTGGTCCTTCGTTGTACACGTATTTCGGAGACACCTGTATATTATTTATTTATTATTTATATTGTTTTTTTTTGTAAAATTATACTTTAAAATAAATATTAATAAGTTGTATACTTACTATTGACATGACTGATAACAAACGAATTACATATACATGTATATGCTACAGTAAATTGTGTAATTTATATTTATAAGATCAATAAAGCGATTATTATTATTAAAATAAATACCATAATAAGTAATAAAATAACTAATTGAAATTAAATTAAAATTTAAATTAAATCAGTTAATTTAAATATCCCGTCAAAAATATGTGGTGATATTTTTTGGTGATGTTTCCTACTATAAAACTAACTTTCGGATTTACTCCTCCTGATTTAAAAACAGAGTATAGAATCCAAATACCCTAAGCTTGCCATCTCTTCAGTGATTGGGGCACAGTGGAATTGCAAAACGTGAGAGATCATTTAGTCCGCCCTGTACTTGAGTTATTGCATACTATACAATTTCAATAACAATGTCCAACCCTACATCAAAAAGTACCATAATAAAAGTCAAAGAATGCGATATTGACTTAGGGTTTGTTTATGTTGGAGCTGTAATAAAGGATAAGAGCAGCAATAACAACATTGACAAGAGCACTTGCGTTTAATATAAAGTAATCATCACCGTCAATCTTATCGTTCATTGCAGCACCAACGTCAACGGACCTTTACATCCATCAACTCCAACCAGAGACAGGTAGATTTTTGCTATCAACTCGGTTTGGGTAACAGATTGATGTGTTATGATGTTGTCCTGTCTTGTACGTATAGTTTTCCGTGCATATGTCTCCTCCATTTTGTACCGTCTTTACCAGTAAGTTATTCTTGTGTGCACAAAGTAACTTATTTCATCAGCGATATCCTCTTCCGGGACGGTCACATGACCTTTGACATTGATTTCGTGTTCGCCCATTTTAACTAAAAGCCGTGCTTTGGAATAGACCTATTTCTTTAGAATAAGTACACTAAACAAATAAAAAGTGGCCAAAACAGTAAACTTACTCCAATGAACTATATAACACTCTCTCATAACCTGTTTTATGTATTATATTAATATAGAATTTTCAAATATCTATGAATACGTTAGGTTTCGGAATCCTAAGGTGTTTTCTATTCGTAAAGAGATCAATTAGTAATTGCTCTTTCCACAAATCTGTTGCAATTATATACTTTAGAAGCTAGCAAAGACATAATAGAAGTATATTGAAAAATGTTAAAGATACAGCAAGAAACAGGTCATAGGCTTGCAGGGCCCACGTATTCACTACAGGGTTAAGGGTAATCCGACTGGCAGAAAAGAATTGTTTTATTTCAATTTGCGTTAGATAAAAGAACTGGTTAATATAGATCATACTTCAACATTTCTTATAACATTAGTTGTTGAATAGAATTACTTCAATAACTTTCATTAAATCTTCTTAGACATCTTACATTGTTGTTTCACAAATCTCCTTCTTTAGTACTCATATGTATTAGTAGTTTTTCTGATCTTTATATACGATGTGTTAAATTGGATGTTTATCTTTTTTAACATTTAAAATTATTTTTTTACTAAATTCCAACAGCATGAATTTCAATAACAAAAAAGCACTCAATAGGTTGAATAAAAAATAGTACATACAAAAAATAGTATATGTAAATACTTTGAAAGAGTAGCACGCACTTCAAAAATGCGACGTTCAATTCTGGACCGTTCTCCCTGATGTAATTGATTGTATCCTAGCTCAACGTTTATCACCCGATTAGTATATGGGGTCGTTATTAAGCATTGAATGTATAGATGAATTGTCCCATATACGGCTGTTATTTACAGACCCAGGCCATGTAGCATTAACACTCGTAAACATATCCTTCACATTACATATGGCTTGAACTACACTTAACTCCTTTTCGGTTAACATATTCATCACCGTGAGTTACTGGTTTGAAATCGTTATATGAGCACAGCCAATTGCTCCAACAACATTGGGCTTACTGTTAGCAGCCCATTCTTCAACAGCTCCAAATCAAACATTTCTTTTATTGCAAATGTGACTGGAAACTTTTTTTAATAATGTTGGATACTGTTAAATGATGAATTCCTACATATATGCCAACACCTACTTGAAATTCTAGTTCTTAATAAATGTATAAAATAATAACTAAAGTGATATGTGTAAAGTTAAATTGAAAATTATGAAATTAGTAGAATCTACTTCACAATCATAGAATTCACTTTGAAGAATTTACTTCAGTATTGTAGTATTGGCATTTAGTACTGTTTTATGTAACTTTTAGGTATCAATTTAAATCGAGCACCTGAATAATAATGACAAATTCCAAAAGAAATTTTATTTCATGAAAAAGCTGATTTCACTAATTCACAACTAATAATAAACTCAAGAAATAGCGTTAACGTTGCGCTTTAAATATTGTTTACTCGTTAAAACATAAGTAAATACTTCATTAACGATGGCAAAAATGAAACAGTATGTATATATAAAGTAAAAGAAATCGAAGGGTAGTAGGATAATTATAAAAGTAAAATGTGAGTATTGTTTAACCTTGGTAAAAATACCGGCGTAATCTTTAACTTTAATGGGTCGGCACCTTTTATCGTTTTTACCAAGCATTATTTACGAATTCTATAAAAATTTCATGTACACCTGTAATTTATCGGATACGTATATGTTAAAGGTCGCAGTACATTTGTTTTTAATTTCATACGCGAGTTCGCTTTCTCGTCTAGATTTGATAAGAGATAACCTTCGATCGGCAACCGCAAATTAAACTCTGAAAATTCAAGGTGAAAAATACTCGAGTTGTAGTAACCACGCCTTCGATCAAGTACAACGTCGACACTGGACATATATCAATGGGAACGTGTAAATAGCCGCTTTTTTCGAATCTCGCATTGTCCATTGTAATTAATTAAACCCAGTCAAGGATTCGGTGTCGGGTTTTTCGCCCACCATGGATTTTTTTTCCGACCGGCTTCTTTTATTCGCTTAATTCGCATGAAACCGTCTGACCGGGCCTTTAACGCCATGTAAAGGTCGTATCCGAAGAGAGAACTCGTAGTACGAATTTGGGCCCACATGTTGTCCGCTAAAACGGATTTGTGTCCGAAACATCGAGAATACGAGGAGTGAATGCGAAATAAATTGATTCAATTTTTTTGTAACTTCGAAATATCACCGCGCCATTTATTTTCCGTTTATATTTACTGGGAAATTTGTTTCGTTCTTTTACGATTTAACTTGATAACATCAAATCCGATTTATTAACGGATTAAATGGGATGTTAGTTTATTTCCAACAGTAAATCAAAACGAAACCAATCTTACTTAAATGTTATTTTATATGAAATCATTTTATCCCGATGTTAATTGTATTGAAACTGAAAACGATTTTGTGAAAGTTATTTTTTTATGAAATCATTTTATATGTTATCGATGTTAATGGTATTGAAACTGAAAACGATTTTGCAAAAGTTACTTTTTTTGAATTAATTTTTGTTTTTTTGCCAAATTTTCGAACTATATGGTATACAAAATCTAATATCTCCATGTTTGTACAGGTTTATAACAAAAACGGAAATCTGCCTGGAGGTTAAAACTTTAGATTGGAGTTAGCGGGCGAGAGTTAATGATAGCCAGTTGCAACACGTTTAGCTCAACACGCGAACCCTACCGATTTGCATATTATGCAACTTCATATTTTCCACAGTAAGAAGTGACGCAGCCAGGGTACCTAGCACATGTAACGCCATGACAGGATCGGCGGGCTTTATTCAAATCACACACACATACATATTCATGCGACGCATATGTGCCCACACGATTACACGCAGCAGCTCCAAACTGAGATACGTGCCACGCCCCATCCTCATGTCAAGAACGTCACGGGAAATCCGTTCGTATTTGAAATTATAATGTTCACTAAATTAATTAAGTTACATTTATTCAAATTCTATAATAAAACTAAACTTTCAATTAATCTAGTCTATATTTTACCGTACGAAGTTCGGTAACAACCTTTTCTAATCCTAGAGTGGAAAGTTGTGCAAAACTTATACTGCGACCCAACTGTTTGGGCAAGCGTGACAGTGATACCGCTAATTCTCTGCATGTGTTGTTTTATCACATCACTGGTGACACCCTTAAATTAAATATCCTTTTAACCCGCTACAAGATGCAATGCAGTTTTAGCTGCTTTAGCGTACGTGTTTGGAATGTGTTGTAACACATGTTGTGTCCCGACGGAATTAATTAAAGGACGAAATATCCGAACTAAACTAAAGTGGGCTATAAGTATTAAATAAAATCAAACAGCAGTCATAAACATACATTGTTTATGAGTAAATTAGAAACATAACATTCCTTTTAGGGCATCCAATTCCCAATAAGGGAGTTGGACTTACAATAACTTTTAAATCTCGATGCAGTGAAACCTCGCGTAACGAGCATAATTCGTTCCAAAATCGTACTCGTAACGCGAAATGCTCGTTATATGAGACAATGTCTCATATACATATATGGAAATTAATGAGAAAACTGATAATGCGTTCCATTGCAAATAGATTTCAACAACTTTTATATTATAACGTTTATTTAAAGAAATATCTACATGAATAAGTATTATTCATAAATGTTTAAGGAACAAAATAATCTTTATGTTTTCTTATGTACCTATCGAAAAAACCTGGAATGTGATTCAATCATGTATTAGTTTATTTCTCATAAATTTATAATACATATCTAACCTTTTTTTACTAGAAAACTATCTAGTGATGTTTGCTTTCATCGGCGCTTCAAAATTTGTTCAAAATGTGATACCACATTGTTGTAAAATAAATTTGCAACTCACACAGCCACAACTTCATCAGGGTATAGTCTGCACCACGAGAAATGAGAGTGACTCATCGATTTCCGTAAGTATTTTGCGCATACGCTACAAATATTATGCCGGTACGTTGACGCGTGTTAGAGTGAAATGGATTCTAGCACGTATGTCAGTTTGCTACACTTTTAGACGGTGTGTCACTCTCACTTCTCGAGGTACAGATTATATTGATTTTCAAGAAATGACGCAACATTTTTCATGTTTTCAACATTTCTTTGATTGCATCAAATAGTTCATTTAGTGCTTTCTTGTCTGAAACACTTTCCTCCACATCTTCTTGCTGTGATAGACGGAGCAATTCTGTAAGTTCTTCGGTGGTCAACTCTTAATTGTGCTCAGTGCCAGTCCAATTGTATCGGCTAAAGATACAATTTCGTTCACTAGAGAGACTCTACATCTTGTGTGCCAAACTTCTCAGAACGACATTCAACTACGTTTTCCGGTTAAAGTTTTGTTCAGGCATTTTGAGGCAGGCAACGATAGGGAAGTGATGTTTGCAGAACTTTGAGAGTCAGGTTGGCTTCTTCAGTAACCTCGAAACAACGTTCGAAGAGTATTTTAGTGTAAAGTTTTTTGAAATTGGAAATAACCTGCTGGTCCATCGGTTGAAGTAACGGAGTGGTATTGGGAAGCAGAAAAAGGATTTTGATGAAACTAAATTCCTCAAAGAGCTCCGTTTGTAGGCCTGGAGAATAAGCACGTACGTTGTCCATTACACGTAAGGCTTGGATTGGCAAATTCATCTCTAACAGATATTTTTTAATTGAAGGTCCAAATGCTTTATTGATCCAGTCAGTGAAAATAACGCATGTCGCCCAAGCCCTGTTCTTAGATCTCCATATCACATTTAAGTTGCTCTTTTGGATATTATATTTTTTGAAGGCTCGTGCAGTTTCTGAATGGTAAACAACTATCGGTTTCTGAATGTTAAATCGCCGCTTGCATTAGCACAAAGTAGCAGATTGAGCCGGTCTTTCATTGGCTTGTAGCCGGGCAATACATTTTCTTCTACTGTTATGTATGTTCGCTTCGACATCTTTCTCCAGAAGAGACCCGTCTCATCGTAATCAAATACTTGTTGTGAGAGATAGGTTTTGGTATCTACAAGCTTTTTGAAGTCATCGATGAAAATTTCAGCAGCCTTTGTGTCAGAGCTTGCAGCTTCACCGTGCTGTGGTTGCCGGTTCTTCTTTGAAATTTTGCGAACAATTCACGACTAGCTTTAAACACTGTTTCTTCGGCCGTTGATGATCCTGGCGTGTTCTTAGCGAGGTCGGCAAAAATAGCTTTTGATTTCTCACTAAATGGTGTTTTCGTTAATTGTATCGCGTTGTAACTGCTTTTCATTTATCCATATGAGAAGCAGCGTTTCAACATCGTTGAGAATTCGTAACCGTTGGGTAGAATATATATTATATAGGGTATTCCGTAATAATATGCGAATATTGAACGGGGTGAGTTGTTTGAAATGTCAAACGTATGTAAAACAACAAATGATATCTACATACATTTAGGCTCATCCACCTAGATTTATTGCAAAATTGTATCCTCAATAATTACAATACGTATTATTTCTGTTGAGCAACCGATGGTTTTTAATTTTTCTCTCAAAAACGACGCATTGCAGTCCAAAAACTCAAGAGGGCTGTTATTTGTCAAATTGGAGGGGAGTTCAAAAATATTTTTTATTTGGGAAAAAACCATTGGCGTACCATTTTTTTCTTTAAAAATATTAAAGTCAGTGCTCGTACGCACGCCACTCTTAGAGATTAGATTTGTATTGAAATATATGCGCCTTTATTAATAATCATTATATGCCAAATTTCATAAAAATACCTAAAGCGATTTCGAAAATATTAATTAATATCCTTTTTTTTAAAAAAAACTTTAACACCCTGTATTTTAATAACGGAACATTTTGGGACCATAGTTTATATAAGAAACTATCATTAATTTTCGATGTAGAATCACCCCCTTCAATATTCGCATATCATTACGGAACACCCTGTATAATATATATAATATAATATAATATAATATAATATAATATAATATAATATAATATAATATAATATAATATAATATAATATAATATAATATAATATAATATAATATAATATAATATAATATAATATAATATAATATAATATAATATAATATAATATAATATAATATAATATAATATAATATAATATAATATAATATAATATAATATAATATAATATAATATAATATAATATAATATATAGTATATTGACGTAAAATGATTGTACACATATAAACAAAACTAAAAGTAGCTTTTAGATAACTCCCGAAGAAGAACCCTTTAACCTTATAAACCATGTAAGAGTAAAAGTTTAGATGGACAAAGATAATTTTTATGGCGGCAGTTGCTCGTCCATGTTTGAGATTTTTCTACGTTTGGGTTCTTCTCCAGCCAACAGAAACAGCAAGAATCGACTAAAGGGACCTTCCGTTACCAAAGCTGTCGAAGTTGTTAACAGAGAAGAAATAAGGAAAATGATACTTAATAATTTACTTCCTGCAATACTGAACAAATGCTCCAAGGAAAACACAATTTACGTACAACAAGATAATGCAAAGCCACATTTGTACAGTAACGATTTTTCATTAACACAAGCATTCGTTGAAGATGGTTGAGATATTCAATTAAAACTGCAACCACCCAACAGTTCCGATTTAAATGTGTTAGATGTAGGTTTTTTCAATTCCATTCAATTAGTTCAGTAGCAATTACTACAAAGAAATATCGATGAATTAATTGAAGCAGTATAAAAATCCTACTGGCGTATAAGAAGAGAAAGTTTAGATAACGTATTTATTTCACTACAAAAAGCGTGTACATTATCACATAAAGGATGTAATAGTTATAAATTAAAACACCTAAACAAACTGAAATTAACACCCAATCGAAAAGACACGAAAAGAGAGAGAAGCTAAAAAAACCAAAAGAATCTGATGGATATCAGTTGCCAACAAGTGAGAGCCCCCCAGACAGTTGGGGACCGGAACAAAAAGAGAAAGACAACGAACAAAAAATTAGGAAACAGACAATTTTAGGGCAAGCAAGTGACTCTTTAAAACTTGTTTGAAATTAGTAATGTTCCGAATTTCAAAAAGCAGTCCAATCCGTAGCGCAATCGACTATACTGTAACTGATCTGTGATAAATTTTAGTGCTATGAACAGGAAATGTGAGAATAGTATCAGACCACGAACGAGTAGCAAACCCATAAGATGATAATTGCTGGAACCTATCTGATAAGTACATTGCGGTGCAGTTATGAAGGATTTTAAATAACAAGGTTAATAAACGAAATGATCTTCCTCTCTCACAGGTAAATACCTGAATGTAATTGCGATAAAGTGTTACATGTTCAAAGATTACGACGGACCATAGAAAGAAGGGAGCAACGAAGTGCAAGAAAACAAAAAAATACGCGATACCGTTTCCACTCCCTGTATAGTGCCACTCCACTCCATCCAACTCGTATTAGCCTTCGCCTTGACTAGTTTAGTGATTATAACATGAAACAATACAAAGGAAATCATAAACTTTTTGAAATTCGTTCAAATTCGTTATCCTGCTTGCTCGACCTCGTCACCCGTTTCTGTTCTTTCCCTTCTCGTTTCACTATATTTTTTAAAGCAACTCCTCCTGCCGTAGCAACTTTGGAAAAGCGTACACTCCGGTGTATAACACTGTTCAAATGATGCTCTCCTGATCCTGTATTATTTTCCAAAAATACACGTTATTACCTGTTTGACGAAATAATCGATTTCCCCCTATTCTCCACCTATAGTCCTGGCCCATCCATCATACTTGTTCCACCTATCGTGCCACTTCCTCATATGATCTTCCCTTATTCTATACTTTTTCTCCCTCTTACTTGTAGAAAGACTCTTTCCTCCACTAGTGGATCCATCGGTCTCATTTTTGCTATCACCTAGATACTTATCACTAACCTCTTATTAACTGCATTGAGCATTTCCTTATAGCTCTTCTGTTTTAATGCTTTACCCCATGTGGGCGCCGCATATAGCAAGACCGACGTAACCGCAGTAGCCAATAGTTTCCTTTTACTTATAAATCCCCCTGCATTTGGAATAATCCTTCAAAGTATATTAATCGTCTTCAAAGCCTCTTCCATACTTCCGCATTTTTCTGACATGCGCCGTCCCATTGGACGAATACTCCATTAAGTATTCGCCGAATAAAGACTTATCTATAGGATATGCAACCAACATTTACCATTGTCAGCAAAAGTTGAGCCGCGCCTTAAAAAATCGTTCTAAATATAGAAATAAATAGTAATAGTATTGACGTTACGATGTGACCGGTCGCTTTTGCCCACAATGGTCACTGTTGGTTGCCTAATATATTTGCATCACTGTTTTACAAGGGACCTACGCTGAACACTAATTCCAATTGATAACCATGTCACCGGTGCGGCGCCGTCATTCTCTGTCCTTATCCAGATAAACGACCAGGTATTTTATAGCTGGAGAACTTTCCACTGTTTGACCCTTAATAATTGCCTCTATTTTTAGCACTTTTTGTTTTCTTTGTTTGGGTCACAGCAAATTATCATATCCATATTACTCCCACTCTAATGGGCAAAGCACTCTAAATAAAGAAAGGATCTTTTTCTTTGAATACGGCCGGGAAAGGATTTTTCCCCCCGTATCCAGCCATTTCTTTTTTGGATAGCTTTCTTCGCAGCGGCGAGTGCTCTCTTAAATACCTTACACTTGTCTGTACCTGATTTATGGCTATCATATTCGATATCGATCAATATGCCTTATATTTATTGACTGTTTGATTGTACTCCCAGCAACGAAAACATCTGTTCACTGTACTCACCTTCTCTATGCTACATCTGGTAACAAGTATCTTTAACCCCCATCTTTATCAGTTTCTGCGTCCCCTTGCTACCCACTATGACTGAAATAGCCTGAGTGCCATTTCTACGGGCTCTTAAATCAACTGTATGTCGAAGTTGCTCCGTACCAGTACGTCATTTAAAAACAGCACTTCATTTTGCTCTCCCAATCTTCCAATAGTCTCCTGTACTTTCTTGGTGTTACTTATACTTCTGGTTGAATCCCTTATTTCTGGGGCACCAAGCAATTACCTGTTTTTTGTATGCTTAAACGTCTCATTTCTTTCCTCCACAACCAGAGCGTACCTAGTTTTTCTTGATCATCTGTATTAGTCTTATGGACGCGGATTTCCTATATATCCTTAATCATGGCCGTAATCATTTTTCTAAATACTTGAATTGGGAATTTGTTTATCCAAGTTCTTCTTCTCTCTTTGTTTCTTTTTTCAGCTCTACCACCTACCTATACATGTCCTTCTCTGGTCCATCATATGTAAATTTAATAATTTTTCTCTTTCCTTCCTTCATTCTCTTCTTCGTTCCTATTTTGTAGCTCTGTTCTACAAAACTAAAATCATCCTTGATAAGAGATAGTTCCAGGTATCTATGTGTACCCTCTGTACCCCTTTTTCCATGTTAACATCTTCGGGATCCACTACGATTATTTTTTCAACAATGTCCCATGATTTTATAGCGTTTCCATTCTTAATTTCCGTATTTGTTCACAGTTCTTTTTTCCACACTTCATCTCGAACTAACGTTTGTAGTGTCTTCTCGAGCCTGGTCTGTGTAACAAACTCTCTAGTATCGGGATGTGTCCATCGTTGAGATCAAACGTCATTTTTCATATTTATGCATACCTAGCCATTCAGTATTTGAAGTATTTGTGTCATATTCTTAGAAAGAATAATAGAGGTCTTTTTTGTATTATTTTCTACCCACCCACTCAGTTCCGTCCTTAGATTAGTAATTTCATATTATGCTTCTTCTATAACGAAGACCTATAAGCATAACTCCTTATTATAGGCATGATCTACATCAATAATTTCCACATGAATAGCCAATATCTTTCTTTTCTTGTATTCACCCCCTAGAGAGTTACTCCTGTCATTCTTAATCATCTTCCTCGGCTTACTGGTATTTTCTGTACTTTTTTCTATACTTTTAATACTACATCTAGAAGACTGACTTGATATTGATATTGTCTCTGAAAGACTTAAAATGCTTCCAGAAAACTTGGTATTAATTTTAGAACACTTGAAATGGTTCTAGAAGACTTGATACTGCTTATATAAGGTTCGAAATGCTTAAAAAAGAGTTAATATTGTCTCTGAAAGGCTTGAAATGCTTGCACAAGACTAGAAATCTTTTCAAAAGGGCACCATACAACATATTCATTGGTTTTATCTGGATTGAAGTTATAATCTTCAACTAATTTTTTAATTCACCCAATTTAGGATATCTTTTCGATAGCCGTCATTCCTGGTCCGAGTTTATTCCCAATTCTTTTTCTTCCAAATTCAACACCCATAAGTATTTTTAAACACCGGTGTTTAGAAATAAATTTTTATGTTAATTAATTTAGTCGATTTAAACATTCTCTAAGGGGGTTTATGGATTTATCTCATAATACCAAACGTGTTTTCAGTGCAAAACAACATTCGGTGGAAAAATCGTTCCGGATAATTTTTTTTTAAATTTCGAGACTTTTAAAATACTTAGTCTTCTTGGTGGTCCTGGGCCTATCATTTTTTTCATGAAATCCCGAGCTGGACCCTGGACTAAATTTTGGGACTCGACTCCCAATTTCTTTATTATTTTTTAATTAAAAACAAAAGGACTGAGAAGATTGGCAACTCAATCATTTTAAATTATTAAATAAAAAATTACTCTCTTGTGTAAAGATAAGGAATAAGACCATTCTTGTCCATCGTAAAGAAACTAGGGAATGAATACGAGGTCTCCAGATAAAGTTCTATAGACGTTGGTAAAGTCAAGAAATTTTTCTTGTGTCGTAAAGTTCTAGGGTACGGTAATAAAGCAAAATTTCTTTCCCAGGGGGAATTTCAACTTTAGGAGGGTAACCACCATTGCACTTGTATTATATAGCCGGATTGACATCAAGATAATTACTGTAATAACTGTGATAATTCATGTAAGTTATTCCGAATTAATATATTATGTAGTGTGATTAAAACAAATCAAAATACCTCTGTTTAAAAATTGGTCCTTCAAAAAACGTATTTGATATACAGGTTGACATTTATTCAATTCTTTTTTTAATCGCCTCCATAAATTCACATTCTGGACAGCACTTTTCCTCCCTCTGGAGTTTGTACATCAAGCTTGGGCAATGCACCCGGGTAGGCATCAATTTCAATTTAAAATTTATTGACCATTGCTGTCGGCGCGTTTGCGTTGACTCTCGTAGTCCAGACCGAACACTTTTTATCCGCAAGCGTAGAAGTGGCTCATACTACGAATACCTACGGGAATACATCGCCCGTATTTTCCTAACCCCAGTGCTCCCATATATGCGGAGAATGTCACATTTCCAGCACGTCAACGTATACGGCATCATTACACCGCTACCGTGGAATTCGCGTATGTATTCAAACCAAAAGCGCGGTATATTACAGTGTTTGTTGGCCTAAAACTGACCCGTATTGTTGCAGTAGACCGAAATATTACCTGGAATGCATATTGTTGAAAGCTCTGCTTTGTTTCCTAACTAAATAAAGATTTCCAAGTTTTATATTTATTTTATACATGTAGGTTACATTGTTTTCACAATATTATTAGTTTATTAATATACAACATTGTGGTTGTTTCAAAAAATTTTAAAACTGTATTAAAAATAAAACTGCGAATTTATTCTCATCCGGCTAAATAATATGATTAACAGTTTTGTACTTCTGTAATAATAAATTGAATAAGTAAGTGCTGAAGCGGCATATTTAGAGACAAAAGATGGGGTGCTATAATTGGAAACAATGATAATAAGAATAACCTTATATTAGTTCCTTCTTCACTACCTGCGAATAAAGTGGGAATAAAGAGTATGGCAAGAAAAACGGTTCGCAGCTCAGACTTAAGTAAAATGAACAATACTTTGATACTTCGCCCTCAAACAATAACTAATGTTAATGAGTTGGGTTGGGTTGGGTTAGCTGGCATTGCTGGCTCAACCTAACTCAACAATATGTAACAACAATATTTTAAGCTAAATAGCTAGTTGAGATTAGGTCTTCTATATCATTAACAAATTCAACGAAGCAAAATAAACACACTTTCGGCGGCCGACGTCTTCAAAATCAGCCGAGATTATTTCATCCTAACTAATGTACATGATATAAGAAATAATCTAAACTCGGCTGACTTTGAAGTTGTCAGTCGACCCAAGAAAAATGCACAATATCTTGATACTTCTTCCTTAAACAATATCATGTTAACTGACTAGTTAGGTTGGGTTCGGTGAACCAGGTTAAGATTGGCTCAACCCAACCTAACAATATTTTAGGTTAAATAGCTAGTTGCGATTATACCTTCTATCATTAACAATTTTAACTCAGGAATAATCTCGCAGTAAAATGAACATTCGGCGGTCGACGTCTTCGAAGTCGGCCGAGAGTATTTCTCCCATTTAATGATAGGAACAACCCTTTTTTTTCTTTTTTTGGCGCAGAGGAGGGAAAATGCGTTGCGCACTCCGGCTTACTGTTGGCGCCTCTGGTGTTTTACACTGCACTGGAAACGTTTGTTCTTCAGCCGGGAGTGTGGAACTATTCTAGCCCCAGAATTACCCACTAAACCCCCTCCTCTTTTCCTACTCCGGAACCGCCTTGCAGGCATTATGTCGGAGTAAAGTCTAACTTCTTCACCTTTCTTCCCATTCTGCATTCTCTATCTCTCTTCACACTCTCTCTGTCTCACATCAAGTTCCTGGTCGATGGAGGATCTCCGATGGAGGAAAAAGGAAAATTTTACTTTTTGAAATAAATAATTTCCTCAGCGTACCCTGGTCGAGGGAGAGAATGTCCCCCTCCTTCCTTTTCTCACTTCTACCTTTCTCTATCGTCTCTTCTTCTTCTCCCCCACAGTCTCGTCAGCCCGTCCGATGGTAGAAAAAGATATCGCATTACTTTTTGAAATTATTCATTTTCTCTACATACCTAGGTTGGGGTGGCAACCCCCCCGGTTCTCCTCCTCCTCTACAAACCAGCTAGTCCTCTTCTCTATCCTCCTTTTGTCCCAGTCTCCAATCAGTCGCGTTCGTACTCGTGAAAAAAAAGGAAATCTGCTGTGTCTCTTTCTTCCGTGGGTCTTCCTCCCTTCAATTCATGTTCCGTCTGAGCCTTCGCTATCATGATGTTTCTCAGAAGACTAACCAATGTATTCGTCCTCTCCCCTCCGTTTATCAGGATGTCAGCTACGGTGTTTTTGGTTATTACACAAGCTATATCTATCTCCGCTCTCCATCTCGCTTCCTCAAACCTAGCACACTTAAAGATCGTGTGTTCTGGCGTGTCTGGCACTCCACACCCAAACCAACAGCGGTCAGATTCGACTATCTTGATCTTTTTAAGGTAGCTTGCGGAGCAGCCGTGCTCGGTGATAGCCTGTGTCACGTAGTAATCTGTGATCGGGCCTCTTTCTTGCCACGCAACGACATCTCTCAAGCATTTCTCGGTATATCTCTACCTTTGTAGTTCCTTTGTCCAGTGGTGGACAACCTGCGAGCGCTCCAACAGCGTCTGTTGCTACAGTGCGATATGCCGATGTAATTGAAATCGCATTTTTGCGTTCAATAGCACGGATCATGTTTCTGTACTTCCTGTGCTTTAGGGCACTTTATCACGCCGGAGCTGCATACAGATCTATCGACCCAATCGTGGATGCCAGCAGTTTTCTTTTTGTTTGCGATAGACCACCCATCCTAGGCATTAGCCTTGACAGAGCATTATGCATTTTGGCCGCCTTTTCTGACGCGGTCTTGATGTGACATGTCATTTATAGGTCCTTGTCTAACATAACTCCAAGATACTTTACTGATTTCACACTGTTTATAATTTGCTCGCCCACTCTGATATTCACACTGCTACATTTTCTTCGACCTTCCAGCATTATGACCTCTGTTTTGGATTCCTCCATTTCAAGACCTATGCTCTCCAGGCATTCTGCCACCCGCTTTATCGCGTATCCAGCCTTTTCGATCATTATTTCTGGAGTTCTTCCCTCCACTACTAACGCAATATCGTCCGTAACGGACCCCTGCGGCACTCCGCAACTCATTTGCCGTCGTTTGCCATTCGGCAAAAGAATCGTTCTCTTGGATAAGTACGTATTTAATAGGCTCCTTAACGGCGTCGTGACGTTTGCTTCTTCTAATGATTTTCCAACCTCTCGAGCAGAGTTAAACGCGTTTCTAATATCAATGAGAATCATGACACTGAAACCTCTATGAGTTAGTGGCACTTTTTTCATTTCCCGGGCTCTGTCTATTATTGTCATCACCGCGTCTACCGTTCCTCTTCCCTTTCTATAGGCAAACTGATGTTCACTTATCGCTCCGGTATTCTCGAGTTGCTATACTAGTCTTTTATTGAGTAATCTTTCAAGTAATTTTCCGGCCACGCTCAAAAGGCACAGAGATCGATGTGATTGTTGCTGACCAGTTTTAAGAGGGTTCTCCACCAGTAACAGTCTTGCTTCCTTCCAAATTCTGGGGAATAGTCCAGTTTCTAGGCATTTATTAACTACCCGCAAAAAAGCATCAGGATCTGCTTCTACGCATGCTTTGAGGATTTCATTAGTGGTCTTGTCACTTCCTGGAGCCTTTCTTGGTTTCAGTTGACCGAGAACTGACGTAATCTCTACTTCATTGAATGGTTCCTCCTTCTCTAGTATAAACAACGGCGTTTCTTCTCTATTTAATTCCTCCTCTACTATGGGGAAAAGTTTCTCGTATTGTTTGTCGATGGTTTCCTCATTAAGTTGCCCGGTGCCCCGAATACCCAGTCTTTTGGTCAAGATCTGATACGCTGTGCCCCAGACATCCTGCTTCAGCTCTTCGCAAAGATCTTTCCACTTTTGTTGTTTCGACTTCTTTATCACGATCGAAAGAGTTTTCTTGGCTTTCTTATACTCCTCTTTTGCTCTATGCACGTTATCGACGGTTCTATCTCTGTTTCTTCTCTGCATATCTCTACGCTTCCTAATGCATTGTCTTCTTGCTTCCCCAATTTCCTGCGTCCACTAATATTTCGGTAGTCTGTTATCCCCATTTGTCGTTGTACGTGAAAACGTTTTATCACATGTCAGTTATTCTTTTTACAAGCCATTTCGGGGTTGAACCATTATGGGGATAGTTCTTAAAGTTTCTTTTTCAGAAGGGCCACCCCCTCAGTTGTGAAATTCCAGTCTCCTGCCCTTTCTCTGTTTCTAATCGGCTGATTGGCTGTTAGCACTGAAAACGACACAAGGACATGATTACTTAACGTCTCTACGTCTTCCTCCACTTGCCAGTCTTCTATAGAGTTTGCGATCTTTTCGCTAACTATTGTAATGTCGATTACAGAGGAACCTCGCGGTCCTCTGAATGTCGTTACTCCTGCCGTGTTTACTAACGTTAATTTAGTTTTTGCTGTCCACTCTTCCAGCAACTGCCCTCTTCGGTTAAGCGTAACGTCTCCCGCCATCTTAATTTTAGCATTGAAGTCTCCGCAGATCACGGATAGTCCCTTATTTGATCTTACCTTCTTCTCGATTTCGTCTAGAAGTTCTTCGAAATTCTTATCTGGCCGGTTCGGAGAGAAATAGACTGACCACAAGGTAAAACATTTGAGGTCCGTCCCGAGACAGCCATCCCCCACTTCCCAGTTCTTTGGTCTTATCGAATTTTGAAGAATTTGGATAAAGGCGTCACCCCTATGATCAGTTTTCAGTGTCCTCGATTTTCTGACGTTCGGCTCCTGTCCAACGATTACATCTACTCCCCTATGCTTCGCTTCCAGCTCCAGAAGGTCATAGGCGTCCCACCTTCGGTTGCAGTTGAGCTGCATTATTTTTACTTTCTTAATTTTGCCGCGCCTTCAGGGGACGTCTCAGGGTTGCTTTGCTCCCCCCTCACCCTTTTCTTGTTCTTTCCTTTTTTCTTTTTGGTGACGGTCGTAAAATCGATCTTAGCCACCCCTTCTTGTTGGTCATACCTTTCTTCTTGCTGTTCTTTTCGCTTATCTTCCGCTTGTACTTCCAACTCTTCCTTCTTTGTTATTTTTCCAGCAGTCGATTTCTGCTCTTCATTTCCGTCTCTCAGACTTCTTCAATCCTTTAAGCTTCTGTCTCTCCACTCATTCTCTCCTTGATGCTTTTAACGACTTCCTCGAAGCTTTTCCCCTCTGTCTCCACCACAAGTGCGTATGTCTTTCTTTGATCTCCTCTTGTCGTTCGGTCTCCTCTCTTGTAATCTCTTTTCTCATCTTCGCTCTTTTTGGCAGTCGTCGTGAAGATGTAGATGTCAATGTTTGTGTCTCTAAATACAGTTTCCACCATCTTTCTCAGATTATCCAACGAATACTCTCTCAGGTAATGTAGGGCTAAGCTATTTTCTCTTTCGTTTCATCGTTTAAGGGTCATCAGAGTCTCCCATATTGCCTCTTCGCCGTTCTCCGTGACTTCTAGTCTGATCACTTTATCCCGACTCTCTCTCTCTCCATACCGTTCACTTTTGTTCTTGTTGTCACTTCAATATCTCTGTATGATGTCGTTATTTCGGAGAGTTCTGGATATCTCTTTTTATAGCTGTGTTGGATACCTTTGTTCATTTCTTTATCGTCGGATTCAACAATTACGACTTTGGTCGCTTCTTTCGACGACTCATCCCGCAAAGGATTTCCTTGTACAATTGTCGTACTCCTAAAGTGCCTTTCTTGCCATATCTTGTGTTTTATGGCACTCCAATCTTCGTAATTCACGGCTTGCTCCAGTTGTTCGTCTCGCAGTTCTTGTTCCGCCATATTTCTTTCCTGCTCTGTATCCATCTGAGTGCCTTGCGTCGTGGTCTCTTTCCGCTCTTTGATTTGTCTTTCATAGCCAATGTCAGCATTCGTTACCCACTCCCTCATCTTCGTGTCTTCGAGTACATGTCTGTGACTTTCAAATTTAGTTACTGCCCATTGTATTTCCTTCTTTGTGTTTTGTTCGCAAATCTTTCTTAACACCTTAACTATATCTATCACACCTTCCATAGTCTGTTTAAGCTTCTTCAAGCGGTCTATTCTTGCTGCAGTTTTAGTTTTACTGTCACCCATCTTGCGTCTTCTTTTCTTTATCTCCTTTTCGGGCGAACCACTATTGTTTCTCGATGTGTTTCTCTTTGTACTGTCGAAAGACCAAGATCGTATCCTCGCGGGAGTGTTCTCCTCCAGGTTTATCATCGAGCTCAGACAGTTCCAGTGCTTGATCTTCTCCTGGGTTGTTGACATTTTCTCTTCCCCTCCTTCACTACTTCCGATTCCGACTTCTATCACTGTTGTGTTGCTTTCGCTGTCTTCATCATCTACCATTTCTATTCAATCATCCTTTGATCCTTTCCTATCGCTTTCTCTAGCCGTGTTAGGTGGTGACCGGCTCGTGAGGATGCTTCGTCTGAAGACGTGCGCCGCAAAACCCTGATCATCAGGGTACTTTATCGTTGAGTCTTTATAATCACGCGGAGTATTTGACTGAGTTTTTGACTTGTTTCCATCAATAACCATAATTCCAGGTGTCAGGTGCCTAGGTTACGCCCCGTTTTTAACCTACCGGCAGGTATACACTCACATAACATCACTTTTGCACAACACTCTACACTAAAAACACTAAACACTTATTCCCGTCTCCACTGTATCTCCAGACAGCGCCTATCGTGGGGTAGTGCAGCCCGGTATAACACGGCCCCCAGTTTTTTTAAGAGGTATGCTCCTCCAGCTCGACTGCCGCGGGTTCGCTAAACCCGTACCTGGGATTGTCCCAAGCCCCTGCGGGGGATAGGAACAACCCAACTCAATTCAACCTAACCCTCCTTCTTTCTGGAGTCATTCTTTAGAAAATATTAGGGGTTTCAGCATGCGCCCTAACCTTATTCTTTGTTATCACATCTCACTTCTGAGCTTGGGCATTTTATCTTCAACTTCTTTGGGTTCGAACGTTACATCTCTTTTTAGGTGTTTTCTTTTACACTCTTAGACTCCACATTAATACTTATATCTGCTATGACAACTATTTCATTACACTCTCCTTACAATTTAGGAAGACCTTCACTTTCTCTTTGTAGCAATTTGAAAAACAAACATTGACGATCGCTTAAAATTAAAGATGGCGTTGAAAAAATTTATTTGTAGCGTGAATCATAGTAGTCATTAAACCATTTTATTTGATACCTGGCTGATCAAAATCGGAATAGAAATGACAAGAGTTACAGCTTGAGGCGTTTTTTATCTGACACCCGATATAGGTATCTGAATTCCAAGTCACTCACCTATTCGACGGGTGCTGTAATACCCAGAGTACCTACGTATCCGGCGTCTATGGAAGTCATGCCTAAATTAATATCTAATGATATATCTAGTTTTGTTGCATGTATATCAAATGGCGGTGTTATAGCGTACAATAGAAGCAAAAACTTGCATGTCAGCATAAATACGTTGGGTTACAGAAATAGTCAATATGACATCCAAGATTGACCAAAAGGAAAAGAATTACTCAAAACAATGAATGAAAACAATGTACAGCATTTATTCACTAGCGATCCAGCATAATACATGTACTAGTCACCTGTTGGAAGAAAATCTCCGTTATTGACTTCTACATTATTAAAGGACTAAAAATAAATATAACCAAATAAAATTTTGTTATTTATTTAAAAAAATGGTATTGACAAAATCACAATCATTCAGTAAAATCGAGATGTCTTGTTCGACAGACAGATAGAGATGAGACAATAAAGGAGGTAAAGCTGAATAATATGCGAGGTTTTGGAATGAACGAACGAGATGGATGGCGAAAACACACGGAAAACTCTGGTAATCGATTACAATCTTTGCCAAAAATAAACATTCCTTCGAATTCCATCAACAACTGTCATCGTACGGTAACAAAGATTGTTTGTTAAAACCGACAAGTATTGACAAAATTTACAATACAGTAAATTCTAATAAATAGGAAAATGCTCAAAGCTATTGGTGTAACAGTATACAATGATCTCACAAAAGACAAATTACTAAAGATAAGTCAGGCCAAGTTTGGGAAAAGAAATACATGGATTTCGCGTGGTTAAATATTAGTAAGCACGGGCATGGGTATCCTATAAATTAAGAAACTATATAAATAAGAAATTATATTATATAATAAAGCAGAAGATCAATCTGTAAAAATGTTAAAATCTAATTCACAAAAATATTTCACAAATTAGCAGTATGCGAACTGCTTATAGATTTGTTTCTTATGTTTCATCTTTTGTTTCATTCCTTATCTTTTATCAATATTTCTTCTAAACTATATAAACACATCAAATTTATTTATAAAACAAAGTAATTTCAACAACGAAACATAAACAACTTAGATAAGCTACTGTTACGGAAAGACCTATAACCTACAACAAGATTCCAATTAATATAATAGTAATTTACCGACCTCAGTCCACAGATGTCATAACCCTTATAGACGATTTGGCAACTTATCGGAGAAATAATTGTAAAAGCATAACGACATTCCTTGTGGGACACATAAACATAAATTTTTGAGATAAAAATTCGTTAATTATCAATAATTATCAAAAACTGCTACCTATCAAATAGTTTTGAATCCTTATGTAACGAACCAACTCAAACAATTATTAACACAAGTTCATGTATCGATCATAGTTTAATCAGATTGCCAACAAAATTCAATAACTTTAATTTAAACTTTTAAGCTAATAGAAAACAAGATCTAACTATTACAAAGACCAATTACAAATTGCAAATGAAAATAATAAAAAAATGTGGAGGATACGAACAAGAATCAGAAAACGCAAGAAATTATGGGTGAAAATAAACAGGTTCAAGTTAAGGAGGTAGATATTGAAAACGTATTTAATAACAATTTTACGGAAATAGGTAAAACGGTAGCCAATTAAGTACCCAAACTAATCAATCGCCCCATACATTATTTCTTACACTACTAACCCAAATGAAGTGATAAACTTCGTTAGAGAGTTAAAAATAAATGTAGTTCAGGTCTAGGCAGTATATGAAATAGCTTTGTTAAAAAATACCACAACTATTTTGCTAAACCAATAAGTGGTATTATATATTTAATTTTCGGAACAAGGAAACTACCAGTGCATTTTAACATTTCAAAAATCATACCCTTTAATAAAACACGTTACAAATGATTACAGTAGTTATCCACCGATTTCACTTACAAGTAATGTTTGCAAAGTATTTGAGAAATGTTTCAAAAACGTATAACAACTTTCTTGGAAAAACATAATTTACTATCAGACCAACAATTTGGTCTTAGGCCTAGTTTATTCTCAGAAGGTGTAATGGTATTGTTAACTAGTAATATTGTAGAAAACTTCATTAGTAATAAAAAAACTTAGTAAACTTTATCGACCTTAAAAAGCATTTGATATGATACCTCACGATATACTCTTATAAAAATAGAAAAACTTGGATTTAGAATTGTTTCCTATGATACTGTTAAAATTTTATTGATGGTGGAAAGCAATACACACAAATCAACCATCATAAAAATTTGTTTGTAACGTTGAAATGGGATTGCCTCCGAGAACTGGGGCAATTCATTTTGATAAAATTTTAATTTTTTCGGAGTACTGACACCAATTCTTTTTTCAATATAGCTGAACGATTTGCTCCCATTTAATATTTAGGGTAAAATTATTCATTATGTTCCTATGCAGACAACGGATAAGAAAAGGCAAACAACAGTAGACATCTGTCATCATCATCTAGCGTGCAAACATATTACTATTAGTTCTACACCTCACTCTAACTGTATTTTCTTATAAATAAAATGAATGGTTATAATTATAATAATATAAATAATACCCTAAATTTTAGCAAATATATTTCGTTTTTATTATGTATTTATAGTGAAGAGTGCACTTGTATGTTTTGTTTCGAGCTGGCCGCCATAAGTAAATTGTTAGACGTGCCCTAGAAAACGGAACTGCCTCAATACAAATTTACAACTAATGAAATGAAGTAAATATACAATAGGAATAAGGTATTTTCCTATCATCTAGTAAGTTATTCTAATCGTAGTCAATTATAAACCAGATAAAAGTTAAAGAAATCAACTCGCTTAAACTCGAAGTCTAAGTCGAAGTCACTTCGAAACAGTTTTTGAAGAAGGCGCAACATGGCATCCGAAACGTCAAATAATGTGTATCAAGCAAAATAATATCAATTAATGAGTTAGTTAAAATTACGCCAGTTAATCCCCGATGATGAATAGAAATACAAAATCTAAAGCTTAAATAGTTGAAGGTAGAGATGGGTCAACTCGATTTATCAAACCTAGCTAACTTGAGTTGAGATTATTTCAAATCAATTGATGTTAGACTGTTACTATCTCTAGTTGGGTTTACATCTGTGGAACATCTCAACCACGCTGTCACCTCTATTTTAGCCAACGATTTAGCATGATTTGGTTGGCAGTGGACAGCATGAATCTATCAGCTTAAAATTCTTCCACACTTCACGTGATTTGCAATACTTGGATTTATCTTGAATGTCATTGATTTTTCCGTGTTTCACCCAATTACTGCAACTAACCGGCAGAATGATAAACCTCTTTTTGACCAATTTCCAGAAACAGTTAAACTCTGCGTTGTTCAATCTTTCTTGCTTTTGCTTATTGCCTATTGTCATTGTAATGGATATTGAAGTCATACGTGGATTGGTACCCAGGCCCAGATAAATCCATGAATGCAGAAAACTTAATCAAACCGTTCATACCAAATGTTAATAAACACATTGCCAGTAGAATTCTACTATTGATATCAAATACATTGCCTTTAAATATACATAGACAGAAAACTAGATCCCCTGCAATTTTGGAGTACGCTAGACGCCATTTGTTTTTATTACGTTTTGAATGTTATAGAGTTCAAGTAGCGACCATTTTTCTCAATATACATTGAAACTGATTTTTGAAAGCTTCTATTACTCGAGATTAACTTAGAAACAACCCTAGAAACATTTTCCTTAAAACGAGCATTGCCCTTATTGCCGTATGAGTAATCACTCCTTCCTTTTGAAACAACACAGCCACATGTTCAAGTCTACGTTTTGGGTTCCAAACAATTGCATATCATATCGACATGTGAATCAGCAGTTACAGTAACCGTTATGTCCACAACCTCATCCAACCTGGCCTTTCATGCCACTGTGGCGGAATTTCTGGTACCCAGTAGTCAAAATTCTGCTTGTTTTCACAGCCAGATAAAGGGAAATGAGCTTCATCACTCGTTATAAAAAGAGCATTTTCTGGTTCAGGGCTATCATATACCTCTATCAACTCTTCTAATCCGTAATTTGAAAGTGGTTAGTCACATATTTGATTGTTAATGCACATACGAGTGTCAGCCTTTATTTCTGTGACTGTTATTTACCTTTTCTAAACTTACATCTTCTACAAATACAGTCAGATGTTTACTGGCCACTTCGTCCCAAGCATACTTCAGTTTTTTGATTCCTTTTTAAATGTATGACCGATAATAAACTTAGTGGTCTGATTGGAATTAGTATTCATCGCCTTAATCATTGCTTTTAATGTCATGCGGAAATAATATGGTTTAGTGGTAGAAATTACCCCCTGATCCCTGATCGTATGTAAATTACCATCCAATTCCTTGTCTGTGCTGTCAAGATGTTATGGATATCTTAGGGTATTGTATAATAGGAGAATTGCTTTCGTTAGAAGGTCATCTTCGTCACAAAATTTAACCACAGTAGGGCAAAAACAATTTGTATACTAGTCAGGAAAATCAGAGTGACCCAGCCTATTTTATTCCACCTTCAAAAAACTGGCAAGGGGCTTTTGACAAGACCTTTAAAAACTCGTGGATTCTTGGAATAGCAAACTCTCATGGGCTTCAAAGCTTCATGGGATCCAGCAACATTTGATTGCAAGAGACAATGCTACGTTTTTCTCGCGAAATAAACGTTCTCGCTGACAACTTACTCCAATAGAGACGTGTTTCATCAAAATCAAACACAATGTAGGCTGCTCCCGTACATGTTTACAACTACATGTAAAAGTGTATCTGCTATCAAAATTGCGGCGCCTGGTGTTGTCTAAGAACGACTAAGCTGCGGAATTCTCACGCTGACACCAGTCGCCGTAATTGTGAATTAGATATTTAGAATTTTACATTTACTTGTATCTCATCCTTTGATAAGGTATGATTAGTCAAACTGTAGATGGTTCTTCTTCATGCACACTATATGTATATTGCCGAAAACATACTTGGCTAATAGGCAATATACCTCGTGCTATCAGTAGTATCCCAAACCATTGTTCTCGAACTAATAATTCTTTGTTGTGATTTATTTATTAAATGATGTGATCCATTTGGTCTAGTTTACAAAGCTATTCAGTAAATAATGAATTGAAAGATGTATGGATTTTAAGAGTCGATCGGAATGCTTTATATTCATTAAGATGTACACATTATATGCACGTAGTAATGCCCCATAACATGGTACTCTTATAACGCCTTTTCATATTACGCGATTTTATGTCCCTCATATAACACGTGTTATCAGGCATATAATGCGAGAATTTCCATGTTATATCTATGTAGTGTGAAATTTATAATGATGTGAAGTTCATAATCGCAGATTCATTTCACTGTCGTTATTATTTTTCATTATTTCATATTTTATTGTTATAACGTCGTTTTCAGTTTATATGTTTTTTTTACCTACAGTTCATTAATTTTAACAAACGATATACTACAGTAGTGATTCGTTTATTTTTTGTTGGTTGTACATTGACGTCGTTTCTGAGTATTATTTAAAAAAAATTGAAATACACCTCGTTGTATCGGACAAAACTTGCTAAACTAGAATATTTCATCTACACATTCTAATTTTCGTTTGTATTGAATTAAAGTTCATAATCAGTTTCGCGTCAGTATACACATTGGGTGGAATGTGTTCTTTTAAAATTAATTTAAATTATTTTATTAAATTTGTGTTACTAGTTTTTGAATTATAAGACCATTGATTATGCATATCGTATTCTACACATTTCGTTCTTAATAATTTTCGTGAAAAGTTAAATGGGTTTAATAAAAAGTTAACGCAAAGTCAATCTACTCTATTATAGAAAGGATCATCTCGTTGGTGATTAATATTTTTTTTATTTCTGATTTTGCTGTTTCCAAATCGTTTTGCAAAAATTAAAATAAAGTTAATAATATGTGTATAATTTTTTGCCATGATGTTTACGATTTCTTTGGGAAAAATTAAGAGAAAAGTCATAATAAGGATAAAATTGCGATTTTATTTACAAATGAATGCATAATTTGGATGTCAGTTTTGCACTACAGATCTATAAGTTTACCAAGCGTGTTCAGCAGCGTAAGCTACAGCTGGGGCTGCATGATAACCGGTTACAATGTTTGCTGGGGTGGCATAGCTGGAGACAACAGCTGGGGCAGCATAACTGGAAACAACAGCTGGAGCAGCATAAGTCGAAACAACAGGAACAGCGGTTTTAACAACAGGAGCAGCTAATACTGGGGTCGCGGCAGCATAAGTTGTTGTAGAAACTACTGGTTTGTTGACGATATCAGTCCTGGATTGATAGCTAACGGCAGATGGAACAGCTACAGCTGGTGCTACAACCTCAGCTACGGGCGCTACAGTTTTAACGACAGGGGCAGCAGCAACAACTGGGGCAGCAGCAGTGTAAGTAGTTGTGGAAACTACTGGTTTGTTGATTACATCTGTTCTTGTTTGGTAGCTTACTGCGGATGGAACAGCAACTGCTGGAGCAACTGTTTTGACTACAGGTGCGACAGTTTTAACGACTGGAGTTTCGACAATTGGAGCAGTGGCTGCGTAAGTTGTGGTAGATACAACGGGTTTGTTAATAACGTCAGTCCTGGATTGGTAACTAACAGCGGATGGTACAGCATAAGCGGGAGCAATAGTTTTCACGACAGGCGCACTGTAGGCAGTAACAACTGGGGCGGCAGCATAAGTTGTAGCGACGATTGGTTTATTAACAACATCGGTTCTTGCTTGGTAACTCACAGCTGATGGAACGGCAACTGGGGCAGCATAAGCAACTGGAGCAGCAGCGTATGCTACTGAACCATGAATATGACTGGCAGAGGCAAAAGCCATAAGAGCGGACAACACCACCAACTTGAACATTTTGAAGGAAGGTCTGTGTTGCTAGATCTGTCTACACGAACTGATGCTATTAGTGCAACCGATCGGAGATTTTATAGCGATTTGGAACCGGAACAAGATCGGTACGACCTTCACATTGCTTTAATTCGACCAGTTATTAACATTTCGGGTTACGCCCAATTTCTTCGTGCGACTATCGCGAAGGAAACGGATACAAGGTGAACTCTTCGACAAAGACGTGTTTTGAGATTTTGAAAATGTCAAGCTGACCTCTGTTTTACGATTTTATTGAAAGGAGACGTCTACAAAAATACTTGTATTAAATAATTAAAGTGAATAAGTGAACCTGTTTTAAAATACAAACAAAAAAATTTTATTTTAACAATCGGAGTAGATTTTCTAGTCATTTTATCTTTGAATAGTAATAACGAACGACATCGTTGCTAGTTTCGTAGGCAATGAAACTTCAATACCCCGTCAAATTTCAACATTTCCTCTTAGACGTCTCGACAAGCCGCATTAACTTGAAATATCAATGTACATCTGGGGCTTGACGGTGATATTTCTGCACCTGATGTTTATGTAGACACACCGTTGTAGCAAATTTTGCGAGTGACAATGCCGTTTACAACGCCCATTCTACATAAGCCAAGTTGACGATTCCGACGGTGCTATTGTATTCTTCCGCGAGAAGCACTTATGCGTTTATTAGGTCCCGTACACAACCACTATATTCGAAAGCGAGCACTTAGAACTAATGGGAACGGAATGTACATTCGCGAATGGAACAATTTTCAACGAGCTCACCACCATTACAACGCGGATAAAAGCAAACGTCGCAAATTAAATAGCACACCGAGATCGATCTTATTGTCGTAGGAATGGGATCGCCGCATTGGACATTTTATAGTTCACCTCGTTTTTCTCTTCTCCAATTTGAATATCATCGTACAGCGCCCAAGAGGTAAATTGATGCCACGTCGCATCAAAGAGATTCGTTTCGAAGGCCTTTTCATGGGAATCCGATCAGGGAAGTCTGTTAGTGCAGCAAAGGGGTGGAAATACGACTGGATAAATTGGAACTGGAACGTTAGAGTCGAAATACTTATTTATAAGATATTTATTTTATACATTACATTACCACATTACACACAACATTTCAACGCTTTCAATATTAAATGATGATATACAGGGAACTGTTTATGAACATTATAGTTACCATGAATTAGGTGAAGAGCGTTCTGGTATTGGCTTCAATCAATTTACCGTAACCGCTATAAAATACTTCGTTGGGCAGTGGCATGGAAATTGGGTTAATGGAATGTTCAATTATACGATATATGTATCGCCGAATGGATTGAACACATTTGGGGGTTAGTTCATTATCATTACATAATAATACCGAAGCACTTTAAACTACAAGCTTAATATTAGTTAGCGTTTCTTTATAGTATTTTTACATTCATATATAAACGATATTTATGATAGTTATAGCATTCATGTTTTTTGAAAGTAAATCCTTTTTTTAATAGTTACCATTTGAGTAGATGACATTGGCGTGGTCGTGAAACTTTTATGGAGAAGGGATGTCTTTCAGGCGTTACATAAATTCATGCGAATTTTTGATGGACTTCTAAGCTATGATTTTTATTGAGTAGGTGTTACTTCGTTGATTTATTTACCGTTTCTACTTGTATTGTAGTTAATATAGTAAATGTAACGAATGTTGATTTTTAACCTATAACCAGTATAAACCTTAAAAACAAATTTTCCTTGAGATATCATTTCTTATTAACTTTTAATTCACAAATTTAATGTTTAGATTAAGATGATTTGAACATGAACTGCAATACACGATTTTTTCGTCTCAATAAATAATTCGTTTAATGTGTTTTTTACTGCTGCTCTAGCCTCAGGAATCAAATGTAAATGGATCCTGAATATATACGATAAACTTCTTTTAACAGCGATCAAGGACATTTCAAATTGTAATAAATTAATGAGAGACAAACGATTAATGTGAAAAAAGGAATGAGACAAGGTCGTTATTTTCCGTATGCGCAATACAGAACGAATATTGTAGATTGGAGAAATTTGAGAAAGACCTGTTCAATTGTGTAATATTATTCATTAGGTTAAAATGATATTTAAATGTTTTGACGATTTTTCCTTTGGCGAATGAGACCAAAAAAAAAAAAATAAAATAAGAATAAAACGCCTAAAGCGCTCATAACCATAAAATGTTATAAAACTTATCTAGAACATTTTATCAATGATATTAATTTAAGAAAATATCTTATGTGGTTTTATTGTTAAGTTTGTTTCTTTCTTCCATCTTTTTTGTTATTTTATCAAATAGGTTTCAGATAAAATAGGAAGATTACATAAACACTCTGATACTGATAATAGACGTGTTCCCGAATGTTCTTGAAGATGATTTAATTAATATCGAAACCGGTTTTTACGAAAATAGTTTTTATATACCAATCTTTAAATAAAGTACAAAAAAAGACAACAAACATTTTATGTGATTTTGTTATGTAGTCTATGTGGTTTTAACTCGGCAATTAATTAAGTTAACAAAACAGATTAAAAAGGAAATGTAATAAAAACAATAGCAAGAGAAATTTTACTCGTGAATATCACTAGACAATAAACAAACTTGCCGGCAAATGTATATCAAATCATACCTAAATATCTTCTAAAAGAATGGATACAGCATTAAACGATTTGCGCTAACCCCAGTCCTACTCGCTCGTATAGATTTCAGCTTTTCAATGCGTAGATTAAATTAGTGTGTTTTTAACGATTTTTTTGTATTTGTGTTTACTGTGATTTTTTGTGTACACTTTGATTGTAGTAGTTTTACAGTTTTTTCACGTATTTTTTTTTGAATTTTCAGGTAAATACATAGTTTTTAGCAATATTTTTTATTCAATTATCTACTTTGATAAAACTTTAGCTAATTAAAAAGCACATTTTTAGAATTCATTCCGGAAACTGATTGTGATATCACTGTAAAATTGGATATTGAGCAGGAACTGATTCCTCAGATTCACATTTGAGTTTTGTATCAGAAAATGAGTGAGATTCATACCAAGTGGAAGATGATTTATCAGATGGTCAGAGAGGATGGTCACATATAAATTTAGAAACCAAAATAGGAAAGTTTATTAAAACCACCACTTCTCATAGATTAAAAACGGATTTTTTTATACTATTAAATCTTTATTTGCAGTTATCTCAAAACTTGAATTTGGCGCTTGGTTCTATTTTGATAAGCGGTATCCAATTTTATCAAACTTTAATTTTCAATGTAATTCCACAACAATCATACGGATCTAGCGACTTTAAGAAAAAAATAACGTTATGGAAATTGATTTTCTTTTACAGTATACTATACGGAAATTAACTGAAATTGACTCAAATTCCAAATTTGCATTTATTTACATCAACATTTTTCAATAAAAGTTAAAAATTCATAGAGATGTTTTAATATAGAGATTACTAAAATATCAATCAACTAAATTCTCAACAACCATAATTAAAGCAATATCTAGATTATTTATATCTAGACCTAGCATAGCTAAACCTACCCTAGCATAACAACTGCCTATATTTCCTGAATCTGATTTAAAATTAACTGACTTATTAATGTTCTTCACTTTAATGTAGACAGCTTCACAATTTTTTCTATTGAACGTATTACCTCGAGTGGTCAACACTTAACATTGGTATATGGTGTTAATTTTGTCAGTCTTATCAATTTTGTCCTTCATATTACTTCAAATATTAATTAATTTATTTTTTTACGCTAACTGGACTTCTTAAAATTTATATTTCTTAAAAAAGTTTAATTTTCTTCTCGGGATATATTCTATTTTATAGAATTTACTATTTTATTATGTTTATTTGTAATATATTGTATATTTTAATTCATTTGAATTACCCCGATTGTACGTTTTCGTATGTGGCGAGAAACTTTTAATTGTATTCTTATTAATAATATTTGCATTATGATGTTTATTTGGTATCTTTTCTGTTATATTCTGATTAACATTTATGGTTGATTAATACGGGTTCTGATTGTTTATACCAAATACTTCTATTATTAATTAATGTTTTTGTGTATGATTTGTAATATAATACTAAATATTTTGGCTTTGATTTGTTTCATGCATATATCATCAGTTAAAGTAATGGCTTGACGGATTAAACTATTAATGGTATTTAATATTTGAGATCTTGGTTGATTACTTAAATAATAAAGAGTTCTACTGCTGATATCTTTTTGTATTAAGTTGTATATTTCTTATTATGTTCCCTATTTATTATAATATTCATATCCCAATATGCAACTTAAGTAACGTAAGCTTGGGCTGTACTCATTAAATTTGACCAAAAGTTGCTTGTATTGATTTTTATTTAAAATGATTTGGCAGATGAAGCAGATGATTCCACCAAATTTTATTTAATTCTACCTTATTTAGTAATTAAGAAGTCCAATAACGTAATCAGCACTAAGCCATTTAGGTTAACGCTGAAGTTGGAGCTTATAGGAAGTCCATAAATCTGATTATAAAAGGTGTCATTACATTTAAAATATATTATACTATTATTTGTAATATTTTTTTAATAAAATATTGTACAAATATTTGCAAAAATAATTGCAAAAAACAATTTTTTATCTTTTATTTTAGAAAAATTCTCAATTTTATTCCAACTTTCATATATGATTTTAAGCATGAGCTTTAACATAATATTTATAAAAAGGAACTTAACATCAAAGCTTACAATGTCAATATCTTCGAAATGTTCAATTTCTAATTTATCGAGACGCTTCTTAAGCACAAAGACATTTTTAACGTCGTAGTTATTTCCTTTGTTTAAATTCTTCGAATATTTATTTAAAAAGATTGATTGGACGCAAAGGTTTATTATTTTTATGAGCTTTCAACACTTCATGTATAATAGGTGTAATGTAATGGTTTGGTGATGATCTTAACTTTTGATAATTAAGCGATTAACTAGATTAGGATCAGGATTCAATAAAGATATTTTATAAGTGTCTATATCGTTAAGTAATTCTTTCATTTCATAGAATAGATATAAAACATAAATATAGTTACACGGGGAGTCTCAGGTTTTTGTTGCAGGACTTTAACAGCCAAATGGTTTTTTTAAATATTACACATTCATTTCAACCGATTCAGTTCAAATTTGGTACATGGAGGTTTTTTAGCGCAAGAACGACAATTATTTAGTCTGTTTTACTAGAGCCGATAGAAGTTGTTCTATAACATATTGTTTACAGATTAAAATAACCACAACTTTTTGACACTATAACTTTCGTTTTAGTTCCTGGGTTTTTTTAACACAACTGCGACGTGAAATCTAGTACATTTTTCCCATGTATAATAAATAACTAACAGTTCGGATAATCTGTTTTCCGAAAAGCGTCTAAATCGGGTCCAGATATGTTTTGATAAAAATTAATAAGTTTGAGTACGACTCACCGAACGGATGTTGTTTTCGTTGCTATCCTTTGCACAACTCAGATGAAAAGATCAACAATTTATTTATTATAGCAGAAATTAATGTAATACTATTTAATATACCATTTTGTATCATTACGGATCATTTTACATCCGTAAAATAGCAATCTGATGATCCCAACATCACAAGAATAGTCTTATTGTTAGTATTAATCACATAAAACACAGGCACTCTTGTAACAGCACAAATATACCAAATGGTTTATCACTTATTGTTAATCCAGATAATGAGTTTCTTTTTTAACTTCATACTTGATCGGTCGAAACTGCACATCAACCAAAATTACGGTTCAAAAATTGTTCGTATGCATTTGTGCATATTGATTAGATATTTATCAGGTCAGATATTTATTTATCACTTAATTCGCGTAATTAGTTTTATTTTTAACAGCAACTTGATCGGTCAGAGCCCGCACATCAACTAAATTGTGATAATAGGGTATCAACATCTTAACATCCCCTCTTTAATTTATTGTGTGGAAAACGAATAGTGGTGGTAAAATGATAAAAAAACGTCAGAATGAAAGCCAACTGTTGGTTTTATAACCAAACCTGCATTTATCATGATTATTTCGTCGTATGATATTTAAAATGTATTATTCTAAACTTCAAATGCAACAGTAAATCGTATTAAATTTAGTTTTATAATAAATGATTGTGTTTTATTGTAACTGAATAGGACATTAAAAGATTTATTCGCGTTATCTTTTTGTCTAATTTTTGCCTCTATTCCAACTTATTTATTACATTTTTCGTTTATTTCTAAAGCTTAATAATATTATCTTTTATGTTTTAATACCTTAGCCCCTGGCAACTTTACCTGGCAATAAAAAATTATTCGTTTAATTAAAATAGTCCAACTTATTCTGTTAAAATAAGATTAACTTAATTTCTTCAAATTGTTAACGATTATTAACAAATTAGTTTTATAGCTGAAGTTTAACACAATTGTAATTAGGATTTCAAACACCTGTGTAAAGACACCAGTTACATTATAAACTTAAGAAGTTAATTTCAGTATAATCAAAGTAATTAGACAAAGTTAAAATATATTTATCACTAATATCAAGGTATAATCAGGTATTTTAATTATAATAGCTGGCTCCTGTATAAACAATGCTTCACCAACACCAATTTCAACATGACCGTCATTTATTACGGCAAGAATACCCATCAAGACTAGAGTGGTAGAACTGTAAATTACTCAAAAGCTGTTGCTTTAATCAAACATACAAATTTTTTTACAAAAAAAAATTGGGAGATAATTGATTACATTTTACCTAAAAATTCTATCCGTTTGACAAAATTAGCAGTGGCGTAGATAAAATTAAAAGGTTTTTTATTGCAAATAATGTTTAATTTAAAAAAAAACTTTAACACTATATCTCGTAAAGGAGGTATTTGCAAGCTCATATACACTAAGTCCTTTCATTTTAAATTTTCAAGTATTATCTGCCCTAAAAGTCTGTCTTTTTGTTTGTTAACCTGGACATAATTGATATAAGCGATCTTTCCAACGTTGTAATATTATTCCTTCAATAAATACGCAGTACTCAAATACGAACTTTAGATAAAAGATTCGGACTAATATATCATTAAAATAGTTGTAGTACCGTCTCGTTTCTTCTCGAATTTTATACATAAAGAAATACCTGTTCCACCTGATGATAAAAATAAATTCCCTCTTCCCACATAACGACTTTTGACAGTTTACATTTTTCCACGTATAATAATTTTTAAAATACAGAAAAAACGATTAAGTGTTAACTTACACGCATTATGCCACTTACCCATTAATTTCCAATAGACGGTAAGACTTTTTATATAAAAAAGAAATGTTATTGTACGTTCAATTTTATTTTTTTAACATGTGTAGCTGCACCTGAAGACGAATAAAATTATAATTCGAAACCGGTAGTGCTAAGAACAAAAAAGAATTTTTATTAATCCTTCAAACACGACATGTTATCTATTTACACATATCAATATATCATTGCCTAATGTATAATTGTTCAATTTACGCTAGGTACTTTTAATAAGAAGTTGTCTTCTTTCAGTTTGAGATGAAAGATCTAGTTGCTCCTAGTTTATGCCCAAATCAAGCATAATAGCATATATAGAACAAGCATATTCTTGTCGTGATGAAACGAAGGCTATGTAGACATTCTTAAAAACCTAATACACAACTCAAATCCAAGTAGTCCTCCAGCCACTGAACATCCAGATCCTCCAGATCAACCAGTGTTTCCAATATATTTATACAGACACCTTCAATTCGTGGTTCAGATAGGTAACATTTCTAGTGTATGAGTCACCACCACCACATTTAGCAAATTTCAACCGAAGACTGAATTACTGACGCCAGTGCACAAGTCGATCCAAATTTTGTTGTAATTTATTCGAATCGTCATCATTCTCAGTATAATTAAATTTTTATGTCAGCAGTTTATGTCAGAACCGGACATGTGAAGGATAATAGCAAATTATTAATATATAGATTAAACAAGAGGTATCCGAGGACAAATTCCTGTGGAACTCCGGCAGTCATCAAATATTGATGAGAATTGAAACCATTGTTTTAGATATTGTCGCGTCATCCCTGCAGATACGAAGTTATGAAATTAAAAAAAACTAGGTAATAAACCAGAGTAGTTCGGCTTATACCTAAAGTAAGCATGATCAATGTTATCGAATGCCTCCGATATATCAATGTAAATTTCCGATATTAAACTATATTGATATATCGAGTGAGATCGTTTTACTCTGCTATATAAGGTGACATAAATCAACCTTTCAAATACTGTTGGGAATGTCGACAGTAAGAATATAGGTCTATGATTATCCATACTTAATCTATTCCCCTTAGGGAAGAAAAAAGGTCTTAGCTTTAATCCCCAAATTCAATATTATTTTTAATGGTCCCTCCAGGTTGTTGACAATCTCTTACCAAGAAGATAGGTATGCCATCACTATCAGTCGTGTATTTGTAACTTCGTCATAGTCAACATACGTTCCTCTTCAGTAACAGTAGGCAAAGAACGAAGTTACATAATTTATTTGGATTCAACTTAAGATTCTTCTCTATACTCTTCAAAAAGATATTACGCTGGATTTCACACGTTAACCTCTCACTGAAAAATAATTTAGGTTGCGCACATATAGCGTAACTGGAACAATTTCATATACCACAGCAAAACTCTTACTATACAGTATATCAGTGACATGATTCACACTTATGTCACTTAAATTTTACATAAAAAATTGCTTTGGAAATGTTTTCACAGAAAGGAAGATTTTTTAATAAAAAGAAAGTTATGTGGCCTTTAAAAAGGAAAGCACACTGTTTTGAAAAACATCCTGTACCTCTGAAACCGTAAGAGATATCGACATGGACCACCGTTAAGTTGCTTATAAATATTGTCAGACATTGAGAGATATTGATTGACCTCAGACATTGATATCATTATCTCTATTTCTTATAGAAGGAGGAGTTTCCCTTTAAAAGTGTCCAATATGGCTCACCCTGTGCATTATTCATTTTACCACAACATATGCCTGGAACTGTATTAGCTAAACGAATATCATCTAATTTTATATAATTTACAATGAACACGACATTGTTCAAAATAATTGACCGGTCCAAGCAATTTTTTGACAAATGCTACAGGTCCGCAAGTAAGAAATGGTTGAGAAATACTGTTCAAGATGATTTATGTAAAATTTGGTTCAGATCTTCCAGCAAGTAAGGGCGGTGAATCAAATTAAAATCTATCGGAGGGGAAAATGGTTAACGAATATTTGATTCTAAAGTGTTCTTGATGATTTGTGGAAAGTTTTGTTCAGATCATTCACCGACTAAGGACAAGGGTACATTGATAAATGTATTGAGCAGCTTACCATGATAAAATACAAACACATAAGAAACAATACACATAATAGTCACCAATATTAATTACTGTGTTTTATATGTTTACTGAACTTTAGTTTTCTACTTAATTCATATATGTTGCAAGTTTATTTTGAATGCAAACATACTACAGTGAGGTGTTATGTCTCTACAGAGAACGTTTTCTAGATAGAAATATTCAAAACCGACGAAAACTTAATCGTCTAGAAAAAAATCGACGCGAATTTGGATCTTACAAAAAACCTAAGAAAGTGAAAAGACTGAATTTATCGAAACCGTTGAATTAGATGTTTTATTAGAAATTGAAGAAAATCCTAGAACCTCAAGGAGCTTAAAAAACACCTAAAGGCACTCAAGGTGCTTAAAAAACATAAATTTCGACCGTATATAGCCCAAAAATTACATGCATTAGGAGAAAATGACCCAAGACGGCGTGAAGTTTGTAATTTTTATTTAACTGCAATACAAAATGATCCTTTGCTTTATGATAGTTATATGGCCAAACTAATGTATGTTTACTAACAATGGATTTTTTAATCGATATATTCATCGGCATTGGAGTTAACAAAATCCTGAATTCGTCATTCAAATTAATTTTCAAAATAGGTTCAGTGTAAATGTGTGGTATGGACTATTTAGAAATCGTCTAATTGGGCCATTTTTTATTGATGGTACCTTAAATCAGTTAATATATCATCAGTTATTAACTGAAAATTTGGAAATCTTTTTAGATTTGTTACTTGTAGAGCTGAGAAATTTATACCTCCAGCAAGACGGAGTTACTCCTCATAGTGCAAGAATAAATGTTAATTGATTAAATCAAAATTTTAATAGACAATGTTTAGTACGTATGGACCTTTTCGTTGGCCTGCGCGATCGCCCGACTTTTTGGTTACGGGGATATATAAAAGATTATGTGTATTTACAAGTGCCAGAAAGTGTTAATATTTTCAATGTGTTTAGGATTAGATGCTTCTTATGTTGTCATAAAAAGATGCGTGTCGAACGGCCAGCAATATGAACAACGCTTATAAATTTCTTGTTTTGTTTTTATTTCGCTTTTATTTTGTTGATGTTTTGTTTTTATTTTGTTATTCTTTTGGTTGAGTAATAATAACTTGTTGTTCTTTATGACATACTAGTCTTTTTCGAAAAAAAAACTCTTACGGATAATATGTTAATACTGCTATGTAAATAATATTTTGATTCTTTCTCTACTTTTGCTGGCGAACTGCTCATTTTTGTTTTATCATAGCAAGGTACTTAGTAAGAACAGAGTATATTGTTAAGGACATATTAAAAATGTTTTATTGTTCTGTTGCAAAAAGTACTTAATAGACGTTTGATATTGTACATCGTTGAATTTAGAGAAAAATCCCTAATCAAAAGTCTATCCAACGACGTGAAAAAAAGATATACCGACCAATTTGAAAATCATAGGTGGCGCTGGAAAATTTTTATTTGTAGCCTAAAACGTAGTATTCATGATACTATTTAATTTGGTACCTACCTCAAAAAATCGGAATAAAAGTAACAGAGATACAGTTTGGGGCGTTCTTTATCTGACACCCGTTATATTTCCTAACAGATCTATAAGATGGGTATAAAGTTTGGTTCAAATCGAATTGGAATCAATAAGGGCAGTAGACAAGTTGAAATCTACTGCAGGGTAGTTTACCCCCGCGGACCCTATGCAAGTCAACTTTCTTATGATTTTGATTCGGACCTTCGAACCAATAAGAGAAATTAGACCCAGTTATTTTAATTAAAACAACTAATTATACTTTAATATTAATGATAAATATATTTCATCTACTCTCGTTTGTAAAATCGCAATTTTGAAGATTATTAACTAAAAATAATTAGTTAATAATAGTGTACAATTTCAACAAATTAAGTCAATTTTATTTTAACAGGATAAATTGAAATATTTTGCTTCAACGAGTAAATTTTTGTTGTCAGATAAAGATGCTAGGGGCAACTTTTGCATCTGGAAAGTCTTTAAATGAAAACGATGTTGCTATGACATTAAAGCGTAAAGTATAAGATTATTAAAGTTAAGAAATAAATGAAAAATGTAACAAATATGTTGTAATACAGGTTAATAAGACAAAAAGACAATGAATCGAACTCGAAAATTTTTTAAGAGAAAAAATCTTTGAATGCCCTATTTAGTTACAATAAAATCAACAATCATTTACTATAAAACTAAATTTAATACGATTTACTGTTGTATTTGAAATTTAAAATAAAACATTTTAAAAATCAAGCAACGAAATAAACGTTGTAAATGCAGGTTTAAAATTTTTTTGGCCATAAAACCACCAGTTGGGTTTTCATCCTTATGTTTTTTGTCATTTCACCTCCACTATTCGTTTTCCTCACAATAAATTAAAGAGGGGATGTTAAGACGTTGATACCCTATTATCACAATTTAGTTGATGTGCGGGCTTTGACCGATCGAGTTGTTCTTACAAATAAAACTTATTACGCGAATTAAGTGATAAATAAATATCTGACTGCAATACCTAATGACAATGTTTTCGTGGCAGCGAGCAATTTTTGGTGTCCGAACATGAAACCTAAAGACGTTGTGCGTGATTTAAAAGAAACGTGATTTTGGTTGATATGCGGGTTTGACCGATCAAGTATGAAGTTAGTGAATTAACAATAAGTGATAAACCATTTGTTATATTTATGCTGTTACGCGAATCAACGTATTTTATGTGATTATTACTCAAGGTTTATATATTAAAGGTTGTCTAGGTTTGTACGCAACCATACTGCGCATTACGTCACAAGAGGAAAATTGCGGCAATTAATTCAAAATTTTAAAATCAAGTAAGTGAATTGTAGAAATTATATTTTGAAACATCTACATTAACATTTAAACTAGTTCCAATTCTCCAAATGTCGAGTTTTGGACACTAACACACTTGAATACACTTCAATTCTCACAAAACATAAAAACGGTATCCACGAATTCGTAGTTACGCAGACTCAATCCAGCTCGATCCTCTTGTTACATCACGAAATACGCCCGCCGTTGCCCCTCGCCCACGTAAAAAAATCAAACTATTGCAAGATAGGAAGCTGGACAACCTTTAATATATAAACCTTGATTATTACTAACAATAAGGCTATTCTTGTGATGTTGGGATCATCGGATTGCTATTTTGCGGATGTTAAATGGTATATTAAATATAATTACTTTAATTTCTGCTATAATAAAATAATTTGTTCGACATTTTCAGCTGAGTTGTACAGAGGAAACCAAGGAAAACTATATCCGTTCGGTGAGTCGTTTTCAAACTTATTGATTGTTACCAAACCATACCTAGTCAATTCAGGGTGTAAAGAAATTTTGAATTCACGGTGTAATGAAATACTATTTCGACATAAAAACCGGTTTAAACGCTATTCGGAAAACCAAAAAAGATTTGTCAAAATTTGTATCAATATTTATTTATTACACATGGGAAAAAAGTTCTAGATTTTAGATCGAGGTTGTGTTAAAAAAACTGAGAGCTAAGATTTAACTTTTTTTCCGCCTACAATTCATTACTTTTTTCTGGGATTAACGGCAAAAACGGCGATTTAACATCGACAAATATTTATTGATTTTTAATAAATTTAACATTTCATCGCTGTTGACAGGAAGCAAAATTGCACGTTTTTCTAACCAGAAAAACGTACATTTTTTCCGTGGGCAAAAAAGTGATATTACATATCTGTCAACAGGGATGAAATGTCAAATTTTTTCTTTGTTGGAGAAAAACAATTTAAATACTTTTACAAAAATATCATAAAAATTAACCGTTCATAACCATCGTCAATAATTAAATAAAATATAACGCGATAACGACAGTAGCGTTTTTTTCTATGAATTAAATCAGGCAAAATATTAGTAACCGCTTACATAGTAAGTAGAAAAGCAGAGTTAGGTTATTCATCTTTTTGGTGAATCAACAAACTTGCTTTGCTGATGGCTTTCAGGGCGCAAGATCATTCTTACCTTCGCCCTATTACGTTTCGCAATATGGAGCGAGAATATGATATTATGCCCTGACTGGGGCACAAATTGTTGTTCTTTTCTTTAGGTTAGTTATATAGAGGAAACCAAGAAAAACAACTTGCGTTAAACTGTGTGATAAAATGTGGTTTTGACTGATCTGCGGGATTTGACTGCTTAAGTAGTTGTTAAAAATAAAACTTAGTACGCGAATTATGTGAAAAACAACTGTTATATTTTTACTGTTACGCGAATGCCTGTGTTTTTGGTCATTAATATGAAGACTATTCTTGTGATGTTGGGATCATCGGATTGCTATTTCACGGATGTTAAATGGTATATTAAATCATATTAATTTATGTACTGCTACAATAAAATAATTTGTTATATTTTTCAGATGAATTATGGAAACAACATCCGTTCGGTGAGTCGTCTTGAAATTTATGAATTTCGTGATATAAAAGTCGCGATTTAAACTATACCCTATTACGGAATAATATTCGGTTTAAACTCCTTTTAGATATATTTGAACTAAAACAATTTTGCTAGAAAATCGTATATAATAATTTAATTACTTTTGTGTTGGAAGCTTATTGTTACAATAGCACTTTAATAAAACTAAAAAAACGGCTGAAGTTGATGCATGAATGAAACAGAATACATTAATTATGTACTATTCTTCAACATATCTTTTCATATACAGGCAGTCTCTGAATGACGCACCGTAGTCCGTACGGCATGAAAATCCATCGAAAATATTATATTGTTGTTAGCAGTTAGCTATCATTATGAAACTTAGCATATCATTAAAAGACCAAAAAGGCAATATATCAAAATTTGAATTAAATTCGTCATGTTCAGTTTCTTTTTCTATTAAATAGTTCTTCAAAGAAAAATATTACTAAACAACTTTTATAAAACATTAGATATATATTGTTTCACATTTTCTAAATACATCCTAAATACATATCTAAATTGTTTTATAGAGAAATTATATAGTAGCGAAAAATTTGGTACATATTTGGCAAATCGATACAAGGTAAAGAAAGAAGCCTATGGTTTGAGTGTAGCAGCATTATGCTACTTCTGGTTAGACCGGAAATGACAACATTAGTTGTTAGAAGATACAGTATCATCTTCGTCTCAAATACTAAGTAATATAATAATAAACGCAATACATCTACAGAATGGATGTAAGACTGAAAAAATATAATAATGTGGCAGAATATTAGAGTCCAAATCTATTATAATTTAGAAGAATATAATGAAACTTTGTAATTTTAAAGCATAAGTAATATTAGATTAGTTGGTATAAATATTCTAAAAACTACTTAATATTTTTACAAGGTCACAGATGAAGTTAAGGTCGCGCTTATCACTCAATTTAAAGTGATGTTGGAGACCATTATTCGTAGGTTTGATGCTTACTCATAGTAGAATTTTTTCAAGACGTAAACTAGTACACAAACATTCATATTTTTCAAGAATAATTGTGATAGTCACTTTTTTCATCATCTTCTTAAGAATTATCCAATATAATTAAATTTTTATTTATTTTTAATAGATCGGAATTGACAAAAAGTTTTTTAAATAAATCTTCATTTATTTACATTTCATTTTCTTGTGGGACACTCTCTAAACCTGCGGTCCAGCTTGTTTTTTGCCTCTGAACCTCTTTAGATAACTCTCCAATTGACGACTCTTTAACCACTGCAGCTCCATGAAAACTATCCATGAACTAGTAACTACAAAAATAGGAAGTCCTCTCTTCCGTCAGGTTTATTTTCGAATGTTTGCTTATAAGTAACATGACTTCCCCTACCATTAAACCACCATTTACAATGCCAACGTAAAACGACATTTTATTTCAGATCGCACATTTGAACATTTCAATATTTTTCACAGGATCACTGTTTCAGTGATTTTTATTCCTTCTGGGTTTACCTCTTTCTTATATTTTTAAACGTCACCGTATGGAGGGTACAAATAATGTCCATGTCATGCGCACTTTAGCTCAAAATTTCTTTTTCGTTTTTTGTTCTTATTTATTGTTTTATAAGATATTTAACTTAAAAAATTAAATACTCAAAAAATATATGTATTTATTGACGTTAATAGAAATGATTATTTGTTTCAGCAAACTCTCTTTGCAATTTTGAATAGCACAACATGAAAACCTCTCCATACTTTATTAGAAACCATCATTTCAAGTATTCAAGTAGTGGTACCTGTTTTTATTATCCAAAGTTGTACCATTTTATAGAAAATTTCATCATACAAAATAAAGAAATTATAGCAAGTTATTTCGCGCAGTAGGTATTATAAAACACTCAAATTTTCATAATTGTCACTAAGAGTCTCTAAATAGTTAGAATATATGTGGCATTTAAAAAAGCAAAACAAAATGCTTTCCGTCCATTGTGTGACGATTCCAAACTTCAGGGGGCAATTCATTAGCAATTTTACAAATTTTAAGGGTACATTCTTGTAAACTATGGGTGACTTCGGCTCCCCTTGGGGGCTACGACCCTCTGAAAATGGCGGAAAATTTTGGTTATTTTTTTTCTCAATATAATATAGTAGGATAAAATAAATACATTGGACAAATTTTACATAGATAGAGGAAAATGTTCTAAAACATTTTTGTCTGTTTGATGTTTTTCGAAAATTTTAATAATTTCTGAGAAAAAAGTAGATCAGCAAACACAAATTATTAAACTGTGGGGTTAAACTATCAATCAAAAGTTTATGGAATCAATTCGATATAGATTCGGGGAATGTTCTTAGAAAAAAGGCCTAGTGATCTATATCTTTTTTAAAAATGCATTTTTTGACGCATTTTCTGAGGTAAAATTGAAATGTCCCAAAATTGGGATATTATGCTTACGTTGACATTTTTAAATAAGAGAAGATCCATTTTTTCTTACATTGATATGATTACAATTAGATATAAATTTAAAGGATGTTCTTCGAAAAAAACGACATGGACACCTATGTTGTATTTTTTAACGCGCGTTTTTGTTCTAAAATATCTCCCGATGTTATATCGAATTGACTCTATACATTATGTACACACTGTATATTATAATTTTATCTAAATACTTTTAATATACTGTAATTAACTTCTGAAGCTAATAACATAGTGTTATTTCGTTTGCAAAAATTGTGCTACTGCGTGTCGGGTGTTACAGACGTCTGTGAGCGTTCGGGTATCATCGAAAATTTTTATTACTATGTTTTACTGCTGGCTTCACAGCAGTTGTAATAAGTAATGAAAAATTCAAAACCGGAATAAAAAAATCAATTACTACGTTATAATAAATATCTTACATGTATGTATACCGGATGGGGCATTTAAAATGAGAAGACCTTATAACTCGTAAACTATCAATTTTATAGAAAAAATGTTTTAAATAAAGGGGATGTCTAATGAGGGAGGGCAAGGCCTGAAACCGGTCTAGATGTAAATAAATAATTTAAATCACCTGAGTATTATTATTCTTTCAATTTATATTATTTATTACTTATTGAGGTGAAGATGAATAACTCTAACCCAAACTTTAAATAAAGGTTTCATCATATGAAGGGATGTGGCTGAAGTTAGATTCAGATTCGAATCTGAAGCAGATTCAGATTCATTTTTTTACAGTCGACCAGACAAATACTTATAATGAACACTAAACAATTATTTTTCTTATTATTTAGGGAATGTGGCACCCTGAAACCATGTTAGGAAATTCACTTAGCGATCTATTAACCCCTCTGCAAAGGGACAGATGCGGACAGGGCGGGGGATTAATAATAATAACTCGGTATTAGGTGTAAAACGTAAATAATTTTTTTCACAAAATCTGGAAAGTGTAGCACCCTGGAACCATATTAGAAAATTCACTTAACCCTCCTAGAACCCCTCTGAAAAGGGACACACAAAAATTTAGGGGTGGGGGCGGGGGGTGAATAATTTAAATTATGATGGTTTTAGGTGTAAAACGTAAATAATTTTTTTCTCAAAATCTGAGAAGTGTAGCACCCTAGAACCATATTAGAAAATTCACTTAACCCTTCTAGAACCCCTCTGCAAAGGGACACACAAAAATTTAGAGGTGGGGGCGGGGTGTGAATAATTTAAGTTATGACGGTTTTAGGTGTAAAATGTAAATAATTCTTTTCTCAAAATTTGGGAAGTGTAGCACCCTAGAACCATATTAGAAAATTCACTTAACCCTTCTAGAATCCCTCTGCAAAGGGACACACAAAAATTTAGAGGTGGGGGCGGGGGGTGAATAATTTAAGTTATGACGGTTTTAGGTGTAAAATGTAAATAATTCTTTTCTCAAAATTTGGGAAGTGTAGCACCCTAGAACCATATTAGAAAATTCACCTAACCCTTCTAGAACCCCTCTGCTTAGGGACACACAAAAATTTAGAGGTGGGGCGGGGGGTGAATAATTTAAGTTATGACGGTTTTAGGTGTAAAATGTAAATAATTCTTTTCTCAAAATTTGGGAAGTGTAGCACCCTAGAACCATATTAGAAAATTCACTTAACCCTTCTTGAACCCCTCTGCTTAGGGACACACAAAAATTTAGAGGTGGGGCGGGGGGTGAATAATTTAAGTTATGACGGTTTTAGGTGTAAAATGTAAATAATTCTTTTCTCAAAATTTGGGAAGTGTAGCACCCTAGAACCATATTAGAAAATTCACTTAACCCTTCTAGAACCCCTCTGCAAAGGGACACACCAAAATTTAGAGGTGGGGGCGGGGGGTGAATAATTTAAGTTATGACGGTTTTAGGTGTAAAATGTAAATAATTCTTTTCTCAAAATTTGGGAAGTGTAGCACCCTAGAACCATATTAGAAAATTCACTTAACCCTTCTAGAACCCCTCTGCAAAGGGACACACAAAAATTTAGAGGTGGGGGCGGGGGGTGAATAATTTAAGTTATGACGGTTTTAGGTGTAAAATGTAAATAATTCTTTTCTCAAAATTTGGGAAGTGTAGCACCCTAGAACCATATTAGAAAATTCACTTAACCTTTCTAGAATCCCTCTGCAAAGGGACACACAAAAATTTAGAGGTGGGGGCGGGGGGTGAATAATTTAAGTTATGACGGTTTTAGGTGTAAAATGTAAATAATTCTTTTCTCAAAATTTGGGAAGTGTAGCACCCTAGAACCATATTAGAAAATTCACTTAACCCTTCTAGAACCCCTCTGCTTAGGGACACACAAAAATTTAGAGGTGGGGCGGGGGGTGAATAATTTAAGTTATGACGGTTTTAGGTGTAAAATGTAAATAATTCTTTTCTCAAAATTTGGGAAGTGTAGCACCCTAGAACCATATTAGAAAATTCACTTAACCCTTCTAGAACCCCTCTGCTTAGGGACACACAAAAATTTAGAGGTGGGGCGGGGGGTGAATAATTTAAGTTATGACGGTTTTAGGTGTAAAATGTAAATAATTCTTTTCTCAAAATTTGGGAAGTGTAGCACCCTAGAACCATATTAGAAAATTCACTTAACCCTTCTAGAACCCCTCTGCAAAGGGACACACCAAAATTTAGAGGTAGGGGCGGGGGGTGAATAATTTAAGTTATGACGGTTTTAGGTGTAAAATGTAAATAATTCTTTTCTCAAAATTTGGGAAGTGTAGCACCCTAGAACCATATTAGAAAATTCACTTAACCCTTCTAGAACCCCTCTGCAAAGGGACACACAAAAATTTAGAGGTGGGGCGGGGGGTGAATAATTTAAGTTATGACGGTTTTAGGTGTAAAATGTAAATAATTCTTTTCTCAAAATTTGGGAAGTGTAGCACCCTAGAACCATATTAGAAAATTCACTTAACCCTTCTAGAACCCCTCTGCTTAGGGACACACAAAAATTTAGAGGTGGGGCGGGGGGTGAATAATTTAAGTTATGACGGTTTTAGGTGTAAAATGTAAATAATTCTTTTCTCAAAATTTGGGAAGTGTAGCACCCTAGAACCATATTAGAAAATTCACTTAACCCTTCTAGAACCCCTCTGCAAAGGGACACACAAAAATTTAGAGGTGGGGGCGGGGGGTGAATAATTTAAGTTATGACGGTTTTAGGTGTAAAATGTAAATAATTCTTTTCTCAAAATTTGGGAAGTGTAGCACCCTAGAACCATATTAGAAAATTCACTTAACCCTTCTAGAACCCCTCTGCAAAGTAACACACAAAAATTTAGAGGTGGGGGCGGGGGATGAATAATTTAAGTAATGACGGTTTTAGGTGTAAAACGTAAATAATTCTTTTCTCAAAATTTGGGAAGTGTAGCACCCTAGAACCATATTAGAAAATTCACATAACCCTTCTAGAACCCCTCTGCAAAGGGACACACAAAAATTTAGAGGTGGGGGCGGGGGGTGAATAATTTAAGTTATGACGGTTTTAGGTGTAAAATGTAAATAATTCTTTTCTCAAAATTTGGGAAGTGTAGCACCCTAGAACCATATTAGAAAATTCACTTAACCCTTCTAGAACCCCTCTGCAAAGTAACACACAAAAATTTAGAGGTGGGGGCGGGGGATGAATAATTTAAGTAATGACGGTTTTAGGTGTAAAACGTAAATAATTCTTTTCTCAAAATTTGGGAAGTGTAGCACCCTAGAACCATATTAGAAAATTCACATAACCCTTCTAGAACCCCTCTGCAAAGGGACACACAAAAATTTAGAGGTGGGGGCGGGGGGTGAATAATTTAAGTTATGACGGTTTTAGGTGTAAAACGTAAATAATTTTTTCTCAATCTCTTTCTTTTTTTTTTAACTTTATTAAAATCAACTCAACATACAATATAATATTCGCTAATGTGTTTCAATCATGGTTCAAATCACATTTACGTATACATAAGGATTAATAACATTAAGGAAAAGTAGAGGTTTTCCTAAGGCAAATAGTTAAATTTTAATTTACAATAAATCTTGTGGCAACTTTCTTGTTAAACGGCTATGTATATTCTTGAGACCCAAACCAATGTTAGCTGCACTACAACATTTATTGATGATTTTATGGAACCGCCTGGTTGGACATCTTACAAAATCCTTAATAGGCATTTTATTTAGTTCGATGTATCTGATCGTTACGAACAAACTAAGGAGTATCTACAGCCGTCCGCTGTAGATACTCCTAAAATAAATAATATTTGTGGTACCAGCGTTGCTCCATACTAGGCAATCATAGGTTACCAGAAATCTTATTAATACTTTATATAGTATCATTATACATTTAGATTTTAGGTAACTCTTTTCCTATTTATTAGAAGAAATAACTGTTTCAATCGTGCGTATCCCAAATTTGATCTGTTGTTTATACGCATATCCCAATTTAATCACTGATCAAGATGCAGACGTAAGTATTTAATAGCTTTGTCTTTAAGATTCCACCGATATTCTGAGTTATTGATTGCAACGTTTATTGAATTTTGGTAACGTCGTAATGTAAAGATTTTGAATAAAAACTTGTCTTCACTTAGGAATAGGCACCATTTAGTAAGTCATTTCTGCATGTTGTTAATAGCATCTTGAAGGTGTTCTATTGTTTTCTCTAAATCACTACCTTGAGTTATAATCAACACTCGTCAGCAAATAGAGTCTTTTTAATTAAAACTTTGGCGGTATGGTGTATCATGTAAATATATTGAATAAGGTGCTAATATACCCCCTTGGAACTCCTCTGATACAACGTGAATCTGAATATGACCCATTCTATCTTACATAAAATGTTCGCTTCTGAAGATATGACATAAGTATTTCTGTAATATAGTTATCTAAGCCTGAATTTTAAACCCGCCCTCCAAACAGTCAAAGGCAATGGTGGTGAACAACTTATTTTCATAACTTTTCTTAATAAATTCTGTAACATGCACCAATTTGTGAATCGCCGAATGTTGCGTCTGAAACCCGAACTGAATATTTGGAATAATATTTCTTTCTATCAACTGTTCTTGAAATCTTCGCAAAATTACGTTTTCAAACAATTTAGATAGTGTCGGTAAGAGGCTAATAGAACGGTAATTAGATATAGTACTGCTCGTTTTACCAGGTTTGCCGAACATTAGTATCTCAGCTTTTTTCGAAGTGACCGGTAAGTAACCAATTTGTAGGCATAAATTGAAGATATCAGTTAGGTAGGTAGTAATGTTCGAGGGAAAGTATGTTAAAATTAAATTTCGTATAGGGTCATGCCCTGGAACTTTTCGATTGGGTAGATTGTATATTAAATATCCGATTTCCTCATTAGTGACTTCTTCGTCCACCATTGCTATTCGTGGAAGATGCGTTTCATTATATGTTTCAGTAGCATTGGCCAATGACGTGTTTTCTCGGGGTATATGAGAAATAAAGGTTACTTCAAGGTAATCGACAAATGCTTGGGTTTTATCTTCATCAGTAGACAACTGTATTCCTTCATGAGTAATTGTACAAATTTTTTCATATTTTTTCAGTATTCTTTTAGTTGTTATTCACATTCCAGTATCTTTACTGTATGGATAGTACTTAGAAGATTCTGATAACTAGTAATTCAATAGAATTCTAAGGATTCTAAGGATAGTGTGTGTCAGTTTATTTAGCTTCTGCTTTAAGACACGATCATAAGTTCCCTACCAGCTACGTCTCTTTTTTCCTTGATAAAGTCGGGAAATACTTGGGAGGTAAATTATGATTTGATGGAATGGATCTATTAGGTTTAGTAGACATTCTAGCTACATTTTTGATTGTTGAGATAAGCAATGAGACAGATCCATCTATAGAGGTAGGACTGGGATACGTATTTGGTGAATCAATACTATAGATCTCTTAAATTTGCAAAAGATGTTAACTATACACTTCTTCGAGACATGAACCTGATGGGTTATAGATTTAACATCTCCATATTTTCAATTTACTGTTTAAAAAAAAAGAATTATTTACATTTTACACCTAAAACCGTCATAACTTAAATTATTCACACCCCGCCCCTACCTCTAAATTTTTGTGTGTCCCTTTGCAGAGGGGTTCTAGAAGGGACAAGTGAATTTTCTAATATGGTTCTAGGGTGCTACACTTCCCAGATTTTGAGAAAGAAATTATTTACGTTTTACACCTAAAACCCTCATAATTTAAATTATTCACCCCCCGCCCCCACCTCTAAATTTTTGTGTGTCCCTTTGCAGAGGGGTTCTAGAAGGGTTAAGTGAATTTTCCAATATGGTTCTAGGGTGCTACACTTCCCAAATTTTGAGAAATGAATTATTTACATTTTACACCTAAAACCGTCATAACTTAAATTATTCACCCCCCGCCCCCACCTCTAAATTTTTGTGTGTTCCTTTGCAGAGGGGTTCTAGAAGGGTTAAGTGAATTTTCTAATATAGATCTAGGGTGCCATACTTCCCAAATGTTGAGAAAAGAATTATTTACATTTTACACCTAAAACCGTCATAACTTAAATTATTCACCCCCCGCCCCCACCTCTAAATTTTTGTGTGTCCCTTTGCAGAGGAGTTCTAGAAGGATTAAGTGAATTTTCTAATATGGATCTAGGGTGCTACACTTCCCAAATTTTGAGAAAAGAATTATTTACATTTTACACCTAAAACCGTCATAACTTAAATTATTCACCCCCCGCCCCCACCTCTAAATTTTTGTGTGTCCCTTTGCAGAGGAGTTCTAGAAGGATTAAGTGAATTTTCTAATATGGATCTAGGGTGCTACACTTCCCAAATTTTGAGAAAAGAATTATTTACATTTTACACCTAAAACCGTCATAACTTAAATTATTCACCACCCGCCCCCACCTCTAAATTCTTGTGTGTCCCTTTGCAGAGGAGTTCTAGAAGGATTAAGTGAATTTTCTAATATGGATCTAGGGTGCTACACTTCCCAAATTTTGAGAAATGAATTATTTACATTTTACACCTAAAACCGTCATAACTTAAATTATTCACCCCCCGCCCCCACCTCTAAATCTTTGTGTGTCCCTTTACAGAGGGGTTCTAGAAGGGTTAAGTGAATTTTCTAATATGGTTCTAGGGTGCTACACTTCCCAAATTTTGAGAAAAGAATTATTTACCTTTTACACCTAAAACCGTCATAACTTAAATTATTCACCCCCCGCCCCCACCTCTAAATCTTTGTGTGTCCCTTTGCAGAGGGGTTCTAGAAGGGTTAAGTGAATTTTCTAATATGGTTCTAGGGTGCTACACTTCCCAAATTTTGAGAAAAGAATTATTTACATTTTACACCTAAAACCGTCATAACTTAAATTATTCACCCCCCGCCCCCACCTCTAAATCTTTGCGTGTCCCTTTGCAGAGGGGTTCTAGAAGGGTTAAGTGAATTTTCTAATATGGTTCTAGGGTGCTACACTTCCCAAATTTTGAGAAATGAATTATTTACATTTTACACCTAAAACCGTCATAACTTAAATTATTCACCCCCCGCCCCCACCTCTAAATTTTTGTGTGTTCCTTTGCAGAGGGGTTCTAGAAGGGTTAAGTGAATTTTCTAATATAGATCTAGGGTGCTATACTTCCCAAATGTTGAGAAAAGAATTATTTACATTTTACACCTAAAACCGTCATAACTTAAATTATTCACCCCCCGCCCCCACCTCTAAATTTTTGTGTGTCCCTTTGCAGAGGAGTTCTAGAAGGATTAAGTGAATTTTCTAATATGGATCTAGGGTGCTACACTTCCCAAATTTTGAGAAAAGAATTATTTACATTTTACACCTAAAACCGTCATAACTTAAATTATTCACCCCCCGCCCCCACCTCTAAATTTTTGTGTGTCCCTTTGCAGAGGAGTTCTAGAAGGATTAAGTGAATTTTCTAATATGGATCTAGGGTGCTACACTTCCCAAATTTTGAGAAAAGAATTATTTACATTTTACACCTAAAACCGTCATAACTTAAATTATTCACCACCCGCCCCCACCTCTAAATTTTTGTGTGTCCCTTTGCAGAGGAGTTCTAGAAGGGTTAAGTGAATTTTCTAATATGGTTCTAGGGTGCTACACTTCCCAGATTTTGAGAAAAAAATTATTTACGTTTTACACCTAAAACCGAGTTAATTTAAATTATTCACCCCCCGCCACCACCACTAAATTTTTGTGTGTCCCTTTGCAGAGGGGTTCTAGAAGGGTTAAGTGAATTTTCTAATATGGTTCTAGGGTGCTACACTTCCCAAATTTTGAGAAAAGAATTATTTACATTTTACACCTAAAACCGTCATAACTTAAATTATTCACCTCCCGCCCCCACCTCTAAATCTTTGTGTGTCCCTTTGCAGAGGGGTTCTAGAAGGGTTAAGTGAATTTTCTAATATGGTTCTAGGGTGCTACACTTCCCAGATTTTGAGAAAAAAATTATTTACGTTTTACACCTAAAACCGAGTTAATTTAAATTATTCACCCCCCGCCCCCACCTCTAAATTTTTGTGTGTCCCTTTGCAGAGGGGTTCTAGAAGGGTTAAGTGAATTTTCTAATATGGTTCTAGGGTGCTACACTTCCCAAATTTTGAGAAAACAATTATTTACGTTTTACACCTAAAACCGTCATAACTTAAATTATTCACCCCCCGCCCCCACCTCTAAATTTTGGTGTGTCCCTTTGCAGAGGGGTTCTAGAAGGGTTAAGTGAATTTTCTAATATGGTTCTAGGGTGCTACACTTCCCAAATTTTGAGAAAAGAATTATTTACATTTTACACCTAAAACCGTCATAATTTAAATTATTCACCCCCCGCCCCCACCTCTAAATCTTTGTGTGTTCCTTTGCAGAGGGGTTCTAGAAGGGTTAAGTGAATTTTCTAATATGGTTTTAGGGTGCTACACTTCCCAGATTTTGAGAAAAAAATTATTTACGTTTTACACCTAAAACCGAGTTAATTTAAATTATTCACCCCCCGCCCCAACCTCTAAATTTTTGTGTGTCCCTTTGCAGAGGGGTTCTAGAAGGGTTAAGTGAATTTTCTAATATGGTTCTAGGGTGCTACACTTCCCAAATTTTGAGAAAAGAATTATTTACATTTTACACCTAAAACCGTCATAACTTAAATTATTCACCCCCCGCCCCCACCTCTAAATCTTTGTGTGTCCCTTTGCAGAGGGGTTCTAGAAGGGTTAAGTGAATTTTCTAATATGGTTCTAGGGTGCTACACTTCCCAGAGTTTGAGAAAGAAATTATTTACGTTTTACACCTAAAACCATCATAATTTAAATTATTCACCCCCCGCCCCCACCTCTAAATTTTTGTGTGTCCCTTTGCAGAGGGGTTCTAGGAGGGTTAAGTGAATTTTCTAATATGGTTCCAGGGTGCTACACTTTCCAGATTTTGTGAAAAAAATTATTTACGTTTTACACCTAATACCGAGTTATTATTATTAGTCCCCCGCCCTGTCTGCATCTGTCCCTTTGCAGAGGGGTTAAAAGATCGCTAAGTGAATTTCCTAACAAGGTTTCAGGGTGCCACATTCCCTAAATAATAAGAAAAATAATTATTTAGTGTTCATTATAAGTATTTGTCTGGTCGACTGTAAAAAAATGAATCTGAATCTGCTTCAGATTCGAATCTGAATCTAACTTCAGCCACATGTTTCCTTACTGTAGTATTCTCAATGACAAATTAAATAACTTTTATTTGAAATATTTCTTTGTACAATGAATGCGTGGCGTCATAAAAATTAAATACCAACATTATCATCAAGTAGTCCGGAAGTGTTAAGCGGTCATAATGGCTTGCGGTTGCTTTAGTACCCTTATCTGTCAAAGTTTTCAGAGTTACATTTTCAGTCGTTATATTTCATTAATTAAACTTGAAATGACTTGCGGTTGCTGAAAAAACACTGAAGTTCTATTTTTTATGACTAAAGTCCGGATTTATATGCGTTTGCATATTTTGCATATAACTTCATATTTTGCATTTTTACCGCATATAAATTTAGTTATCCATATACCTTCGTATAGTGGCATATAGTTGCATATAAGCTCTTCGTCCATATTTCAATCAGGGTCTGTTGAGTTTACCGAAAATTTGTTCGTGATCTGAAGACAAAAAAAGTCACAAACTTATTTTGTTTATTTTTATTGCATATAAGTGCGGTTTCTAGTTTTGACGAAGTAATTAGAGCTCTATCATTGTCAGAAATATATGAAAATATATTTCTGAAGTATATGAAAATGGATTTCCCGCCAGATACATAATGATGCACGGCATAGGACTGTGCAACATTTTATTGTATTACATTACAACTACATGACTTATTTATCCATAATTACAGGACAAATACAAATGTTTGAAATAAAAGCTGTTTATTTTGTTTTGGAGAATAGCGCACTTAAGTAACTATAGCATTTCCATAAAAGAGTATCATTACAATTTTTCAATTTTTATCTTTTATATTTAATTTTTTTCAACAATTATCGTATATCTTTCCATCCTGATTGAAACATACGCAATAAAAATTGTTGCTAAATAACATGTTACTTTCATGGATATAAAAACAACTGCCATCCATTATAACCGCCATCATTATTCCAGCGTACATGAATACGTATTTTATTTTATTATGGAGAGTAGATTAGTGATGAAAAAGTATAAATGTCCATTTAAACAAATTCACACAGTTGAACGATATAGATTCACAAAATTCGATTCGTTCTTTATGATCTTATATCTTTATCTTAAATGCCCCACTCTTGGATGTATTACACTTTGTTGAAACAAATGATTGTGATTATATTGGTTTTTAGCTATGGCGTTATTATAGTTCGTTCTAGATAGAAGAAAAATGAAAATAATATAGAAAAGACTTCTTGGGATTATTGTCCCAAAATACAAAATACCACAATAATAAAATAACTTTAATCAATTCGTAAAACAAGTATGCTATATTAGTAACGATACTAGCTTATATTACTAAACACTAATAAAAAATTAAATTAATTACAAACTGTTATTCGATCATAGTCTCAGTTGAATAGGACACAATGGCTTCACATTGTTTTTCTGTAATTTGAAAACCTTCTACACCTGTCTCCAAAAATTGATCATTATCATGCATTTTTGGACTTTAAAAGTACTTTTATATTTAGGAAGTACTGTTTTGTTTACGACAGTTGTAATAACCAATATTAGTGATCATGACATAATATAACTTGTAGATGTGTATTTTAGATATTTTAGATTAGGGATATTACTCATGATATTCATCACAATAAGTTCTGTTGTATTCCTGATTTCGTCAATATTCTGACATACCTTGTTCCTAAATTGAATTAAATGTCGTTCAAGAATATCTTTGATTTTCAACAGTAAAATCACATTATTATGCAATATTCCGCTTTATTGTATGGCAAATAATAACATACTGGGCGTTTCCCCGTAGATCTATTTACAGTATTATTTATCTGGACATTAGCTGCCAGTTGCAATTCATACATATTCGATTTCATATTGATCTACAAATCCCGTATCCGAAACTATCTAAGAAGTTTATTGTAACAGTCAAGATATAATTTTAGCCATTTCAATCCTTCTCTGGTATCCATTCTTACACAAGGATATAATTTTATATATTTAGTAAAACCCTCTATAATAGATAAAAGAGAAAACATGTACTTGAAATTATGTTGTGATTTCTCCAATAATCTATAACGATTCACGTGAATAATTAAAAATGGAAAATTTCTTCCAAGTTTAAAAATCCTGTTTTCTTTCCATAATCGTAAGAATAAATAATGCATTTCACACAATTTGAAATATATATTTTTATTTTCTGTTTGATATCAGGAAACTGAATTAAGATGTTATCAATGTAAATGTAAATCTTATCTTGATAAATTAGTTCTTGAAAAAGTAAGTTTACAAACCTTATAATGCTTGCTAGGCAATTTGCTAGACAACGACTAGATTCAAAATGTCCATTATGTAATACAAAAGATGTAAAGTTTATACTTTCTTCTGCCACTGTAACTTGGTGGAAAGCACTTTTTAAATGTAATTTTGTAAAGCATCTCTTGTTTTTAAGTCTGTCAAACTTATTATCAATTAATGAAAGTGAAAAGTTATCGCTAACCGTCATTTTACTTAGTTCTCTATAATCTACGCACAATCGTAATCCTTCAGGTTTTTTTTATGAACAAGAACAATTAGACTACTTTACTCAGAAATACTCTTCCTCATCATTCCCTCTTTAAGCAAATTATCAATGATCATTTATTTCATAATAGAATTCTTTTTTTTTTAAGTAGGACATATGTCTAGGTCTAAAATAAAATGCAGCATGATCAAATTTTAAATTAATCTTCATTTCAAATTCACATTCTTGATAATTTCGTTTTTCTTCCTTATAATAGTTACTTATCAAAATTATCAGTTTGTTCTGTTTTTGAAAAGAAATCTCCGAATTTATATTTATATTGGGATGCTAATGTGGATATATTAAATGGATATATTAAATGGATATATTTATATTGATGTTGCTAATCAATTCTCAACATATCATATTCTAAGTTATTTATGTCTTCTCTAAACCTCACTTTAACATTAGTTTTATCAGATACACCTTCCAACTTATCATGTGCAATAAAATCTCTGCCTAATATCTATACTACAATTCTGAACTTGAACTTTCTGTCTTAATTGTCCTAAAATAATAACGACTTCGGAAGCACAAATTTAGACAGGAGGGTTATGATGGACAAGAAAGTATACGTTTATCATAAATTTCTAACTTTAATGGTATTGCATAATAACGTATTACCACAGCTTTTTCTTGAACCAAATCGGTGGTATGTGAAATGTTGGAAGAGCAAACGTCTTTCGTTTTGGTTACCAGTCTTTTTTCTGTCGATCTCTTGGTCCACATTGGAAATATGCTCACTCATACCAAGTAGTCATGTTGTAACACTTGATTCACGAATTATTGTCATTTTTCATATTCATCTCCACTTCGCTTAATTTTCCAGAATTTTCTTCAGATGTTGATACAGGACTATTTCTGTTTGGTCGCACTGCATTCTTCTTGATTGTCCCTTAATCCTTATGTTCTATAAAGTATATGTTTGGATGTTGCATCTCCATCTATTATGTTATTGTCTATTATTATCTATTATGTTCACATATAACATAATGTTTATGTTATGATTGGATTATTAATATTTCATCTTCAATTACTCCACGGTTTGTCTGTTTTTGCTAAGAAGTAAACCCTTGTTCCCCTTGAAAGAATAATTTTGCCAACCCTGTTAACATTTTCTTACCAAATATTAACTTCTATATCTTCAAAATCAGCAAAATAATGAATCAATGGGCTGTTTATCGTTTCCAGACAATGTACTAATGTTTTCTTCAACTTCGCTGAAATTCATTGTGAAATTTGTTGTTACCGTAAGTGTTATTGTACTTCGTCTTTATTCATCAGTTTTTATGTCTAACATCTACTATTTTGTGTTTCTATTTTCTGCTCTGATCTATTTTGTATTTTTAGTTCGTCTTCATTTTTTTCAACAATCGCCAGAGTTTTTTTAGTATAATCTCAAAAGTATAAACTATAGTTTGGCCAGGTTACATTTTCGATTACTTGATCGATATACCCTCAAACAAATGTTAAAAAGGATTTAATTCTTGACATTAATTATTTTTTTAACAAATTTTACCAATAACAAATTTTTACAAATTTATTTTTAATTTTTAAATTTTTTTGTACTTTTAAAAATTTAATCTGACGAAATCGTAGTTTAAATAGAACTTTAAAAAATATTAAAAATATTATTATATTATTTTAAAAAATACCACCTATAAGGTGGTATTTTTATTATTTTAAAAAAATAAGTTCTATACGAGCTAGAATGGAGGGCGTTGACATATATCCTCCACTGAACAAAATTGATCTTATTAGTAGCCTACCTACCAGATTACTCCTACATTGTTATTTTTCGTTTACCAATATTATCGATTAATAAGTTGATCGGGTAAGTCTTAACCATATTAGGTATTCCTTAACCCTTTCTGGTAGAGAATAAAAGTGAACATATTATGTTTGACAGTATAGTAAGCTATTTATAAAGATTCATTATCGTATTTCATGTCAAATAGCCTTAATTGAACGGGAAAGTGTTTAGCATTTGAGCGTGAATGCATCTAATTCGAAACTAATTATATCAGCAAATATCACCATGAAGATTGTTAACTATGGAGAAATTCAGAATACCGAATATACTATTTATCTAAGAAAAGAAATTTTGGGATATTAAAATTATTTATGAATTTGAGTTGACTTCAGTACATCATAATCATAGTTAAATTGCCAATCAAACAACTCGATTACTGTACTTTAAATTCACGAACGTAAATATGAAACGTATTTTGTACAATTTGAAAGGACTTTGCGAGTTAGGCAACTTGCTTTTATACAAATATGTAACTAACTTTCGCGATTAAACTTTATCAATTAATTCTAAGATAAACAATCTACCTACAAACTTGTCATAAGTTACATCAAAATTAGTAATTTGTTACTTTGAAAAAATTTGTTTGGTTACGTTAATGAGTTAGAAATTATATTACGCAATTTTAATTTAATCATAAAATTAATATAACGAAAAATCAAACTCATATTTTATCTTGACAAGAAATATGTGAAAAGATGTACTTTAAAAATGGGTTGGTCGTGTACAGTGTGCAGCATGTTAAAATGGCTTCCAGTTACACATGAAAAATATTCAAACTCAACCTCACTTTTCTAGTTAATTTATCGAAAACCTATAGCATGTATAGGAAATAGAAGCAGTTCATTTTTGTGTCAAATATCGTACAAGTAGGGCGAATGTATACACACTTGCATGACGTAACTTACACCACTCTTTTTTGGGCGGTTTCCCTGCGAAAGAAAACAAAGTTCTTCCTGTGTATGGGAAACGCACATCCATCCATTTTCACTTCATATCCGGTATAGCGGCAGGTTGATGATAAATTGGAGAACACACATCGAACAATATGATACGTGACGCGGCTTGCTAATATCAAAACAGGAAATCGCTCAATCTTTCAAAAACGTTGTGTATGTATTTAGATCATAATTCATTTTGTGGCATTATATTACAATAGCTGAGTTGCTTACTTAGAATACTTCGAAATAAATAACCGAATTTATTAAAATAAATTAATATAACATCTTTAATGTGGAGAAACACAAGTTATATTACAACAGCAAGCTTCTATGTAAATTGAAGCGTAACATAAACCAAATGTATATCTAGCTATATATCTAACTTTGAGTATCCTTTAAAATTTCACGGGAACACCTGCGGTTACCGTTCGTTTGAGGACCAAATGTACTACCATCCGGTAGTCGTTTGGCAAAGTACCCACGCGTAATTCGAAAGACGGTGCAACGGTTGTCTAATAACGTTTTCCGGAAGCAAGGAGAAGATATTTACCCGCCGTAAGTTAAATTAATGTTCCATTACCTCGCAGCCGAGCTGCGGGAAACAGTAAAATGGCGTTCCGTGGTTCGTTTGAAGTGTACGTATTATTTCATAGCTTCGTGTTGCATTTGTAATCCCAAGGATAGTCAGAGTCTGCATCCATCAAAACGCGAATTGTAGGTCTTTGGATTTATGTTCAAGACGTTCTACTTCCATGGATATGGATCTTTCATCTCCGTTTCAAAGCCAACGCTTAAATTAAATTTATATATTATTATTATTTTAATTATATTTTACAACGTCAAAATATATTACAACAGACAATTGTATTCAATTTATTAATTTCTGTACTATTATAACAATCTAACGTAGAAATTATCTTGATGATACCTCTGACAGATTAGTATTAAGCATATGTCGCAAATAGGGGTTAGATTAGGGTTTATCACCGTAATTATAGATAATGGTTACTGACGCGTGATGATAGCGATACATCGAGGTATGTTTTGCTATGATTCACTGATGCGCGATTCTCGATTAATACCATCGGACATGCAAATAGATAGGAGGCCATAGTTGGATAGGACAAACGTTTCGACAAATTACTAACGTTAATTCAACCAGTCGCTTCCGAAGCTTTTTGGTAGTTTCCGCTTTACGCTGGATAAATAACTAATTTGTCCAGTGTTTTGTACGCTTCAGTGCTGTGCAACGACATGCTAATCACCATGTATCTCTATTAAACGGATGCGAAGTTGGATTTACTTGCCACTGTGAAATTTAGTTGGTTCGTTATACTGTTATTTGCGAAATAAAAAATAGAGTATAGATATTGCTTTATAAACACAGTAATAAAATTGTGCTTTTGTAAAATAAATTGAATAATAATAACCAGAAACGCAACTCGCAAACAAATGCATTTCAAAACAAATTTACAAACTACAAAAAAGTTTATAATAAACCTCTTTAATTGTATTACTACAGTAAAATTGCCATTTAAATTCTATTAGAATGACGTTTCCAAATTTTAAACTATAAGCGATATTGAAAATACATTATCTTAAATTTAATAATTTAAATTAAATTTATTAATAATTATATTAAAATATATTATGAGAATGCATTTAATTTGTTTTTGAAAGCTATAAACAAAAAAATGTTTTCAGATGCACGGCTAAACCCAACCCTGTATATTTCAACCTGTTAACAACGTGTTAAGTTTCAACCTGTTAAGGTGGACATGCCGATGCAAGTCCACCTTTGTTTTGGTTCTACAGCATAATATTGTGCATGTACAGGATGAGTCAATAGTGCGGGGACGGAAGATAGTGGCTTTACCGTTGAAAATAAAAATAATGTTTTTATGTCATCATACATTATTATCAAAGCTGCATCGATTAAAATTATTTCCAGCTATACAGGCTGTTTCGCTATTCCAGGTCCGTATTTAACTTAATTTTTTTTTAAATGGAATCCTATGCATCTTTTCACATATGCCGATTAATTGTCTTAAATGCTATAAGTGCATATCTTGTTTTGAAATTTTGAATGCAAGGTTGCCAAGTTGTTAATAATATTGTGAAAATTTTTGAAGAATCATGTGGTCACTTAAAATTCGTTATCAACATTATTTTTAAATATTGAAGATTGTAATTTGGCATATTGGTAACCAAAGCTTGGGTCTTTCGAACGCCACTAATACTATTGGGTAATATTATACAGGCTGGTTACCAAAACCAGTTAATTTCCGAAATGTTGTGTTGACTATAACATTGTTATTTTAAATGGAACTACCTACATTTTTTTCAATGCTTCAAAACGCGTTAGTAATTAGCTTTTATTTTCGTAAAAGTTTCGTAAAAGATGGAAAAGTGCATATTCAGTTAAAACGAGACTAGAATTTTCGTAATAGGTATTAGAAAAAGTTCAACAATAATATAATTTTTTTTTAATATTTTCTATACAGCGAATAAGCTATGTTTTGTCAAAATAACTATATTAACCGCCTTATTCTTCATTACTACTTGGTATAATATTTAATGTGGTGATGAAGTTCATCAAACAATATCGAACAAGATCACATAGATCACACTGAAAGCAAAACAACAACAATTGGACTCATGGCAGTAGATCTTTATATCATCTTTATACTATATATTAAGTTAAGTAATTCGCTTGTTTGAATCACTTAAATATGTCGTTAATGTAAATATTAGAACCAATAGTCCAAGAATACTTCCTTGAAGGACGTTGAATGTGAAAAAACACATTCAACTTGTTTTTAATTCACATTCAACGAAAACAAAGATACTAACAGATTGCGTTCTGTGAACCACATAAGAAGCAAAACTTTGTTGAATACTATAGGGTAAACCAATCTAGAAATCTGTAAGAGTTGAAAGAAGCTAACACTGCATATGTAACGAAAATTGACATCGACATGTGTGAGAATGTGATGGGTGTAAAGAACTTTGTGGATTGATTAAAACACTGCATTGGACAAATCATCTGTATGGCATTAATATAAAAAGATAATTACATTACAATTCCAGATTAAGTTGAAGTAGTTCAGATGTTGACGTAAATAATAAATTGTCAAGAATATGTTCGAGTAGTGTATATATTTTCGACGAGATAGATAATTCTGATGAGGGAACATTTTCAGAAGGTAGAGTAAGAACAGCAGTGATGTCAAAAATTGGCCTTATATGAATGATTGATGACTGATAATATAAATTTGTTTGTCATTTGTTTTTTTGAAAATTTTTTATCAAGAGTATCATTCACATCTTCAAACATATCCCTATTCCACCAACGAATATCCGCGGCTTTTTTCCTCAGTATCTTGTAACTAAAAAACAAAGCAAACTGTTCCTGCCCTAGGTAACAGAAACAATTTTCCTTTTTAAATTACTAACCGTTTTTTTGCCTAGATTTGGTAATTTTTGCCTAGATTTTTATGAAGATTTTTTGCTAACAATACATTATAAAGTCTAAGTTTCTAAGTAAAAAATTAATTAAGCAAACACTACCTGTTAAGCTACAGGGTCGCTAATTGAAAGTTTTAATGAATCTTTAACGAAAAAAAAAAGAACAATATTAGATAGCAACATGCTTGAAAATGTTCGCTTCTGAGTTACGTTTAATAACTGCAGTTGGTTTAACACTGAACTAAATCTAGAACTAATACTAGACCTAGAACTACAAACATTTGGGTTTAACCGCACGTCTCATAAGACGGCAAAGTCTGCATATTTGTAGTTCTACGGATTGTGTTAGTTTTACTTTTAGTTGTTATTCAGCTTTAGATTGTTATAATTTTTAATGAAGTAAGAATGGAATATTTGAGTACCTCTTAAGGTGGTAAAATCCGCATGTTTGTAGTTTAATTTAGAGGAAGGTGGCAGCTTCATATAGCTAATACATTTTGTCTTATAGAAATCCTATGAGTACTGACATAGACCTCGATTCATTAAAAATCAAAAATCTAATTATCTGTCTTTATAATAAAGGTACATAACCTTTAAAATAAAGACAGATAATTATAATTAGACAAATGATTTGCGTGAATTTGCATATATGGTTATATTATACGTGGGGCAGTTTCATACAGGTTTGGGACAGATTTATACATGTGAGTAAATATGATACATGTATGTATATGTTTAGATGCATGTAAACTGCAACTTGTACATTAAACATCTAAAGAAGAACTAACATTAGAACTAACACTACAACTATTACTAGGACTAATACTAGAATTAAAATTAGAAGCTATAAAGTTTTGCCATGCGCCCTTTGAAAACATGTTTGATGTTTACTATGCCATGATTAATTGATCTATATAGTTCATTTGAACCAGCGAAATGTCTCAAAACGGTGCAATGATATTGATATTTTAGGACAAGCTTGATGAGTAAAGTTTTAATCACTCGATGCTACGTGGATCCGTTGACGATGTCTGGGAAAATGTATATCGGTACCTCATTGGAACACCTAATCCCATGGCATATTTTTGCCATTTCGGTTGTGGGCGGTTTGAGAATAAATATCTCCTTATGACAAATTGTGCCTTTTCCAATCCACGAAACGACCCATCCAACGACACTATTTAACGCCAAATCGACGAGATCGCCTACAGGTAAAAGTATTTGAAAGCATGATGAGTACTTTTGACGATGTTCCAAACATCAAAACTTTCGTTGCATCACATAATTTGCTGCCACAGCTATTTGTTCTAGTTGGGAGAAGCTTTGATTAATTTAAATCAAATTCTGAGGAAGGTAGCAACATGCATTCAAAAAACATTTTTCAAAAGACATACAGTATGAATGTGCCCCACACACTTGTGCATGAACCTACCCCACCACAAAGAAATGAAAATTAAATAATGTTAGAAAACCGTAAGTCATATTATTGTTACTTTTAATACATCATACAATGTATGACGTAATTATTACTTTATTACCTTTCAAGTAAAATAATACTGTAAAAATTACTAACGTATGGCTAAATCATGTTTGGTGTCACATAAGCGCGCGTCTAACTCCATCGGCAACCACATCCATAAGATAGCATACACGCAAACGTTATCCTGTTTATATACGCCTAACTTCAGATATACCTACTGTATGATAGTGCCTCTTGTATGAACCTATCTCACTTTTCCCTACAGTATTTGCTACATTGCTAGTATTAGTTCCAGTACTAGTTATTATTCAGTGTTCAATTTTTATAATTTTTTGTGAAGTAAAATTCGAAAATTTGAGTTTAGCCTTACGTCTCTTAAGTCGGCAAAATCCGTATGTTTCTAGTTCAACATATAATATAACAATCAACTTGATATGTCAATAATACGTCGACGTCTTCAGAATACGTCGAAAATGTGGAAAAGTTGGAATAAAGGTACACATTTGTAATAATATTATTATTACGTAATATGAATTAAAAATTTACTTTATATACGAGTAAGTCGCGCATGTCAATATAATATTATTATTACACTCATTTTTTCCTTCACACTTCTTTAGTATGAAATAGATATACCAGAGTTTCTTTGAATGTTCGAAACTCAACCTGTTTCTTATAAGAGTATGAATATTACCCCAATTTGAAAAAGTCGTTCTATATTTGCTGATGCTGCCGGAATTTTCAATAACTTCAAAACTAAGTCCGCTAGCTGTAGGTCCAAGAATCTTTAAAAAATCCCTAATTTATATTAAGTAAGTCCCATTGATTGATACTATCATTATTGTAATATTTAAGTAAAAACTGATTAATTTTCTGCCTTTGAATTGGAGTTATTTTCATTGTAATATGTATTGTGGATGAAATTAATATGCAGTATACCATACTTGTTAAATGCAGAGTCATTATACAGGGTGTTTTAAGGCAACGTTTATATAGCGGTAGTACTACAGTCGAAAATCAACGGTTTTCGAGATACAGGATTAACATGCTTAAGTGATTATTTTGTGTTATTAAATATTAAATGTAAAATGAAAAAAAGAAATAAAATATAATAAATATTAAAAAATAAATAAATAAAAAATAATAAATAAATATAATAAATAAAAAATATTAAATGTTTTTAATAACATGTTGTTTTAACAACCTGTATTCATCAAGTATAAATAAATTCAACTATAGATTGACAGCATCAGCAATAGATGTTTAAGGATTTTGGTGTATATTTAAAAGATTACTTAAAGGCTTTTTTACATGCAGACTTCTGTTAGGTATAGTTTAAATTTTTGTAAAAAAATTTTGAGTAGTCTGTAACTGCACCATCTGGTTTATGTTGGAAATTTAATTCTATACCCACTTTTAGAAACTAACATTTTCTCCACATTAGGCTTTTTATATTCATACATAATTCAATACTAGATTGTCAAATATTTCCTTATTTAACAAGTCTTTTGCCAATAAATAACCAATATTTACTATGCCACATGAAATGCTCTAGTAAACTAACCATTTTAGCCTTCGCACTAGCGTTGTCAGTTATAACATCTTTCACGCTATTTTCATTCGCTATTTTTTGATTCTATCAGTATACCTTCTAACTTTTGTGCTATTTCTGATTCTGAAGTCATACCCATAGTATTGTCACAACAAATTTTATGTTATTGGAACTATTATTCCAACCATCGCATACTATTACTACTTTTGCCCTAAATTACTTCTGACGTTGGCAACACAATAGCATTTGTAATAATAATAAAATAATAAAATTAATAAAATTAAATAAAGTTAATCAAATTTCGTTATTAAAATTGTTTTAATGTTGTTAATCAAGCAAAGAAAATTAGATATTTAATTCTTCCTCTTCTGATAACTGGTCCATATAATACGTAATTTTACGTTTTCTTCTATTAATACTTCGCGGTGATGTAATTGTGGTACTGGACGAATTATGTTTATAGGTTCTGCAGTATTAAGCTGTAAAAGTGTACTATCCACTATTAAAGTGTATGTCCTATGTGGAAACGCTTTGCTAAAAATGTTGAAAAGTAAATTTTTATGAGAAGTGCTATATTTATGACTTTACTACCTCATCTATTGGTTCCAGTGATACAACTTCTGTACAACTAGAACTAGATTCCGTACTTGTGTTATTATAACGACAGATATTTCTGAAATAGCATTAAAACTAATTAAAAATTTATGTGAATCTGACAAGAATTATTTAGCTTAATGTAATAGAATGAAGAAAATGTGTTAATTACACAGGATGAGTCTTAAAGAATAGAAAATCGCAGCACTGGAAATAACTAGATTCCATTCTTGTAGAACACATTTTTACGATGAAATAAGATTTTATAGATTTCCTCATTTTTCTTTGCCACCCTGTGTTTTCTTAAAGCTTATTATATATATAGCTTGTCTAAAATTTTTAATTACATTTTCACAAAACTGGATACCATTCAAATTATTTCCAGCGCAGCTGGCAATATGGCAGTCATTAAATGCTTATTATGCATATGTTCATTCCTTGCTAAGATATGGAGCAAACCTGAGTAATTACATGTAGTTTAGAAATAATTACAATTACAAAGTACATTTTCAAAGAAGGAATTTTTTACAATTATAAAGTACATACTAATGACGGAATCAAAAAGACGTGTGTTTGACTCTTTCAAGTTATTGAAAATATTCAATTATCTATATCCATATGAATTAAATGCCAGTACAAAACTGATATAATAATACACAGTGACTCTAAGGAGATTGATGTTTTTGTAAGTTTTCAAATAAAGATAAATTTATTTGTACAAAAATAAAGGTCAAGACTTTATTATTGTACAAATCATTGTACTTCAGAAACTGGTTCGAAGTGACGAAATCTAAAATTAGAAAACAATATATATAGCTCGAAAAATAGAATAATAATTAATTTATACTTAATTACTAACTATTTACTGCGTTGCATCTGGTTTGGAAATCTTGTTCATGTTCACCACCATCTTCCATGTTTCGCTGAGTGCCCAGCTATCTTCTTTGTTAAGAAGAGTATCTTGTCAATCTTTGGTGGTATTTGTTGGTACTAGCTAGTATCTTTGTTTTGTGGAACTCTGTTTGGTCTCTCTCTGAATGGCAATGTTCTGCAACCGTTGACTGTTGGATCTTCTTGAGCCTCACATCCCTTTGCATACCATGTTACCTCCGGTTTGGGCATCGTAAAACTTCTTTCTTCTAATGGATTCCAAATTTTGGTGACCGTTTTGTATCGCACCACGATGCCGTTTTTCTTGAGGTGTCTTGGTATTCATTCCATTACGGGTATAGTAAATCCGTTATACTATGAGAGACATCAACCGATTCACCAAGCAGCAGAAACAGGGGGAAGATACAGTAAGTATAGAACCAGCTTGAATTATCTGTCTTGTATATGTTTCAGGTACCTCTTCTGCAGCACCTCTTGTAAAAACCGTTGCTCTTTCTTTAGGTTTTCTCCTTCACAAATTCTTGCATATCACAAACGTCGATACGTATCACATATCAAAACCATGCTTTAGTTTCATGAACACCCCTTCAAACTGCCCGTAAAACTGTCCTTTACAACTAAATACGTCGATGATGGACAATAGTCAACTAGATCTGGCACGTATTCTGGTAATCCCGCAGAATGAGTTTCTAGAGAAGACCATTTACAGCATCCTTTATTGGCAATCCTTTATTGGTACACCTAACTTTATACATTTCACTATTTCTACAAAATGTATAAAATCCCCTAGACATGATTCCGTGTTGCCTGTAAAAGAAGAGAGAACTTTTGGGAGATGTTTATTCAATAAGTATGTTGGAGAGTTGATGGCACTGACGATAGAGCAAAGGGATTATCTAGATTATGGATTTTCGGTAGTCCATAAATACCTAGTTGTACCGGCGCGTGCACAAATATTCCCTTCTGGTGCTCTGGTGGAATTCCTGTGGATTTAACCAATTCCTCCATTTTCCTTACAATCATATCTATAGGTATATATTATATTATATCTTCCAGTAGGTGGCAAAAACTAGAACCTCACGGGTTTTGCTGTGCGTCTTTTGAAAAAGTGTTTGACGTTTTATGATGTCATTGTGCAAGAAACCTTCTTCAGAGATAAGTTAGATGTGTATACATAACAATTGTGTTGAAACGATATAGACCACTGTCTTAAACAATCAAGCGATTTTCGATTTGTATATGACAGCCACTCTCATGATCAATCACGATCACTTCTTGTTAGATAGGATGCTTCAACTTTTCCAAATTATGTGGTTTATTAGTGTACATTTGGTTCTTTAGAAACCCTCAGATGAAGATTGTAAACTGCACTCAAGAAGATAGTGCTAACTCAAAATACTAAAAAACAATTTAATGGCAACTTTAATTTTGTACACGCCACATATTCGGCACGTATGAAAATGACAATATCATTGGTAAATGTTCACTACGATGGCAATAGATATCTCAATCTTGAATTTTGACACTAAATCAAAAATTTTGTTTATGAATAAATGTAGTTATTGTAGTTAAGTAATCATAAATATTATATGTAATCTTTTGAGGCCGTGGTATAGGCAGAATCTTCATATCATAGAAGAGGTGTGTAAGAGTAATCTGTGTAAAAGTTACTTAGATGAACGAAGAAAGTAGAGAATGTAAATGAGGGTAGAATAACGGTAACAGTTACCTTAAAGACTATAAAATGCTTACTTTGTAAGGAATTTATATTTTAGAATGTGAAGCATAATTTAAGAAGAATTTATTTGAATTTTATAAAATATGTATATGAAATATCACATCCTATAGACACAAGGGGGAAGGTGCTATCTGATGCCTCCTTACTAAAAAACTTACTAAAAACGCACCTTACTAAGATTCACAAGATCAAGATCATATTTCGGAAGGTACAAGAATCTTGCCAGTTCCAATATTCCGAAGAAGACTAAGAACTATTTTTACAGAAAATCCAATATACATGATTGACATATTTGTCCAATTTAATGTTTGAATCCAATTTGTGTTTATGTACACTTACAACTAAAATCATTCAAGTTTTATCACCTTTTAAGATAATCTTTCTTGTCAATCTTTTAAGACGGCTAAACTCGAATGTTTCTAGCATTTAGTCTAGTGTTACTTCTAATGATTGTATTAGTTTAGTAGTAGTTAGATCGTTGTGCAATTTTTGATTGAATTAAATAGTGAAGACTAAAACTAAAAGTAGACCTAAAGCTAAAATTTCGGGTTTTGTCGTGCGTCTTCAGATGTTTAAAGTACAAATTAAAAACTTTTATATGTTATAAGAAACTTTAAGCTATAACTGACTCTCCCTTCCCCGTAAATTATATCGAGATTTTACAAAATTTTGTCTATTGAACAGAAAATTTGTATTAGAATAGAATAGCTTATATCTACTTCTTTTGTCTTCAAAATGGTAACGTATGGGTAGAATGTGCCACTATATTAAATTCCACCAGCTTTTTTATATACACTTTTTCCAGACTAACCCTACAGACTAGCCGATTCATCATATGACGGACTTCGGGCGACACGACTGTGTCTGGGAAACCCGAGATAGCTACTTTACGATGAGCTTTCAGAAGATTTTACAACGACTCATCTTGTCCAGATTTGATCCTACGTAACTTTATTTATTTCATTCCGACAAAAATATAGGTAAATAAAGCTAATGATGATTATAGTTAATTTTAACAATACAATTGTCATTTTGTATGCTCTTACCTTTACATGAAACACGTGTGTTTCGTGTGGCAATTCATTCCGGAAATGGAATCCAAACGGGAGTGCCCTTAAATTCTCGGTCCCACGGCTCGTTGAATTTTCAGCGGTCGCGTGAAATTTCCCAGACACATTAACGTCAAAATTCCCGCTTTACATAATATTCCGTCCGTATAATTCAAGCGAGGGGTTCAGGTTTTCATGGCATTCCACACATTCCCGTGCCTTTCCAAAATTTACAAGCTGAAGGGCTGAATACAGTCAACAGAATCTATGAACAGTACCTGTACAACGTAGAATGCATTCAGGAATGCAATCAAAATATAATTATTGAACTCGATGTTGAGTGAAATACTGAATTTTCAGATATTAATAAAGTATTTTTATGTCATTATTTTAATGATTATTACAGTTTATGATTACATAGATATAAGTAAAAGTAATTTAAAAGTATGTGTAAAATACCTTTTCGGAGAGCTTTAATTACCATCCCCTGTATGATCCAGTTTTTAAAACGCAGACAGTAATTTACAGTATGTGCTGAATCGTTAACTATTAAAACCTCGTTTAGCTTCCGGTTGTATCAAACGAAGTAATATTTCTGTTAGGCATAATTGTTTTGAAATTGACTTTCCCCATGCGAAGCCTCTGCAATTCACACATCGTATTTAGAATTTCGAATAGGGCTGAAATGTATTCAGCCTGAATCGATGAGTGAACCAAATACATTTTCGAAAGGCAACGTAATCCTCGGTACGTAATGTGCGCATTAACTGGTGCATTTGAATTACTAACAGTGTTTTATGTAAAATACACTATTCTCAGTTGGCTTTTAAATCATAAAAAACGGTTATTAGATCCGTTTAGTGTTGTGAATGTAGTGAACTTGTGTATTGACCGTTTCATTGAACTCGATTATGATATTGATTATGAAGATACACATATATTTTTGAAAAGGTTTCGTTTTTAAATATTAGATGCCGAATATCATTCTTCGGTATTCTCACACTCAGATTTTCAAGATTTAAGCTTTCTTTATAATATTCTATTAAATGTTAGAAATTTTATAAAGTTAGACCTTTTCAGCAAAACACGATTTAATAAGAATAATAACAATAATATTACTAATATAAATAAAATTCAATCATTAAATTCATATATGACACCTATGTCAAGTATGGCCAGCTTGAACATTTTCTAATTACATTTTTTAATGTCTATGTGTGTATATCTACATGTAGACAGTCTCTGTGAGTGTGGTATCTGCATACATATACCTCCCTGTTAGAATCTTCAATCTTAGGTTTTTCTCATATTACTGATTTTGAACATAACAAAACGAGTGATAAAGCTTTTACTATGCGATAGCCAGGTTGGCAAGTTAAGTATGCTAAATAATAAATAATGTCTACTTTGTTGTTTAAATTTTCATCGGTTGAATATCTATTTTTTTAATATATTACGAATATACTTTTCTCTAAAAGTTTAATATTACCAATGAATTGTTTCACATTGATATTCTTACAATGAACTGTAACAAGAAACTAACCGTACTTTAAAGCCGTCCGTTTTGCGGCATCCACTATACACACTAAAATAACAATTAAATGCAGTTAACGCACGCACTCATCACTCCGCACGTAATCCTATTCTGTTTGATGTACCGGAGGACAAGCGAATCTGTACTCGGCAATTTGTATACACATCTTAACTAACAGATTAACGTTTTATTTACCAAGATCACTGGCGCCAAATCTAAATGTTACTTTAATATTGTTGCCAATTGATTAAATATTTTTTTCATAAAAGTAAACCCACAAAATTTTGTGGGTCTATATCGATGCTAATTAAGTTAGGCAGCACGTTTCGTAATATATGTTTGCTATAACGGTGTACCACTAAATTAAATAAAATTGTCGTCATTTTTCAACATGCACAGAACGTATTAGCTACTATTTACAATGAAAATTGGTCGTCGTATGTGTTCGTTAAGTTTGTTCACGAACCATTTGTTAGTTAACATTGATTGCATTAATATATTGCATATACAGTATGTATAAACTTATGCGGTAAATTTAATTTAATTAAATTGTGACTTTTCAGAAAAGATTATGTGGATTCTTTCATATATTTTTTGTTCAAAATCCTGTTGATCCTTGACATCCTGCCCCATCTAATATTTATGCGCACCTAACCCAAGCTACTTTCTTTCCTTGCCCCTCCACCATTAATTTCCCAGGAATTACCACCGTTATTGTGACCTTAATCTTATTACTGTATATTCCGTCTTCTATTTGAGCACCTTGATTTTTCTTAACCGCAACTACCCCTACATTCTAACTCCTTCCGAAATATTGATCCTTCCCTCTCGTTTCTATGTGTTTGTTTTAATCATACCTCACTTCAACCAACACTCACCCAAAATCTTAAAGTCTCGCCTCCATTCCATGCTCATAATTTATTACCCTTTTGCCTGTTTCTAACCTTATCGTCATCAGCTTAAATCCCTCTCTCACTCCTTTGTATATCTCGGAGATTTCCTGCGTAACCCCAAAAACCCATCTCCTGTATCTCTCCTGGATACCCTGCACAATCTTTCGTCCATTATCATACCTCCACTGCATACATACATTAATATTCACACTCCGCACCAATCTATAAAACATTATTTTCTCAGCACAAATCTGTCCTGATACATTGGTGTAGACATTGGGTAAGGCAATAGCATTTTACCTAGTTAATTTTGTCCTTTAAAGTAACCTTGTAAATTAAAATTAAGTTGTATAGAAAAGATTCAGATAATTATTTGAAGGGATCCAAAATGTATTACGCCGTGTAGATGTTGTTCGTTATTGTTCGAAGAATTGAAATGTATAGTAATTGTAACACTATAGAATTGACAACCCACCGAAAAGTATTCGTCGGGCATAAACAAATAACATTTGAGGAATTTTTAAATGCAATATGGATAACACTCTAGAACATTTTCTAGGGTGTTATTATATGGGGGTGAGAAGTAATACTATGACATAAAAAAAACTACTTATAACTTTCACTATAATAAAACTTCCAAATGGTTTGGTGTTCTTTGGCCAAACTATTTTTTATAACCTATTATATTTTTTGGTTATCTTGATTTTTGCTTGTTCAGTTTTTTAGTTATAACTCACAAACCATTGATAAATAATTTCAATTTTCAGCACATTTGAAGTTTAAGCTTAAATCTTTATTAATGTGTTTATGTAAAAAATTAGTTAACCTAATTTTGTTGAATGAAATCTTCAACAAATGTTTTCGCTATTGTAATCATCGTTTTCATCTATTTCTAAGCCACATCTCATGTTTATTTATGATTTTACTGCTGGCCTTACTACACCTCTCAACATTCTTTAACATGCGGAAATTTGTTGGTGTGTGAAAAAAGGGTGTTGTCACACCGAAAGACGAACTTAATTTAAGTAAAAATAATAACAACAATCTTTATTACCAAAATGTACATTGTACAAAATGTACCCGAAATCCAGGCAACCAATATCACAGTATTGGTATTGCAACGCGACGAATATTCCTATTATTAGAAATAATTTGTTCGAAAAATGCTATTAAAAGTTGACTTTTGTAAAGCAATTAACAACTGTAAAAATAAGATGTGTTATTTTGGTATGTATACATCGTTTGTTAATTCAATAGTAATATGATGTCATCATAACCTCAAATTTCATATGATCTACCGCGCAAAGTTGTTTTTAGCAAATAAATGTTTGTGTTACATGTTGGTGAAATATAAAAATTACATTTAGTTTATGTTAAATTTAACTTTAAATTTCGTGAAATTGGAATGAAGCTTTGTTTCTTGAGCGCAATTTCAAAATATTGACTTATTTTCCTGAAGGTGGGGACAGAAAAACCCCGAAACTAGTAGAAAATTAATAATATTATAATATACATCGCCAATAGTGCTACCACAAGTTTTTTGTTTTTCATTTGATCCTGACTGTAAAAATGATCTTCTTTTGTTCAAATGTCGTAAAAAAATTATATCCGGCTACGACAATCAACGAATTTGGTATTATTGACACGGACAAATTGTAAACACAACATGATTAACATTAAAATGTGCCATTAAAATAAAAGCATCATGTTCCGGTGTGAACGTCATAACGAAAAAAATAAAAATCTGAAAGAAATTCTCATTGAACGTTTTCGTTATTTTAATTTGTTTATTGACTTACCGCTTAAATGAATCGGTAGAAACAACGATAGCTCTAAGAAGAACTGTTTGGAAAAATATAAAGGCAGCAAAAAATGGTTAAAGAATAAAGAAAATCCGGAAACCTACAAAGCATGCGACAATCGAGACAATAATAACCTAATAACGTTCGATCTGCTGTCAACATCTGGTTAAAATCTGGTTACTAATTTAAAAATATCGCCGTTACCACTACACAATGAGATAGATAACCAATATTACAACGTGACGTAGATTACGATAATTATTTAACATAGTGTACGTCAAATATATTTTATTATTTAAAATATTTTTACAATTTTACATCATAGAACTCTTCAAGTCCATAAAACTAATTTTTTAATTTTTATCAACATTCTCTTCACTTCCCTTTGAAACAAATCCTCGTCAGTTCCTTTACCCTCACTTGTAAGTTTCGTTGTCATCCCATACATATCTTTTGTATTTGTCTTGAATAAGACAAATACAAAAGAGCTTTTAATTACCTTTTTTACATCTTCTTCTTCTTCCATTTAGGATAGTATTCTTTATTTCGATGTTGATAATTTACCTTTTACCACTGTTTACACAAAACTGATTTAGGCCATTTGCATCCAGAAAACAATTTTTTTTTCTTGCGTCTTGTTTTTCCTCTCTTTTTTGCTTTACTGTATCCCAGGCAACAGTTATTTTGTTTTCTGAGTTTACCATAAATTGTTTATAAGCTTGTTTCTTTTGTATTATCTATTAGTCTTCTAAACTCCCTTTTTTTTATTTGGCCCAACCATTAATGATGGGCACTTCTGAAATTATACATCAATTTACAACCATCAAAATATTATAATCCTTAACGGTTTCTGAGAAAAAAAAAATCGTAGATTGGATAATAAGCGACCTCCAACATTTTGTCTCAAAGAGAGGTGTAAGTTTCGGAAAAACACGACAAAATTATTTCCTCATCGAACAAAGTTGCTCTTTAGGAGTTGCATATTAAGGAGACCATAAGTAACCTAAAAATTTTGCTATTCCCTACAGCTACATTTGTGAGACGGAGATCCCAAGTTTTGAAGATTGGGAATTCGTTCAGAATGGCTTACTGATAGTCATCACGTGACCCCAGTATGTTCGCCATCAGCCAATCCGAACAAAAGAAAATCTCCAAAACTTGGGAATCTCCGTCGCACAAAAGGCAGCTTAAATCGCCTTGAAGTTTCATCAATTTTACAACAGCTCATCTGGACCAAATTATAATACCACTTGGGGATCATATGTTTCTTTTTTTCGAAAGACTTTAAGGGTTACGCTCAAAAGGTTATCCATGTGAACAGAGAAACCTTGTTGCAATTATTTTAGTTGTTATTATAAATGTAATAATAATGCATACTGCTATCTTCCGCGACCGTTTTTTATTAGACAGCACGTATTCTAAATTAAGGCTTGAAATGCTTCTGCAAAAACTGCAAAAGACCTGTTACTGCTTCTTGAAGACATAATACTGCTTCCAAAAGACTTGAACTACTTCCAAACGATTTAATATTGCCAGTAGAAGATTTGAATGTCTCCAGGCGATTTGCCATGATTTCAAATGACTTGAAATGCTTAGAGAAAACTTGATACTGCTTCTATAAGGTTTAAAATGCTTCCAAATGATTCTATATTGCCTTTGAAAGACTTTATATTGCATCAAGAAGACTTGAAATGCTTTTATAAGACCTAATACTACTTCTAGAAGATTTGAAAAGCTTCCAAAAGACTAGATATTGAGTAAGAAAGACTTAAAATATTTGCAGAAGTTTCATTTCTTTGACATCGACCGTATTTTCATTGCAAATCAACAGGCAGTACAAAAAGCATTCCGGATGTTTTAATCTTTTCTTAATTTCAAGACATAAAAACCCGGGACTTCTTAGTAGTCCTAGACCTACCATTACTTTCATGAAATCCTGGGATAAACCCGGAAGAAAGATATATAAATAATTACTTTATTTGATAAATGATTCGGATACAACAAAGATTTAAGTCAGCACCTTTAATGAATTTTGGATAAGTGTTTAAGAGGAATATCCGAACTTGTCAAATCGACCTATAAATACATACTTCCGACCACTCTTTCCGACAACGTTCTTATGCGAATTTGTTTTTTCGCCATATGCCATAAATGTAAATATAGGATTAATGCCATATATAGGAACCCTTATTTTTTGTTAAGAACTACTAATTCAAATAAATTCTCGTGTTGTAATTAAATATTTTCTATGAATATTATATTTAAAATAAATTGTAGAGCCTTTACGTAATTGTTCATGAAAATCATTTCGGTACTAATTGAAATAACATAAAAATTACTTCAATCAAAGTTATTTCAGTGAATATGCAACTTGGAAAAACTGGTTAAACAATTTTATTTGAAATGAAATTTCAATATTTTACACTGTATTTTGTTAAAATTCTTTTATGAATTATTTTATTGATATAACAACTTCACAATGTGGGTATTTGTTTCGTATACATACTGAAATAATTCAATATATCTCACCACTCGTTACAGTTATAAATAAATGAACGATTGTTGAAATCTCGATTCTCGAATTACAACTATTTGTAAACAACCTAGAAAGATCAACACAATTCCAAATGTATGTTTATTGAAAATATTACTAATATTTCAAGAGCCGGAACCCTGATAATTATTTAGAAATATGTAAATTTTCGCAATAAAATGAGTCCTCATATGTTAAGAGTTAGTCTAAATAGATTTTAGAATGCTCATTAATCTCGTCAAGTAGTTTGCCTGGTTTTCCAATATCGGTTGGTTTGTTGAACACATCGCGAAACACAACGCTGCAATTTTAATCGTGTTCGACCGAAATCATATAAACTTCCACTATCATTAATATTCATGCTGGTTTCGGAGTTTGGTCGTCTGCGATTCATCCGGTAACAGCAAGTTCGTGTTAGGTAATTGTGTCCCGTGAACCGAAAACTAATCGCTGCAGCAGCACATTTCTTCTACGTTTAATCATTGAAATTAATTGCATGAAAAAGAGATCAGAATATGCAATCAAAGAACAACTATATTAAAATAGTTGAAAAAGTTTAACAATGTAAACTTTGTTGCCTTAAAAATGAATACGCACTCTTTGTAGCACTTCACTTCAAAAGGGTGGGTGGTTTATTCTAGGCACTTCAAACAATTTAATTTAAACTCGAACGCAGGTTGTATCGTAATTTGCTTTACTTTCCAAACGGGTCCATGTTTTCAATTGAAGCTCCCTTAGGAACATTAACCCAATTTGCAATTCTAATGAATTCGAAAAATATCAGGACCACCTTTCCCCGCGTATATTTCCATTTTTATTACAATCCGAAGTGACTTTGAATTGGTGATTCCATTCGCGCATATTCAATTTAGTTCGGCGACGCGTCGTCGTCTAATAACAATAAAACAATATTGACTTAAATTCGCCGCTGGTAGGTAAATCTATTACGTCGAAATCATCGTAAAATATTATTCCAACGCAAATTGTAAATATCCAGCAGGCGCAGGTTGAACCATTTCAATTTCACGGCCGGGATGTATCCGGCAACCGAGACGCATAAGAAAAATTGAAGCATTAATCAAGCCTGGATGTGTACATTCGGATCCAAGACGATTTTCCTCTTCTCTCTCTCCGGCTTCTTATTCCCTTTTCGCCCTTCGAAACACCTCCGTAAAACTTTTCCTCAAATGTTAGCTACTCGATCCTGTCTCCAGATTCAACCCTAAAACGTAATTTCCCATGGATACTGGGAAACGCAATACCCCAAAGTCATTTACATTTCCGTTTTATCGCAAATCCATCACTGATATTGATCTAACATCAAACACGTTAATTTAACAACTTAAGCCTCTACGAGTACTTTTGAAAATTTTCATTTATTAATGCTTTTAGTCTTTTGATGACACGGGATTGGTGTGGTTAAAACTATAATTAAGCTAGGATACGAGGAACGAGTTTCGAAGAAGGCAGGCAGCAACTGCAAACTAAGGTATATGAGTGAACCGAACCATCAAACGCCCGGCACACCAATTACCAACTTAACGCTACCTACGGTAGTTGCATTGCTTCTATCGCTGGTTTTACCCCCAAGCGGTCTCTACTTGAAGGGACTCTAAAATTACATCCTTACTGGGAATCATCGAGCCTTCCTGTCCTCAGAATTACGTGGTAAGAGGATAACAGTATTATATTTTAATACCATGTATAGAAAATAAAGCGGATCAGTACTACGTATAAAACATTCTTTAACATACTTATTTATTTATTTTTATAGGATTTGAATTTTTCTCATTTTAAAATATAAAGAATTTGTAAAAATACTTAATTTGGTACTTATAATATCAATGAAGATGAAGTATAGCATATCATCCTTTGAATTGAATAAACTGTTTCCTGATTCTTTGCAAACATTCCGTACCTCTAACACAATTAACTAAATTCCGAATTCCCTGTATAACTTGATAATTAATTTTTTCTTGGTAGGAATTGAGTAATGTGTAAGATCACACAAGTTGAGAGAATGTTAATGTTATTAAAAGTGCTTTTGAAAAACAATATGAGTGATAATTTAGGAAACAGTAATGTATAGTAACAAAGAGGAGATTTATGCAGCACACCGAAATATTATTCTTTAACTCATAATATGTTCGTAATTAAGTGCTAAAGTATTCATAAGCAACTTGGAAGAGGCCAAATAATGGTAAAATATACTGCTGAATAAGAAATAGTAACTTAATACGGATTTATGAAATCGTTTAATCTAAAGTATGTATATTGTATATATCTGTAGATTAATAGGAGTAGTATATTAATGCCGGTTCTGGACCAGGAGCAGGAGCAGGAGCCCGCGCAATGCGCATGCGCGGCGTGACGTGGCGTTCTCTGATTGGTCGAAAAATCAAGATGGCGGTTTAAATCTAGTGACTTTCTGGTGACTTTAGTTTTTTGGGTTGGTAGTAAAACACCTGATGCGCGGGAAATTTGAAATTTTGAAAAATATGCGCGCCATCTAGCGGTGAGGATCGAAACTACAAGCGTGAGTTGTTGGTTGCCTAACTCGTGTAGCGCCATCTAGTGGGTGAACGCAGAAACTTTCATTGTACTATTGCCTACTTCGCATATCATCATCTAGCGGATAAATCCCGAATTTTATACTTTAATGACAAAGAAGAATTCTGCAATCATCATCTAGCGGATAAATCTCGAAGCTTACTTTAATGTCAAAGAAGAATTCTGTAATCATCATCTAGCGGATGAATCCCGAAGTTTTCTTTAATGACAAAGAAGAATTCTGTAATCATCATCTAGCGGATAAATCCCGAAGTTTACTTTAATGACAAAGAAGAATTCTGTAATCATCATCTAGCGGATAGATCCCGAAGTTTACTTTAATGATAAAGAAGAATTAAATCACTTGATGAACAAATAATGAGCTCTTTAAAAGCATCAGAGTTAGAATTTGATAATGCAGTAGATGTACCCACTTGCGGTTACAATCGCTTTATAGAAATCAGTTTAAGAAAGATAGAAAGAAAAATCTTGAAAGAAGAGCAATTAATTGGTGAATCTAGTTATGGGCTTAATAAAACCGGAACCAAACGTGTTCGTACAGGTATAAGTCTAGCGGGTGGAATTATACCAATCGTAAAGATAACATATGGAAGTAGATGTATATTTTTTACGAAAGACGAATGGGAGAACTTTATGGATCAAAAATTAGGTATCATTGATCAAATGAATCATCGATTGGAAGTTTTCGTCACTGATAAAGGAAAAGAGGAAATTCATCTTATAAGTAGAGGAAAGAAAATTGTATTTGAAGACGACTGTTATAATAATTTACACAAAATGAAAGAGTTGATAAATAATAAATTAATTTTATTGGAAAATTGCGGATTTACTCAGTTTTATAGTTACGTGTTGAGGGAATGCTTAAAGCTGGAAGGAGGCTTGTATGAAAATATAAAAGCATTAACATCATGCCAATTTAATTCAGTAAATGCTTTCTATATGCTAGAAACGGTACAGATTGCTTTCAGTAGTGTGCATTACGATTTCGAGCTATTAAAAATTAGGCCAGTGTAAAATAATAAATAAAAATATTTGTTTAACATATTGCAAATTATATATTGACAGTATGGAAACCGTTATAAATAACATTGGGGATATTATTGAAATATTAGAAGTAAATGGTGGAAATTTACAGGATATCGAACCGAATCTTTTTCAATACATTCCAGTCTACATACTTCAAACCAAAGTTCGAAGCCAATCGCTAGAAAATAAATGGAATTTATTAACGCCACAACAAAAAATGGAATTAGAAACTTTTCGACCATGTTGGAAACATTTTAATCTTCCAACACAAAGTACGCATGTAGATGGATGTCCACCTCCGATTAATCGATGTCCTTCTTGTTGCAACGGCGGCGGCGATGGTTTTAAGTTTGAACAAAAGAAATAAATGCAGTATTAGAAGTCGGGAGCGCGTAGTGACCTCGCTTACGTTATCGTTGATACTATTTATAAATAATTTTGCTTACATAGTGAAAAAGTATAAAATAAATAAAAAACTCTTATTACATTTACATTTATTTATTTATTTTTCATAATACATTAGCTTTAGGAATCCAACTGTTATGAGATTTATCTAAACCTAACCACTGCACGTACACCTTGTTTCCTTTACGACGTAATATTTTTTCAATTAAATAGACGTCCTCGTGTTTTGCCTTTTGTAGTTCTTCTTTATAGAAACATCCGAGTAAAACCTTCCCCGCCATGTCCTCCAGTAAATACGTCTGCGGAGATGTGTTATTTATTTTGGATATCTTGAACAATTCCGTAGACCAGTTTGGCGTATATCCTTTTTCAAATGCTGTTTTATATTTACTTATACGAACTACATTACCCAATTGAAATTTCGATTTTTTGTTCGTATTATTAATATTAGTATAGTAAACGGAAGATAGCAGATGTTTTTCGTGCTTTGCGGTCACATCGCAGGGTTTCATTCGGATAGTTCTATGTATAGTTGAATTATATTTCTTCGTTATTGGTTCTATTATATCGATCCATTTGAAACTACCGCGTAAACTAAACTCTCTGTATAATTTGTTTTTAATAGTTCGAATCACTCTTTCGACGATTGAGGCTTTCTTGGTGCTGTATGTTGAATAATGGTTAATACCGTAGGTTCGCATTGTATTTTGAAATTGTTGGTTATAGAATTCCTTTCCCTGGTCGGTTTGTAAATTTTTTGGATATCTTCCTTGACGAAAAACATTTTCCATTGCCTTTTTTACCTCAGTCGCACTTTTAGATTTTAACGGTTGCGTCCAGAGGTACTTGGAAAAGCAGTCAATTGTAAAGAGAATGTATTTGTAACCTCGATTTTGTTTATTGTAACGGGTAAATTCGCCAATATCAGACTGCCATAAATCGTCTATACCTTTAACGACAACTTGTCTCCTAGGAAAATTTCTTCTGGCAGGTCGATGCAACTCATCTACAACGTCAGCTTTAGCCATATTTCTTAATTGAATTTACTCCAAGGATCTCGTATAACTTATCATCATGTTTGTATAAATTATCAATTTCTTTTTTTAACTCAACAAGCTTGTTTTCGAAGTCGCTTTTATATGTGGTAATATTACTAGTCAATAATACTATTAATTTTTCAATCGTTCTGTCAAGATAAACCTTATTTACAATATCTTCTTTATCAAGTGGTGTGGCAACGTTTATGATTCGTTTATTGCCAACATCTAGATCACCGTTTGCAGTCAAAGTAAATCCGAGCGGTTGCTTTTGATAAATACGTTGTACGGCAAAATCGACTTTACCACGACTAAGGTGACGTCCAAATTTGTCAGTGTTCATTGTAATACTAAATTAAAATTAACAAATCACTGTATTTATTACTGAATAATTCCAATTTCTCTCAATTCTTCAATGATGCTCGCAATTTCATTGGTGTGGCTAGTGTGACCGGCACTTTGCGACGCTATCAGTAAACGTAAACGATCCACGAGTTCGTTTACATCGTCCCAATATACGTATTGGTACGGAGTCTTAACGTCCGTTTCTAGAGTTAAATTGTTTTTCGAGAGACTGTATCCGGTCCAGGATTTTTTGCGTTTCTCTTGCAAAAGTGGTTTTATAACATGTTGCCATTTAAACGACGTACTACCTTTCAATTGTTTATTAGGATTGAATTCTCGACGATGTACGTTCGTCAGCTCGAGTATCTTTAAGTACTCAACCCTATCGCTTTCAAGATCTCCTTGAGGCGTTACTTTGAAAACGAGTTCATACAGTCCGGGGGTTCCTTTAAATTTCTGTTGCTGAATTACCATGTCGTTGTTGTTGTTGTCAAACTCAATTACACTGTTACCTATTTTAAATTTACTCACTTCAGGGTCGTATGTTATACCATAGGTAGTATCATATTGATTAGATGTATCTTTTAAAAACCCATCGATGTATTCCTTAGCTAACGGTTGGAATGCTTCGAGATACTGATCAACTATGTGAGGATTTGTTTCATTCATATCTCGATAAAGTCGGCGATATTCCTCTAACGATTGTTTCGGACGCTCATCTTCTGCAGGTGCAGGTGGACTTGATGTAAAATGTTCTTCCTCAGTTAAGAAACCAACTCGTGGTGGTGGTGGTGGTGATTCTATAAAGAACGATGGTGGTTTTAAAAACTGTTCTTGCTGTTGTTGAGAAGAACGAAGAGGAGATTTCATTGTATTGGTACTACGATCCGTTTCTTCTTCTTGTTTTGTCTCCTTATTATTCTCTTCTTTCTTTATTGATCTCGCTCTTGATTCTTCCTTAAGAGCAATGTTTATATTTTCTAGTGGCTTTGTAATTGGTTTATATGTCTTCTCTAAAGAATCTACAAGTTCAGCACGTCCCATTTTTAACGCCATATGTTTCCTTCGAATCGCATTACTAGCTTTTATAATCTCCTGTTTCACTTTATCTCCCCCTTTGGTGGTTCTTCTTGTCGGAGGCATGATTACTCAGACAGATAGGCAGACAGATAGGTAGACAGATAGGCAGACAGATAGGCAGACAGATAGGGGCAGACGGATAGACGGACGGATGGATGTACAGACAGGTCGGTGCGGACTGACATCCGGCCGTTGAATGACGGTTATTTTGATAAAGTAATGTTTAAATAAGAATAATCATGGTTGAATGTGATATTCAAATGTCTTCCTATAACGTCCATTGTTTAGGCCTCTGTCCTTATCGATAACGAGAAATCCGTATTTATCCTTCCAACATTCGGAGCACATTAATTTGAATTTGTCCAGTGGTAGATCCGTACCGACGTGTTCATCGTACACGTGTTGTAAATTTAAATTGTCCTGTTTGAATAGAATAATTAGATTGGCGTTATCCCGTATTAGATGTTTTGGAATTCGCGCATAAGATTGACATATGTAGAAACTATCGACGCCTTTATGTCGTCCCATGCTAAAATACGATCTGATTTTATCCTGTTCATGGCACGATACGTCATCGAAAATGAATACCGAATTGGTGCGCGCTTCTTCGGGATCCACGATCTCTTCGCTGTCTTTAAATGCGAAATAATTGACGGTCGGTACGGTGTGCATAACATTTTTCAAAAGTTCATATTTCGGTTGGTATAAGGATTTCGAGTAGACGTACACGTTCTCGAACCTGAGACCCTTTTCATCGAAGAGCAGTGTAAGGATCAGGTTGGTTTTACCGCAATTCGATGGTCCACATATTAAACAACGAATGCTATCGGGAAAATTATCACCGTGTCTTTTCATTAATTTGCAACCTTTTCCCTTGACGTCATCATCTAAATTTACAATCTGGACGGCATGTTTCTGTTTCACGAGACGCATTTCGAATAGTTTACTTAACGCGTTTACCTAAATATTTATACTAGTACAAACTATAATATATATCATTTCAATGCCGTCACTCAAACGAGGTGGAGGTATTCTTAATTCTCTGATCAACAAATTACCCGTCGAACTACACATCCCGTCGTATTCGTATTGCGGGCCGGGTACGAAGTTGGCAAAACGATTGGCGCGAGGCGATCCCGGCATTAATCCCCTGGATTCGGCTTGCAAGTCTCACGACATATTTTACGCGCAGAACAAAGATATATCGAGTAGACACGAGGCGGACAGAGCGCTAGAGGAGCGAGCTTGGGAACGAGTTAAAGCGAACGACGCGAGTTTCGGTGAAAAAGCGGCCGCCATGGTCGTCGCCAATGCTATGAAAATCAAACGTAAATTGGGCATGGGTCTCAAGAAGAAATGCAACGATAAAAGAAATAAGAAACAACATGGTGGAAATGGATTGGAACTATTTCGGAAAACCTCTATAAACAAAAATGCGGCAGGAAGTATTGATAAGAAGAAACATAAGAAGAAGAAGAAGAAGGTGAAGTTAGCATTGGACGGGGTCAAGGCAGCTACCAGAACACTTCCAATTCCTACAACTACCGGCGGTGTTCTACCCTTAATTCCGATATTTGCCGGCTTGAGCGCTCTTGGCAGTTTAGCGGGTGGTGCGGCCGGTATAGCAACGGCCGTCAACAAGGCAAAAGCCTCTCGTCACCAAATGAATGAATCGAAACGTCACAATAAAATTGTCGAGGAAGCAATAGCCCGTTTGGGAGTCGTCAAAACCAAAGACGGCAACGGCCTCTACCTCAAACCATACAAACAAGGAACGGGATTGAAAAGACAATCGAGAAAAAAAAACTAATCGAACGACTGCCTCTCCGACCACTTTCTGATTATGATATTTCCGAGATGGCCAAAAATATACCCGGTTTTAGGGGCGTATTCTTAAGAGATACTTTACCGGATTCACCCAGAAAGTACGAGTGCGCAGTCGTTAATTTAGATTCCAAGTCGGGACCGGGTACGCACTGGGTAGCTTATGTAAAACGAGGAAATCGAGTGGACTACTTCGATTCATTTGGAAATTTGAAACCACCTATTGAATTGATAAATTATTTAAACGTTAATGAGAATGTAGACATTTTTTATAATCACGAAGCGTTACAAACTTACGATCAAATCATTTGCGGTCATTTATGTTTAGAATTTTTAATAAATAATACTTAAAAACATCTTAAACGATTAGTTTCATTTAACCCGCTGTTAGAGAAACATGTCACATACGTTTACGTTAACTGGTACAGGTCCCGTATTGTCCGCCGATTTTTTTCCACCCATAGAATTAAATTCCAAAGATAATTACGCTTTGGGGTTAATCGGGTTGCACACTTACAATTCAATACCGAACGTAGTTGAGGGTGCGAATAAATTTTACTATGACGATGATGATAAAGTTATTGAGATCCCCGTAGGATCGTATGAGATAAGCGACATTGAGGATTATTTGAAGGGTTTCTTAGGTAAAGCATCTATTTCCATTAAACCCAATAATAATACATTGAGATGTATTATAAACAGTAAATACAGAATCAATTTCAAAAAGTCGAATTCTATAGGAAAAATGTTGGGATTTAGTAGTAAAATTTTGGAGGCCGGTCGGGAACACGCTTCAGATTTGCCGGTGCAGATTATAAAAGTCGTTACTATACGTATAGAGTGTAATATTACAACGGCAGCCTACTACAACACACGTCTGGTGCATACGCTTTACGAATTTGCTCCGCAAGTCGAACCGGGTTATAGTATTAACATTGAACCTCAACACGTCATTTTCCTACCTGTCAATACAAATAAAATCGATAATATAACTCTTACTATATTGGACCAAGACGGCGATCCGGTTGATTTTCGAGGAGAAACAATTGTCGTGAGACTCGAGCTTAAAAAAGTACTATAATTATAATAATGGGTTTGGTATTTAACAACGAAAAAAAACGTACTACTTCCGACCTAATTCCTTTAAAAGAGGGAAGTGGATGTAATTCTCGCATTAATCGTCCATCTCGCACGCAGTTAACATCTGAAAATATAACGTTTCTTCAATTACTCGGTTTAAAGGTTAATAACAATGGAAAAATTGGAAATATTCGACAATCCTAATTTTGATGAAGTTATAACCAAACAGGAATTTCACACTTACTATCCGAGGAATAATAATTTCAATTTAAATGATGAAATACGTATATCCATCGCACATCAGGACATTTACACGTTGCCCGGTAAAAGTGAAATCTACATCGAGGGTAAATTTACTACTGTTGGAGGAGATGCTACTTCTACGGATAAATGTCAGTTAACAAACAATGCCTATGCATTCCTTTTTGAACAAATTCGCTACGAAATCAATGGTGTTGAAATAGATCGATGTAGTAAACCCGGTATAACGACAACTATGAAAGGCTTACTTTCGTACAATGAAAACGATTCGAAGGCTCTAATCACCGCCGGATGGAACCCCTTAAATCAAGGGCAACCGACATCCAAAGAGACTAGATTTAACGCAAGCATTCCGTTAAAATTTTTAATGGGTTTCGCCGAAGACTATCAAAAGATCTTAATAAACGTCAGTCAGGAACTTATTTTGGTGCGCAGCAGAACGGATGATAACTGCTACATAAATGTTGACGGTAATAGAAAAGCTACTATCGAAATTGAAAAGATCGAATGGCACGTGCCACACGTAACCGTTAACGATGAAACGCGACTTCAACTGCTATCTAATTTACGTGATAACAAACCGGTTTATATTCCGTTTAGAAAATGGGAATTGTACGAATTGCCGGCTTTACGGAGAACCAAAACCGATATATGGCCTGTAAAAACGAGTACAAACTTAGAAAAACCGCGCTACGTTATAATCGGTTTCCAAAATAATAGAAAAGATAATTTTAAACAAGATGCCTCAATTTTTGATCATTCTTCGATTACAAATATTAAATTGTATTTGAACGCGGAAAATTATCCGTATAATGCGATGAACATTGAAATGAACGAGAAGCGATACGTAATCGCTTATCGTAATTATTCTGCTTTTCAGTCGAGCTTTTATTTTAAAAACGCGGCAGAACCGCTCCTCGACTACGATGAGTTTGGAGATAACACGCTTTTCGTCATAGATTGTTCGAATCAAAATGAATCACTTAAATCGGGTACCGTCGACATTAAATTAGAACTCGAGTGTACAAGGTCATTTGATCCGGAAACCGTGGCCTACTGTCTCATTCTTCACGACAACATCGTTCAGTACGAGCCGTTGAGTGGTATCGTCCGGAAGATCGTATAAAATAAATAAAGAATATGCTACGTAAACGGGTTACTTTTGGAATTACGACAACGTTCGAGTGGTTTGATGAAGAAGATAGAAGCTCGACTTGGTTATTTAGCGCGATTGATCGACAACGATTTACAGATAAAATTAATCGATTACAAATAATACTGGATCCAATCCTGTCTCTTTCGCATCGTTCAAAAATTTATTATGAAAGATTTTCTACGCATGAAAAAGAAAGAAATGTTAACGTTTTGGTGATTGATATACAAGGATTTAACACGCCCGATTTTACACCAAAGGAAATGAGTGTAACCGATGGAAGGGAAACATTCAATAATTATCTCTTCAAACCTACCGTTCCGTATCAATTTTTAGCGCCAAAAGTTAAACGTGGCGTTTCTTGGATAGAACGCAATTTATTAAATATAAGCTACAACGAAGGTTATATCGATTTAGAAGAAAATATTAAAAGAATATTAGATAAACACATTAAGGATAATTTTACTATCGTTTATGTTAAGGGATATCAAAAAAAGAAATTTTTAGAAAAATATATAAATGTAAACAAAATTATTAACATCGAAAGTGAACCTAATGTACCTAATCTAATAAAAACTAATTGTTGTTGTGTTAATCATAAGAAGAACAGTATAAGCAATTGCACTCAATATAATGTAACCATTTTATATAACTTTTTAAATTAATAAAAAAACTTTAGTTTATCTACATTTTATTTTTTTCCTTAAACAAAATATGCATTTACTGAACAATGAAAAAAACAAAGGGATCCTCTGTGTGCAGATGCATTTAAAAAAATCTATTTCTGTTTATGTTAGATGGAATATATTTATGCATCTACTGCACATTTCTGATGAGCTTTTACTGTGACACGTGCATTTATAAATAAAACACAATACACATCTACCGCATATCACTGATGACTTTGTATTTACCATTAAACGCGCAGTTATTAATTTTTTCTAAGGAGAGAAGACGAGGGTGGGGGGATCTTATTATGATATTTAATTGCTTATTTTTATTATTAGTAGTGTAACCTTCTCACATAAAAGAAGTGTCATACGGTTTTTTTATTTTACGTAATTTCATACTCCTAAAAAACTTACAATGGATTTGCGAGAATTAAACACGATTGGTGAAGCCAATTTTAAAGAGCAAATTAAAGCGCAAGATTTAGAAATCGATAAAAAATACAAAATAATAACTATAAAACCACTTACTACAACTTATGGAAAGACAATTTTGACCGAATTGGAAGAAGGAAGTTTATTTCTACCTAAACGATTTGTCGAATGGTTTGAAAAAGAAAATCGAATACAGGAGTTTCAATCCGAACAGTATTGTATCATCATCAAAGGGTTCAAGGTCATCAAAGGACGGGAAACTCCATTAATAGAATTTCAAAAATATGATTAGTATTTAATACCTATATATGTTTATTATTTTTTAAGATTAATTACATGTTATGTATTACTTTGTATTAACAATAAAAAATTTTTAAAACAACATATTCTTGTTTATATTATAAATTTTTAAAGTTAATTATATCGATGTCGTGATGACCTTGTACACTATTCTATTATAAAGAGATGCATCGTTGTTCTCCATTACCACTCATTACCCAACCTTATCAAACACAGCACCCACGTTTTAATACGGCTTCATTACGAACTGTGAAATGTTTATTTGCGAGCTGTGCCACGCATCTTTTACGCTTAAACGTAATCTCAACCGACATGTACAAAGTAAACATATTCAAATCAAATTCGATTGTTCGATATGTGGAAAATATTTCTCGAGGAGAGATAACTTGAAAGCACATCAAAGAATATGTCATGTGCCAGTTATAAAACCCGGACGTCAAGCATCACCACCATCACCGACAATTGAATATCATTCGAATTTGGGGATGGGAGTTTCCACATCATCATCAACACCACCCATCAAACGTTGTCGCAGCTCAATATCACCGCATTCAGATAACATGAACCAGGGTAAGATGTGTGAGATTTGTGGCGAGTTGTTTCCATCGCTTATGACTCTTGAGGCTCATCTTCGAACTAAACACGCCGAATTAATTGAGAAAAATGTTGAAAAAATCATGTCTTGCTATAGAAATAGGGTTGTTTGTTATAGAATTGGGGGAGTTCAATCTGATGATGACATACCATCGTATCTATTGAAATGTTATGAAACGGTCAATAGACTGATTGAACGGCATCTCAATAAGAATGGTTCAATAAAAGCTCAAATTGAACTAATCGCCAATTTCATTAAGTCCGGATTCGATGATGACGGTAACGAAGAAATTATAAGGTCAGAAAAGAATTTTAACACCAAATTCAAAATTATCACTAAAACTACTGCATTGAATGAGGTTTACGATGAGATGACTCGCGATATTTTAACTCAAAGCGAGGAGTTTGAGGAGCGTGGGTCTGGGTGGGCTTTCCACTCCATATCTTGCCTCCTGTTAAACATCAATAAATTTGAACCCATACCCGGGTCATCATATATTCGTTTACCTCATGAAATCATTAATAAAAAGGCGTGCATCAATATTAAAAACCTTGAAGATGATGCATGTCTAGCGTGGTGTTTAACGGCGGCTCTTCATCCAGCGAAACTTCATCGAGATCGGACTACAAGCTACCCTCACTATAGCGAAGTGCTTAATTTGCAAGGGATTACATTTCCCATTACGTTAAGAGACATTGCTAAAGTGGAGAAAATAAATAATTTAAGTATTAATGTTTACGAATTAGTTAAGGCATCAAAAGGTTATTCAGTGGAAGGACCAATTTATTTTACCAAACAAAGACGTGAAAATCATATAAATTTACTTTATTTATATGAACACGGGAAGGGTCATTTTGTTTTAATTGACAATCTTTCGAGACTAATATCAAATCAGGTTACGCACCGTGAACATTGTATACACCTTTGTGATGGATGTCTAACGCGGTTTTCATCAACTGAACATTTAATTGCACATCAGATTAATGATTGTAACCACATAAAGACAGTTGTGCCTTCCGCAAATTTAAAATCAAAACCTAATTATTTCGGCTTATATACCCCCCAGAACATTTTAGAATTTAACAACTATAAATTCGCTCAGATGGCCCCCTTTGTCATATACGCAGACTTTGAATCGATCTTAAAACCGATCGATCATTGTGAGCCACATTCATCCAAATCATTCACCGAAAAGATCGAGATGCATCAACCGTATAGTTTTGCGTACTATATCGTTTCCACCGTTGATTCCAACTTCAATAAATTTGAAACGTATACGGGATCCGATGCACCTCAAATTTTTATCTCTAAATTAATTTATGATGTCAAATTTATTTATAATGAATACTTTAAAACAGTAAAACCAATGCTACCTCTAACGGTCGATGAGCAACGGAATTTCGACTCGGCTGAAAAATGTTTTATTTGTCAAAATCCTTTCGCTTCAGATCAGGTTAAGGTTCCCGATCATTGTCACATAAGCGGTAGGTACCGTGGGCCCGTTCATACAAATTGTAATTTAAATTTTCAACTTCAAAATTTTATTCCAATATTCTTTCATAATTTTAGCGGTTACGATTGTCATTTATTTATTAAAGAAATGGCCGATGCGGATGAAGATGGGCTTGATGTATTACCTAATAATAAAGAAAAATACATCAGTTTCAGTAAACGGATATTAGTCGATAAAGCGCAAATGAAGGGAGGTCGCGTTGAAAATATTTTTTTTAAACTAAGATTTGTAGATTCATTTAGATTTATGGCCTCCTCATTAGATTCTTTAGCTGGCAACCTCGACGAATTTGATTTAATAAATATACGTAAATTTTTTCCACGCAATGATCAGTTTAGATTATTGAGCAAGAAAGGAATATTTCCCTACGGTTATATGGATTCCCTCGATAAACTAAACGTAACGTCATTGCCATCCAAAAACGCGTTTTTCAACAAACTATCATTTGAAGATATAACCGATGAGGAGTATTCCCATGCTCAATGTGTGTGGGAAAAATTTAATTGTCAAAATTTAAAAGACTATTCCGATTTGTATCTAAAAACTGATGTCCTTTTACTTGCTGACGTATTTGAAAAATTCCGACAAGTTTGTTTCAAAACCTACGATTTAGATCCCGTTCATTACTATACCGCCCCAGGACTTTCTTGGGACGCAATGTTGAAATTTACTAAAATTAAATTAGAATTATTAACAGATATAGATCAAGTTCATTTTATTAAGAAAGGTATTCGTGGAGGTATTTCCCAATGTTCCCTACGGTATGCTAAAGCCAATAATAAATATATTGACAATTACGATCCCAATTCCCAGTCAAACTTTTTAATGTATTGGGACGCTAATAATTTGTATGGGTGGGCGATGTCACAATATATGCCCGTTTCCAATTTTAAATGGTTGACTGAAAACGAAATACAAAATTTAGATTTTAATGATGTACCCGATAATTCAGATTTTGGATATATCTTAGACGTAGATATAGAATACCCCGAAGCTTTACATGATTTTCATAACGATCTCCCGTTTTTAGCTGAAAATTTAATTGCCCCCAATAAACGATGTGAAAGTGAAAGGAGATTAATTCCAAATTTATTTGATAAGAAAAATTACGTCATTCATTATAGAAATTTCAAACAAGCTGTTGCTCACGGTCTTAAAGTTCAGAAAATTAATAGAGTTTTATCGTTCAGACAGTCTGCGTGGTTGAAATCTTACATCGATATGAATACGACATTACGACAATCAGCCAATAATTCTTTTGAAAAAGATTTTTTTAAATTGATGAACAACGCGGTTTTCGGTAAGACGATGGAAAACGTTGATAAGCGAGTCGATGTAAGATTAGTGACCAGTTGGGATGATGTGCATACTGGCGAAGCCGCGGGTCGACTTCGTTTAGGAGCGCGGAGTTTAATCGCAAAATTAAATTTTAAAAACATTAAAGCATTTACAGAAACGTTTTCAGCAATTCAAATGAATCGTCTTCATGTCGTTTACAATAAACCTCTATACGTTGGTTTTACCGTTTTGGAACTTTCAAAATTATTAATGTATGATTTTTATTATAATTTCTTAAAACCAAAGTACGGTGAACGTATTCGGCTGTGCTATATGGACACCGATAGCTTCACAGTACTAATTGATTCAGATGATGTTTATAAAGATGTTAAATCAAATCTAGATAAATTTGACACATCCAACTACAGTCCCGATAATCGGTTTGACATCCCGTTACAAAATAAAGCGGTTTTAGGTAAAATGAAAGATGAGAATTGTGGTAACATAATGATCGAATTTGTTGGTTTGAGGGCGAAGGTGTATGCGAATCGGGTCGCTGATGGGCGGATCACTAAAAGATCCAAAGGCGCTAAAAAAGCCGTTGTTAAACATCGGATCTCTTTTCAAAATTATTTAGATTGCCTAAATTCCAATTCAGTTTTATTTAAAAAGCAAACCTTTTTTAGAAGTTTTAACCACACTATTTTTACTGTATTACAAAATAAATTGGTCCTTTCACCAAATGACTCCAAGCGATATATTTGTGATAATGGGATTGATACATTAGCTTGGGGTCATTATAGTATAGCACGTTAAGTAACATAGTTTTGTAATTGAATTTCATAGATTAAATAAATATATCATAATTGTATTTATTACTACTATTATACTCTTATATAAGTGATTGTATTCAAGTTATTTTAATTACAAGTATTATTATTCCTGCTTTTTATTCACCTATTAACTTTTAATAGTAAACTGCAAAGGTTTCGATGGTTCAGTGGTTTATTATCTTTAAAGTATTTATATTTCACCTTACAGCTATAGGTTCAATTCACACAAATAGTTAATTATTTATATTTCTCACGTGTCACCTTTCGATAGTAAGTTATATGTATTTCGTTATGTTACACCACCACTTAGTCATCGAAACTTTTTGTAATTTTTTCAAATATAACAGCACTATCTATCGTTCATCAGGTGAATTTAAACGGTAAAAAAAATATTCGGGTACAGAATTCTTCTTTGTCATTAAAGAAAACTTCGGGATTCATCCGCTAGATGATGATTACAGAATTCTTCTTTGACATTAAAGTAAGCTTCGAGATTTATCCGCTAGATGATGATTGCAGAATTCTTCTTTGTCATTAAAGTATAAAATTCGGAATTTATCCGCTAGATGATGATATGCGAAGTAGGCAACCAGCAGTACAATGAAAGTTTCTGCGTTCACCCACTAGATGGCGCTACACGAGTTAGGCAACCAACAACTCACGCTTGTAGTTTCGATCCTCACCGCTAGATGGCGCGCATATTTTTCAAAATTTCAAATTTCCCGCGCATCAGGTGTTTTACTACCAACCCAAAAAACTAAAGTCACCAGAAAGTCACTAGATTTAAACCGCCATCTTGATTTTTCGACCAATCAGAGAACGCCACGTCACGCCGCGCATGCGCATTGCGCGGGCTCCTGCTCCTGCTCCTGGTCCAGAACCGGCATTAATATACTACTAATAGGAATACTCTAATATCGGTTTTCTACGAATGCAGTATTAACGAAATGTTATCTGTTTGCAATCTGACTTTGGGTGTCATTACTATAGATAGTGTTTTTACATTAAAAGGAACATTTAAGAACAGAAAAAATGACTAATTAAAAAATAAAATAAAACATGATTATACAGAATTCAAAAACTAATCCTCATGAGCAATTTCTAGCACCGTCAAATACTTCATTAAATAGATAGCCTCTCAAGCTAATCCTAAAACCCTTCACACTCTCTACCAAAGAATCCGGAAACGCGTTCTATTTAACAGCTACACAATCTGAAAAGTATCTATTAAAAATCTCTGTGTAATGCCGCGAATTGTTGGAAAGGAACAAGTTGATGTGGATGTCGTGTTTCCAAACAAACTATTTACGCATTTAGGGGTTACTGAACTTATTATACCTTTTTGCTGTGGTAAATTTTAAGTTTTGGTACTAAAATACGTCCGTGGTATTTTCTCAATTGTCAAGGTTTCAGAAAACTAACTTTGCCTAACAAAATGTATTAAACTGTTAATGCATATTACCAAAATGTTAATGGTCTTTGTACAAAAATACTTGAATTTTATGTTAAGTATTGTGATTGTGTTTATGATTTAATTGCTCTATCGAAAACTAATTTAAGTTCAGATTATAACGTTTTTCGAACTGATCGTAACTTTACTTTGGTTGGACATAGTAGGAGTGGTGAAGTTCTGCGTGATATGACAAATCATCATGGTGTTGAACCGGTTGATTCTAGGGACATTCAGTCATTGGTAACATTTATTGATGTATTGATTTGCAAGTGCTCTTTATAGTCAGCCTGATAATTCGAAACCTGATTTGCTACGTATTTTGGACGCCTGACAACATATTTTTTTTTAAATTCATCTTGTTCTTATCCTTGCTGATTTGAAATGTGGAGAAACGGAGTTGTTTCGTAATTCTTGTGACTTTCTGAACGTTCGTTAACTCAATCATGTTTTGAATTGTGACAATCGTTTGTTGGATTTGGTTTAGACAAATATTGATCATCAGTTTGATCTTGCTCATGATGACTGTCTTCTTGCCTACGAGAATCAATATATCACCCCGGATTGGTCTTTTCTAAATGTGCAGGTTAATACGAATGGATGCTTTGCAGGCTTTCTGTACAAAACTGTATAAGATTTTGAATTTATTTGTTCTTAAGAGATTGTGTCGTAGGTTTCTGGGGTGTACTCGACTTCCTCTCAAAATGATATGTGATGAACACACCTATACTGATTTCGACAAAATAGTCAACACTTTTGCAGATAAATTCTCTGGAGTCTATACTGATAGTCTGATATATATATACTGATTACAACATAGTTGATATACACTCTACGTATCCTCCAGTATTTGGCCAATATTACTGAAGAACAGGTTTATCATCTTTTAAGGAGGCTATCTGATAAATTTACTGCTGGCGATGATGATCCCCCTTCATTTTTTATTCGTGATTATTGTGCAGCTTTGGCGGTTCCACTTTATTTGATAATTAAGCTATGCTTAAGTACAGGCTCGTTTCCTAAACTTTGGAAGCACTCACGCATTGTTCCCGTATTCAAATAGAGAAAAAGTACCAGCATTTCTGATTACCGATCGATATCGTTATTGTCCAATTTTACAATAATTTTAACATTACAAAATTTGTTGATTATAGAAACTATGATAAACAGTGGTGTGCTGGTTAGAATGTAAATTATTATAATTTTGTGGTGGAATATACTTAAGAGTAATGTGGCCGTTGAGTATTGAGGTTAGATTTTTGTCTAAAAGTCTACTACTATATGAGATCTCTAAGTCTTCAGAATCTAAAAGGATACCAAGATTGCGAGCTTGAAATGAAATATCAAACTTAACATTCTCAAGTCGCAAATACAAAGAGTCATTCACAACATCCTGACCAAAAACCTCAAACATTATTTTTAAGAATTAATGGTAAGACGGTGCATATTGACGGAACAAATCAGTTCATGAAGATCAGTATCAATACAATCTTCTGCGTATCGAATGATGTTGAAATTAGTGTTAAGTGATGTAGAATATCAAATACCTTTGGAAAATAAAGCAACACAAAACGCGGTCAATTCTTCTCAGCCACTCATCTGTCACGTCAAGACGGGCAAATGTACAACCAAATCCTCGTCGACATATTTTTAAATTTTCTCAAAAACTTTAGAAAGCACTGACAGGTTTAATATCGTTAAATCCTTAAAACTGTTGTGCTTAATTTTCGAAATGACCGAAGATATCTTCCCTAAATCAGAGTAAATACCATGATCTAAGCAAAAATTGAAAATGTGACACAAGTAGAGAAGAATCGTAGGGCACATCACCAAGATTTAATTACTTTTATTGTCACAACCAACAACATTTATTTTTATAGAGTAAGCCATATTAAACGAGGATTTCTGGTCAGTAGTGGGTAAGTGACTAGAATTATAATAGTTAATTAGCTCCCGATCGCACATACTGTTACTTTGTGTAGAAATAAAAAGAACATTTGTATTATTAATGTCACTAAAAGCAGAAGTTACTTGGGATCTCACAGGATCATCACTTTTTAAGACTAAGTGTTCCATTTAATTAAATCATTGGTATCTAAGTATACAAAAAAATCTAAATTAAGTGCTTTTAATTTGTACTTAACTGAAGTGTCTAAGTGCTCTCTGTCAAAAGTTGAATGATTAATCTCGCTTGGAATTAATTTTTTAGAATAGAAGCTAAAGGTCGTGTTTCGTTGTCAGAAGTTTGAGCAAGAACTGCTCCCATGTTCGTATTTGAGGCATCTGCTGTTAAAGAAAACGCTGCTTGTGGTGATGGATGAGTAAGGATGGCTGGATTAGCTTGTTCTTTCTTAGATGTCGTAAAAGATATGTTGTGTTCAGTGGACCATGTTGAAATTAATTTCTATTTTTTGAAATAAATGGTATTCGATAGACTATATAAGAGCCAAAATATTTAAAATTTAGGAATAAGTCTAAACCTACCCATCCCAACCCAATTTAGTTGGGTTGGGATGGGTTCCAATTAAAATCATTCGATAGACTATATAAGAGCCAAAATATTTAAAATTTAGGAATAAGTCTAAACCTACCCATCCCAACCCAATTTAGTTGGGTTGGGATGGGTTCCAATTAAAATCATCCTGTGTGCCTTTTCAATTCTTGAGCGGCTGACTTCTTATATCAGTAACAAATAATGATCGTGATTAGAAAGAATTTTTCTGGCAGTGATTTTACTTGATATTTCTTGATACTGCCCCAAATTACAAAACTTTATCATAAGTAGTGTTTAAGATATTTCTTCAATTTTGAAATATTTTTTCAATTTTTTTTTTCAATATGGATTATCACCATCATCATAGTCACCGAAACAACCTGTATAATTTTTGAATTTCCTATATATTTTTTGAGAATCTCCTCTGCAATTACTTTTTAAAAATGGTAACCCTATTTATAATACAGTTACAATGTTCATCATATACAATGTTATTTTTCATATTTCTTTTATAATTTTTATGTAGACAATAACATAATATAACAAATAACCTCTTAATAGGTATGTAATGTACATATTATGTAAAACGTATTCTGACTGATTCTGACATTTCGAAATCTGACGTACGTACGCGGTGTTATTTCAACACACCGTCGGGAGGATTGTAAAAAATGTTAACTCTGCGTTAACTTACTATGTAATTATGAACTATTTACTAAAATAGCAATAGAGAAATGAATGGTATAATTAAAGACCGGATTAAAAGGCACAAAAAAGACGGAAAAAGGCACAAAAAGGCATAAAAATTAGAAATCGAAAAAATTGCTGTACCTAATTAATAATGTATTTTAATAACGTTTTCATTAAAAAATACATCGTTAAACTAAACATTCATATATAATTATTAAACCACTAATCACGAAAACAACTAATTATTAAATGCTGTTCTAAATGTTCCATTGTGAAGTTGTGTCTTCTCTCACTTAACGTATTCTTGTAAGCCGAAAAACTTCTCTCCACGTCCACACTTGTAATTGGTGCATACTTGAACTTTGTAATTAATGCGGAATCCATAATCAATCCAGTAACAATTTCACTACTTAAAATTGATGCAATTTTTTGTAATGTGGCAAATCCTTCATTTTTACACAGAACGTCATTAAATTTATTCGTAATTATTTGACCAATATGTCCTGGTACGCTATAGGTGCTGTCTTGAAACTTTTTAATCATTTCTACTGCAGTCACTAAAGGTAAATCCTGTTTTTCAAGTGATTTTATAGATTCACTTATATAACTGTAATTGCCTTTTATAAATGCCAAATTATTTTGTAGCTCCACTTCTTTTAGGACGGCCTGGCAATCTTGTATTGCTTTACTACTTGTAGCCGGAAATTCATTTATTAATTGTTTAAAATGATCTAAGGCGTTTGTGTAGTATATAGCGGCATCTAGCCATGTTCCCCATCTTGTTAGAACTGGTTGTGGTGGTAATGAAGTATTTGGTAACCTCTCTCTAAATAATTCTACCGTTAAAGGGGCTTTAACAAATATTTGTTTACCGCTTTTTATTAATTTATTAACTAATGGCAACTGTAACCTTATAGTTTCTGCTACTCGATTAAGCCCGCGTGCTAAGCAAGTACAATGAATTAAATTAGAGTAAAAAATCTTCATATTAGACGCAGCTTTTACCATGTATGCCGCTGCGTCTGACACCATCAGTAAAATTTTATCATTCGGTACCGGCTCCGGTAAGAAAAAATGCGTTAATTCGTCGTGAATAAATCTTGTTACCGTATTATTATTTGTTTTACTTAATTCTTTGGTACTTATTAGAAAACTTTTTGACGAATTTTCATCACTTAATACTCCAAGTATTAAATTTGCCACGTATCGTCCACATACATCAGTTGTTTCGTCTACACTTATCCAAATATAATTATTTCCAATAATATTTTTCATTTCTTGAATAACTTCTTTGTAGACTGAAGTAATATAATTTTTGCGGAGATGGCTTTCATCGGGAATATGCATTGTACAATATGTTTGTAAAAAAGTTTTGAAATATTTATTTGTCACTTTATGGATTGGTATGTTTGCTTTTATCAAAGCTTTGCAAAGATCAAAATTGAATTTTGATTGTTCAGTGTAGCCGTATGTTGATACCACAGATTGTATAGCTGTACCTATAGTTTGTTGTTTTTTTGGATTGACTTTTATTCAGTTCTAATTTTTCCTGCTGCAATGATGTTTTGACATGCTGAATTATGTAGTATTTCTTGTCACAATTAATCTGTTAACAGTAATTTAATAACGTCAGTATTTTATAATATCTTCCATAATTATTAAACAATCAATATATTGTTCTATTAATTTTAGTGATCGAATTTTTGGGGAAAAGACGCCAAAAAGTTGGAAAAAGGCTTTAAATAGGCATAAAAAAAATAATAGGCATGAAAATTCAAAAAAGGCAAAAAAAGCATAACTAACCTGGTCTTATTTCACTTATTTTTAACTGATTCGTAAAGATATTTAAATATATTTGTAATGCCTTTAATTTTGAGCATAAGCATATTTTCTATAAATCCGGTCTTTAGTTATAATGAATGAGTAGGGTTATATCTGGGTGAATCGAGTATGCATTGTGAACATACTCCTGCAAAAACTAAAAAAAGGCATTTAGATGTAATGTTTTCTTACACAAAAATAAGCTACCTTAAAAATCGTTCTGTTAAACTCTCCTTTTAATTCATTCGGCAGCTTGTTGAGTACCACTCGAGATAATAAACTCTGGCCCGAGCTCTATTTTGGATAAACTACAGTAATTGCTACAAATTTTATTCTTATTTCTTGCACTACGCTAATAAATATCTGCACAAACCGCAAAATATGCAATGTTATGTAAAAGCATACAGAACGCATTCGAGAATAAAAGGTAAGGGTAGAATTAAAATCTTTAATCCATTAAAAACATCTCGGTAGTTGTCTGTGTACCCAAGACCCTCCACTACTCTCGCCGCTTTCCGTTGCAATGTAAAGATATATGCACTACTTGGACTTGGTATTGAATATGACAACAAAGAACGAATCGGTGCAGGAAACGCACTATATACCGCCCTTTGAGTTACCTCTGCTTTTAGCTTTCTTAGTATAATGATGTTTCTACTGATTTTACCTCACATTTTCCGCACATGCTACAATTTAATAGTACAACTTAAATTTGGCTGCCCCAAATGTGAAAATTAGTTGAAAGTGAATTAGGATCGTCGCTCTTTTTTAATATAAAGAGAGTTTTTACTGGTTTTTTGCCGATTTAAAAAAGGTTTTCTATGTTTTTTCACCGCACTTACTCTGTTCTAACGTCGTTCAACCCTATTCAAAACCTCCCCATTATTTTCCCCTTTTAAAAGAACGGTTGCATCATCGGGAAACAATAGACAATGCACGTCTTTACCCAGACAGGTAGGGAAGTCATTGAAAAATAATAGAAATAGTAGGAAACAAAGGCCTCCCTATCTGAAGCTTTAAGGAACACCCATTTTAATACTGCACTTACCCGGCCCAGGTTTCGCACACTTAACCTACTGACTTGTTAAATAATTAGCTAACTTATCAAATTGTATTCGATATAAAACGATGTTAAACGCAATAAATTACAACACTTATTCTCTTTCGAAACTGTCTAAACATAGGTTAACAATATTTGCGTATATCTACTCCTTCTAAAACCAGATTGATTAACATGTAGTAAGTTGTTATGGTCTACAGAATCCATTATTCTATCATAGATATTATATTTCAACATGTAGTATATCTTTAGTTGGTAACTTACCTCATTAAAGATAAACCTATCTAACAATTACAAGTTTGCAAAACGTTGTCGTCGCTGTTACGAGCAACCGACGACGGCTTATTATCTGCCGGATACAAACCCAGTTATGGTCCTCTCTGTTCTCTGAGCAAGTCTTCAACATTAAACGACCGATACCGCAATCCGGCTAGCTATGCCGTTTCACAAAGTGGTCACTACGGTCCATTAACCGAAAGGGGCCTATATCGGCATCTAGCGTAAACTATGGCATTTACCGGACACCGGACCTTCTACCCTGTTTCCGTGATCGCGCAACTTGATTAGACCTTGCCCAGAATTCCGGAATATCCTATTTACGATTTTTCTACTATAGGTATCTTAAATGAAATTGTATTCCGATCGATACGCTATTATCATCTTATTGAAAAGAAAATCTTTCCAATTTACTTGAAACAACCCTTTTCATGATTCTTTTTTGATTAAAATCTTTTTTAATTAAAATTTACTTCAAATATTTTCTCGTAGTGTTTTAATTTATCTAGATGCGAATGTATTTCTGTTGAACGGTAGAGTTATAGCGAAGCATGTATGTGTCGAATAACAAAGGTAATCAACCCACATCGCACTGATCATAGTTGTTAGTCGAACCGTGTTCGACCTCTATTCGATGCGTTGTTTGGTGGTCGTTTTTGTTATCGTTACTGCAGTGTTGCAATGCGGACATTCCGGATGAAAATATGGAAGAAAAAGAACTGTTCTTCTTATGAGGGCGGTGTAAGATCAATACTAGGAATAATGTAGGAATAACTGAAAGGTACGATAAAGACGTTTATACGCCCTGTCAACTGCAAAGAAACGTCTTGTCTATCTGTGCGCGGCGAAAAATATTTTTCAATTTTACGTCCTTCCCAGTTTTGTACGTCCTCGGTAAACGAGATTGATATTCTACTACAAACACAGATGCACTTGATGTAACTCATTTCTTACTAGCACCTACTGATGTCAGTAACAACTTTTAAGATACATAACTTGGATATATAAAGTATCTTAACATTATTTCTTTAGTTGCGGGCAAGTACACTTGTGGAAATTTCATTTGTGAAGCAAACAGTTTATCTACAATTCAACTACTGTCCTGGAATTGTGCGGTAGTATCGCGGGAGTATAAAGAATACCGTAAAATTGCTAGTCGTGCTCGAGTGTAGAGTTTTACACGGCTCCTCCGCCAATTCTAGTGATTGCTACGTAACTTGCAAGAGTGGTTCCGATGGCATTAAACTCGAACGGCACCGTCATAAATCGAAGTCATTGATTTCGGAAATAGATTCTTTTCGTATAAACCGTTTCTCAGCAACCTCAAACACAGTAAATTCTTGTGCCTTGGGGAAATTTTCCACCACCACTCAAAAATACGTGCAAAGAATGTTAAACAAGCTCTTATGAAGGAAGAAAACTATAGTGAAATATCGTTGCGAGGTGTTAATTGCAATTCGAGCAAATAATTACCCGAAAGTTGTCGATCTGATTTATAGGGGTACTTGTTAGTCGGCTCGAAAGTTACCGATTGAATTGGCAGCCGTTGCGGAAATCAGAATCGGCGCCTCAGTGGCTCTCGGACCGTGTAATGATTTTGCAGAATCCACTGTTGCCTCAGTCATCGGACAAATTACAGTCAATTATAGGAACCCGGCGTCTTCACTTTAATGAGTTGTTGCAGTAGAGCGAGGCGTCCAGCTATCACTGCGGTCGATCTTGATTTAATTATTTGGTTAGAGCACAGAACCCACATTATTACGAGCAGTTGCTGTGACAAGAATATCGCATTAACAAAGTAATGAAAATTTAGTTACCATTAACGAAAATTACTTTTGTGTCAAAGTGCTCATTTTAATTATACTACCTACATGTTAACTATTACAACTTGATATAAGTTGTTTATTAAAAAGTAAATCTTATCTTCTTTAATTTTTGGATTTTCTCTGGGTCGACTGGGTGTTGGTAATGTGATAATGTGGCGGCACATTCATGGCCGACCTTCCTTTTCTTAAAAAGCTTTATTATTTTTTATTTAATTTTAGTATTTATTTATTTTATTTATTTACCCCAAGTTGGGCACAGAACGGAACAGATCCCAAAAAAACTGTTCCTCAAAAATAACAACAGAAAAGAAATAGAACAAAATATAGATCAAAAAGATGATGTATCATTTTGATATAACATAACAAAAAGAAAAGAAAACAATAAAAAATGAATATAATAATGGTAAACAAAAGTAACAATTACGAAGAACTAAATTATAACATAAAAAAAGTAATAAAAAGGAACAAAATAAAATAACGTAAAAGCCAACAAAATCAGAATAAGTGACCAGAAGAATTAGCTGCCAGAGAAATTAGTCGCTTAAATTGCCTAAAAGAATTACAAAAAATGTCAACCACCAAATCGGTACGCTGAAAATGATCGCGTTCGAACGAAACTTCGAACGAAGTGCGAGATATTCTCATCATAGGAGAGTTTTGAAAAATGTTTGTACGGGGAAATGGAATAAAAAACAAATGATCTAATCTTAGTAGTCGGGGTGGTACACGAATATTAACACTCTCCAGTAGAGGAGGACAATCAGTTAGGCTATTAACAATTTTATAATAAGTAAACGCATCATTACAAGATCGACGTTGACGGAGTGATCGTAGATTAAAGTTACGACAAGCAGATTCCTAATCAATGTACTGTATGTGAATCCTACTACTAAGTAGTGTTAAATTTTTTTTTAATTCCTTCAATTCTGCTGATATAATGTTGATATTGAAGATTCCAAACAGAACTACAAAAATTTAATACACTGTGAATATATGCAAAATATGTTTTAATAGCATTAATGCCTGCAAAATCAAATACCATAGTCAAATTCAATAAAATTCAATTTCCTTGTAAAGGAAATTATATAACATTTGTCCTGATTGAGCGTAATGTGATTCGAGCCACAATACTGTTGCAGAGCGTCAAAATCACGCTGCAACGTCTAGCAATCCAGAGGTGAACTTGCTGATCATCAGCATACATTAAGCAATGAGAATGTTTTATAAATATAAATATATCATTGATGTAAATATTGAACAAAAGGGGTCCTAAGTGACTGCCCTACGGTACTCCCTAAGGCACTGAAAATGAACTTGATTTGTGCCCTCTAATTATTACTGTCTGAGTTCATCCGCGCATGTAGGAGGTTAATCATCTGATCAAGTAGCTATCAATACCAAAATGGTGAAGTTTAGAAATTAATAGATTATGGTCAACCCGCCTTGCTAAAATCTGTGTATATAGCATCTACTTTGATAGATTCCTCCATAGCATGTAATATTTAATTACTATGTTCCAGCAAGTTGCTCTCGACCGAGCGACCTGCGAAAAAACCGTGTTGTCTGGAATCGATTAGGTCTTTAACCATGAAAAACAATCTTTTGTATATAAGTTTTTCAAGTAGTTTACTAAACATCGGTAATAAAGATATTGGTCCTTAGTTAACAACGTTGCTACGATCACCAGATTTAAATATTGGAAGAACATGTAGCAGGCACATGTCCAGATACGTGGAAAAACTCCAGACCTAAGTGATTTATTAAATAGTAACATTAACGGAAGTGACAATGAGACAGAACAGTTCCTTATATGATTTGCGGGTATGCCATCTGCGCCAGGCCCCTTCGTAGCGTCAACGCCACTCAGTGCCTCCTCAACCTCTGACCGCTCAAAATACGACACATCGGAAAAGAACCATTACAAAATGTGGTAGCAGCAACTCCAGACTGTACGGTATTGAAGACTGAGTTGATGTAAGTTGCAAATAGTGAACACACACCATCAGCACCAATGGCAACCAAGCCGTTATACGAAACAGTGGCAGGAATATCATAACCACGATTCCTTTGCTTGACATATTACCAAAAACACCTAGGGTTGGAAGATATATTATATTCCGAACGCTGAACATAACGCTTACAATCGCGATCAATCAGAAACTTTGCACCACCCCGCAACATGAAAAAGGAGAGGTAATCAACATGACAATGGTACCATTTCCATCTCTTATGCGCCCTTCTCTTCTCACTAACAATTTTTATTTTAGATGATGAAACCACAGAGTATTCTTTAACATGTTTCCGAAACTTAGTAACAAATTGTTCAATGGCATTTTGTAAGTGATTATAGAAAACATCAATGCAAAAGTTCACGTTACTATTGCACAGCTGCGTAATCCAGTCGACCATTGTCTGGTGAGTATTGAGTAACTCAAAATCAGTTCTACGATAATTGTGATTATGGATGAATTAGAGATTAATTAGATTATATTAGCAAGACAAATTATTATTGTTATTTTGAAAAATAATATTAAAAGGAACATTATAACATCGCTTCAATAACATATGTATTAAAACTGAAACAAAAGTTAAACAAAATTTATAACAAATTATTAAAGTCATATTCAGATGTTATGAAATAGACTTATAACCACATATTTATAGATTTATTGTACTAGATAATAATAATATCTACAGTTTATCTTACAGTACATACTTTCTCACTTTTAAAATCGTTTGTCCCAGCGTCTTCATGGAGAGAACTGTCTAATTTGCTGCAGCATAAGACATACTTCTTTTAATTGTTGAATAGTCAATGGAAAGGCGTTATCAGGTTCCTCTTCACTGCCATCCCAAGATCTTTGGAAGAGAATTATAAGTGCTGCTAACTCAGTTCGTAAAGTACTCTATTTCAGAAACTATTTATTGTAGAGGGCTTCGTTAAAAAAATTTCTTAAGATGCACGGCTAAACCCAACTCAACCCAACCCTCTATATTTGAATTAAAATAAGAGTAGAACCAACACTAAACCTAGAATTAGAATCATTAGGGTTTAGCCGGCTTGAGAGATGTACGGCTAAGCCCGAATGTTTCTAGTTCTAGATCTAGAGTTAAATCTAATGATATAAAACTAAAACTAACAGTACTTTCTACTTCTAGGTCTACTGTTAGTTCTAGTTTTATTTTAATTAAACTATACAGAGTTGCCAAATCAGTTTATAAAGTACCCTATTTCAGAAACTGTTCATTGTAGAGGTCTATGTAAAAATGTCTTCAGATTCACGACTAAACCCAACCCAATTCTAGAGTTTGTAAAGCGTTCTATTTCAAAAACAATTCCTCCTAGAGGCCTTCGTTAAGGAAATGTCTTCAGATGTACGGGTAAACCCAACTCAACCCAACCCTAAAATATTCTTGCTGGGTTGGACGAATGAAACGAGTACACCCCTTTTCATATAAAATTGATTGCCAAAGAGAAAAAAGGTTTGCATTTCAGAAGGGACATAGGGTACATATATAATGAGGACACCATGTATTTCATTGTAAAAAGGCCACCTCAGGAGTTACCGCCCCAAGGCTGTAGCTCTATTTAGGATGGCGCTGTTCCTCTTCCTCATCTTCCTATCCAAATACATTTCTCTATAATTTTGCTAATAACTTGCAAGGATTGGCAAACATTGGAAAATATGATCTCAGCTATTTTAATAGAAGTCCTTCCTGTTGTTCTACAGATAGAAGAAAAAAGTTGTTAAGTCCGATTAATGAATCCTTTACCAATTTGGACTACAAAGGGCACAATACAAATTTTACATTATGTAATTTTGTTCAAATTACAAGTGAATTTGAATTTGCAAGTGTACGAACTAGTGAAGCTTTACTGTAATACTATATAAAAATATTAATACTTTATTGCTTAAACGATACAAAATAGAATGTTAGGCTCGCTGCATATTTTACATTAATTTAAGATATAATAATAACATGCAATTTGTTGATTTATATCCATATTGAAGCAATAACCTTTTCACCTCCGCTTTGAATTCGGCATGTTGCGAATTTCCTCGAGCAGTTTGTTATACAAATGGACACCGATGTGGTTTATCTCATGTTGCGTTTTGTTTATCCGATGACGTGGAGACATAAGGTTGTCCATATATATTGTATTGTGCCCACGAACAGAGAACCCTCTTGTCAACACATCTTTTCTTCCATGAACATGCAAAATACAGACATGCCTATATTCATACAGTATTGTAGGAATGTTACTGAGTAATATTTACTTGCAACTTTCCCGGTTGAAACACTTTACTTGCAGATGTTGATAATTCTCATATTAATATACCATATATGGTCACAGAATAAAATAACGCTATAGCTGTCAATGTGGACTTCCCTTTTCTCTAACCGTGATGGGAACCGTTTCAGATATTTCTACATTCAAAATAACTATTTTAATGATCTTATATGGCCACTTCTCAGATTTTTGATATAGCACGTAAAATTGATATTGGTCTCTAATTTTCTAAACAGTGCCCTTCTTTGTCTTTATTAACCGGCGTGTTTCTTGTTTTTTAAGAATGTCTGAAAATATTCCATCCGCAAAAGACCTGTTGATCATAATACATATCACGGCAGTAATGTAGGGTATGATTATTTTTAGCAGTTTCACGGAGAGACCAAAAGCATCTGATGTCGTTTTGTTCTTTAGATTGTAGAAAATTTGTAGTACTTCCTCCTTAGTGGTTGGAAAAAGAAAAAATGACAGATGTGCATGTTTTGCACCAGCTACATTGGTTGCAATCGCAATTGATTGTTTTAGTCGCATTTTTGCCAATTTCGGTAAATAATTATTTAGGTTTTGAGCTTTTTTTTAAATTCTTCTATCAATTTCCCTGTTTATAATCTTTCAAATAGCTTTGTGTTTGTTATCTGATGTGCTGATTTCTCTGGTTATGTGAGATGTTTAGTTTCGTCTATCTCCTTTAAATATAGGATATAGAAATTTCCGTACACATGTTTACTTTCTCATCTTTTTTCACTTATTTTGAATTCGTCAGTTCACTTCATACGGATTTCTAACAATGCATTTGTTTTTCAAGGCTTCATAGGGTAACATTTATCAAATGTGTTTTTAAATTCTGCACAGAATTTATTGTAGTCAGATGGTAAACCCTTCAGAATGTCTTCAGAAATTCATTTTGAATTGTGCTTTGTTGCATCACGTTAATGTTTCAATCACCCGTAATAAAAATCCTTTTTACAGTATGCTTAGTTACCTTCTCGAGTATATATCTAAAAGATTCAAAAGAAACGTCTTTATTACCTTCAGGTGATCTATATATCGCCAATATGATGTTTTCTTTTCCAATTTTATTCTACATATATCCCAACTCTAAGGAATTTGATTTTATTTCAATCAACTTTTGCGGGGATTTGAGGTTTCACGTAAATTCCTGCATACCATGTTTGAACCGTTTTCGTTTGAAATATGTTGCCAACCTGTAGTTTTGTGAATGTATAGCGTCTGCTTTATTTGTAATAGACTGAAGATCGATGTTTAACAATGTCGCAGATTTAGCGATAAAGCCTTTTACCTTGGTTACTTCGGGTAACTTCTGTAATTGCTATTCATAGTCTATTGCTGCAGTAAGGGCTTCAGTAGAAGCAGTACCTTTTATGTATTCATTAAACTTATTGCTTCTCGTGTCGTATTCAGCATTCAAACCTCTTCTTTTACAGTTGTGGTATACAGCTTGCTGTTGGTGCAACATTCCGAAAAGGAGTTACCATATTACCCGTAAGGATCTATTAAAGATAATTTACGTTTTTTGGCTAAATGTCCGAATGCCTGACAAGTATAACAGTCGAAAAGATTTCTACCCAATTTGAGTAGTAGTCCATATAAATACGACGCTAACTTAGTAATATATTTTTAACCCTTCCGCTTACCGCTACAACCATATTGAAAACATCTTTCTGCTTATTCCCGGCTCTAAATAATGGTACACCCATCTTTTTAAATGTCTCTTCTGTCTGTTATTTCCCGATATATGTTGTATCCATATTAAGCCTTGGTTTCAGTTTCTTTGGCTTTCTGATTTCTAATTCCTGATTTTCGGAGCTTATTCATGTCGTCTTCAATATAACCTATTGCTTTCTTCTTTATGTCTTCACTTCCGAAAGATAAAAATCATTGCTGGATACATTTAATAAGTTGCTTGCATTATTCCGCTGTTTTTCTGATATTGCTTCCCTTTACCGCTTGTTGGTTTAAGAGTTCCTACTTATTGATTTCAATTGCGTACTTTTGCCAGTAAATCTTTGACAAATTTACTTTTTTCTTCAAGATTCGGCTGTACCGTTGCCAATCTAAGAACAAGGTCTACCTCCAAAGATTCGGCTATATCAAAACAGTCGACTATTCTTAACCCAACCATTCTATCGATCTGGCCCTATCCGTATTTAACTAAGTCCATTAGTTTGATTTTTGTTTTATGTAATACGCTCAAATTTGCGTTTTCTATAATATCCACGTCTAATGGTTCTGATTGTGAAGCAGCTCTCCTCGATATAAAAGAAAAATTATTCAACAACGTGAAATCACGATGATTTCAGTAAATCATCGGGGGTTAAATCGGGTTTAAAATTTACTCTATTCAGTAAATAGAGCAGTAATTTTCTAAAAGAGTGTGTCCCAAAGATTCCCAATATCATACATCGACAAATTTGTCGAGCCAACCAATATTGGATTTTTTAGACAATAAAATGGTTGTTGAATTAATAAACATCCCTTTTATGTCCTCGTAGATTGCATTCTTAATGTCATTAAAATCATTTTGGAAAAGGTTACGGGTGAGTTGTCATCTTTTCTCTTTTCAAAAATCTAAAGTAATTTTTTCACTACAATTTGTGTATTTACAATGGAAGAACAGGAAGCGAATGGTACAATTATATTAATAATATTTATAAAATAAAATTACCTCCCTTTTGGGTTAGGAAACCTAAAATCTGTTTTTTTTCAAGTAAAAGAGCAATTTGTCATTTCTAGAATTTTCAATGACAAGTCGAAATACAATTTTGTTGTATAAACTTCATCCATTCAAGTCATTCCATCATTATATCATATAATTAGTAATCCACCTGAAATCTTTCTTAAAACAAAATTTAATTGAAAGACTTCTACTTAACGAAGACAAACGTTTGGATTCCGTGTTGTCTAAATCTAAGATGAGAACACAAAACCCATCCGATTTTTATAGAAACATATTACAAAATGGTGGTTCTCATGTTATAAGTCAAGACTAACTGTTCAGACAGAAGGATATAAAAATAAAACTACAATTTAGTTACTTTAAATTAATTCTTCAATTTAATATTTTCTACCGCCAATTGTTTAGTTTCACCGCATTATTGTTTATTATTCATCACCGCATTATTATTTGTACGTATTCTTTATTTTATTTTATTTTCTTTTCTCATTTATTTCACCCATCGAACCTGTTTTATTAATTTTCTGTTAAATAGAATTTAATTTTAATTTTTTGAACATTTCTTTATTTTTTCTTTTCCTTTTAACCGGCACCTCGCATTTGAGTTCGACAATTTTGCTTTTTGTACGAACACTAACTTATGAAATTATGGGAACATAGGTTACCGAACACTCTTTCTGTAGCCATTAACATCTCTTAAGGAAGACATACTTGTAATAATCTCTTTCGATTTTGTTCACCCACTAATACATAAACTTACCAATTTCTGCTTTCTAATAAACAGAATACTCAATTATCTCCGAGAACAGAAACCTGGAAAAACTAAACTGAAGTACACTGAAAGCCTATCTGACACCAATAACTTCCCTCTCACCATAATCAAAAACTAAATTTATTAAAAACATTTATTACAAAAAATAATAAATGAAAAATGATCCTTTATACACCAAAAACCACATAGATACCACTGATAGATCCGTACCCTCTAACAATATAGTGTACGTATAAACATAAAATGTCAAACTCTGCTGCTGCATCTAGCTGGCTATTAAAGAATTTTTAAGAAAAACAATGAGCTACAGCAGAAGGTGCTTTTGGGTACTATACTATTTGCCACAACCATAGCTTTAAGTCTACAGATTGCACGTCCAAGCTACTTCAAGTGGCATTACATGAATTCACATATGCGCGTACTAAGACAGGAGCTATAGTGCTAAATATTTTCATGCCCTACACTTTAAGAACAATGATTTAGACAAATGTGCATTTGTTTCACATCACATTTCAAATTGATCAAACTTTGAAAAACCTGCTCAATAAAAATTAATACACTTCTTTAGGTAGGCTTTAGGTAATATAATCTGATTTTGTCAAAACTAGAAGAAACGCACGCAATACATATTAGTTTTTTTGTGGATGCCTGGGTCTTTAAATTACAAGATCAAAGTATGATCAAATACATATCTGATTCATTGAAAGCAACATACTCTATACAGGGTTACTGGTAACTCGACGTGTTCCCTGCAGGAAGTTAAATTAAATAATTAATAAGGTCTGGCTAGGAGTTGGCTATCGATTACAATTCAAATCGATGCCATTATATCAGCAGTTTTTTTTATTTAATACAAAAATGTGAAAAAATGGTTTTTTTGGTAAATAACGTAAAATTCCAAATATCTTGAAAACTATTGATTTTCGGAAATATACATAGGGGGTTTATATTGTTGCATTTTGGCTGCCCTTTAACCTTCTGCAGGGAATACGTCCAGTTACCAGTAACTCTGTATAAGTCTACCAAAGTTAGAATTATTATTTAGTTGATGTTCTTAAATGCGAATTTCAATTAATCTGTCAGGTTCACCTATGTATATAGCACTGCTGCTACATTTTAACTTGCACATGCCATTATCACCAAGGGTATTTATTATGTCTTTTACATTAAAGAGCTTGCGCTAAATAGCACCGTTATTTATAAAGGACATATTCATGTTATATTGAAACTATAGCTTATGAAACCAGTTCATAAGCTGGTTGAAAAAGTAGGCTGCTATTTATTTTGAATTTTATTTAGTAGTGTATTTACAAAATCAACAAAAAAACTTTTATTGTAAGCTATGTTTTTAATTATATTGAGTTCATGAACTTCTTCTCTTATAGATAAAGGGGTATTAAGGTATCTGTGTAAATAGGCTCTAAATCATGCCATGTTTTTCGGTTTTTAGTAGACTTCTACTTTGTGGTCGCAATACGTTGTATACATTGTGCAGTTAAAAGTGGTCGAAATATGCATTGATGTATACGGCAAAAATAAAAAAAGTACATTTGCATAGGATAAAATGATAAAAATATAACATTGAATACTATTACTTCTTGTTCTGATTACCAAGAAATCCTCCATTGAATCTGTGGCGATGAGATTGATTCTACCTTGACACATCCACGTCACCTTTTTTCTTTTGGTCTTCAGATTACAAAGTATTATTAAAATCCGGACTCTAATTAGGTGTTCTATCGTAAACCACTCTCTAAAATGGGGGTTTACGAGACCCCTAGAGGTCGATATAGACCATCGGAAACCACTGCTCTAAATGTTGCTAGGTTATATAATTTATAATGAAACGAATTGTGATTAATTACAATATTCGTCTGTCTTGGCTTTCTGTATATTTTGTAATCTACTTTATTTTTGTTATTAATAAGTGTAAGGTCGAAAAATTTAAGTTTTTCTTATTTTCTGTTTATAAAGTAAATTTTATGTTCTGATGTAAAGTATTAATATAGTTGTACAATTATTAATTTATGGTGTAATCGTTGTTGTTTTCCTAGATAACAAAGATACAATCGACATGTTTCCACGACAGCTTAATTTATTCATTGTTGCGGTTATTATTACCTAAGATTATATTTTCAAGTTCATTCAGAAAGATGTCTAATTGAGAGGAGACCACTTAGGGGGGAATTCATCGGTAGACCTTCATTATATTTGTAAATAGTATTGTTAAAGAAACAAAAATTGTATTGTGTACATAAATTGAGTAACTTATATACATTTTCTGATCATTATGATTAAGTTTGTCATTGATTCGGTTGTTAACAATATTTAAAATTTCTAATATTGAAGTCTTCAGGCTATATTTTCAATGGTGTAATAAGATCACGTCCATCTCTAACTGTGTAATTGGGATTAAATTGTGTGACGTTTTTGACTGGATAATAAATTTTGAATGACTGAAATCCAGTGATGAAATAATTTCAAACTAATTCTATCTTCAATAGATGAAATAATTAAATGAATGGGGTGGTCGCCCTTATGCAATCTAATTATTGAGTAGATCAAAGGTGTTTTAGGGTTCATTGGTCAAAAGGTCATATATAGTTATGCTTTGTTATGTAGCAAATCTTGTGCTGATTTGATAATATTCCTGGTTTTGTTATGAAAAGCCATTGCACCGTATTTTTTTAATATGTGTTAAGTTATTATCTTTAAAAAATTAGTAAGTTAGAGTTAAATGAACCTCATCCAAACTTTTGGTTCTATTTCTGCTAGATTGTCTTTCCTTTCTTTCAGCCAATCAGCTCTTTCCGCAAGTTGTCCTCCCCAGGTGTGATAAAGTTTCAAAATTGGTCCAAAGTGTAACGATGTTTTCAAGGGTCATTTCTAGAATTAGATATTTTTTGTATTTTTTTTTGTTTCATTATATTAAAATTTTTAAAGTAGTCAGACATAAAACTTTTGCGGATAATAAAACTGGTTAAAGTACTACGATTTTAACTATTTAAGCTTAACATACTGGTAAAATGGATAACTTTACATCCCTATTTTAGTTATCTCAACTGATTCATTGCGTTCTTTCCCTATAAATCAAGAGAAGAAAAAAAAATTCTTTACCATAATTACTGTTTTACAGTTTCTTCGTGTTCTATCTTGGTGTATTTATGGAGGGAGAAGTGTTTGTGGCATTTATCGGTCACCGATCGGTTCAATTGACGTTTTCTGCGTTGCGTCGTCAAGACTGCATGATTCTTTGTGATGAAAATATAACTTTGTTATTTTGTGTGGACTTCAACGTTGATGTTAATATCATCTCTGTTGATTCTGGAATTATCGCAGGCATATTCCGTTCTTTTGGGTTGCACGGTGATACCTCGAAACCGTTTAGTATTACATGCAATCTGGGTGGTATTGTTAGAAAATTCACACTGGTCTACATGCTAACAAATATACCTCTAGTGTTTTGTTCTTTTGATTTTTTCAATGCCTATATTGCTTATCATCTTGCATGCTCTTTAACTATTTCGAAGATAATTTGCACATCAAATGAGGAGGTACCAGATATTATAACCAGTACTGTGTTATGACAAACAGTTGGCTTTGCTTGGATCTAAAATTAATGTGATAGACAGGAACATAGTATTGTCATCCAGCGATATTAACCATCTATATCGTGAGTTTTCGAGAATGTTCATGTATTTTTACGATTTGCATAGTACGTTATAACAGAGGCGTCCTCCTGCTGATTGTGGCTCCTCAAAATGGGTCACCCAGGAAATCAAAGATGCTGTTAATCACCTGAAAAATATACATTGGCTCATCTCGAATGATTCCCCCAACTTAATCCAAATAATACAAAATTAAATTCTAACAATAAGTACAAGTCCCTGAGAGGTAATTCAAAAAAGAATTGTTGTCAGAATAATTTGTCAGATGAAATAGTGAATTTCGATAATCGCACAAAAGCGGCCTGGCAGTGTGTAAAGAATGAATTCGGTAAAGATGTGCGGAAGAGATTGCTACAAAGTTAGTAATAAACAGTCAATTAATAGTAGATCCAGTTGAATGCTGCTCCCATTACTGTAATTCTTTTTGCAAACGTTGTTCCCGAATCTTTAAGCATCGGCTTTATGACTGTGTCTGAAGTAATGGTAGTAATCAAAATTCTGAAAAATACCTACAATGTTGGTCCTGATGATGTTCATATCGGATGCGTCAAGTTTCCACGTGATGTGCTAGCCCAACATCTAGCAATAATATTAAATCGACCAATTTCCACGGGTACATTTTCGGATAAACTCAAGACTTGCAAAACGATACCAGTGTACAAAAGGGGAATCCCGTCAGATATCTCTAACTGCCGTCCTATTTCTTTAAATAGTGTTTTCTCCAAAATCTTTGCAGGTGTGGTCAAGCAAAGATTGACGAGTTTCTTCAATACATTCTATAGCTCAGCATAGCTTTCAGGATGGGTTTTTAACCCAGCCTTTTCACTTCACTTTTGTTCTGTTTTTTGATTTGACTCGTGCCTATGACTTGGCACGATTGTTATTATTATAATGATAATTATTACAATAAAGTGATTATTATTATTATTATTGGGGACCCGTAGTCCGATACAATTGATTTGAGAGTTCCCCAGGACTCTATTTTTATTATTTATTAATGACCTACCCACGCACATCTACAGGCCAGTACATTTGACAATGTATGCAGACGACACATCCGTCGTCATTGTTGCTCCTGCCTCCGAAACCATATCTTGCAAGGTCAGAGCAGTGATTGAAGAATTCGAAAGTTGGTGTGCAGAAAATAAGACAATTTTCAATTCGAGTAAGCCGATCTGCGTAAATTTTCATTCAACGTCATGTTTTTCCCGAATCAATGAATTTTGCCATTCCTTTTTCGGAATCAGTGATTCTGATATGGAAGGGCTGCTAGATTGAATTCCGGTTATTATGCAATATTAAGGCTAAAGGATCGATATTTCAATATGTTTTTCTTACCTTGCATATAGCATCTTAATATGGCGTCTGACAACTGATTGACAATGTACGAATGAAGAAGATATAGTGTCAAGAAAAACCGTTGCAAAAAAAGTGAGGTTAAAGAAAATTTTATTGGTTAAAAATGACATCAAGAGAAAGATATCAAATAACTCAGTTTGCGGGAGAGAATTTTACGACATGGTCTTTTCGTATGAGATCAATTTTACGAGAGGCAGGTGTTTTAAAGGCGATAGAAGACGAAAAGTTTGTTGAAGATATTAAAAATTAAGCTTTAGAAGCAAAGGCTCAAACTTTAATAATAAGTAGCGTGGCTGACAGTCATTTGGAATATTTAAAAAATAAAACGGCGTTTGAAATGTTTAGAAAATTAGAAGAAAATTTTAAGACGAAAGGTATTCGAAGTAGGTTATACTTGCGAAGAAAATTAAATGATGAAACATACAAAGAAAAGAACCCTTTATTAGACCATTTTGTAACAATGAAGGAAATGTTCTCACAATTAAAAGATTCTGGTTACAGAGGAAAAGAGAAGATCAAGAAGAGGGTAATAGCCAGAAACATTATGGTTATGGACAAAACAGAGGTCGTGGAAGAGGTGGTCGAGGTCCATTTCAAGGTAGAGGTCAAGCACGAAGTCAGAGTCGAGGAAGAGGGCAACCTGGAGGAGGAGTTCTTACTGCAGAGTCGAAAAGCATGGGTGAGCAAGCATTCCTGTGTGGCAACAATGATTATTCGCAAACGAACGTATCAGATTTACTGTGGTATATGGACTCGGGATCCTCTGATCACTTAGTTAACAATAAAAACGTTTTTCAAAATTATATTAAATTAAAAAAACCTAAAGTGATTAGTGTAGCTAAGAGCGGAGTTGAATTACATGCTGAAGGAGTAGGAAATATTAACATAGAATGTCAGACATATGGAAGACCTAGATTTATAAATATAACAGAGCTGTATTATGTTCCGAAATTGCGAAAAAATTTATTGTCTGTTTCAAAGATTAGTTGTAATGGTTATAATATTAGCTTTAAGGAAGATAATGTAAGAATTTTAGATAAATTTAAAAACTTGATAGTAGAGGGTCAAAGACAACGTTCGTTATACACAATAAATTCAACAGTAAAAAATTCAGAAACAAATTATGTATCGAATAACAGTACAGATGAATTATTAAAGTTATGGCGTTTTGGTCATTTACATTATAAAAACATTAAAATGATGTCAATAGGCAATATGGTTCACGGTTTAGACAATTTAGAAAAAAATAAAACACAAAGTATTTTATGTGAAGAATGTATTTTAGGCAAAATGTCAAGACAACCATTTAACAAAGTTGGATATAGAGCGAATAAACCTTTAGAACTGATGCATATCGATGTATGTGGGCCAATAAGTCCAACTACTTGGGATGATTATAATTACTTTGTGACGTTCATAGATGATTTTACGCACTTTGTCATGATTTATTTAATTAGAGTCAAGTCTGAAGTTTTCGAAAAGTTTAAAAAATTTTACTATTATGCAAATAAACATTTTGGTAGAGATCTGTTAAAATTAAGATCAGATAATGGAAGAGGATATGTATCGAAAGAATTCCAAGAGTTTTGCGAACAGAGGGGAATTCGTTTACAATACACAGAGCCATATAAACCTGAAATGAACGCATGGCGGAAAGAATGAACAGAACGTTAGTAGATAAAGCACGAACTATATTAATAGAGTCAAAATTGTCGAAGAAATTTTGGGGAGAAACCATTTACTATGCAGCATACGTGACAAATAGATCTCCAACAGCTCAGAAAAATAAGATCCCAAGTGAACTACAATAAAAATGATTATGATAGGATATTGTAGTGGAGGATATAAATTATGGAATGAAGATAAACAGAAGGTCGTGGTCGCTAGAAACGTTATATTTGATGAAACTCATAGGCATAATAAAGAACAGGAAATAAAAATTCCGGAAGAAGAATTGAACGAAGATAATATAATTTGGCATTATGGAAAGGATCAACAAGAAAATATGGAAAATGACGAGGAAGAAGAAGAACAAGAGACAGAACCAGAACAAGAAGAAAGAGGATGAAAATAAAAACATAGAAGAAAACGAGTATAATAATATACAAAAAAGAAAACGAAATAAACCAAAATGGCAAAATGATTATATAGTAGACTTTGTAGAAGATGATACAAAGATAAACTATGATGAAATTGATTCCAGAGAAGATAAGAAAGAATGGAATAAAGCTAGAGAGGAAGATGATAGAAAGTCTACCTCGGCGTATTTATTTAAGATATATGGAAATACTGTAGTTTGGCGGTCTAAAAAACAAACGACCGTTGCTTTAAGTACAACTGAGGCTGAATTTGTATCGTTATGTGAAGCAACCGTTGAGGCTTGTTGGATTAAGAAGTTATTGACGGAATTAGGAATAGATACTAAGATTATAACAATGTATGAAAATAATCAAAGTACAATAAAATCAGTTCAAACACCAGATCAAAAGAGATTAAAGCATATGGATGTTAAGTTTAATTTTGTAAAACAAAAGGTTGAGGAAGGTATTATTTCAGTTAAATATATATGTAGTAAAGAACAATTGGCAGATGTTTTGACCAAGCCAAAAAATAAGAAAACATTTCAGTTTGCTATTAGATGTTTAGGTTTGTATGATAAGAATGTAAGCGTTGAGGAAGAGTGTTGAGGTTGGCAACGCATGCATAAAGAAGGGAGAGGGAGTAGTTGTAGAGAGCGCCGAATATATAAGATTAAGGTTATGGGTTTGTAAGCGGTTTTTAAGTAAGGATTAAGTCAAGTGTTTAATACGAAAAATAAAATGAACTTATTAATAGAAGCAAGGGAGTATCATGTATTAAATCATCAGCTATCCTTTCCGTGTACCGAAACCTATAATAATAATTTTTGGTAAGAAAGACATTGAAAATTTTAATAACCATATTAACTAAAAAAAGTCCACAGCATAATTTTGTTAAATTATATAATCAGCGTCCGAATAGTATAAAACAAATTAATAAACTAAACAGTTTTAAAAATAAAGTTAAATCATATCAGATTAAAGGCGCAATCTACAGCCAGCCTTCTCATCTCTCTGATGCCTTGTAATCTGTCCCATTAGAATATTAAGTGTGAATCTATTATCTGTATTTTTTTATGTTATATTTCATTTTGTATTTGACAATGCACATTCACTGTTGTGGTCTAGGTTTTTAATAAATTATTATTATTTTTTTTTAAATACATAAAAACTACATCATAACATCGTACCAATAAAATATGTATTAAAATTGAAACTAAAAATTTATAAATATAAAATAAAATGTTTATAACAAATATAAATAGATAAACCCAACAACATTTGATATTTCTTTGCAAAAAATAATTCTCGTAATTTTTTCTTTTATATTTCCAGAAATATTTCAACGTTGTTAAATACGATGCAGTAATGCTTTTGTACAATAACGGGCATTGTTCGAGAAACGACTTTTGGCCGTTGGAAGAGACCGGATGTCCTTGTTCGGACGCGTCTCCTAATGACGCTTTAAGGGTCCGGCGCCGCCTTCTCGCTGAATTTTCGCATTTTTCACGAGTTTCCGCCACCAACCCTGGAAACTTTCCCGCTGTTATTAATGTCCATGCGTTCCCGAGAGTCGACTACTTTTTCGAGGATTTCTTCTCCAGTACGTCCGTCATGAAACTTTCATCTGGAGTCGGTCTGCGACGAAAAGTCTTTGCCCTTTTTTAAACTTCCCACTGGAAGTTTGTCGATCTTGTTGTTTTCTTGAGACAGTCCCAAATGCACTGGATCCCAATGGTTTAATTTATGGTTACTAAGACTTCATTTCAACATCTTAGACTATATAATAAATTAAACTCACCGACAATAAATCTCCATAATAGTTTAGATTGAAAACTTTTAATATAATGAGATAACCGTCGCGGTATTTAAGAGATTGTAGAGAACGTGATTGATGTGCTGTCTACCTGAAAACACGATCAAATTTACCTACTAACTTTGAGTAACATTGTTACGAGCTTATTAAGCTTATATACAGTTAGACAGTTCTAAATAATGTTTCTTTACTAAAAATCTCAGAATGTAAATGAGGGTTAAAATGAATGTTTTGTTATTCTTAAAAATTTCGGTTGAACCTGTGGGTAAAATAAGAGTGGCAATTTTTTAAACAGAGGCGTTTAGTTATGTCTCGCAGACGGCGCTACTTTTGAGGTGACCCCATAATTTATGTGTTAGGGACGGGAATGAAAAATGTCCCGGCGACGTTTTGCCATGATTATGCCCCTTTTTGCCCGCACGTTTGAACGTGCACGTCGTGTATCATTCGAGGCGACGCGCCCCGTTACAACCCACCTGTGATGTTCAATTTCTGGGTCCATTATGTTACGTGTAGCGACAAGACTCTTGCAAAGGTCCCCCACCACGCCATATTCCCGACAGCCATTCGGCGATCATTGTAACTTATTTCGGATGTGAGATATTGCCTGGTAAATTCGACAATGGAGTTTCGAAAACAATTTGTAAGACGAGAGGAGACGCGACAAAGTGGGTGTCCTAAAATGCGAGACCGTATAAATTGGTTTTCGACCCAGTAGATTGTTACCTGTCCAACTGATTTACTTATACTTTGAATCTTTTACAAAAAGCACCCTTTGTATAGAAAGAAAGAATGTAGTTATTTTACTTTCTTATAAAAGAAACTGTTAATTCAACTTATTACAAATCAGATAAAAGTACGATAACCGTAATAAAAGGTATTATTTCAAGAGTTATAATTATTACAGTCGTAAATTCTTGCATTACCTCAACATCTTTGTTGCAATTATAATGCGAAATTCAGTTTTCCATTAGGCAGTAAGGGGTCATTATGTTTTTGCGATTACAGAAACGCAAGAATGAAATCAAGATACCTATCTTGTATTTATATAAGAATAACGATTAAGTCGTGACTAACTAATGAATGGTAACCCAATTAATTAAAACATGAAAAAAAAATTTTTTGTGCAGTGCAGATAGACCTCGGTTAAAGTATGTTATTTTATAATACGTGAATCATTTCATTTGACTTACCATTATCTAGGGGGATTAGACTACTTTGTAATTCTTTTATGTCTTGTCTTTTGGTGTTTTCTTCGCTCGTTTTTAATTTTAGATCTACATTTACTATATCTATCGCCTTCTTGCATGACTGGCAATTTTATGTAGAAATTCCAGTTCTCTGATGATGTTGGACTGATATTGGAAGTTATTTGCAAATCGTTATTACTGTGTTGGCTGTAGTTCAACTTTTTATGTATGTGGACTTTTAATGATTTTCCATTGATATTATACTCCTTCTCGTAAACTTTTAGTCGTAAGAACTTCATTTTCAATTTTCATTATGTATCATTTTTCTTGTATGGCGTAAGATCGATACATTAAGATAATAGATATTAATATATAACATATTATAATTTGATTTATCGATTAAGGTTGGTAACATAAACTTATATACCCGTTATATTAGGTTGCAACGTCATCATAATTGCTAACCTGCACAATAGAAATAAATTATTATCGTTCTAATATTGAACATGAAAATTCGATTGTAAGTAGGAGGAACTAAAAATCTTGGAACGGTTTTGAAATGAGATTTTGCGATGAATTTTCTTTTATTATTAATTGAATAATAAATAATAATAAACTTTTGAATATCAAAAAAAGTACAAATTATAGACAAAACAGAAAACAAATAGATAGGTAATTCTTTTTTGGTACAATCTGCAAGACGCCAATTCAGGAACCTGAAGCTCCTGTTCTTCCATTGGAATCTCAACAAAGCAACAAAATAAATGTAAGACGCTAAGAAACATAAAAACAGAAATAATAAATTGGTATTCATAAGTACTGATTAACCATTTTCCTCCCAAAATTCACTATTTTACATATTCTATATCTGGTACTACACTACCAACCAGTTGAAGGTCAAGGAGACAGTAAAGAGCTATATTATATGTGTTAGATGTGACATGCTAGCTGCTAGGAACAACAAAGTCCAATACGGACAGCCCTTCAAGAAGATGTATAGATCAAATTAAGACAATTACGAGAGGCAGATGGGTTGAGATGACATAGGAGAGGTAAATATGAGAGCTTTTTTAAAGAGACCGTCATAGAGAAGTGAACAAATGACGATTGAAAAGAGTCCAACTCAACCCACTTCACATTCATGCAAGACAATTCATGTATAACTCGTTAACTATCGTTTAACAACTAATCATTTGTGTAAAAACTTAAAGATTCAATGCATTATTGGCTTTTACATTCGCCCAATGTTAAAATCATGTCGGTTTGTTCAATAAACGTACAATTTTCTATTTTAAACCATTTTTTTTAAGGTTTTGTTCAACTAACTACTTGTTAAAAGATTATTATTGGGTTAACAGCTTCATTTGTCGTACAATTGTCATGGCCGACGGTAAATCTTATCTAAATTTCAGAAAAGTAATAAAAGTTTCTAAAATAAATTTTCTATTGGAAGGTGCAAAGATAAGTATAGGTTTACCAGCAAATAAAAAAATTCTGAGCATATAAATTAAAATTTATACATCCTGTTGGAACATCCTGTATAGCATTCTTGCTGTGGATCGATTTAACGCATAAAGTGTCTAATGATTCTACTTGATATTGGTTTATACTGTACCAAGTTTCACCGCTCTGCTTTAAACAGTACAGAAAATATTTAGAAAAATCAGTTAAAATTTCTTAACTTTGATGACCTATAACTCCGCCATTTATTGGTTTAGACTAAAAATTTTTACGCTAATCATCATCATTCTCACGCTACTATATCTGGTTTAATTTGTGCCCGAGTCATCGAAACACCCTGTATATCATCAACATATTTTTTATGAAAGGAACTTGAAAATTTTGTTTTGGAATGATTTTTGGAACTATAACAATTTGCGCCAGGTTGGGTGACATGGGTGAACCCATTGGAGTACCAAAAAAATTGTTAATAATTTGTATTTATCGAAAGTAAAACAAATGTTGTCAAAAATTACATTCAAATCTTTTACAAATAGATCCTGATCAATGTCAAATATGTTAGAAACAAGAAACTATTTTTCTTTGATTATATCTACAACTAAGGATATAGGGATGTTGGTAAAAAGATTTACAACATCTAAAAATATTACAAACAATAAAATCATTAGGTTACAATTTGCCCCTCAATTCATTAACAAAGTCAAACAACGTATCAGTATGCTTATTCACCCAGAAAGTCCACGTATTTGGCGCCCAATTTTTATAGGTACTCAGCTTCTGTTAAAAACTAGGTGTGGGTACTTATGCACCCAAAGAACCCACGAATGCTTATTTTATTTGTAGACTAATATAGAAACACTACTCTCTTTTCAACTCCTAGTAGCAGCTTGCAACTGCCGTAAGATAAACGAGATTTTATTTGTAATCATTTTGAAGAAAGATGATTGTGTCCTGTTCAAAATACGTAAATTCATTGAATGACTTTTTTAAAGTCAATTGCGAGGTTGTGATGTAAACTATTTCGTTTTCCACCTGAATCAACAACCTACGTTTCGTTCTCTGCAAGTTGAATTAACACAGCATGTGAAAGTGCTCATCATCCTCAAAGTGCTCAAAATCAACTTCTTTTGCTAATCGTAATATGTTCCGCAACTAACACAATTGGGGAAAATTATTTTCATTGCGCGGATTAATTTTGTTGATTTCAGCTTTTATATCGAATTGCTTCCAAAACTTATTAATTGACAATTTACTATGAGTATTTTCAGCCTGATCCATTGGCTGAAACAGCTGTGTATTTAGGTAGATATTTAATTTTCATATGTTCAAACAGGTCCGATTAATGATGGAATGTCTCACACATTCCATCATTAATTACCCAAGAGAAGCAACATTTTTTGACTCAAATCGTTCTTCTAAAGATATTTTTTCGTTTCAAGACAAAAGTACTTAGAGTTGTTTGAGTATAGGAGCTGTGAGATTAGGCCGTAAATCAAAATATCGTAGATCGTAATGCGGAATATCGTATATTTTGAGAACTATTAGTATAGGGGTGTGTATTTGCAGATTGATCGGAGAGATGGTGGACGTTTGGATTCTCACTTCTGAAAGCACGGCAACAACGAAGAAGAAAGGAACAAAACTCTGACCTTTCGTTATTTATTAATAATGTTATTTGTTAATAACCAGCAATAATTTATTTTTTTTTCCATTTTCGAATATTTTTTATGTTTTTAAATGCTTCTTGTAATTTATGTGTGAAAGTATTTCATAAGCTAAAAGTAATTCATTTTTAATAAGTATTATATCTTACCGGTTATGCTTTTTAAAATCCAAAATCCTCATTCAAAATTCATTAGTTTTTTATCAATCTAAATCAGTGTTGTTAAATACCCGGCTATTTATTTTCAACGGAATATACCCTCCGTATATAGCCATATTTATAGGCGTTTATAAAATTTAAAAAAGTACAACAAACACAAAATCCACTAAAAAAGTAATCATATTTAATCAAAAAATACAAGTTCTTTTTTAATAAAAAACAATAACAACAGTTATTTACACATAAACTTAAAAATTATATAATAATCTATAGAGGATTTCTAATCTATTTTATATTATTATTTCTAGAGGATTCCGCGACGCCCTAAGTATATCCGGTTTTTTAAGAAATTGTTAACTTTCTTGAAAATTGGAAAATTTTCTGTGCATCTCTTAAGATCGCTGAAACCTAATGTTTCTAGTTCTAAAACTAGTGTGAGTTCTGAAGATAGTTTGGGTTAGGTTGGTTGGGTTCCCTCTTAAGAGAGAAATGGCTAAACCTAAATATTTTCCTTCTAGGTCTAGTATTAGTTCTAGCGTTACTGTTGGCTCTTTTTTAGCTGCTATTCAGTCTGTTGTAATTGTTGTATACCTATATCAAATTAAAACTAGAACTAACACTAGACCCGGTACTACAAAATTTTCAGTTTAGCCGTGCGTGTCCAGCCAGTTTGTCGAAAGCTTGTGCAATATCCAGTACTGAGCAGACTTTATTTTCTTCAACTGTTGTTTCGATAGTAATTGTTATGCTATGCACTTGGTCTATTGTTGCATCTCTATCCGGAAACCCTAATTGATGTGTTGGTATTAGGGCTTCTTTTTTTATAACAGGTTTTAGTCTTTTTAATAGTAATGTTTCAAGTAATTTTGATAGTTAACGTTATAGTGAGATTGGCCTATATGATGTAACATCATTGGGGGTTTACCAGGTTTTGGTATCATTATTATTTAAGCAACTTTCCAAATACTTTGGAAATATTTCTGTTTAAAGGCAGCATTAATTATGTGTAATGGTTTTGTATTCGCGCCCGTCTTCTTAGATGTTTCAATGTTTCTCCAATAATTAGGAAAAAACAATTAATTTTTTCTTGATTGCTGATATGTGTTTTTGGCACTTTAAGCTTTCTTTTATTTATTTATTTATTTATTTATTTACTTAATTAGGGGATGCAAACAGGGAGAATATCCCCAGCAAAGCACCCTCATAACAAATCAAAACAATAAATTTAAAGACGCACGCACGATGTGAGATGACAATTAAAATCAAGCATAAAAAACTAGAAATAAACAATTAAACATACAATATAATAATTACAATATAATAATAATGTAATACGCAACTAAACACAGTGCAACACGAGCCCTTTAAACACGCGCAACGAGAGTCCAAACAAAGACACATGGTTGAAGCCTTGATTGAGAGTTTTGGTAAACATTCGTATGGAATAAACGTAAACGGAATGTGAAATTATTTCGAGTGAACCGCTGTTGTACATTCAAGCCCACTTCGACCAAAAGCTCCGGAGCGTATAGCAAGCCATTAACCAGCTTAAAGAGAAAGATCAAATCGGATACAACTCTACGCCGCTGCAAGGGCAAGAGGCCAAAAACCGCACAACGCCCATCGTAATCGCAATAGGGAAGATGAAATTTATGTGACAAATAACGTAAAAAGCGCTTTTGAATGTTTTCGATGCGGTCACGATAGACGGCGTACCAAGGATTCCAAACTACAGAACCGTAGGACAACACACTATTGACAAATGCCAAATAAAGGGACTTAATACAGAGAAAATTAGTAAAATTTTGACTAATTCTAATAACAAAGCCCAGATTACGCAGAGCTTTCCGCACCATAAAATCGATATGAAGATGATATCGCAATTTGGTATCAAGTATAATACCAAGATCCTTAACTCTGTCGGTGGAGGTAATAGCTGTACCATTAAAATTATAGTCGAAGTTAGTAGGATAACGTTTCCATGTAAACGTAATTTTTTGGCATTTGTCATAGTTAAGGTAAAGTTTGTTAGCGCGACAGTAGTCATGCAAACGGTCGAGATCCTCCTGGAGCCGTAGGCAGTCAAGACTAGAACCAATCTTTGTAAAGATTTTATTGTCATCGGCGTATAGAAGAAATTTAGAAAATTTAAAACAAGAAGAAATATCATTAATATAAATTAAGAATAATATAGGCCCAAGATGGCTTCCTTGCGGCACGCCGGACGAGATAGATTTATAATCGGAAACAAAGCTGCCCATCTTGACCGCCTGGCTTCTATCAGATAGGTACGACTCAATCCAGTGGACAATGCCGCCTGGAATATTAAAAGACGAAAGCTTTTGAATAAGAATAGTATGGTCAATTTTGTCGAAGGCTTTAGAATAATCGGTATAAATAGCGTCAACCTGAGAGTCCTCGTTTAACGCAGAATGGATAAAATTAACGTAGGACACCAGATTGGACTCCACCGATCTCCCCGACAAAAAACCATGTTGTTCAGTAATAAGAAAGTTACCGATCGTGTGGCTAAAATATTCATGAACAATTTTTTCAAAAACTTTGGGAATAGCCGAAAGAATAGAAATCGGACGATAATTAGATACTAACTGTCTATTCCCAGATTTAAATATTGGGACGACAAAAGCTGTTTTCCACATGCTTGGAAACATACCATCACGCAAAGACTTAGAAAAAATAAGAAACAGTGGAGTCGACAGTTCGGCGGCAAATTCTTTTAGGAAAAAAGATGGAATGCCGTCAGGACCAGGGCTAGAGGACTGATCAAGATGTTTCAAAACGTTAAGAACAGTATCAGCAGAAAACCATGGTGAGATACCAGAGCCACTAGAAATCATTGCGCGGTCAATGGCTCCATCAACAAATACCGACGCAAAATACTCCGCAAACGCACAAGAAATATTAGGACCCATGTGAACATATAACCCATCAGTGGTAATCATAGTGGCTGGCATGCCAGACGCCGAACCCTTTTTAGTGTTCACAAAGGACCAAATTCCCTTGGCCCTCTCCGCAATTCCCGCCTGTATCGAATACAAGTAAGCCTTATAATCGGCCGCGATTAGCCGCTTAGATCTCGAACGCAAGATAGAGAAAGCCAAGTAATCGCTACCGCTGCCAGTACATTTCCATTTTCTATGACAACGCAATTTTTCACGAATAACGCGAATGGTTGAAGGTTTGTACCAGAGAGGAAAGCGCTGTTTAGAAACAATGCGCTTAGGAACATACCTATGAATCACATAATTAACACGCGCATAAAATGCCTCAACCATGCTCTCCACGTCAATCCCTGCAAAGACAGACTGCCAATCGATACTTCTTGTTGGCTTACACAGGGAATAATCAGTACTAGCAACAAGTGATGTCGATTATCGGTACTTTTGAATACTCGTTACTTTTCGTTACTCAACGTTTTAGGAGCTAGTAAACAGATATTTAAGAATTTTTTGCAAGTAAACGATTACAAATAGCAACTCAAGTAGAAATTATTTACCAACCTTATCATTTGTAACCGATTACTTAATTCAGATGTTTGTAAATAATAAGATTTTTGTCATTTATAACAAAGTTTTATTCAAAATTTAAAAAAATTACAAAAACGTAACACTTAAAGATATAAAATAAAAAATTAATTAAATTTCGTAATAATTGTGCAAAAACAAAATTTTATTAACGTTATGTCCTTTTAGGCGGCTTCGTCTGTCCGAGATTAATTTGCCGGCTTTTTAGAAAACCCTTTCAGACGGAACGGATGTTGCCATTGCATCATTATGCACAAATGTTTTTGTGCCAATTGAGCGATATGGGGCTAAATGGTTGCTCTTTTACTCTACTATTCTAAAGGGCCATCCTTTTTAAGTATTAAATTTTCCGATAAATAAGGTCGGACTTCGGTTATAGCCAAATTATTTTGGCTACAATCGCCCCAAATGAAATCTTCCTGAACCTGAAGGGAACTGTTATCTACCACCATCTCTTCATGTTCTTTCTCATTATTCATTGAAATAGAGTATTGACGTTCTGAAATTATCACATTGTCAACATCTTTCTCCAGACGTTCTTTTGCCATGTCAGCATTAGCAGAACTAAATATTTTATTTTTAAACCGTGGATCCAAATGGATCATTTTGTCATTAAATGACAATACAAGACAGAAAAGATAGATATCTTGTATTACAGCAAGAGGCTGAATATCTCTTATTATTAAATTTAAAATTTAATAATATTATTATTTTTTTCTTGTCTTGTTAATGAAATTTGTGTATTCAATTGACTTAACATTGAAGATTGAACCTGAGCTGTTTTTTCTTTTTACTCTTAGTGGTTTCCTAAGTCTCGTTACATTTTCTGAACTTACAGATTACCTTGCTTGCAGTATTGTCTGAGTTCCTTGTGTCCGTATTGTTGGCGATGAATGTCTCTGCAATGATGCAGATGGTATTGGATCTGAAAAAAAAAAGTTTTTGGTTTTTTATGTTAAAAACATAATAGCAATTTAATAGTTACCCTCAGAACTTGAACATTGTATTGAAGATGCGCTATGTATCTTTTTAGGTAAAAGCTTGTGGTGACGAGATCGTAAATGTTTTTTTTAAATTTCATATTGAGTCTCCTTTATATGAATATTTGGAACCACAGATGTTACACTTGACAGATCCTGCTGACACAATCGAAAAATGAATCCAAATTTCGATTCTTTTAGATTTATCTTTCATTGCAATTCATAAAAATTCAATTGCTTATAGAAATATAAAAATTTATTAATTTATTTCTTCACATTTTTTTTAAATATATTTATTCATATCTATTAATTTATGTATTAATTATTATAAAATTCCTTGCTTTAAAACATAATTTTCTTCACTTATTTCACTAAATTCATTTCTTCAATAAATTAAATACATAAAAAAAACCAAAGGGTTGTCGCTTAACGTATATTTTGAAGAAGGAAGTAGTTTCCATTGGCTTGAGGTGAATGATATCATTTTTTTGATTGTGTCCATAAGATTTAAAATACGTACAAGTAAGGGACGAACTAATCACAATTTTAGATAATGAGTAACGATACGTTGCATTATGCGGCTCCAACACAATACGAAATACGAACACACAAGCTTCGGGCAAAAATAGTCAAACTGGGAGTAACGATACGATTTTTCCGTCAGTATTCGGTACTTCGGGTCTTCATGAGTAACGAGTACTCTAGTAATAAATAGTTACTTTTTCGACATCTCTAATAGCAACATAAGTAAGATCTTTTAAATAATTTTGTATACTACAGTAAAACCCCGATTATCCGCGGAATTAGATGGCAAACGAAGCGAGGATAGTGAAAATCGCGGATAAACCGAAAAAACACTAAAAATGATGCGTAAACAAGGAAAATATACTTCAACATAAGTACTATATTTGAAATCACTAAAATAAAAACAGAATAATAAATGAAAAATAATAGATAGAAAACAAAATGGTCACACGCACGGCTATACCCATATCTTTCCACTTCTAGCTCTCGTGTTAGTTCTAGTTTTACATCCATTCAAGTATACAGGGTTGTCAAATGAGTTTGTAAAGTACTCTGTTTCAGAAACTGTTCATTGTGGAAGCTTTCGTTAAAAACAGTCTTCAGATGCACTGCGAAACCCACCCCAAGGCTGGGTTGGACGAATGAATCGAGTGCGTCCCTGTTCATGTAAAATTCAATGCCAAAAAAAAAAGGTTCGCACCTCAGAGGGGCCACTGAGTTGGCGCCCAAGGGTTGTAGCCCTATTAACCTTTAGGTTTGGGACGATCCTGGTCATCACCTACATGACAATGTTTAAATCAAACCCAACTTAAATCTTGAAGAAAAATATGTATATCACGCCACCCGCGGATCTTCCGCTCGCGTATTTTCGAGACTTTACTGTATTTTGTTTGTGGGTATCTGATAATGCTTTTAATTCGGCTATTATTTAATTTACTTTAATTTTATCACTAGGAATTCTATTGGTTTGCCATTTCTTTCTCGCTTTCCGTTTTTCTGCAGTTTTATTTTTAATGAGTTTATACCCAGGCTGAGTTTTGTATATCTCTTAAGAACTTTTCTACTTCCTTGTCAATGCCTTCATTTGTTTTCAAAGAAATATTAAGTTGAATTTTATTATCTAATGTTTGTTAAAATAGGTACCAGTTAGTTAACTTATTATTTGGTGATGTGATGAAAAGGGTTCTTTGTTACATACTTTATTATTTATAGTAATAATTACTGGTGAGTGATCTGAGTCTAGCCATAACTCTCCCTCTATTATTACAAAGTTAAGCGATGTATTTTTTGTAATAAAAAGCAGCAGATACGGGACTTTACTTCTATCTCTAGGCCAATAGGTTGGCTTACCCGTGGGGAGCACCTCACAACACTAACTTAATTAATTTTCTTCCATTTCTGTGATTTTTTTCAACTTATTTTCTAGCAAATCATTTTATTTATTTTTTTTATAAAGTATTTTTAAACGTTGAAAAAACTAGAAGAATGAATATTACTACAACATTTATTATATGCAACCTTTTTTAATTATTATTTTACAAAAAATTTTATTTTAATAAATTTATATAATAACGTGTGTAAGTGGCTTATCGGAGCTTATTTAATGTTCAACCGCATTTAATGTTCTAGAGTACAGAGTGCTTTAACGTTGATGAATAAATAGCGGTTTTGAAAACTGGCGAGCTTCTATAAACAGATTAGTATTACGCTAATTAAACGCCTGCAATGAAATTTGCACGTAAGCTCTGTGTAAATAATTGTTTTACCTTAACGCGGTAAACCTCTTTACGTTCATCGAGTGACCGTGCTCGACTGAAATGGTGAAAAGCGTTTTCAAGCTGTTTATGCAGGTATATTAGTTTCCATCCTTTGTAGCCTGGTGTAAGTGACATACCGAGAATGTATTTGCCATGTACAAAACGGCAAAGTTTCGAATGCCGATGTCGGTCGTCGAATGCAAATAAAACCTAAACGTGCTTTCACGTACTCGAGGCTATAAGGCAACGCTCGTTCTCACTTTGCGCACGAGGCACTTTAATGGCAAACAAGTGCAAATACACGATTCTCTATTTCTTCGTTTCCTTGCGGAAGTGGAGTGCCTTCTTTTATCGCAATTGATCGCGATGAATTTCCTGTTTATGTATACAACACCATTGTAAGGTTGTAGACATCAAAAAACAACCTTGGATCCTTCTTTGTTACATGCAAAAAATCTGTTGGGAACTATTGATGGGGTAAGTTATGTCCTCGCTTTAGTAAAAAGAACGCTTGTAAAAAGAGCTTTAAAACTTGATCGCTTGAAAAAGTTTTAAAAAAGTTTGAAGGTAGAACGAAGGGACCATAGCTTTTTTATTCTTTTAAACAGTCGTACTTTTCTAATTAATATAGTTTTGATCCTGAACGGGCTTTTATCGTAAATTAATGCTCTTTATACGTAATTAAAAATATTCAATTTTTAATCATTTTGAAAACAAACGAAAATAAATTGAATATTGTAATATGTTAAAACATAATTATTCAAATTGAAAAGTCCAAAGGCTTCGCGATCGAATTGAACTATCATCATAATTTAAAAACTTTTCCGGGCTCTTACCTTCCATTAATCTAACCGTCCCGGCATCTATCTTTAAACCTTTTTGGGGTGGGTGCAGATTGGAACCCTTCGAAATCTGGCCTCGTTTCTGCAGCTGTCAGCGCCCCCTCGTTCCTTCGAAGCGTAGTAGGACAAATGGGACCATCGCGACGCTGCCGCTGCCGCTGCCGCGAAGACGGATCTCGTCTGCATGCAGACACGTAATCATATCTTCTCGTAGGAAGTACGGACGGGTTAGCGGAAACTTCGAACTTACACAAAACCCTCTCCCGTCGCGGTTGAGCCAGTTTCTGTTTGTCGAGATTCGCTCGTCGAAATTTCCCGTCTGTTAGAAGCGCCACCGTGAAATTGGTGTTCACAGGAAAGTGAAAGCCCTTTAACTGATACGATCGTCGTAGATTAATAGTTGATGAGGATCAAAGGGACTATGTGGTCAAATCGAGCTTTTCCGGTTGAACAATTATTGTTTGTACCTACCAATTTAATCCTTTATGCCTGACGTCAAAGCTTTCCCCACTATAGTTTTTCGCGAAAAAATTTTTTTAAACAAAGAGAACAATAATTACTTTCTCAGAAAAAAGTATAGGGAAGGTGCAATTCTTGAGATGTAAAAGTTAAAAGACTTTCAGACGACGTTGGTGTCTTCTCTTTAAATCTGTTCTGAAATCGTTTTCCACAAGAAGAACCAGAACACGTTTCAATTAAAACCGAAAGCAATTCGAGCGTGTGTTTCGAGAGAACTCCAGACGGGTGCGCACGTGTCTCTCAGTTACATTCCCATTGTAACCCGCGAATAATTTACCGCTCGCTTTAAAACTATCCGTGGGGTAGCTCCCCCTTTCACAGTCCGTAACGAGCGTTTTATTGGCTTCTCCGCTAATTTATGGCATTGCAAACTCCCCTGACGAGTGCGAAAAGGAGGGAAGGTGGTGCATGTGTAAAAATTACGGCCGTTTGATAGCGGTTTCGACTTTTAGAACTCTTAGAATTATGGCCGGAGACCGTCTCGAATGTTTTTCGACGCCCGTGGCGATCGTTTTAAACAACGCCAATATAAATAAGGTTTGCCCAGTCGAAACCCATTAAAATTTACGCTAAATTGATTTTAGATTTAGTTGCACAGAAACCCACGTTGCAGGGTAATTTTGTTAAAATTAACCTGCGTAAATACAATACACACTGAAATTAAGTGGATGTATTTCGATCATTTACATTTTCGACAATAGTTAAATTAATTCCACGTAATTGGGTGCTTTACCCATTCAAACAATTAAAATCGAAGGAAATTAATCGAGAATTTCAAATTTAATTTTTTAGATTCGTCCTTATGAAGGTTTGAAAGAAATGTGCGAAGTAAATAAAGCATCACAGCTGTTGGTGATCGTCATCCCCTTATCGATTATAACAAAAAAAGTTTAAGGTTATAAATCCCTGTTTTCCACGATAAAGTCAAAAACACAACATACATAAAATAAATTTCTGTAAATCACCTTCTTTTTATACGCTATAAATTTAACTATGATGCATTGCAGCCTACCAAAATAACCGAGAAGTACACATTTTTATATACGTGGCTTTTTTACCAAACTGTGATTATTTGATACAAAAATTATTTAGTGTGTTTTAAAAAAAATATTTGTGAAGTTAATGGCTGCTTATACTCGTCGGTGGGGAATAAGTTCGTACAAATAAAATATATTCAATGAACGCCATGTAGTTTAAATAATTTACATTAACCCCTACCAAATTATTGTTGTGTGTAACTGCGAAACTTAACAATAACTTTAATTATAGAAAAGTTAATCTTCACCAATAATAAAGAAATAATATAAAAGCAATCGTATAAATTTATCAAAAACGAAATTCAAAAGACAACCTCGTTTTACTACGACGGCACGTTAGGAAGTGGAAAATGCAACATTTAATAACAATAAATAAAAGGAGAATTGGAATCAACCGAAATTTGGCTAAATAATGTCCACACCAAAAAGATATACACTAAACCCCCTATATAGCGAACATCGATTAAATACATTACTAAATTATGCCATTTTTTTCACTATAACGTAAATTCATAGTAACGAACTACGAATAATTATTTCATCTCATAAATATGATTTTAAAACAAACTATTATCGTTATTGCGAAAACGATTTTTTTTGTTCTCTAGGTAATGTAAGACTAGTTGAGGTATTCCCCGAAGATCTAAAGTGCGATATTCGGGGAGTAACTTGTTTGTCTGTAGGTCGATTCTTTATCGACTCGAAGTAGTATTGCAGTTTCAAATGTAAGTGTGCGGTCTTCGAGAGCATACAAAGTGTTAAGGTTTAGCAAAAAAGTGTTCGTTCATTGTTAATTGAAAGAAATGAGTTTGAAAAGGACATCAATTCCTTTAAAAAGGAAATTAGAAATATTGGAGGATGTTGAAAAAAATGCTATTACAAACACTAAAATTGCGGAAAAATTAGCAACGAAAATCAACGCTATCAACAATTATAAAAAACAAAAACCGTATTGATAGTGCCGTGGCGTCTGGTAAACATTGGTCTCGTAAAAAGTTGATGAGACCTGCATTTCCAGAGCTAGAAAAAAAAATTAATAGAATGGTTTACCGAAATGAGAACAAAAACTGTTTCCTTAACAGGGCCATTCATACAAGATAAGGCAAAATCAATCGCTGCTGAATTGAACATAATAGGATGTGATTTTTCATCTGGCTGGTTGCACAGATTTCAGAATAAGCACGGTATTTCAAACCACGCCTTATCTGGAGAAGGAAATAAAGTTAATGTGCTGACTATAGATGAGTGAAGACAGGAGTTCAAATTTATAAGAAACGTCTATCTTGATAAAGATGTTTTTAACATTGATGAAACTGGTGTTTTTTATAACCTTATGCCAAACCGTACTTTGGATTTTAAAGGTAAAAAGTGTTATGACGGCATCATTAAAAGCAAAGAAAAAGTAACAGCAGTTTTATGTTGCAATGCTGATGGAAGCGAAAAATTAAATCTGTGGATAGTAGGAAAGTCAAAAGATCGCAGATGTTTAAGTAAAATAGATCGTTCCCATTTACTGTGCCATTATAGTAATCAAAAAAATGCGTGGGTAGCGTCTGTGACATTTCGAAAATGGCTTATTCGTTTCCAGCGAAACATGGCAGCAGAAAACAGAAAAGTATTGCTAACGATGGACAATTGTGCTGCATATAATGTTAAGGATATCAATTTAGACAATGTGAAGGAGATTTATTTTCCACCTAACACAACGAGTGCACTCCAACCTCTTGATCAAGGCATAATTGCGTACATGAAGATTCAATATCGTGCTCGCCTGGTAAGAGCAATTTTAGCAATAGAAGCGAACGAAGGAAATCCGTAATGGAATATTCTACAAGCGATACGAGCGTTGTCGGATTCTTGGAATTCAGTAACATCAAACATTATAAAAAATTGTTTTAACAAAGCGTGTCAACTGACAGTCAAGAAGAAAAAGAGGAAAATCGGTTAACGATGGTAAGCATTCATCGATAATTAGTTCTTCTTAGTAACTTTTTACTTTACATGCTTTTATTGTCTGCATTGTAGGCTGAATTTACTGATGTAGAATGGGAAAATTATCAACACATCTTGTCAGTACCTAAAGAAGTTAGTTTTGATGAATACTGCACTATTGACAGTGAGGTAGTGACTTCAGAAGCAATTGAAATCGATTTACCATTAGCGAATGCAGGCCAAGAATGGAAAGAAAATGAAGAAAGCGATGAAGGTGGTGACGAAGAAGTGGTAAATGTAACAGCCCCTACAAGAGCTGAAGTTTTAGCGGCTCTCTATACTATACAAATGTAATCCACATTTGATTTGTTATCGAATTCATTATTTATATCACAATTTAATGGTTTGCTGATACAGAAGAGAACATTTCCGAAGGTTTCGCGAATTCTTTGAATAAAATTAATGAAGAATATTTAAGACGAACAAAACCCGTTTTAAAACAAAGCGCCATAAATGATTACTTAAAAAAATGTTAATTACAATGTGAATAAAATACAAATAAACTTATTACATAGTCGATGTTAATATGTTTCTAAACACCCCAAGCACTTTTGCTCTCCTATATTATTCATAATATACAACGAACTAATTCGTTAAAGCGAAATTGCGAACATCTCATTATAGCGAACGGCTTGCATTCCCCCTTGCGTGTTCGCTGTATCGAGGGTTTACTGTATCAATAATAAAATAATAATAATAATAATTATGTTATCCCAACAGAAATTTGTTTTCCAAATAAGAGACTATGTCATAAACAACATGGTTAAACCTATGAATGTAAGTAGTATATTAATGCCGGTTCTGGACCAGGAGCAGGAGCAGGAGCCCGCGCAATGCGCATGCGCGGCGTGACGTGGCGTTCTCTGATTGGTCGAAAAATCAAGATGGCGGTTTAAATCTAGTGACTTTCTGGTGACTTTAGTTTTTTGGGTTGGTAGTAAAACACCTGATGCGCGGGAAATTTGAAATTTTGAAAAATATGCGCGCCATCTAGCGGTGAGGATCGAAACTACAAGCGTGAGTTGTTGGTTGCCTAACTCGTGTAGCGCCATCTAGTGGGTGAACGCAGAAACTTTCATTGTACTATTGGTTGCCTACTTCGCATATCATCATCTAGCGGATAAATCCCGAATTTTATACTTTAATGACAAAGAAGAATTCTGCAATCATCATCTAGCGGATAAATCTCGAAGCTTACTTTAATGTCAAAGAAGAATTCTGTAATCATCATCTAGCGGATGAATCCCGAAGTTTTCTTTAATGACAAAGAAGAATTCTGTAATCATCATCTAGCGGATAAATCCCGAAGTTTACTTTAATGACAAAGAAGAATTCTGTAATCATCATCTAGCGGATAGATCCCGAAGTTTACTTTAATGATAAAGAAGAATTAAATCACTTGATGAACAAATAATGAGCTCTTTAAAAGCATCAGAGTTAGAATTTGATAATGCAGTAGATGTACCCACTTGCGGTTACAATCGCTTTATAGAAATCAGTTTAAGAAAGATAGAAAGAAAAATCTTGAAAGAAGAGCAATTAATTGGTGAATCTAGTTATGGGCTTAATAAAACCGGAACCAAACGTGTTCGTACAGGTATAAGTCTAGCGGGTGGAATTATACCAATCGTAAAGATAACATATGGAAGTAGATGTATATTTTTTACGAAAGACGAATGGGAGAACTTTATGGATCAAAAATTAGGTATCATTGATCAAATGAATCATCGATTGGAAGTTTTCGTCACTGATAAAGGAAAAGAGGAAATTCATCTTATAAGTAGAGGAAAGAAAATTGTATTTGAAGACGACTGTTATAATAATTTACACAAAATGAAAGAGTTGATAAATAATAAATTAATTTTATTGGAAAATTGCGGATTTACTCAGTTTTATAGTTACGTGTTGAGGGAATGCTTAAAGCTGGAAGGAGGCTTGTATGAAAATATAAAAGCATTAACATCATGCCAATTTAATTCAGTAAATGCTTTCTATATGCTAGAAACGGTACAGATTGCTTTCAGTAGTGTGCATTACGATTTCGAGCTATTAAAAATTAGGCCAGTGTAAAATAATAAATAAAAATATTTGTTTAACATATTGCAAATTATATATTGACAGTATGGAAACCGTTATAAATAACATTGGGGATATTATTGAAATATTAGAAGTAAATGGTGGAAATTTACAGGATATCGAACCGAATCTTTTTCAATACATTCCAGTCTACATACTTCAAACCAAAGTTCGAAGCCAATCGCTAGAAAATAAATGGAATTTATTAACGCCACAACAAAAAATGGAATTAGAAACTTTTCGACCATGTTGGAAACATTTTAATCTTCCAACACAAAGTACGCATGTAGATGGATGTCCACCTCCGATTAATCGATGTCCTTCTTGTTGCAACGGCGGCGGCGATGGTTTTAAGTTTGAACAAAAGAAATAAATGCAGTATTAGAAGTCGGGAGCGCGTAGTGACCTCGCTTACGTTATCGTTGATACTATTTATAAATAATTTTGCTTACATAGTGAAAAAGTATAAAATAAATAAAAAACTCTTATTACATTTACATTTATTTATTTATTTTTCATAATACATTAGCTTTAGGAATCCAACTGTTATGAGATTTATCTAAACCTAACCACTGCACGTACACCTTGTTTCCTTTACGACGTAATATTTTTTCAATTAAATAGACGTCCTCGTGTTTTGCCTTTTGTAGTTCTTCTTTATAGAAACATCCGAGTAAAACCTTCCCCGCCATGTCCTCCAGTAAATACGTCTGCGGAGATGTGTTATTTATTTTGGATATCTTGAACAATTCCGTAGACCAGTTTGGCGTATATCCTTTTTCAAATGCTGTTTTATATTTACTTATACGAACTACATTACCCAATTGAAATTTCGATTTTTTGTTCGTATTATTAATATTAGTATAGTAAACGGAAGATAGCAGATGTTTTTCGTGCTTTGCGGTCACATCGCAGGGTTTCATTCGGATAGTTCTATGTATAGTTGAATTATATTTCTTCGTTATTGGTTCTATTATATCGATCCATTTGAAACTACCGCGTAAACTAAACTCTCTGTATAATTTGTTTTTAATAGTTCGAATCACTCTTTCGACGATTGAGGCTTTCTTGGTGCTGTATGTTGAATAATGGTTAATACCGTAGGTTCGCATTGTATTTTGAAATTGTTGGTTATAGAATTCCTTTCCCTGGTCGGTTTGTAAATTTTTTGGATATCTTCCTTGACGAAAAACATTTTCCATTGCCTTTTTTACCTCAGTCGCACTTTTAGATTTTAACGGTTGCGTCCAGAGGTACTTGGAAAAGCAGTCAATTGTAAAGAGAATGTATTTGTAACCTCGATTTTGTTTATTGTAACGGGTAAATTCGCCAATATCAGACTGCCATAAATCGTCTATACCTTTAACGACAACTTGTCTCCTAGGAAAATTTCTTCTGGCAGGTCGATGCAACTCATCTACAACGTCAGCTTTAGCCATATTTCTTAATTGAATTTACTCCAAGGATCTCGTATAACTTATCATCATGTTTGTATAAATTATCAATTTCTTTTTTTAACTCAACAAGCTTGTTTTCGAAGTCGCTTTTATATGTGGTAATATTACTAGTCAATAATACTATTAATTTTTCAATCGTTCTGTCAAGATAAACCTTATTTACAATATCTTCTTTATCAAGTGGTGTGGCAACGTTTATGATTCGTTTATTGCCAACATCTAGATCACCGTTTGCAGTCAAAGTAAATCCGAGCGGTTGCTTTTGATAAATACGTTGTACGGCAAAATCGACTTTACCACGACTAAGGTGACGTCCAAATTTGTCAGTGTTCATTGTAATACTAAATTAAAATTAACAAATCACTGTATTTATTACTGAATAATTCCAATTTCTCTCAATTCTTCAATGATGCTCGCAATTTCATTGGTGTGGCTAGTGTGACCGGCACTTTGCGACGCTATCAGTAAACGTAAACGATCCACGAGTTCGTTTACATCGTCCCAATATACGTATTGGTACGGAGTCTTAACGTCCGTTTCTAGAGTTAAATTGTTTTTCGAGAGACTGTATCCGGTCCAGGATTTTTTGCGTTTCTCTTGCAAAAGTGGTTTTATAACATGTTGCCATTTAAACGACGTACTACCTTTCAATTGTTTATTAGGATTGAATTCTCGACGATGTACGTTCGTCAGATCGAGTATCTTTAAGTACTCAACCCTATCGCTTTCAAGATCTCCTTGAGGCGTTACTTTGAAAACGAGTTCATACAGTCCGGGGGTTCCTTTAAATTTCTGTTGCTGAATTACCATGTCGTTGTTGTTGTTGTCAAACTCAATTACACTGTTACCTATTTTAAATTTACTCACTTCAGGGTCGTATGTTATACCATAGGTAGTATCATATTGATTAGATGTATCTTTTAAAAACCCATCGATGTATTCCTTAGCTAACGGTTGGAATGCTTCGAGATACTGATCAACTATGTGAGGATTTGTTTCATTCATATCTCGATAAAGTCGGCGATATTCCTCTAACGATTGTTTCGGACGCTCATCTTCTGCAGGTGCAGGTGGACTTGATGTAAAATGTTCTTCCTCAGTTAAGAAACCAACTCGTGGTGGTGGTGGTGGTGATTCTATAAAGAACGATGGTGGTTTTAAAAACTGTTCTTGCTGTTGTTGAGAAGAACGAAGAGGAGATTTCATTGTATTGGTACTACGATCCGTTTCTTCTTCTTGTTTTGTCTCCTTATTATTCTCTTCTTTCTTTATTGATCTCGCTCTTGATTCTTCCTTAAGAGCAATGTTTATATTTTCTAGTGGCTTTGTAATTGGTTTATATGTCTTCTCTAAAGAATCTACAAGTTCAGCACGTCCCATTTTTAACGCCATATGTTTCCTTCGAATCGCATTACTAGCTTTTATAATCTCCTGTTTCACTTTATCTCCCCCTTTGGTGGTTCTTCTTGTCGGAGGCATGATTACTCAGACAGATAGGCAGACAGATAGGTAGACAGATAGGCAGACAGATAGGCAGACAGATAGGGGCAGACGGATAGACGGACGGATGGATGTACAGACAGGTCGGTGCGGACTGACATCCGGCCGTTGAATGACGGTTATTTTGATAAAGTAATGTTTAAATAAGAATAATCATGGTTGAATGTGATATTCAAATGTCTTCCTATAACGTCCATTGTTTAGGCCTCTGTCCTTATCGATAACGAGAAATCCGTATTTATCCTTCCAACATTCGGAGCACATTAATTTGAATTTGTCCAGTGGTAGATCCGTACCGACGTGTTCATCGTACACGTGTTGTAAATTTAAATTGTCCTGTTTGAATAGAATAATTAGATTGGCGTTATCCCGTATTAGATGTTTTGGAATTCGCGCATAAGATTGACATATGTAGAAACTATCGACGCCTTTATGTCGTCCCATGCTAAAATACGATCTGATTTTATCCTGTTCATGGCACGATACGTCATCGAAAATGAATACCGAATTGGTGCGCGCTTCTTCGGGATCCACGATCTCTTCGCTGTCTTTAAATGCGAAATAATTGACGGTCGGTACGGTGTGCATAACATTTTTCAAAAGTTCATATTTCGGTTGGTATAAGGATTTCGAGTAGACGTACACGTTCTCGAACCTGAGACCCTTTTCATCGAAGAGCAGTGTAAGGATCAGGTTGGTTTTACCGCAATTCGATGGTCCACATATTAAACAACGAATGCTATCGGGAAAATTATCACCGTGTCTTTTCATTAATTTGCAACCTTTTCCCTTGACGTCATCATCTAAATTTACAATCTGGACGGCATGTTTCTGTTTCACGAGACGCATTTCGAATAGTTTACTTAACGCGTTTACCTAAATATTTATACTAGTACAAACTATAATATATATCATTTCAATGCCGTCACTCAAACGAGGTGGAGGTATTCTTAATTCTCTGATCAACAAATTACCCGTCGAACTACACATCCCGTCGTATTCGTATTGCGGGCCGGGTACGAAGTTGGCAAAACGATTGGCGCGAGGCGATCCCGGCATTAATCCCCTGGATTCGGCTTGCAAGTCTCACGACATATTTTACGCGCAGAACAAAGATCTATCGAGTAGACACGAGGCGGACAGAGCGCTAGAGGAGCGAGCTTGGGAACGAGTTAAAGCGAACGACGCGAGTTTCGGTGAAAAAGCGGCCGCCATGGTCGTCGCCAATGCTATGAAAATCAAACGTAAATTGGGCATGGGTCTCAAGAAGAAATGCAACGATAAAAGAAATAAGAAACAACATGGTGGAAATGGATTGGAACTATTTCGGAAAACCTCTATAAACAAAAATGCGGCAGGAAGTATTGATAAGAAGAAACATAAGAAGAAGAAGAAGAAGGTGAAGTTAGCATTGGACGGGGTCAAGGCAGCTACCAGAACACTTCCAATTCCTACAACTACCGGCGGTGTTCTACCCTTAATTCCGATATTTGCCGGCTTGAGCGCTCTTGGCAGTTTAGCGGGTGGTGCGGCCGGTATAGCAACGGCCGTCAACAAGGCAAAAGCCTCTCGTCACCAAATGAATGAATCGAAACGTCACAATAAAATTGTCGAGGAAGCAATAGCCCGTTTGGGAGTCGTCAAAACCAAAGACGGCAACGGCCTCTACCTCAAACCATACAAACAAGGAACGGGATTGAAAAGACAATCGAGAAAAAAAAACTAATCGAACGACTGCCTCTCCGACCACTTTCTGATTATGATATTTCCGAGATGGCCAAAAATATACCCGGTTTTAGGGGCGTATTCTTAAGAGATACTTTACCGGATTCACCCAGAAAGTACGAGTGCGCAGTCGTTAATTTAGATTCCAAGTCGGGACCGGGTACGCACTGGGTAGCTTATGTAAAACGAGGAAATCGAGTGGACTACTTCGATTCATTTGGAAATTTGAAACCACCTATTGAATTGATAAATTATTTAAACGTTAATGAGAATGTAGACATTTTTTATAATCACGAAGCGTTACAAACTTACGATCAAATCATTTGCGGTCATTTATGTTTAGAATTTTTAATAAATAGTACTTAAAAACATCTTAAACGATTAGTTTCATTTAACCCGCTGTTAGAGAAACATGTCACATACGTTTACGTTAACTGGTACAGGTCCCGTATTGTCCGCCGATTTTTTTCCACCCATAGAATTAAATTCCAAAGATAATTACGCTTTGGGGTTAATCGGGTTGCACACTTACAATTCAATACCGAACGTAGTTGAGGGTGCGAATAAATTTTACTATGACGATGATGATAAAGTTATTGAGATCCCCGTAGGATCGTATGAGATAAGCGACATTGAGGATTATTTGAAGGGTTTCTTAGGTAAAGCATCTATTTCCATTAAACCCAATAATAATACATTGAGATGTATTATAAACAGTAAATACCGAATCAATTTCAAAAAGTCGAATTCTATAGGAAAAATGTTGGGATTTAGTAGTAAAATTTTGGAGGCCGGTCGGGAACACGCTTCAGATTTGCCGGTGCAGATTATAAAAGTCGTTACTATACGTATAGAGTGTAATATTACAACGGCAGCCTACTACAACACACGTCTGGTGCATACGCTTTACGAATTTGCTCCGCAAGTCGAACCGGGTTATAGTATTAACATTGAACCTCAACACGTCATTTTCCTACCTGTCAATACAAATAAAATCGATAATATAACTCTTACTATATTGGACCAAGACGGCGATCCGGTTGATTTTCGAGGAGAAACAATTGTCGTGAGACTCGAGCTTAAAAAAGTACTATAATTATAATAATGGGTTTGGTATTTAACAACGAAAAAAAACGTACTACTTCCGACCTAATTCCTTTAAAAGAGGGAAGTGGATGTAATTCTCGCATTAATCGTCCATCTCGCACGCAGTTAACATCTGAAAATATAACGTTTCTTCAATTACTCGGTTTAAAGGTTAATAACAATGGAAAAATTGGAAATATTCGACAATCCTAATTTTGATGAAGTTATAACCAAACAGGAATTTCACACTTACTATCCGAGGAATAATAATTTCAATTTAAATGATGAAATACGTATATCCATCGCACATCAGGACATTTACACGTTGCCCGGTAAAAGTGAAATCTACATCGAGGGTAAATTTACTACTGTTGGAGGAGATGCTACTTCTACGGATAAATGTCAGTTAACAAACAATGCCTATGCATTCCTTTTTGAACAAATTCGCTACGAAATCAATGGTGTTGAAATAGATCGATGTAGTAAACCCGGTATAACGACAACTATGAAAGGCTTACTTTCGTACAATGAAAACGATTCGAAGGCTCTAATCACCGCCGGATGGAACCCCTTAAATCAAGGGCAACCGACATCCAAAGAGACTAGATTTAACGCAAGCATTCCGTTAAAATTTTTAATGGGTTTCGCCGAAGACTATCAAAAGATCTTAATAAACGTCAGTCAGGAACTTATTTTGGTGCGCAGCAGAACGGATGATAACTGCTACATAAATGTTGACGGTAATAGAAAAGCTACTATCGAAATTGAAAAGATCGAATGGCACGTGCCACACGTAACCGTTAACGATGAAACGCGACTTCAACTGCTATCTAATTTACGTGATAACAAACCGGTTTATATTCCGTTTAGAAAATGGGAATTGTACGAATTGCCGGCTTTACGGAGAACCAAAACCGATATATGGCCTGTAAAAACGAGTACAAACTTAGAAAAACCGCGCTACGTTATAATCGGTTTCCAAAATAATAGAAAAGATAATTTTAAACAAGATGCCTCAATTTTTGATCATTCTTCGATTACAAATATTAAATTGTATTTGAACGCGGAAAATTATCCGTATAATGCGATGAACATTGAAATGAACGAGAAGCGATACGTAATCGCTTATCGTAATTATTCTGCTTTTCAGTCGAGCTTTTATTTTAAAAACGCGGCAGAACCGCTCCTCGACTACGATGAGTTTGGAGATAACACGCTTTTCGTCATAGATTGTTCGAATCAAAATGAATCACTTAAATCGGGTACCGTCGACATTAAATTAGAACTCGAGTGTACAAGGTCATTTGATCCGGAAACCGTGGCCTACTGTCTCATTCTTCACGACAACATCGTTCAGTACGAGCCGTTGAGTGGTATCGTCCGGAAGATCGTATAAAATAAATAAAGAATATGCTACGTAAACGGGTTACTTTTGGAATTACGACAACGTTCGAGTGGTTTGATGAAGAAGATAGAAGCTCGACTTGGTTATTTAGCGCGATTGATCGACAACGATTTACAGATAAAATTAATCGATTACAAATAATACTGGATCCAATCCTGTCTCTTTCGCATCGTTCAAAAATTTATTATGAAAGATTTTCTACGCATGAAAAAGAAAGAAATGTTAACGTTTTGGTGATTGATATACAAGGATTTAACACGCCCGATTTTACACCAAAGGAAATGAGTGTAACCGATGGAAGGGAAACATTCAATAATTATCTCTTCAAACCTACCGTTCCGTATCAATTTTTAGCGCCAAAAGTTAAACGTGGCGTTTCTTGGATAGAACGCAATTTATTAAATATAAGCTACAACGAAGGTTATATCGATTTAGAAGAAAATATTAAAAGAATATTAGATAAACACATTAAGGATAATTTTACTATCGTTTATGTTAAGGGATATCAAAAAAAGAAATTTTTAGAAAAATATATAAATGTAAACAAAATTATTAACATCGAAAGTGAACCTAATGTACCTAATCTAATAAAAACTAATTGTTGTTGTGTTAATCATAAGAAGAACAGTATAAGCAATTGCACTCAATATAATGTAACCATTTTATATAACTTTTTAAATTAATAAAAAAACTTTAGTTTATCTACATTTTATTTTTTTCCTTAAACAAAATATGCATTTACTGAACAATGAAAAAAACAAAGGGATCCTCTGTGTGCAGATGCATTTAAAAAAATCTATTTCTGTTTATGTTAGATGGAATATATTTATGCATCTACTGCACATTTCTGATGAGCTTTTACTGTGACACGTGCATTTATAAATAAAACACAATACACATCTACCGCATATCACTGATGACTTTGTATTTACCATTAAACGCGCAGTTATTAATTTTTTCTAAGGAGAGAAGACGAGGGTGGGGGGATCTTATTATGATATTTAATTGCTTATTTTTATTATTAGTAGTGTAACCTTCTCACATAAAAGAAGTGTCATACGGTTTTTTTATTTTACGTAATTTCATACTCCTAAAAAACTTACAATGGATTTGCGAGAATTAAACACGATTGGTGAAGCCAATTTTAAAGAGCAAATTAAAGCGCAAGATTTAGAAATCGATAAAAAATACAAAATAATAACTATAAAACCACTTACTACAACTTATGGAAAGACAATTTTGACCGAATTGGAAGAAGGAAGTTTATTTCTACCTAAACGATTTGTCGAATGGTTTGAAAAAGAAAATCGAATACAGGAGTTTCAATCCGAACAGTATTGTATCATCATCAAAGGGTTCAAGGTCATCAAAGGACGGGAAACTCCATTAATAGAATTTCAAAAATATGATTAGTATTTAATACCTATATATGTTTATTATTTTTTAAGATTAATTACATGTTATGTATTACTTTGTATTAACAATAAAAAATTTTTAAAACAACATATTCTTGTTTATATTATAAATTTTTAAAGTTAATTATATCGATGTCGTGATGACCTTGTACACTATTCTATTATAAAGAGATGCATCGTTGTTCTCCATTACCACTCATTACCCAACCTTATCAAACACAGCACCCACGTTTTAATACGGCTTCATTACGAACTGTGAAATGTTTATTTGCGAGCTGTGCCACGCATCTTTTACGCTTAAACGTAATCTCAACCGACATGTACAAAGTAAACATATTCAAATCAAATTCGATTGTTCGATATGTGGAAAATATTTCTCGAGGAGAGATAACTTGAAAGCACATCAAAGAATATGTCATGTGCCAGTTATAAAACCCGGACGTCAAGCATCACCACCATCACCGACAATTGAATATCATTCGAATTTGGGGATGGGAGTTTCCACATCATCATCAACACCACCCATCAAACGTTGTCGCAGCTCAATATCACCGCATTCAGATAACATGAACCAGGGTAAGATGTGTGAGATTTGTGGCGAGTTGTTTCCATCGCTTATGACTCTTGAGGCTCATCTTCGAACTAAACACGCCGAATTAATTGAGAAAAATGTTGAAAAAATCATGTCTTGCTATAGAAATAGGGTTGTTTGTTATAGAATTGGGGGAGTTCAATCTGATGATGACATACCATCGTATCTATTGAAATGTTATGAAACGGTCAATAGACTGATTGAACGGCATCTCAATAAGAATGGTTCAATAAAAGCTCAAATTGAACTAATCGCCAATTTCATTAAGTCCGGATTCGATGATGACGGTAACGAAGAAATTATAAGGTCAGAAAAGAATTTTAACACCAAATTCAAAATTATCACTAAAACTACTGCATTGAATGAGGTTTACGATGAGATGACTCGCGATATTTTAACTCAAAGCGAGGAGTTTGAGGAGCGTGGGTCTGGGTGGGCTTTCCACTCCATATCTTGCCTCCTGTTAAACATCAATAAATTTGAACCCATACCCGGGTCATCATATATTCGTTTACCTCATGAAATCATTAATAAAAAGGCGTGCATCAATATTAAAAACCTTGAAGATGATGCATGTCTAGCGTGGTGTTTAACGGCGGCTCTTCATCCAGCGAAACTTCATCGAGATCGGACTACAAGCTACCCTCACTATAGCGAAGTGCTTAATTTGCAAGGGATTACATTTCCCATTACGTTAAGAGACATTGCTAAAGTGGAGAAAATAAATAATTTAAGTATTAATGTTTACGAATTAGTTAAGGCATCAAAAGGTTATTCAGTGGAAGGACCAATTTATTTTACCAAACAAAGACGTGAAAATCATATAAATTTACTTTATTTATATGAACACGGGAAGGGTCATTTTGTTTTAATTGACAATCTTTCGAGACTAATATCAAATCAGGTTACGCACCGTGAACATTGTATACACCTTTGTGATGGATGTCTAACGCGGTTTTCATCAACTGAACATTTAATTGCACATCAGATTAATGATTGTAACCACATAAAGACAGTTGTGCCTTCCGCAAATTTAAAATCAAAACCTAATTATTTCGGCTTATATACCCCCCAGAACATTTTAGAATTTAACAACTATAAATTCGCTCAGATGGCCCCCTTTGTCATATACGCAGACTTTGAATCGATCTTAAAACCGATCGATCATTGTGAGCCACATTCATCCAAATCATTCACCGAAAAGATCGAGATGCATCAACCGTATAGTTTTGCGTACTATATCGTTTCCACCGTTGATTCCAACTTCAATAAATTTGAAACGTATACGGGATCCGATGCACCTCAAATTTTTATCTCTAAATTAATTTATGATGTCAAATTTATTTATAATGAATACTTTAAAACAGTAAAACCAATGCTACCTCTAACGGTCGATGAGCAACGGAATTTCGACTCGGCTGAAAAATGTTTTATTTGTCAAAATCCTTTCGCTTCAGATCAGGTTAAGGTTCCCGATCATTGTCACATAAGCGGTAGGTACCGTGGGCCCGTTCATACAAATTGTAATTTAAATTTTCAACTTCAAAATTTTATTCCAATATTCTTTCATAATTTTAGCGGTTACGATTGTCATTTATTTATTAAAGAAATGGCCGATGCGGATGAAGATGGGCTTGATGTATTACCTAATAATAAAGAAAAATACATCAGTTTCAGTAAACGGATATTAGTCGATAAAGCGCAAATGAAGGGAGGTCGCGTTGAAAATATTTTTTTTAAACTAAGATTTGTAGATTCATTTAGATTTATGGCCTCCTCATTAGATTCTTTAGCTGGCAACCTCGACGAATTTGATTTAATAAATATACGTAAATTTTTTCCACGCAATGATCAGTTTAGATTATTGAGCAAGAAAGGAATATTTCCCTACGGTTATATGGATTCCCTCGATAAACTAAACGTAACGTCATTGCCATCCAAAAACGCGTTTTTCAACAAACTATCATTTGAAGATATAACCGATGAGGAGTATTCCCATGCTCAATGTGTGTGGGAAAAATTTAATTGTCAAAATTTAAAAGACTATTCCGATTTGTATCTAAAAACTGATGTCCTTTTACTTGCTGACGTATTTGAAAAATTCCGACAAGTTTGTTTCAAAACCTACGATTTAGATCCCGTTCATTACTATACCGCCCCAGGACTTTCTTGGGACGCAATGTTGAAATTTACTAAAATTAAATTAGAATTATTAACAGATATAGATCAAGTTCATTTTATTAAGAAAGGTATTCGTGGAGGTATTTCCCAATGTTCCCTACGGTATGCTAAAGCCAATAATAAATATATTGACAATTACGATCCCAATTCCCAGTCAAACTTTTTAATGTATTGGGACGCTAATAATTTGTATGGGTGGGCGATGTCACAATATATGCCCGTTTCCAATTTTAAATGGTTGACTGAAAACGAAATACAAAATTTAGATTTTAATGATGTACCCGATAATTCAGATTTTGGATATATCTTAGACGTAGATATAGAATACCCCGAAGCTTTACATGATTTTCATAACGATCTCCCGTTTTTAGCTGAAAATTTAATTGCCCCCAATAAACGATGTGAAAGTGAAAGGAGATTAATTCCAAATTTATTTGATAAGAAAAATTACGTCATTCATTATAGAAATTTCAAACAAGCTGTTGCTCACGGTCTTAAAGTTCAGAAAATTAATAGAGTTTTATCGTTCAGACAGTCTGCGTGGTTGAAATCTTACATCGATATGAATACGACATTACGACAATCAGCCAATAATTCTTTTGAAAAAGATTTTTTTAAATTGATGAACAACGCGGTTTTCGGTAAGACGATGGAAAACGTTGATAAGCGAGTCGATGTAAGATTAGTGACCAGTTGGGATGATGTGCATACTGGCGAAGCCGCGGGTCGACTTCGTTTAGGAGCGCGGAGTTTAATCGCAAAATTAAATTTTAAAAACATTAAAGCATTTACAGAAACGTTTTCTGCAATTCAAATGAATCGTCTTCATGTCGTTTACAATAAACCTCTATACGTTGGTTTTACCGTTTTGGAACTTTCAAAATTATTAATGTATGATTTTTATTATAATTTCTTAAAACCAAAGTACGGTGAACGTATTCGGCTGTGCTATATGGACACCGATAGCTTCACAGTACTAATTGATTCAGATGATGTTTATAAAGATGTTAAATCAAATCTAGATAAATTTGACACATCCAACTACAGTCCCGATAATCGGTTTGACATCCCGTTACAAAATAAAGCGGTTTTAGGTAAAATGAAAGATGAGAATTGTGGTAACATAATGATCGAATTTGTTGGTTTGAGGGCGAAGGTGTATGCGAATCGGGTCGCTGATGGGCGGATCACTAAAAGATCCAAAGGCGCTAAAAAAGCCGTTGTTAAACATCGGATCTCTTTTCAAAATTATTTAGATTGCCTAAATTCCAATTCAGTTTTATTTAAAAAGCAAACCTTTTTTAGAAGTTTTAACCACACTATTTTTACTGTATTACAAAATAAATTGGTCCTTTCACCAAATGACTCCAAGCGATATATTTGTGATAATGGGATTGATACATTAGCTTGGGGTCATTATAGTATAGCACGTTAAGTAACATAGTTTTGTAATTGAATTTCATAGATTAAATAAATATATCATAATTGTATTTATTACTACTATTATACTCTTATATAAGTGATTGTATTCAAGTTATTTTAATTACAAGTATTATTATTCCTGCTTTTTATTCACCTATTAACTTTTAATAGTAAACTGCAAAGGTTTCGATGGTTCAGTGGTTTATTATCTTTAAAGTATTTATATTTCACCTTACAGCTATAGGTTCAATTCACACAAATAGTTAATTATTTATATTTCTCACGTGTCACCTTTCGATAGTAAGTTATATGTATTTCGTTATGTTACACCACCACTTAGTCATCGAAACTTTTTGTAATTTTTTCAAATATAACAGCACTATCTATCGTTCATCAGGTGAATTTAAACGGTAAAAAAAATATTCGGGTACAGAATTCTTCTTTGTCATTAAAGAAAACTTCGGGATTCATCCGCTAGATGATGATTACAGAATTCTTCTTTGACATTAAAGTAAGCTTCGAGATTTATCCGCTAGATGATGATTGCAGAATTCTTCTTTGTCATTAAAGTATAAAATTCGGAATTTATCCGCTAGATGATGATATGCGAAGTAGGCAACCAGCAGTACAATGAAAGTTTCTGCGTTCACCCACTAGATGGCGCTACACGAGTTAGGCAACCAACAACTCACGCTTGTAGTTTCGATCCTCACCGCTAGATGGCGCGCATATTTTTCAAAATTTCAAATTTCCCGCGCATCAGGTGTTTTACTACCAACCCAAAAAACTAAAGTCACCAGAAAGTCACTAGATTTAAACCGCCATCTTGATTTTTCGACCAATCAGAGAACGCCACGTCACGCCGCGCATGCGCATTGCGCGGGCTCCTGCTCCTGCTCCTGGTCCAGAACCGGCATTAATATACTACTAATGTACATTAATTGACATAAAAAGAAGTAAGTCGGCTGGTTGATGCGAGCTATTATCCATTTATCCTTTTAGTTGTTCCCTGTAGACAGGGGCAGACGCTGGCCGAGTCTACCAACAGGAGACTACGACAACGCACTGAAGATGCCAAGTGAGATCTTGGTGAAACGTCTGCTCCTGTCCACATGGGACAACCAAGAAGATGAACGGATAATACTTCGCATCAACCAGAACACATACTAATCCATCCGAGAAACACTACGAACTACCAAAAAGAAGTAAATGTATACAAACAAAAAAAGAGAAAGAAAGAAATAATCATTGCAAAATAAAATAACACCAATTCAATAAACTGTTATTTAAGCGTCTAAAAATGATACACATTCGGTCGTATTAGCAGCTCGCATTAATTTGTTTAATAGAGAATTTAGTTCGATTCGATTTGATGCGTAGAAAAACACTAAAGTCACTAGCACCAAACCTCGGAACTCTTATATTCAATTGCTACAAAACACCCGACATCACATCCCGAACAAATCTTGCTGACATAGACTTCCTTTTATCTTCAAGGCTTTGGAGTCCATAACGATGTAAGAGATATGGATAGTTCAATTCACCTCGAGGCAGATAATGACCAAAGTCCAAAAAATGCATGAACCTAATGAATTTACGTTGTACCTTCTTGATGGTGGCAATGTACCTTAAATAAGGTGGTGACATTATCGGTATCGATAGCCATTGGTACTCCAAATAATAAGAAAACATTTTCTTTGTTTGTCCGGGCAGAAGCCATTCGCATTTAAAAAGTCAACGTAAATTTTGAGATACTGCATGAGATTACGAATATGTAAGCGTATCCAGTTGATTTATATATTATTGATATTATTGAGGTGTCATAATGTCCATGCAAATTATAGTATTATATTATATTATAGTGTCGTAGCAATTGGTTTTCTACCCTTTTCAACACATATGGCTTAATTTGTTCACGTTTATATTTATTTTAACACACTTCACAACGTTTCCCGTAGATAACTATATCACTTTTCATTTTCAGCCAAAAGTAACGGCACTGACTCGATGAATATCCCGCAATGTCTCGAAGTAGGTACATCATAGGTAACACTTCTTTCCACTCGCCACCATCCAAATTGAAAGACGTATCACTATCTTTTCCAATTCGAAAATTGGAATATCGCAATGGGTTTCCACCAGTGACAAGTTTTAGATACCATCCAACAATTTTAATTTAGATTCTATCCAAGTTTTAGTTATTAGCATCAAGAACATTTCGAGACATATAATATGGCAGGAGATGTTCGTTACTTTATCGTGTTCATTTTGGCTTGGTTCGGTTTGACTTGGTTCAGATTTTAAAAGTTCAGGAAAGGTCGGATCTAAATAAAAATATAATGATTTAATTGATCAACGTTAAACTAAAAAACTAATTTCTTACTTCGCAATTGTCGGGGGGCGACACGTTTTAAGAAAAACGGGTCACCCCCCGACAATTGCCCCCCTGATTATATACGTTTTAAGTGTATAATCAAAATTTTGAAGTGTTTAAGTCCCCGAAGGTGTTCAAAATCAAAAAAACTTTTGAAGCAGTTGATCAAATTCCAACTCAGTATACTTGCAAAACTCGAATGTTCATCTCAATCCCGATATATCTTGCAAACTTGAAAACATGGTCCCAACATCATCTCCAACACAAAGTTCTTTTAATTTTAACGCCCGTTCGGTTTCTATTATTACTATGTGATTAATAGTAAAAATTCGCTGTAGTAATTTTTATGGTTTTTACTATTGAATAAATAAGGTAGGTAAGGTTGAAAAATTACTTAAAATTGATAGTAAATTATTTATATTGCAACAGAGTATATCAGTTAAAAATTAATACATATTAAAAATCTATTAACTGACCAATAATACAGGATGCTCACGAAGATATCCCGGAAGATGTTCGAATATGCACTGACTATCATTTATACTATTGTAGACCTAGAGAAGGGTTCTAGCCGAATACCGTTATGGAACATAGCACATATCCTTATGATAAATAAATAGCGCACAATATTATTATAATAATTGACAATACATATTTAGTAAATATTCCAGCAAAAATAAACGGCAAAATAATTGCAAATTTACATGTATGCGTAATGATGGCATGCGGAAGGAAAATTCTCTAATTCTGCTTTAATAACCGTGGTTAAAATACAACCCATGATTAGCCCTCTGTAAATGATGTAAAAAGGCAGTGTAAATCATATTGTTTGGGGCTTAAGTCCTGTGAAAAAAATTCACTCTCGCGTGAAATTACAAGCATACATACCGATATAATGATTAAAATTGCGAGATTATCCAAGAAGCAATTATTAAGTTTGTGTAATAGAAACCGGATTCTAGGTATTTAAAACAATAGATTTACTAGAAGAGATTTGAAAATCAAACGATTGCGTGAGAATATGTGACAAACATAAAAGAAGAGTAATTATAGAGATTGCATGGTAGAGTAACAAATTGTCAATAACTCACCATCATAATGAAAATAAACTAAATAGAAATAAGGAATTTAAGAAGAATAAATAAATAAACACTGAGGAACGCTGAAAAAGTATTTCAGATATATGATACCTTGAATGATAGGATTTTACCCTTTTATGAGTTGCTGAGGTATAACTTTAGGAAATTATATACTTTACGTTAGGTACAAAATCTCGTCGAGATCACACGAGAAAAACCGAGAGCTGGTTTTGCCTCGATCCTCATTATCTCGCCTCGACAGCGCTCCACCCGGAGTCGGTTTTTTGGCACGAGTTAAAGGACTCTCGCCGAATCTCGTCTCGATGTAAAAATAACCCCTTTGCACTCTAAATTTTGACGAGAGTGTGCATTAAAGTTACAAACCTTAGATATTTTAGAGATAATCGAGATATGCTTACATGTTCAAGCTTTTCTTTTGTATTTAACCACTTTTTGTTCTTGTTATTGTCGTGGTGATGCACTTGAGCGGCATTTCGATTAAACGCCTAATTTCTGATTTTTATATTTTTATCCATTCATCGATTGTAGTTGAATTCATCCAATTAATGTGATTTCCAATATTCATGTTCACATGTCATACTCTGAAATTATAATTATCTTTTACACATCTTATTTCTATAACCCTCATTATTAGTCATGCGGAACGTTTTGTTTGCTAATGTTAGTGCTACTGTGCTACAGGTCGGACCCAACTCGTGTATAGCAGTTTGTAGATCCATTTACTTGTTACCATATAATTTTAAAGAAGAAATCAAATGAGATCACTGTCTATTTTGCATCTGACGTTGACTTCGTTTACGCTTTTTGTTATTTTGCCCGGTATAAAATTAATCAATGATGTCCTAAGACTGTTGTCTAACTTTATACTTGCAGTCATCTTAATATTTTCAGACGCACGCAATTTATTTTTATTAAGTTTTATAATTAGCATTTCAAAAGACTAAAGCTAATTTGCGTTGTTATATGTAGGTTTTTGTTAAAATTAGATTTTCACTTACCACCACAGTTAATTCGTAATTTAGTTTAAATTTTTGGAATTTCATTAGTTTCATTAAGTTCAAAGTAGTTCTGACCGAAACGAGACAGTATACTTATGTCTGTAAATTCAATTATAAAGTTTACGACGAAAGCCTGCAATAAAAACCTAATTTTGTCTAAAAAAAAGTTGTATTGAAATTTATGCTTCCTCTCCTTCCTTATAAGGATCCTCTTTCACATATTTTCCTAATAATTTATTATTTGCGAAACATAGAGGGAGGAACCTCAATCAAGTATGCTCTAACAAAACAATATTTATATACAAAAAAAGTAAATAAAAAGTAATCAAAAATTATTAATTATGAAAAAGTTAAATAAATATTGGTACAATGTATATTGAAAAAGCTGCACACAATGAAGTGATAGTGTGAATATTAGTAAAAGGACGTCAAACTCGAACAGTAAATCCCAATCTATTTGTGACTTCAGACATAAGCCTATCAACAGGTCCCTAATTTGGGAAGCAACATTTATCGAATGTGTTCCCAAACGGTACTTAATATTTATATGGTATCTTTCTGCTGAATAGGATACTATAGCATTTGTAATTCAGAAACAAGTAATGTTTTAAGCTCTTCTAGATGTTCCATATCTTGCTAAGGATAGGCTTATGTTGGAGCTGCGATAAACAATAAGAGCGACGATATTACCAAAGGAAACCAATAATATTGAAGCGAATGCTGCAGCGACCAATTAAAACACGAATTGCTGTATCGAAATCCATAGAAACGAATTTAGCGCTGCTCTTATCGTTTATCACAGCTCCAACGTAAATGTACCCTACAACGTTAAACAGTCAGACATAGATCCCATTCTAGGAAAGATATTACAGTAATAAATTGGAATGAGGGATGCACTCATTAATATTATTGATACAATAATATATCAAAGGTGATATGCTTTGATATATCACCTTTGATATATTCAAAGGTCAAGAATAAAATCGGTCCAAGGTGATATGCCTGACGTGACGCACACAAAATTAGAAACAAAAGTGTTCACCTTAAATGCTTATCGCCTGTTCGAAATATAAGATGCAAGTCATGACAGCAAACCATTTGTCAAGTTCAACTTAGCAAGTTTTTCCTAGAGACTACTTAACAACTACAACGATGTATCTTATCGAATGCTTCGCTAAAGTCCGTGTAAATGGCGTCAACCTCAAAATCGTCATTCATAGATTTCTGAATATAGTTTATAAACTCAACCAGATTTGTTTTAACCGACCGTCCACACAGGAAATCATCCTGTTGTTGAATAAGTTAAAAGGCTGAAAGTTGAAGGTTAAGATATAATTTATTGTAAATTAATTTTTCAAAAACTTTCAAAATTATGGAGACAAGCGAATTTGGATAGTTTCAAAAGATGTTTCTTATCGGATATGAAGATTGGTATTACGTAGACTTTCTTCCATTCCGTCGGAAATATGAAGAGTTTCCCAGAATGAAAGAAAATATGAAATAATAAATATCCAACAGACTATCCGTGCCAGGACCTAATTTAAAGTGAATATGATTTAGAAGAGATGCTGCATCGAATTGTGAAAACCAGCGACAGGTTTCACCAAGACAGGTACCAAAGAAATAGCGATCAAGTATCACGTCAATATATACTTAAAAGAAGTAGTGTCTCGGAGAACAATTCGGAGATTTTTTGCCCATTATCAGCTAAATTGCCATCATATATTGCATCTCAGCTGGAATACCACCTCCACTACGCTTTTTACTCTTAACAAACGACCAGAGATGAGAAGCAGAATCGATTCGGAAACCTTGTCTGCGTTTGCGAATTAAAAGAAGTTCATCAAGTCATTTTATCATCAATTCAAGTAATTAAATACAGAACATCAATCAACTGCTGTTAATGCAGTTTTAAGACCATCGTAATATAAGAGGATACATAATATCATATAAGAGGATGATGAGCATCCGAGTTCACTAGCTAGCGATCATCGCAGGAACATACAGATTTAATTAAATCTGAATTACATAAGATTGGATATAATGTTCTACAATTACAAATTACAATGTTATTATGCCACCCACAAGAATGAGGCTGTATGCTTAACAGACGATAAAGGAAAAACGCGGAATATTGAAATCCCCAACGATTAATAACGGGGTGTCCGGAAATTGATCGCGCACATCTTGAAGTTTATGGTGAAAGACACTAAAAGAGGCCGGATCATTTGACGGTAGGTAAACACAACAATCACCTGCGTATTTTCGCAGCGCAGGGACAGCCATAAATAAGGTTGTCAGGTTTCACGATTTATCGTGAGATCTCGTGATATTACCTTTAATCTCACGATCTCACTATTTGCCATGTACTTCTTACAATTTATTTTTCTTTTCTTTCTTGCATAGCAAGAATAAACAATAAGTGGCGACAACTATGTAAATTCAATTTTAGTGGTAGTTTAGGAAGAACTTTGGACATAAGTTTCCAGTATTAAATTAAGCAATGATAATTTCTAATTTTCAAAGTTAACTGCAGTAGTTTTTAATTTATCATGCCTATCTTATTTTAGTGCTACCTTTGATTATGTATATTTATTTGATACATACATGTAAAGGTGCTACTGTAGAAAGGATTTTTTCCGATGTTAATTTAACTTGTACTAAAATGAGAAGCCGACTTAATAGTAAAACTGTAGAAGGTCAGCTGAAATGTTTACTGGCAAATTTTGAAGAAGACTTTTATAACTTAAATCAAAATCATAAAAACAGTAATAACACACAGTATATTTCTTCCAGTATTACTGACTCTGATACTAATTCAGATTAATTTATTTCATAAATATTTGAATAAATATTAGTTCTTAATATAGGACTAAATACTTGTGTAAACATATTTTCTACGGAATTTGAGGAAATTATTCTGAGAATAGAAAAAATAATATGTTAACTACACCACAACTTTCTGAAAATTTAAATATCGTAGTCATCTGTATGTAGAACACTTTACGAACAACATATGGATCCTTATCATTTTCAACGTGGTCATAATCAACAAATTGTCAACAAACAAAGCGTTTTCATTGAATTTTTAACATGGTACATCATCTATAAATATATTAAGTGAGGTTGGTGATAATATGCTTCCTTAAGGAGCTTCTGATCTAATCATCAGGAAACTGAATAGGGCCCATTTATTCTGACATTATATGTTCGTTATTGAAGATACGGCATAAGTATTGCGGTCTAACCGTAGATGCGACAGTATGAATTTTAATCATTCCATCAAAAGTGTGTCAAAGACTTTATGTCTAAAAAGACGATGGTGGTATACTGCTTATTTTCAAACCCTTTGTGTAATTTGTGAAATTGTGAATATCCCGTTCGAAAACGGAATTGAATATATACGATAACATTTCTTTCCAGCAATTGATCTTGAAGTCTGCATAACAACTTTTTCAAATAATTTTGAGAAAATTGGTAAGCGACTAATAAGACAGTAATTAGATATCAAATAGTTCTGTTTACCGGGTTTATGGAACATTAAAATAACTCAGATCTTTTTTAAGTCGCCAGGTAGTAACCAATAAAGCATGAATAGTATTCAAAGAGTTATATTCAAAGGGAGGGGCTTTAAACTTAAATTTGGTATAAGGTCATGCCCTGGAGCCTTTTAATATATTAGATTGATAATCATAATAGATTGTAAATCAAAAATCTGATTTCTACATTAGTCACTTCTTCGTCAACCATTGATACTTGCTTACTTAATGTTAATTATAGGGTTCCCAGGTTGCACCCAGGTTCCTAGGTTGTTCCCAGGTTATGATAATTTAGTCAAAAGAGAAAACGACGAAATGTATTTGTATTATTTATGTTATTGTTCGCACACTCTATGGTAGATACATTCACACAAAAGGTCAAAAATTGCGATTGAAAAAAGATAATGAGTTTTAAATAGTTAAAATTAACAATTGCTTTTGCTTGTTGAATAAATAAACCTGTTATTTTTTATTATCGGGCCAATCCAGCTGGTTTTCAATTAACCGGCCCTGATTGACCATTATCTTCGTTGCAATTTGCGGTTAAAATTTTACAAACCGTAAATTGCGAGTTTTAGCAATAATGTGGAGCTGCTGCGTCCGGGCGCATTCTATTATTGCTCCCTTTTTGGGTTTTCGCGCTCGTTTAAAAATGCAAAAATTGTGCCGCCAGCAGCCGCCGGGAGAATACGAACTGAGTTAATTGGAAAGGCGGCTTAAAAATGCACGCTTTACGTCCTGAGGAAATGCAATTACGGCACGTGCATATAACGTATATAAGGGTTCGAGCCCTTGTCCTGTAGTCTGTTGTTTTTTTATACATCAAACCCGCTTGACAGCGAATAAATGTTGACGAATTTTCCATCATTCGTATAAATCAAAATCAATAAAATTGGATTATTTCAAACCATTTAAGTTAGTATCAAGCAATGTAGGTAACTTGAAAAATATCATTACAATTACCCTTTTGCTACCTTATTTGCTTAATTACCATCATTTAGAAGAGTAAGGTTATAAAGGGCGACGGTGGGATGCAACGGTAAAGTGACTGGGGCGTATGATTTAAAAATTAATCTCGTTCCAGTTTCATCGTCGAGTAGACAAAACGCCCGGAGGTGCTTTAATCTAGGAGAGAGAATTTCGTTTAATTTCTTTCGGTGGCCAGGCGCGGCGAAGACGAAATAAGAAGATGAATCACTTTGCCGGGTCGCTTTCTAACGTTTTTCTTCCTTTCGTCCCGTATCGGTTTTAATTATCCGGAAACAAAGGACTTTTTCATCTTCTCGTTTCAGCGCAACGTATTTCAACGTTTCCATTTGCATTTGTGTAGACGTTTTTACAAGAGGGTTTCCGGTATAATTAGTCTAAGATAAAATCTTTAAGCGTAAAGTTCTCATTAAAAAAACTTTGAGATTACCAAAGATCTTTTAAAATTGGTACCTAACTTTTATAATCCATTAATTTAAATTCTCGCATCTTGGCTAAGGTTTTAGTCAAAATCATTCTAATGTAACTATTCAACAAATTATTCTTGCTCTTCTTCATCTGTTTCTTACTCTTTCCTTCATACCTAATATTAACTTTATTTATTTAGCAATTTATAAACGTTTCTATTATCTTGTAGCCCGTTTATGCAACATTTTCGATTCAACCCAATCTAAACTAATTTCAAAGACCGCCGAACATAGTGCTCATAACTCAATATAATTGTAGTAGTAATAATAAATATTCTTTTGAACCAAGCTATGAAAGTTAACTAACTGCAACTAATGAAGAAATGTCAATAAACCAAAACTTATTGGAACCAGCGTAAACAAATGCAAAAAATTACTGAAAGAATGAAATGTAAAACAGAAAAATATGTTGCTATAAAAACTTAACTTTATGCGCCATTAATTATGTTACACAGGATCGTTAAGTTTTTTAAGGTAATACCACACGGAATTTTCCAATAACGCTTGTTAACATAACTCACAACTGAGTTATATGGCGTTTTAATTATCACAAGCATATTAGCACGTATACAGGGTGTCTCACGTAACTGGTTCATTAGAACTTTTTTAGGTTCCACTATTCGTCGAGACTTGAAATTTTGGTAACATGGGTTGTTCATTCCGATCTATTAATCTAAAATATTTTCAAGATGGCCACCACTTCCGGTCTACCGGAAGTAGACCTCAACTTCGTTATTTTAAATGAAATGCTGCAGTTTTTATTAAACCATCCAATTATACGTAAGAAAATATGTTGACTTTGATGACAGTTGTTGGTACCTAGCGTTTTTTGTTTTCGAGTTATTTTGAGTTTAAGTGTTTTTTGGCAAATATCACCATGCTATTTAAAAGCACATATATCAGCCAACGTTAATTCAAAAACGTTTTGCATTGGTACGATAACTCTTCATATGCTGTTAAACAGATTGTCACTTGTTGTATCAGTATATCTTATACAGGCTGGTTAAAAATTGAGTTACCGTTTCTCTGTATTCAATTGCGTGAAAGTCGAAAATTTTAAATGGAACGCCCTATATTTTCATAACCTATCAGAAAGGGAATTTAATTATCTACAAATTATCTATAAACATTCCTATACCTATTTATTATAGTTTTCTTGCTATTGAAGAATTTATCAAAATCATACGTAAAATGCTAAAAACCGTTTGTGTTTTTGTTAGAAGGCCATGACATTTTGACAGTTTTTTTGTTTAATTTATTTAAATTATTATTAGTATTATTTCCACAATGAACTGCGATGGAATAAACTTTAGATAGCTAGCTGTTATTTACAAAAAATAACCACATAAATACCGAATAAATGAAACAATGAAAACAACAATTTAATGACAAAAATTAAAATCAATAACATTAAAGAATCAAAAACTTCAGGTTATAAGAATAAATTAAGGAATTTAATTCTCTACAAACTATCTAGAAACTTTCTTGTGCCTATTTGTTCTAGTTGCCCTCATATCTGAAAATTAATTGACTGAGCTTCTGGTTTTATGTTAGAAAGCCATGGAGTTTTGTCAGCTTTTCATCCATATTTATGTTACTGTTGTCATTACTTAGTTGTGTCATCACTTACTTCTGTTAATGCCTTTGAATATCATGGCGAATTAATCCAACGACAACATTTTAAATTCGTTTTGTATTCATGCCGGATGTAATAAAGTTTTGGATAGGATCTTCTTCTTAGTTTTGGAAAGATTAAAATAACAAGAAACCATAAATCTCTATCACCAGCAGATTAAGATAATGGAATAAATGTTTTGTCATATTTTGTTGCTTTACCAAATTCTTCGATAAGAGGTGCTTCTATCGATTTAGATGAATAATATTTTCAAAGAAAGCACCATTAATAGATAAAGTGATCTCTCAGGACTATTATGCCCATCATTTTGTCGAATATTACGCCTTATTATTGTTTTTCATTATTTCATTTATGCGTTCTTCTGTTGATTATTTTTGGTAAATAAAAGCTAACAAACTAAAGTTTATTTAATCACAGATCATTCTAGAAATAATACCAATGATAAATTAAATAAATTAAACGATAAACTGTCAAAATGTCATAGCCTTCTAATAAAAACTGAACGGCTACCAGCATTTTGTGTAAGATTTTGATAAAATGCTCAATATGAAGAAAACTATAATAAATAGGTATAGTAATGTTTATAGATAATTTGTAGAGAATTAAATTCCCGTTTTGATAGACTAAAAAGATATGGGGCGTTCCATTTAATATTTTCGACTTTCTCACAATTGAATACAGCGAAACCGTAATTCAATTTTTGACCACACTGTATAAGGTACACTGATATAACAAGTGACAATCTATTTGACAGTATATGAAGAGCTACCGCACCAATGCAAAACGTTTTTGAATTAACATTGGCTGAGATATGTGCTTTTAAACAGCATGGTAATATTTGCCAAAAAAATACTTAAAATCAAAATAACTCAAAAACAAAAGACGCTAGGTACCAATAACTATTATCAAAGTCAACATATTTCCTTACGTATAATTGAATGGTGTAATAAAAACTATAGCATTCCATTTAAAATAACGAAGTTGAGGTCTATTTCCGGTGGACCGGAAGTGGTGGCTATCTTGAAAATATTTTACATTAATAGATTGGAATGAACAACCCATGTTACCAAAATTTCAAGCCTCTGCGAATAGTGGAACCTAAATAAGTTCTAATGAACCAGTTAGGTGAGACACCCTGTATAAAAAATATCGACCATCATTGTTTTGGATGAGTTAATGTTATTAAATTATTACTGCTTAAATAAAGTAGCTCATATACAAGTAGAATATTTTACATAGATTTAGTGTACGGCAGCACTGGTATAATGTGAGAAATTGTAACTTTTTAAAATGGAAACTACAACATATTAGATTCCTAAGAACATATTTGGAAGAACATTTAGAGCCAATATCTGAAGAGTTTGACGGCAAACCAAATTAAAAAACTAACAAGAAGAAATATAGGGAAGGAAATCGGGAAACATTACATGAAGATTGACAAAATGAATGTAGAAACATACAGCACATATCAAAACCTGATCGAGGAATATCACAGCCTTGAAATTGAGGAAATCATCCACAATGTAAACATGATAAATAAAGACAAATCAAAACATGAATGGCCAAAAAAGTGGCAAAGACTTAACAAAATAAGAAAAAACGTAAAATAACAAAAAAAAAAACTATTACTTTCTCTCACAAACAACGTAACTCATGAACACAAGTTTCATAAGAAAATTTCCAATACAATAAATGTAAAATTAAACAAACGATAATTGGAAATACTGAATAAAGGATTAAAATATACACTGCCAACAAAACCAAACCTACGAAGAATTGCTACAGCTTGAAGCAATGACAAAACCATTACCCAATAATGAAAATTTACACACAGGACTACAGCAGATGTTTATTAGGGAAGATTCCCGAGAGATAAGGGAAGAAAAGAAGGAAAGAAAGAATCAAAGAAGAATGGAAAACTATAAAAAACATAAAAGCGGAAGATCATGCAGGCGTTGTAATCATGCACAAACAAGAATATATTTAACTATTAGACTAATAGTATTGTCTGTGGACACTAGCACATATATGGTTTCAAAATATCTGATTAACATTTTTAAAGATATTATAGATTTTTCGCCAAAATACAATCTTTACACTAATGTTTCATTTCCTGACATATTAAAGATTCTTAAAACAATACTAGAAGAAAAGATTAACAATAGAACAGACTTCAAAAACTTATACAATCTTTTTGAAATATATGTTAAACAAAACTTTTGTAAATTCAAGAAGAAATGCTATACAACAAAAGACTTCCAATGGGATCACCACTCAATGGCTGCCTAACGGATATATTCTTAGATGGTATGGAGGATAGATTAATCATTAACAATAGGAATCCCCATAAAATAATATATTCCTATGGCAAAGATATGGTGATGACATTTTTGTCATCATAACCACAACAGACGGAAACATAATTATAGAAACACACACATACTTTAACACCTGAGACAACAATGTAGAATTTATATTGGAAAGAGAAAAGGACAATATAATAAATTTTTAGACGTGGCCCTATAAATATCGAATGATGGGACACAACTGGATATTTACAAACACATAGAGACAAAAACATTTCATGGAATTTATATTATGACCACAAACATAAAATGGCAGCCTTCAGGGCATGCATACACAGGATTAACAACACAGAAATAACAGAACACAAAATCAAGAAAGGTACAACAAATATCTCATCTATATATATATATTATATATATATATATATAATATTGTTATATCTTTCAAAATGAAAGATGTAACAATTAGTTAATCTGATCAAGCAAATATAAACAACAATCTGAAAAAGATTTTTAAAAGGTAAGATATTGAATTGACCTCCAAGAGTAATGACACAATTGGACAAATACTTACGAATAGAACAGACAAAATTGAAAAGCTGTAAAATAATGGTGTCTATAAGTTTAGTTTGCAGAACTTGTGACGCCACCTACATAGGCGACTCGGGCAGACTATTGAGAACAAGGATTAGCGACCATAAAAACCATGAAAAATATAATTTCCATAGACTTTTAATTTTTAATCAGGACCATCAGTCATCATTCACTGACAAAAAAATCAAAAACAAAACTGATGGAAAATCTCGAAGTTTATAAAATAAACAAATTCAAAAGTAACAATCCAGACAAAACATGTCTCAAAAATCAAATAAAAATGATAAACAGACTATTATATACTTTTTTAAAATAACCATGCACCAGATTAACAAAATATAAAATAAGTCACTGCAAAAAATTAATTAGAATTAATTACTGCATCTGCTCGGTGAAGAAATTATCCCAAATTATCTGAATCTAGATTATAATCAATTTTTTTCTATGATTCCGTCAATTATTTGTAATGTTTTGTGCATTGTTGTTAAAGGTCCCCAAAATTCCCGAAAATAGTCACGACAAGAAAATACATTTGCAAAAAATTTTGAAAACGTACTTTGGCTTTTTTTCTTTAGTGTTACTGTAGAACTTATCCATACGCGCCAAGTACATAGTTTTTCTGGATATACAACACCTACACAAAATTGTTAATGATTTGATGTGTATTGAGGTTGTGATTTTGCATTACTTTTTCAATTTTAATGTGCTATTAAGGTCTTTCCTTCTAATTCTGAAACTCAATTGCATCTGCTGCGAACATTTTTATTGATTCCGCTTCTAGAAGACTATTGCTTCCAAGAAGCTTGAAATAATTCTAGAAGACTTGAATTCTTCCAAAGTAATTGATACTGCTTCTAGTAGGCTTATTATTGCTTCCAGAAGACTTGAAATGCTTCCAAAAGGTTCGATACTGCCTCTGGAAAACTTGATACTGCTTCTAAAAGACTTGAAATGCTTCCAGAATACTTGCTACTGCTTCTAGAAAACTTTGCATTGCTTGCAAAAGACTTGAAATGCTTCCAGAAAACTCGACATTGCCTCTGGAAGACTTGATATTGCCTTTGGAAGACTTGAAATCTCCCAGAAGACTTAATTGAATAATAAAGATTAAAGATACTACTTCTTGGAAAATTTATATTGCTTCCAGAAAATTTGAAGACTTACTCTTAATACTGCTTCTAGAAGATTTAATGGTTTTATCCGGATTTGTACTTATATCTGCAAGTTAGCCAACAAAGTTATTTCTTAAATAATTTTAATGTACTGTTAAGCTTATTCAGTGCCAACATATACTGCAAACGTTTCTTTTTGGAAAACACGTATAATACTTTGAATTTTTTCAGATCAAATTCAGGCTTTTTTGAAAAGGCGTCATTTGTCGTTTAAGTTTATTCACAATTCAGTTTAATCTTTTAGCACCCATACATGTTTTCAAATCCGGCGCCTATGGACTTATCTCATTGCAATAAAATAAATTTAATTCTAAAATTTAGAATAACAAGAATAAACCCAAAAAAAAACAAAGTACGAAATTCAAAAAAATATGTTTTATATATACTTACTATATACAATAATATAAGTTTCTCCTAATAACTCCTAATACCGAGCGTATTTTCATTGCAACAGGTGGTAGAAAAATCGTTCTGGATATTTTCATTTTTTCTCAATTTGAAGACTTTTAAAATCCCGGGACTTCTTGAAGTCTCAAACCTACCAAATACCGCAACAAGCCACCCTAATTGGAAGAATTGGTATAGACGCCGGATATATCGAATTATATTGTTGCAAAATGTTTAATTCATGATTATACTTAATAATAATAATAATAATAATAATAATAATAATATTGATTATTTGTTAAAGTAAGTTTTGGACAAAACGACATACTCAGTACATATATGTTTGTGTATAATCAACAATGATTATTTCTTTAGTATATAGAAATGCTTATTTTTTAAAACGTGTAGCATTCATGTTCTTTACGCTATCCGGTAGATTGCTGTACAGTTCAGTTCCCTGGTAGTCGACTCCTTGCTGTGTATTTAATAAATTAGAGTATGAGTTTTTTAATATCCCTTAAAGTATTAAACGTGTAAGCAATTAAAATTCTGGTTTGAATCTGTGTACTCGCCCATGTCAGAAATCAAAAACAGTTTGAAATTGAAAAAGATACGTTAGACAATGGGATTATATCCATATTTTAGTCAACCTTCAACTAATTATCACAACTATATCTACTACATATACCTAATCATTTCAACTCTGGCGCCTTGACAAAACTGATCACGGACACTTCCGATTCCTTTGGCACGTTAATCAATAATGTGACATCCTTGCCTAATAATAAAAAAATAATCATTCGTAAAGAAATTATTAAGTTACATGATACTACGAATATTAATAATTTATAAAAGACCGACATTTTGGTTGTGTTAGAAATGAATACCTTCTATTCATTGGTTGCTTTTATTCACTTCAAAGATTAGCACTACAGGATATATGGATATATAGAATGTGTGGCAGTATCAATACCAACTGCACATCAACTAATTTTTGTAATCGAAGCGTTCAGTACGCTACCTCTATTTTTTTTTCAAAGTGATGGTCGAAATAGTTTACCGTAGTTTTATCGATGTCCAAGCATGAAAAGCACTCGGTTGTTCAAATTTTTATTTCGGAATTTCATAAAAGCAGAATTTGGTGTGTTTTATCCTTCTTGCACAATGTGATGTCAATACTTACTCACAATATTTTATAATTTTTCTACTTTGTATATTCGTTACAAACTGAACACCCAGATCTTCACTCAACCCGAAAATTACAGATTTGTTTTTATTTTTAGAGCTCAGAATACATTTTATTTTATTTTTATCCGCTTAGGTTTACATCATTGATAGAGTTTCTTTGATTTAAATGAATGTTGAATAGGTCCTTTATAATATCCTTTCGCTTCATTACTATCCTTTATATTAAATTAATAATAATTCCCAAATAAACTGTTTCACTAACCTACTACAAGGAGTTTCCAAAAAGAGTCTAGAGAATAATTTTATTATATACTTTACTTAATTTAATAATTGAGTTTGAACGACAGGCAGCAGACATAGGGGTTTAATGTTAATTTGGAACCGCGCACAAGACCGGAAGCGCTTTTTCTGAATAATGCAATAACCACTTAGAAGCCACTTACCGTAGGGCGCAAATGGAAATTGATAATTATGCGGCTTCACCTCCGGAGCGTGCTGGCTTTGGCTTCGCGTACCGTAAGTTGGCAATTAGCGGTTGCTCGATTAATGGGAATTCCGTGTGAATTAAAAGTCGATAAAGCCATGCTGATTAAAAGTTTCCCTTTGCATTAGTTCAAATTCTCTTCTAATCTACAGAAACGAACGGATTATCTTCGGGCTGTTTGCTTTTACGACCAAACCACTCCCAGGATTTAAGCGAATAAGAAAACTAAACGAAAAATTTTAAAGTCTTTATCGCTGGCATTCAATCTAATTAGTTAGAATTAAGGAAAAATTTTCAGTAGAATTAAAAAAATCAATTTTTGTAACGTTTTTTTTTATGTACGGTTTTAAAAGAAGGAAAAGCTATGATTATACAAATGTAATTTTTTTTTCTTCCCTTCCGACGGTAAACAATGGCCCAATTAGAAAGTAAGTAGCGCGGTTTTCATTTGTGTTACGAGACCATCTCACCCGGAGAGTAGATACTCTACGGGAGAAGACTCGCATCGCAAGGAAAATCTCGCGAAGAGAAGAGGTTTGGAGGAGATTCGCCGGCTTATTGTCCGCCTCCGCACAATGGCACATAAAAACGGCCACCACGGGAAAATATTATCGCCCCCTGAAACTTTGAGTGAGTAAAGTGGAAAACAAGTTTTCGAGTAGGATGCCGAGACTCTTGGGATACCGTTCATGTCCTAAGCCATTTACTAAGATAACCTCTATGCCATCATCAAATAGTTCAAGAGCAACAATTTCGAGATTTTCTATTTGCGAACTATTAATAATATTAGTAATAAAGCTTTTTAAACCTAACTACATATATTTAAGAGTATTATGGATATGGTGTGGTATAAAATTAAGTGATCGTTTTGGGATTATCAAATTTTCATTAATTTTGTTTCGTTTATTTGGGGGTATTATTTTATTTTAAGTGGTCGTTTTGGGATTATCAAATTTTAATTAATTTTGTTTCATTTATTTGTATTATTTTATTTTAAAATAATGTAGTTATTTATTGCGCTTGGAGGCTAATTAAGTAAATTTATCTAAAATTTGTTAGATTAAACAACTATGGAAATAATAAGCAGTTTTAATTTTCCACATTTACAATTCTATGGTTGGTTTGGATTTAATGGTGTATAATATACCATAAAGTGCTATTTGTTTATTACACTTCCATATGCCTAATGATAATTGGTAAACAATATCTTCTCCAACGTAAAGTGTTTACTAAATTTGCTTCTTTTGAATCTAGCTTTTGCCCTTGTTTCCACATTTACAATTCTATGGTTGGTTTGGATTTAATGGTGTATAATATACCATAAAGTGCTATTTGTTTATTACACTTCCATATGCCTAATGATAATTGGTAAACAATATCTTCTCCAACGTAAAGTGTTTACTAAATTTGCTTCTTTTGAATCTAGCTTTTGCCCTTGTTAGAGGCCAGTTGTTATATAATTTGTGTGTTAAAGGAATCACAAACTTTCAAAAAGTATTCAGCTAGGTATGTATACTAAGTGAAAATGGAATTAACTATCTCCGTAAGTACCTCTCAATGAGTGAGTTAATCGCGACAAAATTAATTCAGAATATAAATTAAAACAAAATAAAATTTAACAATTTTTTCTTGTTAAAAAATTTAAATATCTCAAAGACTCGAAATTCAACATCCAAAATCAGATTCGATTAGCATCTATTTACTTCATATATTTTCAGACCGGCTGTTATAGTATTTACCACACACTTCAAATTCCAGGCAGATATTTTGAATTTTAATAGGTTTATAAAATTTGAACGTGGTCTTAACTGACGATTGGTAAATATGCAACCTTGTACAGACTTAGTGTCAGGTAACAAACAACTAAAAAGTCATTAAAGTTCCTCGTAATTATAATACAGAAAAATATCACTTGGAAAGAGCATATTGACTACATCCTAATCAAGACGTCAAGAGAATTTTTAATGCCCTGCACATTTTTAATTGCGTCGGTAATATATTTCAAGATGATCTAGGGATGCAAAGCGTTGAGCGAAAGCACTCAAAATTAATACTGTTTGCTCCGAGAGACTTCTTGCAATAGGTAGCATACTTGCTATAGATTTACTAATTAAAAATACCACAAAGAAGCGATGGAAGAGTGGCTATCCAGATGAAGGAAAGACACAGGTAAGACAAAATGAGCAAAACAACTGATACCAACAATCAAACCTTGCATAACAAGGAATTGGGGAATCTGACTCAGATTACGAGCGAACACGACTACTTTAGAGAACAAATTTAAAAGAGCAAGAGACGAAACACGTCTGTACTTTAAAGACGGGGCTGACGATGCAGAACACACTTTCTTTGTATGTGAGAGACGGAGAGAAAAGAAAAAATAAATGGTAAGATCTGGAACATATTGATACCTAAAATTTGCGTCAATTCCACGCTCGTAATGGAAAATACTGGAACTGCATTGAGGAATATATTAGGAAGGTGGAGAAGACGAAGGAAAATGGGAAAAATGATGAAAGGGGAGCCACCTGATATTATCGAAATATTGTAAATATAGTCATATCCAAACCCCAATGGCATTTTTGCTCCAAAAGAAGGGAAATCACTAAGGGTTTGCGTACTCTGTATGTACCGGGTGACCAAATAAGCGTGCAAAGTGCCATATCTCGGAGACTACTCATTGTAGAAGCTAGCGGTAAAGAAATTTATGACTAACGTAGCTAAGAGAAAATGCTGGGAATTATTTTCAGATTTCTAGGATGATTGCTAGGGGGCGCAATCGCCATCTTGAATTTTAAAATGTGGGTTATCTCGGAATTCCGCTATATTAATATAACACAAAAGCATATGATTTCTAAAGCTGAGGTAAATTCTAGTTTTTTTTTTATTTTAACATTTTCACTCTATCTCTAAAAATAAAGTGGTGGGGGGTGTTTGAAAATGTTTGTAAACAAATGATAATCATTTCAATATAGCTTAACGGAATTTACTAAGCTTGGTATCGTTCAAAAGAGCTTTTCTTGGACTATAAATCTTATCTTATTTGTGTTAAATGTAATTTTTAATTTAGCCATCAGAGAGCATTTTCCGACATTACAACAGAAATTGTGAGTTTTCTTAGAAAACTTAAATGGGTTGGTATTAATGTTTGAATGACAAAATAGAAAAATGAATCCCAAACAAATTAGTGAACTTTTGAAAACCTTTAAATTCAAGATGGCGATTGCGCCCCCTAGCGGTCATCTTCGGAACCTGAATTTAATTTCCAGCATTTTCTCTTAGCCACTTTAGTCATAAAAATTTTTACCGCAAGGTTCTACAATGTGTAGTCTCCGATATGTGGCACTTTGCACGCTTATTTGGCCACCCGGTACTGTAAGTATAACACTTTCAAAAATCTGTGAGACTTTCTGATTTGTATTAACACCACCTACATGAGAACTGGGAGAAGTTAAGAAGAAGAAAGGATGACGTGGAGAAGATGATAGAAGAAGACTCCGGAAAAACGCCCCCAGGCAGATTTCGGAGGATCTCCTCAGACCAGATATCTTTGTTACAGATTTTTCTCGACCTCGTAAAAAAGGGTTGGGTTAGTAGTAGGTATGATATCACCCTAACTCAACCTAATCTTAACCCAACCTATCCCAGAAAGATGTATTTTCATCATGTCGTTGGATAACATCTTTTCAGTAACGTCAGAAGTAATTTTAAATATATAATAATATATGTGACCTAGACTACGAAAAGGTACTTATGGTTAGAAATCATGTTTGCGAGAAAACGGTTGTTAAAGATAACAAGTCGTGTGCGTGCGTCGCGTTTGTATTTGCGCTTCTACCTCTTCTTTTTTCATCTTAACCTTGGCTCTTCACCTCTCTTTAGACGTCCACTATTACAATAAATATTTTTCTACCTTGTTCAAGTGATTTCCCCTAAATAGCTAATTTTGTGAGCGTTAAAAAAATTGGAATAACACGTGCTGCTTTCCTTATTTCTATTTTAGAGATCGTGGTTTTTCGTTGTTGTGCAGCTAATTTAAAATTGTTTGTGAAAGTGCAAAATGGATTTAGAAGAAGAATTTAAAGCAGTGGAGAAACAATATTTTGCGGATTGTGATGAAGATTACGAAGCCCAAGGTGGAGGTTCAGGTTCTAATGAGTTGTGTCGCCGCCTCATCCCACTCCGGTCATAATAAGGCAGTTTCTGCCGAAGATCTTATTTGGTACGACTGAGGCAACTGTATCAAACAATTTTATAAGCCATTGGTTGGTATTCATACCATTATTTTAAAATTTCAAGAGATGGCGTTGAAGTGAAACTGTTTGCCGTTTCTGAAAATACTCTTGAATTCGAATTACTTTTTATCCTTGAAGGTCACACTCTGGAAAGGCAGTGGTATATTTACAATAATTTGAGAGATTTGGTTCACGACAAAGTAAAAGCTGACTCAATTGCACCTCTACCAACACAAAAAATACATCAAAAAAGGAATGCAGCATCCACATCATAAAAGAAAACATCCAAGTCAACGAAGAAAGCTGAAAAATCCACAAAACAAAAAAGAACAACTGAACAAATCGCGATATCCGCGTCCAAAAAAAATTGAAATGAATCAAATGAAGATTTGAAAAAAAACAAAAGAAAGAAAAAACATCGAAAAAAGTCCAAAAGAAAAAAAGGAAATACTGAAATTATTTTTTTCTCTTGCATTTATGTAATTTATGTTGAACTTGTGTAATTTATTACAAAGATATTAAAAATAGGAATTTATGGTTTGTTTGATAGAAAAAGGTATTAAATTTTCAATTTTTACAAATTTTCATTAAAATACATCGATTTCTCCGACCACAGGTGCACAGTCAAAAAAAGCAATTGTAAATAGATAAAAAATCTATTTACAATTTTTTCGCAATTCTTGTAATTCATGTTGAACTTTAAGGATGATTTCCAGCAAAAGTTTCAAACTTAGGAGTCACGGAGTCAATACGTTCAATGTTCTATAAATTTCGATCAAAAAACAAAAATTGATTTTTCCGACCATAGGTACCTTTCCGTGGTCCAGCTCACATATATTTATAAATGAAATAATTTTGTTATGCATATCTCAAAAATTGTCAGCTATGTTCAAAAAGTTTGAACATCTGTATTGTATTAATTACTCAAAATGTCCATTTAATGGCTATACACATAGTCTAGCTGTTCTTAGAACTGAAGTGGTAGCTCTGGTAATAGTCTCAGGATCGGCACAAATAGTTTCTGTGGCATCCATAATTGTAGCTACTAGTTGCTGTCTGTTTTCAATATTTTCTATATAAACAAAATTTTTCAGTCTTCCTCATAGAAAGTAATCTAAGGGACTAAGTTCTGGTGACTGCTGACCAAGGAACTGCAAAACCTCTTCCAATCCACCAGCTTGTATAATTTTGATGAAGAAATTCTGTTACTTGTCGTGCAACATCATCCAGTAATATTGGAAAATTATGAAACGTAAATAACGAATAATTGTGAGACGTTCTTCAATAATAAACAGATCAATGAGGTGGTTATAAATAATGCCACATTAAACATTCACCAAAAATCTATCTTGAAAATAGTATTCTCGAGTTTGAATGAGGCAATCTAAAATCCAACCCAACCTAGATTTAAATTTATCTCAAATATTTATTCTAAAACATTTCTGACATTAAATTGAAAAAGAAATGGACAAAGAAATTGATGAAATTACTTTACATCAATTTCAAAAATAAACCAAAATATAAGCGTTTTTTTGAAATTTGATTTTTTTTTGCTATAATTTAAATTTTAAAACGAAAGAAGACGACGTTTGGTCTTAACGAGATTAGATTTATCTACCAGAAGTGAATTGGTCCTAATTCTTATATAGTTTCTTAGATGACATATACCACCACAACTTTTCCACCCTGCACCTTGTGGTAAAGTATGTAAAACTTGTATAATTGGTAAACAAATGCGAAAACGTGAAAATGTTTTTCTTATACAATTTGTTTAAAATTTTATTTTGTACATACAGGGTGAGTCAATAGTGCGAGGACGGAAAATTGTGGCCTTACTGTTGAAAATAAAAACAAATGTGTTTATGTTTCATATATTACAATTAAAGCTGCATCGATCAAAATTATTTTCAGCTATACAAGGTGTATCACACTTCTAGGACCCTACTCAACTTCATTTTTTTAAATGGAGCCCTATGCAGCTTCTTACATATGTTGATTACTTGCCTTAATTGCTCTAAATACGTATCTTGTTTTCAAATTTTGCATGCAAGGTTGCCAAGTTATTAATCATTTCGTGAAAATTTTTGAAGAATCATGGGGTCACTTAAAATTGCTTATCAGCATTATTATTAAATATTGAAGATTGTAATTTGGCACATCGATAAATAAAACTTGGGTCTTTCGAATGCCACTAATACTATTATTGAATAATATTATACAGGATGGTTACCAAAACCGGTTAATTTATGAAATGTTTAGGGGACCATAACTTTGTTGTTTTAAATGGAACACCCTATATTTTTGCAATGCTTCAGAAGGCTTTATTAATTACCTTTAATTTTTATTAAGCATATGGTATATCTAACATGTGTACTTTTTGAGATAATTAGACTATTTCAAAAATGTCGACATAAACCTGATTTTTTCACAAGAAAAAAACTATAAAGTATACGTTTCTAAACAAACAAAAGTATACTTAATTCGTAATAGATGGAAATGTATGGATCTGTGCACCAACAATAGTATTAAGAAAATAACTTTCCAAGAATTCTTTTTAAATATGTTGCAAAAATCCTATCATAGTGAGGAGGTATACCATCTTATGGAGACCACATTCTTTGTCAAAGATCTAGTGAAACATCTTCTAAAAGGGCTCGATTTTTTAAGAAATTCCAAAAGAATGTCCGTTGACGGTTGCCTCGAAGAAATACGCACCGATTCAATAAAATCTTACAATCCCTGCCCAGATATTTTAGGACCATCGTTATTAGTGGGCTACTTCTCATATAAAATTAGTGATGACAATATTGTAGTAATGAAGAATGAGGCGGTTAACATCGTTATTTTTACGAAACATCGTTCATTCGCTAAATAGAAGATAATCAAAAAATTATACTCTTACTGAACTTTTTCTTATACCCATTTCGAAAATTCTAGTCTTTTTTGAACTGAATATGCACAGAGGCTTACTTTTTCCTCTTCTACAAAATAGACCCACTTGTATTTGTTAAAAATTGTTTCTTTATACTTAATATACGGTGAAAAAATCAGGTTTATACCAACATTTTTGAATCAGTCCAATTATCTCAAAAAGTACATGTGTTACACATACCATATTCTTGACAAAAATGAAAGATAATTACTAAACCCTTATGAAGCATTGAAAAAATTTAGGGGTTCCATTTAAAATAACAAAGTTATGGTCCCCCAAACATTCCGTAAATTAACTGGTTCTGGTAACCAGCCTGTATAATATTATCCAATAGTATTAATGGCGTTCGAAAGACCCAAGCTTTGTTTATCGATATGCCAAATTATAATCTTCAACATTTAATAATAAAGCTGATAAGCAATTTTAAGTGACCCCATGATTCTTCAAAAATTTTCATGAAATGATAAATAACTTGGAAACCTTGCATTCAAAATTTGAAATCCATATAATCTCTTATAGCATTTAAGACAACTAATCAGCACATGTGAAAAGATACATAGTGTTCCATTTAAAAAAATGATGTTGAATACGGGTCTGAAATAGTGGAACACCCTGTATAGTTGAGAATAATATTAATCGATGCAGCTTTGACAATAATGTATGATGACATAAAAGCATTTTTTTATTTTCAACGGTAAAGCCACATTCTTCCGTCCCCGCACTCACCCTGCATATGATATGCACCCTGTATATATTATTAAAGTATAGTAAGTATAAGTAATATTTACCATCATTTCTTTTGAAACCGTTCTGTCATTGTATTTAGAAAGACTTGAAATCTTGATTATACATCTAAGTTTCCATTTTATTTTACATACTGATAATGGTTTAACTTATGAATCTGTTTGTGTATCATACTGATGATGCTGATAGAAAAAATCACTTTTTTGTTCAAATATCCTCAAATAATTGCTGTGTTAATAATTTATCTTATTGGCTTCGTTAAAACAAGTGGAACTGAAGAAAATAGTGTAATCATAAGAATACTACTTTTTCAACATAGATATGATATTTCCGGGATATAGTAATAACTACTAAAATGAAAAGAGTATATTAAATAGTTAGAACGGTTGCAAAAGAATAATATTTTATTATTAGTAGAAGCTACTTTCTGTGACTCATCTACCATTATTCGCCATAAAATCTCCAGTTACTATGACAAATAAAACGGTATACTATAAATTGATACTGTCGTACGCTCCGTTTATACCCTATCTATAAAGGGGCAGAAAAATAATTGGAAATAATAAAAAACCATTTGTATTATTTCCTTATATAACAGCTTTAATTAAAACTAAAACGTACTAACGAACTAATTCTGTTTTTACTCGCATATACGTTATGTGACAAATCTTCAAAGACGTTGAAAGATATAAAAAAAAGTATATCTTTATTTTAAAATTTTATTCTATAAATATGTGTATGATAAAGTACCATATAACATTATCACGGAGACACACTACATAGCTGCATCAACCCATAAAACATATTTAGTGTGAACATAAACATAAATTATCAACAGTATCTATAGAATTTGCCCACTCAAAGTTTACGTATAAGGATAGACTAGGATAAGACATGCCGTGGTGCACACAAGTAATATCGGAAGTTGAAAGAATTTATAACGTCTAAGATATTCAAAACTTGGAGACGGTTAAACGCCCCGCGAGGAGAACAATCGAAAGCAATAAAGTCTCAGATAGCGCATCCACTAAATCAACCTTTTCTCGATCCCACGTAAGCGACTGTTATCTAGCAGCACGGGAAGTCGAACCGATTCGGTCGCCGACGTAACTCGATTTGTTTGCGCCAACAAAACGTCCAGATAAGGTCAATTTCTTCCCGCGGTGTCCACGGATGCTGCTGGCAACTCGTGAGTCACCATTATCGGTACAATCCAAAAAAAACTTACGAGATCTAATGTATGGTATATATATTTTTGTAGCTGTATGCAGTTATATGTACAGGATCGGATTGATTTAAGTTTCAATTAAAATAATACTCTTTTCTCAAGAAACGTAGATATTTTATCAATTAACAAAAACTTCACATATCCGAAAATTGATATTAAACGTGATTCATCGAATGAACATAACTTCTATGGTGTTCAAACTTCGGGCGGGCCAGACATTTGAAATGTTACATTGGAAAAAAATAAACTCCGACAAGCCAGATATTAATTTTGGAATCTATCAATCTCCGGGCAGGCCAGACGTTTAATGAAATGAGCATTACGAAGATAGCCATAATACAGTTTTTTTATACAAAAACTAACTTAACCTAACAATTAATAGACTAATTAATTTAGATCGCATAATTACACACGTGTATATTGTGTAATTATGATTTGCAAGCGATGATTTTTTTGGACAGCAACGATTTGCAACTTGTCTGATCTTATTTGAGAAAAAGAATAAATATGTAATTTTAGTTTAATTGAGATTAAATATTCTTCCTGTCTAAAAAAAGAAAATAATATTATAATAGTAATGGTTTTGTTATTCCTTGTGCTATGTTAGTCCACTATGTTTCGCTACACTATCTTACTGTTCGGAGTTCATTCTGTGGTGAATTTCCGCGTAGATTGGTTGTAATTGAATTTCTCCGACTGCAGGTTGGTCTGGGTTATTGTCTGCAGAGGAATTCCTTCCTCAATATTGGATGTGTCTTTGGGTTTTTCTGACATTTTAGTTTAAACAATTGATATATCCTCTATGTGATACCAAGTACCGTTGCAATTGATAGGATTGTAAAGGTGCTGGTTAATATTGAATGGTGTTTTACATGTTGTCAGTTAATGCTTTTTATCTCCTCGTTTACTATTTCTTCTGTAGCCATCAGCTGAGAAACTTCATCTCCTGTTCTAATCACTTTTTCTTGAGATAATATTGGGATGATCCATAGTCTTTTTACGAAGACATTCGTTGGAAGTATTCGTTGAATCTGTCTGTTACGGTGACACTGTTGTCTCTCTTAGGAGTTAATATGATTGGTTTAGTTTTTATATCACAGTCCTGGGATATCTTGAGTACTCTAATTGAATTTAGTAGCACATCTTCTCGTGTATAAGAAAATGTTATAGTGACCTTCGCTGGTTTTGGTGCAATGAATATCTAGGTGTTCTTGTTATGTTCATAACTTGTTCTTGTTAATAACTGGGTTTATTTTCGATATTTTTGACTAATATGGGAACACACAGGTATTCCGTAAAATCTACCAAAATGCATTTAGTAGTGTCTGCGTGACTAAGTTAAAAATATAGTTGATTGTTATAGTCAAGTGCAAAAATCTCATTCGGAACATCTAGGACCTAATATGTTGAATTAGTGATGTTCAGTGGGCTTTAGCGGAGTTTGAAGGATTTGAATATTCGACGGAAGTTTTGAATTAGCTACCTCAATTATTCTATGTATATGAGCTTGGTGGCATAATGTCATACAGATCCCCTCGAACTAGGTGCAGATGCATGACTTTGATGTAAAATTGACTTATTTCGGATATGATGTTTACCACTCTGTGATATGAATTCAATACAAAGACGTTCAATTGATTCACGTCAACTTTAGCGTACCGATGATTCATTTTGTTTAACGCGGAAAGTCCTTGGTTTAGTTTCTCACAAAACTTTTCTAGTTGAACATAAATTCTTAATCATATCATAACTATAGTCTGACGATTTGATGTTTTTATAAGTGTTTTTTGATGTTTTTTGGAGATTGTTATAATTTAATTCATTTACACTAAATTTAAAATGTTCCAAAGGATGGTAAACATAACTAGCCTGACAATATTAATGAATCGATATTTAAAATAATTATTTGAAAAAAATTTAAAATATGTTTTAAGTGTTCCATGGCACATTATGTTAACGTACCTCGGAACAACACCTACTGTACCTAGGGACACTGATATTTTGCGGAATATTAAGAACACATACAAAATATTATTAAAGAGAAAATCAACTTCAGTAAACTTACTTCGATTTATTGGGTAAATACCAATACGATTAAACCCACCAAGAATATTTGGTGAATCGAATGATTTGTCAAAAACTGTATACTGTCAAATCAAGTTTATGGGAAGTGTGAGGTGGAAAAGTTACTATTTTTTATAATGACACCAGCTTCTGAAGCCTTCTCAATAGCTTCCACAGAAAGATGCGACTCGTGGTTATCTACAAACAGAAGAACACGTTCTTCTTTGGATTGCTTGATATGAGACATAAAGTGATCAAGAAATTTCAAAAACATTTGTTAATTTGAGCAACCGCTAGGTACTGTTCCGCCAATTGATCCAGGAAGGTTGGCGCCAATTAACATTTGATCTTTCAAAAAAACTATAGGATATTAACATTGGAAGAATGTGGTTGCCTATTGCATTTATTGCAAAAATCATCATCACCAACTTGTCCCTTTCTGCAGAAGTATAGCTTGCCACTTGTTTAACGCCTTTTTGTGTAATGGTACAACCCGGAGTTTGCACTGTTAACAATCCCGTTCCGTCTAAATTCCAAATCCTGTGAGGAGGAATAGGTTGCATGCACCTTTTCAATATTATTTCAATGTTAAAGAAAACATGTCTACGTTCGTTTCATTAAAATATGTAGACCTAAATAGGTTTGTGATTTCTGGTTTACGACTAGATAATGCAGTAGGATCCATTCTTCCTAGCTTTTTTAGATTCCAAGTTATTGGTATTTTTCTTTTATTTACCGTAATATATTGAAATGCTAAAAGTCAAACGCCTTTTTCGTGAGATCATAATTCATTTTGGAAACTTGCAGTATATAATAAACTAAAAGGGCTTCTTCATCTTCTGTGAAACCTTGTGGTTATCAAAATTAGATTTATATGAGTAACATTCATTCCCAGAACTCCCTTCCCAATGGTTCCCTTTTTTGTCTTCTTCGCATAACTATCTGTGAAATTTTCTATGTCGACACCAACTACATTTTGAAAGACTCCACTCCGGATCCTAACTTGTTGGCTAGCTATTTTGTCGAACGCTTGACGCTACTCAGAAGGCTACCTTAATTCAACCCATTCGTGCATCAGGGAATGTGAGCGTGGATGATAGACGTGCTTTTTCATTGACTATGATTGCTCGGAGGTTATTCGTGAGGCTCTCGCCCAAACCCGCTCTTCGTGCTCTGAAGCTGACCTTATATATCTAAACCAAAATTTGCCAATACTAGTTGAGACAGAACAGCAGTTCTGTCCCTACTGACTCATTTTTTTAAAATTTTTTTTAATCACCCTCTTTTCAATCTATATGGAAACATGCTCAGGTTGTTCCCATTCCCAAATTGCAAACTCCAGTTTTGGCTACCGACTGTTGTTCTATTTCAATACTTTGTATCTTGTCACAGGAACTTGAGCGTATTATATACAGGTTTACGATTTTCTTGAGAAACATCAATTGATTAGTGACAAGCAGTCTAGTGTCCGACGGAGTCGTAGTACTATTACATACAGTTGATGACTTTCCTCAAGCGATTGAACAAATTAATAATGATCTTAAGAGAGTGCTTAGGTGGTCTAAACTATACGGCTTGAAGCTCAATACTAATAAGACCCAAGCCATAATATTTGGCCCAAATCCTCTATAGAGCAAGGTGGTTACCTTTTCTACTTTCTTTCCTGCAATCCTTATTCGCTTTCTTGCTCTTCTGCTTTATTACTCTGTTCATTTCTTACACTTTTCTTCTATCTTTTTTGTTGTTTGTTGTTTTGCCGCATTAGTTATTTACTACTCTGTACATCTAATGATATTATAATATAGTTTGACTGGGTCGATTGGAAATATCGTGTTTAAGAATATATCGTCCCATTTGTCAGAATTGACTGGATTTGATTTGTTTCCTATCGTCATCGTCATTGTTACACTAATCATTGTTTCTTTGATTATTACCACCTAATACAGGTTTATTATAATAATGTACAGTTTTCCTTTATTTTCCTTTGTATTTGTTTGTCTTTTATGGCGATAAAAATGTGTTTGTTATTATTATTAATGTTTTGTAATCCATCATCTAATCCCATTCCAATTATTTATTCTCTTCTTCTAGATGATATACAATCGTGTCATAATGAGTAGAATGTCCCATTGCAGTAATGTTGTTACATAAACATTTGAAATCTTGATTTACGCCACCGACTGTTTCTGTATATACATCTATTTTTGTTTTGTTGATCTTAGACTCGATTCTGAATTGTCATCTTTCTATTTTTGACATTTCCTTGATATAACCCAGAATGATGATACTTTAGATTGTACGTTGCTGTGACCTTTTTTAATATGGCGGTGCATAGTATTACGAGAAAAAAAGAAGTTGACGTTGTTGGTATTTTGTTGTCATAATTTCTGCTATGTACGCAGTGGAGATTGGAATTAATTTTATTTGCGCAGATTAGTTCTTCTTGTTCTTCGTTGGTCGTTCTTAATTGTATCACGCTCTTTTCCAGATTATTCCACCGGACTTCTTTAACGTAACTACTCTAACATTACTATCATCTAATGGATTTCTGTTACTCGTGCTAATGGCCAACCATTGCGATCGATGATATTTTTTTAATGATATCACCAGGCTTGAAATTATGTTGTAGTATTTTTCATTTGTACCTTTGTTGTAGCGGACTGAGGTACTCAGTGGAGCATGCTCGCTAGAAGTCTTTGTTCATTTCTCGAATTAGCTTCCATCTTGAAGACAGTTCGTGCTCATTTTCGACAAAAGGACCATTGTAGGATAATAATGGTCTGCTGATGAGAAAATGGTCAAGAGTTAAAACTATTGCATCTTTTACGTGTAAAAAATGCATAAAGATTCTCCTATTTGGTACAGAAGCGTCGACAGTTCTTCAAATGTTAACGTTGTCTCCCCAATGACTGGACTAAGATGATGTTTCCTAGATTTCACTCGGCTTCCCGATCCCTCCGAAGTGAGGAAGTGCGGGCGGATTAAAGTGTCATTGCATCCCTTGAGCTGCAACGCTGTCTTGAAATCACAGATCGTGCTATTTCTGACTGCAACAGTTTATTGGCTCCAACCAAATTTGTTCCATTATCACGGTATATACGTTTACAGTGATCACGTCGAGCTGTAAATCTCTTTAGAGCACATAGAAACGTTTCAGGAGTCATGTCACTCTGCTTCAAAATCTATTGTTTTGTTTGTTGTCATGCATACAAAAATGGCGATGTACCCTTTATACGATTTGTGCCCTCTTAAGGCCGGCAAAATCTATACCAGTATATGCGAATTCGGGAGCTGGACAGTCTCTTGGTGCCGGAAGTTGTCCCATCATTAGTTTTCCAGTTTCCGCTTTATATCTGATGCATTTTACGCATCACTGGAGGATGTTTCCATTTTTCGTTTTCCATTTATGGTACGACGTTTTTGTCTAGTAATATAGGTTAATGTTGATTGACTCCTTGCATGTAAAGTTGAAGCATGGACATTTAAGATCAATAATTTAGAGAATTGTGAGTGATAAGAAATGATTATTGAATGCAAAATCTATACCAGTATATGTGAATTCGGGAGCTGGACAGTCTCTTGGTGCCGGAAGTTGTCCCATCATTAGTTTTCCAGTTTCCGCTTTATATCTGATGCATTTTACGCATCACTGGAGGATGTTTCCATTTTTCGTTTTCCATTTATGGTACAACATTTTTGCCTAGTAATATAGGTTAATGTTGATTGACTCCCTGCATATAAAGTTGAAGCATGGACATTTAAGATCAATAATTTAGAGAATTGTGAATGATAAGAAATGATTATTGAATGTTTTTCATCGTAGATTAGAGACGATTTTTGTAATCTTCCGCCAACACGAAGTAAGCCTTCTTTATCGATGGGAGAGTATTTATCGATTTTACGCAGGCAACGATACTTGGGATTTTCATCGCTACATTACTATTCTTCATCTCTTGTTGCTGCGGCCAATAATTTTCTTTTAATAACCATGCTGAACCATTCCACCAGATTTGATACTGAATCAACTTTTTCGGATCGATACTTCCTGATATGATGTCGACTGGATTTTCTTCGTCTCTCTTTCGAAATCGTATTATTTATTTCAACGACTCGATTTGTGACAAACGTCTCAACTTTGTTGGACTTCGTTGGATCTCCTTTTTTCTTCCTTTTTCGGTTGGATCTTCCTTTTTTAAATTATCTTGCAAGTAGAACAGCTGCACAAAGTTCTAATTTTGGGTATTTTATAAGTTTTATAAGTATTTCAGGTAGTTTTGCGTGTATTTTTGTCTTCGATGGCCAAGTATGTTCGCTGTTTCTTCCGTGATGAAGGAGGCTTGTTGTCATGAGTATCTGTTTCTGAGTTACACTTGTTGCTTTCGTCATGATACAAGCAATATTTGCACAATTTTGGAGCTTTAATGAATTCTGTCCTTTCTGGGTTCAACTGAGTTTTTTGAATTTCATGTAGTAGTGTATTTTATGGTTCTCTTTACAATATCTGCAATTATTCTTACGGTTAGCTGCATTTACTTGCATTAGATTGTTTTGCTTCCATTGTTGCGCTATTGCTTTTATTGTTTGGAATCTAGTTATTAGAAAACTTAATACATCTTGGAATTCTTGTATTTTATGCAGCTTGTTTTTACGACAATATGTACTGCTTGTTCGTCTCATAGTCTATTTTCTAATAAGTATTCTTCCAATAATACGTCCCCAAGATTTCGTTGAAATTCCCAAGATTGATACCGCTTTGAGACACTCGACTGTTGTCTTATATAATTCTAATCTTTTCCCTATTTTCATTTGTAGTTGCTGGCAGATCCAGAATCAATCGATTGTTTTGATATCGTTTTTGTAAAAGTATCCATACAGCTGTATAATTATTATCAGATATTTGCAGAGGTTGGATTATTCGACTAGGTTCTCCTCATTTTTTCGACTTTTGTTAAGGATATACTAGCATTGATTATTTTTTGGAAAAGGTCATAGGATCCATCGAAAACGAGAAGTTTTATTTGTGGAAACGAGGTCGTAGTATTAGTTTGAGGAGTACATTTTGCTTCAATGGTAGGTGAGTTCCAAAAAAATGCTTTCTAGTTCTTCTATTACGACACAAAATTCGAAGATTAATATATCTCTTCTTCGCAGTATCATGCTTAAAATCTTGTTTTTTCTACCTAGATATCTTCTTCCAATTTTGAGATGCAATGTTAGGTTTAGAATTGTGTATAAATACAATTCTTAATGCTAACTTAGGTATTAATAAAGTAATTAATATAGGTCACATAATTCCGCGAGTACATGCGATGCAAGCGATATTTTTTTTGGTCACCAGTGTTAGATAATTTGTTTGGACTTATTTAAGTAAAATTCAATTTAAATATAAACAAACATCTGGTAAATCTAGTAAATATGACAATTTGCATTCCTTTAACGATTTTCTAATCTGTTATGTAATTTGTGGTGTAGCTAAAGCGATATCCCGAAATAGATGCTATGCACCGGCGGCATAACAATTCGACCTAATACCGTTACCATCTCACCATTATCAATGACGCATAACCGATTACCTGGCATACAGAGATAACCACCGTATTTATGCAGTCCACGGCCGGACATAAAGCAATAACACAACCTCGGGCGATGCGGCGCGTACATATGGTGCGGTATATGGACGTGGCCATATATCGTTATATGAAGATAACTGTTAGTCATTGTCTAAACAGCTTCGTAAGTCGATTCGATAATAAATAAATAATAAGATGAAAGGAATCCAATTGAGGTGAAATTGAGAAAATCGAAATAGATTTGACGCAATGTAGTCAGCAATAACCTCCGGGCGTACTATGACGGGCTGTTATTAAACTATCCGTGAGATCGCCTCCGGAATTAATGTTACCTCTCCTCCGGGAGTTGTTTATCGAACGGTGAACACCTCCGATGGCTATTATCGTTATTATTAGCTCATATTGTGGATATTTCCAGGAAATTGCAATGTGTCGGAGAAATGAAAATCTCTTTCATCCTAAAATTTTAATCAATAACCTTCCGTACATAAAAAACACCATAAACTTCGTAATATAACCAGCTGTACATTTAAATTTTATGATACAAAGCATCATCTTGGAGGTACTCAAACCCACCGAACAGTATGTGCTTAAAGATACACTCAATCACATGCACCCCGTGCGCGTAACAACTTGGGGATGTTCGTTGTAGACACGAAGCATGAAAATGTCATAAATGTTCCTACACGGGTGTTGTACAGGAATTGAAATTTCTACCTTACCGCATTATGGCCCTGACTTTATAGCGTGCAATCTTGTTTTTCCTCTTGTCGAACGATTTAATACGGTATTCGGAGGAACAGTAGAAACTGATAAATATTGTGTAAGTACACGCGAAATGGGCAATAACCGAAGTCGAGACCACTGTGACATTGGTGTTATGGGAACGGTTTAAGTGTTATTGTTACACTGAGGGGGCATTTCGATAAATGAGGTCTATACGAAATTTCCGGCTTGTATCACCCATTTAAAAAACCGTTTAGGGACTGGAAAGTATAAAAGGAAATTTTCTTGTTTTCTCAAGTGGATATAATATTGGGGATAAAAATACTCAATTTTTCGTTTTCTTTGTAATTTTATTTTCGTTTACTGTTTCTAATATGATTTAAAAGACATTAGCTAGTGAGTTATTTTTTATTTTTTTCATCTTCCAAATAAATGCAAAATATAGTAAAGTTAAAGCTGAAAGTACGTTATAAATTTTCAACGCTTTTAAAGCAGAAGATACATTATTAAAATAGGATATCGAATTTTCATAAAATGTTAAGTAAATTCTTTATATCCTTATTTAATGTCTGTGTAGCGTACCTTCTAGGATGCAATAATAAATAAAGTACACTATATTAAGTTAAGGGAGTATAAATTCAAATTAAAGATTGACAGCTTCATTGCCAATTAATGCTAACTAACAAGTTAGTTTAATAAACAAGGTTTAAAGTACCGACGTTCGCTATACAGGTTTAACTTTTGAAGTAATCAGTTAAGCTCTCACATTTCTTGTTCGCCTGATTTAATATTGCGTAGATATGTTGGTATGGTAAATGAGTTGATTTATTTCTTAGTTAAGAATTATGCCTTATTTAACTACAATGCGAAAACACTGTGCTTGATTAATGGTCATATAACAAATTATAGTTGTTAAATCTTTGAATTTTCAACAATTCTTCCATGTCACATTGCTGTGTATGTCTTTTCGATCTTAATTCATACATCTTCTAATACATTTTGGTATTTTATTTCTATTATTGCTATAGCAATTCTGTTAAACAATTGTTTATATCAAAAAATTTTTCAAAATATTCAATAATATTCATCATACAGGCCATTTTAGAATTTAATCGAAAACGTTACAAGGAGCATTCTTGTCAAAATTATGCAAGCCATTTATATAAACATAGGGTCACATCTCTTTTGTTTTCAAGATGTTCGCAAATGTTCAATACCATGGGTAGTGATGATTAAGGTCCGGATTTATGTGCAATAAAGTCAAGCAGTATAAGTTGTTTATATGCGGTTAAAATTAGTTGAAATATGCAGTAAAATATGCGGTAAAACAAAAAGGTACGTACTTGCATTGGCAAGAATGATAACAATACTACATTGAATACTGTTGTGTTCTGACGACCAAAAAAAGGTCACCGGGTTATGTTAAGGTGACATTTTTAGCTTGAAACATCCATGTGATCTTTTTTTTGTCTTCAGATTATGAACAAATTTTCAATGTATCCACCACTTATGACTGAAATATAGACAGATAAAAGTGGAACTATGCGCTTATATGCAATCACACCGACGCATACGGACAACAAAATTTATATGCGCTAAAACTGCTAAATATTAAGTAATATGCAAAATATGCAATCACATCAAAATCTAGACTCTATTGATTATATTTCTTCAATTTTCGCAAAGGAATGCTTACTCTCATTGCCTCTCAAAAACGATCGCAACTGTTTTATTTCCGAGATGTTCGCGACTGTGTCGCAATTTTACAGTAAACGCAAGCTTTACAATTGGCATAATTTTGCTGCTGATACGTTAGGGTATGCTCTTTGTTAAGCTTAACATCGCTCATTTTACACAGTTGGGAAATAATCTACTGTATTCCTTACGTGCATCTTGTGTGGGTTTCAATGGGTTTCAAATTTCCACGTAAAACTAATACACCTAATTCCGCTTTTACATGAGAAATACGTTTCTAAAAAATTCGCGTAAAAAGAACGAATTTTAAATAAGTGTAAACATCAATAAAATTCTTTTAGAGTTCATTTAAGAATACGAGAATTTTTAAAAGAAAAATTAGAAGAGAGGGAGTTGTTTTGTAGTTTTCCGAGAATAAAATCATGGGTATCTTAATTTCTTTTTGAGATATCAAGTTTTGAGAATTCAACCTAAATTTGTTGCATTTCGGAAAATCAAAATCTTTTCACAGAAAGAACGGATTTCTTCACAGAATCCACAGATTTCTTTGGGAATTCTGTGAGTATCTCAATTCGTTTATTAGATAACAACTTTAGAACTCATCCTAAATTTGTGGCAATTTATAAAATTTAAAATTCACTTAATCATTTTAAAAATCTCATTAATTATTTTTGAAAAATCATAATAATCGAATTCTTAAGATATCTTGATGAACTTTATATGGTTTACAAAGAAAAGTATGCAATTTTCCGAGACCAAATCCATGTGTATCTCAATTCCTTTTTTGTGATTTCATGTTTTCTAATCATCCTGAATTTGTGGCATTTCATAAAATTACAAATTTCCCTAATCATATTTGAAAACTGGTAAAAATCGAAATTTTAAGATACGTTGATGAATCTTTTTTTTTGTTGTTTAATATTTTTTTTAATTGATTTATAAAGAAAAGTAATTAAACCTCTGTAATTTAAATTTGTACCTTTCCGAACACAAATCCATGCATTAGCATCTAAATTGGCTTTTCATAAAATTAAAAATATCCTTAATTATGTTTGAAAAGTCTTAAAAAATCGAATTCTTACGATATCTTCATGAAATTTTTTGTGATTTATAAAGGAATACACTTCGTTTTTTGGAGATCAAATTTTGAACTTAACTTAAACTTGTAGTATTTCAGAAAATTGAACAGTTTCTAATGTATTTTTAAAATATTGATTAAATTCTTAAGATATCTTGCAGAAATTTTTTATAATTTATAAAGGAAACTATATACTCCTTTTCGGCATACAAAGCGATTTTTGATAATCTCAAAATGTTTCCGAGATATCAATTTATGAACTCAACCTAAATTTGTAACGGTCCATAAAATTAACAATTGTTGCAAACACACTTTTTTCTTTTTAAGTCATTCATATAATTTCTGTAAAAACAGAATGGGTCGTGTAACTTTTTCCTTGTTTTGTATGGGTCGCATTATAAGAAAGGTTGGGATGCCCTGTTCTATCCTGCACCTGAGTTAAATACAGTGGACTCGCGATAACGTGAACAGAATAAAACCGTGCCTGTTCAAGCTACCGAACTTGTTCACCTTAAAGAATGTCTTTTCTTCTATTTACATTACTGCAAATTTACAAATAATAATGTTTGTTGACGTAATTTTAAAAATTTTATTTATAAGTTTTTAACAAAATTTATATATTATGTAAAAAATATGAAGTTATCTTCGCTTGTACTTTCTTGCTTGTAATGCTTCTTAGGACAGCTTTTTCATGAATACGTTTTAAAACAATTATTTCACCAAAATCGATATTATTGTTTTCGGCCCATTGTATTGCAGTTTCTAAACACTTAATTGCGTTAGCATGGGTTATTGTATGGGTGATATCCACTCTGGAATCGTTTTCTTCTTCGAAAATATCGGCTTCTTTTTCAGTTATATTTTCTTCTTCTGAAATGTTTTGAATTTCACAAACGTCGCTATTCCATAGCTCAACATCTTTAAAATTGTAGTTGGTCTAAAAATTATTTGGACAGATTATAATTTCAACTGAAAAGTGTGTAACCAAATTGTGCACTACTTACAGGTTGAATTTCTTGTAGAAGTGATAGGGTGTCTTGAACGATGTGTTCCGTTTCATTTCTCCAGATTTCTTGCAAAGTTGACAGCGGTAGTTCATCTTCATCATCATACTCTTCATCACTTCTTATTTTTTTCCAACATTTTTGTAAAATTGTTGGTTCTAATTTCTGCCATGCTGCTGCCAAAGTTTCCACAGCAAACTTAAGTGATATTTTTTTCAGTGCACTTCCAACTTCTTCTTTACTATGACACAAAATAAAACTTAACAAGCTATTTCTGTAATGCAGTTTCGTGATTTTTAATGCGTTTTGATCCATAGGTGATCAAAGCAGTTACGTTTGGTGGTAAGAACATGATAGATATCATTCCATCTTCAGTTTTAAGTTCTTCTTCGGAAGGATGTGAAGGCGCATTATCTAAAAGGAGTAACGCCCTTTGTGGAAGATTTTCATTTTTTAAATATCTTTTAACCTAAAATTCGATCAACTATAGGAATATTTTTTTCACTAACACACCTAATAATTATACCTCTGGAACGAAATTGTCAAAAAAACAAGTTTTAAAAACTGCCGCCGTCATCCAAGCATTTTTGGTATTGGTGTAAATAACTGGGTTATTAAAATTTTTAAAACATCTGGGATTTTTTGCTTTGCCAATTACTAGAGGTCGTAATTTATGAGATCCAGACGCATTTTCATACCAGGAGCTGATTTCTCGTCCAGAGAAACGTAAGTTTTGTCTGGTAACAGTTGCCAGTATAAACCCGTTTCTTCAGCATTGTAAAGTTGATGGTCACATAGGTTCAGTTCATGAATCTTATTCTCCAATTTACGTTTTAAGGGCTGGACAAGTTCAGGTTGAGATGACAGTTTTTCTCCACAGACCTTTAACAGCCTTACTCCATATCGCATTTTAAACTTTTGAAACAAACCATCACTAGCGTTAAATCTTCCTGTATAATATTTGTTAAAATAATATATGGCTCTTTGTTTCATTAAGTTCCCATTAATACGCGCTTGCCTCTCGCGCTGGCAACGAAACCATTTGTACAACGCTTTCTCCATTTTTGGATATTCTGCTTTTTTCAATGTGCATTTTCGACTGGATCTTAATGGTTGACCTAGCATTGCTAATATTTTAGATTTTTTATTTTTTATTGAACACACGGTTGATTTTGCTATGCCGTACTTTCTAGCTAACGCGGAAACACTTACTCCTTTCTCATATTAAACATAACACTTACTTTTTATTTTCGCCATTTTTAAGAAAACTAAGACTCACAAACGACGATTTCGTCTCCACTACTACACAGCAGCCATCACTTTTCTAACAAGACAAAACGTGTTTGACTTCGTTATTATGAATCACGTTATCGAGATTACGAATTCATGTTACAGAATAGTATATACAAAAATTTTGGCGTTCACGTTATAGAGTTGTTCACACTAGCGTAAGTTCACATTATCGCGAGTCTACTGTATTTACATTTTATTTTTTATTTTGGTTATAAATAACCTAAAACATTTGAAACTTTGTACGAATGACTACTGGTTAACATTTTGTTATCAAGCATACTTTCAGCTTCTCCGCTGCCCTCTAAGGGGATAAAAGAAGCAATCTATTTGAATTTTACCTGAAAAATGTATTTTAAAGCTCATTCTGTAATGGTACTTCTTTGTCACATTAGTTTTTTCTTAAATCTGTAAGTTTTTATGTAAAAAAATGAAATTTCCTGTCATGTACCGCCATATTTTACTAAAATTTGTTTTAAAGTTGTCTTGGACAATTTAAGTCAGATTCACATTCGTTGTTACAATAATAATCTCTCTAAAATATAAATATAGTAAAATTCATTATTATATACCTTATGAACAACAGATGAATATCAATGTAAGGTGTATATATGAAAAATACTCAGAATTTAACGTAGAATCCATAAATGTAACAAAAAAGTGGAAATTCCTATTTAAAAACGTCAACTTAAGCATGTTGGTTCAATTTTGGGACAGCCTGTACATTTCAATTTTAATCCAAAAATGCATGCTAAAATGCATCTATGTTATACATTTTATCAATAGCTGTTTTTTTTTCTAATATCCCCTGAATTTATATCGAATTGATTCCATACTTTATGTGCACACTGCATAACATAATATAATCTACATACAATCTTATAATAGTTGAAAATTTTTTAATAAATGTTGACTGTCATTAGTTATTAGA